>OX243798.1:3645000-6145000 GCA_945859595.2 Megachile willughbiella
ACTGGTTGAAAATAAAACGTCAAAATATTTTCTAATTAAGTTTATTAATATTTTGATGTTTTATTTTCAAACAGTAGATTCACTCGTTGTTAAATATGAACAAACGATGTGTTGTAATGGTAGGGCAGTAAATTGTTAATATGCATTCCATTTTTGGTGGCAGCTGCATATATGAAGATGGAACTTTTAGCGTCCATTTCATCAATTTTAAGAACCTTGAAATATGTATTTTGTCAAAACTAACAGTTTGAACTTACGTTCGGCCTCAGTTTTATTTTCATTTTGAAAATGTTCAATTGGAGTTGTAAAAAATACGAAACAATACGAAAAACCCAAACTGTTTAGGGTACCATATTTTTTCAATCCATAGTAAGCGTAGTTAACCGTCACGCTATAAATTTGTCCCTAAAAATTAGAATTTTTCCAACCTACCTGAAGAACCAAACCGTTAATCCAGCCTTTCTCCCTCTATCTTCTATTTCCTCCCACTATTCTATTTCCTCCCTCTACAACTTACGTCGGATTGGTAGAACCACCACTCCATAACCAAAGCATTGTTAACCTTATACATTCCAAAATGTGAAACCATCAGAAACGAATCAACAGACAAACAAGTAGTTTTAAAACCTACCAACCAATTGCTGAATAAATTCACTCAGCAACTTATATACTCTTTTAATCTATCAACCTACCCTATACACAACCGAGTTCACCCGTCACATTGGGTGTAACTGTCGTGCTGCTTTCGAGGAAAAACGAGAAGAGCACGATGCAACATCTGTTTATTCTTTATTTCTTGCTATGTAACATTATTTTCTTGTGAGACTTATAGAATGGTGGTCACGAACAAACAAAATGTATAATTTCCTCTCTTGACTATTACCTTGTTTTGATGTATAGAATTAGCTTAGTCAGTGGGTTCATGATCATTAATACTGGCGAATTTTATGACAACATATTAGCTGATAGTGTACTACAATATTAATGGCCCGCAAATTTATTTGTTCATGACTATGGTCAGCATCGCCTCATAACCAACTTTTTCGTGAACGAGACGATGCACTGTCAGCTCTCTCGGTGATCAGAGCTTTTCATTAAGCAAAACTAAATTTTAACGAACATCTTGATAAAGGAATAACTTTTGTTTCATACTTATTTCGGTTCAATTTTTTTTTTTTTAAAGGGATAAGTCGATGAGCAATGTAATAAATTGAAATACAGTACCGAAATAAAAGAACGACTTGTGATAAAAACATAAATTTCGATGTGTATTCAATGAATTTTATTTAGGTATAAATGTATTGCAAAAATGTTGGAAAATTATGATTCAGTTACATTGTATGTCTCTCTTTCATCTTACTTCTCCTATTACTTTTCAATATTATAACACCAAGCATAACAAAGTCCTCTAATTGTAAGTAGTTCGCTTTCAGCCCCTCATAACGAGCAATCACGGAAAATTCATGTAATAGAATTAAATGGATTCGAAATTATGTTTAAAGTGTGGCGAAACTAGTCTTAATTGATACGATAGTGAAACGTGTGACAAAAAAAAATGCAATGAGTAATTTATTTTACAATCCGTCTGTATTTACAGGCAGAACTTCTACAAAGGTCCCCGAGTAACAGCGTCAATCATGACTAAATAATAAATACTACTCCATGAAAGTGGTAACTTATTTGTGTCTGTTCCTGACATCTTGCCAATGATCTCTTTGTGCATGAAAGTATGTATTAGTATTTCCTATTTCTACATATAGGGATTATAGACCTTCACTGAAATTATCAAATTTCACATTGTTGCAATAATTTAATAATACAAGTGATTTAAATAAATTTTATTGTATTTAACATCACCTTATAAATTATATAAACAGAATTTATTTGTATGGTACACAACAGTTCGTTTTAACGCATGCAATTCTCACTTGTCTGCTTCCCCGTGTATTCCATGTTCGCACTCATCAATGAGTTTCATGTCAATTACTCTTCTTCTTTCATACTTCAAGTCATCCTACCAATCTCAGAATTCATTCACAATTAAAAAACAACCTCTCACAGGCATCTACCGTTTGAAACAAGATGGTCTGTTTTTGCAGGATTTACCATTTCCTTTTAATATAGTTTAATCTGTAGTTTAGGCTAAAATGAAACAATTTTCCAAAATTATTTCTGCCGTTTTTGAAAATAGGAACGTCTGTATTCAATGAGATCCATATTTATGAAATTCCCGCGTTGAGTTTCAGATTCGTGCCTATACAATCGTTCCTTCGAGTCCCGATCGTAGCACTTATTTTATTTTTTATTGTTCCGTTTATTTAATCTTTGATTCTTACAATTTTGATAGTATTTATGATAATTTGCGAACACTTTTAATCACAAACACATATCTTACTATTAATTACCTTTTGCTAGAAAATTCGTAGTTTTCCTTGAAGATAATATTTCCTAAGTCAATATTTTATAGTACAATACATTCATGGTATAAAAATGAAAGAGTTTTGATAGCTAACGAAAATTTTGTTACTGTTCGGATACATAAGAAATTATATTTTGGATATATTTCTGCTCGCCGTAGGAGGCGGCCTGATTAGCTGTTCCAAGAGACAGAACAAAGTAAGGACTATCGGCCGCTTTTGGAGCAGCTTAGAGACTCCGGCAGGAGAGTTCGAAGGTAGTACCTGGACGTCTGCCTGGAGAAAGACTAGCTGGTTAGAGACTCCAGTAGAGGAGTTCGGCGAGAATACCTAGACACCTATCTGCAGAGTAGATAGTAGAAAAATTCCGGCAGGAGAGTTCGGCGAAAATACCTGGGTGCCTGCCTGGAGAGTAGATTGTAGCGAAACTGTAGCAGGACAGTTCGGCGAATATATCTGGACGCCTGGCGGTCGAGAAGAGACAAAGCATCCCCTGGACGCCCATGTTAAAATACAGGAGAATTCGGGACGATATTCCTGATCGCCCGTTCGGTATGGAAAGTTCGGAGACAATACCTGGACGCCAATCGAACGGGAGAGAACAGAGTTACTCTTGGATGCCTGATTGAATTGCTTCGTAAAGTAAAATTGTTTTGTGAAAATTGTATGCACTGTGTAATGTCATGTTCCACTCCTAATCCTTGAAATAAGTCCTATCTTTCACAGACCCATATACCTCGAGAAATCTTTCTTTTCCTTACAACCACAACAGTGGCTATAATATGTGTTATTTTAATTACTTTCATCATTTAATAACAAACAATCAAGATGGTAATATGTTGCGGAATGGAAATATATTGTTTAGAATAAATTCATTTAGTCAATTACAATGGTCTCTTTTCTTTCGAATTAATTTTGCAATGTGCAACTTTTCACTGACAATTTGTAAGGAAGTGCCTGTTTTAAAGGTTTCCGCAGTTGTACAAACATCGTTTTGTGTATAATTTGTTACTCTCTTTCTTTTTATTCGAACTTCTTAAGAAGATATATGCCTGTATAATGTAAGAAAAATAATTAAATCTGTTATGCTGATATTATGACAAGTTCAAAAGCAAGCACACTGTACTTTTGTATAGTTGTTATTAACATAAATCTGTAGAATACAAAACATACTTACTGTAATGAAATAAATATTAACAGTGCAATAAATTCGCTTAAACTGATTCCTTTAAGAGTTCGGTCTCACGTGAAATCGCATTTAGTCACGTTATCACGTACTAGTAGAAAAACACAATATGTAAGTCTAATATTTAAACAAAATAATTTGAATTCTCTATTATTTAATAAATCTATAACAATTTAACTATTTAAAAAATGATATAATATTAATTAATTTTAACTTTTATAAAAGTACTCCCAGGCTTGTTTGATTTATTACGGCACGAGTTTAAAAACGTAAAATCTTGGAATATTGTACAATAATATTTTTGCATGACGTAAGTTTTGATATACAGAAACTTATAATTATATCTATGTAAATTTAATACATTTTGCAATTATATCTTGATTAGTTGAAACGTTCCAACTAAGCGAAAATGTCATTTTTATTATAAGTTGTAGTCAGTTATTAATTACCGGAACTTGTTTAAGCTCTAGGATATTTCAATGTTAGACACTTGTAAAGGTACAACTTTTTAATACGTATTTACTATACATTCTTACTCCATATAGGATGTCCGATATACCGGATATGGTTTCCTTTAACACGCCGTATAATTAACACTTACCGTACGTTATATGACAAATTCAATATTATTATTTGCTGTTCTATGATATACAACAATTTTTGTCAGTCTTTTAATTTTTTGGCAATACTGCAGATAATTTAAAAAATTTGTTATTAATAGGATTAATTGATAATTATCAATGTTTATCAAAGTGTATATGTATATTTTTAAGCAGTTACATCAATATTTATTTTCGTAAAAAAAGAGATGAAATACAAAATCAGTTCTGTTGAAAATTTCTTCTTTTAAACAGCAAACGACAAGTATTGAATTGTCTAAAAGCAACGTATGTGTACATATAACAAATTATTTTCAATTTGTGGAACTTCTTTAATTGGTACCTATATTTTATTGTATATCCAACTTCACGTTAAATTGTAGATGTCGGTAGTCTCTCTTAATTGATACTGTAAAATCAATTGCACTAGTTTGTTTTAACTGTTTAACTGTTTGACATACAAATTATATGAAATTCGATGTGTTCAAGGAATATTGCATGCTTCACGTATTTAAATTCTAAAAAATTAAGTAAGAAAAAAAAATTTTGTAAATGGCGTATTCTGAACGACTTTTTATTTTCATTATATTGTAACAGTGATATTAATTTGTTGAAGAAGTGTCCATTCAATTTTGTGATCATCTGTCACTTGCGTTTGCTTTTTCGCTTATACAATGCAACATGGCTGACTTGCTTTCAGTTTTGCGTATATTTTATAAATACGAGTATAACATTGACAAATGTATTGTATTAATGGTTTGATCTTGTTGAAGAGATTATGTGAAATAAATACATGTTGGATTTATATGTTTAACAAAAACCAATTGACTAATCGACATATGATAAGAAAAAGCTTCATAGTATAAATAGTTTGTATCTAACAAGGGACATCACCCAATTGATACACGCCGATTTTAATGAAATTTTAATATGTTATAGAACTCGAAAAAATATTTAACACGTATTTTTTTTGTTGTAAATTTTATTCAGGAAAATCTGAGGTTTATTGTGGTCGGCCAACACACACTTTATTTAATATATAAACCATTACATAATTAATATAAGTATATCTTTTAAGAAAGTAATAAAGTAAGGCTAACTCGTTTTTAAAACATAAGACACGCTACGCTATCAAGGCGTGGGCAAAAACATAAAGAAATTAAATAAATCTGAAAGAATAGTTGGCAATCTTGAAAAAACAAAAGAAGGGAATTGGCTCTGTATTTAAAATCAACATTTGGCCGTCATTGACTGATTTTCAACATTTTTTATCGGCAAACATCCACTTTGAGGTGGTGAAAATGGCCCTTAAGGTTGGGGTTGAAAAAGCTATATTCACAAATATCTCGGGAACTAATAGACCTAGACAAAAATTCGAAATGCAAAATTTTCTGTTTTTGAAGACCAATAATATGGCGTAATTGGATTTTTGAAAAATTAGTTTCTTTAAACAATATGTTAAAAATTAACATTATTTTACAAATTTTTTTAATAAAACGTTGAATTATTTTTATCAAATTTCACATACGTAAGCTATGGATCCAAAGACAAAATACGGTTAAATTGGAATTTTTAATTTCTCTCATGCAAAAAATATTACTATGGTTCGAGATATACGTACATTTTAAACCTTCTGTTCGGTGTACGACTGATTTCTATATGTAGTATTCTGGAAATCGTATTATATTACATTTTTTATACTATTTCATTCAAAAAAAGAATTTGAAGATCCATAGGTGCCTCTATAAAACATGGGGCCCGAGTCAGGTATCCACTATTTCTCCAATATTATTAAATATTGGGGTTTCCATGAAGTACAAGCATTATCAATATGTACTTTACTTTAACAGTCATTCTTTCAGAAGTTTGAAATGAATTATATTCTGCAGTGAAGATACGGAGGACTTTTGAGAATGAATGGTGTTAGGATTATACAGTGTTTGAAGATGACTGCGAATTATTATAAGGATGTTAAGACAAATAATATTCTACGATTTATTAAAATAATATATACAATAAAAACGATGTTTACAGCAGCGGATATGTTATATTCGGAACGATGTTCACGTTTTATATAAATCAATGACTGAGTAGTCTTTTGTCAATCGATTAATGAATTACGGTCGATTATTCGGTATATTCTCAACAAATTGTCTATCTATCTTGAGACTAAATATACAATTTTATATCTAAGGTACTTATAATCACATTATACAGAATTTTTTGCGAAACCTGATATCTTTAGGTTGCTCAAGTATCAGCAGCTTATTCGCTTGAAACAGAGCGAATAATTCTAAATAAATTCTTATTTTGCCTTTGATAATACTTAAATCTGTAGGAAGAAATAGTAATAATATGCATTTATCACTATAAAATATGTATGTTGCACACAGTTACTACACACGATTTATGTACTAGAGATAATGTAATTTCATTTATTCTCGATTTATGAATAAAATATTTAATTTAAATTTATACTGTGGATATGAATGTGAGAGGTAATCCTATGGACACTATTGGTTAAATTATTGTACATGCGGATGCGATGATAAAACTAACCTGTTGCTGTTGCTGGTAGTAATGATGCGTGGGCGTATGAGGACTCATGTATTTACCGCTGACCAACTCTAAAAGATTTTGTCTGGAAGGCAAGGCAGCACTTCTTGAAATATTGTCTGCGCTTTTTGTGTCCTCTTCCTTTTCTCTCCTAATCCCGGTTTTACCATCCAGCACTCTTCCCTGTTTATCCTCCCGATGTTTCTCAATTCCACAGCTTAGAACTGAAACAAATCCATCGATTTTGCACATAAATGTTACTAGTTATTCTCGTCACTGTTAGTAAGTTAAGATTGATTTATTTTCGATGATTATTTTTAATAATCGGTACAATAAGACTTCGCTTAACACTGTTTCAGTATTACGTGTTAAGGTTTTAATTTAATTAATATATACAATTTACAATTATATGTAAAGATAGTTTACAGTGAAGTCCGTCAAGTCAAATGTAGACCAACTGCACGCATACTCGACAAATTTTCAAACCCGTTTTTTTCGAAAACTAAACCTCACATGAAAAAATTATATTCTACATTTTTTACTTATTTTTTATGTGGAATCACCTCCTTTTCAGTTGTACCACCAGTTACGGGAAACCTTGTATATATAAACTTATCGTGAAATTTATATAGTCTTAAAAATGCTTTATGAAAAGACAATAATATTGTAGTTGTTAGATTGTTTTTAACAGATAACTGTTCTACAGTGCGTTACAACAATAGTACGTAACCCGGAAATCAGTGATCATCCCTGTAAAAACAAATAAAAAATTCCTTTTCGAGGCATAAGCAATTGAAAGTTGAAACATCAATTTCTGACGAGCCGTTTTCAGACGACTGCCAATTGAATAGGTAGCTCACGTCATATTACTTTATGTCAATATCTACTCAGTAAGGAGCGTAGACAGATATGTAATATTGCATGCACACCGACTCTTTAGGGAGCACAAAGCAGCCGCTGATCTCATAAATCCATCAGTTCTTTTTTAAACTCTGGAGATGCAGGATAATCCATGCAGATTCTCTTAGGTGAGTCGTCAAACAGAGAAGCGCGTAAAAAGATAAGACCAACGATTGCTTTGTACTGTAAGAAGACAAAATGCTGTTGAGATCTATAAGAATTTGACTTTAAGATTTTTACATATTTCTAATAGCTACATCTTTCGCAAGTATCTTGAATCAAAACATATTCTGACATCAAAAAAATTAACGAAATGCTAATTAGTAATATAATAAGGCACATTAACAAGGGAACATATCCAACCGGGACACACCGATTTTAATGAAACTTATGTGAAAGATAGTCCACAAGATAATATTTGACACGTACTTTTTTATATCGGCAATCGTGCACATTGAAGGGGTGATAATAGCCCTCAAAGCTAAGGGCTAAAATCATATTTTTGGGAGTATCTCAGGAATTAAAGGAGATAATTGGAATCCTTTTTTTTCAATTGTTGGTCTTTCAATAGGGAATTTTTCTGCATAAAAACATTTTGTTGGGTTTTTGATAAATAAACCGTTGTTGTATAGTATGAATATATGTTTAATAATACACGTGTGCACTCGGCCACGACTGCATCAAGACTCTAGTGCGTCCCGCGCAAAAAACAAAAGACTCACTGATATTACATTAATGCCAACTTAAAACTATGTAGCATGTACAACATTGAAAAATTAAAATTAGGCGCGAAATATTTAAACCGCGACGCAAATCTCCACACATTTTAATAAACTTTATTTGTTTAAATAATGTTTTGAAAATTTAGTTTTTGTTTCAATTTTTTTACTAAATGTTGATTTATTTTTTTGCAACTTTGTGTATGTAAACTATGGACTAAAATAGAGGATACGTGTTTTCGGAATTTGTTGTTTTTTGCAATGTTTATTAGATATACAGCTTGAAATCACCTCCCGTGATTGCCCCTAATCAGCATTTTTAGTAAAAATATCATAATTTTTACTATCTTTTACAATATTCTGAACATTATATACCTCCCCATACGCCGTTAATTAATTTTTCAATAATTATAGTAAGCATCGCAGGTATGAGCGTGACGCGGTTGTAATCATCTCCGTAAGGAGTATAGGCTTTTATGGCCAATATTGTTAAAAAATAATTTAATTTAATTTTTTTCTCTTAATTTCTTAAAAATCTCAGTTTCCAAAAATTCTAAATATTGTATTTGGATTGAAGACTTTACGACCATAAAAGTATAAAATCACCATTGGCCATAAAAGGCTATGTTCCTTGCGGCGGTGATTAGAACCGCATTACGCTCATACCTGCGATGCTTACTATGATTATTGAAAAATCAATTAACGGCATATGAGTAGGTATATAATGTTCAGAATATTGTAAAAGATTGTAAAAATTATGATATTTTTACTAAAAATGCTGATTAGGGGCAATCACAGGAGGTGATTTCAAAAACACGTATCCTCTAGTTTAGTCTATAGTTTACATACACAAAGTCGCGAAAAAATAAATCAACATTTAGTAAAAAAATTTAAACAAAAACTATAAATTTTCAAAATATTACTTAAACAAATAAAGTTTATTCAAATTTTTTTCTGCAGAAAAATTCCCTATTGAAAGACCAACAATTAAAAAAAAAAGATTCCAATTATCTCTTCTAATTCCTGCGATATTCCCAAAAATATGATTTCAGCCCTTAACTTTGAGGGATATTATCACCCCTTCAATGTGCACGATTGCCGATATAAAAAAATGCGTGTCAAATATTTTCTTGAGAACTATCTTTCTCATAAGTTTCATTAAAATCGGTGTGTCCCTTGTAAGTGCAACACATTGCACATTATATTTCATATCCAATTTCCTATATTGCTTGTTTCTCAGGATTATGTACATAAAATTTCGAAAACTTTTTCACCGATTTGAATATAAATTCAAAGGTAGATGCACGAGATCATTCTTTAGAATATGCCGAAATCGACTTATCGAAATAAATGATTTAAAAAACATAAAGAATATTTGCGGTGAATAAACTAAAAATATTGTGACAGTCTAAATAAAAACTGTATTGAATTTTCTTTCGAAAATGTATTTCTAACACATCGTACAGAAACGATTGCATAGATTACAAAAATCTTGGTGCGTGTCACTTCATATATTAGATCTTCTACATAGTTATAGAAGTATTTGACAACTTCTATGTTAAGGTAATGCAGTAGAAGGCAAAAGTAAAAAAAAAGAGATATATTTTGTTCTCATTCATCACTTATCATTTTGCGTTTCATGAGTGACTTGCTTTCAAACATTCAAAGGTAATTTATCCCTTTAAAGGATTAAGTATGTCTGATAATACTACAGTAAAGCCAGAATAGTGCGAATCTTTCAGATCTGAACTTTCGTTTATATTGCACAGATCATTTTCATTTATATCGAGATTTTGCTGTTTATTTGCAAGAGAATGTATAGTTTTCGTGCTGTATGTCATTTTTGGGACATCTAAGTAATAATTATTTTTATACAAAATATATTTTATTATAATGTATTACTTTTTAATAATAACACTTGTATAATAATAATAATAATGAATTAAAAGTAAAGATCGAACACTTAAATATGAGTCGGACACTATATTGTACAAGAAAATACAATTATTTAATATTTTATCACTTCACCTCTTTTATTTACAGTACTACACACATAAAAATCAACCATCAATTTATTATAACGTCGATTAAATTGAAGTTTAGGTTTTAATCCAACAACTACCCGATACCCGAAACAGAATACGTAACATGCATTTGTATCTACACGCATCTTTTATCCTAAAATATATTGCGTTTCAATAACTTTGTTTGATTTGTAATGATTTGGCCACTTATCATGTTATATTTCTCTAGAGAAATCTTGTAATTAAAAGTGCATTTACAACATAACGCATTATTATTCTGTGCTGTATTACAAAGTATTTGGCTCTCTTCCCCCATTTTCATGAAAGATTCGGATAATTTCGGTTTTGATACAAAATTAGTAAACACTTTACATTCAAATCGTTGTTCTTTCCATTTCTGTTTCACCTGAACGTTTGCAACAAATAAAGTATTTAACTTAACAATAGATTAATAATAGCTTCGTAATAAATATACGTTAACAGTTAATAGAACGAAAAGAATAATATCAGGATACAGGATCTGCGTTAAAGTAAAATAATTTTTTAACTACTCTGCTTGCAAGTTTTGTGAAAGTATACTTTATAATATACGACGTGTAACTAGGAATAAGGTCAAACATAACTATTTTTATTTTTAACTTGCTTTACGATTCTAATGTTATTTATCATTACAAAGGGGTGATAACTGATGTTAGATGTTAGATGTTAGACGTCAGTAAACAACGTATAACTGATAGAAATTGATATCAGGCATTGAATTTCCAAGTTTGACGGGCGATGTAATAATTAGCTGGGTTGCTCTATGAAACGGTAGGGATGGATTACGATATTGATAACAATGATTAAAGGGGATGGAACTGATTGCCAGTCCTTTGATGATTTTGCAAACAGGGAGAGATTATTATACTCACATTTTATTTCTTAGTACAACATAACTTTTTATTGAAATAGTCGATGCCCTTTATCATTCTGTGTATAAAAGTAATAACTCAAGGTTACCAAAATGTCAATGCTTAACGAAATGTATGATATTTTATGTCAGATATTTACTTTACTACAAATATTCTAACTCTTAATGAGATATGTAGTAACTGCCAATTCTGTGTTTACTATCTTACTTTCCCTTGCCTACCTATCTTTTCCTCACTGGCCACACATTCATTTTATGTACATCCATAAAATTTTTATGTACATTTTCGTTAGTTGTACATCAGTTATCATGGAAAGTAATACAGCATTAGATAGTTTCTTTGCCACCATACAATATATTTACACAATATTTATTAAGAGAGATAGTTTGGTAGCCATGGTTCTGTGATTTAGCCGTCGCATTTGCTGGATTTCAATTCATTGGACTTCTTTCTTTGAGGTTGTGTAAAAGGTAAAGTGAATTCACATCCATTCGTATCGGTGTACGATTTTAAGGAGCGAATTAGAATGCATTGTACAAATGTTAATGCAGAAAGCATTTAGAGTGTAATTATGGAACATTCAAACATATTATGATAAAATACGACGCATTTTTACGACGTTGGAATTGGTATTTTTGTACACAGGATAATGAAAAGTATCGAACCGTTTAACAGAAAAATTAGGATGCATTAATGAATGAAGTGCAATTGCACTTGATATGTGAATATCTTATGAAGTTACTGAATACTTTCTTTTCTGTTATTTTTTTCTACTTTAACGTAACAAAAAGAAAATAATAACTTGTCTCAATTCCCAGAATCATCAGTGTAATTGTTTAGACTATTAGTTATAGGCATCATAGCATCATCTTATATCATTGGTTAGATTAACATCATTAAACAAAAATATACGCAAAATTGACCTGGCCAATAAACTCAAAATCAAATTTCTAATTACAATATCGTGTAACTTCCGTTGAGAGGATAACACGTCTCACAAAAAGTGTAACAATATGAAAGCACCTGTACAATATGGCACGAATTTTTTCTGTTCGAAGCTTTGTTTTTGAGAAAATCGATTTTAAATGCTCGTCAGACCCGCCATATGCCATTCACCAGTCGCTTCGCGTCGTTCCGTTGCGAATTATTTCTGACACACTAGACACGTCGTATTCATTCGTGTGCGTATCTGACGAATTTTCAAAATTGATTTCTTCAAAAATGAACCATAAAATGAAGAAACTTCATATCAAGTTTTGTATTTGTTTCGAATTACCTCTTCATTACGTCACGATTACCACCCTCATCTTGTATTATCAATGCAATCATTAATAAAATTTTCATATCGTTTTTAAAAAGAACTTTTGAGTTCTGATTCATAGTTTCTTTCAAATATTTTATTCGTCTGACAAGTAGAAAAGAATGGGATAATGGCAGTCATTATTATTTTCATATTGTACATTATATTATATACATATTATTATTTAAAATTGAAATGTCTAAAACATACAATTGTTATAACTTATTCCTCGCAATATTATCTGATATATATCTGAACTGATTTAGCTAACTTATTACTGTACAGGGTTTTTCACAACTAGTGTATATCCTGGAAAAGGGTGGTAGGGGACGAGATTCTGAACAACCTTTCCCTTTGCAAGAATAGGGTTTAAAGCTTTGTTTTTGAATTATTAAGCAAACGCGGGAATTGCGAGCGCACAGTCGCACGAGCGACAGCCTCGATCCTGATGGCTCAGCATGGCCGTGAACAAGCGCCTTTGTACCGGGACAGTCTAAACGTTTAATAAAATGCCCTTATGTTAACATTCAGTTAAATAATGAACAAAACGGTTAAAAATAATGTTCACTTTTTCATTTTCATTTTTAATGAATAAAGAACAAAATTAATTACATATAATTGACCGAATTCGCGCAAATGAAATTTTTGTAACTTTAAGCTTACACAAAATTTATATATCACTAAAATACATACACGTCCCTACTACCCATTTCCGGGAATTACACTAGTTGTGAGACATCCTGTATATTTGAAAATAATAGGTATTTTATTATTGTGCATGTTACTCATTGTCAGATTATAATTTGAATCCACAGTACAAAATGTAAATACTAATTTTGAAGTTGTTTGCGCAACTTAATTTTATTTATATACAATTAATTTACAAAGAGGAAGAATCGTAGTAAATTTGAGCAAAGTATAAGTCGTTTCAATATTTGATATTTTATGTTAATTGATTCACTTACTTCTAATTGCTGGTCACCTAACTGCTATTATCTGCAATATGTTTTTTTATGAAATACATTTGGTTATTAAACAGCGAGGTACTAAAGTGTTTAATTTTGTGTCTGGTAGATGATTTTGTGCGACGAATAATGATAGTAACATACACGTTATTTTTTATACATTCTGTCGAAACGATGAAATCTGATAAAGATGTACTTTACAGTGGTTTACAAGCCTAATCAGAATGTACAGAATTGGATCGATGCACTGTTTAACATTCAAAAGTTGTGTGAGATTATAAATACAACATTTCCGCTATTTCCTGTCAGTGTGAAAATCATGATCAAAGGCATTTTGTGTTAAATTACTAATTTTATCCAAAAGAAGAAAACCAAAGAGTTTATTTTGTTATTTAGGCAATAGGTAGTTCAATAAGTTAAATTCATAAACAATATCTAACAATAACTATTTCATATCATTCTGTAGCTTTATTACAAACATTACTTAATTGCAACTATAATTATGTAATTGTTTATTACATTTATTATTAACACATTTATTTTATTACAAGTTATGTTCGCAATAAAATTTGGCTTTGAAATTAGGGGTTTTAATTACAATACCTCACTGATCCAGAAACGTAATGTTAGCGATGATGTCCATGACAAAACATTTTTCCAACTATGTGCATTTTTGAAATATAATGGAATTTTTTTACCACAAAATCATTCATCAATTTTACACTTTACATTTCTACCATTTGAACTACGAAAAGTATCAATCCATTAACGATTTCAAAAATAATCCAGCAATAATCAATACTTATTACATACGTAAATCTTACCATTTATTTTCTTTTATCTTCTTATTATAATTACGATTTTCTTATAAGTGCGACACAACTTTGAAGTTACTTTTACTCTAATATAAAATGACGATTACGAAATAATTACACTATATACAAAAACCAACCACTATACAATATACAGACAACTTGGACTTTCTGTAGAAATGAGTTACTATATTGGATATGTGCTTTAATCACTTCGTTACTTCCCGCTACCCAAAACATTATCAACATGTGTATTATAATTCAATTGCCAGTTTAGGAGTTGGTGAGGAGAAGTAAAGTATACTGTATTTTAGCGGAACGATGAAATTTATTTAAAGATCGAGGTACTTAGTCTGGATGTCTGTTTGATACTGACTCGTTCACACCCTTAGCGCGTTTTTCCTAACGCACACGACATCCCTTGATGGGGGTGTCTCCAAACGAAAAATTTGGCAATGCAGCGGGATTTCCCAATGACCACTTACCTCTCCCCTGCACTGTCAGAGACCGCCAGGCCCGGAACCGTGGTCCCTTTGGAAATCCCCGGTTTACGATGCCGTACGTAGCTATTGAGACCGTTGACGAAAAACTACAAAACATACCTAAAGAAAATCTAACGGTATCCTCAAAAATAGCTTTCTCGACCGTATACCTCGCAAACCGTGCTGACCTTTGACGCTTACTAATGATCGCTTAAAATCACTCGGCCAGCCGCTACAGCCAGAATATGAATTTTAGTCGCAGTAGGAACAAATCTGTCTTCCCTAGAGAAGATATGACAGTCGAGGAAAAAGAGATCCTATACGAGCTGATTTTTAGGGATTTTAGAACTGAGTAGTTTTTTAGTCGTTTAGATCTAATTAATTGAGAATTTAAATATTTCGGAAAACAAAGATTTGCTGTATAGGAATTTAGGGATATAAAGATTTGAAATATTATATACAATATAATGTAGAAGGATCTAAGGATATGAGATATGGGGATTCGGGAATATAGGGATTTGGGATACAGGGATTTGGAATATCGAGATTTGAAGACCTTATAATTTGGATATCTAGGCATTTGGAGACTTAAGGGGTAACACCACTCTAGGATTTTCAAAAAGTCGATTTTTTTGGCCTAAACGATGCTTTAGGGTTATAGAAACAAAGTGCCATTTGATTTATAGTGGAAAACAAATTTTAAAAGAGTCAATTGTCAATTTTGCCGCAGCTTCTCAGAGCGCGCACTGAGTACTTACGCGGCGTGCTGCAATTCATGGCTTTTGTATTACTTTTACCATTAAAAATAATAAGTTTACCTGTTACCTACAAAACAAACAGTTGTAGAGGAAGGTAGAGGAGGAGGCTAACATCGACCTGGATGGCCAAATGTATAGCGCAGGCATCGCAGACTAGAGGTAAACATGAAATTCAAGGATAAAAATGTTCATAAAACGCGTTTTTCTCGAAACCACTTTTGTCATACTGGGAGGACGGATTTTTCGGTGACTATTGCATGGATCGAATTGAAATTTTTACAGTAGCTTCACAACAATATTCTCTTTGGTAGTACGTAGCCGTTTTTTGATTGAATGTAAACTTTTTTTTTATAAACAATTCAATGCACATTTTTCATACAAAAAGTCAATTCATTTCTTAAAACATGCAAAACTTCTACAAAAATTGATTAAACAAAAAACCCCTACGTACTACCAAGGCCAATTGTATATAGATTATAAATTTTTCTTATTTTTCATTCCAAGTCTCACACATGGCGAGAAATCCGTCCTCCTGTGGCGGTGTTTTTACAAAAGCTGTTTCCACCGATGGGCTCTGTCGCCGCCATTTTGTGCGAAAATGACAAAAAAAAATTATGTTTCGTACTTCAATATGTGTTAAATAAACTCTCTGAAAAGAAATTCTTTTCCGTTTGTCATACTTCCAAAATAAATTGTCAAATTTAGGTCTCTTTTTCTGGCTCTAGAGTGGTGTTACCCCTTAAGTATTTGACAATTTTCAGAGTTGTATATTTAGAGATTTAGAAATCTGGGGAACCTCAGAATTTGAGAATCTAGTGATTTCGACATCTAAAGATTCATGGATCTTGAGATTTGGGGGTTTAGATATGTAGACAAAACCAAGAAATATTGAAATCTTGTAATTTAGAGATGAGGAAATTAAGGAATATTAAAATTTAGAAATTTTTAAATGTAGTAATTTGCAAACTGAAAAATGGTTAAGTGTGGACTTATTCAATGGAAGCATACATATAAAAAATACGCGTATAATTAAAAATACAATATTATCTACTGTAAAAGTAAAAATGAAAATGTTGATTTATTCGTGTTTTTGTTTGGTTTTGCAATTTGGAAATATAAATTTTGTAGTACAACGTTTCATTACAGAGGTCTGGGAATAAAACATATATTTCGATATACTTTTTAAACATATATATTTACCAAAAATTTGGTTATATCGTTCAATTAATCTTTCAAAGTAACACAATTGCTAAATTTTCTGTTCGTATATACAAGTTTTTGAAATATTCGCTAGACTGCTTTTATCAGTCTCAACTGTGACAGTTATATTCATCCTTTGAATATGAATGTGTGAAGATAAAGAGAAATACCTGTTAGATATTTTGTTGAGTTCTATAACATTAAAATTGCATCAAAATCGACGCATACCAATTGAGTGGTATCTGTTGTTGGCGGATATAATTATTTTCTGAACCAAACAAATTAATGTGCAATATGGAACTCACAATACATAACCTATTTGCTGCTTAAAATTGCTGTTCATCATTCTGCGTTAAAGCAATGACAAAGTTATGCTATATTGACATAAATTGCTCATTTCCCTTCCAGATGCCTTTAATGTATAAATAATGTATTGCCTTTAATGTACAAAATCTAATGTCTAACATAAAACTTAATATGAATCGTCAAACAATGATGATAATGATGTTGGTGATAATAATAAAAAATTGTTGTTTTGTAATAAAATATGAAAACAGTATTTTAGTGAAGTTCCTAGGAATATGTTTAAATGTATTAGGGCCGCAAATAAAATTATTAGGTTGCGTTGGCTATTCAGCGATGAAAGCTAATATAAGCATTTAATTATCAACCACATAAATTTATTAACTAAATAAGCTATTACTGAACTGTTTAAAATTTATTTGCCAATTTTACATACGTGATATTAAGGGAGAGTTGTACAATATCGCTCGTTTCATGTTTTTTTTTACTATGACTTGAGTTAGTCGTGATGAAAATCAAATTAACACTTTGAGCGCCACGTCAGCCACCGGTGGCTGACACTGAACTTTTTCGTTTAGGACGCATCAACCACCAGTGGCTGGCAATGTAAAATATGATGTAAAACTAAACAATTTATATTATTATAAGTAATTACTGAAAATTTATTTAAAATTTACTTAATTTTTATTTATTGCGAGATCGTATTATTCATGAATTTAAATATTTCTTTCCATTACTTATTGCGTGGCCTGAATGGAAAGTCCTTAAGAATTCGCGTGGCGCTCAAAATGTTAAATACAAATCACTTATACTATAAATGAAACTTAATGAAAGAAAGGAAACTGATTTCTTACATTTGATAATAATTAATGATAATTAGAAAAAATAAACGATTAACACTATTAGCAAAAGTGTACATTGAAATACATGACTTGTATTCAAACTTTTTATATCAAATGTAACGAATAAATTGATAAGCATGGATTTGATCCGTGCATTTGATGCGTATCCAATCTTCGCGTTTAATCCATTTCACCCAATCTTCGTTAAATAAGTATTTACAATTGTTTTTAATATACGTCTTTATATCTTTTATGATTATAAAGGTAATAAATTGTTTTGTAATACACGAATAATGGCGACTCAGAGCCGATAAAGGAACGAGAGAGCGAGAGAGAAAAAATTTCTTCCGATTTTCTTTTTAACAAATTCGTCCGTGTCAAACTTCAGCAAGGCGCCGCAGAGAGGTAATCCGGCAAGGTGGCTTTGATTCAGAGAACGAATCAGTAAAATTTTGTAATTTGAAGTAATGATAATAGGCTGAACTGTTCAGCAAATCAGCTCGCCGGATATTTTCCATGTAAGCTGCTGAAAACCCAGCAGGCTGTGGTGCACATGAAGTTGTCAATAGTGTGACTTGAACCGGCAGAGGCCCTGACGTGAGCGACAGACAGCTCAAAACCCAAACTGTTGGGTTATGTATTCTGTTGAGATACATGATCATGCGACCATTAATGTCTGGGCATACAGCATTGTAGGTTCGAAACCCTTGTTGGGTTTTATTCAGCTTTAGCTGATTTGTGCACCACAGGGGGCTATATTTATGACACGGAAGAGGAGAATGTGATAATTATTGCTCCGATCAGTTTTAGACAATTTTGAAGTAAAACCACTTTCTCTCTCTCAATTCGCGATGCTGCGAAACAACAATAAAGTATTCAGTGATCTCTTTGCTAGAATCTATTTTCCTTGGTATGATGGTATCGTTCTTTTTTCTACCTTACATACAGAAGAAGCTATTAATAAACAATTTTATTGGTTTTAAGCAACAACAGAATATGAGCAGTATGCACGAAAAGTATTTGGAGGTATTTACGTTTTAATATTTAATGTTCTAAGACAATTGTAAAACCAGTACTATTTATACATGTCTTGTAGAATACTAAATCACATGCATAATCCGACAGACTTATTTAACACGTTCGCAGAAGTGAATGTTATAGCATTCATTTTCATTATGATGCAAAATGACAAAAACTACAGCATTCAAATTTTATAGCGAAGTGAAAAAAAAGTGTTTGCCTAGTTTTGCAGCCTACTGAAATTTACACTGTCTGCAAACGTATTCATTAACTCAGAAATAAGAGATTAGTTTTGAAGTTGACTTTTGTCGTATTGAATATCAACATATCACGCATACAATTTTCTAGGACTTCGATACTGTCGAAGGAATAACTCCAATTCCAAAATATGTTGCATGGGACTATAATATTTATTTAGTTGTTTATGCAAAAATAAAGGTAACTAATGTAAGAAACGAAAACTAGCTTTGATCAATTGTGTATACTGGTCAGTCTTGCACGACTTTTCTCCATATTGAAATTTATAAGGCGAGCGAACGTTGGTGAAAACGTTGAAATTTCTAGTCTTTTGTCAATAAAAAGTTCTTTGTTACTGAGGCCAATGATGTACTTGACTGGTAAGGGCAGATAAATTAATAGTTTCTGAAATATATTAACTTTTGGGAAATAAATAATATTTCCTACTACGGGGTTAATCCGTTTTCCTTTACGTCGATCACAGCTTTCTGTATTGTCATTCCCTGCAATTTATAGATAGTATTTCTATCTCTACATACAGTGTAATCGCCTTAACTGATCGCCGTTCAGGTCCGGGCGCGATCAGTTACCGTGAGAGGTAGTTGATTTCAAGAAGCAAACCGTCGACAAAAACAAGGGAACATCGTGCAGCGATTGTGATTGATGTAGCTGCATGATTGCCTATCCGTATTGCGTTCTGCATTGCTATAAACATTTACTTATACGGTTCTGAACTGCGGCTACATTAAATAGGGCCGCTGCACGATGTTTCATTCTTCTCGTAGATAGCTCACTCTATGAAATCAATTCTGCAAATTGGTGAAGATAGTCTGCGTCCTTTTACGGAAGAATTTTAACGATCAGATAACGGGACTTCACTGTAAATGCAATAAAGTTCTTTATACTTTCACACGATGATTTCAAAAACCAATTATTCGAGTTTTATGGAAATATAATAAATGTAAATGATAATAAGATTTCATATTATTTGGAGTAATTTATTTGAAAGATTTGTAAATTATCAATCATCACGACGTAATCACACGGAACTAAAATTAAGTCCAAAATATGAATAAGAAGTAGTAATACTATCATGGTCGACCATTTTCGTTGTGAACACGATTTGTTGATAATCAATATACAGCAAAAATAGATCATCGACTATGATAGAGATCGCAAATTTAATTAACCAGAATTATTATTGAAAAACATCGCTGAAATCCATCAACATATATTGTAATTTTCATATACAGTGAAATTCCATTAACTGCCTGTAATTAAAGATTGAATCCGAATAGTTTCGGCGAGCAGTTGCACGTTTTGGAGCCCATGTCGAGAAGTGAGCTGTTGGCGTAATAAACCTAACGTCTGGTGTATCGGTACCGATTAAAGTGGTCGTAACGCAGAATTGTATGTATTCGAGAAGTGAACCGTTGATGTAACGAACCGTTTCTAGTTTATTGGTAGCGATATACGTTAGGTTTATTACATAGACATGTATATATGTCTACAGTTTGTTATGCCCACAAGTCATTCCTCGAGATTGATTTCCAGAACTAGTAGGAATAGTGGCAAGCTGTTAACGATGACATGTTTTCGAGCAGTTGAAAGGGGGCTTTACTCTATATACGTATAGAATGCAATCTTTCGTATGTATATCCCCGATTATTTGAAGAAATAATTTCTTGACTTCAATAAGGCATTTACATTGTTTAGAGTAATTATTTGGATAGTTTTAAAAGATACAACTATAAGGGGCTGGGCGAAAGTCGAAAATGTAAAGAATAAATAATTGGTGACAGATGTTTACTTCAAACTTACTTCATTCCAAACGCGTTTGACTAATAACTGCTGTTACGAAATAATGAGATCGCAAAGTAAAACATTGAAAGTAAACAACCGAAACAAAGTAAAACAAATTCTTTTTTAATATTTTGTGATATTATAATTTCTTTATAGAGTCCTGACTGAAACTTTAGTTTGGATTTCGATACCTTCTTATGGATGTTCTGATCGCGTTATATGATGATGTCGACTAAATCTGCTACTTATAAACTAGGAAAATTGATTAAGATAAAAAAAAATTTGGCACGGGAATTTGGTAAATAGTTCTTCAAATAACTATAAATAACATGTAAACAATAATTTTTAAAATTATCATATAGAGAAGCGATGATACTTAAAATATATATGTAAAACTAATTCGACCCCAGACAAAGATCGGGTACATTAGCTAGTAATATACAAAGAAGAAGTATTCAAATAGGAATTTTATAAAGCTTTGGTACAAAAAGAAAAATAATTTTTCTTTCTTTTTAAACTCAAACATATAGGTTTCGTTTTTTGTACGCGCTTAACTGTTTTATTTTGCAAAGTCGATATTTAAGAAACCTGCTGCGAATACGTTTTATACTCTAATCAATATTTTGATAATCAATATGTTATCACATTTCGATGAAATTCTAGAATTCGTTGTTATCGAAAGACATTAGTGATCGGCACAACTCAAAGTACTAAACTCTAAACGAGCAATTCCCAATCTAATTTACGCGTACGCGAGGTGCAGCTGCGTTCTTCGTACATAATTTATATGCACAATATACAGAACATCAATTTTATAGTTCAAAACTTTACTTTCAATGTTAATATGTGCGGTTGCCTCGGTTCTAAGCAATTATACCAGACACTAGTACAGCGTTAACTTTACTGAAATTGCAGCAATTAGATTGCTGAACTGCAAGAACTTGGTGCTACCGAAATTGTTGAATTTTGATTACGCTTATAATTGTGAAAAGATTGAGAACCGCTGTTATAAACTACCTATAGTGAATTACATCTAAAATAATACACTGCAAATCGGTTTTTATACTTTTCTACTTTTTTTTAATTGACATAATAATATTCTGTACGTATTATTATTTATTTGCGCGTAAAAAAGAAAACAAATTTTATCAAATAGTTTATAGAAAATAAGTATGTATAATGATATGTGCAAAATGTGCCTACAGCTAAAATCATACATCTACTATAACTGTTCGGTATGCTTTAACCTTTTCCCATTTTTAAACCACGAATGAGCGATTCTTATACACATATTCTCGTTTGGTAAATATGAATCAGTAAATCGTTTATTTTTCTATCGTCCATAGCTGTTGAGAAAATTGACTTTAAACAAAAATTGTAACTCACTATATTTAAGAGTGTAATAACATTGATACGTATATTATTTTCAAGGCATTATATTCCGAAACATGAGTAATTAGTTTAGAATATCATCTATTTCACCTTCTAAAATTTGTATGACAAGTTATTAAAACAAGGTCGAACACTTACCAAGACAAACAGGACATGAGCTACTTTCTTACCTATTAGCTATTCGAAATATGCGTTTTGAAAGTTAACATGCAGTTGCTTATGCAAAATATTTATTTAGACCTCAAAACAAGTTTTTAACGATACAATGGTCATCGTTTTTTTGAACCTTCAAACACATTTATAGTTTCAAATCAATGGTTCTTTATCCGCAGTAGCAATAAGACCCAAGAAGCCATTACATTTTGTTGTCCAATTTTGGTTTATTATTAGTCACATCTGGTTGTTAGAATCCTTAACCTTAGCAGTAAAGTCTTTTGTTTGTAGTTTTCTATTCATGTCGAGACATTGCTTGGTTTTATTACTTCCTACGGTCATTTTGGGGAAAACACAGACCCGCTACATACGTCACTTGAATATCCAATTCCACCCGAATTTTGTCTAATCAATAGAAAGTTAGTAACTGTTTATCCTTATCTATGTCATCAAAATTTTACGCTCACTCTGAGCTTTTGTAAAACTTAACAAATCGTCGAAGAGGCACTTTCGAATCAACTTTCAATCAAGTATATTGCAGAATAAACTCTAGTAATTCGAAATCCAATTCGTTTCTTCGATACAGTCCACTTATATCTACTCATTGGGATCCGTAATGATTGGACGCGTAGTTAATTTTCACTCTTTATTACTGATGCTACAACGCAAATACAAAGTGGTCTTCACACCTCCATGAAAATGCAAAGCAACAGCAAATTTATTACATAAAAAGTGTAAATTTCTTAGATAAATTGTTGCAGCATATAATAAGCTCCACTGCCATACTAATTGTGTTTTAAACATGTTTTGAAAAACAAGTAGTTTACGAGTTGCTTCAAATCATTATATTTTTATGTTAGAAGAATTATACTATATATAATAAAATCGATAGTTTCAAACATGTATGTTTCGCAAATCGTAACTATAAAGTTAAACTACTTTTTCCTAAAAAGTAATATTAGTTTCAGAGCAATATAAGATTTATAGGTACGTATAGGATGGTTCGATGGAGAAGAAAATATTTTCGGGTCAAGTTTTATAGCACCTATAACTTTTTCCATTTATAGCAATGATACAAAATCGTAGAGGACGAAAAAAGCGAGCGAAATCGACGTTTTACTGCCTCCATTTATTTGTCCGACACATTTCACGAACAATTTCATGTGATGACAAAAAAGCGTTACGTTTGTATATACGTATGAGA
The DNA here is from genome assembly GCA_945859595.2 of Megachile willughbiella. Classification (NCBI taxonomy): domain Eukaryota; kingdom Metazoa; phylum Arthropoda; class Insecta; order Hymenoptera; family Megachilidae; genus Megachile; species Megachile willughbiella. The sequence goes on from OX243798.1 coordinate 3,668,784, forward strand.
GATACATGGTTGAAATATAGAATTACAATAACAGACGACAAGAAATTTTTATTTGAAATCATTTCACAGACTACAATTAATAGGTGCAGCAGATACTGTTATCCATTTTTTTGTCTCAAAATTAATAACAAATATTTTGGAGTCCAAATATCTGAAGTAGGTATACTACAGGTATAAGAACCACTTACAATCACCTTTTAGCACTTACATAATCAAATTATAATCAAGACGAAAACCACCAATTTTCTCTACGTTATATTTTTCTTTAACACCAGATTTTCGAAATCCGTAAAAATGACGAATGTTAGATTTGTTATATTAAATTACGGAAATTATTGAAAGCTTTTATCAAAATGTATGTTAACTTTTATCGAGATAAAGAATCATTGTATGAGGTAATTTATGTATTATCCATTATTTATTTATGTTTATTGTTTATTCTCAATTGGATTTTGTTTATCAAAGTGATACAAACTGTTATACTTCGATTGACAAACACTATGTCAATTGCCGTACCAAATAATACTACTTATTGTACTTTGACTTACGATAGCGAATAATCCTAATATATTTTCACGCACTGATTATGAATCTGAAAACCAATTCCTTCATCATTTTCGGTTTTCAAGAAACTCTATTTTTAAGACGGTTAACTTTTCAACTGTCAAAATTTTGTATGCTTTATCTGCAAAATTTATACAAATGTATCTTACCGAAAACAATTCCATAGACTCTCCCAAATAAAATGGTATTATATTTGAATAACAATATTAATATTTAAACACTGTTTGCGGCAAAGCATGACATCTATAGCGCACAAATTTTTCGTATATTTTTTAATTTGTTACATAGTGTAATTATAAAATATACTTTTGATCTTAGGTGCCACTCATTCTACAGCTTGTACTATATTAAAATATATAACTCAATGTACAGGGTGTCTGTGTTTTTTACAACCAAACTTTATTAACATATTTTATTTGAAGAAAACAAGAAATGAATATTGTACTAACGTGAGTTGCAAATACTATATTAAAAAGCTGTAACGAAAATACAGAAAGACTAAGGGCTGCTTTGTTGTTCGATATCACATATAAACTATTCCAATTTTGTTTGTCTAATTGTACAAGCATATTTTATATATGAAAATAAGAAAAAATGTTTTTATGAACAGAAAAAGTTGTGTAGTAATTGTGTATAGTAGTAGTGTAGTAGTTGTTTATTGAAGTAATCTTTCAATAAAATATTTAGGAGTCAATATTAGTACGTACAAAATTGGAGCATACTGTATGTGGTATCGAAAAACAAAGCAATTCGAAGTCTCTCTGTACTTCCATTATAACTTTTTAATGATCTTGTATAAAACACTGTGTTAATTTAAAATCTTTTTTTCTTATGTTTTTATTAAATATAAAATATAAAATGTAAATGTAATATAAAATGTATAGTTTGTAAAATTTGACGGTAACAAAACTTACTACTGTGATGCCCCATATAAATATAATCAAAGTAAATTTTTCCGAAACATTACAGTTCTTATTTTCTGTTCTTATTTCGTAAACGAAAACATTTCACAGGATGGGAATAGTTGCACGTAATAACCAGTGGTCGTTCCGTAAAACGTATGTATACACCTATGTGCAGTCGCTTTTAATGAGAAAAGAGCTAAACATGTTAAAATATTTATAGTGTAATTACACGGCAATGGCATACCTTATGCAGTTGCTGCATAAGATACGTTTAAACACTAAATACTCATTTTGTTTTTAATGAAATTTCTCGAAAACAGAGGTTGATGGAGAGGAACAGCTTTACATTCATACTGAACACTCAAAATTTTACAAACTAGAACTAAAATAAGAACTCTCTAATTAGAATCTACTTCCAAAAAAATATTATTAATACAAATAATTTATTAATGATAATAGTTAACATTGAAAGTAAACAGCGCTTTTATGAAATACGAAACTTGTTTCCTTTTAAGCATAAATGCTTTGAAAATATCAGTTAATTACTTTCTATGTATAAACCTTTGTAAACTGCAAATTCTTATTTTATAGCGAACTTTGTAATATAACATCAACAAGATAATTAAAACAGAAAAAAGTTCAACACAGAGAAATACACTCGTACAGTCAAAAGCAAATCTGATTTCCCTATAGAAAATATGGCATCCAACGAGAAAGAAGCGTATCGCTTAATTTTCTTACATATTTTTGGAGGTTTCAAAATTAAGGGATGTATTAAGAATTTAGGGAAAACGGAATTTGTGGACCTTGTAATTTGGGGACTTCCGGATTTGGAGAATTTGAGACCTTATAAGAATTTGACGGTTCAGGAATTTTAAGCCTAAAAAGAGGACGTAAATATTTGGAGATCTGGGCTCTCGAGGATCTACGAATTTAAGAATCTAGGGATTTAAGAATGTACAGATATACGAATCTCAATCTAAAAATTTGAGTATTATTTATATTTTTGAGAACATAGGAAATTGGAGATCTTAGGATTTGAAGATCTAAGATCACCGTAATCTGTGGATTTGGTAATTTGAAGAATTTGAAATTAAGAATTTCGAAATGTGAAAATTTAGTGATTTAGAAAGTAATCGATTTGGAAATTAGAAAATTTGAAAGGAAGCATACGTTACATCTAAGAGTACCTGTGAATATTAATACAACAAACTTCTTGGCAATTCTTAAACTTTAATATATTGCATTTAATTTCGGTATTCTTTGTGATACATATTCCTCTTATAAAACTGATAATTTTGAATGAAAAAACAGTAGCTTGGAGAAAAGCATTTTAGATGTAATAATAAACTTTTGACTAGTGTCCATTGTAACCATTACATCAATCATTTTATATACTTATATTCGTAACTAATTCATGCCACAAACAAAGGTAGGATATTACTGATTACACAAGATATATTTGTAATATATTATAACTTAAAGTAACTTGTGTTTTGCAAATTTCTAAAACAAATATTTCTGAGAAACTAAAACGTTATATGTATATCACAACATATAACAGTTTGAAAGAAATGAAACGTTTCTATTTCACGATAACGTGTTATCAATCATGAGTTTATTATTGTACCATAATAGATATTATTGTTAAATGGCAAATATACAGTAAGAAACAACACTGTACTCATCCAAAGAATTTTAATATATGTTTAAAAATCATATTATATTCAATATTTTAATATATAATGAAAAACAAGTGAATACATAAAATTGTATACTATAACTTGGCTTTCTACGAAAACCAATAAGTTCTAATTATTATCATTATCTTATTAAATATAAATTTTTTGGTAAATTTATATCTACATTTTATACTACATTTAAATTCTTACGCAATATAGGATTAGTAATACATAACAAGTAATGTTGACATTTGTAATTAGAAATATACTAATAATGTACTATAATTGAAAACGGTTCCCAATAGAAAAGTATTAATATACTTGTAATATCTAATATGCAGACGTTATTTCGAAATCAGAAAAATAACAGGAGAAGTGTAACATGTTTGAAATACCAGTTAATTAAAGGAGAATAAAAAATTACGGTAGAAAATAAAAAATAATCAAACTGCATATTACGGAGAAACTAATAATTTTAATCTTTTAGTAAGAATGAAGAACAAAAAATATTCAAAACTTTGTGCTAATACAAAACTAACAGAAAAAAGAAGATTTTAGCGCAGAATGCGTAATTTGGAATATCAGTGTTTCAATCTCTTTTTTAGTGTACAGAATTCAACAAAACATGTACAGTCATGATAAAATTATTTTCTCTTGTAATTAATCAAACGGAAGAATTACGGCATGGGAACAACAGTTCAGTGTATATCAGTTCTAAGGCTACAAACTTGCAGCAGACACTGGTGTAACTTCCAGAGTCATAACCAGCACATTCGCACTATACCTACATTTCACACATGAAACACTGCACTTACTGTCCTCCTCTTTTGTCTTCACTGTAATTCATATTGTACAAGAGAGGCATAACATCCTTCTCATTTATCTTCAGTATTCTGAGTTAGTAACATGACATCCAAACCAAATTTCATGTTATATTTAACACTCTTGAAATGTTCGCAAAATTTATGTAAAACGGTGGAATTAATGTGCAAATAATGTACTATAAAATTTGGACATATTTTATCCACGATTGAAACGATTGAATATACGATTGAATTCACGATGATATCACTGTTCAACAAATTTAAACTTTTTTTATGTTTTCCAATACCCATTGGGTGATCCTGGTAGAGTTTCTCGTCCTGAACAAGAATCCGAAAACCGAATTGCTCCATCACCCTCAGTTTTTGAAAAACACGAGCTTTTATAAAAACACGTGTTTTGGGTAGAAAATGCGATATTGCGAGGAAACTAAAAAACCTAGGACATTCAAATTAATTTTAAAAGATAGAGGAGAGTGTCCCGAATAAATTGATATATATAGTTGTTAAATTGCGTGATTCTAAATAGATGTAAATATCGATGAAAGTTCAAAAAACGGCCGTTGTACGCATTTCCTACGTATTATTTTTGCATTTTTAGGAAAAGTTATTTATCTAGCGCGAATTCGCTATACAGCATCGAATTCTATAGACATTTCTGATGAAGAAACTATGTGGGGTAAGTGTTGTATCTGTATGCAATTCCAGTAAATCGCAAAAATATCTGCCGGTAGCACGCGCATGGCGTTTTGCCGCCAGGCGGCCATAGCTCGCTCTCCTCGCCAAGTCAGTGCCGTAGCTACGCGCAATTAGCATCAATGATAGAGCTTAATAGACATTCACTTTTTATATGTATAATGTTTAATTTTTTGTAGTATTATTATTTCATAATTATTATTATTCATCTTTTATTATTATTTATTATTATTTTTAGCTACAAACAATACAATTATAAAATATAACAATACAATTATAAATCAAACGATAACCGATTGAAGACAGTTTTGAAACAATCGTGTACAATGCTAGCAGATTATTGTTGGATACTAATAAAGGACAAAAAATGTGGGACATACAAACGTCAAGCAAGACGAAAACACTTCTAAATTCGCTTACTGCAGGTAACTTTCTATCGTTTACATTTTATTTTTTTTTATATTATAAACAGATTTCAAAATTGTCTTCAATCGGTTATCGTTTGATGAAGTTGTAATGATCATCATTTGTTTTTAAATTATGAATTATAGTATTTTATAATTGTATTGATGGTAGCTAAAAATGATAATGAATAGTAACAAAAGATGAATAATAATAATTATGAAATAATAATACTAAAAAAAATCAAACGTACATATAAAAAGTAGATGTCTATTAAGCCCCATCATTGATGCTGATTACGCGTAGCTACGGCACTGACTTGGCGAGGAGAGCGAGCTATGGCCGCCTGGCGGCAAAACGCCGTGCGCTTGCTACCGGCAGATATTTTTTCGATTTACTGGAATTGCATACAGATACAACACTCACCCCACATAGTTTCTTCATCAGAAATGTCTATAGAATTCGATGCTGTATAGCGAATTCGCGCTAGATAAATAACTTTTCCTAAAAATGCAAAAATAATACGTAGGAAATGCGTACAACGGCCGTTTTTTGAACTTTCATCGATATTTACATCTATTTAGAATCACGCAATTTAACAACTATATATATCAATTTATTCGGGACACTCTCCTCTATCTTTTAAAATTAATTTGAATGTCCTAGGTTTTTTAGTTTCCTCGCAATATCGCATTTTCTACCCAAAACACGTGTTTTTATAAAAGCTCGTGTTTTTCAAAAAGTGAGGGTGATGGAGCAATTCGGTTTTCGGATTCTTGTTCAGGACGAGAAACTCTACCAGGATCACCCAATGGGTATTGGAAAACAAAATTCGTGTTGAACAGTGTATTTTATCCACGATCGAAACGATTGAATCCTAAGTTTACGTTTTAATGCTTTGCAGATACAGTCGAGAATAAGGATTACGGTTCGTCCACAAATATCATTGGTTAACCGGATATTTACCATTATTGTTTATTATGAAAAATTAGACAATGTTAGTAGTTTTTTAGATTTTCGATATTTCATATTATCGACAGTATTACAAATATGCTGCAATTTTCATATCATATTTACTTTCTCGTCTATTTTATAAAAAATATAAAAGAAAGTATTATTATATAGTACTTTATAATAATAAATTATCAAATTTATTCAAATTGATTACAGTTTGATCACTCGAAGCTCTCTTATGATCCTTTACGTTTCCAAGTTCACTGAATTAAAAGATGAAATAAAATTAGATATGAAAATGTCTGCACGTATACATATGTACAGTGTGTCCCAATTTTTTTTTCGCCAAACATCACTAACTTTACTGAAAAATAAGGAACAGATGATATATTAACAAAGTTTTAAACAGTTTATTAAAAAGTTATAATAAAAATACAAAATGATTTCGGATTGCTTTGATTTTCGATAACACATATAGTGTGTTCCAGTTTTATATGTACATTTGTATAACTTTCTCAGCATATTTTTTACATAAAAATGATTAAAATAGCTTTATACACATTTATTTTTTTTTTTATTTTTTAAACATTAGGCTGTTAAATGTCTATTTAAAAGATTATAAGAAGCACACGGTAATGGTCAGTTTTCTCTTTCAATACTACATATGAATAATTGTTGACTTTCGTATGCTTTTGAACAACTTTCAAGAATGTATTGAAGAGTAATGAAGAATTACGTAATATTATTAAAAATGTAGATTATGAAGGTGATAATTTTAGTAATAAAATCATTTTACGTATATTTGATTTATATTTCAAGAAAAGCTATGGAAACTTTTCTGATTACCTAACACAACCGAACCAATGCCCCTATACAGACATTTTAGAAAATGACTGAAAGATATTTTAGTACTACATTATAATATTGTATTTCAAGATAACAAAGTATTGAATCTTATTGCGAAAAATGTAACGAGTTTGTTGTAACAATTTTTAAATTTAAAATAACTTGTTCAGAGGCTGGGTTTAAGCCAAATTGAGAATATTTAAGAACATTTGAAAATGAAATTTGCAATTAAATATAAAGTTTATTCATTATGATAACCTTGTGGCGAAGAATGAAAAATGAATAGCATCATATAACGCCACAATATTGCAAAAATTTGTATATTAAGCACGCAAAACTGTTTATAAAGAGTTATTAAAACTAAAAGCTTATAGACAAAGTATCACTGACATAAAAAGCTAAATTATTTATAGAATCTGAAAACCTGCTACTGAAATTCATAAAAAAGTGTGATTTTAAACACTTTTATCTGTTTGGAACTTGTGTTTATATTAAGTCTTTCTGCTTAAAATTTTCAGTACGTATATAACTTACTAAAATCTACAGAAGATACTTTTTGAATTTGCGTTATAGACATAAATAAAAAAATGGAAAAAATTACGTTAACTATTTTCTTCATGATTCTGATCAATTGCAATTCCTTCAAAACATCGTGAACACGACATCAAGTAAACTAATCTTCCTAATTTCTAATTAAAGATAAAAATTCAAGTTACCTAACCCAACTTTAAAAATATTCTGTTTTAAAGGGTACATCGATTTTATTTTGAAGGAATAATATTCTTGAATACGTTATGTCAAGCCTAGGAGTGCTTCGATGCAAATGACCAGACAATAAAACCCTGAAATGAATTCCACAGGGATTATTGATCGATTGCATATTCCTACCAATCCTGAATAATATGAAGTGTAGCAAATGATTATTTTACAAGTACTCCAATTCAAATACTCTTGGGTTCAATTAGTCACCTTCGCGCGTACCGGCAGTCAATAACGAACACACTTTTTTTCTCGTTTTTTTTTGCCTTGGTGTATCAATCAATAGACAACTGAAATACAACAAGCGTCTTCATTCTTGTCCTTTTATATATTTAACCCACGTTTCTCATTATTTTATTAAAATCTCTAATAAAATTTAAGTAAATAAATAAATAATTAGTGAAATTATTTTAATATTATTGATATTTTATATTATTTTAGTATGAAGTTTTATGTAATGAAAAATATTCTTATTGGAGGATATAGAAATACTAATATGGGATAAAGAAAATAAATAAAGTATCGATTTAAAACTTTAATAAGCTAAATTACTGAAATTCTTTTGCTTTGTTTTAGTTTATTATTAAATTTTATTTATTTTATATCTATACTTGATTTCTTTTTATTATTGCTTAGTAGTATTTCTACTTTTTTCACTAAGAATATGTTTTTAACAATAATTTTACAAATATTGAAAAGTATGAAAACTATTTTTTAAATTTAAGACATAAATTCTTACTCGATGTCAATAGAACAATGATTTAGTTTTTGTAGACTACTTTTAACGTCGCTCAACCTCAGTTGCTTTCATGTTTTAACTGAAAGATATAAATTACTAAAAGTAAATAGCTAATCTTTTGATATCAAATCTACATACATATAATATAAAGTTAATACTTAACTATGACATCTGAGAATACATATTGTGTTTAAAAGTTGTGTTTAAAAAACAATATTTCTGCATTAAAATTCATATGAAATTTGTACCAACTATACTTATTGTAAATTGTTACTATTAATGTAAGAATATCGCGCAAATAATCTTTCGACGTAATACAGAAGAATATTCTATTAATTTTTCCGCGAACTTCCAAGCGGTAAAAGTTCTTTCAACTTTAAAGATAGCAAGAAAATAAGTTTCCTTGCAGCGGACGACAGAGATCAGAATGAAGAGGCAGCGGAAAGCCGAATATTGGAAATACGATACTTTCATCGGAAAAGTTCTGAAGTGAACACTCTCTTTAGAGAACTTACTCGCTTTTAAGAGAAGCGACGGAGAAATACAAAATGGAATAGCTCACTGAACAGCAGTGAGAAATAAGAGGATATTTAAAATGAGCTGGCAAAATATCTAGGTGTGAAGCAGACAAAAAAAGGACTATAGCTATTAACAAATATTTTAGTATACATGTAGGATTCGGTCTGAGGGAGTTGTCGAAAATAAAGGCTCGTCACACGTTCGTTTCAGAAAATATATAATATAATGTAATAATGAATAATTTGGAACAATAATGAAATATCGCAGGAACGCGTCGAAATAGGTCTACGCACGTCGTCGATCGCTTTTTGACTGTCTTCTAATTTCTTTTTATCTTTTGTCTTTTGTCTTTGCACGCACACACACACTCATCCACGCTCGTTCGTACTCTCTCTCGCACACGAGAGATGAATACGTTCATATATACTCTCTTGCATTCTCTCATTTGCACGTTTAACCATACTCACATTCCCTCATACATATATTTTCTATTGAACAAAGCAAGAGTATGTAAATATCATATCGTTTATATTACGAAAATCTTAACCAATAATTACGTTGAGTATTTTTTCACGAAATACAATACATTTGTAAATATCAAAAGTTAAGTCAGATCCTTAACAAAGTATCCAACCAGTTTTTAATCAGTATTCCACGAAATTATTAATTGTTAACAAACTGAGGTATCGCATTAAGGCAGATTCAAAGTAGTTCCGTTTCTACGAGAGAATTATTTTAGTTATAATTCTTCCAAATATAATACTTTTTTTTAAACAATAAGTTGTCTTTGTTTCTATTAGACAATTCGTCATCTTTAATTTTCATTCGAGGTATTTTATGATCTCAGTGATTTTGACGTTCTGCAAATTACTCTTATAGGTAAAAATGTTTTGTAACTTCAGAAAGATTAAGAAGTACTGTCCTAAACCGTTCTTACATGAATTGGAAGTTAGGTAATTCAATATTTTTAACATGGTAGCGAACAGCAATAACTGAACGAAATAGCAAGTAACTGAATACTATTAATTTATACTCAGTACATATTAATTTGTAAAACAGGTTTTGAGAATTGAATTAATGTTCGTTACGTCATTTATTCACGTGCACACTGAGAATTAGTTATTTAACATACTGTGAATGAGTGTTTTGCATATTTTATTTAAGGCGTTGGAGTATACTCTACTAATAGATTTATGGCAGGGATGATCAGCATTGTGACTAGCGACGATAAACAGTCACCACTTGGGACCCTTGCCGTGGGTCATGACTTCGTCCACCTAGGAGACGTTCGTATTCCCCTTCCATAGTGGAAACGTGCTAAGGGCATACTGGAAGGGAGGATAACACAGTTTAGTTTTTGCAGTTAGTTCAATTTCTCAGTTCACAGATTTAGATTCTAAATTTAGCAAATACCATTTCGACACAACACAGATTGTAATTAACACGTACACACACAGAGTTACACTTTCATACGCCACACAAACAACAGAAATAGACGATTATAAAAGCAGAATCAGCCCATAGTTATTTCAGTTCCAATTCAATAATTGGGTGGTTCTTTAACCAGACAGCACAAGGAGAGGTGCAATATTCCAGGAAGGTCAGACTACTTCCTAAATATAAGGCGCTAAGTATTGTTAGTAAGGACAATACACTATTTCTGTTCTTAACAATATTTTGTCATAAATATCTTAAAGAATTAATTATAACTAAATAACAATAACAATAAAGTAAAACTGAATACATATGACACATTTCTTTTCGACCACCATGTTTTTATGGAAGTAAGGTCTATCTTTTGTTTTATTTTTATTGCCTTTTAGTAACACCCGGTGTCACGGGTTTGGTGATCCTCGATCGATAAAAATGATCGTGTCTTATGAACTAATCCTTCACATCTGTTTGGTAGCGCTAAAACATACGATCTTTTATTATGATAAAAAGTATTCTGCTAAATTTTAATTGAAAAATCCACAAAAATAACGTAGTTATTGCATTGTGAATTTACCTAATCAAACGCGATCGAGCGAAAGCAATATGGAAAACACAGTAAGTGAAATTATTAATTCAATAACAGAAACGTGGATAATACAGCGCGAAAAAAGATGATAACGAAGAAGCTTATACATCAAAGGATTGTTATGAGATTTTTTCGATTTATAGCTTAGCGTTCTTTATAAATGAAAAAGAATTCCCTTTCTCGGTTGAAAATCGTAAGCTTTGATATCACTCGCAGTAGCAGAAATCTCTCTTAATTAAAATGCTAAAGAACTATTTTCAGAAGATTTTATGAAACGTATATCATACTTTGTGATAGAACATAATATTACCTTGCACAATTATTTTTTATTACTTTTTGTAAAAGAAGGCGTATTGCTAAGCCTATAAAATTGAAGTTACTTAAAAAAGAACGAAATAATTCCTACATACATAGTCCGTATTTAAAAAATATGCACTTCCACTTTTCAAAATTCGCTGACTAAAATTTTACAGAGTAATAAAAAATACAGTAATATTAATTTATTGTTTGCTTCGATTTAGTATCGTCTGTTTTGTATCATAAATATTGATGAAATTATTAAATTTGTAGAAATTGGCAAGTACTATTTGAGATGCTTTTACGTTGTCCAAATTTTACGTTGTTTCAAATTTTGTATACGTACATGCTTCACTATTGAGTGTTGTTTCTTATTATCAACAACCAACTAGTGTATATTAAAAATGTTAAGGAAGGATTCTTGTCAATCATTCTTGTTGAATTCCAGGCTTTAAATTGATTTAATGATATACTATGTATTATGTTATTAAAATACGTCAGATCGGTTATGTATTGAAATCCTCTGTTTGATATACAAAAAAGTAAAATAAACTTATGTATGTAACTTTAATGTGTTAAATACCACACTAGTGGGGTATCAGATGATGTTTGCTATACGTAATAATATAAAAAACGATCATACAGTAATAAATACTTTTGGAAACAAAATACTGTGTTGTTAGGAAGTCGAAGTTAAACAACATGCTGTAATGGGAGCACTATTGTAACTATTTAACTATTTTGGATGTTGCATTTTTTAAATCTTATCTAATATGTAGATACATATAAGAAACTACTGCAAAAATGTACTTTAAATATAATTAACATAAATATATTTACAAAGGTAAATTTTCTTGATGAAATAGTGTTTAAAATATGTGTTTAAAATATGTTTCGTGATGCTTTATCAGTAAAAGAAGCTCTATTATTCTGTGGTTTCATTTATAAATAAATATCTTGTATATTCTATAAATGTAGTAAAAAATATAGAAACAGAAAGTTATTTCCATTTCAGGTTGGGGCCGATTTTTTTAAAAAGGAAATTATTTTATTGATTGTAAATGCTAACTCGGATTCTTAAGCCTAGATTTACGAACGTTTAATGACCGCTTACATTTAAATTCAAAATAAACTATAAAAATAACGAAATAATAGATAATGCGTAAATCAGCTTATATGTATAACACTATATTGAATGAAGGATAACATACAGGGTGTCCACGCCTAAGTGTGACAGCGCGATATTTCATGAACTATTGATGACACGAAAAAGTGTTTATATGGAAATTGCAGGATAAAAAGGGCTCTATATTTTGGCGTAAACGAAAATTTGTTAATGTTATTAATCTAAAAAATATGATGGTGAAGTTTCGTTTTTTAAATGGAACTATATTTTTTTTTCAATCATGCGATAGTGCTTTTCAAGACAAATTTAATAACATTTAATGTATTTACCCGATTTTTTTTAGTTTTCGAGATATAACGCTTAGAAATTTACTGATTTTCAGCAGAGACGTCCCGATTTGAGTTGTAAGTCATAAAAACGGTCTTATTGTTACGATAAGTGCCGCATGTTTGACTCTGCCTGCCGAAACCGATAGCCGCGGGTCTACTGTCTGATTGCCAAGTTCAGAGAGTAAGAAACGTGGAAAGAATTGTCCATTACGGTCTAAGTTTTCCGCATCAAGGATAATGTTGTTAATAATTTGGAAGGTTGGAACACACATTTTAGAAATTAAAATTAAGTTGTCTGTATACTTACATTCAACATCGGTAATTCTAGTGTTGATCATTTAACCGCTACGACATTCACCGTACATACTAGCTCGTAAGTTGTGAGTGATGTGAAAGTAAAATAAAAACAGAATGCTATTTAAAGGTCTTTGGTGCATTTATCTCATCTATTTAATGATTTAATTGTATAACGAGTGAATTATGAATTAACTTTCATGTCCACGTGTAGCAAAGTTGAGAAACACCGACGGTCTTTATCTCTCCTGTGTTCTTTTGTAAAAAAGGGATCTATATATTTTGGTATTCAGATACACGACCTCTACTAATAGATAATTGCTCAGATTTAAAAAACGATTGAAGTATATTAGAAAAAGTCGACGCATCTTGGATGTTCTTTTCACTCAGATCGTCATTTAAACGTATTTATACAATATATTTGAAATATAGTAACAATTTATATCATTCTATTTGAGACAATATACAAAATAATTTAGTTTTTAAAGAGATCTATTAACTCCTATTGTTGATCTTATTGTTAATTTTTTCAAAAACTGTGAGCAATAGAATAAAACGGCATACTAATGTATATTTAGTACGCAAAACCTTAAAGGGCTACACAAGGTGTTAAAATCTGATACTTGCAATGGATGGGGCAGTTATTGTAGATACATGATTCTTGCTGTGAGTACAATTCGTAAATGGTATCATACGTGTATATACAAATTGTGCCGCATATTTCTTATTCAATATGAAATTCTGTCAATGTGAAAGCAATTAATAATTGTTAACGCTCGTGGTTGAAAATAAATTCGTTCGAGCCTTGTTGAATATTGCACGTGGTGTGCCGCCTAAAGTTTGTTCTAACTATACTATCTATAACTATTTCCTTACTCGAAGGACCACTCCAAACTTGGAGACTATACAAAACTAATACGAGTTGTTGCTGTTGCGAATGTTAAGTATCGAATGTCTATTTCTTACCAATATGAAAGCGCGGTGTACGCGTACAGTTTTTACAAAATAAGGGTGAGGGAAACAAATCTTAATTTCTATTGGCTGTACAAAATGGAATGGAAATGGAAGCTTGAGTGACGTATGATGAGTCTGGGTTTTTCCCAAAAAATGACCATAGCAAGTAATAAAACCAAGCAGTACCTCGACATGAATAGAAACTGGAAATAACGGACTCTACTGCTAAAATTAAGGTCTCTGGCAATCAGAGGTAAAAAGTAATAAACTAAAATACTCGACAGGATGTACCGACTCCTTGGGTGTTATTGCTGCTACAAGTAAAGAAACTAATCGAAGGTCTAATCCCTCGCTATGGGACTATATTCTAAAAACTTAATAATGGGCCTAAACAATAATAAATGCAGAATACTGTTACGCTCGTTATACAACTGTCATATTTGTACTGCGTATTTCTCAGTCAAAATTATAAAACGATTAGTGATGTACGATTTCTACTATGACTCACTGTATGTATATAAACATGTTTATGTGCATTTAGGGTAATACACTACTCAAAAGAATTAAGGGAACAGAAAAATTCCTTAAATTTTTAGGTCATATTCAAATTGCTCTGCCTCCGCTAAATGGCATCGTAGCAAACATCTAGAATAGCCATTTTGAAGCTTCAAGTCTCTAGTTTTTGACCCTTTATCTCCATATTTTTTTTGACCTTTTTTTATTAATGAAACAATTGAAAAATCGCGATAGAAAAATTTTCGAAAATTTTTTTCTTTTTTGAAAGTTTCTACAATCGCAGGAAAATTTTTTTTATTAATGGCTCTTCGGTAATGTTTTTCCTTGTCTCTTCCCCTATAATGTGCACTTCGATGGAGGTCGTTTCGATAATTGGTTGCAAAGTTACGAGCTACTAAAGCCAAAATGACACTTTTTTCTTTGACAGTCTTGATCTCATGAACCCACCATCGAACAGAAATTATAAGGGCTGTTCTGCAAACCTAAGAGTATACCCTCCAAGATTGGTATATCAGTTTTTGATTAAATGTTTTTCTTTGATGCGTGATATTGATGTGAAGAAACGTCAAAAAATGGCGTTTTTTCCCTAAATTACAAAAGTTACAATATCTTTGTAAATATCCATCACAAAGATTAAGCCTAGGAAGTTTTTTTAAGCTTATACTGTCCACAAAAAGTGTGCAAAGTTTTAAATCGCTCTGATTCTTTGTTCCCTATGGCCCGAATGATCAAACTTTAATCGTGTGTAAAAGTTAAAGGGAAATCATTATTGTTTCTAACCTTCGCTAATCCGTTTATTGGGTAAAAAAATTTGTTCCTCTACATTTACCCGTACAATTGCTGATTTTTTTTTTAAATTTTTGTTTGAAAAAAAATGTAAAGAAAGTTTTTGATGTCCATTATCAGCATTAGAATTACCTAACATATACCACCTAGAAGTTGCATGGATAGATTTACACTTCTTTTTGTGTATGAGTACACTTTAGGTAATTCTAACGATGATAGTGGACAGCAAAATCTTTGTTTACATTTTTTTTCAAACCAAAATTAAAAGAAAAAATTCAGCAATTGTACGGGTAAATGTAGAGGAACAAATTTTTTTACCCAATAAACGGATTAGCGAAGGTTAGAAACAATAATGATGTTCCTTTACATTTTACACACAAATTTCAAAGTTTGATCATTCGGGCCATAGGGAACAAAGAATCAGAGCGATTTAAAACTTTGCACACCTTTTGTAGACAGTATAAGCTTAAAAAAACTTCCTAGGCTTAATCTTTGTGATGGATATTTACAAAGATATTGTAACTTTTGTAATTTAGGGAAAAAACGCCATTTTTTGACGTTTCTTCACATCAATATCACGCATCAAAGAAAAACATTTAATCAAAAACTGATATACCTATCTTGGAGGGTATACTCTTAGGTTTCCAGAACAGCCCTTATAATTTCTGTTCGATGGTGGGTTCATGAGATCAAGACTGTCAAAGAAAAAGGTGTCATTTTGGCTTTAGTAGCTCGTAACTTTGCAACCAATTATCGAAACGAACTCCATTGAAATGCAAATTATAGGGGAAGAAACAAGGAAAAACAATCCCGAAGAGCCAATAATAAAAAAAATTTTCCTGCGACTGTAGAAACTTTTAAAAAAGAAAAAAACTTTCAAAAATTTTTCCATCGCGATTTTTCAATTGTTTCATTAATAAAAAAAGGTCAAAAAAAATATGGAGATAAAGGGTCAAAAACTAGAGACCTGAAGCTTCAAAATGACTGTTCTAGTTGTTTGCTACGATGACGTTTAGCGGAGACACAGCAATTTGAATATGACCTAAAAATTAAAGGAATTTTTCTGTTCCCTTAATTCTTTTGAGTAGTGTATTGCAATAAAAGTAATTAAAAATCTACGTTATGTGGAAAAAATAGAGAATTTTATTCTGACAAACACTGATTTTACAATAGTTATACACGCGTGTTGAACTCAGAATGAGACCAAACTTGCGAATAGGAAAATAAAGCTATGTATATGTTTTAAAAAGTGAACTTTGGGTTGTAACTAGCAAGGAAAGATGAGAAGGACGTTAAAGGAAAAGTCCAGTATGAATCATGATGAAAAATGATGGCTGGTTGGAGATGAAGGAATGGATGATGTATCTTAATATAGATTAAATATTTGAGTGTACAGCAATACGCATTATTATCAACTACATTATTAAGAACTTCATTTACCTAATTAGAAATACGCGTACTAACTCTTTGGGTCTATAGGTAATAAATGTAACAAAGTATGAAAATATTTGGTATATTCTACTAAAAATAAAAATACTAATTCATCAAATTTTTAATTACTTCAGTGGCAGTTAACGTGCAAAGAAGATTTTGTTCATAAGTTAACATGAACAGAAAATTACAAAAATTACAAAAAGTAATTGTTCTAAATAATATGGACGCTCTTTCTCTCTCTTTCTAGCCAATATAGGTTTATTTCCTACTGCTATGTTACGGATTTAGACTCTATCCATATATTCTAAGATCCATGACATAAATGTAAACTATTACGTATGTATATGGTATTAATCGTGTGATTGACCAGCAGATGTTTCGTTTCCATGGAGCTTAAAAGCTTTACGCGTGCTCCAGTGGCTCTGTAACAGGAATGCGAAACACGCTCTATGTTCTTCTGAAGATAGGGTTCGCCTGTTACGCTACCTATTCGGTGCTGGTGATTACTAGTGTCGGTATTCTCGTTTTCTATCTTATCTTATGCGACTGACCAAAGCTACATGGTTGCAAATTGGACCAAACGTAATTTAAAAACAAAAGAAGTACACAAATTAATTTATTAAATGACACGTTCCCGTCGTTTTGAAAAATTGCAGGTGATCTAAATAGTGAAAACTACTTCTTATTAATAATTATTATAATAACGTTTTACATTGTTGTTTTGCAATAATAATGGCTTTTGTTTTGTAATAATAATAGAATATCATTAGCAGCTGATAATTATTGCCCTATTTTCTCCAATGTAAAAACATTTAATAATATATTTTTTATACGAATTTTGGGATTTATTATCATTAATTTTGATATGAATACTGCATGTAAAAGTTATAGTTGTCAACAAGAAAAAATTTAGAAAAAAAGAATGTTAAAAGAATTTTTAATCGAAATACGTTTTTATTACATGAATTGTTGTTATGCATTGAAGAAACTATAAAAATCTATTAACATTCTTCTTTTTCGTGGATAAAACATGTTACTGCGTTTGTATATTTATTCCATTCTAATGCGGCAAAGTACATTAATAAAATATAACATAGTATAATATAATATCATGAGATGAGCTGTAAATATTAATCTACATAGTTATCGCAATAATGACATTCGATAAAAAAGTGTATAAAACATAGGTGTTCCTGTCATCATGAGCATATTATTGTCAATAATATATTTCAACAAAAGATTAATAATAAAAAACAATATTTATTGTACATTTTTGCAATCTATAATTTGGAATATCTCACATGGAGACATGTTTGGATCTATATCGTTCAAATATAAGTATAATGTAACAATGGTTAGCAGGGTACTGGTTATAGCGTACTCGGTCAGAATGGAAGCACGCTCGATTAATAAAAAAGATTAGTAAGAAAGGTTTAATTGAAAATTTATCTATGTGCTATATATAAGTTCATAATTTAGATAAACAGAATTATATCAGAACAGCATTATGTTTTACTCGTACAAACCAAAACAAAACATTAAATTTCATTACACCCTTGAAATAAACAGGTATTCGGCAAAACTGTTTGTACAATCAAATGTACCATTAAGAAATAAAAAATTTTCATGTACAATATTTCTGTATTACAAAAAAATGTCAAGATATTCAGAAAAATACACTGTCCATCCTTAATTTTAAGGGATCTTATCACCCTCAAAATATATATAATTGTTGATAAAAAATATCGCGACATGTCAATTAATGCGCCTTCAGTGTTCACCTTTAATTGTTCTTTAACTTTTTATTTCTCACTTGGAATTAGAGTAGAACAAGGTGTACGATTGAAATGTAATTCATATGCTTTTATACATAACCAAAGATACTAAAGTTACTTATTATTGTTCCTAAATATAATAAGTAAGTTCTTCATCCTGTCGATCATCATCTGCATCTCTCATTTCAGTATTTTTAAACACTACGTTGTATAAGTTTCATTAAAATCGATTATTAATACTTTGAAAACCTCCCCTGTAAGCAAAAGTCCTTCATTAGCACAGATCACATTAACAATTCAAACAGAAATGTCATCTATTTATAACTTAAACCGTGCTCACCGCAATTGGAAACAGCTTAACCTTATTAGTCGTAATTGCGAACTGCAATTGCGTCAGTAATCCTTTATAATTGCGTCGCACGGATGCAGTTATTGTTGCCAGTTGCTTCAGTATTTAACTGAGACGGTTCAATGACCCTACCCGTTTAATTTCAGATATTATTTTTCTTTTCTGCAAATTGCATAATAATTTATTAAACCTTAAGGTTTTATTTCTATTTGTACTTATTCGGTACACACTCTTTTTCTCTTTGGATTCTTATGTGTTAATATTCGATCCCTATACTAAAACGAGCGAGATAATAGCTTTAATTTCAGGTAATGATCATTATCTGCAACCTCTGTAACTAGAATTTCAGACATAAAGTTAAAATCTTCGTAATGCAGATTGTATTTCCTATCTGCTTTTCTCGTTTATAATTACTGCCAGTTAAAATGATGCACCTATGAAACTGTTCAATAAATACGGTCTTTTACAATTTTGTAACTTTCAATATGGTAGTAATATAAATTTTTATGTACTGAATTCGATTCCGTAAACAATTTCTTGCAATGTTAACAGGTGTTGAAAAAATCGAAATTTAAAGAAAGTTGTAAATTTTCAACTTTGGAAATGTTTTATGATTTTATAATAACAGACATTTTGTTTCCGTTTACATACAATTCTATGGATTCCTTTGAATAAAATGATATACATAGTTATAACATTATATTATTGTATTTAAATATATTTAATCCTTTTAGTGCCAACTGAAGCAATTGTACATAAACTCAATATCTACTATTGTAAAATTGTAAAACAACTTAAAAGTTAAAGATTTACAATTTTATTTTAAATTGGATTTTCCTAACAACTGTGCACGTTTCGAAAAATGGTCTACAGACCTGTATTCAATAAACAAAAACCTATAAGAGTCACTTATCGAAAGTTACAAAATTAGAAAGAATTCAGATTTGTTGAAGAGTTTTGTTGAATAATTCGTGGTGTACGACTTTAACCGGCAATAATTAAATACAAATTTTACGTTAAAAGTTGTTAGGATAAATAGTAACACGTGCATATGCTAAATATGGTTTACTTAAAAAACTAATAATGAACTACGCATTGAATATGTACCGCCTTGTCCTTATTACGAAACAGTGTATTCAATTTGCTCTTTATTCTCTATCACGTTGACTGAAAAAGAGCGAACGGATACGTGACATCCATAAGCCATAAATTACGGTCGTCACAGGAGCTGGGTATTGAAAAAAAGACGGAGTAGGTCCTTTCATACACTGAGGCAACGTTCAGTGTGTTCACCGCCACCAGAAAATCGTTAAAGATTTATCATGAGCTACCAACGTCTAAATTCTTTATTATAAGAATACGGTTGTAACGTACACAGCATACAAAATAAGGCCTCGGGTTACAGTAAGATCAAAATGGTATTAAGGTAGTAGACCCACGTTCGGACCTTATGACGTCAACTTAACTGGGAAGGAAATTTATATTCCGAGTATTATAAATTGACAAGGGACAGTTCCCAAGTGCTAATAGTCGAATTTAATCAAACTTACACAGTGTGTAGTTATCGAAAAAATATTTTACTCATTATGTTTTATCGACAATCATCCATATTTAGGAGATGAAAACAGCCTTTGAAGTTAAAGATGAAAAATCATTCAATGTATTTTTTTAATACCTTGAAACTTTTTCTCTTCTTTTTCTTTTCTTCTTTCCTTGAATCAAGCTACGCAGCGGTTTTGCAAAATATATATTTATTTGAAGATTATAATAAAAGTTAACTTTTTAATTTGGTTTTCATGGGTGAAACATGATGCTGCTTTGTTCTGATTTTGTTTACTTAAGTTATGAACTAATATATTACATGTAGATAAATTACTTTTTTTATTAAACGTTACACGGCAAAGCATGGATCCGTTATGATCCGTGTATGCCATTAACCTACCATTGTGTAGGGAAAAACACTTTGCATTTATATTTGAACGATGTAAATCCAAACATATCACCAGATAATATATTCCAAATTATAGATTGCAAGAATATAAAATAAATATTGTCATTTGTGATTTAACATTCGTTGACATATATTATTGGCAGTAAGATATTCGAGGTGTAAAGTACGTTTATATTTTATTCGCTTCTTTAATGAATATCATTACTGCAAAAACTTAACATTTAAAACATTAACATTAAAAAGATTAACATTTGCACTGTATACTTTGACATTATATTACAGTGTATTCTATTGTATTATATTACATTACATTGTATTATGTTGTATTTTATTGTATTATGTTCTATTGTGTTGTACGATATTGTGCTATACTGTATTATATTTTATTAATATAATGTGCTGCATTGATAATGTGATCATTACACAAAAGCAGCATCATGATTCATTCATAAAAACGAAAAAGATGATAACTTTTATTATAATTTTTAAATAAATAGATTTTGCAAACCAATTTACGCAGTCCAATAAATGAATAAATAAACAGACAAATTAAATGTAC
Organism: Megachile willughbiella; assembly: GCA_945859595.2. NCBI lineage: Eukaryota > Metazoa > Arthropoda > Insecta > Hymenoptera > Megachilidae > Megachile > Megachile willughbiella. The sequence continues at coordinate 3,690,061 of OX243798.1, forward strand.
AGAAAATTTTTATATACCAAATTTTGTTGTACGACGAAAGGTTTTCAAAATAATTAGAAAAATATGTTTTCCATCTGCAACTTCGATGACTATTTTCACCTCTTAAATAGCTACGATAGGCAATAAAAAAAAAATAGGGGTCAAATACTTTGTCAAACACTAAGTAACTACTGTACAGTCTTCATTAAATACATTATTAACACGTATCAGTCGATTTTGCCATATATGAAAGTAGGATGGAATGTTTGACTACTTGCCGTTGATTGCTGTAGGACGCTCAGGTATGCAAAAGTGGTGCAAAACGCAAAACTGCTATTTCGGTTTGGAACATTAAATATTATTATGAAATATATTACTTAAAATATATATAAAATTTTGTTTTATTACTGTAATGTAAATAACATTTTGCAGCACTTTTACAACTGTCACAAAGGAACCTACACAACTCATAGGGAAAAAGTGCTTCAGGTCAAATTGCGCTGCTCTAATATTTACAATTCTGAACAAATTTCTCCTTTGAAGCTTTGAAGTCAAAGAATCTGAGTGCCTACTATGTATGTTTCAAGTAAACTTATGATCTGTTTTATATGTAACGGGTTCATATGTACATTTTCTTTAATACGTGCATGTTACATGCGTGCGTGCGAGTATATACATACATACATATACCTACATGTGCGTCGTTGATTTGCAACTAAATCAGGTTAGTGGGATTTTAAAAATGAACGTTTGGGGCATCTTAACATAAATGTACACGTATATACCACACGCAATTGTATATATCTGTAGTTTCGTTATTAAGATCTGGGACTTACACTCGATATACTATATAAATATTCATACAACACGGTACATATATTTTTCTAATTATTCTGTCTACTCTAAAGATCAGTGATGACCGTCTAATTTAATACCAGATTCTTTCTTTAATCTTGTAATGTTTTTGTCTCAATTTGAAAAATTCATACCTTTGCTAGAGAAATTAAAGATAGTACCCACGTACTATCATTTTGACCGGGCGTATTATATCGGAATTGTATTTGTTTTTAATAATTACAGTTAACTTTTTAAATAACCGTTTATTTATATACCTGTTAATAGAACCCTTTTTTAGCGTGAACGCTATTTGACTCTATAGCTTTAAGACTGGATCTCACGTTATGTCCAACGCTAAAGAAAAACGTGATAGTCAACACGACGCCCAACGAAATGTGGTTGTTCGGAAGGGATGTTGGTAACTATTGAGTCTCAGGGGGTTCCATTATTTATGAAGACGAAGTGCTTAGGGACAACAAACAATCTATCGTTGTATTGCTTTAAAACAACGTTGGATATTGGGTAGCAATGTAGTGCATTGTAACGCCAATAAACTAAATCAAGATAAAACGGATTACCGCTTTAAACTATTGCTACAGAAATCATTTTAAATAACTGTAACGATTTAAATCTGAATTTGATATGTATAATGTGCTAATTTTTACCGCCAAACTTTACATACATATTTCATACGTAAAAATAAGAAAAAGATGTTATATTAACATAAGGTTTAAACATTTTATCGAAAAGTTGTAACAATAGTGCAAAATGTCTTCGAACTGCATTGTTTTTCGATGCCGCGTATAATATGCCTCAGTTTTGTGTGTAAAATTATACCAGCATGTACTATAAATAAAAATTATGAAAAAATGTTGCATAAACATAGACTCTTAAATGCTTTACTCAGAGATTATGAGGAATATACGAAATGATAATGGACGATTTTATCCTTCAATACCTGACATGAATTATTATCACTTTTCATATTTCTTTTAACAATTTTTAAGGATGTGTTACGAGCCGGAGGGGTACAGCCGCGTAGCTGGGGGCTGTATTTAGGTTATGGTGTTGTTACTAGGCTAACTCAGGTTTGTTAATTAACCTGAGCGCCAAAGGAAAGTAGACGCGGGGATGAGCCGACGTATGGCTAACGCCGGGTGTCACAGGAAATGTTAGTATTAGAACTCGTAACGTAGATTTTGCCAGTATACTTCGAGCGGCTAAGATATACCGACTGATGGGTTGTTTGGACTTGAGTTATAATTGATTGAGGCGAATAATTAAATATAAAAATGAGTAATCAAATATATTCTCCTTTAACCGGGTTCTACAAATGTTGTAGTGTACGTGTCGGTTGAAGGTGACTCTACTATACAAGAGTTTAAAATATTACTTTGATTCGAATTTACTGAGTTTGAATAGTTTCGACTCCGACAAAGGGAGAATCTAATCCTGCCTAGTTTTTGCGGAAAACGACCGAAACGGGAACGGTATGGTTTAATTAGCTTCTCGAAAGGGACTTAAACCCGATCTCGATTGAAAGACTCTACTCTAAACTTCACGTAATAACCGTAATAGAAATCGGACAGAGCTTCCGCGTTAGTCTACGTTCAAGAATTGACTGGGCCCAACACGTCTTCTCCACAACCCCTTTTATACCCGAAAAATTGGTGGAAAACGAGTAGTGGTGGAAACGGTGGGAACGGATCAACGCGACGCTTTTCGTCTAACGAATTTTCATCGCGTTGGTCCGAAGACGTTAGAGATTCTTGGGCGCATCCTAATAAGGAAACCTTGGTAGCTGGGAAAGCTAGGCAAGACTAGACTCTATCTTCGCGGTGGTCTTTAACTATGCTCGAACACCCAACTCCAAAATAGAAAAGTCATTGGCGTACGTAACAGATGCATTGTAAAGTCTGTGTTGATATAAACATTTTTTCTTTCATTTATTTACAGAAAATGTTAGTAAAATTATACAGATAAAACTGGAACACTCCATGTATGATATCAGACACCAAAGCAATACGTTGTTATTTCGTATTTTTGTTATAACTTTTTAATGAAGTAGGAAATAGGAAGTATAACTTTTCCAAATATAATCACTATACAACTATAAGCGTACCGTAGAAGTGACAGTATTTCCAACACTTTTGAATAACGTGTCAGGTCAGCGGTAGACACAGATGAATATAATCGTCATAGGTATTTTTAATTTTTATCTTAAGGGCTATAGCAATTGACAACGTAGGAAGAACTACTTGTATGCTCTACTTGAAAATTTGCAAGTTTGGAAACTTTCAAATTTTAAATTTTTTGTTATTCCAAATTGTGTATGTCTGAAAATTCCTGCATTTGAAAATGTGTAATTTTAGAGATTCCTAAGTTTTTAGATTTGTAATTGAACAGATTTGATAATATAAATTCGTAAGTTCGTAAGTTCATAAATTTGTAAATTCCTAAAGCCAATGTATAAATCTGTAAGTTTGTAAAATAAGCTTGCCAGGTTATAACTCTGTAAGTTTGTAAGTTCGTATTTAAAAATTCCTGAATTTTTAAATTTCTAAATTTATCATTTAAAAATATCTAAATTGAGTATTTTCATGTTTGTATTCTTCTGAATTTTAAATTTAGGAATTTTTAATTCGTAAAGTACGTAAATTTAAAATCTGTATAAAGCTTTTATACATTAAATTTGCGTTTGTAAAACATCTCTCATTCAAACCTCTCAATAAATCAAAACCACAATAACTTGAAGACGTTTACTTTTCTTCCATATTCGATTATACCATATACATATTTACAGAGTGAATCTAATTGTGTCAGAATGTTAGCTCTGTTTCAAGGGATGGTAGAAAAAAATTGCAGAAGCATATTTAGCACTGTTTTATAAGCTCTATAATTTGACGGTATAATTTTTTACAGCTATATCGCACGTGCAAAATATAGGAAGACATTTTATTTAACGAATTTGTATGAATTAATTCTTTAGAACATTTTACGTAAAAAACGTCTGGAGAACAATATTAAAAATCTAAAAATTTTTTAGATATTTCGATACTAAAATGAGATATTTCATATAAAAATGTGAGTTACGATGAAACGAGGAATAGAAAGAGAAGCATTTTTCACGTCCAGCGATACCACGTGGCCGCTTTAAAATAATTTCAGCCTAAAGCCGGCCAAGTCGGCATTGATTTATCGACGAGCAAGTTAATTGGCACCGTTTCTCTTCGTCTCTCTAGTAAATTTTTCTCACACACCAATCAATTAGACTCGTAACGAAAGTAGCGAATATTCTCGTATGATATGTTCACGGATATTTCACCTTTCGAAAAGCTGGACTCTAGTTACATAAATTGATTTCGCGTTGAAGTCCGGATTTAAAATCAAACTTGGTTTAATAGAAATGTTTTTATATTCATAAAGTTATATTTCTTTAAAATTTAACTCAAGTTTAAGTTTTGTTGAAACGTTAAAAATGGTGAGAGTTATAATTATTAATTGTAACGATAATATCAATAAACAAAACATGTGATTTTCAATTATTTTCCATAATGATCGTTCTTTAAAAATATTATGTGGATCAAGGATCTACATTTATTTGTATTATAAGATAGTGTCATACTGGATCATTCGGTAATTTTAAAACCTTTGTTAGCTAAGGGAGACCGAGGATGATACCAATTCAAATTATTTTTTTTTAGGTAAATTAATAATAAGTAAAGTAAACTTTTTACTTTTTTTACTCTTATCGGATTTAAAATTTTGTATATAAGAAAGATATTTTGTATGTGATAAGTGTCTTAAATTCAACATTACCACGATCCAACATTATGGAGACAGATTGTGTAGTGTTATGATTGATATGTATCATTGACATATCTGTATATGTATTGTAAGTACATCGTCGAAATCGTTCCAACATGGAGAATGTTGTATGACAACATAAACTATATCCTACCCAACTATCCAATATCTCCGATGATCTCATCCTTAACTGCGATTCATACTGTCAATAATCAGCCCTACATCATCCTCAACCTTGTCCTATGCGTCATTTTTGAACTCCGTCCTTACAAATTCCAACTCCCTCCACCATTCTTCCAAATATATATAATCCTGCATTTCCCAAAATTAGATTCAGTTAGATTTACTATCTTAGAGCGAATTCTTGCACGTCTGCACGACAAAATATCAGTCAGTCTTACTGTACGCGTTAAATAAAGATTAGCCTAAAATTCCGTTTGGAATCAAAGATTATTTAACACAATAACCCTGATCCCTACGGAATACAACAAGAAATTTCGTGTTTCAAAGTATTGTATGAATATGATTGAAAAAGAGGATGAATAAAAAATAAATTTGTGGTATGAAAATATAATTTAAGGTATTAAGTATAACTTTATTTCGATTAATTGTACTAGACTCGATCGTTACTTATCAGTATTGCTCGCTATGATCCTCACAACGGCGAGCGCGGTCCGAAATCGCTTCGTGAATCGGAACCCGACGACACCGATTCGCCGGTCTTCTTTCAAAATTTGATTGCTACAAATTAGAAAAAATTGAGCCTGAAAAATAATAATACTTTATTGGCTCGAATTATACGATTTAGGTGAAAAATCCTTGCGACATAAAAAATTCCTTGATATGTATATTTGTTCATGATTGAACGGTGAAACTGTGAGCGGTTTATGTATACATGTAATGTTGTGTATGATTGTAGATTGATTGTTTTGATTGATTGTTATGAGATTCGAACACCGAAGTGCGATTTATTCCAGAAGTGTAGGGTCTCAATCGATTAATGTTATGATTCGTGTTATAATCCACATTGCGTTGGGTTGTTCACGTCAGTCTGTTCGAGGAGTGCAGGGTCTCATTTAAATAGTGTTACAAACTGTATTATAATCCACCCTGCATTGAATGGTTTACGTTAGTCTATTCAAGGAGTGCAGAATCTCGCACGAATAGTGTTATAATTCGTATTATTATCCACCCTGCATTGGATGTTTCACGTTACTCTACGATAAACGCAACTTTTCGATTCGCGAACCACTATGACTGACTATGTATTCGATATGCAAACATCGCCCAAGAGCCCCCATATATAAGGGGGTGACGGTTAAGAAAATTCTATGCTTTGTTTTTTAAAGACAAACAAGGCAAGGGGAAAAAATATACATTCGTTAGACGATTTATGGCAAGCACGTGTTTGCGTTGGGACCGATCCGGACGAGACTTGACAGACAAAGGATCCTCGTTCACCCGTATTTCGAGGTATACAGTTATTCATGGTGGTCTATGCGTCGAACCGCTTGAACCCGTGATAAATTTCTTAGTCGCGTCCGAACAATAGGGCATATTGATATAATAAATTTATTTTCAAATTAAGTGTACATATTAAACAAAATATGAGGTATCCTCGTAAATTGATATTAAAAATATGTATATAATAACTGAAAATAAAGAATAAAATGCTTATTCCATCATTATATTACAATACTTTTAATTTTTTATTTGTACTATAAAACTGAGAAGGATTAAATTATTTCTTCACTGTTTTTCTTAAAAAATATATGGTAGAATCAACAAAATTTGCGTAGGATTACTATTTCTAGGAACAAAATCAGATTTAACTTATTTGGAATTGTAATTTTGTTAACCCGATGCTTTTTTTATTTTTACCCAAATTTTTCGCTCTTCTTTTCATTTTCAAAACAGTCTTTAAAAATATTTCCATGCTTTTTTTTCTTCGTATAATTTCTGATCATTTGTATAAGAAACAAATAAGTTAGTGTTTACAATTAAAATTAATTAGATATAAATAAAATCTTTGGAATACCTGCATTATAAAAGAACGTATGTACAAAATACTACGTGTATATCTCAAACAATATACGTGTTATTTCGCTCGAGTTTAAACACCTACTTTTACTTTTATTCATAGAAATTTAAAAATGCAAACTACGTTTAAAATATGTTACAAACTTACCAATATTCTAAAGTGAAATTACACACACGCATCGCTACCAGATATGCAGCGATACAGTTTTATTTTCGTACGAAATGTACTTTTTAGAACATGACGATGTATCAACATGTTTCTGCCTCAACGACGATATTCCTTATAAGTCGAGGGTTTAGAGTCAGACAACGTTAACTCCAAAGATTCACTTTTTGTGTTAATGACAGATTTACGATCACAGAAATCGTACGTTTCGACTACAAAAATGTTATTATGAAGAAATGAATAGATCTAACTAAACGTAGTGTTGTTTGAATCCGACTTATTGTTTTTAAAATTAACACTCCAAAACATCTGATCCTACAGAATCAAAATGTGTAAATATTTTCAAACAATAAAGTATTATATAAATAGCTCGTTATGTATCAGGTGTCTCACTTTCTTATCGCCAGATTTTGTTAATATATTCTATTTATGGGAATAAAAACAGAATGTCATATCAACATAGAGTTCAAAACGCTTTATTAAAGAGTTATAACAAAAATACAAAATGACAAAGACTCCTCCGCTATTTGATATCGGATACAGGATATTCTAATTTTATCTATACAATTCTACTAGTATATTATATAAATAAAAAATAAGAAACTGTTTATACGAACATAATTCTTTTAAATGTATTATTAAAAGTTATTGAAAAAAATATGAAAATTAACAACTATTTGTATGTAATATTGAAATAAAATCGCCCATTATTATTTCGTATATTCTTCATAATCTTTCAATAAAACACCTAAGAGCCAATATTTTTATAAAATTTCTTTATCATATCTATTTATAAAATATGGTGGTAAAGTTTTACGTTTAAAATTGGAACACACTGTATGCATACGGTATAAATGTTCATAAAATTAAACGTGCGATACAAAATTGTAAATAACACGTTACATTAAAATGGAACTAACAAATTAGATTAGAGACTTTGTCTTGAAAGTTGAATGAAAATGATCTTTCATACTGGAGATTGTCCCGAACCTTCTGTGTATATTAAATTAGAATAATCGGTTTGATGTTGTCAGTACTGAAAACTTGACGTCAAAGGTGAAAATTTCGTTGAGACATCTGTGAAAAAAATGCCACTTTGTTTCGTTGCGTTGCTAGACAACAAAGACATGCCTTCACGAAAATTAGATTTCAGTTGTAACACCATAAACTGGCCACCGTTTTTCTTCTTTTCTTCCAGCCTTACTTCAGTGTACATTAATAACTGACATGCTGAACTAAGCGAAATGTGCCTTTGTAATATTAGTACGTTAATATGTTGACTGTTATGCAGATCACAAGTAACTAGCATCTCAAATTTTCTAATTAAATAATTTAGCTATGAATAAACTTTAAATATTGCTACTATAATAACGTAGAAAAATACTAAAAACTAAGATCTGAAAGTTGACCCATTTTTAAGATATTTTTTAGATATTAAACAATTCCAAATTATTTAATGTTTTGTTCAGATTGGTATCTTGGAAGACGAAATCGTGAACAGTAGTTATTGTCCCCATAGATTCTTTGAAATTTCCATTATGAGGTCATATCGATTAATATTGATACTTCTAAGCACTTTCATCTTTAGTTCGAGAGAAATAGCCCTATTCTACATACCAGGTGTTTCGTTACAGGGTCCGGTGGTACAATCGAAAAAAGATAAATCTCTGTAAAAGAATAAGTTCAAAATATAAGGTAGAATTTTTTCATATGCAGCTTCATTTAAAAACTGAACGTGAATAATTTTAAGTATTTTTCGAAGAGTTTGTTTAGGGTACAACAAATTACAAATGCAATTTTTATCATTAATTTAAGAATTAATGAATGTTACTAAATAAATAAATAAATCTAGTAAATAATAAAGCTATTAATACCAGTCACTCTTTATAATATTACTGATGTAGTTACAGGTCTGTAGTTACGGTACAGGTGTACAGAATAGTCGATAGTTTTCCTAAACCTCAAATTTATACTTTTCAGTACAAATTTTTTAGTATAAATTTATACTTTTTAGTATAAATTGAGATTTAGTAAAGTTATTGACTACTGTGTGGACCTGCAATAAATCGTCACCTTTGGGATGCCTATTAGGCACCAATATGAAAATAAACAGATACTTCCGTATATTACGTTCATTAGCAACTAATTCCAGATACCACCGGAAAATCCACCTTATAAAATTGTGTTTCCAATCAATCTTAACAAACTGGTGATAATTGACCAAACTTATATACTAAATTTATTTGTGAATTAAACTAACCGTGTAAAACCTAGTCCCTTTTTTGTAATATTTCGTAACATATTTTATAATAAGCCGTCATGAATGACAGAGGCCAATTTTTATTTTTCCTAAAACATAAACAGAACAGAATAGTTTAAAAACACTGCATATATCTAATAATATTGTCCTTAATAATCCAATTTATTATAAAATATCTACACTCTTTTTTTTAATTTTTTTTTTTTTAAACATATTAATAATCTCCCTTCAGTAGAAGACAGATTTCTAATTATACATATATTTTATAAGTGAAGGCTTCATATTTTTGAAGCAAATAAGTGTTATCTTGTTAACATAATTCATACCACCGAGAATGTATAAATATCATACTGTCCATTAGTTTTCAGTTAATTCCATACAGTGAGAAGGACGGAACAAGGAAGAAAAATATATGTCGTATCAAATGACCGTGCCGTGGTGGACGATGTACCGAGCTGCATCATTCTCGTAACTCGACACAATAATATCAACTCAATATTTATTACCACTCACTCAAAATCCAAATCGTGTCTAACAATAAGCACAAGAAAACCTTCATTACTACGTCACTCTAAATCAACAGAACTTTCTCAAGCTATACGAAATGGTTATTTGCCATACAGCGGAAGTGTCACTCATGGGTTAGGAAGAACTTCTTTACAATAAGCCAAAACGTTTTAGAAAAGAAACAACTTTTTTAAAGAAACGTAGACACCAGCTCCAAACTTCGCATCACTCGCATAACCTTAAATAGATATTTTATGACTTCTCAAGAACGTCTCCACAAATCAGAAATCTAGACTATCGTCAGCAGCCTTTCTGACAAATTAGAACGCACGCCATTTATCGAAAGCCAATATATCCTTCCTTAAAGAAGTTTCTCTTCCATGTCCTAAACTGTGCATCCCCTGCGGTGTGCAGTGTTTACGAAATCCATGTCAACCCAGTTGGCAAATGGTCTCGTGCTCAAGTACTCAGCAGCCTTGCTCGTACAGTAGGTCTCACGGCCGAGACCCATAGAAGGACCCAAATCACTCTAGTGCTTGGATCACCTACATCCATCATCAACACTTACGACCACATAGAGTGCGGGGTAAATGTCTCGCGATCCTATTCACTCAGTCGTGTCACCAATCGGTGTTTTGCCAAATTACGGACTGAACCTGATTGGTCCTCTATGATAAACACCGCCACGGCTCGACTTCCCCATACTTTGAAGTCTTCCTTTTTGGGCAACTCGTTCAGTCTTGATACCGATCTCTCGCGAATGCCAATTCACTCGACGAGCCTTCGTCTCACAGATTCGTGTGATAGCAGTTTATTACTCGACGAACTTCGTCATCCAAGCACGAGGATACATTTTGTATTTATGGGACGGAACCTTGCAATCTTCGTCGATCTGATCAACCATCGTGAAGGTTTCATCGCCACCAAGCGCTCACAACGTATTTCCTATCAAACTCACAACGCGGGCACATAAATTGAATTTATGGGGCGAAGCTTTATAACCTTTGTCGACCTAATCGTCCATCGTGAAGGTCCCATCACAACTAAGTGCTCACAGCCTTTTTTGATCTATCAAAGTCAATTAGCTCTACACGACATTCAAATCATCATATGTGAGTTGTGGAGACGCATTGAGATATTCATAGGACAAAGCTTCACAACCTTCGTGGACCTGATCGACCATTGTGAGGGTTTCTCCATGACCCATTGCTCATAAAGAGACGATAGTGGATAATTGTTAGCGAAATTCTTGACAAATCTACGATAATTCTGATTGCAACGAATGGTGACAAGATTCCAAACAATCATCTACATCGACAGCCGTACAGCAACATCCATAGAATATACACTGTTGTTCTATTTCTAGCGCGATGAGAGGCGATACTCTGCTATGAGTCCCCCCTATTGGATCAAACGATCACAGTGGGACGCTTCGAAGAGCGACAGAATTACTCAAACGAGATACTTCGACAAAAATTTCCCATTCCTGCAACAAAACAAGCAGACATTTTATTCTGTAATAGCGCGAGACTGCATATTGTTCCTCGAGTGAAGCAAACATTATGTGACCCAGAAAGAGAAATTTTGTTCTACACCGTATTCTCCTGTCAACAAACAATCTAATTATCATCAGTTTTTGTGAATGGAGCATAGTATTATGTACTTACTTATATACATTTTTAAAATGAAAGTGAAGTTTGCGAATAAATTAATAAGTTGATCGTCAAATTTTTTATCAAAAAATTTATTGTATAGAGATGACTTTTGTACATAACTTTTTAAGTGACACCCGCCAAAAATGAAGAATAATGCTATATTACTTAATTATTGTCTGTAAAAGTTTCAAGAGGGTCCAATTGATGGAACACGATTAAAAAAAATAATAACAATGTAGTAAATGTTCATAAAGCATAAATGAGTCGCACGAAAGATAAGAAATATTTCCAGTAATTTAGTTAATTATTATATTTGCTATTGAGTTATGTTTAATCAAATATGTTTAAGAATTTCAGGACCCACTTTATTTTATGCAGCATATTCATAATAAAATACAATAAACGATTAAAAATAACATACTAATTATTTATGTTGTAACTAAAAAATGATTCTCAAAATGAACAAATTAAACATTCATTTGCAATCGTCGATTGCAACTAATACTTCTATTATAAATGTAGGACGAAGGGACAGTCACAATCGAGGTGTTTTTCGGATCGCATTCCAAAATGAACTGCCAGAATCTATTAAGGCATGACACGTCATGTTATTCACTACGATAGCACGTGTAGCTTTCGTTTGCCACATTTTACGCTCGTTTCTTTTTGGTCATTTTTCGTATTTGGACACCGATTGGCGAGATGTCTAAAATTGGAACACTTGAATCACTTATTGTTAGGTGCTTTGCCTCAATCTGAACAATTCTCCGCTTTATGTTCGCGTGTCTCACAGTTGTTGCAAATTATTGCTCGTGGTTTGTTTGGTGCATCCAATCTTTCTCTCCTAGAATGCTTTTTTCCGCTTCATCTCTTCTTTTCGCCTATCTTCTATTTTCTGATTCTTCTTTCATTTGATCATGTATGTTGAGGTTAATTTTCAGTTGATCCAACGTGTTCGCTTGATGCAAAATCAATTTGTTCTACTCTTTATCCAGCGTGCTGTTTATCAATCAATGCATTGTCTTTTACATTACCATTACTGGCTATCACCACCAACGCGTATAAATAATGTAGACTTGTCTCTTTCAGCTTTTTTTTACAGTTTGATAATTGTGCGTGTACGCAAGCACTGTCCGCTGCCATTTAAAATTCTTTTTTCACGTGTATTTTCAACATTCCCCACGAGACAATACCCTTCTACGCTGTAATGGATCGCTTGGCCGAGCTTTTCAGCATCTTCTTCCCATAAATGAATATTTGCAGCTCATTCCACTGAAACAATGCACATGTTTCTTCAAATTCATCGAGCTATTTCCGTACCGGTAGGCTATCATCACCAGTGAAATAAGGCAATGACTCTTCAGCGTCTTGAATTATAAATGCTATTGTTCGTGAAATTTACAGTGTCTTTGATTTTTACATTCATTTCGTCTTCCAATTCAATTTCTTTCAATTTTCGTCTGAATTCTTGTATCTTCATTTTTTCGATGTTTCTTAGCGTTATTGACATCTATGTCTATTATAGACATCTATGTCTATTTGTGAACTTTGGCAACTACGAGATTTTTTCAATAACTGCATTTGGCTTAATTTTCATTTTCCTGTTACGCGAATACACACTTCGCTTCAATCCGTTAATCACCACTCACTTAATTTCTTTCACTTTCACTGACGTAGTGCTTGTACGGTTTCATCAAATCCTTGTCGCTTCTACCATTTTGCCGCGTTCTTGCACTTCACTTCCAAACAGATTTCTTAATTGCGATACACTTTCTATCGCGAACGAGTCCTCAATTTGTAAGATGAAGGGATAGTTACAATCGGGGTGTTTCTCGTATCGCATTCCAAAATCAACTGCGAATCTATTCATTCGTTTGCGATCGCTTATCCACTGTTTTTACACACACCGTATACCTCGCACACACCACGCATATCTCACACGCTTCATGCTTTATATAAAAGCGTCATTTTCGCCGCTAGCTTACCGTCTCACTCATTCACTTACTCACTCTCTCCCTCCCTCACAGCGTTTTGTATTGCTGCACGCCACCCTTTGTACTGCCGCACGACACACTTCGCATTGTCGCGTCACGCTTTGCGCTGCCGCACGCGCTATCTCATATAAATATCTATTACATAATATACTTTTGGGAATATGAATGAAAAAGTAGACGAACGAAAATTTTATTAGTTGTGGCGCGGTCAAGCACTTGGCATCGACTGTCCCAAAAAATGTTACAAAAAGGGGTCTCCTTTGGGGAGAGTACCAGACAACGGTACTTCGAACTGTGAAATTCCCACTCGAAAGGTTTGGGTTTTTCCCCATACAACATTTGGCCCATCGTTCGACCTATTGTTGTACCACACGAAGGTTTTCGGACGTGGCCTGTCCGCCACATATTCGTATGTATAGTTGATAATGTAATACGGTTCTTTCGTTTTATGGAACATTGTTGTGCCCCTTGGGGTACACTGTTGAATGTAGGATAGTTTAGGGTTCGGGAGCGTTAAAGAACTAGACTTCACCGGTCGCCGAGTATAATATAGGAAAAGAGTTTTTTCGTGATGACAGTAATACAATGTTTTTCGAACTCCGCGCCCTAGCAGTGCATCGCCTTTTGTATCATTCGCGATTGGGGCTGTGACCGGGTTCGTCGTGCTTTTGGTCCTAACGATGGTGTACTACTATCGGGGCTGATGATGACCATTTCATAGTTATTGCACAATGACCTGAATATTGTCGCTATGTGTAGCTCTTGTTGCTAACGGGGTACAACAGATATAACTTTTTTGTGCTATTTTAATTATTTGAGAACTATAAAGTGTACCTTTCTAGTATGTAATATTAGTGTATCTTTCTATTGTTATTTTAGCAAATTGACAAAAGAAGTGAACATGTGCTAGTTGCTTTGAAATAGAAATTTTAATTTGGTAAAAATAAATATTATTTACATTATGTATACAAATGTCTACCTGAAATACAGAAACGACATTTAAAAATATTCTTCAGGTGTCAATTCCTCCTTTCACTCCTTTCTTTGGTAATTACTTTGGTTCAACCTCTGTGTCAGTCTCCACACCTTTTTCTCTCTTTATCCCTCCATCTAGCGTCCCCAACTGTCCCCACTCTACCGGCACTTGGAGGAGTGCCGCCAAATTTGAATTAAAGAAATTCATTTTCTTTATACATATACGTATGTCATGTATGTGAAAAATAAGTGAACGCGAATGTGTTTAAGGTGCAGAGAGAATAAACAATATAAACAATCTAATTTTTTAATGTCCAAAATCTTAATTCTTGAATGTGTAATAAAAAAATATTCAAATTAAACTATGTCTCTGTTAATTATAGGTATTGATTTTGTATCATTGTCTATGTGATACAAACTAATAAATTATGTTCAGAGTTAAAAATTATATCGTGCATTTTACGCAAAATATTATGTGCAATAAATCCAAATCTATGCGTGGAATGAATACTTTTGCACGACTGAATTCAAAATTAAGTATACATTATTTTTATTTATTATTAAGAAAAATATTACCTGTACGAAAAAAATGGTTACCTCTACTATTTTACACATTTTTGCACCTTTTGAAAAACCATCTGTACCACACTGTTGTAAAAAAAAAGCAATTTTTATTTCTGGTAATATTCGAACTTCAGCGGTATCTTTTTTCAAAGCGGTGTTTCACTCTTTGAGCTTAAATTTTGATGGCCATAAAAAATACGTATTGTAGCAAGATATCTTTTCGTATAAAATAACCTAGAGTAAAATAACTGCGATACACGGAAGCGACTGGCACACCGCGAGCTTCGGCGCACTTACAAGTAGTAAGTGCAATAAAACGTCTACCCAATCCCACTTCGGCTCGCTGATTGGGCGGCCGAAGTCACATTTAAATCATATATAAGGACTCCAAAATACTAAAAAAATCAGAACCTTCCTAACCATTACATAGGCTACACCACTCTTGGAACCTACCAGAATCGGAAATCAGCCTTGCTCCTCTCATCAAACCTTAAAGACTTGGACTCTACCTGTCGAAAATTGACTCTTGCTTGGAAGCCCAGCAGAGTTGACCTCCTCACAACCTAGACCTCAAAATGGTTTCTTCGCAGAAGAAGAGCCACGTTTCTTTTCCTCCGCTGTATCGAATTCACGTTGTATCAACACACTGTACAATATTACTAACTTTGTTTAAATAAAATAAACTTAAGTTTTACAGTATTAATTATTTTTTACCGTTCCAGAATGTTACAAAATTTCATTTAAATTAATATCTGACAGCTCACAGCACATTATTGCAAGTGAATCCTCACTCATATTAAACGAGCAAAAAAAAATTAATCCAATATTTGTTATAAATAAAGATCATAGAAATTAAATCATTCTAAATATTGCGTTAATATTACTAACTGAACTACTTTATTGAACATTTAACGATAGATGATAGGATTTCACAGTAATTCGTAAAAAGCAGGAAAATCTTCAATTGGGAGTTAATTATATAGAACAGAAGTAAGAGAAAATAATCCAACCCATGTTTTCAATTTCTCGTCTCCCTTTGATCATTCACTTTGCGGTCAAAGCTTCTCAACAATTTCTGAACAAGTTTACGGTAAATTGTATTGGTAGTTCACCTCCAAGGCTTCCGTAAAACTTTCGTGAACTTTATTTCAACTTGTTTTGGTGAGTAAATCGAATTAACCTTTGATCGGAGTAATCACAATAAATGACAAACTATTAATACTTATTTTAAAAACCATTTCAGTTATCGATAGGGTAACGGTGCGGTGGACCTGCAAATTACAAACAAAAACGTCAAAGAAAATTTAATTTCCAAATTCAAATGGAAACTGCACTATACGATAAAATCTTAACTGCTCGTGTCAGAGACTAAAATTAAGCAGTATACGTCATCGTTCAATAAAAATATTCGATTATTAAAATTGATTATTACTATTTATCGGTATGACCTTTCGTAAAAGATGCTTAAGGTTGCAGTCCCGTTTATGTTTCCCTCCGAATCGATCGAAGCGCCGATTTACATAAACGGAGAACGGTGGAAATAAAAAATCTGCAAATGAGACAAATCGCGTTGCGTTATCTACCGGTTATCCTACAAAAGTAAATTGTCGTTATAGCAATAAATACCGCATGTTTAATGAAATCGAATTTTCCAAGGTGCAAGATTGAGACAGATGTAGTAGATATACAAAGAAATATGGCCGCAGTGAAACGCATGCGAAACGATCACCTTAAAATATTGAGTAAAGTGTGATCGAATTTATATTATTTAAAGTTGGAGAACTTAATATATAGTATACAGTACAATCGCCTGAATGTATCGCCGTTCAGGTTTGGACGCGATCAATTACCGTGAAAAATGACTAATATCGAGGAACGAATCGACGATAAAAATAAAGAAACAACGTGCAGCATTTATAATCAATGTAACCGCAGTTCAAAATTGTGTATCTCTGCTGTGTTCTGTTATACTATAACTAGTGGGTCTACAGAGTAGGTGCGTCACGCGAATTCGAATGTCTATTTAAAATTTATAATACCTACCGTAAACATACGTATAGGTAAAACAAGAATAAGATATAGAGATTTTAAAGTTGCTGCAAACGATGAAACATGTCTGAAATCATCGAAAACGATATCAAACGATTATTGCTACTTTGACAACGACTGACGTCAATGGCGACGAAGTATTGTCGTCAATGATGAGTTACAGAGCTTTTAACTTGGTTAGAGTAGATTCTATGTGTCAAGAATGATCGAAAACGAAACAAAAACATAGTTTTTTATCGATTCGATGACAATAGGTTCCTGTCGTCAGATTGCCGCCAAAATCTATACAGCACATTTAGGATGTCTCACGACTTTGCCCTTAAAATATCAAGTAAAAGACCCAAAATTGCGATCTGCAGAGTGGTACAGACGAAGAAACAAAGAGACAAACGAACAAATGCAGATCAAGTCATCCCAGGAGCCTCAATACGTTCGGTAAATATGTATGCATACTATTCTCAACTGCAGCTACATTAATCGGGACCGCAGTACGATGTTTCTTTGTTCTCGTCGACAGCTCGTTCTTCGAAATCAATTTTACGAACAGGTGGGGATAGCCTGCATTTCTTAACCAAAAGATTCTAACGATCAACTAACACAACTTTGTTAAATTTATGCGATTTAAAATTTGGATTTGCGAAGATATTTTTATTGCTTTAAACATTATTTAAGGATTAATAAATGAATTAACGCTATTTTGGTTTGGAGACTCAATGACGCTTTAGGATGATTTTAATGTCATATTTACATCCAATGACACGCACTCATATTTACTATAAGAAGTCCATACACACGTATTTACATATTAGAATTTGTTGAATAATCTTCGCTGTTCTTTAATCACATGTTTTGCATTACGACTTAGATTCGAACGAAAAATTAATCTTTTATTTCTTGATAATAGAGTTTCTTTAGTTCTATCTCCGTGGGATTTTATATAACTTTCAAAAGTTTCTGAATATGAACGGATTACGAACTTATTCGTGTTCAATCTTCTCGTAATCTCTCTAGAATAACCTTCTTCTTTCAATATTTTCAATTTCCAACTTTTGTAGAGTTTAGCTGCATTGCTCGGCTCTTTATTCTGTTTGTTATAACAATTTTTCAGCACCCTTTCAACAATATTACCTTGTCAATGTCAGTCTGAGTACAGTATTCATTCGTAATAAGTAACTCGCTTGGGTCTGGCTAATTGCTTGTTACGAATCAGGTACGCTATTCGGCTTGCTTTTGTTTTTTTATCGCTATGTGTTCGAATGAGAAAGCATTATACATTCTGTCCTCTTTTCACTAAATTGTTCGGTCAACCGTGAAAATTTATGACGTCTTCGGTTTCACGGACCTTTCACTCAGCGGCCGACTTCAGACAAAGAAGGAGGGATAGAAATTTGCTAGTTACGAATCACAAAACTGTTGCTTGTTACGAATAAATACTGTACTAAGCAACAGATTAACAAAATAAAAGCGTGCATAAACGAGTAGTTATAAGAATACGAGATATGGTTATTCAAGTGACGCAGCAGGATTTATCCGCTTTCGCATAAAAGAGAATAGTTTCATTTTAAATATGTAATTTTCGAAACGAGAAAATTTTTAGTAAATTGAACTTATTACTGATAGGAAAATGGAGTATAGTAATTTAAAACTTGCAATTAGTAATGTACATATAAGACTTGAGTCTTCGAAGATTTCAAAATCCTTATGTAACGTTTCCAGAACAGCAACACGGAAGAATGTAAACGTTAGTAAAGAAGAAAATCTGTAATGTATAATTTTTATAGTATTATCGACCGGGAATATCAAAATTACCGACCACACCATAAAATTCTCGCGGTAAACAATGGTTAGGTATAGATTATAGATCAACTGTCATACACACATTTATGTGAAATTAAATCTCCGATGGATGGCGCGCACGTTAGTTAGAAGAAGACAGCGAATATACATCGAAACAAGATTATTGTAAATTATTATTTAAATACAAAAATTACCAAATATTAGTTTATCATAAATTAAAATGGATTTTTAGTTATCATTTTATGTACTTTTCTCGATTAGTTAATGTCTTATTAAAGAACTTAAAATATTCTCTAATTTGCGTACATTAGAATTATTAAAACTACGATTTAACGAATTAAATTATAAAAAACTAATTAATAATAAATCAAAGCCCATTTTTATTAACCAAATTAATATATTTCCGCTATTAAATAAAATGTAATAATAAATCATAGTGTTAAGAGCACAGTTATTTACAATTTAGAAGGGTCCTTTACCAATTCTGAATTTCTAATTTTATTTCAATATTTATGATCAGGAAAAAACTAAATGACGGTTCAGGATTTACTTCCCTTTCATAGACGTCGGCAATAGACATATCATAAAACTATAGGCCCAAACATTCAAACGGTACCTACTACCTGCATGCGAACTTGAGGTTTTCCAAAAAATGTACCTAGAGGAAAGGGAAGAACAACCCCCGACATCATCCACAAACTATGATTGGACAGCGATATTTTCCCACCCTAATTTTAGTCATCACCCCGCAACACACGCCCACAGTCGAATATTTATAAAAACCACAAATCGATAGCTTTAAGTCAGAATTTTTGTAACATTAGACAAACACACATTAATAAACCAGCAAACGTAGAAAGGCAAAGTCAGCATTTGCTCCATTAATAATAAAAATTCAGTACATCAGTACATGCGAAGTTAACACATAGCTTTTCTAGAGGAAAGGCTCGCCATTTGGCGGGAAAACCCATGATTCTCGGGGTATAAGAGAGCGTGCAGCGAACGCCAAACGCCAAACCAACAGAACAATCTTCGATCTAGTGCGCACAACAGCTCTTAGGAAGAAGAATAAGGAAGACTCTGGAAATCCTACGCTGGAAGCTCACTAACAATAAGGTGGTACTCTTGAACCTTCAGATTCTTGGGACCTGCACTAGATTGTTTAGTAGCTAGCGAGGAGCGGAACTTCCTATGTAGCGGCTTGATCTCTGAAGCTCATTATTTTGAGTGGCGATGCCGATGTTCTGTTTAATGGGCGATTATTGAATATAATTGTGAAATCAAATTAATTACTCCGAGTCGATCTAATGAGCCGCGTCAAGCGAACTGCATCAGATTTAATATAATACTATTTATTTAAATCATCGAGCACTGTTTTTCACCATAATCCGAAACACGCGTTAATTTTGTGTAATAGCTAATATTACGTAATAGTAGTGAACCGTGTAAAACTTGTTGTTTTAATCTAGCGTTACAACATAACATCATTTGATGAATTATCCGACGAATTAACTTAAACATCGTTACTACCGTTTTAATCGGACAGCATTAGATCTCAGATAGTAAAATACTATCCATATAATAAAATATTACTCATATTATTCATAAAGTCTATAATAATCAAATATGTGGGATAGGCCCACGGTAAAGTCGCCTATACTGGCGTCTCGTCGATTGTTCGATATATTAAAAGATCATTTGATCGATAGCTTTTCCGTTACGAGGTAACGAAAAATGAAAAGAGTTGAGAGTCGGTTATCAGAAGTCGAGTTGTTCACATCATAAAATATAATTAACTATAATCAATAATAAAGTTCATAATATTTCTCATTAAAAGTATAAAGTTAAAGTTATAATCATTCTAATCATTTCAATAAACTTTCTTTAAAATTACTATAGATATATGTATATATATGTATATATAAAGGTGTATAAATATGTATATCTTTTTTTTATTTTCTCTTAAATAATTGTTAATTGTATTCTTAATATAATTAGTTGAATAGACTTAATTATCGAAAGGTATTAGCCTATAGATTTTACTCTTTAACCATATGCCACATGAATCCCACATTCTGTTAGATATATGTATACGTCAGTTGATATATATTGTTCTTCTAACAAAAATTAAGTCAACATTTATACGTTTTTTACGTATAATCTTCAAAAAAACATTATAATCGTATAATTTACAATTAACATTAAATTATATCCCTCTCGAAATTTCTATTGTATGAAAAGAAAGAATTTATACGTTTCATTGCTTGTATATGATAACTTTAAAAACGACTAAAACAATTGTAATGTTTTGCTGTTTATGTGTTTCTATTTGTCCATTTTTAGATTTTTAAAGAATCACTATATAATCAGAAATATATAGACACGTTTAAAAACGGTGTATTATATTTTTGTCATGAATTCAAACGTCTTTCTGTTGCGTCGGTTTATTGTTCAAAACGTTGTATGTAAAACATCATTGATGTTGTACATTTGGATTAACAATTCATGGGAGTTTTTAACATTCTGCACAAAACATTTCATTTTTGTTTTTAAAATATCTCATGAACTATTAATTCTTTTAAGATTATATAATTCTTTTGCAGAATATTGTGAATAACCATATAATAACATATTTACTTAATTCAGTTAAAGAAATTATAGGTGACCATAAGATGTAGTGAAAAATGACTTGGAGAAGAACCTGTTGTGAGATGTGCCCCTTAAAATAGTGCAACTTAGTTGTGAACATTTTTTTCATAAAACCATAAAAAACGGAGATACTTACGTAGTTTTATTTCAATGGACTGCTTTTTATAAATATCACTACTTTCATCCGCATTTGTATGCATTATATTCCATTTTACAGATCAATATATCCTGTTTTTGTGCAAGTTAGAACTAAGAAGCTTTTTGTTAAATACGTTTCGTATAAATTTAAGGTCTGAAAATTCATACCCGCGCACTCAAGCCGGGTTTACGACTACCTCGTTAAAAATCGCTTTGCAGGCTCCTCTCGTAAATTCTTTTACTACTGCATTAAACCTTAAAGTCCGTCGTGTCGCAAAGATCCGAATTTTCTTCGTGTTCAAAGAAGGTTCTCCAGTCAACAAGTTCAAATACACACAAATCTTTGCGTGTAAAAAATATCAAAAGTTACGGGTATTTAATAACTAACAATTTGTGAAAACGGCGAGAAAGTCAGATTTGAAAATTTCACACTCTTCACAGTATACAAAATAAAATATTCACAACAGAGATTTAGAAGTAAATTTAAAAGTCATAATGTAATACTAAATTAATGATGTAAAAGAAACGTATTAGAAAAAGAATGTAGTTCGCAGAAACATACTGAAAACGTATAACTTAAAATAAAGCGCAAACAATTAGCAGGTAAAGAAAAAGATAAAAATGTTAAGAAATATACTAACTTTACAAAGTAAAATTAAGATAATATTTGGTAATTTCCCTTTGAAGTACAGCGAGGAACAAAGTGAACATATACGATATTTTTACAAAATTTAATTTTTATTTAATGTTTGTAGAATAACAAAAAACAAAATATATAGTATTAAATACAACATTTTAGGTTTTCAAGAATTAAATGATGCATATGATTATATTGTATATGAGGACTGCGTTCCACAAAAGTACGATAAAAATACAACCACGTTAACTATATTTATAATGTAAAAATGAAAATTCCATTTTATCCGTATTTTGTACTTACTAGTATACTTTTTACATCGAAACTGGAAGATACAGCAACTTTTGACCAAAAAAATTAACAAAAAAGTGTAATTTTTGTGGGAAGCGAAAACAGCCGTGGGGCAGTGACCGAGCTTTGGTAATAAACAGTAATAAACAAAAAGGTGTTAGGAAGCACTTGCCGCTTGTTACAGGTCGGTAACCCTGGTCAGCTGTTTATCTAAACACAATGGTTACCGACCTGGCAGGCGGCAAATTAGCGAAAAACCAGAGGACGATCATATCTGAATATGCATATGAACGGTAAAAACGAGAATCGAGAAAGAAAGGCGATAACGGGCGGACTGCGGTGTGTCACGGCGTTTTGAGAAGGCGATAGAAAAAGTTTAAAAGTTGGCGTTAGAATTAGAGACAGTGTCTAAGATTTTGTAACTTATAAATAAAGATAAGATTAAAGAACTTTGCGCGGGCTAAATTAATCAGTGCACCACCACTCCCACATCTTATCTTACATTTTTTAATATATTATTTAAACAAAAGCCAATTTTTGAAATCTATTCTTTTCATAGTTGGATTCCTCATAAAAAAAAACACGAAATCTTGCAATTTAAACCATTGTTCTAGCTCTGCTGGTTCTCGAGATATTTAACAATATATGATTCACACCCTGCACTTTGGAGGCTATTTTCACCCCCTTAACATGAATGTCGGCAGCTAAAACAAAATACGTGTCGAATATTTTTTTCGAGAACTATATTATACATAAGTTTCATGAAAATCGGAAATTATAACTTCGGGATGGTCCGTCGTTAGTGCAGCTAAACGGAAATTATTTGTCCAATCAATTGTTTGTTGTCTTTATTGTCAGCTTCTGTTGAAAGTGGCTCACATCAATCCACAGAAGTAGGTACTGTCTTTCTCTCAAATGCGTATGTACCTTAATATATGGTTCTGTAGCTAAAAAGCACCTTTATGCACGGGATTTTCGGTAGAGACAATTGTTCATTGTTTCGTACTACACAATGGCATAAAACCGCCAGTGGCGTTTATTGTTTGCCACAAAATAGGCGAAACACGAGATGTATGCTACATATTGAAAAGGCATTTTCAAACGGTAGTAAAATGGAAAGGTTCTAAAATTGGCTTTTACAGTCTCCTGTTGCCAATCCGATCGAAAACGTTGGTGCTGCAAAGAAAACTTCAGAGGAAATATGAATTCTACTGAAAGAGCTTTCTACCAACTTCAGGAAATATGGAGATTGCTTTCTCTCATTTAAACTACACACTTATTCAATGCATCTATAGACGTTGTTAAGCCATATATTTAGAAAGACTAGGCGATCTACGATTCGAATCGATAAAATACGAGTTGTGAACATCTTAACAAATTTTGTAGTTTAAATTATAAAACATGTGAACGATTTGGTACGGTTGATGTCAAAGTATTAATGGTAAAATATCGTGACTATGTTATGAGGTATCCTTTACGTTTATAAATGTAGAATATGAAGAGCATTAAATAATATGAAAAAGAGAAATTCAATTTGTTAACACTTTAAAGAAAATTAAGTTTCTCAGTTAACAATATAATTGTAAGAAGACTATATTACTGATATTATATGTTCAATTCATACTTTTACAAAATTTCATGTGGATATATTCATTTTTCTTAACTGTCTAAATATTTCTTCTAAAATTATAAATTATCATTTAACGATTACAATATTCACGATACGATACATTTAATTTGTATTAATATTAAAGATTAGACGTTTAATTTTTATTTCCCGTGAGTATAAAACCTTTCTTGACCACAAAATTTTCATTGTTATTATTATTGAGTAATATGTTTCGGTATACGTATAAGATTTATATGCTGTAAACAAAATAGTTCAATAATTAAAAATATTTACAAAAATTTGGATATGACAATTTCTATTTCACAGTATCATTGTTAGATGTCGACTTTTTCTATCCCGCGCTATAATTATAGGATTCAATGTCATTCACTGATTCTCTGCTATTGTATAGGCTTTTCATATTTCTATATATAATTGTTAATTATAATTCTACATCATTCTACTTTTATTTAATTGTTAGATAAGTTAATTTCAAATCTCCGCGCGCTGCGTGTTCGGCCATGCATTGATTAGAGTTTGTGACTGACAATGAGATTGCGACATAAAACCATACGGCGGAAGCGCGGCGCGTTCTGTTCTTAAAAGATATATCTATAAAGTAGTGACCTGAGCGTAAAAAAGTCTATTTGCTCGCATCATAAATTATCAAGACAAAAAAATTGTGTGTTATATTTTGATTTTCCGTTTCGTTATACACGTATTATATTCTTTTGACTTTTCTAAAAAACAAAAACTATTGCTGTCTATTGTGCAAACACGTTTCGTTATTTCTGCAGTGACACCCAACATTAAGCAATTGTTTTGTTGAAAGCTTTAACCTATGAATTTTATTTCCCAACGCCACATCATACGTATCCATATATCCCTACTTTAGAACTACATACGAGTCACTGATGTTGAAACTGCTTTTCTATCTTATGAGTGCATTTATCATTAGATTTTACCTAGACTCGGATTTAAGAATGTTACAGTTAGATCTGAACATAAGTTGTTACGAACTGAAATCTTAAGCAACGTGAAAACCAACGAGGTTTAATGATTAGCTTTTGCAACATTTATGAATTAGAATTTTAAATACAATTTGAGCAGCTAAATAATGTAATGGCTATCAAAACTACTTGTTCCGTCGCAAACTCCGACCTTTACCGCGACGAAAGAATTTATTACAGGGTTTGAGTGGTTCGACGCGTAGACCACCGTCATTACCTACTATATACCTCGAAATACGAGTCACCGAGGACCCCTTTTGTCTAGTAAGTCCCGTTCGGACCGGTTCCAACGTCACCGTGAAGTTGCCATAAATCGGCTAACGACGATACATTATTTTTCTCGGTCTTTCAAAAACAAGGATAGATTTTTCTTGACCATCACCCAATGACGTGCGAGGGTGTTCGGGCGAATTTTTATACATGGAAGAACAGTCAGTCGTTGAATCTTGTGCGGGTCGGATCGAGAGTACAACCTTCGAGTGTCGCGAAATAACATACAAACTCCATGCATCATGGAGTTACGTAACATATCCAGTGCAGGGTGGATTCCAAATACAATCATAACACTATTCGAGCGGGACCCTGCACTCCTCGAATAGGCCAGTGTAGGGTGGTAGAGATCGCAAACACAACATTATCCGAGTGGGACCCTACACTCCTCGGATAAGCCAATGTAGGGTGGTAATGAACGCAAACACAAGATTATCTGAGTGGGACCCACACTCCTCAGATAAGCCAATGTAGGGTGGTAAAGATCGTACAACACAACATTATCTGAGTGGGACCCTACACTCCTCAGATAAGCCAATGTAGGGTGGTAAAGAACGCAAAACATCATTCGAGTGGGACCCTACACTCCTCGAATAAATCATCGTGGACAATCCTACGCAATGTAGATTGTAACACAAACGCATCAGCATTTGAGTGAGCCCTTGTGCTCCTCAAATCAACAATCAAACATACTAAATCACACGAACACATTTTCACTGTCTAATCACGAAAAATACATGTTTAAAAAGGGTTTTTTATGCCGCAAGGCTTTTTCCCTTAAATCATATTACTCGAGCCAATAAATTATTATTGATTTTTCGGCTCAAATTTGTCTAATTAATTCTTTATTAACCCTCCTCCTCATCCATTTTTTAACATTATTTTGAAACACGAAATTTCTCCATGTTGGAAAGATTTCGACGAAACACTACTACACAATTTTATCTGACAAACACGATAGAATATTACAAGTTTTACAATAGTAGTCTTCAATTGTATTATTTAATGAATAAAGGAATATTTAATTTTCACGCACTGACAATACAGAGACTCAATGTGTGGTTAAGGATAACACCAAGCAGAAGTTTGTAATTTCTAGTTTGCGCGGAAATATCTTGTGTATAAACGATTAGCACAATTCATGATAAGCAGACTTTCGAGGATACTTTGTATAAAGCCGTTACCAGTTAATTTTTAGTAACGCATGTTTTACGACTATTAGAATGTATGGCCTCAGTAACACATTGCAAATGCCATAAATCGTAAAATTTTCTAAAGAGGTCAAGCAATCCACATCAGGAAACGCGCGCATCCTTTGGAGGTGTGAAGGAAATTCCGGTGCATTGCTAAACTTTCACCGGAAGTACTACCCCACTAAAATTGTTCCGCTAGCCTGTAGAGAGCTACTATATAGTCGGAAAAAGCCCGGATCAGGAGACTCTTTTCTAACATCTTGTACGCTACGGATCTCGCGCGCAGGATTGATGTTTATCCGGACTCGCGATAACTTTTTCTTTGAATACGTACAAAATAAAGCGTACTTTTTAAGTGTGTAGGTTTACTAACCCTATGACGCTAGTCCTTCTATAAGAAATTTCCTTTAAGCGTATGCCGACTATGTGGAATCTATCTACATACATGTACTATAAACTGAAGAGTTCTATGTGTTTGTCTGTCTTTTGTTTACAAATATTCTATGCGAAAACGACTCCCATTAGGCCATGAAGTCGTATAAAATTGTACATAAGTTAACCGAATCTTTTGCCATTACAAATAAACGATGTGCAGAACGTTGTTATAATGATATGGTTTAGGGAATACAACAGCGAAACGAGTTCGCGCTAGTAAGATTAATATTGATGAAATGAAATAAATAACTTCTGATTTCGCTTGAATAATAATTGACTTACGTTATACACAAAGAGTTCACGTTTAGTTAAACCTTAGTACTCTCCGAAGAATATGTTAATTATCGGGTTTATACACTAACTCGATAAGTTAAGTTGCTTTAAGAAATCCTCAGAGGTAGGTAATGTTTATCAAATATATGGTGTCAGCATGTGGTTACTGTTCAAGTTATTACAACAATCCCCATTTGCAGAAAATCTGTAATTTAACCGTGTTTGTTTCAATATATGCGTCGGCTATTTGTTTTTGAGAATCTATGATTTAGCCGTGTCTGATTTCCTAATTGTGCTGGCCCTCTATATTACAGAAAGGGCCGCCTGTGTGTGTTACTTGAGCGTTTTCCTTCCTCACGATGTTCACAAAACTTCAAGACGGAGGAGAGGAATGATCTCCTATTAGGAGGAGGAATATATATTATTTTCAAAAAGCTACTTATGGATTTAAATTTTAAGATCATGAATTTTACAGTTAAATCATTCTTTTAATCAATCATCGAGTATCAGTAATGTGTTTAGTCATCGATACATTTGATGATTTATTTGATTTATAGGTTACGGTAAAAAACAGATAAAGGTGATCGAAATTATTGCAACTTTTTATACGTGCAAATTCTTGCAATTAATTTGTATACAAGTTGTACAACGATATGTTGCGTAAATATACCAATTCTATTTATCCAATATATTCCATTTTGGTATGAAATTATAGTATTTCTTAAATACTAATTTATCGCGTGTAAAGAATAAATTGTGTAAAAGATACGTATTGACGTTAATACTAAGATAATTGACCCAAAATACTATTCCGTTATTAAATTCACCTGCTTCTTTCCCAGACGTTAATCCCACAGAATTTTCTGGGAAATATCAACAAGAACGATTTTTTACAATAATTGTATATCTATATTTAAATATAGATGAACTAAAACACGTAATAGTCGACACGTAAAACAATGTAGAAGAACATACAATAAAAAAATTTTATCAGTAGCAAAATCGAATTTGTGATATTCAAATTTAAATCGGTGTAAATTAAATTTAATTCGTGACGGTGAGATTACGATGAATTATTAAGTGTTGTAGTTTTGTACACAAAACACAAGAAAACAGTTTTAGACTCTCCGTATATTTATGAAACGCCTGAAAATTAGTTCTTATACAAATTAGCTGAATATTTACCTTAAACACCAAATTCTTTTTATATAATTTGTTACTTACACACTACAAATTGGTATTTCAAGAATATTGGCCATAACTTTCAACCGAAAACACAGATGAAAAAAAAAGGGCGTTCATATAATTTATGCAACATACTTTATAAATAGTTAATATTTTCCGCTGGGTTGTACGATGGAGGTTAAATCTATTAGAACTGATAGATGGCGAACCTAGGACTTACCATGGTGCGATATTGCATCGTAATCGCGATACTGGGGAACGGGAAATGCGTTTGTCAGGGTGGCGGTCAAACAAATCGTGGAGTTACAAAGCTGGTGTAGCTCAAAGCATTGAACGGGTGCACGCGGTGCACTCTCGTTTCAGTATTGACACGTAGCAGGCTCACAGTCTCTGCTGTGTCCTTGCCTCTTTGAAATTCTCAGCGTTAGCGTTACCACGTCTAAATATTTGCTTGCACTGTATCATTATGAAATTTGCAGGTGAAACTGGCTTTTACTGGTACATAATCCGGGATTAAAAAATGCTTATTTGCATGTAGGAGAAAATGAAATGAAAAGGATATCTATTAAATGCGATATTCGGATAAATTTCCGGAAAGCTCCCACAGCTGCGGTCAACGTGTTGACAGAAAAAGATTAAGGAACATACCATAATTTTCTCAAAAATGTAAACTTTGTCGGATGATGTGTATTTATATTAGTTACTAGAATCGTTAGAATCACTATTCCGTCGCTAATAATCTTATAATTAACAATAATTAGCGGTTGAAAACTTTTGACTATTACTCAGAAGGGTGTTCTTAGTAATACATGTTAAGGCTAAGATCATTGGGTGTGGGAGCATTTCGCAAATTCATCTGGACATTATAAGTATGCTGAAAAAGAAAGTATTTTTGCTTAATTGTATCTCCATGCAAGTCCAGATAAGCTTAAGTTCAAACTGCAGTCATTTGAAAGACTGCTAATTATAAGTGTTTTTGAGTAATTAAGTAAATAGTTTATTTAGTTTCATAAACATTGCATTTTTACAGACACCACCTAGTATCCCGACCACCGTAAAAAGTCGTAGGGAAGTACACGGTTTCGTTGCCGGTTAGAAAATCGTGCAGAGATTTACAACCTCTGTCAACTTCGGCTTTCAAAGTATCCGTATAGTCGCAGCGTGCCACATATTACGTAATAGACATGCTTTTTTACCCTCTGTTACTGCATCTAGTCATTTATTCAAGAACAATAGTGGGAAACATCAAATATTTTTTGTTCAATACTAATGCTAAGTATTATTAATATTTTGTTCAATACTAATATTATATTTATAATATAGGTTATAATATTAATTGTAATCGTAGAAATTAGGTTTCTAGTTATGTTGTCTCGTTAATAAATTGAACATACACAACAAAAACATGTAAATAAGGCGTCTCTTAAAGATTCCGCGTTGTAGTTTTTTCTTCCATTTTTGTCTACGCAAAATCATAAAGTTTAATTTCATGTACAGTATTTGAGAAGTTTGTAAGCTAAAGCAATACAGTCATATTTAAGCAATTTTAGAAACAAGACAACAATACCGAGTATTTTAATATCCATAGAAACGATAATTCAAAGTACAATACTGATGTTACCATACATTGTTATGTTGTCCCATTCAATATTACCAATTTATGAAAAGGACAAAACATATTTCGTTTGAAAGTAAAATATAAAGTAGGTAAACATAGAGATAAAAACTATTTTTATATACTTTGGATATAAACTAGATACTACATAATATAGATACACATAGATTAGGCATACTTACTATAACTAAAATAATTTTTTATAAGACATAAACAATTAGTGTAAACTTTATTATTAATTTAGAAAGTGATACAGATGTTTTAAAATATTTGTGAAAGCAAACGCAAATATACCCCTAAATTCCGCTTAATATACATTGTAATTGTTAGAACAAGGTTATAGTTGCAAATGAAAACAAAATAAACGTGATTGGGTCGGATGAGGCAAAACATAAATTTGACTAAAGTCGAATGCAGAATAATAAGCACAAAACTTAAAATCAACAGTTAAATACGAAGATAACAGTGTACCAATAGTCTGCGGTGCTGCTGAAGTTTGTATATTTATGGAAGAAACAATGGATAAATTAACTAATTTAAATGCCTTAAAAATATATATAACAGAAAATGTTAAATGGTTGGGATATAAATTCATTTATGTTTCATACAGCTATTGCTCCCCAAGGATTAGGGGAGAACGGAAACAAAAGTAACATTTTTTATATTAGGTCTATTTGCCAATCACTTTTTAAAGGTATAGAAACATGAATTATGCCACAAGAAAGTATATTCGTCGGTCTACTATTTGACTCTTTAGTTCCTCCATAATACAGTCCTTGGCGATCGAATTAGGACCACGTACGAAAATTTCACTTTTATGGCTATAACAATATGTCATATATGGAAAATTGTTTTAGGTCACACAAAATTATTACTAAATACGTTGATAACGATATATGCATACACAGCAGTTGGTTTATTTCTATCCTGATAATAATCAAATTGTGTTGGTAATGAGCGATTAGGGGCCGTGCGTACGTTTACGTTAGGCTCGAGTATCGACAATGTGTGAGGTCAAATTTGGTGAATGCCATAGAAAATGTCTGGAACCTACTCGAAAGACTAGTTTCCAACTCTCCAAGTATCACATTATGTGAATTGAAAACAAAAATTGCAGATATTTAGAAAAATAATGAAGATATAAAGCATATGATCAAACAATGTATACGGATCATGCCGGAAAAGATACAAGCTATCACCGAAACAAAGGGTGGAAATACAAGATATTAACATGCAAATATTTAAACAGTTATGACTTTTCCATAGTTTCTGTTATTGTTACTTTTATCCTGACCCATCAGAACGAAAGAAATGTAAATTATTTTTTGTAAAAAATTGAACAAAAATGATTTTCCTACTACAGAATAGAATGTTTGTTGTAAGATACAATAAAAAGAAAGACATGTATGGATGCCTATATTTCACGCCGAACAATTTTTATAAATAATTTTATCGTCCGTTTTTCTCACGTTCTTACGTTCGCCAACAATATGTGTCGTCTTCGCGCTTTCTCGAAGGTTTTTATGGGGAACACATTCCCACTTCGCATTTACAGGAAAAACAAGCTCGCCGTTAGTGCGGGCCAGGAAACCATCAACGGCCGAGGGGGTGAAAGTGATCGGGCCTCGCACGAACTCGGTTCTAATCCTCACTGAGGGCCTCTGATTTACGATGGCCCTAAAGTGACTCTGGCCATCGACACTGCTAATTGTTTGTTCGCTCTTACACACATAAATAAGTATATTATATTTTAAATAACGACAAAATCATAGTCGTACATGTTTATGAGTTCATTGAAGAACGAGGGTCGATCAGGTAAACGAAGGTTGTAAATCTTCGTCCCACGAATATCGCAATGCGTCTCGACTACTCGTTAGAATGATGGAGATTATATGATGATTTGACTGTGATGTAACTGATTGTCTTTGGTATTTGGTGAGTAAAAACGATAAGAGTAATTGGTTGTGATGGGACCTTCACGATAGATCTGTATCAAGACTGTACGAGTTGTTCAAAAAGGAAGACCTGAGAGCATGGGAGGGGGAGGTCAAGCCGTGGAGCTGTCTACCATACAGGACCAATCAAGGTCAGTCCATAATTTGGTAAAAACACCGATTGGTGACATGACTGATGGAAGAGTAGAAAGCAAATAGTCTAAAAACGTTCGTTAAAACGGGGAAAAGGTGTGTTACATTCATCACGCCATTACTTTTGTCCCCGCTTTCCTGTTCGTAACATGAAATAAACTTCGAAATTCAAATATTTAAAGATTTATGAATTCAAAGATTTTTTAATTGATTATTCATACATAGATATTTTTGGGTATTTGGGTATTAGAAATCTTGGAACATTATTATTTGTATTACACGTATGTTTAACATTGCAACTAATGACGAACTGAAAAAGGGACTTGCTTCTTCTTTTTATATACAAGAAATTGCGGTTAAGAAGTAAAAATTTTACAAACAATTTCGATTTATTCGCCATTCATGAGTGCATTTAATTAACAACGAATTAGACAGTTATTGCTGTTGAGGCTTTCGGGTGTAAGCCGTGTCCTAAAGGAAGAAGATTCCCAACGTTTCGCCAGCATTGCAGCTAGCTTCATCAGGGGTTCCGAGGACACACTGATACTGGTGTGACTCGGGTTGTATCTCCACTTATATTGTGGAGCCATGCTTGTGTTCCGGATGGTTGAACGTTCCGGTTGAATGCTGCCGCCCAATCAGAAAAGCGAGACTTTTTGATTGTGCGCACAATTAAAAAACTGGGAAGAGCGTGTGCCAGATTGGGCTAAGATGATGTCCTGTTTCCCTGTTGATGTTATTAGGGTGTTTCCTGATCTCAATTGATTCCCTGTGTTTTCTGGGAAGATATGCTGATGTTTTAGCCAAGACTTCAGTCTTATTAAAAAGAATTTGGTGCCCTGTGGTTATTTGGTGTTCTGCCACGGCTGATTGAATGTAGCCCAACCTGGCGCAACGCTCATGTTCCTTGAGCCTGGTGCTCACGCTCCTCCCAGTTTCACCGATGTACACTTTGCCGCACGAGCATGGGATTTTGTATACCCCTGGTGTGGATAACTGCGGCTGTGGGTCCTTGGGGGAGGTGAGGATTTGTCCTATTTTTGTTGGTGCGGTAAATACTGTTTTTATATTGTGTTTTTTGAGGATTCTGCTTATACGGTCGGTTGTACCCTGTATGTATGGTAAGAAGGTGGTTGTGCGTCCCTTGTCGTGTGTGTCTGTAGTTTGTTCTGTTGTCTGTTTGGTAGTTCGTTTGGTTAAACGGTCTATCGTGCGATTGATTTTGTATTTTGAAAATCCGTTTAGGTGTAAGGTTGTCTTGACGTGTTCCAGTTCCTGGGATAGGTTTTCTTTTTCGCTGATGCTGGTGGCTCTGTGGATGAGGGAAGTGATTACGGAATTCTTTTGGGCCGGGTGATGGTGGGACGTTGCATGCAGGTATCTGTTAGTGTGTGTAGGTTTCCTGTAAACTTGGTGTCCGAGGGTTCCGTCTGCTTTTCTAGTTATTAGTGTGTCTAGGAAGGGAAGTGAGCGGTTCGTATTTTCTATTTCCATGGTAAACCGTATGCAGGGGTGTAAGGAATTTATGTATTCAAGGAAATCGTCGAGTTTTTCTCTTCCATGGCTCCAAACTACGAAGGTATCATCGACATATCTGAACCACTGAGTTGGTTTTAGTGGTGCATCATTGAGAATACGATTCTCTAAGTGCTCCATGTAGATGTCAGCAACTACGGGAGAGATGGGTGATCCCATTGCTGCTCCGGATACCTGTTCATAGTATGTACCCTGGAAGACGAAATAATTGGAATTGAGGCAATGTTGGACTAAGGGTACAAGGTTTTTGGGTATTCTGTCCTGGATGATTTGGATGCTGTCTTTGATGGGGACATTGGTGAATAGTGATTGTACGTCGAAGCTGACAAGTATGTCCTCAGGTAGGGTTCTGATGTTCTGGATCTTTTCTATGAAATGTGACGAGTTTTTTATGGAGCTGGGTGTGTTGCCGGTTAGGGGTTTGAGGACGGATGTAAGGTACTTTGCTAACTTATATGTTGGGGAACCAATGGTGCTGACTATGGGTCTGAGTGGAATGTCAGGTTTGTGGATTTTTGGTAGTCCGTATAGTCTGGGTGCTTTCGATTCCTTGGGGAGGATGGCTTTTTGGATGTGGTCAGGAAGTTTGGCATTCTTGATTAAGGTTGCAGTTGTTCTTTCCACTGAGCTAGTGGGGTCCTTGTGTACTGTCCTGTATGTTGTGTTGTCCAGTAGGTCATGTACTTTTTTGTTGTATTCGTCCTTGTTTATGATGACCGTCATGTTGCCTTTGTCAGCTGGGAGAACCAGGATGTCTTTCCGTTTTCGAATGTCCTGTAGGGCCTTGTATTCGGATTTGGTCAGGTTGGGGTTAGGTGTTTTGGCCGACTTTAAGGTGTTGGTAGTCAGTCTTCTTATTTCGTTAGCCTGTTCTGCTGGGAGATTGTGAATGGCATTCTCAACCTGGCTAATGATCTCTTCTGTAGGAATGGATTTTGGAGTAATGGCAAATTTGTGGCCTTTGGCCAACACGGATAGGGCGTCGGAGGTCAGTGGTAGGTCGGTTAGGTTTTTAACTGTGTCTTTCAGTGGCTCGACTTGGGTTTTCGGCTTTTGGAGTTTGCTAAATTTCTCCTTTTGTTTTTGTGTGCGGATGTCGCGCACTTTCATGGCCTGCTCATAACTTAGTCGGTCCACCTTGTTCCACAGTTCCGGATTAATGGTATTGCTCAGTTCCAGGAATAATTGAAGGAGTTGGTGGGATTTGTGTGCTATTTCCTTCTTGATATGTCCAATCCTTTCCCGTAACAAGGCGAAGCTTGTACGTTCGAGGATCCGTCTGGATTTGGTGGTGTTGGATTGGATGTGATTGAGTTCAAGGAAACGGGGTATGGTTTTTTTGGTCTCGGCATCGCTTCAAAAAAGCTAAGGTGCAAAGGTGTTGTTGTAAGCCTTTGCGTAGCTTGGAGAAAGAATTAACTTTCTGCAGAATGGCCTCCCCGTGGAGTTGCCTTATGAGAAACTTGAGGCTTTCACGGCCCGGCTTCAGACAGTTATTGCTGTTGAGGCTTTCGGGTGTAAGCCGTGTCCTAAAGGAAGAAGATTCCCAACGTTTCGCCAGCATTCAACCGGAACGTTCAACCATCCGGAACACAAGCATGGCTCCACAATATAAGTGGAGATACAACCCGAGTCACACCAGTATCAGTGTGTCCTCGGAACCCCTGATGAAGCTAGCTGCAATGCTGGCGAAACGTTGGGAATCTTCTTCCTTTAGGACACGGCTTACACCCGAAAGCCTCAACAGCAATAACTGTCTGAAGCCGGGCCGTGAAAGCCTCAAGTTTCTCATAAGGCAACTCCACGGGGAGGCCATTCTGCAGAAAGTTAATTCTTTCTCCAAGCTACGCAAAGGCTTACAACAACACCTTTGCACCTTAGCTTTTTTGAAGCGATGCCGAGACCAAAAAACCATACCCCGTTTCCTTGAACTCAATCACATCCAATCCAACACCACCAAATCCAGACGGATCCTCGAACGTACAAGCTTCGCCTTGTTACGGGAAAGGATTGGACATATCAAGAAGGAAATAGCACACAAATCCCACCAACTCCTTCAATTATTCCTGGAACTGAGCAATACCATTAATCCGGAACTGTGGAACAAGGTGGACCGACTAAGTTATGAGCAGGCCATGAAAGTGCGCGACATCCGCACACAAAAACAAAAGGAGAAATTTAGCAAACTCCAAAAGCCGAAAACCCAAGTCGAGCCACTGAAAGACACAGTTAAAAACCTAACCGACCTACCACTGACCTCCGACGCCCTATCCGTGTTGGCCAAAGGCCACAAATTTGCCATTACTCCAAAATCCATTCCTACAGAAGAGATCATTAGCCAGGTTGAGAATGCCATTCACAATCTCCCAGCAGAACAGGCTAACGAAATAAGAAGACTGACTACCAACACCTTAAAGTCGGCCAAAACACCTAACCCCAACCTGACCAAATCCGAATACAAGGCCCTACAGGACATTCGAAAACGGAAAGACATCCTGGTTCTCCCAGCTGACAAAGGCAACATGACGGTCATCATAAACAAGGACGAATACAACAAAAAAGTACATGACCTACTGGACAACACAACATACAGGACAGTACACAAGGACCCCACTAGCTCAGTGGAAAGAACAACTGCAACCTTAATCAAGAATGCCAAACTTCCTGACCACATCCAAAAAGCCATCCTCCCCAAGGAATCAAAAGCACCCAGACTATACGGACTACCAAAAATCCACAAACCTGACATTCCACTCAGACCCATAGTCAGCACCATTGGTTCCCCAACATATAAGTTAGCAAAGTACCTTACATCCGTCCTCAAACCCCTAACCGGCAACACACCCAGCTCCATAAAAAACTCGTCACATTTCATAGAAAAGATCCAGAACATCAGAACCCTACCTGAGGACATACTTGTCAGCTTCGACGTACAATCACTATTCACCAATGTCCCCATCAAAGACAGCATCCAAATCATCCAGGACAGAATACCCAAAAACCTTGTACCCTTAGTCCAACATTGCCTCAATTCCAATTATTTCGTCTTCCAGGGTACATACTATGAACAGGTATCCGGAGCAGCAATGGGATCACCCATCTCTCCCGTAGTTGCTGACATCTACATGGAGCACTTAGAGAATCGTATTCTCAATGATGCACCACTAAAACCAACTCAGTGGTTCAGATATGTCGATGATACCTTCGTAGTTTGGAGCCATGGAAGAGAAAAACTCGACGATTTCCTTGAATACATAAATTCCTTACACCCCTGCATACGGTTTACCATGGAAATAGAAAATACGAACCGCTCACTTCCCTTCCTAGACACACTAATAACTAGAAAAGCAGACGGAACCCTCGGACACCAAGTTTACAGGAAACCTACACACACTAACAGATACCTGCATGCAACGTCCCACCATCACCCGGCCCAAAAGAATTCCGTAATCACTTCCCTCATCCACAGAGCCACCAGCATCAGCGAAAAAGAAAACCTATCCCAGGAACTGGAACACGTCAAGACAACCTTACACCTAAACGGATTTTCAAAATACAAAATCAATCGCACGATAGACCGTTTAACCAAACGAACTACCAAACAGACAACAGAACAAACTACAGACACACACGACAAGGGACGCACAACCACCTTCTTACCATACATACAGGGTACAACCGACCGTATAAGCAGAATCCTCAAAAAACACAATATAAAAACAGTATTTACCGCACCAACAAAAATAGGACAAATCCTCACCTCCCCCAAGGACCCACAGCCGCAGTTATCCACACCAGGGGTATACAAAATCCCATGCTCGTGCGGCAAAGTGTACATCGGTGAAACTGGGAGGAGCGTGAGCACCAGGCTCAAGGAACATGAGCGTTGCGCCAGGTTGGGCTACATTCAATCAGCCGTGGCAGAACACCAAATAACCACAGGGCACCAAATTCTTTTTAATAAGACTGAAGTCTTGGCTAAAACATCAGCATATCTTCCCAGAAAACACAGGGAATCAATTGAGATCAGGAAACACCCTAATAACATCAACAGGGAAACAGGACATCATCTTAGCCCAATCTGGCACACGCTCTTCCCAGTTTTTTAATTGTGCGCACAATCAAAAAGTCTCGCTTTTCTGATTGGGCGGCAGCATTCAACCGGAACGTTCAACCATCCGGAACACAAGCATGGCTCCACAATATAAGTGGAGATACAACCCGAGTCACACCAGTATCAGTGTGTCCTCGGAACCCCTGATGAAGCTAGCTGCAATGCTGGCGAAACGTTGGGAATCTTCTTCCTTTAGGACACGGCTTACACCCGAAAGCCTCAACAGCAATAACTGTCTGAAGCCGGGCCGTGAAAGCCTCAAGTTTCTCATAACAACGAATTAGTTAATAGTGATATAATAATAATTTTATTATTAATGAATAGTGAATAAATAAAGTTTATTTCATATTCTAAATATTTGCCTAACTTTTATCTCTATTTCAATAAAATTTATATTTTAATTTAGAATATTTATTCAGATGCATTCTTATATAATTCTGTAGCAACGCTGTGACTACGTATTTTATTATATATTTCACTCGTTTTGATGTAATTGCCCTGTCGTAATAACAGACTACGCGTGCCAAGTTTGGTTGCTGGTTAAAACTGCTGGCATGGATTCAGAGGCAAGGATTGTGACAGATAGGTATACACAGTATGTGTAATGTTGACAGTGTACCTGCTAGTTAGTACACCCATTGTAGTATAAACAGAACACCGCGCTGAGATTCGTCCTGTAGATTAGAGGTTAGGTAGACATAACGAATTAGTATAATGACACCTTCAGAGTCCTTAATTTTTTTAGTCGCGACCGAAAGAATTGTACCTGTGCAAAGAATACAAAGCTTAAAAGAAACAAAAAAAAAAATTAGTTAAATTTGAGAACAAATCTTAGAAAAGATAGTGATACTGATATTTACAAAATTAATAAAGAGGCATATTACGAAATGAAGGGAAAATAAATGAACGTCAATTGAATTTCGCAAGTATTTCCAACAATTTTTGTTGCACTTTGTATTTAATCCTTTTAATAATGAGTTGAAGCAAATTGCAAATTTGCATACATGTTTGCAAAATTAAAAAATTCTTCAGATTGTTTTAATTACAATTTGTATTAGAATTTTCAATTATTTATTTGCAATCTTCAATTCTTAAAAGTTTAAAGTACACGAGTAAATATATCAGTATCAGTTTTTGTGTTTATGTGAATGAATATGTTTTAACTATAATTTCAATATATAAATACATTTCAGAATATTGTTTAGAAAGCAGAACCAAATAATTAAAGCTCATTGAAGTAAGTGTAATATGTATATGCATGCATTTTGACAAAATATTATGTAGTATTATTTAAATTTTTTATTAAAAATAGTTGTCTAAAGCTCCAATGAATAAGTGAATTACCGCGATTTTTATATTAATCTCTTCTTATATTTCGTCCAATTAAGCATAACATACAATGTACATTACGTATGTTTATGTGTGTATTACGCATGTATAATATACATTGTATATGTGTTCACACGAAATGATACCAACATAATACTTATAAATTATAACTTTTTGACATTAAGATATGAAAACTGACATTTGCAAAAACCAGTTTCCGAATGTTCCCAAACGAAGAAAAATATTACGGAAACAGAAAGCAGATATTTATATGGATTTAATATTCTTTTAAATAACTGTAAAATTATTAACTTATACTAACCAAATAAATAAAAAGAAGTTTGAAATAATTCAAATCCGTATAAATTCGCACAATTTTTCAGCTTATGCTATTTTGATAGAACTAAATACAAGAATATACTAAAATAACAGCTATCTATGAACTCCATATAGAACCGAATAAAAGAAAGTAATTGCAATGTGTATGAGTTATTAATCATAACTTTTTATTTATTTTAGTATTTTGCAATAGTAATATGTAGTTTTGTGCATAGTACGCACATAGACATAAAAAATACAAATCGTGTTTCAACCTGGGACTAACATCGCCAATTTAAAGCAGAACGAACTGATTTCCAGAGAACTTAACTCTCTTTACCACAGGTAGTTCTGTTGATTAGATTCGTGAATATTAGTTTTCCTACAGTATGCTTATACCTCATGCGGTTTGTAGTCAAGTTTACGTTTCTAATTAATTAAATCTTACATATTAATTCAAGCATCGAAAGTCAGATTTTTAAATTAAAAATGTGATTTTCAAATTTTACATATTTACACAAAAAGTTAGTTTTTAAAAATCAACAAACTC
Source organism: Megachile willughbiella (assembly GCA_945859595.2). NCBI lineage: Eukaryota > Metazoa > Arthropoda > Insecta > Hymenoptera > Megachilidae > Megachile > Megachile willughbiella. The sequence continues at coordinate 3,729,930 of OX243798.1, forward strand.
TATCTGGAATGCTGTAGGTTACTCAAAGTAATATCTGTCACGTACATTTTCTATCCGCAATCATCCACTCTTAAGGAAAAAAACGATACTTGAAGTTGGAGTTGCAAACCATACTTTGTAGAATATCTCGAAAAGTATTTCTTGTAAAAATATGGTTGAAATGTAGAATTAATAAGTTTTTAAATGTCAAATTTGTCTGAAAAAAAAATCAGAAAAAAATTAGAATTTGTTCAAAACATGTATTAAATTATAACACAGTTTTACTTCCTTCAGCAAAATATCGAACAAATTTCGCAAAACTTAATATTTGCATTTTTTACCATTTCATCAAGTAAAGTAATATTTGTATTAGACGCAGTTTTACTATTTAATTTATTCCGTAACTCTCAGACTTTGTTCAAGTTTAACATCCAAAAATGCATAAGTTTTTGCTTTCATTTTGCTGATGTTGTCAGAAGTTCCTTGTATTTGTAGACAATACTGTAGGCAATAGCTGTAACTTTAAGCTGAATGGGTCACTAAGAAAAAAGTGAAGGATAAAATACAATACCTATCATTTTATTTGATTTATTAAAATTTATGCCATAACAAAAAAGCTAAATCGCATGAAAATATTACGAAAAAGCTCAACATTATAGAAAAGGAAAAGTTAGTAGAAACATTTTAAACTTTAATGTGTGCTGAGTAAATACAAACTATGTATATACTCAGTATAAAAAAGAATCACTGATGCACGCAAATGTGCTTTAAAAATTGTTTAAAAATTTTTTCACTTTTAGGAGATGCCAGTGCAAATTTCTTTGTAGATTCATATATTTTTTAAAGAAGCGAAATTGAAATTTCTTCCGCATTTTTATTCATGAGCTGTGATGTATGTACGTACACAAAGCAGCATAAAAATCCATCAATTTTTTGTAACAATATTACTGTCAAATGTCATTATTACTATATAGTTTAAACAAATCAGATTTTATAGAAATTGTTTGTATGCCCCAATTTGAAAATTGAAAACATAAATTTTACCGATTTTATTTCACAATACTTAGTTTACGAAATATTTCGGAATGAATTTAATACAGCTTGCTAATAACTATTTCTATTATTTCTTTCAGATAATGATAATATGTATTACAATTCTTAGCTTCATATTAATTTAAAACTAGCGTGTTCTATTTAAATGCAAAAAAAAAGCATATATATACTTTTTAAAAGTTTCTTAAAACCTTAAATATTAATTGCAATTTTTTAATAATTGTTTCTCCTCTTTGGAAGTTATTATAGTATATAAATTTACGAAGTCTAAATGAAACAGAAATATTCTGCGAATAATAAGTGTTTAAAAACAGTATACCAACATCTGCAATGAAGTTCTACTTCCACTTTTGAAAAGGGATTGACATACTTTCTAAAGGCGAAAATGACTTTATTTTTTGAAAATTGCTCCTACACTTTACAGCGGCCAAGGAACACTTAACGTTCCTCGAATTCGGCAGTCATTATAAGGTGTAATTACTCAGCAAACAAAGGATTTAAGGAGTCGTAAATAACCTTTAAAGACTAACATATTGTAGGTCAACGAATAGGCCTCGGAATGAGATATACAGGGTGATTCTGGAAACTGGGACAGTTACTTCAAACAATGTATCTAGATACGTTTCTTTAAATTGTCAACCGATGCAAAAGGAATTCACCTAATTTTCTTCATACCAAGAAGAATCCAATGCATTCAAATTTTTCGAATACAAAACAACCAAAACAAGAAATATGTAGGAAAAAACGCTTTAGAAAACGTTTAAAGTTCTCTGGTAGAAAACTTATTGTTATTCTGATATAAAATGTGCAGTATGTCATTAAGTATTGATATTTCAATGACCTTGGGTTAGTACTTTTATATACAGAATAATGAAAGAGGTCGATTGATTTAGCAAAATAAGTAGGTTACTTTAAAGAATAAATTGCAGTTGCATTCAGCAGGTGGATCAGTATGTATAAAATAAAAATAAGATAGGAAGTTAGGACGTACAAAAGAGCACTAACCTGTCTATGCTCCCAAAATCACACTATGTACTTCGATAAATGAAAATATGTACAGTTGTGCTTAACTTATACATAATATGTGTTCATAATAAGATGTCCATCTTGAAACAAAGTAAATATTTTTTGAAACAGTTCAATAATGCATGGTTTAGAACATTATGTCATTCATTTCAAATAGGACATTCTATATATGCCGCAATACAATACGTTATAGCATCGGCTAACAAATATTAATGATTGAATTAAGAAAATCACCAAGTTGGAATCGGTTGATTCGTGAAATCCAGATTAAAAAGTTTATAAAATCAATGAATAAAGTATCGTTCGCAACATACTTTGAGAATGTTTGATTCATGTACTGTTGTACATCTCGAATATTTGATGCGTGATGCTTTGCTAATGCTCGGCGATTAATTTTTATTTTTGAGGATGACAGGCAGATTGACACTCGATCGTGAACAGAGTGAGAGCGTGTAAGTCATATGAGCTTGAAAAATTTTATTAACATTAGTTCTTACAATAAAATATTCCTCTTACAAGAGAAATTACCACTACAAGTTTGAATAACTTTTTTAGTGTCAAGAGTTTCGAAATTTTACATATGGAGCTTCAGATTTGAGTTTCGAAAATTTAAAAATTTGCTTTGAATCCATCCCTATCAGCAAGTGTCAAGTGTACCGACTGTGCGCGTGATTGTAACATGCTTTCACAAATTGAGCGTTACGGTGTATTCGTATATGTCACGGGAGTATGCGTCAAGGGATTATGTAATTCTACAAGGCTGACAAGACAGTAATATACATATCTTGTACAAATCCGATTTCAACAGATAATGCCTTCTATCATTTATTGATATATGGATCCTGCGCTGATAGCCAGTTATTTCAGATCACTTCACATTTCAGAAGATTAATATAACGGTTGCACAAAATTATTCTATATTATTAACAATGCATATGTATTGTTTAGTTTAATTTATTTATTCTATTTAATTACAGAAGATAATTGAAATTGACTTCACCTCATTTTGCCCAACGAACATTATCTATCGATGTGTGTGCACTTTTCAAATATACATATACATTACATATGCATACATTTTACTCTCTACACTCATTCACTTATCCTATAATGTAAAACATTAAAATATTATACATATAAGTTCTATATAATTTTCATAAGTATTTTAATCATATGTATTGTTAAAGTCAGTAAACTATGCATTAGGTTGACAAATGCAGAATATTTTTATCTTTGTTATGTTGGTATCATAAATGAATGTCAGTTTATATGCAATTTCAAAGAAAAATAGACGACTATGCAATATGGCTTATTTCCGAGAATGACATTTTAGTAAATACTAAGTCTTAAAACTAAACCAATGACTTAGGAATAATTAAACTCTTGGCATATATGTATGTAGGATTGGGTCTGAGGGAGTTGTCGAAAATAAAGGCTCATCACACGTCGTTTCAAAAATATGTAATATACTATAATTCGGAACAATAATGAATGATTTGAAATAATAGTGAAATATCGCAGGAACGCGTCGAACAGGTCTACACACGTCGTCGATCGCTTTTTGACTGAGTTCTAATTTCTTTCTCGTCTTTTGTCTTTTGTCTTCACACGCACACACACACTCATCCGCGCTCGTTCGTACTCTCTCTCGCACATACCTTCATGCATACTCTCTTGCATACTCTCATTTGCACGTTTACCCATACTCGCATTCCCTCATATATGCTAATAAAAACTATACATGTTAATTTATAAATAGTTTTAATATTTAAGAGTATCAAATCATTGAAATGGCAGGTAGTTAGTTGGAGTCACATGAAACTAGACTAAATACAAATTAAATTAATTAAATAAATAGCACAGAAACAATTTAAGAACATAAGTACGTGAACAATAATATTCATGCGTTGCTCTTCTATTTTTACAAATAATTTTTTTCTAACGACATGGAATTAATCTAATTAAATGTCAGTATCAGTTAATTGTACCATTGCTTTATCCGTCTTCGATATTGATATCAATCTCATTAAAATTTTTGGGTTTCTCAAATAACGGTGAGTGAACAATTTTCAAGTATTACTAACATGAAAATTGTTGTTATTTGAGTTGTATGCTTGTTGTTAGTGATCATTATCAGCGGTAATGTGAGTTATGTAATCTTTGGGCTTTAGCATCCAATTGATTTAATGTATCCATTTACACGCAACGATGTAATATATTTAACGCTTTGTATTGTTATTACTCCCAAAACATTTAACGATCATGTCGCTTTCTGTAATAGTATTTAAGTTAATCGTTCTATTAATATAAAGCAACCAAAAATTGTTCGCCAATTATTAATTCAAGATAAAATTATGTTAGTAGTATGTTGTACAACATCCACCATATATTGTTAAAAAAAAAAAAGTTTTTATTACCTGCTGTTACTTGTGTAAGTAACTGCATATGCATTATAAACTGTTCTTACGGTATGTGTGAATTATATGGAACGGTTAATAAATCATTTTACTATTTAACGAACTAATTTCCATATCAACTTCAACACTAAAACTACCAAAGCGATCACATGGCCGTTTTACACTTCCGTTTTACATATAGTTTCTTATCTTAAGTTACAAAATTTGTTAAGGTGGTTTTCTTTAAATAAATCTACTATTAAAATAAAGTACGCAATTTTGCGTGTTTCAAATTAAAAAATCTTCTTGACTTATTGTCACTCTAACCCTTCATGCACTTTTATCATATGTAACTTTTTAACGAATAACAATTTTACGCGCATTATTTCAGTACAGTAAAAATAATTATGATTCATAAGTTATACTTTCTTAATTTTTTGTATACGAATTAATATTTAATATTAATTATAACTCCCTAATAAACAACGAGCATCGACTAAAATCTTTTATACATTTCTCAGGATTACAAACTAGATAATATATGTCAAGATTATTGTAAATAATAAATACTCTCCTATTTTTTAATGAAATAGGAGTTTTATTTCAATGAAATACAAATAGTCTATTCATCAAAGTATTTTCCATTAGAATCCATAACCTTTTGCAATTTTTTGAGTAGTATGTAAATATCATCAAGTTACAAACTTTACTGTTTTTAGCCTGAAAATTCGTCATAACATTTTCGAACATCGCCAATTTAAGCGAACTTTGGTCTGTACTCATCAAGTAATATAACGATCTAAAATATTCATAATTTCAGGAAATCATGCCTGGCAAGTTCTAAAATAGTACTAGTAAATATTACTGATTTATTTTAACAGGATATTTTCTAAGGAACTCAATACCGTCTTGTTTTACTGCCAATTTTCAATTGTGTTTTCATTGCATGTAGACTATGATGATAAAAGACCATGCATATTTTAGATCTTACATCATAAAGCAAGGAGTCAGATACGTAGAAGCCTTGAATAGATTGCATGTAGGAATAATGGGAGTTGAAATTGTTCGACTTGAAATTATAGATTTAATGACGGTACTTCCATGATTAATACCGCAAGTCTAGTAATTTACATTTGAACTATTGTAGAACGCTATCCCATAATTTAACTTTAATTTTCAAATCATAATTTTTCCCTATATCATGTTTTATGTAATATTGTTTAAAAATTTTTCTAAAGTGTATTAAAATTGTACGATATTCTTGTGCGACAAATTATTTCGCGCATAGGCAATAAACAAAGAAGTTATTGAACAAAAAGGCTTCCCAATCCAGAAATTCTGAATTCAAAAAGACTTTGTAAGATTGTGGAAGGCATCGAGTTGACATTTACTCCAAGATGGTAAGATGAATCCTCAAAGTTTGCCAAACTTTTCGTATTTCAATACATAATACTTTGTTATTCGTATAGGAAACTGAATGGTATTAAAAGATCTATCAAACTTTAAAAAAAGAGACATATGTATAGGGTGGTACACAAAATTTGTATAATCTGAATAACTCTTGAAGCAAACGTTGTAGGACAAAATTTTGTATATAAATGTTTCATGATTTAAAAGGATACATTATGTTGTAAATACGTTTTTCTTGTAAATGGTGGTATTTTGCAGATTTCGAAGTCACCTTAGTTAGTGTAATTTCGCTTAGTGTCCTGAAAATGTATTTTGTTTAATATTAAGTTTGAGATGCAATATCAAGCAGGATTTCTATAAAGCAGTGCTGTGACAGTGATTATCAACATAACAGATTTCATCTTATGTGTGCGGGTTGAATATATTCCCTTCTGAGCACAATTCATGTTTAACGAATTTCCAACTCAAGGGTCCCTTCATATTGTGACGGAACATTATATTCCTTCCGTGTAACAACAGTTCAAAGTTTTTTGGCATACAAAATATAGTACTCCATTCAAAATACCGAATTTGATTTTGAAATTTCTAAAGTTATTTCATCCATAAAAAAAGTAAATGTATAACGTAATATGATACTTGAAGCTATGAAACATTTGTACAAAAAACATATGTAAGTACAGTATTGCCTCGAAACAAGCAACAGTTTCGAGCTTCGAAATTAGCAAATTTCTATCCCCACTTCTTTGATTGGGGTCCGCCGCCGAGTGAGAGATCGGCGACGGAGTGAGAGGTCCGTGAAACTGAACAGTTTAGTGAAAAGAGGACAGAACATGTGTATTGTTTTCTCATTTTAACACGCGGCGATTTAAAAAACAAAAGCAAGCCGAATAGCATACCACCTTCGAAATAAGCAACTGGCCGGTCCCGAACGTGTTGCTTGTTGAGTAATTCTTACAGTTGACCGAACAGTTTAGTGAGAAGAGGATAGAACATGTATATTGTTTTCTCACTCTGACACACAGCGATTTAAAAAACAAAAGCAAGCCGAATAGCATACCACCTTCGAAATAAGCAACTGGCCGGTCCCGAGCGTGTTGCTTATTTCGAGGCAATACTGTATAACGTATAATTACGAATTATTCAGGGTACGTAAGGTAAATGGAACTCTTTGTATATATGTATGTATATGAGATACATGTGTGTACATACATAAAAAATAAATATATAGATATGTGATGTAATATTGTACATATTTATATCGCACATTTATTCAATAAATCAATTTGTACTGAATGCGTATTTCATTCCTTTAAGGGTATTTGTGTGTGACACTTGTAAAGTGCTGTCAATCTAACTAGGTTATTATATTATTATTAATTATTATAGGTTATTATTTTTGGTGTATTTGTGAAAACGATTTTAAAATCATATCTTCCAGGATTTTATACGGACCGTTTTTTGAATCGGACTACCCCCGTAAAAAAGGTATGCTTGTAATGTGTTGAAATAGTTAACAGTTCGAGAAAAATTTCAAATTTAAAAGTGAAATATTTTATATAAAACTTTGAAATATTTTATGAACTATCGATCTTTGCTATATTACGTTGTGACACTTTTCCAATGTTGAATATTCGCGGGAATGGATTTATATAAAAGTGCCTTATGAAGAAACTGTGCGTTCGAATTCTCATTTTTTTTTTAAATTGCATACATATTTTTACATGGATCGATTTTTTGAAACGTTGTGTATAAAAAAGATATTAGAGTACAATGTCAGACAAACTGATAGTTTGTAAAATATTTCGGAGACAATATTAAATACACTATGTTTTTTATATAATAAAATCGATTTTATACATGTATAAATAAATCGTTCATAGCGTTAAAACTTCAACCAGAAATTTCTTCGACCACGTGAATTTCATTATCGATATTAACGTGGTACTTTCTTAATTGGTTCACGACTTCCAATTTTAATCATACGACAGTCGCTTGTCGACTAAAGATTGTCTATTTTCCAGGCACGATTGTATTTTCTTTTACCAAATTTCGCTATATCGAGCGTTAAAATTATATTAAAAAAAATATACATGGATTTGTGAAACATGTTCAGTACGACTGACCTATGATAAATATTTAATCTAATACTAATCATATTTTTTTATACTTAAATAAATTATGTAGAGGAAAGAAGGGCATAGTGGGGCAGCTGAAAAAAAATGTACTTAAAATAATAGCCGTACTTTTTAATTAAATCTTTATGAATTATATGATAATTATATGGCACATGCTTTGCTCAGTATAAAATCAAACTTCTAAGTTATTAACCTCGTGAAAAAAATGAGATAAAAACCATCTTTCTCTTACTGAGAGATAAAACAGGGTATCGAAAATAGAGCAAAATGGTGTGTCCTAAGTACTGTTACAATCGATAAAAATATGTGTTCCTTCCAGATTATTGTCAACCCTTGCGCAGAAATTGTGAAACCAATGTCCACAAAGTTGGCATGCAAGCCAATTTTCGATTGACTGCAGATATGAACCACATCAATATAAACATCTGCAGTCTTCTTCTGTTGATTTTGTAGATTGTTCTACTTTTTTCTGCTTATTTGCAATTTTCCTTCAATCGGTGCTCGCGGATTCATTCTTCTTCCTCCACCTGGGAAAATACAGTTTTGATTGGCCCTAAAGGTAATCCTATGGTCAGTTCATTTTGTTACTTTTATTTCTTAACGTAACGTTCCAATGTAGTTTGTGGAATAAAATATTCTTGTACAGCTTTCGTTTAGCCCATTTTCTTAATCAAAACTTTATTTACTGTTTTCTTCATCACTTCTATAGATCATTCTCTTCGTCTGGCTTTTTTCTTATAAGTTCAGAACATTTTTTAAGTCCAAACTAAGAGTTACGAAATTTAGTCACTTACTCTCATACGAACAATTATGGTACAGAGAATAATGGGGTACCCCATTATTTGCCGTATCAAAGACCCCATCTTATCTCTAACCATCATTTTTCAGAAACTAATAAATTTTCGTAATAAATAACAGAATTCTTTAATCTTACATATCTTACATTAGGCAAATAAAATGACGATTACGATATTACAAAAATAGTTGAGTTACTTTTCTCAAATATACACTTATTACGAATCTGTTTGTCATTAAAAATAAGGTCAACGTAGACACGACAAATGTTTCATCAATAGAAGCAGGACACGTGCTCTCCTACTCGTTGTAGATGACGATCTGTTTTAACATAATGACTCGATATTGCTGCATTTATCATGTGACTAGCACCTTTCGATTGTTGTTTTAGTACGATGCGCCATTTTACCTTGCTTCCCTATTATACCACCCTTTCCCCTACTTGAACGACATTTAGAGAGCTAGACTTTGAGATTTCCAATACAATTCCGACAGTCAAAATCGTTTAAATTCGTTCAAAATCTAATCATGTAAAAAAGTTAAAAAAAAAATAGTATCACAAAACAAAGTTTAGTCAAAATTATCGTCGATAGTTATATAAATCACAAAATTAATTTCTGGTCAAGATAACTATTTTAGTTTACCCGCGATATAGAGAAACTTAACAAAATAAAGAAAGATATGTTATGTTTCTTAAGTCATCTATATCTGAGTTCAATTCTATGTATGTCGTGTTATTATGCAAAAACTACTGAATATTTTTTCGTGAAATTTTTCAGATAGGTAGATCTGATACTGTAGGTAGTTGTAAAGTAGGTTTTGTGGTAATGAAAATTAAAGAAGTACCACAAAAGTCACCTTAACCACGGTTTCACGAACATATTTGCAGCTCAATTTTTAGTATTCCAATCATTACAAAAAGCAAATCTGTTTATTGATATTGTCTATTTTTCAAAAATCAAACAAGCGAATTTCATGAATATCACGTTCTTTTATTGAATCTTGTAAGTGATATTTATCTTTGACCCTGCGAGGGGGGGACTAGTTACTCATATTTCTGGATTATTGACATTATGTCGCTTGAATTAGTCGCTTGTTAATTATAATAATATCACTGTAAAATCACGAAATGAAAACGGAACGTGTAATGCTTGGGTGTTATTTCATGAAATTTGCGTGTAACAAACGAAAAGCACGTTCAGACGCTGTTCGCTCCAAGTCAGCAGCTCGCATTGAATACCCCAAGGCGTTATACACACGTAGTGAACATTTCTCATTAGACGCCTTTAGGCGCTGAGCGTCCAGCATGCAGTATCGACCAACACCAGTTCTCACTTCCGTCGTTAGTTGGCTATATTTCGTATAAACAAATGAATGAATGTAGTGAAAATTTTCTGATAAAATTCAGGCATGTATGTATGTATGAGTATTAACCTAAGAATTTCTTTCAGATTTTTTATTAACATACCAGTCATTTACATACATACAAGTTTAATTTATCTGTAGAATGTGCAGGTATAATGTTTATATGCCCAAGTTTAATGGATTGATTTTAAAAGTTATCTAACATTGACATTTTTCAACTTATAAGTGTCACGCAATTGCGACGGATAATATCTCAAATTCGATTAAAAATGGGACAAAGCTGCGAAGATAGAAGTTGAATGGTATAATAATTTCTATTTTCTACGACTTCATTTTGTTCATAAACGCAATGACGCACTTAAAAAATGCAAACACACTTTCTTTTAGACGAAATTGTATTCTTCTCTTACTTTTATCACCTCCTAGAAATATTCTGCGTACAAAAAATATGAAGTATAATGTTTACAAAACCAATATATCGTATGAAATCTCGTATTTTTTGTACCTTCCGGCTTCATGTTCAAATCTCTAAATAATATTTAAATTATTTTGTTTCAGAAAGCCACTTGCATGCTATTTTTTCATGTTGAAATAATTGCAACTTTGTATCCTATTTTTCTTTATAATATGAAAGGGGAGTCGTACTAGAGAATCCAGTACAGGTTCCTCTGCATCTAAGTTTAATCGTTTTTTCTTAATGTGTGCATAATTTTATCACGGGTTTTTTTATATAATTTTTTCATAAGTTTTTCATCTAAATGCATACCAAGGTAGTTTACATTCCATCTTTACACTAAGACTCTGTACGATCGAATGTCTTCAACGTGAAAACTCTCAATCTATTCGATTGAATTTACTTTTGTTTTTACGAAGTTAAAACTTTCTTTAATGTTGCGTCGTCAGTATTTCGAACAAGAATCAAGTGGTCCCTTCAAAATCGGCGCTTCCGAGCTCGTCCCCCTTTTACTTCCAGGTCTAAAATGTCTAAACACTTCAGAGCGATAGGTCTGAAAAATGGTCCGAGGAAGGATCGAACTCCGTCAAACGTTAGAGAGGATGTTTAGGCTACATCGAGGGTTATTAAATAACTCAACGCGATTGTAAAGTGTGAAATTTATGATTCATTTAAAACTTGTGCAAGGGAAAAAGCCCGAAGGAATAAAAATCCCTTGATGATATGTATGGAAGGGAAACAGTCCAAAAGCACAAAAAACCCTTGATTTCTGAATTAATCGACGTTACAAATATCGATATTGAGTGTGTGAGTGTGTGGCGTGTGAAAACGATAGGTTAATATACATGAATATGCGGCGCCCGTCAGCGATTAGTAAATCGCTTGATACCGGACTTTTGGTTTTAGGGAAACAGTTCCTGTTAGTATGTTAGATTTTACATGATACGGAAACCAGACTCCATTAAAGTCTCCAGCGCGAGAAACGTTCAGATGATGTGTAATTACCAGAAATCACTGTGATGCGGAAACCAGGTTTTCGATGGAGAATCTCGCGTTGGGAACGTGTAATAATTACCGGCAGAGCTTGGAGTGTAATGTTAACGCAAATTGCGAATTTTCAACGTCGCGAGAATACTGACTGTATCTCGTACAAAAAATACGACTGTTCGACCGATCGTGACCGTCACTTGACGACGACTCCCTCGCCGAGGCAAAGGCGACATGTTATCGCTTTAAACCCCCCGGTGCAAAATATTGCCTGGAAAATGACGCTCCGTTGACTCGTATCAAGCTCGCTTCACAGACAAATACGTTTTGACACTCTCATTGTTCAATACAATGTCTAAACATTCAACATATTTTTTATGTATCAAAAGTAACACTGACTGATTTATTTATACTGAAGCATGCGAGAAGAAAATGATATAAAACGCGAGTGATGAACAAAACAATAAAAAGGACAAAATGTTCAATTCTATAATTTACAAATATAACATTTCATGAATAAATTATAAATCCACGAAATTTAATTGGATACTCGCATTAAAAAAACCTTACGTCAAAAGTTCATGAAAGATGGAAATGTACGTTACGTTAAGCCACGAGAAGTGGACTTGGCAACGAGTCTGTTGATAACGGCGGGCGCAGATACGAACTTGCATATACAGGATATTTGGCTACTGATGGGCATAATTTCAATGGGTGCTAGCTGGAGTGATACTGAATATTTTTCCTTTACCAAAATGTTGATTGAAGCTTAGTTTTCGAATTATTAACGAAAAACACTGACCAATCAGAGCGCGAGAATAGCGCGCCCAGACGCGAGAGCGGCAGCTTCGAGCCTGATGGCTGAGCGTGATGACTGTGCAATTGCTAACAGAAAACCGCTACGTCAAAGTTAAATCAAATAACGAATAAAACAATTAAGAATACGATCCGGTTATGCACTATTTACAGTTAGAAGATAAACCAATTATTTGTTATTATTTTAAATCGAGTGAATCGAATTTGTTCGATACTTGTATTCGTTATTGAAACGAATAAGGGATAAAATATCGAAAATTTTTCTTGTCGTTCAGTACAAGGATACAAAACAACAACTTTTCACATTCTGAATGAAAAATAACATTTCTATTCGTCAGAAAAGATTTAAAATCTAATAACTGACTAATGTATTAACACCTGTCTACTTTAAATGCAAAGAACATGTAGAAATAATTTAAATCAGACTCACCGATTGTTTGAAAATAATCCTGCTTCGGTGAAAATGTTTCCTCGTGACTGGGTCATTTCACCGTTCTTGACCTTCCGTAAAAAAGATACACATCGCATTTTCCATTGTTTTAAAAATGTATGTATAAAGTATAAAGTGTAAGTAAAACCTAACACATTTCTTTATGGAATGTTGACTAGAAGGAAATATATTCAAAAGTTGCCATTTCGATTTATATGAAAATAGATTTTGCTTAAGTAGAATGTAATAATTCTGTAGGAAGTAAACAGAGAAGTAAAAAATAAAACGGATAGTTTCTCGTATAAAGTACAGATATCATATCAATCAAATATAGCAAAATTCTTAAGGTAATCCAATAAGCAATTACACAAAGTTATACAAAATGATATGTTTTACCAAATGTTTCTTGTGAGGTTAGGAAAGTGGAGCAACCAGACCAACTAATTGATCAATAACTGCCTCAAGTAACTGTTCCAACCTATTCCAGCCTGAAACTGGTTTAATACACTTAATATAAATAAATTAGAAAGTTCTAAATAATAAAATTGAATATTTGTAGTCTTCAAGATTTACGTAAAAATGATTTGAAAATTTGTGTGTAATTCTTCACCATTTTATTCGTTCAATCTTCGTAATTACCTAGAACGCAACTATTATCGATGCCTTGGAGTAGTCGACATTTTTAATCCTTTTTCTAAATGAAAAGATTCGTGAAGTTGTGTCCTTTTATTTCTCAATGTAATAGCCGCCAATTCTAGAAGATTTGTAATGTTATGTAATGAAATTCTGTTGCTTTCGATCATTGGATCAAACGAAACATGAACATTGTGGATTATGTGCTCAGAAACTAAAAGGTTTCTCCTTGATGTGCAATATTACGAGAAGCGCGGTCTCGTAAAGAAGACTGCAGTTCTGTAATCCAGTTGTACTTTCCTTGAGATCTTAGAAAGAGCTCAATAAGAGAATTTCTTAGAAAATTGTTTAAGCGGTTCACTGATAACATCAAAGTAATAACATAAATAAAATAAATGAATCTGAGATAGTACTGTGTAAATTGTTAATTTCTGTGCAATGAAAGATGTTGCAAATAGAAGATATGGTAATAGTCAGTTACTTACAAAAAATCATGTAATATTACCATTTTTACGATAATATATTCAAATTAAAAGATTTCCCCAGTTTCAGTATAATTTTCAAGATCAGTTTTAGATTTTGCGAATTAAAATACATAGGAAAATGTTAATTTTGTTGGATTTCCTGGTAGCTTGCAAATTCTTTGTTATTACATACCATCATTTGATTCATGCATTTTTCATTAATAACAAATGAATTAATTAATTTCATTTATGAGTAACTAGAAAAGTAAAATTATTAGTAATTTTTTTAGTCATTATCCGCAGTTTTCTTGCAACAAGATATTCATAAACATGAATACACAAATATTTGAATTTTATATCTTCGAATACTTAAATATTTGAATTTCAAATTTGTTAATAATCAGATCATTAACCTTCTAACTGCGGTTATGGTTTATAACCCACATGCTAACATTACAGTCAGAGGTGAGTGTGGTATATCAACAGCAAGCTAATTTTTGCTAATATCATATAGCGGCTGTGGTTTATATACCAATAAAAATAAAGTAAATCCGAAAAACATCTTTTAATATAGAATATCAATTCAGTACTAAAATTATATTAAAATTAGATTAAGATTAAATTAAATTAAATTAATCCGCAGTTAAAGGGTTAAGTACTCCAACATATTAAGATTCAAATGTTCTAATTACAAATCTTTGAATACTTACACATTCACGTTTCAAATTTTCAAATACCTGAATACTGAAATTTCAGATTATGAATTGTATAAGATTAAGGTTAATCTAACAACCTGTTATTATATTATATATCGTTGCATTCGTCTTGATCTCGTCTATTACGTTATGATGATGATATGGAATTCTCATGAAAAGTTGCATATGCATACAAAATTTCAGCACTCAACTCGATAGGGGTCATTCGGAAGTATATCCGGTAAAATAATTTAATTGCGAAAATGTATTATAGAATACAATTTTTTCATATGAGACTTTGTTTTATATTCGGCTTGACGGACTTCGCTCGAATTTTCTGAGAATTTCCTGTTCGGAACGTAACACTCACCCTTTAAGGTATAAACGAAAAGGAAGGTGATACAAACGGGTACAAACACAGGTGAATACAATATAATTTGAAGAAATGAAATTTTTCGAAGTCGGGTACCAGGTTCAAATAAGTGGGGTTTGAAGGGGAAACATGTCGCCTTTGTCTCGGCGAGGGAGTCGTCGTCAAGTGACGGTCACGATCGGTCGAACAGTCGTATTTTTTGTACGAGGTACAGTCAGTATTCTCGCGACGTTGAAAATTCGCAATTTGCGTTAACATTACACTCCAAGCTCTGCCGGTAATTACTACACGTTCCCCAGCGCGAGATTCTCCATCGAAAACCTGGTTTCCGCATCACAGTGATTTCTGGTAATTACACATCATCTGGACGTTTCTCGCGCTGGAGACTTTAATGGAGTCTAGGTTCCGTATCGTGTTATATCTAACATACTAACAGGAACTATTTCCCTAAAACCAAAATTCCGGTATCAAGCGATTAACTAATCGCTGACGGGCGCCGCATATTCATGTATACCAACCTATCGTTTTCACACGTAGCACACTCACACACTCAATATCGATATTTGTAATGTCGATTAATTCTGAAATTAAAGGTTTTTTATGCCTTCGGGCTTTTTCTCTTGCACAAGTTTTAAATGAACCATAAATTTCACACTTTACAATCGCGCTGAGTTATTTCGACAGAATTCGACCTTTCTCGAACCATTTCTCAAGTCAATCACTCTTAAGAGGGTCACGTCATTCTTGTTCGAGATTCAGACGACGCAACATTAAAGAAAATTTGTAACTTTGTAAAAACAAAAGTAAATTCAATCGAATAGATTGAGAGTTTTCGCGTTGAAGACTTTCGATCGCACAATATATTTTATTTATTATAACAAAGTTAATTTTGAAATCTTTGAAACACCTCCGTCTACAAGAGAAGTACATAGATTATAAACTGTGCCCTTAAAATATTGTGGAATTTTTTAGTTATTTTTATAGCACTGTCTTACAGAAATCTTACTTTATATCAACCCCCAACAAAAACTCCCAAAGTTTAATTGTTAGGACATTTGGAAAATTTAGAAGCTGTAGAAATTCAGAATTTGAAAATAAAGGAATTTGGGAATTGATCATTTACAAATTTGCGAATAATGAATTTACATTAATGATAATTTACAAACTTGAGAATAATTTAATAATCTGGGAATTTATTATTTGCAAATTAAAAAATTCAGAAATTTGGTAATTTTGGAAGTACTCATTTGTAAATTTAAAAATGTGGAAATTTAGTAATCTGGGAATTGGTCAGCTGCAAATGTGCAAATATGCAAATATGCAAATTTAGCAATCTGAGAATTCAAAAATTCAGTAATCCAAGAATTGGCCACTTTCAAATATTCAAATTTTTAAATTTAGAGACGTAGTAATCTAAAAATTAGTCATTTGCAAATTTTAATTTTGTAAATTTAAACATTTGGAATATTGGAAATTTAAAGACATAAACATTTAGTAAATTGGAAATTTGACATATTTTTAAATTATCAAGTTTAGGTATTTGTCTTATCCAAAGGAAGCCTATATTACATCCATGTGAATGTATACATTAGCCAGTACGGGCTCACTAAACGTTTAACTTTCGTTCAAAGTAGGATTGTCATTAATCATTTCACGTGCATCATGTGACAGAAGCAGTACTTTGTAATCCACAAAATTCGCTACTCTCATCATATCTTCGCGAACTTTTGCATCGATGGATCTAACTTTATGTCATGCGTTTCACATCAGTGTCTTTGCTTTTATCAAAGGAGTTTGATGTTGCGTTATCTATATTTGTGTTAAAATGCCTTGTACGAATTCGATTACATCTTTATACCGTAAAGTTCGTCTTCATTTTTGAATATATGTGGGATTTAGAAAATTAAGTGATTTGCAAATAATAAAAACGTTTGTATTTATTGGAAATTACAGAAAATATTTTATCACGTCTTCTCTATCGTAGATTTTACAAAACAAAAGCCATCCTCTGTCCTGCTCCGTTCTATTTATATAATTTCATATGTTACGCATACATTCATTCATGCACACAATCTATCGCACTCATTTCCTATTACTCTCTCTCTCACTCAGGTCATTCATTGTTTTTTTACGTACAGAACATGTTATTTCATTGAAAACTATAAACGCACGAAAAGAAACAGAAAAGAAACAGCTGACGGCTAACAGCTGTTTCACAATCCATTAATGACCGCGATAATTTTAAAAATAATTCTACTCCTACATATATCTTGCGTTCTTTACTAGTTTAGACGGTCTAAGGCCACGGAAATGTAGAAGGTCATTACAGCGTAGAACTACATGTCTTGTCTGAAAAGCTAGAATTTATTACGATTATTTACCACTCATTTCTGTCATTTAACTCAGACTCCGTCGTCTTTATATCTTCTTGCCATTTAATTATGGTCGTTTCATGGAAAATACAATACGTGGAAAACCTCCCGCAATCAATGATCGCATATTTAATTACATTACTCAAATCGTCGGAATTGAAACGTGAATTACAAGCACTAATGTCGTGGTAACTTATCTTCAAAATCTGTGTCGTACGTTCGACAATCTTTATAAAGATATTCCAGTTCGTCTCGGTTCACTCAAGTTAAAGTCTATCATTCTTAAAACGTGGATTCGTATTATTAACTATACCGAGGATTAGTTGACATAAGATTACCTACATCAATTTATCGTTCCACACTTCCAAGCAACGATAAATCGTCAGTAAGTTAATGCATTCATGTTATAAATGCATCTTTTAAAAATTGTTATTCTCGAGTCGTCATTACCCGACTGTCTATGAATATGGTGTATGTCGCTAAAACTCTGGGCTATAATTCTGAGATTATTATATTGTTTAAACATTGCTTTAATTACAGACTCCAACTGAAACTTACAGCTACCATGTTTCAGAGTATAAAAGTGACGATTAATATTATTTGTGTTGCAAAAATGTATTACATCGTTGCACAATGTCTCTGTCCCTTGCATAGTTGTCTCATTGTCAGTTGTAGTGCTGCCAACTAGATAGGTTGCAACCTCCGTTACACGTAAAGCCGAAATTACTGCGTTACTCGTTACGACAAGACCACTCACTTCGCCACAAGTGCTTCTCGCCATAGTATGGATCAAAGCTACCGTCGCATTTAATCGTATCGTAATCACGAAAGCGTTGCTTAATCACAGTACGAAGCAACCTCTTTATTGAACATTTAGTGTAATTATTACATGCGAAGTATATTTGCAAGCTCATCCAAATTTTTGCTGTCAGGAACATTCATTTCCTTCCTCATGTCTACTACTCTTCGTGTATCAATCATATTAGTCTTTAAATCATTGACGTTCAACTGTGCGAAACTGGGATTGTAACAGTAACCCGAACTCAATTTGGCATAACTATAAAGAGGGATCGGATAATTTCGGTTATACTTAAATTCTATACTTGATGTAAGCCAATAACTCCGATAAAAACCCGAATAATCCGTCCCTGAATGGCTTATAATTATACGTTGCAATTAGTAGTTCATGATGTCAAAAAATAGCAACGTATACATAATAACACATTACAAACTATGCGTTATTTAGTTAATAAGCTCAATTTTAAGCAAATTTTATTACTCAATTGCTTTAAAAACAATGAAATTAAACAAACCTATTCCGGATGATCTCACTAGATGTAATTTAACTTCCGACATGTTGCATATGTTATTAGAATTTGAAAGATTATTACTCAGTGAGTATAGAACAATTTATGTCCAGAAGGCTATATTTAGATGGTGCAATTATTTCTTTTTTATGGGAGAGCACTGCGTGTGATAAACAATAGTTTTTTTTTTGTCGTTCAATGTATTACATGATGGAATTGCTAAGGCAGCATGCGGTAGAAAGACTGGAAAGGTAATATTAATAAAATAGTCGCATTTTTTTGTTACTATTGCATTTATATATGCATGGTGTTGACTGATCTGTCTGTCTTTGTAATATTATAAAAACACATATATTTTCCTTTAATCACACAACTATACAACGTTATTAGCAACGCTCGCGAAATGCAATTGGTATTTATTTACTTTGTTTATATTTCGCAATATGCTCTTTTTTAAATTTTACAAGTATCATTTTTACTACTTTTTTCTGATTTTTTTCTAAACCTTACTAATTTTTTTTTATTTCTCTTAGATTTCATATTTTTCGTTTAGGTGCAGTTCTTCCAATAGACATTAAGAGGGTAATAAGTCGTCTCTCAATTACTATTCAGCAACTCATTCCTCAGGCTGGCCAAAGTATACTCTTGAGAACTTGAAAACAATTTTAATACTATGTGCGCTGTTACTTGGAGTGTTGATGTCTCTACCATTGCACGCAAGAAAGATATCGTGATGTCATGTTCCTGCAAAAATTTCCGCTATTTTCATAATATTAAGGGAGTAACAAAGAGCAGCAAATCCATTTTCCTTTCAGACGAAAAGGTCAACGACCAAATGGATGCAGTGTGAAAGACAGATTCACTTATTTGGTTGTTTATCTCAGATCGATTTTAACACTTTGAGCGCCACGTCAGCCATCGGTGGCTGACACTAGACTTTCCGTTTAGGCCGTGTCAGCCACCGGTGGCTGATACTGAACTTTCTCGTTTAGGACGCATCAACCACCAGTGGCTGACAGTGTAAAATATGATGTAAAACTAAACAATTTATATTATTATAAGTAATTACTGAAAATTTATTTAAAATTTACTTAATTTTTATTTATTGCGAGATCGTATTATTAATGAATTTAAATATTTTTTTCCATTACTTATTGCGTGGCCTGAATGGAAAGTCCTTAAGAATTCACGTGGCGCTCAAAGTGTTAAACGATAAGTGCACTTCCATTTCCGATTTAGCTCAATGGTACCCTTATTATCATATATTGTATATTTGTATATTTTTATTTTTAAATTATGTAATAATATTTTTCTTCTTACTTTTGGATGGAATTTCTTTATTATTAAGCACAAAGTTTGTATTACAACGGCGTGATTATACGAATTATTTAAAATGACATATTTCTTTTCAATTTGATATATTAGTTAAATACATTTCATTCTGTTCTTTCTATGTATTGTGTTTATTTCTCCCCTTATTAAAATAAATTTTAGAGTATATATAAGTATGAAAATTATATATACATATACAAACTATGCCCTTATGTACGTATGTTCACTGATATCATGTATAGGTGTTAATAGCGACACCAGCACCTCAATTGGTTTCACGAAAATATTGCTTTAAGCTATAAGTCGAAGTGCAGTAGTTTAGCAGGCTTGTCTTTGTCTGTTCGAAGACAAAGATATTGTCTGATTATGTCTTCAACTGTCCACAACATTATGCAGCACTGTACGCAGTGATCAATTTCGTTGATGTTAAGCTATAGAATTTTCTTGAAAACCCTTACTTACGCAGCAATAAAATGTAACAAACGTTTTAATATCACTTGTGTAAAAGGACGATGTATCGTGTAATTTTCCTGTAAATAACTGATATTGTTATTTAATCTGAACTTTGGACGGACATATCGAAAATTTTTACGCGACTGCAGGAACATTAGTCACATGCGATGCGCGACTGACCTCCATAACTCGTCAAATCAATGTGTTTACATTCCATCCCATCCCATGTATCGCGATGACAGTACCACGACGTATTTGTGGGTCTTTTCAATGCATTTAGCATTACTTCCAACAGTTGTTCACTAAATGGTAATTTTATTCCAGTTCAAAATTACGTCATTTTAAATTTCTGTGTGCTGCAAATATCATAAAAATATGGTGTTAAATTGTAATCAATTCCTGTTACCGTCTGTTACCGGGTCTGTATCCTTGCGAAAAGCAGGACGTATGTACTGATAATTACTAATCTTTACGATTAAGTTCACATGGATGGTGTTTCCATTGAGGATGACGACACTGCGTCAGTCTTGCGATTAACTAATCGATTTGCTACATCATAGAAAATTCGGTATGTAAATAGCGTGAAATGTACGAAGCAGTTTGATATCGATGAATGTGTCAAGATTCTTGACATCGGACAAAATCTGCTTCTCGACATCTGGTAGAATTTGTCTTTTGACATCAAGTAGAATCTGTCTCTCGACATCACCTAGAATCTGTTCTTTGACATCTTTCAAAGTAATATCTCATTCGCTGACGATGTTACCGGTACCAAATTTGCTATTTTTTCAACAACTACAAAGTTTTAGGTGTCCGTATTTGCATTATTTTTATTTTAATTTACGTTATGATACTTATGTAACAACTTTGCCATTTTCGCGTTGAGTAAGATTATCATCCTTATCACCACCCCTTTCCCTGATGGAAGTTTTCTTACTTGAATAAATGTACTAAGTTTCCTAACTTAAATAAATTATAGGTCGTTTAGTGAACAGGTCTAAAATCAGATTCGTGAAGGTTCGAAATAAATGAACTCAGCGATACCTTTACTTACGCCAACACTACTACAATTCATTTGAAGATCTTATTTGTTTACAACATAAATCATCTCCCTATTCACTTTCAAATGAAAAGTAGCTTAAATAACCTTCACATTGTACTCAATCTTTAAGATTGAGCCAAGGCTTTACTTATTTGTTTTGTTTAATCTTCCGTTAGCTCCAGAATTTACTGATCTTCCTGCTATACAAACTCAATCGTCGTACTCCCTCAACTACGTTATTATCTCTACCGCAGAAACGCCTTTGTTGTTAATTGTGTCTGCGAAATTCAGACTCGTTTGTGCAAAGTGGAATGGTGTCATGTGATTACATTAGATAATCTAGTTGCGAGCGTTGCTCCGCGTAGAAATAAGTGATTAGATCATTTGGTTGGAAAGTCTGCTTCAGTTACAATTGCAGTTGCAATTAATTAAATGGTAAAAACACTGTCTCTTTTGTACGCATACCCATTTCCAAATTCATTTTTGTAGCTCTCGCGGTACTCTCTCTCTAATAGGCGCTGGCCACCAGTTAGTTTGTTACGTATGAAAGTTGTAGAATATGTCCACTTCTTTTCCTACCTGACATTCAATTTTACAGGTTAGATTGTAATTCATATTCAACATTTTTCGACAGAATTTCTAACTTATTCATACATATGTAAAGTATTTTATTAGTATGTTGATTGCTAGATGGAAGTAACTAAAAATTTCGTTAGACAGTATTTTAATTTTATACTTTCATAAAATATTTTCATAATATTTTATTGCATTTAAAAACGAGTATTTTCAATTAAATAAGCGAAGAAATTTGTAATAATGTGGTTGACCGATCCATATGGGAATTTTAGCATCACCCAATATATGGGTGACGAAGCAATAAAGCATTAACTGTTGTTATTCATAATTATCACTTGAGTAAATCTAGTAAATTTTGCGATACTCTGTGACTCGTAGTTATTAGAAATTCTGGTGTTGATTGCGCAGAGTTGGTTAAAACTTTGTTAGTCAAGTTATCTCTGCCTGTAAAGTTTACATGGTTAACAAAATTATTTGGAATTCACCAATCATTATTCCACTTCACTATTTATGAATTTAGATTTTACGCACGTCGCGGGTTACCACAATCCTTATATTCTGATGATAGAGCGACCTTTATCAAATATTCATCTTGGCTGAAAAGTAGTCAGTGCACACTTTGCGATCCAATTTTCTCGAATATAACCGTATGCGGAAATGTTCCGTGACATCAAACCCTAAAACACTACCTGCATCGAGTTCTCGGAAATAATACGCTTGCCTTTGAGGAATTTTCCAGTCTCTTATGGAACGGCGAAACATGTATAAATTCTCGTTTTACGTTTCAACACGCTTTACGCTGCATATTCCAAACCAATGAAAACCGCTTATTGCGATGGCAACATTAAAACCATATTACAGAGCGCTCTCGAAAACGATGCAGTAGTGATCATTATATGAGGTATATAAAATTAACTAATTAAAAAATGTTTGTTCATTCCATGTACTTTGGTATTCAGAGAAAACAAATTGAAGACCCCATTCAAAATAAACACACACTTAAAAGCTGTCAGCAAACACTTATAAAAATACACCAATGATTGATGAGAAGTAATGAAAGATAAAGTAATTAGAATAAAAACCTATATGTCAACAACTTAGATACACGAAAACTTTAATAGGTACTATTTCGTTTGTGGACAAACGAGCAGACAGATCAAGTGTCAACAGAAGTTCAACACCGTTACGTTTGTATACTTGGTTTTGAACAGACACACGTCTGTGTGAAGTTACACATAGAGCTATGTATGTAGCAGTAAGTGTACAGACTGAGACGACAGATGAAAACAGTAACAGCCGATAACAGGAACAATGGTGTGTTTGAAGAAGTATGGGACTTAAATTTTGTAAATTGACGCAACAATAACTATGATAGAAGCCTGCAATAACGAACTTGCTAACAGAAGTTTATTTGCTAACTCGACCGTTCGTCAGTGTATCGTCGAAATCTTTCCAACATGCAGAAATTTCGTGTTTCAAATTATTGTTTGGATATGATTGAGCAGGAGAGTGAATACAAAATAAATTAGACAAAATTGAGCTTGAAATATTGTTTCGTGGCATCTCCACGAAAAATAGTTTATTAAGATTTATTATTTTACAAATACCAGATGGCTGGCAATTTGTACAAGGGACGGTATCCAAACTACAAACTGCCGGCACGTTTATTGCACGCAGAATTAACAAGGTCGTTTTTGAGAGTCAGTTTATTACTTCATACTGCAGTTTGTATCTTTTTAGAATTTTGACGTCCTCAGCGGCCAATTGCCCGTGCCATAAACGTGAGTTTCCGAGGGGTTTCAAAACTGACCCTGATGGTCATCATTACATCAGGTAGTCGGGATTTACCCAGCGGAAATTCCATCAAAATTGTTTAAACTATTACCGTTACATCTTCCACCTCCACTGATACTTCCTACTTCTTACGAATCGCGTTTCGGACGCAGGAAGTAGGGATAGGTCAGTGTCGCCTAACTTTGATTGGTTAAAAAAGATGACTGATCAGGCGAAGAGGTGGAAGTGAAAACTTTTCTTGCACGTCAAAAAAGAGAAGTTAGACCAGTCGTTCATCAAAACGGAAGGAGAAACATTATAATCTCCTCAAACCGGGAAACATTATAATCCCGCGTACTTATAAATTCATACAGTCTCCGTTTCTTTCTTTTCATCATTAAACAGTTATTTTTTTTTTCATCGTATAAATTCTTGTACTTACACACTCAAACAACCTTAATATTTCCTATTTCGTTAACGCGTCGTAGGAAAACACGTAAAAACAAATATAATAATTGTTTATTGGCTTTCGTGATATGATTCAGACAAAAAAGCCTTACAGCATAAAAAAACCCCTTAATAAGTATGTTTATTCGTGATTGAACGATGAAAGCGTGAGCGGTTTGTGTGTTTAACGTGTATGTAGTTTGTGTGCAATTATTTCATTGATTATTTTATCAATTATTTTGATCGATTGTTGTGAGATCCGAACACCAAAATGTGATCTCTTTTAGCTCTAATGAATAGATCTAATCTATTCGAAGAGTGCAGTATGTCACTCGAACAGTGTTGTGCATGGCGTGTGAATAGTGTAATGTCTTCTCAATAATAGAGCATGGTGTGTGAGGAGCACAGTGTGTCCTCAATAATAGTGTATGGCGTATGAGAAGCGCAGTGTCTCTTCAATAATATAGAGCGTGATTTAGAAATCACGGTGACGTGGTAGCGTGACTCGCGAACACGTTACGACCCGGATTATAATCCGCACTACAATAAACTTTTCACGACACTCTACGATGTACGATATTTTGCGACTCCCGATCCGACCCGCACTAGTTTTACCAATCGGCTGATTATTCGATATGTACATATCGAATGAGAATCCCTACGTATCAGAAGGGAAGGGGGTGACGATTAAGAAATATATATGTATATACAGTGACTCACAAAGGTATTTCAACACTTATCATAAAATACACTGCTCAAAAGAAATATGGCATAGAAAAATCTTAGACAGAAATTGGCCAAATTTGACTGACGATAACTCCGTGAAAAATCATCGTAAAATTATGTTCTTTTTTTTTAATTTGTTACCGCGTGGGCAAAATGATCAAATTTAATGTTTGAAAGAAAACTTTCGTCGTATGCCCACTTCACACGCTGACTTAACGGCGAGTGAATTATTGGAAAAAATGGATAGTGACACTGATATTAAATGTAAACACTTAAAATATTTAATTAACAAATTACAAATAAGTTTAAAATAGTTTGTTTTATAAATGTATCGGACGGCGACTTAGAATTGATAAAAGATGTTTCTTGTATGTTAGTTTGTTTGAATCTCTCTATTTTGCACAATATTTCTTTCGAAGTAAACTTTGTTTTGTAGTGGGGTATTTTGTAACAACGCTTCTGATTGGTTAATGCACATTTTAAATTTTTGGGGGATGAAGTCTACCTCGTGGGGACTACCGTTAGACCCAGGTAAGGTCTCTAAAAGTTCAAATGGTCGAAGGCAGTAAGAATTGTAAATGATTGGGTTTTCCCAAACGTGTAAATCGTTTGACCTTTTTATGGCTACTTTCAATTGCAGGTAATTACGATATTTAGTTTTACTATTTCTTAAAAGTTTTGCCTTTACTGCCTTAAGACATGTTTTATTTGAAATATGATTTAAATTGCTTTAGTTGAATATTAAATTTTTCCTAAATATTTTGAAAGGTCACAAGTTACCAAACGAACTGTGAATTTTTTGTTCTTTTCTTTTGTTACGCAGTAACATGCCGCCCGCCTTGAACGAGTGCGTTCAATTAAATTTGATTAACATAGAATTCTATAAACTCAATACATATTTGAATTATTCATACAATATATCTATTTGCATAAAAAAACAAACCTATGATAAAACGCTAAAATGCTAAAAGATTGATTTAAGTTCTACAATCTATTAAATGGACTATATATGTGTATACATTGTATATATATATCTTATCACGTGCTACACTACTTTGCGGATTACAATATTAATTTAATTCTACAGTTAACTTCTGATACATGTTGAACTTATACTATAACACTTTTAATACCACCCGCGCATTGTTTGTCGGTGTGTCTATTGATAATGGTGCAAATTTATTTACACAACGCTTGTACACTCCGCACGGTGTCTTTGTAGCTGCTACACACACTACACTATATTATCCTGGCTGGATCACGATGATGCAACCAATGATCCAATGCATCGGCGGAAGATTTTCCTCATGTATAGGTACCAGCTTTTCACCTGTAATTCCTGTGCCATTCCCTTGATGCCATCGTTGCCAAAATTGTTGCATTATTTTATATGTGTGCTGCCACATTGACAGCTTATTTGTAATTACGTTTCGAAGATCGTTTTCCGATATGTTTGCAAAAGATCTTCCAATTAAAAAATATACTGGAGTCAAGGATGTGAGGTCATTAGGATAACAGGAGAGTGGAATTAAACATCTGGAGTTTAACATCGATTCTATCTCAATATTTTTTCTTGCATTAAATGACAGATGTACTATGTATTTTCCATCCGAACGACAATTTTTAGACTCGTTGTATATCCTTTCACAGACTAATTCTTCGTTCGATAGATGTTTTTTATTTGATATTTTTTCAACCTCCCAAGAATTCGTTAATTGTTTATCTAAATTAGTTACTATATGACACGACTTGGGTATCACATTTTCAGATTTGCCTACCTCCCCAACGACTATCCAACCTAACAAGGTTTTCTGTAGCACTGCATCCGTACTATTAGATAATTTTATTTGTCCTATACTAAGTAATTTGTAAAATAGCATGGTTCCAATCAACGCATCGATTTCTGCCGGTTTGTTGAATTCCGGGTCTGCTAATTGTACATTATGAGGGATTGCAAGAGCCCCCTTATTTACCTGCCGCGAAGGAAGTATGTCAGTAATTGCGGGAAGCGCCACAAATTCTACCTGAGACTCAAAATTATTTATTCGTGACTTTATTGTTGTCTTTACTTTATATTCTGCTCGCGTAATTAATTGTCCAAGTCCCGCGAACGGTAAATTAATTTTTTGTTTTATCAATTTAAGATCATCTGCTAATTTTTCAGAAATGAAATTGCATTGGGAACACCCATCTAATAATACACGACATTCACGTGCCCTATTATACCGATCTAATATATGAATGCGTGCTGTCCCTAACAAAACCTCTGAATCATATGTTATCGCATAACTCTTTTTTATCGATTCCGTAGAAGAAGATGAAGTCGTTTGATCATTAAGAGACTGTTCCTCTACATTATTACATTGTGTATTATTATCTTCAAAATGTAACAAGATATTGTGTCGTCGATTACATTTTTTGCAACCAGGCGCAAAACATTTACTCGTATAATGATTATCTCTTAAACAATTTATACATAATTTCTTGTTTCTAACCACATTACTTCTTTCGCGTGGACTTAACTGCATGAATTCTTGACATGCATAAATACTGTGATCTGCCTGACAAAGGGCACACTCATATCGCGGTTGTGCACTTACATATGCTTGCCTATGAGCTCCTAATGTTCCTACTCGATTTATGCTTCGATTATGAACTACTGGATTGTTATATTTATTTTTTACGTTATTACATTCCTCGATATCATCTCCCCGTTCTTGTTTATTTAAAAATGCAATAAGTTCAGTAAATTTTGGCATTTGAGAATTTTCGAGAGTACGTTCCCAAGTTCGTCGCGTTGTTTTATCAAGTTTTTGAATGATTACGTATACTAACATTGCATCCCAACTATCTACCGGTACTTGAAGGGCCTTCAATGCATTAACATGCATCAAAGCGTTTTCCTTTAGTGTTCGCAAACTAAGAGGTGAATCTTTATTAATCTCTGTCAATTCTAACAACATTTTGATGTGTGTTTGTACTATTTGCCGCGGTTTATCGCATCGTTGTTTCAACAATTCCCAAGCTACCAGATAGTTTTCTTCGGACGCGTTTAATGGATCGATTATTGTGGCTACACTACCACGAAGTGAATTTTTTAATAAATAAAATTTCTGTACCGCGGGAATCTGAACATCATTGTGAACTAGTGACTGAAAGGTGTCATGGAAACTGTGCCACTCAATAGGGTTACCGTCAAATGGACGAATTTCAATTTTTGGTAATAATGTATTTTGTTGGACAATAACCTTTGAAGTATTCGCGGTCGCGATCGGATGAGTGCTCGTAGTCGCTGATATACTACCATTAGGATCTAGTTCCCTAACCCGTTGACTTATTAGATCAGAACATTCAAAATATAATTCATCAAACTGTTCTCGTTCAACATCCTGATCTGCCTCAAGCTGAGCTTCTTCAGCAAGCTCTTCAATTTCAAATTGTATATTACTAAACGCTTGATAATATTCTTCTAATTTTTGTTTACGCGTTTCTAATGCATCGCTACTTATTAATGCGTGTTCATTGATATGTTTAATTAAACGTGTTATATTTGCTTTATTAACACCACGAGCTTTAATTAATGATTTGATTTTTAACGCAGCCATTGTAAATTGATTAATGATAATTTGTAATTGAGATAGAATCAATTGAAATGTTTATTAAGGAAGTTTAAGCAAGGAAATGGAAGATTCTTTTACTTACATACGACCTTGTTGATATTCTTTGAGTAGCTGTCTCCTTATTCGATGATCTTGAAACGGCTGTTCTCCAAACGGGAGTCCAGTGTTGTTAGTCCCTCGATGATTGACACCGAAATGTTTGATGATTTGTTTCCTTGCGTGGATGTTGTCCAAATGGGATGTTATCCACCAATATGTTGTCCAAATAGGATGACTCCAAACGGGATGTCTCCAAACGGGATGTCTCCAAACAGATGATTCCAAACAGGATGACTCCAAGCGGGATGTCTCCAAACAGGATGACTCCAAACGGGATGTCTCCAAACAAAATGTTTCAAAATGGGATGACTCCAAACGGGATGTCTCCAAATGGGATGTCTCCAAACGGGATGACACCAAACGAAATGTTTCAAAATGGGAAGACTTCAAACGGGATGTCTCCAAATGGGATGTCTCCAAACGGGATGACACCAAACGAAATGTTTCAAAATCGGATGACTCCAAACGGGATGTCTCCAAGTGGGATGTCTCCAAACGGGATGACACCAAATTGTATTATGATTAATTGGCACGTCCGATGATTCCACTCAATGGGATGTTTTTGCTCTTGACTTGATGTTTAATGTTATACTTTGTTACACAGTTCACTATCCGGCTCGAAGGACCATATGTTACCGCGTGGGCAAAATGATCAAATTTAATGTTTGAAAGAAAACTTTCGTCGTATGCCCACTTCACACGCTGACTTAACGGCGAGTGAATTATTGGAAAAAATGGATAGTGACACTGATATTAAATGTAAACACTTAAAATATTTAATTAACAAATTACAAATAAGTTTAAAATAGTTTGTTTTATAAATGTATCGGACGGCGACTTAGAATTGATAAAAGATGTTTCTTGTATGTTAGTTTGTTTGAATCTCTCTATTTTGCACAATATTTCTTTCGAAGTAAACTTTGTTTTGTAGTGGGGTATTTTGTAACAACGCTTCTGATTGGTTAATGCACATTTTAAATTTTTGGGGGATGAAGTCTACCTCGTGGGGACTACCGTTAGACCCAGGTAAGGTCTCTAAAAGTTCAAATGGTCGAAGGTAGTAAGAATTGTAAATGATTGGGTTTTCCCAAACGTGTAAATCGTTTGACCTTTTTATGGCTACTTTCAATTGCAGGTAATTACGATATTTAGTTTTACTATTTCTTAAAAGTTTTGCCTTTACTGCCTTAAGACATGTTTTATTTGAAATATGATTTAAATTGCTTTAGTTGAATATTAAATTTTTCCTAAATATTTTGAAAGGTCACAAGTTACCAAACGAACTGTGAATTTTTTGTTCTTTTCTTTTGTTACGCAGTAACATAATTAAAGTTTCAAATCTCTACTTTGAGACACTGTTGTTCGATTTTAGGTTTGATGCATCCCTACCACTATAACACCATAAATGTGAGGGTATGTTTGCTATATTGAAAATTACAAAGTAGAAAGAGGAAATGCATGGACTAGTTACATTTTTTTCGGAAATACTGTTTGCAGAAGCGTAAAGTACGAATCTTCATCTTCAATTTGCAGTACGTAAAAAGGCGCTGACGTTTTTTTTCTGCAAAGACACAGCACTTTAAAGTAACACGTATTTTCACCATTTTTAGAACATGTTGTTGCTGTTGTTAACATTTTCAATGAAAGCTTGTAGGGTTAACATGATATACCGTTTTTAAACTTCAACAATGTAATGTATTGCTTTGCATTCGTGTATACATTATAAGTGGGAATTTCCCAAAGGTTTTGAACTGAGTTCCGTTTGAAAGATTGGGCATTTTCAATTCGGAACCATTCTTTTGTGAATATTCAACTGTAGTCAACTACGTTATATTATTGAAGTATCCACTCTTCAGAATCCGATTGTAGTATGAATGCAACTAAAATATGGTTTAGTATTTTTTCGTAATTGTCGGAATTAATTTTCGTCGATATCCAACATACTGGTGTCTCTCTCGCATAAATGCAGCTCAAATCATTATATTCCCACCGCTAACATTTCGCGTCATAGCAACATTTTAATCTTTGATCAAATCATGCAAATAGAATTTAAACCTATCTGGTCCGTCTAAATTAAATTTTGTTCGGTCTGAAAAAATTACGTGTTCTCATTTTTCTTCCCAAATCGTATATTTTTTGAGGAAGCAAATCTTGCATTTTTACGGTGATGTGTCGAAAGTTGTTTCAAGACTTTTGGCATCTACACAAGTTTACTACTTCGCAATATTTGTTGTGCGCACCTTTTCGTAACAGGAAAATTTACATCTTGTATTTGACGCGTTGTTACATTTTTATTTGTTGCGGTTCGAAAAATTAACAATGCATTTCTTTTCACCAATTTCTTAGTTTAATCATTATTATGACACGTTATAATGCCCTCAATTATGTTTCCTCTTAGGCTTCCTTCTATTGTACATTATGTGTAAATAGTGTATATTTGTAGGAAATCAATTTATGAAACTTTATTAAAACAACTACGTTTTACAATCAACCGTTTCTCTTCGATGCAATTTTCTGACTAATGAACAATCTCGAAAAACATTGACAACTCTTTTACAACTCGTTCCGTCAGTAAAATTTTTAACGATTTTCACACAAATCTAATAATAGTACATCCGGTGTCATTTATTTTAGTATTATATCCATCCAGAGAAACTATTCATACACTACACATTATCGAATGAGCATGTATAGAAAACAAATGATCAAGTACTACTGGTTTAGAGATTTTCCTAATTGTCGTTATATGTACATTGCGTCATAGTAAATTAGAATTTGCAGTAATCATAGCACGCGCATTGTGTTACGAAAATATTACTTTGTAATGCGTGAAACTTATTTACACTGTGCTGTGAATATTGTGTTATCTGCACGTTCATCGAAATTATCTAATATTATACTTCATTTCATACCGTCGTAAGTTCCTTTTATTCCAAATTTTTTATACAGTACTTTAATTTCTATACAATGACTGCTTCTATTTTTATAAAATGACCAGGGAGGAAAAGTGCTAATGTTATTAATCTTGCTCAATGTGTTACCATTACACATTGTAGCTCAATGTGATATTTCAGTCACAAAGATGTATTTATTTACTGCATAAAACTAACAATGAATTTATCACTTACTACAATCCATAAATAAATATTTACACAAAGTACTCGATATTTCTTATTTTCAAACTTAAAAAATGATTTAATTTAATATATTCTAAGCGAACACTGAAAATCGCTAGAAATAAAGTCTCAGATTAGTAAAACATACTAATAAGAAATTAAAATAAAAGATAACAAAGAAATTAAATAAATGAGATAATACACATATTGTGCTGTCATATACTGCTCGAGAAGAAGTGTTTGGTAACGGTTCGTTGCTGCCACTATCAGTTTTAGGAATCGATCCCAAGAAATGTGCTGTTGGCTCAACGATTCTAAAACAAACATCTGGTATAGCAATTCTGATTGATGTAGCCGCAGCTCAGAACCGCGTATATGTGTATAAT
The DNA here is from genome assembly GCA_945859595.2 of Megachile willughbiella. Classification (NCBI taxonomy): domain Eukaryota; kingdom Metazoa; phylum Arthropoda; class Insecta; order Hymenoptera; family Megachilidae; genus Megachile; species Megachile willughbiella. Next base: position 3,762,190 of record OX243798.1, read on the forward strand.
GTAACAGATCGCAAATATAGAAACACAGTCCCGAGCTGCGGCTGCAACAATCGATACTGCTGCACCAAACGTTTGTTTATTTCCGACAGTTTGTTCTTCGAACTCGACTGCAAAAACTGCGACCATGTTCGATTTCAAAGTTACTCGACTTCGAAGTTGCCTGGCGTTATAGAAGGGTAACGATAAAAAATGAAATATTTGTTTTCGGACTTTTTCTTTCTTCTTCAGACTTTTAGAATAACGACTCTATATGTAGTTTTGTACTACGCTCTACAGATTTGTGATTCTGTTCCAAAACAAGTACTTTGAACTATATTCATCGTTAAAATATTGTGTCGCATTTTATAATGATATTTCAATACTTTAATATAATGATATCAATGCGTACAGCAAGTGGAAGAAAAGAGGGAAGAAGCAGTTAACAATTAAATGGAAATGGAAAACAATGAATTAAAGAAAAAGAGAAAATAAATAAATAAATAAATAATATATAAAAGGTGTCTCACGAATAATGTAACTTCCGGAAATGGGTGGTAGAGGACATAATTCTGAATAAGATTTTCCTTTGCAAAAATGGGGTTTGAAGCTTCGTTTTTGAATTATTAAGGAAAAACACGGACCAATCAGAGCGCAGGGATTACGCGCGCCGAGAAACGGGAGCGACAGCTTCGAGTCTGGCTGTTGAACGCGAGCGCAATCAACTGCTTTTGCCTCGGAATAGTCTATCGTCTACCGAGAAGTCTTTACATCGAAACTCAGTTAAATAATGAACAGAATAATTGAAAGTAGTGTTTATTTATTCATTCCTTATGAAGGAGGAACGGAATTAGTTATATGTAATTAATAGAAACCGAGCAAATTAAATTTCTGTAATTTTAAATTTACACAAAACTTATTAACCATTAAAAGAAGACTCACCAATTGTTTAAAAATAATCTGGCTTGACTGAAAATGGATCCTCCTAACTAGATCGCTCAATTTATTCTAACTATTCGTAAAAACGCACCCCACAATAACTGATATTACAGCCGGTTCACTTCACTACTATTTTTTATTGTCACTGTTCACTGCAATATTTTGTTGGCACTTTTCACTATTTTCCTAATGTAATAACGATGGATGAACAAGCGAAGACGCGTGAACGATTATCCAAAAATAACTTCAGTGATTTTTTCTCTTCAACGTTTCGCTTGGAACGTTCTGTCCTAAACTGCCGATCGTGACTCCAAATGTGCCGAGTCTAAAGAAAGTGAGAATTCTGGACATCTTCTGCGGCCGTTCGCACCGTCCAGGCAAAGAATCATAAAACAATTAAACGGCTCCGTTTTGCTCGCTCGACGGTCGCTTCATAGGCGTCCGAGAAAAACCTTGTCCATTTCCGTTTCTAAAAGGCAAAAACGGTTCTCGCCTTTTTATAAAGAAAGGCATATTCTCACTTTCGTTTGAGTGACAACAGTGCTTCTTGCAAGGGACTGTTGTCTAAATTTTCAGTCAAAGATGTTCATCGCGTTGCGTTCGGCAGTTTAGGACAGATCGTCGGGTGTTCAACATCAAAGAGAAAATAAAAAGTCGCTAAAATTATTTATGAATAATCATTCAGGCGTTTTCATTCGCGTTCTTTATCCGTGATTATTTCATTAGGAAATTAGTGAACAGTGGTAGCAGAATATTACAGTTAAAAATACCAATTAGAAGTGACAGTGAAGTGAAATGAGTTCACTGACTAGGTTGTGACATCAGATATTGTGCAGTGTGTCTTTTTACAAAAGATTAGGATCAATGAAGTCATGGAAACACAATTTTACTGGAACAGGATTATTTTTAAACAATAGGTAAGCCTGATTCAAATTTGCTTATCGCGTATTCACGAAAAATGAATAAGTGAACATTAGTTGTAACTGTTCTGTTCATTATTTAACTGAGTTTCAATGTAAAGATTTCTCGTTAGACGATAGACTATTCTGAGGCAAAGGCACTTGCTCGCGCTCGCGCTCAGCAGCCAGGCTCGAAGCTGTCGCTCCCGCTTCTCGGCGCGCGTAATCCCTGCGCTCTGATTGGTCCGTGTTTTCCAAAACACGAAAAACAGGAAAATCTTGCTCAGAATGACGTCCTTTACAACCCCTTTCAGGGACTTATACCTGTCGCGGGACACCCTGTATAATCGTTTTAAAGACTAAAGTAAAACGTGATTACTTTGTAATACTGGAAAATAAAGAAGAACTAAAGACGTACATAATTATATCTAGGTCAGCATAATGTACTGTCATGGAAGAATATAGATAGAAGTGCAGTGTGTAAATTAATTAATAATTGCATTAAAATTCAAATTTATCATTTATATAACAAACGTGAAATTAATTATTATAATCTTTGTATTAGTAATTGTAAGGGTAAGAGCGATATTCGTACAACTCTAAACGTGAGTATATATATGCTCTGCGGCATGCGCATGCGCAAGAGCGATTCTCCGGACAGATATAAATACGCTGGCGTCGGCCAGGAACGCGCCAGATTCAATCAGGCCTTCCAAGTTATACTCTTCGGGTACTAGGAAACTCCAGTTTTTATATACAAAGTCACGTACCTTTCTTGAAGGAATCATGTGAGTTATATGACTGAAATTTTGGCAGTCCTTTTGCACAACTTTTTCCTGAATATAAATCAAGCATTTACACCAACGATCATTTTATGGAGAGATCGAAGTTTTTTTTAAATCTGTTTTTTACTCTCCTTTCTCGAACACTGAAAAAGTTTTAAAACATTTTTTAATCGTTATAATGTCAATATCTCTTGTCTGTTTATACAAAATTCTTTCCTAAAGAAATTTAAAATAAAATATCGAAATCCGTTCAGCGAAACTCGTGGACAAGGAACATAAAGTATAAAAACCTGTATTTTTATAAAATTGACTTTACTGTGTGGTTGTGCCACTGCGCTTTTACCATCCAGCATCATGTACTGATTGTCATGCTGAACGTTGCATACTGATTTCCGTTATCAAGCGTCGAAATGTTTGAATATCAACATGTAGACGCTGTTGGAATCTATGTTTTATTAGAATGTGAATTTTGAAAAATAAATTCAATGCTATTCTTGATCGAATAATGATAAATTAAAAAAATTATGATTTAAAATCCCTTTCTAAATATTAATGTTAAATTTTCAACTTACTTTAAAGGAACTGTATAATTTTTCTTATTTTTGGATATCTAATTTAGATATGTACTTTACAATAGAAATTTGTAATCAGTCTTGATTTATCAAAGAGTGGATAACATTCTAAGATTATCTTGGTTTATTATAATAAAATTAGCTTTAAAAATTTAATAAATACATATTCCAGTTCCCAAACATGGCGAAATTAAGAGCGATTTTTAAGATAATGTGGGTGACAATGACAGAGAATTCGACATGTATGACGAAAATGTGAACAATTCAAATATATGTACTTTTTGAATTTATGCACTACACTAATATTAAACAAAATATAACGGCTTTGAAATATTCTGTATTTCTTTAATATCCATATATTTATTATAAATCATTTATGGAAAAATAACTTCCCGACAAGAATTTAAAAAATAATTAACAGAGATAAAATACACTTTCCTTGTATAATTGGTGGTCTCAATAGATTAATATGACGATCGTAAAGAATTAATACTATTACTAACGCGTCTTCATTTGTAGGGCTCATGCCGTTCTTCCACATGCAAATCTTGCGCTTCCTTTATTCTGGCACAGAAGAAAAATATCGTGATGTCACGTTCTTGCGAAAATTCCCGCCATTCTCACAGTATTAAAAGAAACAGTAGCAAAGTGCAGTGAAACCCTAGTCCCTTCGGACAAAAAGGTGAACGACCAAGTAGATGTAGTGTGACTGAAACAGAGATTCACTTACTTGGTTGTCTCTCTGAGATTGATGCTAAACGATAAGCGTACTCTCTACTTACGATATATTGTACGTTTACATATTTTTATTTGTGTATTATGTTATAAGTTACTGCTGTCACTTTCCTTGTAACGTTTGGTATGAATGTTTCTTGAATATAATCCGTAAAATTTGTATGAGATGGCGTGATTGTTTGCATTATTTTAAATATCATATTTCCTTTCAATTTGACGTATTAGTTAAATATATTTTATTCTGTTCGTTCTAAATATTGTGTTTATTTTTTTCCCTTAAATAAAATAAATTTTGAAGTAAATATAAATTTGCATGAAAACTGTATAAACATTATACGGGCCATGTTCTTGTGTGCGTATCTCATTGCTATCATGTATACGTGTTAGTAACAACACTAGTGCTACAATTGATTTCCCGAAGGCATTATTTTGAGATACAAGGCGGAATACGGTAGTTTGGTGGATCTGGATTCAACTTAGGATGAACTTATGTATGTAGGAAGTAGTAAGGGACTAGCTAGAAGCAGTCCAAAGGAACTCTCAAGTTTCAACTCGCTCAGAACGCTGCGTCGATTATTAGGCACTAGTGATGCGCTGTCGTGAGCTTTTTGTGCTAGGAGCTCTTGTGAATAAGCGTAAACGATATTGCAGTTGCGGTTACGTCGTTTACGCATTTGCAAACAGACACCTCTACGCATGTGTGACAAATATACTATCAATTAAGAAAGTATCTAGATACAATAATATCTCGATATAAGAGAATCTCTCTTAATCATTTGCATACATCGTGAAGTTCTTTCATTGATTGAAGTTTGCCGAACGTAGAAAAAGACACCGTGCAAAGGGTACATCCGAACGATTAAATGTAAATAAAGAGTAACATGCTATAGGAATATGGGGTGGTTATTTATTTAAATAAAACAAAAACTGATTATCTTCAAAAACAAATCAATTTATTGAAGCGACTCGGAAGGACGTCTGCACGATTCTAAGACCGAACTAAAAGTGAAAGGACTTTTCTAAAACGCACAGCAAAACTGGCGCCCTCTTCCCGAGGAAAAATAGCAATCTGGGTCCACAACGTATTCGCCCAATTGGCTCTTAGGTATGAACACGGCCTGGGACCCATTTACTCTGGAGACAGAGTTATGATTTTTCTTTATTGTAGACCCAGTGACTCTCAACACATAGATTTATTTTTGCTCATTAATTAAAATGAAAATTCTACGCATGCCATGTCTTCAGGATGGTTGCTCGGATAAAAATGGGACTTGGACACGACGAATGTGAAACAGTAAAGAGGTCCGAATGTTCTTGTCCAAACGGTACTCTGGAGCGGAACCACAGCGATCGATGCAAATAAGTAAATATAGTTCAAATTACATTGAGTTTGGTCGCATTTTAATCAGAAAAATGTCAAAAATCTATTGGTAAAAGTTTGATAACAAAAAAATCAAATATAAAAAAGTTTTATACTTGCATTGGTAGAGATAACTTTTCCACCAGTGGTGGAGATAACTTTTTCGCTTATACCGTGTAGATTATTTTCGTTTATATTGAGAATTTACTGTAAAATATATATACTTTGATTATCCGTGTATAATTTTATGGCTGATTTTGTATAACTCAAAAAAATTTTTGTTAATTTTTTTATCTATATATTTACTTCGCTTGTCACACATGTATTAGTAAATACTCCAGTCTCACAATACTGCTAATGATCCGTTCTGTAAATTAGTTTGTAAAGAGACCTTGTTTCTGAACATTGGTGTTATGGGAGTTGTATTCAACATTCTTTTTGCGACGGTTTAATTTGAGATGTTAAATCGCACTCTTCAGCTCAGTATGCTGTTTCTAAATTTTAGTAACAATAAGTTACTGTTTCGACAGCCAGATTCTTGGGGCTCGTTCTAGATTTAATGAGCTAGCTGGCGGCGGAGCTTCTCATGTAGCAGCCAACTTTCTGAAACTTATTTTGTATTGCGGCTTATAAATCCAAATAATGAGCAATTAGTGACATGTAGACGTAATTTTTAATTAGTAATTAATCGTTCCATATTAATTAATTAGCTTATAATTATTTTATATAGTATAATATAATATTATTATAACGCAGCGAATATTTGTATTACTATTGTACAATTCGATATTATTTGCTAATTGGAAAACAATCTTATATTAATATTGACAATTTCTAAATATTATATATACCACGAGATCGCAATTATTTCTACAAATTCTACTTCACTCCATTTATTTAATAAATTTAAGTTGAAGTTAACTTGTGAATTTTCATATTCATACCTAACATATTGCTTTTTAGGGTAGAAACCGCACAATTGCAATGAAAAATACTTCCTAACGAGTTTAGAAAATGTAATGCTAAATAGAGTATGACAAATGTAGTGCACTTATTCAACACTTCCCGACATCATTTTTCAAATATCATTTTTCGATATGACGCACCTGTGAAGTGGTTTCGTTGCGATTAATTATTGAAAATTAATGTAATCGGCTAATCAGCGTAGAACTGTAGGAATGACCAGGCAGTAAAGCGCACAAAGTGGAAATTGCTGTGGTGGCTTATGCTGTAGTACTGCGTTGATTGGCCGATTACCTTAATTTTCAACAATTAATTGTGGTGAAACTACATGTCGTATCGAAAAGTGGTATTAGACATTTTTCCTTAAATTCCACCCTTTATAACACCTATACAGGGTGACCCAGGTTTTAACGGCCAGAACGTTGATATATTCTTTAGGTCGAAAGAATGAAACGTTAGATGTACAAACATAAATCTTTTAAAACTATATTAAAAAGTTATGATAATAATACGAAATAAGAAGAAAAGTAGCCAATTCACGGTTAATTCGATGCGATACAGAAATAGATCAGCAATATTTATGATTATTCTGCTTATACGAATGATGTTTACTATCATTAAGATAATAAAGTTAATAAACTACATACCGAAAAGCAATAAATTTTATTTTCTACCGATGTCAATGTTATATTGCCAAGAATGGTGGACATTTTGAGATCAAGTATTAATTGTTTCTTCTATAAACAAAGTAAACGTAAATATTGCTGATATATTTCTGTATTAAATCGAAATAACCAAATTTGCTACTGTTCCCTTCATTTCGTATTATTGCCATAACGTTTCAACATATCTTTAAAAGACCTGTATTTATACAACATGTTTTTGTAATTTCAATACACAGGATATACTAACAACATTTGTCCATAAATCCTGGAATATCCTGTATAAATTAAAAATTCTGCATACTGTGTATTAAAAACATTTACATAACATATTTATTTCATTTGAAGAAAACGTAACACTAAATTGGATTAAGTATGACAGACGGGTCGATGACCTCAAACATCAATAATTTTTTGTATAACCTATTATTGCTTTTATTACAGCTTTTATTACAGCTTTTATTTGTCCTTGTTTACCATTGACAACATGATTATACTGTTATTTGTTGAAATTTTCCTTCGTTCTATTTGTAACCAGTCGCTGACCGCAAAATAATGACTGCTTTTTCAAGTGAATTCCATTGATATTGTGTGGTATTCAGAGTTTTAAACCCTTCATTTGCAGAATTTACTTACATTTCAGTTAATTTTACAGGAAACTCTTTTTTAAAATAAGTTTATGTTTACTATAAGTTCATCATTTACTCCACAATTATTTGCATAGAATAAACTTCTTCAAGTAATAATATTCCTACTTCAGAATGTCATATACCTTCAGATCAGAACAGTGTTATTTCAAAATGTCAATGCGAAACGAAGATTGCAATTGTCACGTTTAATCGATCCAAAATAATTAATTTGAACCCGATCACACCATAATTTTTAGCAAGTTGCAACCAATGTCGTTTATAAAAAATTCTGTTCGTTTTCATATGTTCAGTTATCCGGACACTGTGAAATATTCCATGTATTATTCGGATACTTAATTCTATTTATATCTGTATCATTTTCAGTTCGAACTTGTTGTTAGTAATTATCGAATAAATATGTATTCTTATTCACACTGGGGGTGTTACGTAATTTGAACATCCAATTCCTATATTTCGGCGAAGGAGAAATCTCATGCAAGGTAAAAGATGGTTCAAAATTTTATATGGGTATTTTCCGCAGTATTTTGAAAAGAATGTCATAAAAAAGTTGGAGACTTCGAAGCTTTATTCAACCCATGCAAAATTTTTGATTTCTATAAATTGCAGTACGCAGATGACTAATTGCAGTAAGACACTAAACTGAATATGTTCTATATTTACTAGAGAATACACACTTACTTTGAAACTAAAAATGAAGTTGAAAAATAAATAAACAAACGATAACATATAAATTAACGTACACGTTAATTCTTTATTTTTATGAAAATCAACACAGATTTGAAGAAAACCACCTCAATAAACTTTGTAACTTAAACTAAGAAACTTGTTAAACGATTATTCAGACAGGTGGGTTTCGTGTTAATGAGATAGCATTATAAAAATTACACGTTATGTTTGCATCATAAATGGACGTGACATAAAGCCAAAAAACTAAATATATAAAAATACATTGAAGTGATTTTGAACGAAAATCCATAAAAAAGGCGCTGAATAGTTCGTTGAACAATTGCCAAAGGTAGTTGCAATTATCATCGTAAAGTAGCGAACAAATATTGATGGAGAAACTTCAAACTGTAAACATGATATAAAATTTCTATCGTACTTCAATATGTAAATTTATATTCAGTGCAAGGAATAAGTATCTGATTATTCGCTCTCGGGCAGTCAAACCGATCAGACGTGTTGACAATCGCTCGCGAGTTTCTGTGTGTATAATTCAGCCTACTGTGCCGTGTCGGTGCGCGGATCACCACACAACAGCGTTAGTGTTATCGGTGAGTCTTCTAAATACAGAAGACCCATCATGGAAGTCATGGAATTTAACAATATATCGAACCACACCCAAACCAATACAACAGTTCAGCCTACAAAATCGTACGCATCAGCCGCAGTAAGCAGTGTTTTTCCAACCAAGGAACAGGCAGTAATAATCGACGTCATAGACGGAGCTACCGTCAAAGATTATGCACAAGCCGTAGCAAAAATCACTGGACCCAACGCCATACGATTTATCTCCCGTATATCTAACAACAGAATCTGTGTTTATCTCGATAGTAAAACAACAACAAAAGCCCTCGTTACCAATTTCAAATCACTGCCTATCAACAACACATCCACCCCAATCAGACCCTTAATAAATCCATCACAACGAATTGTTCTGTCCAACGTTTCTCCTACCATACCACATGACCACATCGAAAAAGTACTAACAAACCATAACATCAAACTGACCTCGAAACTATCCTTCCTTAGAGCTGGATTACAAGACCCCGGTCTCACCCACATAATGAGCTTCAGAAGACAAATTTATATAAACCCAGATGATATCCATAAACTCCCTGAATCATTTCTAATCACGCACGACGACACACAGTACAGAATTTTTGTATCAACTGATAAAGTTACCTGTTTTTTGTGCAAACAAGAAGGTCACATCGCAAACCAATGCAATTCTCAAACAGTGACACCAATATCCAACCCAACAGACAACAAGGAAACGAGAAATAACATAACGCTAAACGAAACTGAACCAACGACAAGCAACAATAACTCACAGTATATCATAGATTTCACAAATGAAAACCCAATCACAACCGAAATCAACGAGACAAGCAAAGCCCCCAATGTTAACATCCCAGACAACCCCTTTACGGCTAACTCCAGCGCAGACAATAATCCAATACTTGCCATTACGAACTCTCAAGCTCAATTAAAAAAGAGACCACTATCAGACACCTCAGAAGAAGACCAACAGCCAACAAACAAGCCCATCTCAACACCCTTAAAACCATATGCTAATGACAGTAATCCTAACGATAAACCTGAACCCACTACTACGAAAAAGAAACCCAAACGCAGCCAATCTCTGTCAAGATTCATCGAACAAATTGACGACATTCTGAAACCAGCAAAAACAGTTTTGGATGACCCCTCAAATCATCTTATCCTTAACTATTCTCAACTGAAAAGTTTCCTGGAAAATGCCATTGGCACAGAAAACCCAAACATCATCGCAAACGACTACACTTCCGACACGAAAGCATTAATACATATGCTTCACCTAATATACCCCCTAATGCTAGACCAAAGAATGAAAAACAGATTACACCGATTAATCAAAAAACTAGAAACAGAATTCGCAACAACAATCTCACTACAAACCATCCTCTCGAAAGAGGGGAACTCATCCTCCTTAGATCCAAAACCCGTATAAACCCAAGATACCAATCAAACATTCATTATGGCACTACAAATTATTCAATGGAACTTGAATGGTTTCTATAGCCGTCTCGAACACCTCCAACTACTAATCGAAGAATTTCAGCCACAAATAATCTGCCTACAAGAAACTAACTTCAAAAACCATAATTCAGGTAAAATCAAAAACTACAAAACCTATTTCAAAAATCGCAACACTGCTCACGCAAGCGGAGGAGTCGCCACCTTTGTCAGAAATAACATCCACAGCCAAGAAATAACAGTCTCATCCAATCTAGAAGTTATCATTACTAAAGTAACATGCCCTAAAGATCTATATTTATGCAATATATACCTACCAAACAGCCAACACCTAGATGAATCCGAACTCACTCAACTAATAACCCAAATTCCAAAACCTTTTATTATACTTGGCGACTTTAATAGCCACAATATTCTCTGGGGATCACATAAAACCGATTCTCGAGGAAAATCTATGGAAAATATTATAAACTCAGCAAACCTCAGCTTACTAAACACCAACGAACCCACTCACTTCTGTTCGGCATCTGGCCGGTTCAGTTCAATTGATCTATCCCTATGCAGTCCAACAATCACTCAAGACATCACATGGAACACAGTACAAGATCTATACGACAGCGACCACTTCCCTATAAAGGTGACATGCAAACTAAACCGAATCACTGAAACTAATAAAGCCCCAAGATGGAAATTCCAAAAAGCTGACTGGGAAATGTTCCGAAAAGCCATATTGGACTCATCCTCCCTGCTAATTGAAATAAACCCGACAAATTTAAACCTAGTACTCGAACACTTCTCAGAAGTTATCATTTCAGCAGCCAGTGCAGCCATCCCGAAGACAAAAAACAGCACCAACGCCAACGCCAAATATAATCCATGGTGGAATGAAAAATGCGCACAAGCTGTGAAAGACTGCAAACATGCTTTCAACCGGTTCAAAAAACATAAAACCGCAGAAAACCTTATCAACTTTAAAAAATATCGAGCCATATCCCGTAAGATCACAAAGGACAGTAAAAGACGATCATGGATAAACTATACCTCAACTCTCAATCCACATACCCCTCCCTCAGCAATTTGGAAAAAGATAAGAGCTATCAAAGGTTCAAATCAACATTCCTCTATACCAGCTTTAATTATGGAAGACAACTCTATCTCCACCGATCCAAATGAAATATCCGAAATCTTGCTAACGACATTCCAGAAAAACTCCAGTGACTGCAACCATTCTAAACAGTTTCAGAACTACAAACAGGAAACTGATTCTAACGCGTCGAAGTCTCCAACCATAGTCCAAGAAACACCTTATTCCTCCAGCCTAAATTCACCTATCCAATTTGATGAACTGCTATATTTTCTAAACAAATGCTCGAATACTAGTCCCGGACCCGATGGAATACCCAACATCTTCCTTACCCATCTCCCACAAGAGGCGCTTAACTACATGCTAACAATATTCAACTGCATTTGGACCCACAACGTCTTTCCAACCAAATGGAGGGAAGCTGTTGTCATCCCAGTCCTGAAACCAGGCAAAACTCCAACGGACCCTAACAGTTATCGACCGATCGCTTTAACAAACACAATGTGTAAACTAATGGAAAAAATTATAAACTATAGACTCCGATGGTACTTAGAGTCAAGGCATCTCATCGCTAAACAACAAAGTGGCTTTCGACAATTTCATTCTACATATGACCACCTAATAAATCTGGAAACGAACGTATGTGACGCCTTTGCTAATAACCAGTATGTAACAGCTGTTTGCTTAGATATAGAAAAAGCTTATGACATGGTCTGGAGGAACCGAATCCTAAGAATTCTCCAGAATTTTGGCCTTTGTGGAAACATCCTTAATTTTATCAGTAACTTCCTATCCATAAGAACTATCCAAGTTAGAGCCAACAACGTCCTATCCACCACAAAAATTCTAGAAAACGGAGTACCTCAAGGCTCCGTCTTAAGTGTATCACTATTCCTAATCGCTATAAATGACATACTGGACAGCATACTAATCCCGGTCAAAGGACTTTTATTTGCCGACGACTTAACCCTATTATGCAAAGGAAGGAACCTCCACACTATCCAGACCCTACTACAAGAAGCACTAGATAAATTGCAGAAATGGTCACTTACATCAGGATTCAAATTTTCTTCCACCAAGTCTAAAATAATTACCTTCAGCAGAAAGAAACAACATGCGAACATAAAATTAACTCTTGATAATCTGATAATCAAGGAAACATCTTCTATCAAACTATTAGGATTAACCTTTGACTCTCAGTTAACATGGACGCCTCATATTAATAAACTCAAAACCGATAGCTACCAACGACTTAACATTCTTAGAACAATAGCTGCAAATAACTGGGGAGCCGACCTCAAAATCCTACTCCTTACGTATAAGGCAATAGTGAGATCAAAACTGGACTATGGATCAATCATATACAACTCAGCCAACCCTCACATATTAAAGAAATTAGACCCTGTACACAACAATGCTCTTAGATTAACTGTGGGAGCCTTCCGCTCTAGCCCGATCAACGGCATCCTTACCGAAACTTCAGAACCTCCACTACGAATCAGAAGAAAATACCTAAGTATCAAATTCGCAGTCAGAATCGCCTCTCACCCACAGAACCCAGTTTTCCACAATGTATTCAGAAGTAACAACCTAAATCACTTGCAGCAAAGGAGAAGAACACCCCATCCACTCTGCTACAGAATCAGCAATTATCTAAAGGAGCTTGGCATGGAAATCCAGCTCACATCGAGCAGGTCTATCCCCATCATCCCTCCGTGGACCTTTCCTAGAATTAGCACTAACACCTCTCTACTGAACTACAGTCAAAAGAAATCTGATCCAATCATGCTAAAGGCTATGTTTCAAGAATTAGAAGTGGGACTCGCAAATCACGTGCACATATACACAGACGGGTCCAAGACACCAATCGGATCCGGATACGCAGTTGTCAGGAACCAGTCAATCGAAAAAGTTAAACTTCACCAGAAAACACCTATCTTCCTATGCGAACTTCAAGCAATTAAACACGCCATCAAATCAACTTTAACCAACCAAAATACGAATTTTGCAATTTTCTGTGATTCCACAAGCGCCATCTCAGCAGTACAGAAACTTTGGACAAATGACCCTGTCATTCAAGAATGTCAAGAAGACTATACCAGATCAATCCAAAAGAACAATACAATAACAATAATATGGATTCCTTCCCACATTGATATAACTGGCAATGAAAAAGCAGACCGTGCAGCCAAAGAAGCAGCCAACTCAACTACCCCTAACTACTTCGACAACAGCACACATCTGGAAACGTTACTCACCACACTTAAAGAAAAAACCAAAGAAAGTTGGAACAAAGAGTGGAGTGCATTAACAAATCCCCGTATTAAATTAACAAAAAACGACTTTTACGAAAAATCCATTACCTGGATATTACCCAGACCAGACCAAGTGATAGTATCTCGAATTATTATAGGCCACACTAAACTGACCCATCAACACCTCCTCCACAAAGCAGACCCACCAATATGCGAAACGTGCAATGACCGCCTCACAATTGAACATATCATCATCCACTGCAGTAAATATATTCCAATCAGGCAACGGCGTAACATTAAACCAACCCTAAAGGACAATCTGAAGGACTACACATCGATTCAAAATCTACTACAGTACCTCAAAATGACTAAATTGTACAACAAGCTCTAATAATGTACTCTTCGAGTCGCTAATAACCCTTAGTGGTTGATGCGACTTTAAACAAATAAATGAAAAAAAAAGTATCTGATTAATTTCATGTTACAGGTATCTAATAATGCGTTTAATTTGGCGGAATAGATCAATCAGTCTAAAACATATCACATTTCTAGAAAGTTATTTCTATGTTAAAAAATACTATATTTTTCATGCAATTTTTCAATGAAGATACAGACTTTTATGAACAATATGTACATAAAAATTATTTTTGTAAGATTTTCTTTCGAAATAAATATAGTGGTTGAAAATGTCATATAGAGCTGAATGTCGAGCATTATTTCCACTTAGTAATCTTATGAAACATAATTTGAACAGTCGTTAAATAAATCTAATAATAGTCGTCATCGTTTGACGTTAGGGTTTTACGATATTTTATCTTTTATCTGATGTATACAGAGACTATTTGCTAATGTAATTATTTTTCAATTAAATCAAAATTGAATGACAGATAACTGAAATTTATGTTATATTTTATTACTATCTAGTCATATACGCTATGATATCTCTATTTTCGATTGCTATGTTTACTTATAGAAAAAAAAATGAAAAAGATACTTGTATGCATATAATATTTCCACATCTCTATCTTTGTTGAAAAATATGAATAAGAATAAAAATTTTCCAACGATGTGGTATTTTTTGAACTGGTCATATCATTTCCATGTAAAGTGGAGACTAGTGTTTATTTACAGGCAGGAGCTGTATAAGAAGGTACTGTTAAAAGTTTATTGTAACAGAATATTCATAATGTTAACTCGTTCATATCGAAAGCTTTTACGTTTCTTATCTCGATAATACCTGATAAACTAGAGATATTTTAAACTAGCTTTATCAGCGTTATGTAACGATCTCACAGAAGTCAAGTAGACACCTACTTCCTGTCAATTCAGTTTAACACTAACGAAGTGATGCTGTCGCGGTACATTACCGTCACCAGTACAGAAGCGAGCACCTTCACCATGCTGTAGACAGAACTGTCGAGTATCTCAAGGATAGAAAATACATACATAATGGCGGCGTTTTAAGAACAGAACAGATGGGCTCTGTCGGAAACTGTTTCCAAAAGAGCGTTAAAGCTGGATTTACTCCACCTCTTGCAACCTCGTTTCTATAAAGGTTCGTAAGGTTCAGTTTCTACATTTATCGCATAAAAAGTATTACATGGAGCTTTATGAAATTTTTGCTCGTATGCTTAAACTATATAAGTATTTATGCGTAATTGTGATTTAAAATCCGGTATAGATATAGATTTATATAAAATGAATCAAAATATATACAATTTCCAATTCTTTCTCAAATACAATTCGAAGCAATAGTTCATAATTTCAATAATAATTTCATTAATTTCATTAATAATTTCAAAAATCTTTCTTCGCAAATTGTAATCTGAAACTGATATAATATAATTTATATTTCTTTGTCAAGTGAATTCAATAACATTTTTTAACATAATTCGAGTAACCTTATTACGTTTTAACCCTTATCGATCACTAGCTTTTCATACGTGATTGTCACTAGATTGTAGCTGGTTTCGGTAAATTTATTTGTAATTTGCTCGTTCGCATATGAATTTGTTTGCGTTATAATTTCGTTATAAGTTCGTTAATAATACATTTTTTAAAACAATATATGTTGCGGCACATTTCCAAAAATTTGACGATTGATATTTGTAAAAGGCATCCTACTAGGAAAATCATCATCATCACTTGATTTCAATCCAACCGTCGTCTAAGTTATCAACATTTTCTATTTCTACATCATTTTCTTCGTCACTTGAATATCTTATAAGCATAACTTTTCTTTTCTTATGATGCAATAAGATCTTACTGCTAGTCTCGCCGCTAGAATGAATATCATTTTCAGAACTGTTTTCGAAACTTTCACTGTTATCATTACTATCAAAGTTTCTACAATTTTCTTTATTCATTTTTGGGCTCAATATATTACAAATTGAGTGCAAATGGCAGTGATATATCAGTAGAGATGTCAATTGCTTCCTTGCTGATGCTTAACTCACAAGTCAATCGTGCCCGCATTTCACAGAGCGCGAATTTTGAAAGGTTCACTTGTTGTCACCTTCCACGTGACGTGCGACCTCAGCGACAAAGTACTGTTGCCACGTGAGAGGCGATTTACGACCGGTAAGGGTTAATACAAAGATAATTTATTTCTACATGATTAATTGTTAACGCTCGTGGTTGAAAATAAATTCGTTCGAGCCTTGTTGAATATTGCATGTGGTGTGCCGACTAAAATTTGTTCTAACTATACTATCTATAACTATTTCCTTACTCGAAGGACCACTCCAAACTTGGCGACTATACAAAACTACTAGTAGTTGTTGCTGTTGCAAATGTTAAGAGCCGAATGTCTATTTCTTACAAAAATGAAAGCGCGGTGAACGCGTACAATTTTTACAGAATAAGGGTGAGGGAAACAAATCTTAATTTCTATTAGCTGTACAAAATGGAATGGAAATTGATGCTTGAGTGACGTATAATGGGCCTGGGTTTTTCCCAAAAAATGACCAAAGCAAGTAATAAAACCAAGCAGTACCTCGACATGAATAGAAACTGGAAATAACGGACTCTACTGCTAAAATTAAGGTCTCTGGCAATCAGATGTAAAAAGTAATAAACTAAAATACTCGACAGGATGTAACGACTCCTTGGGTGTTATTGCTGCTACAGGTAAAGATACTAACCGAAGGACTAATCCCTCGCTATGGGACTATATTCCAAACTTAATAGTGGGCCTAAACATTAATAGTAGTTAATATATCATAAATATAAATATTACTATTATCGAGGCACATACCGGTAGAAAATTAAGAAAGTGATCAATTTTGGAGACTTCCTAAGGATAAAGTAAAACATTTTATTTAATTCTTATTGCTTTGTGAATCTATATTACTCACACTATATTTTTCTGCTGTTCCAACCACGTATGGGGTAGTATAACTGAACGTCTAGTTTTGCTTGGATTAAATAATACATAAATACATCGATGTTGATTCAGTTATTTTTTCAGGATGAAGCTTAAAGTTCCTAGAATAATAGTGTTGGGTTGCACTCTTAAAATCGTACAACCATCAAGTTTATTTTTATTTCTTGGAACGTTCTTGAGCAAAGCGACCATTGGCTTTTGCAGCGGTTTATTATGGACAATTTGTAGTTCCAAATTTGTCTATTTTACATATTTTGTCAAGATCCAGCACACTTTATGGTTTTATTACTGCCGAATCGTTAGGTGACGAGCGACGGCGTAGTCGTTACTTCAGGTCAAAGTTGACCTCAGTTCAAACATCTTGTAAGGGCGATTCTTGTTCCCTCCTCTTTAATATTTGTCAACCAATCTAATAGTCAATTTAAACAAGTCGCTTGTCCACCTCTAGCAACATGCCGATCCCACTCCTCATTTATTGTTTTCGTGGAAAATATTCTTTTTAGTCAGAACGGATTCTTTCGTCAGCTCTCATCAAGTAAACTACAATATTTTTTAAACGTCCGTAACTATGTGGTGCGATTTTTAAAGTGCTACAAATCAAATATTCGTCTTTTACAATAAACTTCAACATATACCTCTTCAATCAGTTGTCCATTCATTTTATCGAAGTAGTGTCACTGATACACAATTAAACTAGCTTGCATTCTCATTAAGTTGACACGCGGCACAACAAATAGTGTACAGACAAAGCGGTCAGATATATATGGTGATTCTGGAAATTATAAGACAGGTCACTGCTCTTTTTCAAGTAAAAGTAAAAAGAAATTATAGAGAAAAGTATCATATAGTACAACGCGTCTTAACTTCTTCTGACTTTATTTTTGCATGTACTCCCCAATTTCAACTGCATTTAATTCTTTAATACACTTCAATTTTTTTGTTAAATCAATCAAACCCTTTTATTATGCTACATACAAACCTACGGTCATCGAAATGTTGATACTTTACGAGATATTTTACATTTTATTATCAAAAACATACATTATTATAATAAGTGTTCAAACTTTACAAAAATTTGTAGGAACTACTAATTCCGTATTTACTATTCTTTATTTACCTTTGACTATCAATCTCTTTATCATTAACTACGTAAAATTTTAATGTAGATTTTAGTCATTTGATCATTAGTTTGTAACCGTACGACAGGGTCGCCGATACAGTCACATAATTATAGGGGCATACGGCGAAGGGCCCCACCAAATTTCGTGTGATTAATAGCACAAGGATGAACCGACCCGCTCTTCTACCACGTATTTCTCACCTAGCGAGGTGCGTGCCGATCGACAGATCGCACTCTTGCTGTTACTGCGTAACAAAAGTAAAAACAAATTTCACAGTCCGTTTGGTGACCTGCGACGTTTCAGAATATTTTAGAAAACATTTAATATACAGCTAAAGCAAAATTTTTAAGAAATCGTAAAACTAAATAATGTTATTACCCGTAATAGTCATATGGCCATGAAAAAGGTCACCGGTTTTACACGTTTGGGAAAAACCCAAGAACTTATAATTGATACTACCCTCGACCATTTGAATTTCAGAGACCTTACCTGGGTCTAACGGTAGTCCCCACGGAGTAGATTCCATCTCCAAAAAATTTATAAAATGTTCACTAACCAATCCGAAGCATCGTTAGAAAATACCCCACTACCAAATAAAGTTTACTTTGGAAGAAATGTTGTGCGAAAGAAGAGAGATTCAAACATACAAGCATACAAAGAACATCATTTCATCATTTCTAAGTTGCCGTCCGATACATTTGTAAAACAACATACTCTAAATTTATTTGTGGTTTTTTCATTAAATACTTTAAGTGTTACATTTAATACCAGTGTTTCACTATCCATTTTTCCAATAATTCATTCGCAGTTAAGTCAGCGTGTGAAGTGGTCATACGACGAAAGTTTCTTTCAACGTTAAAATTGATCATTTTGCCCACGCGGTAACACTTGCTGTTGAGTATCAATCACTTATCGCAAGCGACCCTGGAATTACGGCAAACACCGTGTTCTAGATGACCTTCCGAGAGACAATTCAGTGGATCATTGCAACCTGGATCTTGTTTCTGTATTAACTGGAAATATAATTTGTTCACGCAATCCTGAACAATGCAATGGCAAGCAATAAAGACACCGAGGAGTCGGTGTGGAATTATTTTCAATAATAAATTCTCGATTTAACGATATAATTTCGACGGCAAACGGTTACGTAATCGGTTGCGAGATCACATAGCGTTGCACGTGTAACGAACTAGTCTCCAAATATTGGATTTGCCATGATTCAACCGCCTGACCAAAACAGCCCGGCGGAACTTGCCCTCAGATTCATCACCGATGAATCACGGGAGGAGAAGAACGGCTCTTGGACCTGTACTCTGAGGGAGCCTTTTTCAAAATTCGTCACCGAACCTCATATAAGACCTCGAATCTTCCCGCCCGTGTTCAATACTGTAAAAGACACTTTACTCTGCTAATAAAAATTACGTTAAATGTCTTGTCGTTTCCTTTCTTTTTTCTACGGTTCAAAATCGAGAACACCGCGTTGGTATGGAACGACAACCGCTTGAGCGTGACACACGTAAAGCGAATTGTTAACGCGTGGGCAAAATGATCAATTTAAATAGTGAAAGAAACTTTCTTCGTATGCCCACTTCACACGCTGACTTAACAGCGAATGAATTATTGGAAAATTGGATAGTGAAATACACTGGTATTAAATGTAATACTTATTGTTAGAATATTTAATGAAAAACCACAAATATATTTAAAGTATGTTATTTTTTACTATATAATAATAAGTAGATGTTATTTGTATGCGAGTATGTTTGAATCTCTAGTCTCTCGCAAAACATTTCTTCCGAAGTAAACTTTACTTTGTAGTAGGGCTTTGACTAACAACGCTTCGGATTGGTTAGTTAGAATTTTATAACTTTTTTTGGAGATGGTACCTACTCCATGGGGACTACCGTTAGACCCAGGTAAGGTCTCTGGAAGTTCAACTGGTCGAGGGCAGTGATAATTGTAAATACTTGGGTTTTTACTAAATGTGTAAAACCGGTGACCTTTTTTATGGCCATTTTATATTACTGGTAATACCGTAGTTCAGTTCGACTATTGCTTTAAAAATTTTGCTTTTACTGCATTGGGACATGTTTTCTTTGAAATATGATTTTAAATTGCTTTAACTGAATATTAAATGTTGTCTAAATGCTTTTAAGGGTCACAGGTCACCAAACGGACTGTGAATTTTTGTTTTTTCTGTTGTTACGCAGTAACACGAATATTGTACATATTTCAAGCTGCGTGTTTATTCGGCAACGGTCGATCCTAAATCGATTAAGAATGCATGTTTTTGCGTGTGGTGTGTTCAATTCTGCTTATATTCAGGGAATTAAGTCGCCTTTTTCTTTTCTTATGTTCGTTCTTATGTACTAGTTCGCGATAATTTGAATAAATACGGTTATGGCGATTTATGTTAAATTCTCAGAACATTCATTTCTTTAATTATTAGACCTTCACAAAAACGTACTCGTTGCACGTAGGGTGGATGGTTACAAGTTAGCATAGAAAGTATTTCAGCATTAGAGTACTCGTTTAATTAACGCTATGTCATCAGTTGAAAACGATGAGAAAGTTTACATATTTATTTTGTGTGTAATAAAAATACAATTACTGGCAAAGAAGCATGACATCACAAAAAAGACGATAAAGTGAATTCACGATTGCTTTGTATCGATCAAAGAGTTCAAAAGAGCGTGTTAAGATGCATTGTTCGAATGTCAATACAAATCGACTAATATATGTAATAACACATGTAAAATAAACGCATTAGAAAGTGTTTAGACTGCGTTGGTGGAACATTCGTATACTTATTGTAATAAAGTACGTCTCTAATAAAATGTCAAACAGTTCGTGAAGTATTGACATTTCGATGACCTTGGTTTAATACTTTCATAGGCAGGATAATAAAAGGTATCGATTAATTTAACAAAAAAGTTGTTTCGTGTTGAAGTTAAAGCATTGACCATGCTTATACCGTTTTTTGGAAAACCCCACATCCTTTGCAGTTATTGTTTAATTAGGGTCTGGGGCCTGCGAGTACTCCAGGTATAGACGCATGTACTGTCGTAGCAGTTCTTTTAGTTAGTTCTAACTGTGCGCCCGTCTTGTAAGCACCGAATTCTTTAATAGTTTCTTTAATTTTTGGATTTTTCTTTATAAATATGATTATTAATCTGATATACTTCACGCGTGTATTTTATTTCACATAACCCCTTAACAGTTCGCTTTCAAGAATAAAGTGCAATTGCATCTGACGATTGCATCGGTACATCCGTGTGAACAATAAAGTTAAAAGAAGTTAAAACGTATTATATTATACGATTTTTTTCTGTATCATTTTCTGTCCTAGCCCTCAGAATTACCCTGTATTCTGTTACAAAAGATACCTTAAGGTAAGTGAAATGAGGTGAATGAACTCATACAAAAAAAAATGGTTTTGCTAAAAAGTTTAATATAATTTTTTAGAAAGAGATACGAATGTTCATATAATGATAAATTAGTAGCTAACAAATCGAGCTTTAAAGAAAAGTAATTGCAATTACAATTCGATACGGAAAGTATATTTTTCAGTTAATTAAACTAAATGATTTCTTCGCTGTAAAGTTTCTGTAGAAATTTCTGACCTTTTAGAAAATTCTATAAAATCGCTTTCTTCAGTAATTATAAAGTTTTAAATAATTATAATATTATTTATGTAAATAAAAAATGACGGTCATGCAACTCTAAAAGATATCCAACCTTTTATTTACTTTTCAAATAAAAAAAAATGCAAAAATTGAAAACCAGTTGAAGATATATGAGAATGTACTTTATTAAGAACGAAATATCATCATTTTATAGCTAGTATCTTCAATATTGCAGCAATAAAGTCTTCGATGAGTAACACAATGTTATTGATTTCTTTGAAATATGTATATGTAATTCATACGGTGCATTAACAAATGTAATAATTTATTTTTATATTTGTTTACAGTCAATACTAAAGCAGCCTTATGCACGAAAACATAACTGAAAGTACAGTACGCACCGATCCAATTATTATCATGAAATAAATCATTATCCATTTAACAATTATGATCGCTTATGGTCCATGGGTCATTGCTCAAGTGTGGAAACATCCTTTATCATATTTTGAAATATAAATAATCAATGGACATTAATGTTCACTTATATTTCGAATGACAATTGATAAATACTGCAGTTTATGCTCTGTGACGACATGTGCGATTGACTAATTAATTATCTTTCCTAATTTAATGACCGTTTTCCATTTTAAATAGCAGTAATTATTCTGAAATAATTTCTGCTTATATTTGTGTATTTCTGATTAATATACAAAAAATTAATTTTCTGATTTAACTAACTGTATGCATTCTTAAAAGCAATTGGCAGTAAGGAAAAACACAATAAAAAATTAGCTTTATCTTAATACTTCTTTTGCGCAGAATTATTTCAAAGAATCGACCTACATACAAAAATATATGATTCCATCTAAAAAATTCAAAATAATCTCGATTTCTTTATGATAACAAACAACTTAAAAAATTACTATTATCGCTAATTGTTGTTTACACGATATTGATTTTACTTTGGTTAATAATTTAAAATATTTTTAAATTAATACGTCATAAAGATAGAATTTCTTTTATTGGTAAGTAAACTGCGTAATGTAATTAGAACTAAAAAATTGTAAATAATATTGTTTAAAAAATTGTATTTACGACATTGCGAATTTCACGATATCAGTAGTAATTAGAAAACTATGAACAGTGTCGGAACAGAATACGTATTCTTGAAGTGTAAATACGAAAGGTGACATATTTGATTACATTATTAAAAATAAAAATGCGCTATTTTAGCAGTTTCATTTTTTGACTTGTTGTGCTTTATTCTATATCACATGTACACATACAAATAAGTAAGAAAAGCGACAACGAAGTTGCACAACTTCAAAGAAGTACAATTCTTAAAAAGATGCGTTCTGTACGTAATAGAAATAAATATACATTTTACAGTAAATGATATTTAAAACATTGTGTACACCATTTTTCCTTCTTATAAGCGAAAGATGTTCTGGTAATTTTTTGTATTCTTCAGGAATATTAAAAAAAATTAAAACATAAAACTAATTTTCATTTAAAGCTAGGCGCGTCTTTCTTAGGTTAATGATAGATTGCCTTAGATTAATTTCTGTTTTAGGTCTTGTAAACCAAAAATACCTTAACTTTCACTTTATGATAAACATTGAAAATCAAAAATTGTTCATTTGAACGTACCGATTTAAAGAAAATGGAACAATACATTAAAACGCAGTGTTTACACAAAATCTATTCACGCAAATATACTTATCTTCTTCTTCTACTCTAAAACTTAAAACATTTACTTATCCACTTCCAAAATTTAAACAGCAACTAATTATTTTAACAAGGGACATCACCCAAACGTTATACGCCGATTTTTATGAAATTTTTAGATGTTATAGAATTTGAAAAAAAAATATTTTACACGTATTTTTTTTACGTGCGAATATCTACTTTGAGGTGGTGAAAATAACCCTTAAAGTTGGAGTTGAAAAAGCTATTTTTACAAATATCTCGGGAACTATTAGCCCAAGATAAAAAATTCAAAATGCAAATTTTTCTGTTTTAGAAGGCCAATAATATGGCGTAAGTGGATTTTTGAAAAATTCATTTGTTTAAAAAATATGTTAAAAATAAACATTATTTTGCAAATTTTTTTAATAAAACGTTGAAATATTTTGATCAAATTTCACATACATAAACTATGGGTCCAAAGAAAAAATACGGATAAATTGGAATTTTTAATTTCTCTCATGAAAAAAATATTACTATGGTTCGAGTTATACGTACATTTTATACCTTCCGTTCGGTGCACGACTGATTTCAATACATAATATTCCAGCAATTGTATTATATTACATTTTTGATCATATTATTATTTGATTAAGATATACAAATTTAAGTGTTATTTTCTCAAATTCAAAGTGGATATTCGCACGTAACAAAAAAATCGTGTCAAATATTTTTTCAAATTGTATAACATAAAAATTTCATCCAAATCGACATGTAACATTCGGGTGATGTATCTTGTAAGAGGCAAAAGACTCCAATAAGTGCATCGGAAATATACAAAGTCTTGTTTACATTAAAAACTTTACATAGGTTTGTCCGGTTTAAATAGACCCGCTACAAATTTCAGTCTGAAAATCTTTCGAAACATAAAGCAAACAAAGTTCGTTGGCAGTATTTTTAGTACTACTGCTTTTCTTCAAACAATGTAATATCACACGCTGGAAATATTCCAGTTTTTCATATTTTGAGATGCATAGAAAGAAACTGGAATACTTTACCATGAAAACAAATATACTGTTGAAAAACTAGAAGAGAAGTGAATGCAACCATGAAAAACATGTTAGGCTGTATGTTCGGATAAACGTTGCTAAAGAAAGTCGAATGTTCAAATTCCTACATAAATACTCAGAGGACCCAATATTTTTTTTTTATTTGTAACGTAGCGCAAAAACGCTTGAAATGTATCTCCCGTACACCGCGTATCCAGCGTACCTCGGGCAAGCCATGTCATAAAAAAGCCTTTGTAGACGGCAACACGCACCCATGATTGGACGGACTTAGAAGTACAAAAACAGTATAAATACCGGCAAAAATTCATATCCAAGGCAGTCGAGCGTTAGAAAAGAAACTTTGCCGACCAACTCTACCCTTGGAGCGGCCAGACCTTAGCGGACCAGGCTCCCCGTTTTTCTGTCGGACTTACTTCCAGAGTTGATTACAAAACTTGTTTACGTACTGACCGAAGATATTTATTATTTTAGTATCGCAAAATATTATTTTAAAGTAGCTAATATGAATCATACCTAACTGTTGCATCTCCTTAAAATCCGATGCATCAACGTCATTATATTCTTAAATAACCGTTCAAACCTCCGAAAACGAACTATACAATCCAGGAAGGGCAATAGACCGAAAATTTCGAACCGACCGTAAAGGTAATAAGTTTATGAAGCCATTGACCATTTTTTCGTTAGGAAAAATATTCTCGCGTCAACGACCCAAGTTTATTGCTTGGGTCCAACATGTTAATTCTCAATTCCGTTATTTTCAACCATCATGGTCAGGGTCAGAGTGCTTTCTCACCTTATTACCTGCTACGGGTTTTTCCCAAAACACGCGGAATCCTTCGCGCGTCACCCCTTGGTCGCGGCCACTTCCAGGGGTGACCATTTCTTTGACGAGGGCGTTAACATTCAAAAACACCACAACCAATCAAAAATTACATTCCCTTCCAAAGCGTCACTTCCGAGGTGACGTTGATGGACACTTCTGCGAAAATCGGGAGAAACGAAGAACATCACGAACAAACTACATCGCGACTAGAAACGAAGAACATCACGAACAATCTACATCGCGACTAAAAACGAATAACATCACGAATAAACTACATCACGAGTAGAATCGATTAACATCACGAACAAACTACATCACGAGTAGAAACAATTAATATCACGAACAAAAACAACTTACAACACGAGCGCGAAACCTCAAGCAGTAATAACGCGATCGAACAAATCGAACAACAAACGATCTTCTGAATCAGGTCCAGGCTCATTAAATTGTGGCTGGATCAGAATTAGCGCTGGGTGCTCGAATCCGCGCAATTCAATCAACACTAACATTTTGTGTTTGTGTAGATGCTTGTAAATAAACGTTTGGACAATATAGGCATACCGAATTTCAGCCAATGTTACCAGATTTGACGTTATTAGGCTTTGTTCCCAACGGGAATATTTACATAACTAATAATGTTTACGCGGATGTATCTATAAAATCAAATTATCTAAACGTGGAGATTCTTGATGTGTACCAACGGATTTTAGTGGAAATATTACAAAGAGTTGATGAGTCATTAAGGAATCGAATAAATGTTTGCATGCAGGCTGAAAGACTTTTGAACATCAAATTTAGAAATTTATGTACAACGTATACATTAGTGCTTATTTTTCCAAAAATAACGCTGAAGCCTTAAAGCACAGCTAAAAATTCCACCCAATCCAAATGTTCAAGTATATGCAAATTCATTGAACCTATTTATATAACAATTAATCAAAATAAAATTTGTAAATTTCCACATTTTTTTGGAAACAAAGGTGCCATATTTATAAAACTATGAAAGATATGGATAAAATAGCAACGGATTTGAAAGAAGCACGAAAAATTACCTTAGAGAATATATTCTTACTAAGATCTTTCAATCGGTTCGATTTTTATTGATAGAGTGAAGAAAGGTAAAATTTACACCATTTTGAGGACTTTACGGGTTAAACTAATGATTTTTCGCCATAAGTAATTAATTTCGCCGTACAGAAACAAAAATATCTTCTAAACTATTAATTTTTTATTACAAACGACTTAATACTGTTGTGTACAGAAGACTGAGCTGCATCGAACAGTACATTAAAAAATATAGAATTCCCTTTAAAAAAGTGGATTTGACCGTCACGTCCTCTATGTATCCCTGCAGACAAAAACTATCTTAATCAAGTAATTTTTCATTTGGAATAATGTAACTTTTGTTTAAAACATTGTTATGTACCATCAATTCTTTCAAAAATATTTAAGTGGAATTATTTAATACAACACCCTGTAGCGATGAAACGAGAAGAGTAATTAATTAACAGTTGAAAGAGTACAGAAATAGTTACATTAAAATACGACACAAAATCTGTTATATACTGCATAGAAACAGAATATACGATACTAACAAATATCGTGAATCAACTGAAATACTAAAGCTGTAATATCAATAGAGACAATGGATGCGAGATAAATTCGATGTGATACTTCATTTGCATAGTTCTATTTCGAAAAGGTACACACGAATTATCTGCAGAAATTAATTTCCATTGTGCCGTTGATTTGATAACTGTTTTTGCATTCATCTTAAATTTGCAATTTACCGGTTGTACTACTAAATTACTATGTTTGAGAAAAAATTATATAAACGCTATAGGAAGGTTATTATCATTAATTTAGTTGCAAAGCACAAGTGAATGAAATATTACCCCAGACTTTTTTGCGCAACGGTGGCCGAGAAACGTACGAGAATTAATGGAGGTGTGAATTGTACATTAATCACAGGTATACAGTCTTGCAATCTAACTCGAGCCACGATCAAATAACGTTTGGGAACTAAGCATTTATAAATTTAATATCACATATAAATAACGCTGTTTATCGAAGTGATTCATACGTAACAAAGATATTGCATTTTATGAATCGTTACTTTTATAATACATGTGTCAACTGTGTACATGAATTTGTAAATCACTATAATGGCGTTTTTCGAATGTATGCACGTATACCTGTATTGTATATGTACATTAGGGTGGCCCTTGTTTTTCGACTTCCAAATTTTCAGTTCAATTTTCAGTTTAATGCAAACATTGATAATTTTTTGTATATTGTTGATAGCCGAATGCAAATGTTAGTATTATACGTGTAAAAAATTATATTTTTATTACAAAATATTCACAGATACTTTCAAAATAAAGGGCCGTAAACATATCCGATGTTAATCTGAAATCGTACAAATTTGAAAACTTCAACTTGATTGCGGCAGGGGTTTCTGTTATCCAATTATTCTGAAACTTTGCAATTATCATCTTTTCACTAAGTGTCAAAATTTTGGGGGGGTGCAATCATGAAAAAATAAAAAAAAAAGTCGAGCTCTATAGTTAAGGACCACCCTAATGAATATGTGTATGTGTTTATCACCTGCAAAGAGTTACAGAAAAAAGCACACGTATCTTTCGATTCAGACCGTACTTTATTTACACAGTTATTGAATATCGCTAGTGTTCATAATATTGTAACCCTTAAATCTAGTTTCCAATGACAAAGCATGAGTACATTGCATATTCTCAATCAATAATGGTTAATGTAAATGACAAGTGATTACTAGAATCGAACATAATTTAACCATGGTATAGTCGTCACACAAAATAATGAACTTGTAGAATAGACCCCTATCAAGAGAAGGTTTCTGAATTTAATCATCACATGTGGTGCTATTTTAGGATTTTTTACATTCTATTCGAAACTGCCTTGTAATTTTGTACAAAAATTTTCTTCGTATGATCATAGTCGGAATTTCACATACTTATCACTTCCAAACTCTTACTTCGATTGTTTGAATTTACAGATTTTGTCTAAAGAAATTTACAAACTCGTTATTTCGTGATCAGTTTTTTCATATTAGTTTGTTTCTTACAGTTAAATACTATAAAGTAGATTTTAGAGTTTTGCGATATTCATTGCCTTTAATCTCCCATCTTAGATACATGAGTGTGATGTGTCCAACTGTCTAAATGATAATTAATGAATTAAATTACTGGTATCTTTATTTTCAAAAACCAAAAAACCTTCTTCATTTATTATCATCTTTAACTCATACTTCTACTCTATATGTATAGCAAGCTTCTTTATGTATATTGTATTTAAATTCTGTTCTTTATATACCTACTTTATCCTATCTACATCCTTCCCTCATTCCTTACTTTACTTAATTTACCTTCTTCTATCTTTGGCCATTTAAATACCTTCTCATTTTCACTTCGCCCTAATATCCCTCCAAGTATGCAATTTCCTCTTTTCCCCTCGTAGCAATCCTTTAGCAAGAAGGTATTCTAATGTCTCCTTACCTTTATTACAAATTTTACATATTCTTTCACTATTTTCCATCTAATACTTGTTATAATTCTCTTAATTCACATATTTTTTCTGTAAAATTTGTTTCTAACTACTTATTCTATTATACTATCAGATACTCCAATATATGTACAATCTATTATATTATTATGACCACAGTCTGTTCTAAATAAGCATAGACATTATTTGAAAGTACTAATTTAATTGCGACAAAAGTTTACAGACAATGTTACAATTTACCATACCTGTTTATAATTGATCAATATCACTTTCTGCTAGACTGACGAGATAAAGAACGACATAACAATTTTGTTTTTCAGACGTTTCATTTGACACATTTCAGTTTTCTAAATTTTTGTTTTTAAATATAGTGATATTCTAAATTGGCTGGGTATCTGGAGATTTTAATAACAGCTTAACAAAAGACACGCAATTAGTAATATAATAACAGAAACACGTGTAATTATGAAATATCGCGGTGGTCAAGAAAGAGGACATCAAACTAAATGTAATATTTATTAATAATTTTTTAATAAATATTGAATGTTGTAGTTAAAACAGGAATAAGTTTTTCAGCGATATCCTTCATCCGCACAAGAACTTCCGTAACTTGCTACGTTACGGTAAGTATTCTGGTAATGTCCGTGAAGTTGTAAGCCCGGTAAACTTAAACTTAGGTCAACGCACAAAGAAACGTAATAACCCGTACCGTCATTATGGAAAGTTTTATCATCCAGGATAGCATCACGTTTACGGTAAATATGTTAAATATTTTATTCAGTATATTAATATTTCTTATTAAAAATTCGTTAAATATAAAAATAGAGACATTACCTGTAACGAACTCTTCATGATCATCTCAAGATCAGATAAATAAGAATGTATTGCATTTCCCTTTGGTACCATGTAACATTCTTTTGAAATATTTTTTCACGCTTCTGATATTTTCAAAAATAATCATATATATTCATTTAAAATGGACATACTACGCAATAAATAAGAATACTTTTGTATTCATAAAATGAACATATGTTGTATAAAGACATATTTGAAACTTAATCTTATTAATATTGATAAAACTTTATAAAATAATTTTGCAAGTGTGTCGCGCCTTAACTCTCGCTCCGCTGAGCAGCCTACAATCTCACGCGTCTCGATACAATTTGATTATTCTAGACCTTTCGCTTTTTCTAGAATATTCGCGACGCTATATAATTTTTCGATGTATTCTTTACTATTTCTATGAGATATCTAATAGATTTTATATCTGATTTTCAACGAATAATCTACTTTATTCGCTCGCGTTTTACATAATTTTTTTGTACGCTACAAATTGAATTAAAGTTTAGTTAGTAATAGCATCTCTGCTTATTTTTAATGTTTAAATTAATCAAAATGTGATATTAACCTTTTGTGGTCGTATAAATTTGTATTTAAGTGTCATGCTGATTGGAGTTAATTTTCGGTGAACGAACAGTAATAAACAATATACAAGATTGTGAAGAAAAAACAAAATTTATTAATTCTTTCTTAAACTTTAGATATAACATGATAATTCTTTTTTATTTTTATTTTATGTAAAAATTATAAAATAAATTAATTTTATAATTTTATAAAATAAATAAATTAATTAATTTTATAATTTTATAAAATAAATAAATTAATTAATTATAAAAATTATATTTTATAGTTCACGATTGGGTGCTATCTTTCAAAACAGTCTCCAAAATGAAGTTTAATAAGCAGTCGCCAAAATTAGCCCAGTAGTCTTTCATATTAGGAATCGGTGTTGTACCCACATTCAGTATTACGCCCAACAAAGCAGTTAACACTTCTGTCGTCACATTGACCCAATTATGCCAAGTTAACCGTTCAAATAAACTCTGCTGTTCTTTTTTATATTCAGCATATTTATTTGTTTCAAGCAGTGTATCCGTGAAAACGAGAGAACAAAACCGTGAAGTTCCGAGCAATGAACAGGTACATTAGGTCCAGCAAGCTTCGATCAAATCTAAAATTAGTTACCACTATTCTTATTTTCATCATTTCCTCCTCTTTCATTATGGCTAGAAATTTCTTCGTTACAAATGTACCATTATAAAAACTATTAGAATAAATATATTCAAATCAACCTTTCGTTTGATCACTTTTTATATCAAATTCAGTGTTCGAAGACTCGAAATAAAATTCATTATCGCTACTCTCAATTTCAGGGTACACTTCTTCCAGTAACTTCCTTTTCGCTGTTTTAGAGTATTACTTTTTAAATATTTTACAAAGCGAAAATGTCTAATTATGCTTGAACACAATTTGTAAAATATTATTTCGAATTCCTACGTGCCTACGAAGCTTGTTGACTTAGTTTAATACAACATCAGTATAGTTTTTTACTGTGGTGACTGAGAACAGACATACAATTGGAATGGTAAAAAAGCTCTGGTGACTGAGAGCAGACATATGATCGCGAAGGATTAAAATGTATTAGCTTTACATAGATGACATTATACCTAAGTTTTTATTATTAAATATTTAAGTTGCAATTGATTAATGTTATATGTAAAGTAAATCTAATTTTTTAGTAATTTTGCTTAAATATTTAATTGAAATATTGTGTTCTTTCACTGATCACTCATTGTTCCAGCTGTTCCGTGTTGCATCATCCTCGTAACTCCGAATAATATCAACTCAGTGCTTATGAGCAATCAGTCAGAACCCAAATCGTGTCTACACGCAAGTAAACCATTATTGCCCTACTATAAATCAAATAACTTTCTCAAGCTGTACGAAATGGTTATTTCAGTACAGAATATCAGTTCGAAACTACGTATCACTTGCGCAACATTAAATAGATATTTTGTGAGTTCTGAAGAACGTCTCCGCAACTCAGATTTCAGCGGCCTTGCTGACAAAACAGAACGCACGCCATTCATCGGAAGCTAATATATCCTTCCTTAAAGCAATTTCTTTTCCATGTCCTGAACTGTGCACCCCCTGCGGTGTACAGTGTTTACGAAATCCATGTCAATCTGGCTGGCAGATGCACTCGTGCTCAAGCACTCAGCAGCCTTACTCGTGCAATATACCCCACGGCCGAGACCAATAGGAGGACCCAAATCACTCCAGTGCTTGCGTCACTTACATCCATCATCAACAGTTATGACCACATAGAGTGAGGAATAAAGGTCTCGCGATCCTATTCGCTCAACCGTGTCACCAATCGGGGTTTTTGCCAAATTGCGGATTGACCCTGATTGGTCCTCTATGGTAGACACCTCCACTCCCCCTCTCATATTCTTAAGTTTTCATTTTTGTGCAACTCATTCAGTCTTGATACGAATCTCTCGTAATTACCAATTCACTGGGCGAGCCTTCGTCTTAGAGATTCGCGTAGTAACCATTTATCACTCGGCGACCTTCGTCATCAAGACACGTATACATCTTGGATTTGTGGGGCGAAGCGTTGCAACCTTCGTCGACATGATCGGCCATCGTGAAGGTCCCATCACAACCAATTGCTCATAGCCTTTTTTCCTACCAAACATCAAAGTCAATCAGCTCTACACCACATTCAAATTATCGAACTCAAAGACGATTAGTTTTACACCATAGTCAACTCATCATATAATCTCCACCATTCTAACGAGTTGTGGAGACGCAGACAGATGTGTGGACGAAGCTTTACGACCTTCGTCAATCTGATCGGCCATCGTGAAGGTTCCTCCACGACCCAATGCTCATAAACATCAGCGTAGACAAGATTTCACGTAAAACCGAATAAGCCTTAGAGAAGTTATTACATTATTAATATTTATTGTATTAAAAGGAGTATGTTTTGTGTTCTATACATTTAGGTTATTAATAACTATACAAAAATATAATTCTTCTCATTCTTAAACTCGTCATTATATTAACAAAACACACAGTTTTATAACATATTTCTAATCATTTTTCTTGTTATAAAGTCACCTAAATTCTTTACAATGCAGAAGAAAGAGAAAAAGAAACAAGATTACACACAGAAACATGTTTGTTGGTATTTCAAAATAGGCATTTCGTTACAAGATGTCAGTAAGAAGTTCCATATGTCAAGATTAATTTAGAAGAAAAAAATCATTGTAATTGGTTAAATGACTTTATTATAAGTAGAATGTTTTCATTTAACAAAATATTACTATTTTAATTTGTTGTATTCAATAATAACAGTAATTAAATTAACACATATTTAATATTTGGGATAGTAATAATTCATGATTACAACACACTATGAATATTGTTTAATTACTGGACCATATGAAAATTTTCAGATTTTAATTATTTTAAAACATATTCTTTCATAAATGTCGATTCTTATTATTTTATCTGAAATTTTATCCTTTTCAATAATCGTATTGAGTTATAATTTTTACTTTATATTATTGTGCTATTAAGTTGACAACAATCATAAAGCCTATTAGACAACTGCCTAGGGCTTAAACTATGAGGAAATGTAAAAATCCAGCTGCTCTTGTTGAATGGTATAATAGATATAATTATAACGTTTTATTTATCATAATAAATAAATTACAATATAAACCAGAGAAAAATATCAGTAACGGCTTGTTGTTCTCCCTTCCAGTCCCGGTAAATTCATAATACGAGGAATTAATAACAGTTACAATTTATAAGAAATAACACAATCTAAATTATCGTTTTACTTTCTTTATAAATTTCATTGCTAATGATTAATTATCTCTATCACTTGATAAATTGTATCTACTAAACATTTTCAATGTAGTTTCTTCAATATTTTAATAATTTTGCTTTGCCATTGTTAGGAATACTTTAAAACAAGGAATCACGTTAATTGCTGGAGACATACCAAAGGAATCGCGGTTTCTTAGATAAGCCAAGATGGCAGCAGTTGTGTTTAACATCATTTCATTGTTCTATCACGTACACCGACAACGTCGCTGTTTAAGCTCATTCTCCTTTTACAAAATCGAATTACGTTTCGCTGTTCTAAACCGCTATTCTGCAAATGGAATCAAGAATTTTCCAGAAAATTTTGCATTTTTGTCTGCACTAAAATTGTTGGTAAAACTACTAAAAACTCTGCACACACATAAATCTTTCTTTAGTATTTAATGATTCTTCAAATTCTAGATGAGTTACTTCAAACTTGTATTCCAGGAACGGTTTATTTACAAAAATTACTTAGTCGAATTGCAGTATAATTGATTAATTAATTAGTACTTTACGTTTGATATATTATAAATAAGATATGTACAGGGTGAGTTACTTATCGTTTGTACCTCAAATTTCTTTGTTGCTTTTGCAGATAAGAAAAATACTTGGTGAAAATATTAAAGCATTTGAAGAGGGGCATATGCCACTGGAGTTCAAGACATCTGCAGAATATGTTTCCTAAGTAGACATTTTTTTTAAATAGAGTGATTTGTTTTGAAAATTTATTTTCTAAAAAACTTTAGTTCTCTTAACCTGGTTTTAAATCGTTCATTTGCGAATTTTCCGGATATCGACACTAACAAGAATATTCTTTGCCATCAATATGATCAGTTGTATCCTAGATTCAAATACTCTAGACGTTTCTTTCAACGCGATAAAAAGGGAAGACATCGATTTTCCATTGGCAGATATATTGGATTATGTGGTATAACTAGCAAATTGAATAAAATTATAGATCATATATTGCAAAAATGATAGTTTTTCATTTATGTTTATAAATAACGTTGACTACAAATGTAATATCTTTCAATACGATTCGATTTAATATTATGTCGTGACTAAACTGGCGTACGCACTAGGGTGGCCCTTATTTTTCGACTTCCGATTTTTTTTTTTGTCTCACCCCCTAAAATTTTTACACTTGGTGAAAAAATGATAATGCCAAATATCAGCATGATTGGATAACAGGAACCCGTGCCACAATCGAGTTGAAGTTTTGAAATTTGCACGATTTCAGGTTAACGTCCGATATGTTGGTGGCCTTTTATTTTAAAAGTATCAGTGAATATTTTGTAATGAAAATATAATTTTTTACACGTGTAATACGAACATTTGCATTTAGCTTTCAACAATATACACAAAATTATTAAATTTCAACGTTAAACTTGATATGTAACGTAGCGTTTGATCCACCGGATAATGTGACTGCTAGGTAACTGGGAGCTGTATACAAATTGTGCAAAAGTTGATAAATTTTCTAAAAATTCTGATTGTATTATAAATGAATTTCTTTTAAAATCGTTATAAACAAAATATTCTTTATTAAAATTTAAGTTATGTCTTATATAATGAATAAATTAGCCTATTATTAAATTGTACGTAGTTTTTAATATATATTCTGTGTTAGTGTAGAGTTACGTACATCAGGATAAAGGCTTTTATAATTCTCAGTTACTTGTAAAATGTATTGTGTTTCTTCTTCATTTTTGGTCAAGGTGAGACCATAAAAAAATCGATCTCTATAGCTAAGGGCCACCCTCGTACGCACAGTATGCAAAGAAAATATGTGGATTTGTTGGAAGCAAGTTCATAAATATACACGTATCGATAGATTTAGAATGAAATATTCGTCACTTTTTATCATTATACAAATTTGAATAAGTTGGAAAATAAAGTGATCAAAAATGATTTTGTTATAAACAAAATGTATTTTGGCTAATTTGTTTACATCTTCTTACTGTACATGAATGTCCTGAAACTTTTCCATTTATGGTTTTCATATATCTTCGTTAGTTTTCAAAATAGTACTTGTGAGTTAAAACTTTAAAGAGTGGTCTCATCCCTTGTTGCGTTCCAGTCGGTAAAAAATAATACGTGCTTAATACGTGTCTTATTTCTGATTGCTTAGCAAATGTATGTTTTATCAAAATCGGTGGAGGACACTTCCGTGCCTTTTTTTGTTAGATCCCTTTTATAATCGCCGGCACATACTGCATACCATATCTTCTTGTCTCTAAAGTAATGCACGATCGATTCATTTATTTGAGACTCATTCATTTATAAACGGTTTAATTAGTCTACCAAATGAAATGAAGTACTATCTATCATTCAAAACAGATGATGAACGATTTCAAGTGGAACATTCCCCAATCATTCAATTAAATTTTGTTTTAAAATACTGAAATATGATTCACCAGTTAATTTCATATTTACATAATATTCAACTAAATAGATGCCTGAGTGGAATATATATTGATAATAAGTTGTTATATGAGCTTCATTGAAAGAAATAAGGATGGATTTTCCGAAACATCGAAATCTCAGATTTGCTCGTATACAAGAAAGTTTCGAGCTTCAAGAATTCGAAACTCTCGAAACCCAGATAAGAAAATTCATGAAATCAATGAATAATGAATCATTATATCCCGAATACTTGGAAGGGATTGCTTTACCAATACCGGTGATTAGTTTCTATTTTTGAAGTTATAAGTACGTTGGCACTCCATCCTGATCGTAAAATTACATAAAGAATGCGTGTGATGCATGTGAACTTAAAAAATTTGGTTAACATCGGTTCTTAAAATAAGATACTCTTCTGGCAAAACAAAATCACCGCTTCAAATTTGTAGAGTTTCGAACGTTGAAAAATTTTATAAAGTCTCGAAAATTCAAAAAATTGAGTCGAACTCACCCCAAGGAGGTAGTGTAAGTGAAGGAGTTACTCGGCAATTTTATGTAACGTAGTGAGAATCCTGATAAAAGCTAAGGGGAAGGAAGTCTAGAATCTCTTGTCTTCACACATTAAGGAAATAGACAAACAACATAAGTGATGGAGCACTTTCTTTTCTACACTTCCTCTTAGAAGACAATGCAGGAAAGGCAATGTAGGAGAAAACTTCACTGCTCCCCTTAATTCTCGAGTTACCTGCTATGTATTATGTCTAGTTTTCACGAAACCAGTATTCGGTTTAGTATTCATTTTAGAGAAGATTTGTTTTCATAATTATTAAAAATAGGCGATGTTCATCTTCCCAACATCAATAAATTTGTAAAAATGATAACTGAATGATTCGCCTGCAATAATTTGATTATATCTAATTTAGAAGATAATTACATGGATTACTTAAAATAAGACAAGTAATGGTAAAAAATTCTTACAATATAAAATTTTAAGTTATTGTTTACAAACATTCAAATAGAATAAAGAGTACTATAACCTCTTTTGACAATAACATATGATATATGTATCGTCGAAATTTTCCCAACATGGAGAAATTTCGTGTTTCAAAATAATGTTCGAAGTTGAATGAGGAGGAGGGTTAATAAAAAATGAATTAGACAAATTTGAGCCTGAAAAATCATTAATTTATTGGCTCGAATAATGTAATTTAAAGCGTGTGTGTGATTGAGTATGTTTGATAGTTGATTGGAGGAGCACAAGGTCTCACTCAAATAATGATATGATTCGTGTAATAATCCACATTGCGTAGGATTGTCCACGACGATTTATTCGAGGAGTGTAGGGTCCCACTCGAATAATGTTATGTTTTGCGTTCTTTACCACCCTACACTGACTCATTCGAGGAGTGTAGGGACCCACTCAAATAATGTTATGTTTTACGTTCTTTACCACCCTACACAGGCTTATTCGAGGAGTGTAGGGTCTCGCTCGAATAGTGTTATGATTGTATTTGGAATCCACTCTGCACTGGATATTTTACGTTACTCCAGGATGCATGAAGTTTGTACGCTATTCCGCGATACACGTAGGTTGTACGTTATTCCGCGATACACGAAGTTTGTATGTCATTCCGCAATACACGGAGTTGTTACTCTCAATCCGACCCGCACAAGACTCAACGAATGACTGTCTCTTCGATATATAAAAATTGCTCCAACACCCTCGCGTATTAGTGGGTGACGGTTAGGAAAGATCTATGCTTTGTTATTTGAAGGCCGAGAAAAAAGAATGTATAGCCGTTAGCCGATTTATGGCAAGCGCATGTTAACGTTGGGACCGATCCGGATGGCACTTGATAGACAAACGGTTCTAGTTGACCCGTATTCCGAGGTATACAGCTATTCACGGTGGTCTACACGTCGAACCTCT
Source organism: Megachile willughbiella (assembly GCA_945859595.2). Lineage (NCBI taxonomy): Eukaryota > Metazoa > Arthropoda > Insecta > Hymenoptera > Megachilidae > Megachile > Megachile willughbiella. Next base: position 3,800,115 of record OX243798.1, read on the forward strand.
TGAACCCCGTAATAAATTCCTTAGTCGCAGTAAAGGTCGGAGTTCGCGTCCGAACAATATATTTTAATTATAGTATCTTTGGACAAAAACACGCGGCACAATATACTTTTATTGCACTTATTTATATTACAAAAATTAATATATCTTACTGCATAATTTATTATATTTTGATACATAATGCAAATTGTGTTGTATATAAATGGACTTCATTCAATTGTAATCGTTCATTTTGTAATGCATAAATGAATTTATATGAACTTGATAATGTAGGTATTGAAGGGTAAAAATACTAAAAAATTGATTATAAATAATATTCACAGAATAAGAGTAAAACTACTCATACCTCTACTCATTTCTTTCTATAAAATAAAAACTCATTTCCTCATATTTTAAACAAATATATTAAACTACATCGCAATTGGACAAAAGTCATGATTTTACAATATGTAGTTGTTCTATTTTTAGTGATCCAAATGTTTAGAAATGTCAAATAACGTTTTCCATAATATTTATTTTGTTTACATTTTCTACGAAATAAAAGCAACCAAATAACAAATATAAATATGATATGAACAAGTTGTAGAATTATTATATAATTGTTATAGAGAAGTAACAAAATTCACGACCTATATTGCTATCAGGATCACTTGTTGCGAACGAGCATAGATAGTCGGAATAGATGATGCTATGGATACCTAACGGTAACTGAATAACTGATACTGATCGTCACTTTATGTAATGCGAAGCTCTTGCATTATTCAAAAATCACGCATGAATGGCACGTTCTCATGTTCTACTGCACCAACGGTCTGGTGCAGTTTGTTTACAAAGTTATTGACCGCATAATGTAGGAGAATGTGTCCACACGTTTGCTGGAAGTTTGACATATGTATTCAAAAATATTTTTCCCCTATTTTTCTGGTCAGTATGAAACGAACATGAGATTGCATAGATTATCGTTATTAGGTACATAAGTAGTTACATAATTCACCATTTGGTATGAAAACTAAACTTTTGCCAAATACAGATAATGTGGGAGGGCACTCGAGCATAACATAGGCTTCCTAAGGGTCAAGACACGTATGCAAACTTGAAAATTAATAAATCCCTAAATTTTCAAGTCCTAGAATTAAAAAATTTCCAGATTACTGAAATTTTCAAATTTCCAAATAATAAAATCTTGACATCCACAAATTTTCAAATTGTCGTATTTTCAAATTCCTAAAATTAACAAATCTAAATTTTTACCAAATCCTTCAGATCCCCAAACTACATTACTAAACTTGTAAATTAAATATTTCCAAATTTTCTAATTTTCAAATTTCTGAATCTGTGCTGATGCGTGCATGTTTGAAAAAATGTTTGAGCCTTGTAATCGGCGGAGTATTTAATCGAAACGCGGGATTGTTCATAAGGAATTACTCTTAAGAATAACAGTTTATAACTTATCGTGTCCGATCGTTGACACGACAATAGATACTTTGGCACGAATAATCGAGTTAGGAAAAGATGCGTCCGAAACGAATGACGCTAATAGGTGTACTTTACGAGAAAAACGCGTCTGACGGCGATGACGCGATGATATGTTCTGACGAGTCGTTCTCGTCCGAACTTCCGCAAAAAGTCGGAAGTTTAAGGAAGCATGCTAATTGATTTTCGTCCGTAACAATAATTTTCCAATCAACATGCCAATCAACATGAGTTTTTCCCTTGAGGTGACACGGACGTTGTCCAAAAAATACCACTATGTAACGACCAAGAACCGTTCTCGGTACTCTTTGAGAAAAACCCCGTTTATGATGGAAGTTATTGAAGATGAAAACGAAAATTAGAAATTCTAAACGTTTTGTTAAAAAAAGGTAAAGCTACATTGTCCGCGATGGCGAAATTCTGTCCTTCAAAAATAACCATTCGTCCCGGACCCATCATAAACTACCTACGATTCCCCACGTATTGTGTTCCGTCACACGTTCGGTACAGAATCCCTAAATTTTGATATTTTTAAATTTACAAAGTTTTTTTTTCCAGATTCTTAAATTCCTAAACAGCACCATTCGGACATCCTCAGATTCAAATATTTCTATACACACACAAATCTCCAAATTCCTTGGCCCCAAATTCTGAGGTCTTCAAAGATTCTTCTTCTAGTAGATCTCTAAATCTCAACCCGTTCGTATAGCAACGATTGGTACTACGTCAAATTTATATCTACCCGCAGAATCTTCTCTGGCTACCGGTGGAACAATAAACAACATGTAACATTGTCCAAATGTTAAAAACGTGGCAAATTTTTAACATTTTTCATCGTAAAAAGTAGAAGAAAATTGTATATGTAATAATCATTGCTAAATTGCAATAAACAAAAATTTCCAAAAACACATATCCCCTATTTTGATCTATATTTCACGTATACAAATCTGCATAAAAATCGAGCTGCATTTAAAATAAAAAATCGAATTCTTTTATATATTATTTAAATAAATAATTTCTCCTTAAGATTTCGGAATCGACTAAATTCTTTACTCAAAGATACACAATTTGAGAAAAAGCACCCTCCTATACCCATAACCCTCATGTTGAGAGCTATTTTCACCCCCTCAACATGAATGTCAGCAGGTATTAAAAAATACGTCTCAAATAATTGTCGAAAAGCTACCACATGTGTAAATTTCATCAAAATCCGCGTGTAAGACCTTGGTGATGTCTCTCGTTAGTAATCAAATTTACAATTTGAATTTTAAATAATCAGGATCGAAATATAAATTATTTAAATTGCTATGTCTGATATAATTTGATATAAATGGACTATCACTCAAAAGTTACAGCACGCTTACAGGTTTTGGTGACTTTAATTATTTGATATTAATCCAATATTAGTTCAATATTAGTTTAGTATAAAACAGTGAAATATTTAATTGTACAGATATGTATTATATCAATGTTCTCTTATTAATGTCCTACTGCAGTTGGTGCAGACAGCACTGTGTTCACCTTTCAAACCATGACAGCTGTCTGCATATCTAATACCTGTTTCGCTTGTATGCATGGAATAGAAATACATAACTTATTTAAAAAATAATATAGAGCAATGAAATTAATAGCGATATTAATAGCGATACTTACTTAAAATACATGAGAATAGCCGATGGAGTTTAATTATTAATAACTCTGCTACGGTTATGAATAAATTGCTCAAGTTTGTTATTATACACATTACCAATTCTTTAAAATGTGAAATGCTGCTTTCATGATTTAAAATTTTTTTTCATGTTTTTCAGACTATCATGAAACTTTCGTACGTGTTGTATGATTCATGTTGGTGGGTCTTTTCAAGAATTAAATTCTACATGGCAAGACATACAGAATATTTCAATATTTTACCGTGAAACTTTATCAACATGTTCCACACACAGAAATAAGCAAAAGATGTTATGTTAACATAAGCTTTTAAATACTTTATCAAAAAGTTATAACAAAAGTACAAAATGACGTTAAACTGCTTTGTTTTTTAATTCCACATACAGTGTCCAAATTTTGTATATAAAACTTTATGAGCATGTTCCATAAATAAAAGTGATAAAAAATTATTATATAAATATATCAAATGTTTTATTAAAAGATTGTGAGGAATATAGGAAATAATAATAAAGATTTTTTCCTTTAATATTACATGCGAACAACTGACTTGGTGGTAGCTAGGCTGATACTGAATAATTTTCTCCTTTACCAAAATGTTGTTTGAAGCTTAGTTTTTGAATTATTAATGAAAAACATTGACCAATCAGAGCTTAAGATTAGCGCGCTCCCAGGCGCGAAAGTGAAGGGGTTCAAACGTGATGGTTGATCATGGTTGCGAACAAATACCTTTATACCTAGACAGTGTAATTATTTAATAGGAAGTCCTTATGTCAAATTCAGTTAAATAACGAAGAGAACAATTCAAAATAATGATCAGGTAAGTATTCATTACTTGTAAATAAGAGATTATTTTTTTATTCGTGTAAATTGCATGAATCAAATTTATTCGATACTTGTATTCATTTTTGTAAGGAATACGGAATTGTCGCTCCTTACAAAGATGCAAAACAATAAATTCGCACATCTTGAGAAAAAAAATAACTTTCCTATTTAGCAAAAAAGATTCTAAATCTAATGATTAACACATGTATTAACCGTCGTCTACTTTAAATTTGCAAAACATCTTGAAGTAATGTAATCAAACTCACTTATTGTTTAAAAATAATCTTGTTTCGGTGAAAATATTTTCACGTAATTAGAGCGTTCCATCAATCCTGACCACCCGCAAAAAAAGATATACACTGCCTAACAGCTGTTGTTGCAGCTAGGTCAAGAAACTCACTTTACTTCTTGTTTCACTACCACTTTTCATTGTGACTTTTATTATCACTTTTCACTAATTGCCTAATGTAATAACTACAACAAAAGGACGCAAAGGAAAACGCGTGAACGATTACTGCTAAATGACTTTAACAATTTCTCATTTTCTATACGATGTTGAACACCAGACGCTGTGTCCTGAACTGCCGATCACAACGCGATCAACATCCTCGACGGAAGAAAACGCGTGATTCTACGCCGTGACGCAACAGTTCCTTGAAACAAGGATGTTTAACATTAGGAAGACAGAGACAGACGTATCAAGGGCGTTACACTGATCGTGGTATGATCACCAGTTTAAGGCAGAACGTTCAAAGTGTAATGTTAAAGAGAAAAAAATAATCGCTGAACTTATTTGGATCATCGTTCATACGTTTTCCCTTGTATATTCAACGTTATTACATTTGGAAGTTATTTAAAAGTGTCAGCAAAATATTACACTGAAAGGTGGTAATGAAAACTGACAGCGAAGTAAAGTTACTGATCTGTTTATGACATGAGCTGTAGTGTGGTGTATGTTTTTTACGGAAGGTAAAGACCGGTGAAACGACCCAGTCACAAGGACGCATTTTCACCGAGGCGGGATTATTTTTAGACAATCGGTGAGTCTGATTTAAATTATGTATACATGTTTTGTGAATTTAAAGTAGGTAGGGGTAAATACATTTGTTAATCAATAGATTTAAACTCTTTTTTGTGGACGTAGTGGCTATCTCTTATGCAATTGCACTGTTATGGTGCGAACGCGCTTGTTCAGGGCCGCGGACAACTGTCTCGCAAGAACTGTCGCTCTCGCATTTGGGCGCGCGCTATTCTCGCACTCTGGTCGGTTAGTGTTTTTCATTATTAATTCAAAAACTAAGCTTCAACCAACATCTTAGTACAGGAGAAAGTTGTTCAGTATAACCCCCTATTACCACCCGTTCAAAATTATGCCCACCTATACAGGGTGTCTTACAACCAGTGCAGGTCCCGAAAGTGGGTGGTAGGGTTCGTGATTCTGAACAACCTTCCCCTTTGCAAAAATAGAGTTTCAAGCTTCGTTTTTGAATTATTAACCAAAAACACGGACCAATCAGAGCGGGAGAATTGTGGGCGCCCAGAAGCGAGAGCGACAGCTACTGGAACAGGATTATTTTTAAACAATAGGTGAGTCTGATTCAAATTTGCTTATCACGTATTCATGACAAACGAATAAGTGAACATTATTTGTAACTGTTCTGTTCATTATTTAATTGAGTTTTGACGTAAGGGCTCCTTTTTAATCGTCTAGACTGTCCCGGCGCATAAGTACTTGATCATGATCGCGCTCAGCTGCAAGGTTCGAAGCTGTCGCTCTGGCTTCTGTGGCGCGCGTGATCCTCGCGCTCTGATTGGTCCATGTTTTTCCTTAATAATTCGAAAACAAAGCTTCAAACCCCATTTTTGCAAAGGGAAATCTTGTTCAGAATGACGTCCTCTACCACCCCTTTTAGGGAGTAACACCTATTGCGGGACACCCTGCATATTTTAACTTTTTACAAAATAACACGAACTATTCTCGATAATGAAAAGGATTTAACTCCGCACAACAGCAAAAGATAAGATGCAACGACACATCAACGACTTTTTTCAACTGACTTTCTTGTAGGGTTTTTTGACCCTTTAGTAGAGAGTTCTCCGACCTCTTGTCCCTACTTTCCTCCTCGGTTCTTCAGTGGGTTTTTCTAAAAAAAATAAAAGCACTACGCCACGTGGAGGAGGAATCGTATTGCCATCCTTGTACCGTTAGGCCTGCGAACTTCAAATTGCCGCCACGACCCTATCGTATTATTCATACATGTTAAGATAAGTGTTGACAAATTTCAAATGGCCCTCCCTAATATACCAGGGATGAAGGGCACATGGCCGCGAACCGACGACCACCACGGTGATGAGGCCTGACGCTGGGACGTCGGGGCCATGAAACATCCCCGAGGCCCCTGAGTTTCGCGGGGAACTAGGACACTTCCCGGAATTGGGAAAGATCATTCTAGAGAAACCGTTCGAAAACGCGACTTCATCCTTGGAACAGCACTTTTCATAAAATATATAGCTCATTTCATAGAATATATAGTTCATTTTTTCAAAATCAACTCAGTTACGCGTCACCCATTTTCTAACCCTGTCTTGTATAAGTGTGAACTAATTAAACAAACGCTTGTTTTTTGTCTGACTTCAGAAAATTTCAAGCATAAAATAGAAAAAAAGCATGCTAGATTCATTCAAGTATTCTCGGCAATTATGAACAACCTACCAACAACCTATATTGAACTTCAATATTGAAATTACAACAGGATATTACTATACAGATGTAATATTGAACTTACAATAAAATATATCAAACACAAGTGATACATTTTTTCACGCATAATATGATTCCGGAATAAAACATATGGGTTTATGATAAAAAAGACAAGATGACCTTGAAATAACCTCGAAGACGCCTACACATTAAAAAATTATTAATGCCATTTGACTCCCCACTCGAAATACGAAAGGACACGTGTTAGTTTGTGTTTCTTAAATCACACATCTTCGAGACTTTTTACAATGTCAACTTAAATTGCGGCACTAAATATTTTGATAAATTATTCGGCTTCTACGTTGTAAAAAAAAAAACATAATTTCTTTTTTTTTTATGTTTTTCTTAATTGAAATATTTCCTTTTTCATATATTGTGATCACATATCCATTCGAATTCTTAGTTTTTAAAATAAATTGAAAAATATTATGAAAGGTTATCGCGATTTCTATGTTTTGTTTACTTGGAAGGTTATTTAATTATATTTAAATGTTTGTAATGCAATAATAAATTACATCTTTATATTCCAGACAAAAGAACTGAACAGCTATTACTATAAATTCAAATAACACCTCCAAACATAAAAATTTGCAATTTTTGTTAAACGTAATAAAAACTTACTTTTTTTTAAAAACTGTGAATATCGCAGGAAAACAATTTACATATATGATTTCAACACACAAAAATTTGTAAGAACTGCATATTGGAAGTTATAAAATAAAAATTATTAACAATTTAAGGAATAATTTTGTTGTGTATAAATACGACTGTGAGCCAAATTTCTGAGGTGTCATTGCAGTTATCCGTTTCACCTAAAATATTCTGATAATATATTGCATATTGTTCAATATGCAATATCTGTTACAAAGTCATCATGTTTGTACAGTAGAATTTTCAGCCAATATTAGAAACATGATACGCAACGAACGAAAACGAGAGAGGTTAACTGTGTAGAAAAAACTGACTCCTAATGTTGTTCCTAACAAAGCATTTCAAAGTTACTGAAATCGGCGAAGTCTGCCCTTATAATTACTATAATTTTGTACATTAATAAACGAAAATAATATACCATAAAAGGGATAGATAGATCAAATTGAGTGAATTAAACTCCGAGGATACCTACGTGGTCGCTACCTAAATTTGCTTAGAATGATGGTGTTTGACCGCAACTCGCTTGTTGGTTAACCAACGGATTTCGATTCGAGGCGTATAGGAGTAATTCGTACGTATACGATAATGAGATAGGCGTTCACTCAATATTCGCAAATACGTACAGATGCGGATAGGCATCCGTTATCTAGATGGGCTGTATTCGGCAGTTATGATCAACGTACTTGCAATGAGACACGTTTCAATAATGGTTCGCTCTCAGTTTCAGTAACCCGCATCATTTATAGCCTGGTACATAAATCCTTACGTTGTATAGAATATATGTAATTCAATCGGTTTTTGATCAATTTAATAGCTACATTTCAAGAAAATGTAATTTTTCACGAGTGTTAGAGTACGCTCTCTCAATAGATTTATGGCAGGGGTGGCCAGTGTTGAGAGTGGTGACGATAAACAGTCATCACTTGGGATCCTTGCCGTGGATCTTGACTTTGCCCACCTCGAAGACGCTCGTATTCCACTTTCATAATGAAACGCGCTTAGGACGTACTAGAAAGGAGGGTACGAGGGTACACAAGTTAGTTTTTCCGTCTAGTTCAGTCTTCCCAGTCCACAGCTTTAGTTTAAAAATTCAGAAAATACCATCTCGATACGACACAGATTGTAGTAAATACGTACACACACACACACACACAGTTACACTTCCACACACCACACAGGCAATAGGAATAAACAATAGTAAACAGAATCAGCATACAATTATTTCATTCCCAATTTGACGATGGGTGGTTCTTCGATCAGATGGCACAAGGAGTGTAATATTCTAGGAAGATCAGACCAATTCCTAAACAACGAGTGAAACGCGACCAGAATGTTGAGATTTTAAAGAAGGCATTTCTGTCTTAAATTTTCACTGCTGCTCAGCATAATTTACGATTAGTGTTGTGTAAATTGAATTTCGTAAAATAACAAAAACTTCTACGAAACATTGTATATAGCGTACCGAAAGCACTTGGAAATTTTGAAATATAAAACGTCGTTGAAAGAACATGTAAATAATATACGAATCAATGACTTTTGTTGAATGAAGTTTTCTGGTAATCTTTACTAGTGCCGTTTGTAGCATATAAGCTCTAGATTCACTTCCAGGTTTTCTTCTGAAGATTATTAAAGGATTTCAAAATTATAGATCGTCTTCGTTTTGACATCGTTAATACTATTTTGAAATTGCAAGTACATTATGGTACCCAAAAAAGGCAAAGTAACCTCAGCAACTTATCGGACGCTTAATCATTGTTCAATAATTATATAAGAAGCTTATCAACTTCAAATATTGATATTTCTATCGGATTGAGAATTGTGTAAGTTTTGCTTGAAACATTTATTTCGTTGAATTACGAGAAGTACTTAAAAAGTGGGGTATATTACTTCGCTATACACTCGGTATTTAACTCTTCGTTGTATTTTGATGGAAATTTAATAGATATAATAATATACTGTGAAATTGTTTGTATCTGGTCAAACACCAATAAACGGTAACTTTCCTAATGAACGAAATTATTGAAAACATTTCTTCGCAATTACAGTTTTTTATTGTAAAGTTTTCTAAATTGTAAAGAAGTTGTTGCAAAGGATAGATTTTTTACTGTTAATCAATTTAGTGCATATACAAACTTACCTCTTTAGGTCTAATGCACAATCCCCTAAAATAATGTTTCGATTCAATCAGATATTTAAATATTTTATCCTTTTAGAGATCTACCATGTTTGCCGAACTTTTGTAGAAGATTGCATATATAAGTGATGTTAAATATATATGAAAATGATGTATCTACTACTTTATCCGCATCTTGAAAAACATTGAAGTTCAATAAATAAATGTTTATTATAAAAGAAAAATCACCTCGAATATACAGCTCCGATGCTTCCAAGACTCCAATATTGTACTAACACTTTATTTTTAAGATATTTCACTTTATTTTGAATAGAAAAGGTGTAAAACAAGTGGAAGTAAGAAATTCTATGAAGGTAAATATATATACTATGTATAAAGTAATCCGGCATTCAAAATTTTATTTTGTAGTATTGAATTTATTTTGTAACATTTCAGTTTAATTAGTATATTCTAATATAACATTTGATATCATTTCCGTCATTTTCGATTACACTGCTAATATATGCATTACAACAAACTGTTCGTTATACACTAAAAATAAATATATTTTGTTTTAAAATAAATGTTACATTAACTTGCAAAATAATAATCATTTTTGTGAAAATGTCCTGAGCAATTCACTACATATGTTTCCTTTTTTTTACTGCGAATACTCGATTTCTTTATTTATTCAGCACGTGTATTCTCAAATATTAAGTAAACTTTTTCTTACAATTTTACTTGGTCCACTATTTAGCAGTTTGTGAAAACTTAGATTAAGGTTAATGTTCACTATAGCGTCACTATTTTTTTTTATATAAAATTGATTTTATGCTTATTTTTTATAATGTACAAGCAATAAATTTTAAATTTGTATATTTAAATATAAGATTGCATATAGAAACACAGGACAAAGAATATACGTTGACAGTGAAACAATAGCACTTTAAAATAAATAAAATGAATTAAAGTTTATTGTTTATAATTCTATTTTTTAGATAAAGTACACTGTTTATTATAGATTAAATATATGGTATGGATTTCGATGAAAGATGGTATTATTGAACTAATTTTGTGAATTATATTGAGATACTGATTAGGGAGTTTCATTAAAAAACCTAAGTTCATATTTAAACCTTCTGAAACAATAAATTTATCGTGTAAAACTATGAACGTATTTTCACGAAGTATATTTTCAGAAGACATCCTACTCTGCAATTTTGTCAGCATTCAGTATTTTCCACGAAAGGTATACAGCTATGTAGCCGACACGATGATCTATTAAATATTGAAATATCTATTAAAATTATAAAGCCTTTATCACTATTTAAATAATAGACAGTTGCTTAAAATATTACGTTTTTTTTTTAAATAATAAAACTATGAAACTAGAAAAATAACCAGTTCCTAAGGTTTGTTATTTTCAATTTCAGATAGTTTTCAAGTAATTTTCAGTTTATAAATAAACCAGCATTATACATTAATAGTTTTACTGCTATTTCGAACAATTGTACTTATTTTTTAGAATTTGAGAATGGGTTTTGATATAAACTATTTAATTAGGATTGTAAACCAAATTCGAATATTCATATGCATTCGAATATTTAAGATATTTGAATATTTCGAAGTATTCAAATTTCGAAGTTGTATTCCATGACTTATGCAAATTTCGAAATCTTAATCGATAATATTGGAATTTATACAGCTCTGTATCTGATACAACAAAATTAAGAAGATTCCAATTCATCTATTTTGACCACCACTGTGGTATTACAGCATGTGCAGATAGCGCAGCTGTATTTGCACTGCACACATTTATGACGATTAATTTGTCGGTCATATTTGCATATATCTGGCTTTAACTATCTACAGCTTTATTATCTACTTTTTTCGAAACAAAATATAGGACGAATTGCTACACAATTTATAATTCAATTCATAAAATAGTTGTACATAAATATATTTTTTGAAAAGTTCTATTGTTCATAATGACAAAGATACAAATACGTATTATATAAGTACTTGTAGAGTTCATGTAACGAATATAAACTATAATTCTAAGTTTCTACACTATAAAATAATTAATATATACCGGTTTCTCGTGTGTCATAATTTTACTGTTTCAGAATGAACTCGTTCGTAAACACAAGAAAGAATTAGAAAACGGATACATTTCGTGTTTGTTGCGCAAATTAGAAGGCAGCTTGTTCAAATTAAATAAAACGTAATTTGGCCAAGCGAATATACACTTCCAATTTAACTGGTTGAATATTTGGATAAGATACCAGACCATGTATTCCAGTCAAACCTTTGAAAGGAAAATCAAACACTACTGAGATTTACACAGTCCAGCACGATTACTATTTTACTACCTCCTCCATTATACATGATTTGATTCAGTATTACGTTGTAACCACACCATACAACAGCAGCGTCTAATCTCAATGGTCTTCTTTAAGTTCAGTGATGTAAAACATGTTTTAACATGTATTTAACATTGAAACTACCGAACCTGTCACTTCACCTGTTCACAAGTTTCTTATTTTAAATTAGAAAATTTATTAAGATACTTTTCTTGGCATCTTTGTTGAATTTTACGGAGATACAGGAGTAAGGTGTATATTAAATCATATTCATTTTTCTACTTTATTATTAATTTTAAACGATTTGTACATTATACACTGATATGGTTAGTGTTAATGCCATATGTAAACATATGTAAAACCTTAAATACTTAAAAAAAACAAGGTCTTTAATGAAACATGTATTTATTAAATGCTTTCATACTCAACAAAAGTAGTAACATAATTAGGAAAAATAATGAAGTAAAACGGAAATAAATTTTCTTTTATTTCATAAAAAATTTAAACAAATACAATAATTTTTTGCATTCGATTTTTTTTGCTAGAATTTAAAAGTATTTATTTTTTAATTAGATTCATTAAGGCCGGTAAAAAATGGAAGGAAGAATTTATATAAATTTTACAAGTCTTGAATACACATCACTTGGTTTAACAAATCAAGCACTTTCTTATCGGGCAACAATACATATTCAATGAAATTTAAACGTAAATTTCTGACCTAGAGTGAAGAATTGAGAGTGAAGAGTAATGTGCTCCGTGACTATACGATGTTTGTATAAAATCCTCGTTAATAGGAGGTCTAAAACATTAATTTAATTTTTTCAGTTGACAAAATTATCAAAAATGCAATGAATCGTGTTTTTCATTAATACTAACATACTTTGCTGGTATCTACATATACTGTTTTAATCACTGTACCAAGTGTGTCAATTACACATTATTACCATTTGTTATTTTTTTTTTACAATACACTTCGACATTGACGATCTTTGATCAAAATAATTGTTTTACTTTATTCTACTATCTTTATAGTGCAGTAACATAGGCTCCAATGCTGATAGACGAAATTGATCATACTTATAGAATTCAAAATTTTGAGGATCATTTGTATACTTCAGATAATTAATATTATTTACAAAAATTATATGTCTGAAAATAGGATTTACTAAGCCGACAATAATCCTAAAACATATTATCCATGGTCAAAGAATATTTAGCAGATAAAAAGTTGAGTACTGAAACAATTGTACCAATTTTCATACCAGAACTCAATTAAAATACTCCGAATGGATACATATAACCACACGAAATAAAAAAAAAAAAACAATATGCTGGACTTGCACACGATTGTAGTAAAAGTTTGACTGGGGATTCCCAAAAAAATTGGCTGGATATTATTCAAATACAAACTCGTACATGTATTGCTATTTTACAGAATATAGGTTTCCATACACAATATTACAAAAATTTCGGAAATATTAACGTTGTGTAGTTTTAAAATAAAATAAAACGTGGAAGCAACATTTTAAATGTGTGTATCTGCAAAAATTGTGACACTTCAAATAAAAACCATGTAGAATACTTCACTATAGTATCAAATAAGAAGAACTTTCTGTTTTGTTTCAATCTAACCGTCAAACTTATTATGCATATAATAGACATTAGAGCAACTTCTTTACCTTAAAAGATACAATCAATAAGTTTTAAATTTGATAGTATATGTAAACATATAGCAGCCATTACATGCAGTGTCAACGAAATTAATGGTCAAACGTTTGTATATTTTATTCCTCCGAAGATAAAGAAATGTTACACAAGCATACATACAAAAATTCTACCTTTTTTAGATATAGACATTTTCTGACGACGATGGAGTTTTATAAGAATGCTTAAAACATGTATGAATAGATTACTGAAAATGATTTCCATCTGGGCTAAACTTCATTTTGGGGCACAATTTTTTTCTACACAATCAATGAGTAATCGGTAAATATAGACGAAATACAACAATTTGTAGTGTTGGAATCTATTAGAAGAAGACTCAGAGATTGATTCTCCAATCATTGTACAGGCACATCATTTATTTAGGTATAGAAAAATACGAGTAGTACTTGTTAGTCTAAATATTTATCCGCTAGGTTAGTTATACTAAGAGTGTTCTACAAACCATACAAACAAAATTCATATTTTTATGTGATTTTAATATTAAATTTACGGAACCCGTCAAAATGACGGATCATAAATCTCTTATTTTAACTAATAAAACTTATTAAGAAATTTTTGTAAAAATGTATATCAACTTTCGTGAAGCAACAGAATCAATATCTTAGGCAGTTCACATATCATTCTCAATTTATTTATTTTTCTGCTCAAGTTCAAATTTAAATATAAGTGGCCATCAAATGTCCGTAAACCTTGCGTTAAAGATCGAAGAAACGGAATTTTTCGAAATAAAATACTGTTGCACCAAAATATGGACAATCAATAAATGGAGATGGTCGACACTAATAACAGCGAGTATCATATGACCGTAATTAAAAATCGTAAGACGTCCACAGTACTACCAGTTGTAACGTTTCTGAAACTACTTTCAGGTGCTAAATTTGCTCGTGAGGCAGAAGAATAATTTTTACCTAACTGAGCGCTACGGATTTAACTTTCGAAATCTACAGGTTAATATATTTCAATAACGGAAGTTATTCAACTAAATATAAGAAGAAATTGTAATTAACTATTATTTGTAAGAATATTAACAGTATATATAATGTAAGATAATATGATTTCAAAGAATTCAGTTGTATAATTGTAATACAAGATAGAAACGAGGCGAAGTTTAACAATTACATCGCGAGATAATTTGAGAAAGTAATTTTTGAATATTAGCGGTATTTGGATGAATATCATAAAAAGGCGATACGTTTGACGAATAATAATAGCGCTATAGCGAAAATACTATGCTTAATAAACACTTTTCGAAATTCGCTATATAAATCAACTTGGAACAGTTATTTATTAATTTGATTCTTCAATTAATTTAACAATTGTTCATTAATTAGACACATCGGCATCGCCACACAAAGCAACGGGTTCCTGAGACGAGGCCGCTACATAAGGACCTCCAATTCTCGCTGGCTGCGCGTATAACGTAAAGCAGATACCGAGAATCTGACACTCCAATCAGTAATTTGATAACATTTTGGCCTGGACGCTCTATATCAATATTATGTATGACGCTTCTCAAAACGACGGAATTCAGAAACTGGACGCTCGAATAAGTTGTACATCTTACAGCAGACACCGAGAGTTTGAAGGTCGGTATGTAGCGTTCTGGGTGAATCGGGGCCTAAAAATTCTTTTGTCCGCTTCCAGCAAGATTGCTCCATGAGCTTTTGTAGTGGACCTAGCCTCGGGGATATCTTGTCTGAATTAAGGGGTAACACCACTCTAGGATTTTCAACAAATCCATTTTTTTGTGCTGAAACGATATTTTATGGTCATAGAAACAGAATGACATTCGATTTATAGTGGAAAACAAATTTTAAAAGAATCAATTATCAATTCTGCCGCAGCTTCACAGAGCGCGCACCGAGTACTTACGCGGCGTGCTGCGATTCATGGCTTTTGTATTACTTTTACCATTTAAAATAAGTACACCTGTTACCTACAAAACAAACGGTTGTAGGGGAAGGTAGAGGAGGAGGCGAACATCGACCTAGATGGTCAAATGTCTGGTGCAGAAATCGCAGATTAGAGGTAAACAAGAAATTCAAGGATTAAAATGTTCATAAAAATTTAAACACGTTTTTCTCGAAATCACTTTTGTCATACTGGGAGGACGGATATTTAGGTGACTATTGCATGGATCGAATTGAAACTTTTACAGTAGTTTCAGAACAATATTCTCTTTGGAAGTATGTACTTTTTTTTTATAAACAATTCAATGCACATTTTTCATGCAAAAAGTCGATTCATTTTTTAAAACATGTATAACTTCTACAAAAATTGATTAAACAAAAAACTCCTATGTACTCCCAAAGCCAATTGTATATACATTACAAAATTTTTTAATTTTTTATTCCAAGTCTCACACATGACGAGAAATCCGTCCTCCCGTGCCGGTGTTTGTACAAAAGCTGTTTGCACCGATCGGCTCTGTCGCCCCCATTTTGTACGAAAATGACAAAAAAAATTATTTTTCGCACTTCAATATGTGTTAAATAAACCCTCTGAAAAGAAATTCTTTTCCGCTTGTCGTACTTCCAAAGTAAATTGTCAAATTTAGGTCTTTTTTTCTGGCTCTAGAGTGGTGTTATCCCTTAAATCAGAAACTATTATTTTTCGTAGTGTCGGATGCACTCGTATTTTACTCGAAGTCACGCTTTTTATTTTTCGAACTGTTTTTCACTTTTGAAAATTACGCACAACTCATCCCTATGCTAAATGTGTAAAAAGCTACATATGTAAATTTAATTTCTGTTATTAAATATTAATTCGTCAAAATTCTACGTAAATAGTATTGTTATTTGTCGCGAGGTAGGTAATGAAATTCTCACGACAGTTACGTTTGCAAGAGTTTTTTATTCGGAGAGAAAGTGTAAATATTTATCGGAGGCTCGACAAACAATTGCCTTTTTTGACGCCTTTCCGCAGTATATATTATATTTTCCTTCGGAAAAAGGCGTTACCTCTTGACGACTTAGAGGGTGGAGTTAGTTTCCTACTCCAGAGTCCTCCGATTTTCGGCAGGAGAAGATGTCATAAATTGCAATTTATTAACCGAAAGTTTCCTTCCGGCTCGCGCTGACCATGTGGCCTAACGAACCGTAACGGGACATGGCTGGCAACGTTTATGGTAGGGTAGTCTATTCAGCTACGCACGTCTAAAAAGTATAAAATAATTTCGCCAACTTACAGAGTTCAGGGTAGGCTTAATTGCCTATACCCAAACATCTGTAAATGGTCAATGCTATTTTCTACCAACGTTGCGAGCCATGTGCCGCTACATTATTAATATGTTTTGATTCTAGTCCACTAATACCCCATAATTTTATTCGTTATATAGTCATTTGTAAATGATTTTCGGTCCTACAGTATACCAAATCCTTTGGTATTAAAATATGTAATTTACAATGTTTATATTGCGGCTTATTTTCTGAAATGTGACTAAATGGTAAACATTGATAGTAAAGTCTACAATATAATACCTAAACTACTGAATTACATGCTACAAAAAAAAATAACATACGTATATATACATAATTACGTATAAACTTACGAAAAACATATATTAATTAATTTCTTTATACCGTTCTATGAAGCGATGAAGAACCGTAGAAACAGGTCAACGCTCTTCGCAAAATATCATCCAGATAAGTCGTATATAACCGTGTTGATAATACATACCTGTAAACAGAAATAAATGTTCTTGATATACAAATCTATGATATAATTACATTATTAATATACTAATAAGAATTATCATGTATTGAACAATTTCAGTTAGCATATTTTCTTAAAAACAACTTCCCCTATTTCTTAATATTACTGTGAAATCAAGGAATACGTGTTACATATTTTTGCAAAAAACTTTTTATTTCACAAGTGAACATAATCAGACTTTTTATTAGGTTCACTAGTTTCGTCTATTTACTATGTTTTATCTATTTCACTTAATATTATTTGTATTACAAATTCACCTAATTCTAATGGTATAGTTCGGTTATAATATTTATTGAGCGACACAGGGTACTATAATTAGTAGATTAATAAATGACTAACTGTGTTTACATCATTCTTTTGAAATACACTTTTTCGCTATGTAATTTTCTTCACTTCAAAATTTATTTACATTATGATAAAATATACTAATAAATGTTTATTAGTTTATTTCACACAAATTAGTTTGTTTTAACTTATTTAATTGACTTTATCATTGCTATTATTGTTGACTTAGGTTGTTTGAAGTACGATAACATTACATAAAATTTGCTTAATACTTTTAATGACTATATAAGTTTGCAACTAAGAAACTTTATATTTGTTGAGTATTCGTAATCTGTTTTATTTTCACACTGTTTTTTTGTACCCAAATTTTAGTGTTGATAAAAGTAACAGTAATAGCAGTTACCTTCATTGAATTCTATAAAATAAATAAAAAATATAATAAGTTGAAGAATGCATAATTAAAAAGAGTATAATAAAGCTCGCTTAACGAGAACTCTCAATGATTAATCACAGAACGTCAATAAAAGATACACGATATTTTAAAAAAAGAAAACGTTTGAATATGCCGTTATCGCAGTGCTGTAATCGCAATTTAAAGGTTACATTATGAAGTTTATTTAAACAAAATACAAGAAATTAGCGTTAAGACGTTTGTTACATCTCATTTTATGTTAATTTAATTCGCTAATTTAAAAATTTATTTTGAACTGATCTTTTTCTATTAGCTGTGAATAAATAAGACTGTCTCTATAAATAATATTACATAATATATTATAATATTAAAAAGTATACATGTGTTCATTGCAGTGAATTTCTATCCGTGAAGACTGTTTCCTTTTTATTTTATAGTTATTTCAAAAATATTTATAAATATCCTCGGTGTTACGGATAGAATGTGGCGTTGCAATGAATATCAGAGCATAAAGTAATAGCCAAAAAAATACACAGACGATCGGGTGTAATTAGAGGGGTTTTCGGGGGCGGCTGATCAAAAGCAGCAGGTATGGGAGCCATACCTCGAAGCTCGACGTGCACGGGGAAACCTGTGGCCGTATTCGTCGAACATCATGAGTGTTTTAGCATGAAGAACATCACCATAGCACCGGGGATATAGAAACCGCCCGGGAGGGGTGATGCTTACCATAGCACCGAGAGCCACATTGCTCGGGTGAAGGTAAGAACCCGGGCGGGGGCGAGTTGGCTCGCCCTGCGTCCGGTTGGCTGTCTGCGGGATCGCTGGCACCCGAAAACGATAACAAACGATTAATTTTCTAAGAAGGGTACACGTGCCCGGGGCACATGGCACGCGACACGTGGCACATGCTCTGAGATTACAAGTAAAGCACAAATTAATAAGTATTTGATGCGGCCGCTATATTTCGGCGAACCTGGTGCGCACTTCAGCGAATAAGAAAGACATTCTTTGGCGACGTCTCCTGACGGGCATTTCCCAGAAACCTGGACAAAAGCGGGGACCGCTCCGTTTGACAGCGGATACTGGCAAGCGGCCGGCGAGCCGCCGGTGTTGGCACGCGGCATGGCGGCGCAGCGGCTCGGCCGCAGAGGGAAGGCGGCGAAACAAAGATCGGCGGAGGGCGCGCCGCCGGTTCCTCGTGGAATCGGCGTGGTTGCTAGGCGACGTCGCAGGGGAATGTCCAATATAAAATGCGAGAGGGCCTCGAGGCCCACACTTCTGTTTTCGATATTTGTTAAGACACTTCGGGTTTGATATTTTCGAACGCATTTCTGTATTTGTCATTTGAGGACTTCGATTTCATCTCGTTTGCGAGTTGACAGTAACTTCAATTGTGACGGCTCGAGTAAATAAACGGGTCAATTGGATCAACAATATTCAGTCTAATTACTCAAATCCCAGCGGAGTTCGACTTTCCGAATACTCGGGGAGTTTGACGCGATACACTCGGTTTATGAAAAGTAGCAAAATTCAACTAACTGACACTGTAATGATTTTGTTATACAGTGTCGTGAAAGTCATAGAAGGTAAACGCAACAAATTTTCAGGTAATTACAAAAATGAAATAAGGTATCATGTGTATCTATTACGTTCTTCAAAAGCTAAAAAAGTTATACTTTTTGAAGAAGTAAAAATTGCTTTATTCATTATACGGGAATACAGAAATTTGATCATAGAACAGAATTATTATTTTAAATGTAAAATTATTATGTTATATTTTATTTTCATTCATTTATTGTAAAAGTAGTGTCCCAACAGATAATTGTGCCAGCGACAGTGAATAATTTCAATTTTTGTTGTCACATATGTTAGAAAATTCTCAATGACACACCCCAATAAATCAGGGCGAAGGGCACATGGCCGTCCAACGACGACCACCACAGTGACGAGGCCCCGACGCTGGGACGTCCGGGCCATAAACCAACCCCGAGGCCCTTGAGTTTCGCGAGGGACAAGGAAATCTCTCGGAACAGGCAGAGGGCATTCTGTAAAGAGCCTTAGAAGACGTAGCTTCGTCTTTGAAAACGCGACTTTACACGAATATATCGTATTTTTAAAAAAAGGACTTAATTAACGTTTCGGTCATTTTAACCCTTTTCTTACACATAGTTCATCGAAGACGCCCTGTATTGATTTTCATTTGTTTGCTCCTTTAAGATATAAGAATAGAGCATGCGACCCATGCTTGCCTATAACTGGAAATAAATGTGCAATAAAAAAGAGACTCTTCCAGAGAAATCTCTTGTGTCCTAGTATGAGTACGCACGCATATTACTATATTAAACATGTCTTCAGTAACAGTATTATCTTATATAATATTTAGTTGTTGCTTACTGGATTAGGAAAAAACTGACACGAAATAATACAATACTAATGTAATATAAATTATTGAATGTATTAGAAGTTTAATTTAACCCTGTAACCTATGATTGTTTCGGAAGTTGCGTCAGTCAGAATTAACTAATTATTACTGCAATGTCAAGATAAATGAAGTTATTTGAAGCGTTAGCTATATTGTGAATTTAACAATCTTTAATTATATAAATATAAATGAATAAATGTCAACGCCTAGTGCACATACGATTTAGAGTTGTCACATTTGAATTGTAATCTGCGTCACGTGCCTGTCTCTGTTATAAGTCAAGGGGTAAAATGAAATAAGCATATCGTCTGAAAATAAATCGTATTATTTTGTTTATTTACCCGATACTTTATACTCTTATATGACATAAGACGCTGAACAGGTTTCATTGTTCTTAATTTATATGTATATATTATATGTAAGTATGGATTTTACGTACATATTGTACATAATGTGCATTAGGTACCTATTGGTTCTTAAAATCAGTAGGGTATGTACGAAAACGGTGAACTCAAAACATTGTTTTTCTTATATTAGTATTATGGATGTGAACTATATGTAAATAATCAAAAAAATGAACAACTTGTAACGAGGCACTTTTTTTTGGCCTTGTTACGGGAAGTCACCAGGCCCGCCGGCCTCCCTCCTCTGCCTAGGCGACATTATCGCCGCCGGAGTGAATGGAGGGATGCATGTGTTTTCTTTTCTCTTTTTTTTTTCTTTTTACTTTTTTATCACCGTGTCCCCCCATTCTTCCCGCCCCCCTTCTACGCGTGGCAGCCGCTGGACGACGAGGAGTCCACGTCCCCGGTCGCAGGGAACCTCCACCCGAGCGACGGAAGCGCGGGATGGGTCCACCGGAGAACCGCCAACTGCCCGCTGACCGGTCGTCGGGCCACCCCGTCATCCTCCGCGGGGGCGACCGGCAGCCAAGGAAGAGGGATGCCAGGCCTGGGAACCAGCCACCCCAGCCACCACCCGAAGGGGTCCCAGGACCTGGCCACCAGGGGAGCGCGGTGGCCCATCTCCAACGCCGAAATCCTCGGGGAAGGGGAACCCCGCGCACCGGGAGACCAGCGATGGAGAAGAAGAAAAGCACGCGGGCTGCCACGGGAGTTAGACGCCGGGACCCCCAGCCATCCTCGCCCACCCCCAGTTTTGTTTTTGTATTTTTTTTTTGGTGTCTGTGTTACTGTGTTGAAGTGTGAGGACGCCGCCGCCCAACATTGGTAGAACGAGGAGGACCGGCATTTGTCCAGGTAGGGCTTAACCTCCTGGCGATCGGCGCCGTTCCCTTTTTTGTGGGTATGCGTGAGAGTGCGTGTGTGCGGGTGGTACCTGGTGGAAGGACCGCCCGCCCGGCAACGAGGACCCGTGAGGCCGCGTACCGTTACATTTATTTTCGCGCCTCCGCGCCGTGCCGTGTCGCGCCGCGCCGTTCGGTACCGGTCCCATAATTTCTCGTTCTTATGCGTTTTTTTTTTTTTTTTTGTATTTTGAGTCTAGGACCAGCGTCCCCCTTTTGTCCACACCACCGAGAGGGTGTGCTCCGCGTTCGTTTATTACCGATTGCGCTTCTTTTCGTTTTTTTTTTTGTATCGTGAGCCCCCGCGCCGCGAAACCCCCTTCGCGTTTGGCGAGTGCGGACCTTCTTCCCGGCCGTAATTTGTACCGCGAGGGGCTCTGTTTGATTTCATTAGATTGGCCTATTTTGGCCTCCATTAAAGTTTACTCTTTCTATAGTACTCGCGGGTCGTCTAATTATTTCTTGACCTCCCCTGATTTCCGCTTTCGCCTGAGCAGCCGGAAGGGCGAATACCCCGGACGAGTGCCTTTGCACTGTCGCCCGGAAATAAAATCGTCCGTGGTTGTGTACGTGTGTAACAGGAGGGCCACTTTCCCTGGTCGCCCTCCCCCGAAGGGAACTTATTCGTCGTCCCCCGGACCAGTACGTCACAAACTACGCAATGTGGCTTATATTTGTACATTACATTTACTAAAACAAATCTCAAATTTTTTAAATCTGCGCCGTTTAAGATTCGTAATAATTAAATCTATGACATACATAGATATTATTCATTTGCTATAAAAGAACGCATATCATATAAGATCGTATCGATATATTTATTCTATTAATATACATGCATAACAAAAAAGGGTACAAAAGACATGTATGCAGCATTTTCTTTTTATTCTTCTTGTGGCGTCGATATGCGGCCGCCACGTCCCTGCCATAGTCATAATTATTTAGTCTAGGTTTAAGATTATTGGTGTGAATGAAATGGGTAAATGAGTTGTTTGTCTGAACGAGTCCGAATGAATGCTGAGTGGTCTTTGCGAGAGGATGTTTGGATGATCAGTTCGAGTGTCGCGTTGGGTGTCCGAGTTCGAGGAGTGCCTGAGAAATACGCGTGTATCGTTGAATGATTAGTTTAGAGTGAAAGCGATTCGGTTTGGAAGAAGATAGAATGATTCTGAGTTTGAATGCGTTTGGGTGCGTGGGGGTGAGAGCTTTTGGTATGAAAGTTTAGTTAGTCGCTGCGGGTCGAGGAGATCGGTCGAAGACCGACTTTGTAAAATAAATCCGGAATTGCAGCAGACGTAAATTGCAGACGTATATTCTCATACACTTTATGGCTGGTCGCATATCAGTATATCCGCCTGTTTGTACATTCATGCATACTTTAAGTGGCAGTTATAACATATAAGTCTTTCGATACGTTAAATCACGACTAAAGGTCGTGATCCTATGATAACTGGAAGACAACTAATTCAAATTACAAAACAGGTAGAATTCTATGGATTATGCCAAAAGTCTTTAAGTAATATCACCGAAATGAATAAGCTTTTGGTTTTCAACTTACTTTTTCTAATAAAATTCATTATTCTTTAGTATTACAAGTCATTTTGAAAACATTCTGTTAATTGTGAAAATAGTTCGAGTCATTTAAAGCTTCAAAGATCACAATTCTTTAGGTTACACACAATATTTTGCATTCGTAAGAAATTCTTACCTTACAAGACTAAATGTTGCCTGAAATATTTGATTATATAGTACAAAAACATTTGTTAATTTGTTCAAACTCAAGCTTTTAAATATGTCGAAACGACAAAAATATGACGTAGACTACTTTCTTAATCAGAAATACCTGTATAGACACGTATAGTGTCTGAATGTATTAATTGAACGCCATTATTCCGAAATATGACTGAAAGCTAGAACGTGGTACTAGTTGATATTTAAAAAGTAAAAGAAATAGAAGGATAATTTTAAACGTGTTATAAACTTTTAGTTCCACTTTTTTATTAAGAATCCTTTTTATCCAGAATTTGTCGAGTTCGATTCCTTCATCTATCATGCCCATATTCTTAAATAAATTTTTCCTAACAATTTTTCCTGGTGTTGAATGGAAATTGTAATTAAAGATAATGTTCGTTGTAATGCCACGCCTTATGCAATTTTTTAACAATTTTTTTTGCACTAATTATCATACACGGACAATGAAAAGCTTATACAATTCAATCGATCATTATTATTAGTTCGCGTAACAACAGAGTGTTGCAGGTAAATTTAAACTTCCAGTATGCGATAACTTTGGAAATGCATTTCTAGAAAGAAAAGTAAAGTTTTAAAAATCGATATGAAGAGAACGTAAACTCCAAGAAATCTCGTATGGTTCGATGAATATTTTGTAATGAACTCTTACGTTCATTCCAAATAAAATAAATTGGATGCAATACTTCCACATTAAGGGAAAGTCTATAAATGTTATCCAAACGATTAATCTGTATTATTCTTGTAGAATTTCATGTACGTGTAATGACCACATCCGGATAAATAAAAGATTTCACGATAAAGAGTGTTCCGTCGCGAACTCCGACCTTTACCGCGACGAAAGAATTTATTACAGGGTTTGAGTGGTTCGACGCGTAGACCACCGTCATTACCTATATACCTCGAAATACGGGTCACCGAGAACCCCTTTTGTCTAGTAAGTCCCGTTCGGACCGGTCCCAACGTCACCGTGAACTTGCCATAAAACGGCTAACGACGATACATTATTTTTTTCGGTCTTTCAAAAACAAGGATAGATTTTTCTTGACCATCACCCAATGACGTGCGAGAGTGTTCGGGCGAATTTTTATATATCGAAGAACAGTCAGTCGTTGAATCTTGTGCGCGTCGGATCGAGAGTATAACCTACGGGTGTCGCGAAATAACAGATAACCTCCGTGTATCGCGAGATAACATACAAACTCCATGCATCATGGAGTTACGTAAAATATCCAGTGCAGGGTGGATTCCAAATACAATCATAACACTATTCGAGCGGGACCCTGCACTCCTCGAATAGGCCAGTGTAGGGTGGTAAAGATCGCAACACAACATTATCTGAGTGGGACCTTACACTCCACGGATAAGCCAATGTAGGGTGGTAATGAACGCAAACACAACATTATCCGAGTGGGACCCTACACTCCTCGGATAAGCCAATGTAGGGTGGTAAAGATCGTACAACATAACATTATCCGAGTGGGACCCTACACTCCTCGGATAAGCCAATGTAGGGTGGTAAAGAACGCAAAACATCATTTGAGTGGGACCCTACACTCCTCGAATAAATCACCGTGGACAATCCTACGCAATGTAGATTGTAACACAAACGCATCAGCATTTGAGTGAGCCCTTGTGCTCCTCAAATCAACAATCAAACATACTCAATCACACGAACACATTTTCACCGTCTAATCACGACAAATACATATCTAAAAAGGGTTTTTTATGCCGCAAGGCTTTTTCCCTTAAATCATATTACTCGAGCCAATAAATTATTATTGATTTTTCGGCTCAAATTTGTCTAATTAATTTTTTATTAACCGTCCTCCTCATCCATCTTTTAACATTATTTTGAAACACGAAATTTCTCCATGTTGGAAAGATTTCGACGAAACAAAGAGTCTAAAATACGATGCAGTATAAAGTCAAATGCGTAAACTACCATAACCGTTCTTATTCATCTTTCTACATTTATCATTATATTTTTGTGCGCTATTTGCTCCAATTATTTCTTCTATGTCTTTTCAGACATGGATTCGATTGATTAAGATTTATCATTTTACTGCCGTCTTCTGTTATACCACCATTCTTGTTCCTCGAGTTAAATATTTTAAAAGAAACAAAACTTACTAGCTCGATAATCATATTTTTTACATTTACGAAGAATGATGTTAATGATGCTAATAGTAACGACAATAATTATAATTATCATCATTAGCATGAATTAACAAAATACACAACGAAAATATCGATTTTAGATCTTATGCTCTTATGTAGGTCTTCTAATTTTAGATTTTCTTTCGATAAATTTAAAATGATATCTGCTAATATAAGTAACAAATTTCAAACTTTACAAATTGTTAAATTGGTCGTTTTAAATATTTTAAAATTTGTTTGCAGAGAGAAACATTGCGTTAATTGGAGTATCGAAAAGTATAGGATTTTCTAATTCCAGAATATGCATCAGTCGAGCCATTTGATTTTGTTCTATGAAATTTTCGTTGCATCTCTAACAGCTTTGAGGATGCAGTTTGTCCCAGTTAGCAGTACACCCTTCATAGCGTCCCTCTATTCGTGTCCACTCCTTTTAAATTGTGGTCTAGTTCTGTTTTTGTTTTAAACCCTTAAATGATTGCGGAGAATGTGAAGCTACATTTACATTTATGATGTTATACATGCGAAAGTATATAAATTGGCTCTTAAGTAGCTCTCAATCAGAGTTGGTCATTATTTCACATAATCGCATGATCCAAATTTCGAACAAAACAAAAATATTTATAAGTAAGGAATGGGTTATTTATTAGCGTCAATTTTTACTCCTAACAGGCACTTACTCGAATGATTAAAGTAACAAACAATTTGAAGTATCAACAGTTATTCGTAAATGACATATGGAATCCAATCATTTTAGTTGAAATAAAATCTTATTTTAAATAAAAACATCTTTGAATTATTCGATATTTTCAACAATTTGGTTTTATTCCAAGTTTTTATTACAATACTATAAATGAATTTTCATTATAAGAAGAAACTGTTTTTGGTTTTCAAGTATCTTACTTTTATTCGAAACTTCTGTTTTAAGGTTATTTGAAATAATGACTAATTCTACTCGCAGTTAACAGGTTCGCTATGAACACTTACTGTAGTTAGGAATTTGTCCTTCATATATCATTCTTTTTTTTAGGAATGTCACAAAATCGAATATTATAACTTCAGATCGTTCACATCGTTTACAGATTATAGAACAGAGCTTCAGTTTATCAAAAATTTTAACAATTTTGATGCGTTCCAATCCAATATGCACTGATTCTCTATTATTGAATTTTATGTGCTTATTAGCTCAAACTGTTTTCCTCCAACAAGGTCTATTTGAAAAATAATTTATTCTAAAAATAATGTTTCTTTTTCTAATTTGAATAGATTTGCAATGTAACGCACACAATGTTTTATCCTCGTATAAATGTGGATAAATTATCTAATAAAATTACAAAAAATTTAATATAAAGAAGTTGTGTTGTGGGAAATTTGTTAGTACATAAAAAACCATGGAACTCATTCATTAGTTTGAGGCATCTTATCTGGTTTTGCAGATAATACTTCGAGTTTGAAACTATAAAATGTAGTTTCAATAAAAAGATGTGACATGTTCCTTATTTTTATCTACTTAACAAATGTACAGTGTTTTATTAAAGTCGACTACAGATACATTCATATATTTACTGGTTTATACAGAACTGTAGCTTGATCCAATTACTAAAATCATTTTTTATAGTGTCAAAGGCAAACGTACCTTACTATCCAAATAGTACTGTGTTTCACTGTATCTGTGCATATACCTGGGAAATAAAGAGCCATACTTTGTTACTGTTGCTTCTCTCTCTAAAAGACCTCAAACAAATTTCACCATGTTCTCCATTGTTAACAGGAACAAATATAAAATATAAGTATACATTTCCAGTTGCTATTGATGAACGAGAATATAGAAACAACAACCGATGTTTTGTTTCAAAATATGTGAAACGTTTTGTTATACATCTATAACTAAATGACGTTACAATATTCTTTAAATGAGTGCTTTTGATAAAAGCATCCTATATGTATTGCTTGACATAAATGTTTTAATAACACTTGATAGTAAACTGTTTTCGAATATTCTTCAGTCTTCTTTTCATGAATAAATGTACCTTAGTAGTTTTCATCATGTCTGTACAGAGTATTTCAAAAAATTTACTTATTCTTTATCGATACATCACTAACAGATGGGTAATTTACAGGCACGATTGGTTAAACAACTTGCTGAAAAGACTAATCTACTCAGTAATTCATTACCTTTTATTTAATTATTTTATTAGACTTGTAAATATGTGAATTTGTAAATCTGTGAATCTGTGAACTTGTGTATCCGTGAATCTGTGAATCTGTGAATCTGTGAATCTGTGAATCCGTGAATCTGTGAATCTGTGAATCTGTGAATCTATAAATCTGTAATCTGTAATCTGTAATCTGTAAATTTAAAAATGTTTAAACTTGTAAATTTGTATATTTATAAATTTATGAATTTGTAAACTTATATATTTGTACACTTGTAAATGTGTAAAACTGTGAACTTGTAACAACTTTTAAATTTTCAAATTTCTAGTCAACAGCTCTTCCAACATTTGGAAACTGGCATTACTTCTTCACTTAATAAATGGAGACAAATTTTCCAATTCATTTTAACATGGAAAATTTTCAATTTTCACAAAATCTAAAATATACACAATATCACAGTTTTTTTTTTTAAGACGTCCTTGTGAATACATATTAATATGTTAATGTATATTTATATTGACATCGATGCTATGAGTCTTTTCACGTCAATGTAAAATTTATTAATAACAATTCCCACTAGGCTAGCGGAAGAATCGATGCGCGTCAGGTTATTTTCATTGCTTTTTTCAATTAGGGTAAATTAAGATCTTAGTTATGCGAAATAATATTCATGTTTGTTTGGTATTAATTTTAATTTCTGTACATATGAAAATATTGTTTTACATTTATACGCGATTTAATTTCAAAGTAAAATTTTCATATGAAGCCATACATAATTTGAACACGCAAGTTAAAATGGAAATTAAAATGATTAACAAAAAATGAAGTACATCCATTCAAATTCAGTTATTTTGCATACATGTAAATAAAGCATTACGTAAAAGTTGTTATTTTTACAAAAACTAACATAAATACACCCGTGATGGCGCAATTATTATTCTGATATAATATACTGCTGTACAATATAGATTTATAAATATTTCATAACAAAGTTACTACAAATAGTAATTTAACAAACATCTACATACGTTTGCTTATTAAATCGTTTTGCTCAATATACACGTAATGTATACGTCATGTATAGACGTAAGCAGAATAATTTTCCTTGAAAACTTTATTTATAATAAATGTTGCTTAGATTTGTTGACTACGCGCTAAAGTAAATGATGTTAAAAAATAGTTCGGTTAAAATATGAATAATACTGCATATTCAGAATATCATGTTTTTTTATGTTATTTATAAATACACTTCAATATGTATTATACAACTGCGTGTGAAAATTCAATGTTTGGTTGAATTTAGAATAAATTGCAAAAATATCAAAATGGCGTATCTGTTAGGAACGTTTTAAGGACCTAAGTTTATGGCATGACCGTCGGTCCGTGGCTGGACCAAAGTTAAAGTTGAACCGTGTGTTGTAAACCATGTGGCAGGTCTTGAAAATACCAAACCATGTACATTTTACCGTTACCTGCCACATGGCAAAAATAAGGAAAACTTCCAACCCCACGACGTTAAAATTATTAAAATGCCTGGAAGGGGAACCGCCGGGAGTTGACTTCTTGGGAGTTAGAGTTTTTGGCGGACAGACGATTTTTAAGAGCCACAGAGGTTTGTAATATTCCGACAGTCGGAGACAGAGTTTTTTTGTTGTACTTAGAAGGGACAGTCCCTTAATAACTCACGCGCAAGAATAAATCATATACATCCACTCTTTTAAAAAATCATCGTTCTTCTTTTTATCAAATTATCACCACACGAGTATTCAGGCGTGAACAGTATCTATAATATAACCATTATAACGACTGTAGTCAAATAGATGAAAAGAATTTATATAAATTTACGTCCGGAAATGCTTTATTAAAGAGATGTATGGTTTTAAGGATATTTATGATTTATTATGGCAATTATAAGAAATGTTCGAAAATTCCTCTCTCTGTACGAGTGCAGGCTTCTATTAATTGAATTAGTGATTGCCGAACTCGTTCGGACATTCTGATTGTTTCGGAAATAACAAGAAATGTATTTTGCATTTATTCTCAAAGTTATTCTTCATGTAAACAATAACTGTTATTGAGAATTACAATATGTATAATATTTTATACAATAAATTATAATACGAATGTTACGCATGGATACATGAATGCTTATGTCTTTTCAATAAAGTGTTTTTGGACATAAGTTTATATAAACTTTCTTCGTCTATTTGATCACAGTAATTTATAATATAAGTTTGGTCCACACTTCTTTTGGACACTCTATTGAGATTTATAACAATGCAGAAAATATACAGCAAGTTGGATTTCAGTAATTAGATGGTCATAACTTGATTTTGAAAAATATTATAAAATTCTTATGCTGTTTACTTTGAAGCCCGGACGCGAAGATAATACTCGGAAATTATACTCGCTGGTTCGTTTTCCGCAATACCTCCCTCAGGAATACTTCTCTTCTATCTACTCTGTCTGTGAAGTCTGTGCAAAACAAAAGTACAGGAAGCAACGAAAACGGGCAGATTTAAATTTGTTATTAATCGTAAAAAATGTTATGCTTTATCTCATTTTAATATTTAAGTGAACCATAAGTGGAAGTCATCAATACCCTTAATTTCAGTTTCTTCATTGTTTAATTGATAAGTATTAACGGTTTAGAAAAATGGATGCAAATTATCGTTCGATATGAATTTTTAGGAAATTTTATGTAGTTTTACCATGATTGGTAAAAACACAAACGATTGATCTGTGAGGGAAATGATTTATTCAACAATCAGATAGGTCCACTAGGAAAGTAAATTTTATAGATTTTATAAAATTACAATAAATAGTTTGCATAAGTAATTTACAATTATCGATTTGAAAATTTTATAACTTTTTTGTTTAATCAGGCGTCCAGGCGGTGTTTTATTTTCTGCCGTTCGATTGGCGTCTGCTGTACTCTCCACTTCCGAATTATAGACATTTAGAGGATACTCCATACTTTCTTAACCGACAGGTGTCCAGGTATTATTATCAGATTCTCCATATTGGACGAACGTCCAGGAACAGTCTCCCGTATTCTATTCCTTTTCTCCAGGCAGATATTTTCGCTTTACTCTCCTGCCGGAGTCCTTAACGCGTTAACGATTTCTCCAGGCAAGCATCCAGACATTATCGTCAAACTCTCCTGCCGGAATTCCTAAGCCGCATTCGAGAGCGGTCGATGCTTTTACCTCATCCCCTTTCTCGAAACAGCTAATTAAATTAATTCATACTGCGAGCCACTATTTTATGTGGTTTCATTGCTATCCGCAGCTGCCTTAATTAAGAGCCTGATTGTCAGATTCGCTTCTAACAGCAATTTCGCAAGACGCACCTTGCCTTCCTTCCCGTAAAGCAGCCTACAACCTTGATTCGCTAACATTATCAATATGTTTACGATCACTCGCGAATTTTTTCGATGCTTGCCTTGACTAGAGTATTCTTTTCGCATGCTACAAAGTAATCAAAAAATATTTTATTCGATTGTTTAGCTTATGTGCATTATACAAAGTTTGAGAAACTGATGTATTACTAGTCAGTATATGAATTCACTTAAGATTTTAGTAAAGGTATTAATTAAATATAAACATGGCTATTATTTCAAGGAAATATATTCAATTACGATTGCAACGTTGCATTGATGCGGATGGTTATCACTTCGGATATCTTTTTTAATGTAAGTCACTCTGGTTTACTCTATTATCTGTAATCGGATGATCTTGTGTGAGGGGTCATTGTAATCGTCTAAACACCTGCTATTTTACTAGGGATATAAAAATATAGCGTGCCATTTAAAAAAGTGGAGATCACTGTCAGATCTTTGAAAATCCTTCGCCATAAAAAAAATTATTACTTGCATGTTACGGCCGCTTTTGAACCATTCAACTCTCTTACAAAAAGTTTTTCTGTATTTCTAAAAATAACAGAGATATTCGAGGTGGACAAAGTTACTGGACCACCTTGTATATCTATACATATTAAAAAGAGAATGGTGTAATATAGAACCTGACTTCGTTAAAAGTTTGATGTTGTCAATGCCTGATAGATTACATGAAGTGATTCGCCGGAAGGGTTATCATACAAAATATTAATTTATAAAATTCCTGCTAAAATAATTGTAGTAATACTTAAATGTACGAATACTTTTGTCCCGGCGATTTCTTACGGTCTCATGAATTTCAAGTCATTTCAAGTTACTACATGACGTTATTGCCTTCGGTTTTGGGTCATTTGTTGCTGTAAGTGTAATGTTTAATATACAGCTACATATGATTAAATATACTTAAAAACATAGAAAGTATTGTTCTTTTTGTTTCTATATTTCAAGTGTACGAATACTTTTGTCCCCCGCTGTATATTAGTAACACAAGATAGGAATGAATCGACGTTTAATGAACCTGTATGTGCGTCACAGCGCCAGCAGTATTAAGTGATGATTAAACGACGCGTGAAATCAGTGGATTCTCAATAAGTGAATATAAGTGGACTGTATCTAAGTAAATGTATCTAACTTCGGATGACTACAGTTTATTTTGCTATGTACTTGATGAATGTTTGTTCGAGAGTGTCCCTTTGAAGATGTTTTACGTTTTACAAAAGCTTGGAGTGGGCGTACTATTTTTGGAACATTGGTGAAAAAAAAACAATTCCCTATTTTCTATTGTCTTAGTTAAATTCTAGTGAAAATGGAAGTACAAATAACGTATGACGCGGGACCGGGTTTACTCCAAAATGACCGTAGCGAGTAATAAACCTAAGCAATACCTCGACATGTACAGAAAAACTACAAACAAAAGACTCCATGCTAAGGCTAAGAGTTCTGACAATCAGATGGGACTAACAATAAATAAAAAAAAATACTGGCTAGGATGTAATGACTCCTTTGATCTTATTGCTGCTACGGGTAAAGAACTATTGATCCGAAACTACAAATGTGTCTGAAAGAACGAAAACCCATTAAACTATTGTATCTCTAAAAACTTGTACTGAGGTCTAATCCTCTTGCTGTAATAGGCATTTTACAACCTAACATTTACGAACTATATCACGAAATAATTAAAGATAATGATATTAGAATATTAGCGATATTCGGTAATCGACAAATATTATTAAAAAAACCGCAGATTTGACGGCTGATAAAAATATTATTTTGAAAAAGTTACGCTTAACAAACGACTAACGCAATTCGCCATTATATCGAGAGATAATTGTTAAATGAAAGACGTTTGTATATAATAACTAGTTTATATATAATAACAGTGTTCAATAACTCGAGAAAATATTCGGTTATAAAAAGACGATACGCTTAATGAATAATAGAAACGCTACGCTTTACAAATGATTAACACGGTTCGCTATCTAAATCAGTTTAGAACAATTAATTTCATAATTACCCGTTAATAGGAAACATTAACATTGCCACCTAAAACAACGAGCTTTAAGCCGCTACACAGAGAGCTTCGTTTCTCACTAACTAGTATAATCTAGAGCAAACACCGAGAATATAACGGTTGAGCCAATGTTCCGTAGGAGTACAAATTAATAATGCCTCTAATTAATTACTGATCAGAATTACTGAATACACCACCCAAAACAGTGGACTTCAGAGACCAGATCACTACAGAGCGAGCTGCACTCGCCGCTAGCTACAAATATAACCTAGAGCAAACTAATCTGACAGTCCGACCAATAATCTGACGAAAATTGCACTGAATATAAAAGTGGTTGGAGAAACACACAGTTTAACGTCTTGGACTGGCTCGCTTTATAAGAACATTATATACGACGCTCTCCAAAACAACAAAGTTTAGAGACCAAGCCGCTCGAATAAGTTATACAGCTTAGAGCAGACTCCAAGTGTCCGAAGAACAATGTACACCGTTCTAAGCACGATAGAGCATGAGAGTCCTGTTGGCCGTTTCCAGCAAGGTTATTCAGAAGCTCTTCTATCTAGTCCCAGAGAGATTCTGCCTGAATTAAATCGAAAACTACTCCCCGTTTTGGCATTCAACGCACGCATATTTATATCTCGATAAACATGAATTTTAGTGGCGTAGGGGAATCATGATTTTTCCTTTTTGAATCGACTTTCATTTTTGAAAACCCTACGAAACTCACCCTTATATTAGATGTAAATTTTATTTCTTTTAGTAGATATTAATTCATAAAAATTATACAGGGATATTATTGTTAATAATATATTTTGATTTTTAGTCTACTGATATCCCATAATTTTATTCATTAAATAGGCATTTGTAAAAGATGTTCTGTTCTTTAACAAAAGTCTCGACACCGCACAATTTAAACTGCATGTAACATATGTAATACGAAATACGCCTAATTAGTATTAAAATATATAATGTACGACGTTTATACCGCGAGCTACCTTTTAGGCACGTGACATTATTATCAATAATTTACTTCAACGAATGTTTAATCACAGACAACAGTATTTATCACATATTTGGAATTTTTAATTTAAATGTCATTCAAATAAAGTAACATTAGCTACATAATGACTAGTAGAGTGCAAGGTGTAGCATATTGAGATTAAAACAAATCCAAGCTTCGCCATGCAACGGTTAATAATAGAGGTTTAATTGGAAGTTTATCTACACTCTTTATATTAGTTTATAATTTAAATAAACAAAATTAGACAAAAGCAGCACCGTGCTTCACTTACAAAAACAAATAAATAACGTTAATTTTTATTATACTTTTTAAATAAATAACTATTTTGCAAAACCATGTGCCCAGTCAAATTTACTACTAAAAAACAAAACTTTTGCCTACACATTTTCTGTATTACAAGAAGATTTCAAGATATTGAAAAGAATACGTTTTCCAAACACAACTTCAAAGGCTGTTTTCATCCCTAAATATGTATGGTCTCATAAAAAAAATATAAGTCAAATATTTTTGCGAGAACCACCTACTAGGCAAGTCTTATTAAAATCGGTTATTAACATTTGATAGTCCTCCCGTGATGAGTTTAAAAAATGCTGAAAGCGATTTTTATTTTGGATATTATGATAAATAAAAAGTGCTAAAATTCTTTAAAATGTGTGCATAAAATGTTCGTAAGCGGTTTATATTGGTCGGTCAAGGACTTTTTGAACAATTAACCTTTGCAGCGCGCCGTTAACGAAACGCTTTGTTCACTTTAGTGACACATCGTTAAACGTAGAGAAGCATCTCTCCAGAAAGGGCATGGCAGGATACGCATGTAAAATCTGCTTCCAAACGTATCCAGTTCAAATTGATGGCATGCAGTGCACCTTTGTGACGTTTTTGAGCTCCTTAATTATAGAAAACTGTCTAATTATACAAATTTCTTGATGTCGCATAAACGTTCAAGGTTACAAACAATTGGGTATTTATAGCAAACATTATGAAAAAGTTAGATCATTTTTCTTCGAAACAAGTATAACCACGTTAAAGCGAATATTTTTTAACTATATTCGCAACTGCTTTTGCGAGTGGTTACACTGACTGTAAAATCTCTGGTGATTTCCTAATCACCATAAAATGTAGAATATTAGTTGTAACTAACTAATCATTCTTTTTAAATGCCATTTCAGATCTTATGATATTTATGTACATATTATAGGTTATTATGTAAATGGTGGAACAATTAGGAATAGGGCACACTAGTGTTATGTAATGTTCATGTACTAGTGTAATGTTCAGGTATTCATTACTTCTAAATAAGGGATAAATCAGTTATTTTTTTATTCGTGTAAATCGAATGAATCAAATTTGTTCGATACTTGTATTCATTTTTGTAAGGAATATGGAACAAAATATCGAAAATTGTCCTTGTCGCTCTTTACAAAGATGCAAAACAACAAATTCGCACATCTTGAAAAAAAAATAACTTTCCTATTTAGCAAAAAAGATTCCAAATCTAATGATTAACACATGTATTAACCGTCGTCTACTTTAAATTTGCAAAACATCTAGAAGTAATGTAATCAAACTAAGTTATTGTTTAAAAATAATCTTGTTTCGGTGAAAATATTTCCACGTAATTAGAGCGTTCCATCGATCCTGACCATCCGCAAAAAAAGATATACACTGCCTAACAGCTGTTGTTGCGCCTAGGTCCAGAAACTCACTTTACTTCTTGTGACACTACCACTTTTCATTATAACTTTTATTATCACTTTTCACTAATTGCCTAATGTAATAAGCACAACAAAAGGACGCAAAGGAAAACGCGTGAACGATTACTGCTAAATAACTTTAACAATTTCTAATTTTCTCTACGACGTTGAACACCGGACGCTGTGTCCTGAACTGCCGATCACAACGCGATCAACATCCTCGGCGGAAGAAAACGCGTGCGGACTCTACGCCGCGACGCAACATTTCCTTGAAACAAGGATGTTTAACACTGGGAAGAGAGAGATAGACGTATCGAAGGCGTCACACTGATCGTGTTACGATCACCAGTTTAGGGCAAAACGTTTAAAGCGTAATGTTAAAGAGAAAAAAATAATCGCTGAATTTATTTGGATAATCGTTCATACGTTTTCCCCCGTATATTCAGTGTTTTTAGCACGAGTTCGGGGTGTTAACCTTTTTGATTAATACCCGCACTGCCGTGCTTCCTTATCCCTGTTACGGAAATAAGGATAGTTAAATGTAATACCGGATTGAATCAATGTCTTATACAATAATTGTGTTTGATACAAGTGCCTTTCTGAGTTAAACACGGTTGACGAAGAGAAAATATCACGAAGGAGACTCAAGATGGCTTGTGCTCCGTTATGTTATGAACGCTAATTATATACATATATGAGTAATAGTCAACTCAACGTTTGAAGTTCTGAATGTGACTGTTCGCTATGGACTGAAGTGATGTTTATGATTGTCTGAACTGAACTTGTTCTCTTTCCGGTTTCTTGTAAACCAATTCTCCTCTCTGCCCCCGCCCAACCTAACTAGCGAATGAGCTTCAGGGAGTTGGTCTAGCATGGATGTCAACGAAGGTAACCAATCAGTGTGGGTTTTGACCTTTGACAAATTGTGATAGGCTAGCTTGCTCTAGCCTCTTGAACGCCGTAGACGCTTCCCTTGTATGCCCGCTGTAAATCCTGTTGCTGTGGTGCACGTGGTAACTGGTATATGGTTCAAGCCGGTCACGTTGGGAAACCACGTCATTGAAGTATGCTCAACGAG
This sequence comes from Megachile willughbiella, assembly GCA_945859595.2. Taxonomy (NCBI): domain Eukaryota; kingdom Metazoa; phylum Arthropoda; class Insecta; order Hymenoptera; family Megachilidae; genus Megachile; species Megachile willughbiella. The sequence goes on from OX243798.1 coordinate 3,837,094, forward strand.
AGGACCCCTTGATAGGTCTCATCTCTGACTTCGCGGAAAGCACCACAGGAAGTCCGTTGAAGACACGATACAGAGAGTTAGAGACGGTGCAAGCCAGTTCAATTATGTACGTTTGGGTTTTTCCTGAGAATGAATGGAAAGACGAAAATGTCCGGAAATCATAAATTGTCTATCTTAAGATATTTGAACAATACGCGACGGAAAGCAAATTTCGAATATACGAGAACCTCTTTCAGGTAGGTTCTGTTCTATGTTAAAGAAGTCTTAAAAACCTAGACGGTTATTGCTTCAGCATGTGTCGTTTACCCGATGAGCTTGTAGAAACTACAGTCATGTTTTCGGAATTCTAAAACCTATACAATTCAAAATTGCGACAATAAATTAAACGTAGGTCGGATTTCTAATACAACGATCCTTGAAGAGGTTACTTTAAGATAAATTAGTGGACTGTAAATCAACGTGAAACTAATTTTTAACGGTGGTTTCTTTTCTAATGTGAGGTTCTATGTCCGACATTATTTATTGCTCTATGTTATACTATATATTTCCCGACATAGCGGAACATTCAGCGTTATTACATTAGGAAGTTATTTAAAAGTGTCAGCAAAATATTACACTGAAAGGTGGTAATGAAAACTGACAGTGAAGTACAGTCAGGCTACTGATCTGTTTATGACATGAGCTGTTGTGTGGCGTATGTTTTTTACGGAAGGTCAGGACCGGTGAAACGACCCAGTCATGAGGACGCATTTTCATCGAGGTGGTATTATTGGAACCTTCCCCTTAGCTAATGAGGACATAATTCACAGATATGCTACTGACGTACACTCAAAGCATTGATAGATAGTCAAATTAGCCCCTAATATGTACCTTTAAATTTCTCCATTTCAAAGTTTTTAAGTTATTAAATTTCCCGAATTTCCAAATATTTAAGTTTTCCAACGACCTAATCTTTAAGATTCCAAACTCCAGAATCCATAAATTTCCAATTCCCCACTTGTTTAAATTCTAAAATTTCCAAAATATCAGATTTTCAGATTTTTAAAGTCTTAAATTTTCAAGTTTTCAATTCTTAATGCCTAAATTCTTCTTGAATTCCTAAATTTCTAAATTACTATGTTCCTAAACTCCTAACTTTTTAAACACGTGAGTTTTTAAATTTCAATGCTTAAAAATTTAGAAGCTGTAAGATGAGTAAATTTTTATATTTTTAAATTTATATGTTCCCAAATTCCAAAATTCCAAAATTACTTGGCTCTAAAATTTCTAAATTTGCATATTTTTTTAATTTCCAAACATCTATATTCTTAAAATCTGAAATGCTCAAATTTTCGACGTTCCTAAAATCTCCGTGGATCTCGAACACTTCATCGCTGTTCGTAATATTGCACATCAGTACACGTAAGTTTATGGGCAGGCATTTTTCTGCTCATCACTAAGGTTGCATAATAATTGTTTTCAACTGTTACACAAATCAGTTAATTTTAAATGGAAACGTTTAGTAACTGAAGCTTTTATTTAATCCATAATATCACAAGGAAATGGAGATATACAGATGTTGGTAATTGCATCAACATGATAATATTATCGAGGCAAAACAATCATTCATGCTATTCAAATGACATTGATGAACGCATTATTCATGTAGAACTACTGCCCAAACAGCATATCTATATGGATATATATACATATACAAGTACTTGTATACACTATCATCTATTACCCATTTACTACATACCTACAGGGTGTCTCACAACTAGTGTAACTCCCGGAAATGGGTGGTAGAAATGGACGTCATTCTGAGCAAGATTTCCCTTTGCAAAAATGGTGTTTGAAGTTTCGTTTATGAATTATTAAGGAAAAACACAGACCAATCAGAGCGCGAGGATTGACGCGTGCCCAGAAGCAAGAGCGACAGTTTCGAGCCTTGCAGCTGAGCGCGATCATGATCAAGCGCCTTTGCGCCGGGACAGTGTAAACGTTTAATAAGAAGCCCTTATGTCAAATCTTAGTTAAATTAATTAAACAATAGGTGAGTCCGATTTCAATTGGCTTATCATTTATTCAAGAGAAATGAATAAATGAATATTATTTTTAATTGTTGTGTTCATTATTTAACTAACCTATAATATGCGCTGTGTGGACATCAATGTTTCAGAATTTTTTCAGAATTTTTGTAGAAAATTAAATAGGAAAAATAGGCCAAAAACCGAAATTTCGATTTTGATAACCCAAATCTTGGTTGAGAATTGAAACTTGGTATGAGAAGTTTTTGTTGGATATACTACCGACTGACGTATTGGGTGTTTCATTTGGCTCAAGGGCACATTTGACTACCTTATTCGGCTAGATACTTTGGTGCCAGATTTGAATTAATTCGCGCAATTATTTGCTGAATAACTTACTTTTCCAAAAATTTTGCATATAAAACTTACTCTATTTGAAAGGAGACATTTCATTATGCATCGGATTTATATCTGCACGCGGGACCTTCTCTGGCTACCAGTGGAGCAACAAATGACATGTAACATTGCCCAATTGTTAAAAACGTGGCAAATGGTCGTATAAGAAAGGGTTACCCTCTTCGAAAACAAATCAAAACTAAGTAGAAAGTAGGAGAAAATTGTACATGTAATAATCATTGCTAAATTCCAATAAACAAAATATTTCAAAAACACGTATCCCCTAGTTTGATCCATATTTTACGTATACAAATCTGCATAAAAATTAAACTGCATTTACCATAAAAAATTAAATAAAAAATCCAATTTTTTAATATATCATTTAATTAAATAATTTCTCGCTAAATTTTTGTAATCGACGAAATTCTTTACTCAAAAATACACAATTTAAAACAAAAGCACCCTCCTATAGCCTCTAATTTCCGAGATATTTAAGAAAATGTGTTTCATTCCTCAACTTTGAGGATTATTTTCCCCCTCAGCATGAATGTCAGCAGATATAAAAAAATACGTGTCAGATAATTTTCGAAAAGCTACCACATATGTAAATTTCACTAAAGTCCGCGTGTAACGCCTGGGTGAGGTCCCTCGCTGGTGTCAGTTAACGGAACAGAACAAGTATTAACAATGTATACTATACATGCACCTATGAAAAATATATAGTCTAAAAACTTTTGTGAAAGTGGAGAAAATGAGTGTGACTTTTGTCACGCTGTTATTTCTGTTTTCGCTTTCCCTTATACTATTTTGAAGAAAATAGTACTTATCGTTAGTACATTATACTACAATATTTGAAATATTACAATATAATTGAAGCTCAAGATTCTAAGATAAAGACAGAAAAAGGATTAAAATATGGTAACTTATATATAAATGTGGACTAAATTTACTGATTGTGTGCATGCGCAAGCGCGTGCGGCATCACTCCACCGTTTACGAGCATTTCTGGAAGATATAATGCACGAATAATTGTGTTTAACGGGTACGTCGAACTATACCTTTGATAACACTCATTAGCAATGGTAGACGTGTTTATTTACTGCGAAAGGTGTTTACTTGTTACGCAAAAGCTTACTGAGAATTAATTAATTCAGAACAAACAGACAGCCATTTCAGGCACAGTGAATTGTATAAACATTTGTACTTCCCCAATTAGTAACAGAACAAGCGTGCTAGTTTCCTAAAAGAAATATGATGAGATGTCAAATAATATTGTACAATTATATACTGCATTAATTAAATATCCGTTTACTGTAGATATTGTAAAGTATCCATATTCGCGCCATGGATATACAGCTATGTACCTTAATAATTAATGCCTTATAGGAATACCTTTAAAAGGTATATTATAAATTATATTATTACAGAAATATAAAAATGATCTATGAAGTCTGTTTTTAATAAATCACAGCATTTTGAAGCGTTAACGAAATCACCTTTTTTTTAATAGAAAAATTTCTAATATATATATTTAGAGATTCATGATAATTAAGGTTAGTAATAAATGTACTGTATCGCTTGGCAAACAAGCAACCATACTATTAATTGTGAACAGGTTATACAGGATGTTTCACCACATTTTGCCATCTAGATTTACGTCATTATTATTACTCATAGCAAACAATGTTTCAGATGAAGTTCAATGGTTTTGAGAGGGGCACATTCTGATGGTATATTTTTTTTGTAGGTGGACGTGTAAAGGAGATATGAAAGTCATTAATGTTTTTTTAAATGGAATCATATATTTTTTATTGCATCAGCTGATGCTCTGTCATATTCTTTACAAAAAAGTATTAATCTATTTATGTAAAAAAATCATTAGTTTAGGAGATGTTTTAATTCTAACTTGTTAGGAAATCGTGACTTTCTGGTCAATATTATGAATTCAATGTGATAATGTAGTAAGAGAGCAGGAATTATTAATGTAAATATTTAAATTTTCTGTGTTGATAATTCTTGGTCTCCTACTTATTATGAAATTTAGTCTCTGTTACGTCTCTAATACGGTGAATACGACGATACGGTGAATTATCACTTCATAATGAAGTATTCTAAAGAAGAAAAGACAATAACACACGAAGCCAATGAAAGGGCCTAGCCGAATAAGGTGGTCAAATGTGCCCTTGAGTCAAATGAGAAACCCAAAACGTCAGTCAGTAGCATATCCAAAAAAAACATCTCACACCAAGTTTCAACCCCCTACCTCATCCGTGGGGGTAGTAAAAGGGAAAAAACGAAATTCCGGTTTTTGGCCTATTTTGCCTATTTAATTTCGTATAAAAATTCTGAAAAAATTCTGAAACATTGAGATCCACATACCGCATGTTATAGAATTTTTTCAGATTTTTTCATCGCAAATTGTAGTTGTGAAAAATCAAAAACCGAAAAAAAATCGGAAAAAATGCGATTTTTTATTGAAGATGTCGGAGCACTACTTTTATATTAATGTGGTAGTTAGGTATTGATACGACTATTATCCTCTAATTTTTTCAGATTTTTCGGTGCGGTGCGCCGTAGTAAAAAAAATCAAAAACCGATATAATCCTTTAAAAAAGTACTTTCCGCTTCGAATTTGCATGCCTTCTTTTCTCAGTATATTTGTTAAGTAATCTTAAATAGATTCACATTCATAATTGATACAAATGATATATTAGTTAAAGAAATAAAATTCATTTATTAATTAATTTTACATCGTAATTCGGTATATTCCTAAACGTAAGACGTTTGTTCAACGAAAGAATTAGTTAAGTGGTTAGGGGTCTTGCCTCGTAATCTGTGTATGTTTTTTGGTCGCAGGTTCGAGCCCGTCGGACTTGGTTTTTTCCATAATACGTTTTTCATTTTTTGTTGTCGTTTTTAATTAGATGATTTACCATTGCATACACGACAAATAATGTGGATTCAACAGGATGGTTGCCCTGCCCATTATTCAAGAATAGCAAGGGATACATTAAACCGAATGTTCCCAAATCGTTGGATAGGGCGAGGTGGCCCCATTCATTTAACTTCACGATTCAGAAAGTGTTCTCATGTAAATGGTTGCCACATTGAACCTTTTCTGTAAATAGACATTAAAATTAAAACATCTCCTAAACTAATGATTTTTTTACATAAATAGATTAATACTTTTTTGTAAAGAATATGACAGAGCATCAGCTGATGCAATAAAAAATATATGATTCCATTTAAAAAGAACATTAATGACCTTCATATCTCCTTTACACGTCCACCGACAAAAAAAATATACCATCAGAATGTGCCCCTCTTAAAACCATTCAACTTCATCTGAAACATTGTTTGCTATGAGTAATAATAATGACGTAAATCTAGATGGCAAAATGTGGTGAACCACCCTGTATATTAATATTTACATATATACGATACGAGTTGCGAAACCATGGCATCATCTTTTTGCATTATAAATATACTGGGTGTCTCGTTTAAATTGAGTCACTCAAAGATCTTTACATTCTCTTTACAGACTCGAATTTAAGTATATTCTTAGACTTCGTGTACAACAAAACAAGCTCACTCACAGTAATAGCAATTATGTTGATACAATTTGGTTCCATTATAAATTTTCATCGAAGAATAAAATGTATGAAAAGAAATATGGATTTCAGCATACTGTACGATGAGCTCACTGGAAATCTCTATTACTCAATTCTTAACTTCAAGTCATGGTATATGGGTGAAATCAGTTTCTTCTTAACAACCTGAAAGTTATAGAACGGGGAACATTATGTATCATTTCAATTTTTCGAGTACTAATATTAGAATTTATAAGCATTAAGAATAATACTGCAATATCTTCTAAATCTGATGATAGGAAATTAATATTTCTAGTTAAGGATTTCTATTGAGTGTGCTGCACACAGCGAGAAATTACTTTGTAATTGGGATGTCATCCATATGAATATTTCTCACGACGTTGCCGTACTACAGCTCTCTACTATCCACAATATTCTCCCAGTATCAAAATTATGTCCGCAATTTCGCCTCGTATGTGATGTACCATTTTAATTACTTTGGAAGTTAATTTATGAATAACCACAATCGTACTGCACCATTAGATAGGAAGCGTTGAATAGTATACATTTTAGGAATAAAAGGTTGAACAATATTTGTTCACAAATATCCACATAAATACAAAATATTAGGTTCAAAGCATGTTTGTTACATTGAAATAGTACTTCATAATATTGAACTAAAAATATCTTTTAAACTAATAATTTTTCGTTCTAAGTGACTTAATTGTACTTCCGTGTAGAAGATAACGAGCTACGTCGAACGATGTAAGAGAAGAGATATACAGGATGTCCCACGTATCACTTTTCACGATTTTTCAAATACTTGCAATAATCTGACAAAAAAATATTTTAAACAAAAGTTGATCAGTTTTCGATTGGCTATACATAGCAATGAAAAAAAGTTTGAAAAAATATTTTTTTAAATGGCACTGTATTTTTGACTTAACAGTATTATATCCCGTATCACGACGAATTCAAAGACCTAGCATAGCATATCCTTCGGATGACCTTGAAGGCAAAAAAAAAAAAAATGAAAATTTCAACAAAAAATGACAGTCTGTGTGTATTCTATAAAAATATACATTATACAAATATTTGTAGTAATCTAACGATTGATTTACGTGGACCGTATTTTATATGTATAACACCATGTATGTACATATGAAAGGCTCATTGATATCTTGAACAGCTACATAATTTCACATCGACCAACTTTATACTGCCTTTATATTTTTCCGTTGCCTTTTAATTTGTTAATCAACAGTCAATTTATGTTATTTGAAACCGTCATTTGTCAATAAAATTTATACACACCCGCAGATTTGTAAATGTACTATTGTATATATGTTATGGACAAATTAATTAGTATGGCAGTTGTTCATAATATTTGGTCATTATGAATAATAGCTATCAAAGCTGAACAATGTAATCAATGTCATATTGTTTGTCATAATTTATCAGATAAACTGGACATGATGAATACACGCAGAATATGAATCAGCCAAATGATAATAATAATACTAAAAAGATAGGTATATGTGTATAAGTGCAAATAATTAAATTTGCAATATACTTAAAAAACGACTACATACTTAAAAAAAAACAATCTAATTCTTTCCCCGCTAATACTATTTGTTAGTATTAAACGCTTTCTCCGATTAATTCTAATGTAGTAACATTAGGTTATATATATATAACCAATTACAAAACTAGGATATAATAATTAAACGTATTTCGTTGAATTCTGCTGACAGTATGTCCTAGTACAGTATGACACTTCTACAGATACCAGTTTCCTTCTTTAACAATACAGAATGATTCTGGAAACTGGAACAGATTACTCCTTTCTTTAATCAGGAATAAAAAAAATTATCAGTAAAAAAATTATATGATATAATACGTTCTAACTTCCTATGGCCTTATTTTTTAAACGGATGTATCGGTACATCTACCAACTGCAACTGCATTTTATTCTATAATGCTACCCAATTTTCTCGTTAAACCAATCGATTCTTCTTATTACTCTGCATATAAAAGTGCTCGCTCGAATTCATTATCGAAATGCCAGTACTTCACGAAATATTTAACATAATCTGATAGAAACGTATTTTATTATAATAACTATTCGAATGTCCCACCACTGTATTTTAAACATATTCTAATGCATTTATTTAACATTTCATTACATATTTTAGTCGATATACATTGGCAATCGAGCATTACACTTTGATACGCTCCCACAAATCGTCAACCGATACAAAAGGACGTGAATTCACTTTATCAGTTAAGTCAGGGGTCGGCAACCTGCGGCTCGCGAGGCGCATGCGGCTCAATAGAATCATACTTGTGGCTCTTGAGTAGTTTAATAGTACATACTGAAAAATTAACTGCAACATTACAATTGCTAAACAAATATAATAATCCTGCGCACACATCAAAATGCGCGGCAGATCGCATGAATGTAAACCTAGCTTTAGCTAACCTTGCTCTCCACACTCACCGACTATAATTTTATAACTACGTTTTATTTTAAAAAATTAGATATTTAAATTGCACGAATATTCAGCACATAAAATTTCTTAAAAACTAGTACTTGATAAGTTCGTAGATTATATTAATTGACGCCAGGTAGTATAAAATCTAGACAAAGCGAGAGTGCGTTTAAATAAAAGTTCCATTTAGTTTTCTGTTTTTTATAAAGTATAAATTTTGTTTCGTGTAGCTTTCTTTTTCTTTTTTTTCCATATTTTCCTACATCATCTTCATCTGACTCACACGTCGCCTTTCGTCGCCAACGGTTCACGCGTTCTCTCTCTCTCTCACACTCGATCACTACAATAGAAAGCTTATTTTTAATAAATACTGTTAACTACCGACGCAGTTGCATTAATTGTTAAAATAAAGAAAGCAGTTTCTTCCTCATGTTTTGCATATGTTAACGATCTCAACTGTTTTGTTGGATCTCAAAGAAATTTTGATAGATATCCTACTTTCATCGGAAGTATTTGCAAGGTGTTCATAGATTTGTTGCCCAGCGCGTTTTACGCAAATAGTAAGGAATTCAAAAAAACAGAAATGAAAAATGTTGTAATACACTTTACTGACAACATGAAGACATTGTTACGCGCCGCTAGAACACGGTTATTCATTTAAAAATTACTATTGAAACTTTCTGTCCGTGCCTCCATAAAAGGCAAATATAAATTAACATCCTTGCCAAACACGGAAATTCTCAGTTTACGAACATAAGCTGCTTAACGAAATAAGTAAAATTATTCCGGTATACAAATCATTTCTTAACTGCCGCACTTAGAATTCTAAAGGTTCCGAATCCATGTCCGGCACAATCTTTTTGCTCGGAACAGCCTACCATAAAGCATCTTTGGAAACTCGAAATACCAAGGGTAACATTTACAAAATACCTCCTCCGGACGAGAGACGATTCGTTGAACCAGAGGCCAATGAGAGGATGGCACAGTCAAGGTCACTACTGATTGCCTTCCTGGTCCACGGATCCAAAGTGTCCACCCCCAAACAACGTCTTCTTCGTCGACACCGTGTCAACGAAAAGACACTTACTACTCCGTATTCAAGGGAGAACGTTCTCTCTCAAGTCACAATTCATTATAAATAAACCAATCAACAAAACCGTCAACAGTCATTCGTACCAAAATTAAACACATTCAAGAACATAATCAGTTTCTATTTGATTTCACCCATAATAGCCCTATATCCTTAAATGGTCGTAGGGTCGTACGCGAGTCGTGGCGTCGGTTCATCCGTGTCGAGGATTTACAACCCTCGTTGACTCGGTTTTTCGTGATTCCGATAGTCTCGTCGCGGACGCGCACGAAACAGACATATGGACCGTTTATTTTGAAAGTGGTGTAAGTCCATTTTAAAAAAAAACTGTAAACTTTTTATTTACAACTACATAATATTTAATATCGTAAAAAATATCATTGCTTTGTTCAATTTAAAATTGACTGATAGAAATTGTGTAGCCATCGAATCAAATTTAACCATTTATCTACCATACGATGACCTTCAGTTTAACCCAAGGTCAAAAACAAAAGAAATACTATCAATATTTCGTATTACTATTACTTACCGATATTTCACATTAATATGTTTACGTTTCGTGTTCGATGTGACGTCCATTAGCTAGGATATACTTTTGGTAGTTTTGTATTATGATTCAGTTTGCGTTGTTGCTGTCAAAGTACATCTTTACTTCTGTTACAAAGTATAAAGAATTATTTCAGCGTTATTCCAGAAAGCATTTAATAATATTCTAGTGCGATGTATGGTTATTCTAAACAAGTTTAAACAGATACGGTGTGTACATATTACGAATGCAATAAAAGTAAAGGACGTAGAAAAATAAAATATTTTTAAGAATTTCTAAATTGAATTTGCTTTAGTGACAAAACGTTCGGGTGAAACGAGTTCCCTGGAAAATAAAAAGAAAACAAGTATCCGGAAATTATGTTTTAGTCCGTTAACGTTCGCCACATTTAAATGTAAAGTAACAGAAACTTTAATGAAAATGTTACGGCGTAAAAATCACAAGTAACATAAAACATAGAAATTTTGAGAAGAGGTTTACGACATGGGGAAAGAAAGTAACCGCTTTTGAAAACCTTCGATTTAGTATCGGTACCATCTATGTGCCAGCATTAGGATGGTACGTGACAATTTTAGTTTTTAGTAAATTTATTTATTGATTCATTTATTGGTAGAGTTTTTGGCTTCAGCGGCACAGGCCATGCCATAAACCTCGAAGGCCCAAAGGTCGAAGGGTAACTTGGGCCTGGAAAATAACAGTTCCAGGTCCCCAAGGAACCACGTCATGGATTTCTGGAAAAACCCAGAATTTCCGAAATACCGCCGTCCTCCCCCATGTAGCCAACCCTGTTCCCCTTCCAAAAATGTACCACGCCAAGGGCGCAAAGGAAGGGAGAACAGAGGTGTTATATATGGCAAAATATGCCAAAAAACAGCAGAAATCAACAAGCACTCAAAAGGTTCAACACCAAAACATTCAATCATAATTCACTGTCACCATTCTTAATAAATAAGTGTTATACTATTCGTTACGCAAAAAACAGCATCCATTTTTTTTTTTACTTACAACATTCACCCGCCGTTAATTCAGCGAGTGAAGCGGGGCATACCAGAAAGTTTCTTTCAAATTTAAAATTGTAACTTTGCTCACGCCAGAAAATAAACATGAAATATTAAAATAAACAGCAACATATATTTGCAAATCAGTATTTATTTGAAGGATTTCGTGTAAATTTGTATGTGTATGTTATATTAAATTTCAATTTAGTGCAATACTACAAAATAATTCACTCTACTGTTAGATAAAGATCTACGGTCATTATTGTGTGTTCGTCATTTAAGAGCGACATAGTTATTAGATAATTTCCTGCAGGAAATGATTCCGGTAAACCATCATTGTCTATAGCATAGTTTTCCATTCCGTACTCTCCCTAAAATAAAATAAATAAAACATTTTACTAACATGTCTTGAATATGAACATTTACGTAATTACAATAGAAGTTCTGTTCATTTATACCATTAAATGTTACATATTTCGGTAGCAACGAGGTTAGTGAAATAGAAGGCGCGTTAAAATTTCTAGTGATATTAAACATGATTGCATGAGAAGCAAAACCATTTAATTTCACTATCAGGTTCACAAATTAAGGGAGTAACAAAAAAATTTCCAATTTAAATTAAAATAACATAATTTGACTTTGTGTTGGCGTTGAAAATGTTAAAAATATTTCTGTACATTTCATTTAATAATATAGACCAATATTTTTCTTGCATAGAGTAAGGATTTAAAAAAAATGCAAGAGGAAGAAGTTGTACTTTGTTTTACCAGTAATACGGTGACCTGTATCAATATTTGCATTATTTTTTGGGAGACGAAACTGACCTTCAGTTTTATAAATGGATTACTGTTATGTTTTTTAATGTCAAATAAAAGTGTGTATAGAGACGACTTTATTTATATATACAATTAACCTACATGAGTATTTTTTCTTTACACTATACCTCACTATTTACAAATACAGTGGTCAAAATTGATAAAACCGAACTTATATTACGTATTACGTATAGGTCAAATAGATGAAAAGGTTTCTATAAACTGTCCAGAAATGCTTTATTCCAAATATTTTTCATGTAAGAATTCATACATTTACGGACAAAACTCTTATTATACTTCGTTGTACAGAATCATATGTATATGTACTATAATTCTCATCGATATTTAACCTTTACGCGAACAATAATTTTTGGCATCAGTTCAAAATGAATTTACTATTATTTCCAATATAGTTTGAATATTTTAAAAGTTCGGCAATCACTAAATGGACGAATAAAAACTTGCTACACCAAATCGAAAATCTATAAAGTATCTTTAAATATTTTGCGTGATCAGATTTTATCTGTGTTACGGCGTAACAATCATTAAATGTAATATATGTTTTGAATTCGTCTCGATGTTCTCTAAAGCTATGAATAAAAAAAAATGTATGTTCCTATTTAAAAAACCCAAGGTGACCTTGACTTTGCCAAAAAAACAAACTGTTTCCGAAATTTGCTTTGCTAATATCTATTGTGCACTTCATACCCTGCAAATATTATTCTAAACTTCTTTTTGTAAGGTGGCTGTAAGTGGGAGAAAAATCGTGAGTAGCGTTACAGGTAACACCCTGTATACATATTTTAGAAAGTATTGTTTATTTACTTTTGTACTCATTGTCAGTGTATAGTGCACTGATTTTTACAAATAAAAATTGTCTTAAATAGGTCTGTTGTCCCCTGATTTAGACAAAATGTTTTCCTTCATTATGTGTATACATATACAAAATTGTATATGAAAAGTATTCGAAAAATCGTAGCAGAATTACACTTCCAAGAGTTGACAGAGATATATTTAGGTTAAACCAGGGGTCGGCAACCTGCGGCTCAGTAGAATCCTACTTGTGGCTCTTGAGTAGTTTAATAGTACATATTGAAAAATTAAGATCACATCAAAATGCGCGGGAGATTGCATGCATGTAAACCCAGCTTTAGGTAACCTTGGTTTCCACACTCACCGACGCCACACTCAAAACGAAAAAGTGTTTCCGTTTTCTTTAATACGTTGATTTATAATGTTCTGTTACTACGCAAAATAGAATGTTTTGATTTCACAATCAATACATGTTTCACAGCAGATAATGGTTATATTATTTTTTCTAATACATATTACCGATGTATGTACTTATATTTGGCTCTTCAAAAAAATAATTTATCACATTGGGAAAAATGGCTCTTAACTCCAGAAAGGTTGCTGACGCCTGAATTAGGGTGTTTATCAGATCACGATTATCAGATCTACGTTATAACTAATTATTATATCACTAAAATGTACATCAAATAGTTATACTTCGCAGTCAGTGAGAAAAAGATTGGTAGTCAAACGTAAGTAAGGAATAGTGAATACGGCATTAGCAGTTCCTACTAATATCATTTTGAGCACATTCCAATTCAATACGTTTCTGACATACAGTGTGCAATATCTTGTGAATTGGAATTTCGATGATCTTGGCTTAGTACTTTTATACACATGATAATAAAAGCGATCGATTGATTTAACAAAAAAATTGAATTGCACTGAAGAATGGAATACAATTGTACTTGGAGGACGTATCGGTGCATTCGTTTAAAAAATAATGTCATTGGAACAATGAACATTCATTTATAGTTTGCAAATGGTTGCAGTCGTTTCAAACACAGCAATTATAACTCCTGGGAACAACACTTTTTCGTAGGAAAATACAAAAATATAGTCACTTCTGTATAATTTATGAAGTTATCCTGCGTAGAAGGCATCTCAAAAATGACAGAGGAACAAAGTCAGTAGTTGATACGTAGTAATTTAATAGTTGACACCCCATGTCAACAAGTTTCAATAGTTGACACGGAGTGAATTTAAACAATTTAGCATTCTTTGTTGCCAATTTTAATAAATAAACCTCTTTTTGAGTTTCAAACAACATAAACGAATGTCTTTTTTATTAACAATGATTAAATAATACAAACTTGCAATACTTACATTTTAACCAAACCTTAGCGATTTATATAAGAAAACACTGAAAAATCGTAAGAGCCGTGCGCAAGTTTGATTAATCGGTTGATATGACACTTTTGAATGGCGGATATGCGCAGTAGTTCGCAATTAAGCAGCTGAAGTGCGACATTATACAGATTAATAAGGTTTGATGTATTCCAACTGTATATGCCGAGATAATACACAGGGTGTTCGGTTACAGGTGGGTATAATTGCAGGGGATGATAATCGTAGACGATTCAAGACAACGGTTTCATTTGTGAAAATGCTAGTCGAGGCTTCGCTCTTGAATTATTAACGAAAAATACAAATCAATCGGAGCGTGCAAGGGGTGCGCGCCCTGCCGCGAAGCTGATGGGTTCGAGCGTGACGGTTCACTCTAATCATGAACAAGCGTGTTTGCATCGTGACAGTGTAATTGTATAATAGGACACCGTTTTATCCATTTTGGCTTGCGATAGCCGGTAGATAACGATAATTACATTAGTACGCGATCAGTTACAGTTATAGACGTCACGTTCTGCGATAAAGAAGTTTTCTATGAATCATTTTACGAATCATTACTATTATCGTCGAAATGAACTAATTTACCAACAACATACTTTACCGCGTTATGTTTCACATTTGAAAGACGCGCATCAGTCGCAACTATATGACATAATTAATCATTAAACGATCGTGAAAACTCACAAAATGTGCAAACAAGTTGCAAATGTTACTATATTTTCTTTGTAACGATTTTCTCTACCTGAATACTTCAAGAGAATCAGGTGGAATACTGCGGATAAACACTGCTATCCATTCGGGGTGATACGGTACATACATTTTGTGATATGTTGCAGTGGTATATTACACATGTAATTACGTGGATTTATGTCAATTATCTATCATTTTCTTATTGAAAGGATAGATAGCATTATGTTTCAAACGATACAACAATTACCTGAAAAATCGTTATTCCATAAACTCTGCAGGAATAATGATCGTACACCCCATAATATCTGCTACATGTGCCAAACTTCTCATACTGAAGAATATCGTGCTCATCGTCCGAACACGAGAAATATAACGACCTAATGAAATACAGAGAAATAGTGCACGACTATTATTACAGCTACAAGAACCCTAACGTATTACTTTTTAATAGAACAAGGGGTCTACACGTACTTGCGTTCGATCTCGCGTCATTTGATAGTTGCCGTAGCTGGATGTAACATCGGTCTATCGTGAAAGTTAGTCGCAAATTTAATCTACACCTACGAATTTTCAAACAAGTGACTATTAATACAGTTATAGTGAACAACGCATAGCAATACGCATTGCAAACATGCAATACTAGTTTTAATGAGCAGTTCAAAGATATTAATGTAAATGTCAAAGTATTCATTGCTTCAATTGTTAAACAATCATTGAAGTGGAAAAGACACACATAGTAATTGATGGCACGTCTATAATACATCGTGACGCTGCGTGGACGGATAACCTAAGTATTTAGATAGCTTTAGTCAATGATTTTTAAGAATGCAACACCGGAGCAAGCGATCGCATTTATGCGATTTAGTATGACAGCAGCTCTTTTTTTACCAGTTTCTTCGCAAGCAAGCAAATCAAAAGCTACATGTTACAATGTCCTCAAAATTCTATTAATGCTTAATTCGGCCTTTTGTTTTTATCCTTTAATAATCGCTTTGCAAACATACACCGATCCCCTGGATATATCGCAGTCTGCTGTTTATCTAGTGGGAGTATTTCAGACGATTTCGAACATAAGTATTGGCATAATTCGCTCGAATGATATACGGGTAAGACATTTTTTTTAGATAATTACTACACTATAAGATATAACACGTAATATATAACACAGTACGCTGCATAAATATACCAACCCCCATTGTTGTTACGAATCTGCGTTTTCAGTTAAGAATCACTACAGTTGTGAATAACAAAATATTTATCATACTTTCATAAAAATTAATTTTCAGACGTTCCATAAGCATACGAAGCGCTAAAAGAACTGTTCTGCTGTGTTTTGTGTTAAAAAATACGGAATTTAATAATTTGCCGTGCTTTCACCACGAATTATATCAAAAATTTGATTTGGCATATTATCGATATGATTTTTTACAATGTTCTCCACTACATTGATCCAAGTGTTAACTATTACAAGTTTTAATTCATCTATATTTAAATATGTGCAATTATTTGATAAAATCATTCGCATCGATATTTCCCATAAATTCTAATATTAACGTTAGGGAAACATGCAGACTAATCCAATGGCGGAATATTATTTTCGGAAAACCATCTAAATGCACGTGCAGAATTATAAATCGATGCATTATCCTGTATGAAAATTAAATTTTCGTTGTAGTGTTCTATCCAATAAGGCTTGACATAATTTTCAAATATATTCGTATAATTACTGCTGCCCACTTTGTGGGAAACGAATACTACGGAGGTTTTTTTATAAATCGAAAAACGCGCACTAACCTTAACCAAGTTACCACCGAAGTTGCGCTTCGAAAAATATTTTACACACTTTCGTATGTTGTGCCAATACAAATGAAAAACATCTGGCTTATCAAAATTTAATTTTTTATCGCCACTAAGTATAAGGTAGAAAAAACAAACTGTAGCCACAAAATATTCGTTTCTTATAGAATAAACATTTTTCTAATATCTTTTTTATCTTACTAATAGTTTGCTTTCGTAAATGAAAGTCTCGATTTATTGAAAGTATGATTTATCTTTCATTTTTAAAGCATTTTCTCTCTAGCAATGTGTAAAAATGCTACAATAATTTTATAAATGGTTGTTGTAGCGTCCCGACACACGTAATTTTTTCGAATTTCCCGGAGTTGTAAATTCCGATACACTATCGTGCCGATATCGAAAACGCCGACACGTGACAGGAGGAGTCTTATTGAGAATGGTTGAATTAACTCGGTTTCACTTGTAAATTTTGATGTATTTGGTTACTAGTTACATCTACTGTGATCATACTATTTAACGGTAATGTCGATGAACGCGTTGTGTTTGACGTGTTTGAACAGTTTCGTTATCGTGTTTTAGAGTGTCTGTCTAGGTTGAAGGTTTTGGTGTTTATATACGGGTAGTTGTCCAAAAAATAGTGTGGTGGTTGTCAGTGTTAGAGAGGGACGAAAAATGTATGGTGAAATTTATTTTATGCTATGACGTCCCTCGGTTGCTTTCATATGATTATAAAACGATTTAGAGGGTTCGCTAGATATCGACGCTTGGGACCGAACAGTTGTTTTTGCAACATATAAATTGGAATCATCTCGCAATTGAATGACATTGCCGAGTTTGGAGCTAATCGTAGAATTTTAAGTTCATCTCAAGAAGACAGTTTTGGAGGGTGATCTGAACACTTTTTTTCTCTATGATCATGTTTTATAATTTTGTAATCGGTAATAGCACTGTTTCAACGACCTATGTCACTCGCAATATAGTTGTAACCTCATCAATTCGCAAAGCACCGACCATGTCTTTTTTCGTCTTGAAAGTGCTTTTCTACAAGGATCTCCATTTCCTAACTTCTATAAACAAATTTTACTTTGTTTTACTATAAACAAATTTTTATTTGACTTTGTCCATGAAGCTCGATTGCCGCCAACATTTAGAAATTATACAAGGTTACTACATTCATGCAACGCCTGAAAATTATTGAAGAATTTATTCTTTAAATACTATAAATTAGTATTTTGGAATATTAGCCATAATTTCCTACGAAAAGTTCATATCACTGAAAGTATAGGGATTTGGTAAATTTACGCAACGCACTGTATATGTAGAATATAACAAGTATACTTGTCCACTATACGCTTAACTAACCTAACCTAACCAGTTAAAATAATTTGGATACACGATGCAGATGGTGATGGAACTTACGGAAGATTCTTGCAAGAACGCGAACGATCACGGAAGACGCGTGTTTCAACGATACATGGAACAATTTTCCACATTTTATGGGATATCAATTATATGGAGCTATGTATCGGGAGTGATATTCATTTTAAAGACATTCGTTACATCCAATCCTCTTCCCTTGAACGCTATATACCCGTTTCGCATTGATTATCAACCATGCAAGACCATAATATTTTTTCATCAATCGTTCTATGTTCTTAGCTGTACTGCAAACATGATAGTTAACATGTTTTGCGCTTTTCTGTTGTTCTTCGCTGCAGCCCGTTTCGAGATCTTGAAGCTGAAACTACGCGATGTTAAAAGTACCGGCGAGATAATAATACACATGAAAGAGTATTATGTTGTTAAAGGGTATAGAGAAATTATGCGATTCAATATTTGTTGTTTACGTTCAAATGGACTGTATTATTTCAGGTACGCGAATGTAGTGGTTAACATTGCGAAGTTCATAACTCCATGTTCAGTAATCACGAATGCTGTAGTAATAGTATTTTGTGGCATAAATTTAATACAAGTAAGTAACAACAATAGCACTGTCAGAATCGACTGATTTTAATCGTGAGATAATTTGTTTTTACAAATAGCCACAACCGCTCGCTGTGAAATGTCAATACATGGCTGTAGTTGCAACTGTAACGCTTGCGGTTTTTGTCACTGCCTGGCCTGCTGATCATCTTCTAGACAACGTGAGATATTATTTTATCCACTACACAATTGAAGTCGTAAATACAAATATATACAATTTTGTATACAGCTGAAAATCTGTGATAAAATTGTTGTAAATTACCTGTTAATGTAGACTATGTAAATTTCACGGTTGTATAAAAATTGACCACTATTCTGCCATTTATAAAGAAATCTACCACTACCACGTCGATATTAATATTGGAATTAACGTGAGCTTGTTATTACTAGAGTGATGATGCCATGAAGAGTGTATTCGAATCAACGTGGTATAATCAATCTACGAAAGTACAGAGAGACGTCCAGATTATGATGGTGCCACAGCCTCCCGTGGCTATTAGAATCCCTTGCGTTATTTCAACTCTCTCATTAAGTTACTTTTGCTCGGTATGTAGCATCATCGTATACTAAATAAGTATTAGTGGTAAGATTTCTAATAATTTCGAATGCTTTCAGTTCGTCTCGAACGTATTCTCTTTATTTTCTGTTCTACGTGTAGCAATGTCCAAAGATGAATGAAAAGAAACGTATGCAATAGTATATGTACACCTGAATTTCATCATTCCAAGAAATTATAATCGTTTTTTGATAAATTTCCAGTTAAAACATGAATGTTAAACAGAATTATATTCACGAACTTAATAAATATATTAGTCGTTGCATCTCCGTCAATGGAATATTTTATACTCGCCTTTGACATAGAAAATTTTACGGACAAACTCAAGATCACCTGTGAATTATAAAAGGAATTTTATGAAGCAGATTTCGTACCTGATTTACGGTAATTACCTCAGCACTCGCAATCGCGTTTTCATCGGAATTAGAATTAAATGTTAGAAATACTAGTCAGTCAAAATGACTGATTTCAGGTTTCATATTTTCTATAGCAAAATGTTATTGTTGTGCGTTTATCAAAATATTGGTCATATTCTATTGTAATGAAAAATAATCGTATATCTTTATTGATTCTTCTGTTTTTACTTATTTCTTTTAACAGAAAGTCTTTTGACAGAAAGTGTGCATTTAATGCTGACAATTTTAATATTAATCACTTTGTCTTATGAAATGTAGAACATCTTTGTGTCAATGTAACAAACGAGAGAGAAATGATTTTATATGCACAAGCTAGAAAAAAATGTAAAATTACATTTTTTCACATTTAACTTCATTCTAAAGAAAAAAAGTAAAAACGTTTTGAAGTAGAGATTATTAGTTATTTATAAGATTATTAGTTTATATAATAAAAAGGCAGATGACAAATTTAACAACTTCTGAATTAAATCAACAATTGATGGGCGTTGTAAATTAGTAAATGTAATTATAAATATCGTTGAATTATTACAATACAGTGTTTTTTATAATGCTGTCAACTTTCCAATAAATTTATCACGATGTACATGAGTATATTAATAATAAATATGATCACGAATAATGACGAACGATACAGTGTAGTGGTACTGATAATCGCATTTAGTAATTTACAACATCCACTCATTGTTAAACTATTAAAAAGTGTTTTGTGTTGTAAACAAAATTTATCACAAATATTTCGGAAAACTAGCTTATCTGAAAATTGAAATCATATATGGCAATATTTTGTTCTATATTTTAGCATTGTGTATTTATAAAAAAAAAAATTGTGGAGTACCAATAAAATATTGTGCACATTTAGTATTAATATAACCATTTGTCATTTAATTTATTAAATTATATACTATTTACTATCTACAATTTTAAGATAGTAAATAATATTTACTATAGTAAATATTTATTATTTATTTTTATTTATTATTATAATTTATTACTTTTTTATTATAGTAAACGTTATTTACTATCTTAAAATTACAAATGTTAAAAAATGATCATCACTTACATTAATGCTATCTAACATTTCCGTTATATTTTTTTTACATTAATATTCATGTGTAGATACATTTTATTAGAGCATCCTGCATTTTCTTCCATGTTTCTCTAAACCAACCATTTATTATTTTTTTATTTCGTATCGTATAAACAAATTGTTGTAGGTGAGGAGATCCGTGGTCGAAAAGTGACGTAATAAGTTATAAAAACGAAAAAATATTTATTTAATAAAAAATACAAAATGAACAATTCAATAACGTGAGGAAAAAGGCAAAGAACAAAATTCAATCGAAACATGCGAACGCGAGAAGAAATTTTTAATGGTGATATAATAAATAATAAATTCCGTTAGATGGAGACAAATGTTAATTCGTGTATCGTATCGTTTTATCACCAATACAAATGTACTATCTTTTTTTTCTAAATTTTTGTTGCACATTAAGAGTTTTTATAATAAAACTTATGTATAACTTCAGATATAGTACATAATACTAGCCTCGACACGACGGTTATTTACAATACTCGTACCAATCGTATACACTCTGCAACAATTAATTTCAGTCGTGACTTTAATCTTCGTCTATAGTGGCTTTCGTTCGACCTAGTCTTTTTTTCAGAAATCAGATATGTTTTAACCCCGCCGATGGCGAAATCTCTTTGGTTATTACAATTTCGCTAATGAAATATCCTTTTTCCACAAGAATTTCTGCATCGATTTCATTAACTGTAGACAAATCTTGTTTCAAATATGTGCTATCTGCTTTTAATCATAAACAAACGAACTGAAAAGCACGTTCTTATAGATATAACTTGTAGTTTGCTCTTTGTAATTATTTATTATTACTCACTCAGTAATTCATAGGTATACACATTCAGCACTTCCGTACCGAATAGTTAAATAAGTTACTTATTTTTCGGACTTTACACTTACTATAATCGTAACTTTCGAAATGTATATTATGTTGTCTACCGAAGCGTATCACATGAATTACTTGTAATTGATTATTCCATAACATAGCTGAAACAAAAATAATATGATATCAAGAGGAAAATGGAGTAAAACAAGTAATTTTGGTGATGTTTTAACAAAATTAGGGAATATTGTAACTTGATTAACACACAAGCGAATAATTAATCATGAAGTTTGTCAGGAGCCACCGGCAACAATATGAAAAAATATTATTCTTTGGTGGTTCACGGGAAACTTCATTTTTCAGTAGCCTCGAAAGGAAATGACAAGCAGGCTACTACTTGTAAGTTCGACCCAGCGATTGAGGAACATTCTGCTTAATATTTGTTATGTTTGTCGAGGATTATGTGCAGCTCAACTGTCACGTCAATATCACATTTTTAACTTGTTAACTAGGAAGTTAACTTTTATACAACTTATTGCACAACGAGGATCTTTTTCTTCGCTAAAAGTCTTGTTGTCGCTGAATATTCTTTTAGAATCTTTCTTCTCTAATCAAGGGTAAGCTTTGGTTATAATTTCAGCGTGATCGGAATTTTGCGCTTTTCGGGACTGTTCCAGTTTTTTCATCTTTACATGCTAGTAATGCGTACTTCCTTCATTCGTATGAATTATTTTAGCAATTCAACTGTTGATGTTTTTAATTGTAACTTGCATCATTAATATGCTTACATCAGGAATTCCCACTCCATTTCTTACATCGCTTCTTTTAAAGAGATTTCCTCCATTGGTCCCTTTTACATTTTTTTGTATAATATACAGCATACAACGTTATCATAATACAATTCTACATAAACAACTTAAAAATAACAACTACACTATGACTATGAACAAAATTTGCCGTCGTTCATTAGTCTTTCGATCTTCAAAATTGTTTGGTTGCATTTCTTTGTATTCCTGTGTTTTACTATTCATATGGCCATTATTGCAACAAAAATTTATATATTTTGAACAAATATTATTCATTTTTTAAAATAAATTAAACAATTTTAGTGTATTTTTCCTTTATATTTGTTTTATATAATTTCTTCCTGTCTATGTGTATTGCTTTATTTCAGTAAACAATTAATATCAATTAAGCAATTAATGTTGTAATCAATGAGGTTTTGATTATAATGATCTATTGCCGATACATATGCTATTAATGACCCATAAGAGTCCTCTTAATTATCATTGGTCCTTCTTAAAATTTCACCGGTCCGTAGTAGGCCATAATACCGAGTATAATACCAATGAGAACCCATAATTTATATTACCCCAAGCTTGTATTACGCTGTTCTTAAGCTCCAATACATCATTAAATCCAATATGGGTTAAGTCGGATTATCCAGTAGGCCACTACATTAACTGAATATTTTTGGTCTGGGACAATTCTTCTGTAAATTTTAAACCGTATATAACTGTATTATGCTGTAATAATATCCCCTCTCCAAATTAAGATTATTCCATGAATGAAAATAAAACATACTCCAATACTTCTATGCACTTTGTGTAATTAATTTTCGTTGATATACAGAATGATGGTATTCTTTTCGTACCGCTAAATGCAACTTAAATTATTACACTTTCAACGACAAAATTTCGGTTCATATGTGTATATACATCTTGATTATTGGTCAAATTGTACCACCATAAAACTATCGGTTCTGTATACATGAAACTGTTTTTGACTGGAAAAATTACATGTTTCAGTTCTTCTCTCTACGTCACGTGATTTTATGCGACCGCGTGTCTTGTTTCTTTTTGGTGAAGAGGCAAAAAGGTTTTTTTTTCAACCATACAAAACATTTACTGTTTTCTGAAATTTGTTGCACACGTCTTTACATAGCAGAGAGATGTAAATCTGCTTGTATTTGATCTGTTGTGACATTTTTATTTCTTGCAACTGGAAAAATTAGCGATGTATCTCTTTATGTGAATTTCTTGTTTTAGTCGTTGGAGTAGTTCTTTCGATATGAATCACATACATAAAGAAAGTTTGATCATTGTACCTGAAAGCAGTTTCTTAGTTAGAGAGTTTTGCGTTTACGTAAAAAGTTATTTTAATCATTTCTTCCTTATTAAATAACTTCTTTTTCAGTTTGCTTAAAATAATTTTAATTAATCTGAAGAAATACTCTATTACATCAAAGTAAAATACAATTAGTATTTTACCATACCCAAAAAGTACTTACAGAATCAAATGAAAGAAAGGAAAGGGCTGGAAATATAGCAATTTCGCTCAAATTTGCCGTGCGACATTAAATATTGCAATAATGGTGGAAATAAAGCGCAGAATTCGAAGATACTAATTGAATAAGATAAGTGAAATCAAACTAAGAATTCAACATCTTTTTATCACAGTCGGCAACAGGTAAATACTTAATCCATAGTAATAAAGAATACGTTCAATTTATAGTGAAACTACAGAAATTTCGTTCATTACAGGCATCAGAAATGAAATAGCTTCAGGAATAATTTAGCATAAAACTGTGCACTATCAAACATTCGATACATCCGAAAAATAACAGTTACTAAATTCGTTACCGTGTAAAATGTGAAAAAGTGTATAATACAGTACCAAAAATGTATTACAGTTGTATAAATATAAAAATATGAAATATGTATGTAAAATTATGAAAGAAGTAAATTTAACGTTGTATTAATATCTTACAGGTTTTTTACTGACATTAATGCCGGTGTTTAATTATATGGGCACTGATACAGACTTTATAAGATTTGATATAATTATGTCCACGGCATATTTTGAATAGATTTTTATGGATTTTTCATCCATCCCAATTTTTTATATCATAGTTTAATATGAATTGAATGCATACAATAAAAGTTTATATCCAACGATTGGGATGACGTAAGTATGTGGATAATATAAAATATTGCTGTATGTAGGTAATATTATAGCTATATCATACGATAACCACTCTTCAACATAATGATCCCTATCCGATGTTTCTAGAGACACTAATGTTCCCCGTACTCATTAGGATACGTTTGTCTTAACGAACGAACGCTCGTTCTTCTTTGTCCTCGAAAAATTTCAAGTGTGCAATAAGAGAAAAGCATGTTACTCGCTTTTTATGAGTATTCCGCGGAATTGTTAATCTGTAAGCTCATGCATCGCATTAGAATTGATTTTAATAAGCTCCATTATTATAAAGAAAGTTACTTTAATTACAGTTTTTATATGAAATGTTTGTTCTGTTACATACTACGGCTCAGTGTCTATACACATTCTCAGTGTTTAAAATGAATTGTATTGTTTTTAAAATTTGCATTAATTTTTAATATAAAAGTGTTGTCAAATGCCAACACGTTTTGTGTGTTTTTTTTTTGTACTCTGATCGCTATTTCATGCTAATAATATTATGTCATAACATCATAGATAGTCTGCAAAATAATTTAATGCCAAAAAGAGCTAAGTAGCTATTATGCTAAATCCAGGAAACACCTCCAATGTTACATATTTGCAATTTTTGTTAAAACTTAAGTTTTAACAAAACCGCCGAAGCTCAGAAAAACGGTTCAAGCATTTGTATTCAATGCACAAAAATCCGTAAGAATTGTATATTGAAAGTTGTAAAATCAAAATCATTAACAATTTATGGAACAATTTCATATGTGTACGAATACGTGTGAGCCAAATTTCAGAGATGTTATTACAATTATCCACTTTATCTCAAATATTCGATAAAATACAGTTTCTTCTTTACATTAAAGTAAACAATGGTGCTGTAGGAATATAGTAATGTGTAGAACAAAATCATCACCTTCGTACAATGTAATTTTTAGCTAAAATTAGAAAGGTACGAATACGAAAAAAAGTAACTTTATAGAGAAAACTGACTCCCAATGTTGTCCCCGATAATGCTTTTCAAGATTATTGAAATCGGTGAGGTCTGCCTTTACAATTACTATCATTTTGTACATTAACAGGACGAAAATAATATGCCGTAAAAGAGATAGATAGATCAAATTGAGTGAATTAAATCCCAAGGATATTTACAGGGTCGGTGTCTAAATTTGCTTAGAATGATGGTGTTTGGCCGCAACTCGCTTATTGGTTAACCGGTTAACCAACGGATTTCGATCCGACGCGTATAGGAGTAATTCGTACATACACGTTAATGAGACTGGCGTTCACTCGATAGTTGCAAATACGTACAGATGCGGATATGCATCCGTTATCTGGATGGCCTGTGTTCGGCAGTTATGACCAACGTACGTGCGACGAGACACGTTCCGATAATGGCCCGCTCTCAGTTTCAGTAACCGCTACCATTTATAGCCTATTACATCCAGATAGACTCTTACGTTCCATAGGATATACGTAACTCAATCGGTTTTTGGTCGATTTAATAGCCACATTTTTAGGAAACATAATTTTTCACGAGCGAAACGCGATCAGACTATTGAGATTTGAAAGGAGACTCTTCTATCTGTAAATTGATTTTCACTGCTACCTGATAGAATTTACGATTATTGCTGTGAAAATTGAAGTTCTTCGAATAGCAAGAGCTTTTAGGGAGCATCGCACATAGCATACAGAAAATACTTTGGAATTAGGAAATATAAAACGTTATTGATAGGAAATATAAATAATGTATGAATAAATAACTGATTTGTTGAATGAAATTTTCCGATAATCTTTATTAGTGCCGTTTTTTGACAATCTCTAGATTTACTTCCAGGCTTTCTTCTGAAGATTATTTAAAGATTTCAAAATTATACATCGTTCAATTCGTTTTGACGTCGGCAATACGGTTTTGAAATTGAAAGTACATTGAGTTATTCAAGAAAGTTAAAGTAACTTTAGTTGCTTATTGAAGCTTAATCAATATTCAATCGTTATATTAGAAGCTTATCTATTTTAACTATTGTAGTTTGTGCCTGATTGAGAATTGTATAAGTTTTGCGTGAAATATTTATTTTATTGAATTTTGAGAAATACTACTTTGCTAAACACTCGTTATTTTACTTTTCGTTGCATTCTGATGCAAATTTATTATACAATGTAATACAATATTATTTCGTGAAATTATTGTATCTGTTCAAACATTAGTAAACTTTCCTAATTTCATACTTTTTGCAATTACTGTTTTTTATTGTAAAGTTTTGCAAAATGTAAAGAAGTTGTAATAAATTGATTGCTGACTCTTAATCAATTTAGTTCATGTACAAACTTATCTTTGCATGTGTGATATATAATCCCATATAATAATTTTTCTTTTGAAAGAGATATTTAAATATTTTATTTTATTGCAAAATTTTTCCAGAAGCGTGCACATATGTGATGTTAAATACATATGAAAATGATGGACCTACCACTTTATCCACATCTTGAAAAACAATATGTTTCAATATCAAATGTTTATTATAGAAAAAAATATCACCTTGATTGTACAGTTCTGATGCTTCTAAAACTTAAATGTTGCACGAACAGATATGTCACTCCATTTTTAGTAGAAAAGATGTAGAACAAATAGGAATAAAAAACTCTACGATAGGAAATATATGAATTATGTGCACATTAATCCAGCATTCAAAGTAAATTTATTCTGTAGTATTTCAGTTTAATTATTATATTCAAATATGACATTTTGTATCATTTCCGTCATTTTCAGTTACAGTGTTAAAATAGGTATCATAATGAATTGCTGTCTATGTAACAGAAATAAATATATTTTACCTTTAAATCCTTTTTTTTATTCTTATATGCTACATTAACTCGCAAAAGAATAATCATTTTCGCGAAAATGTACCGTGCAATCGACTATATATTTTTCTCTTTTTATTGGGAATACACAATTTCTTTATGAATTCAACTTGATTATCCATCATTTCTGAATTTTACAATAAATTTTTTCTTATGATTTTACTTAATCTACCTTTTAGCAATATATGAAAACTTAAATTATTGTTTATGTTTGCATAACGTCACTATTTCTTACGCACCTTGTTTGGTAAATAATTGTTCGATATTGAGAAAATTCCATTTTGTCAAAATTTTAAAACTTACTGCCCTTTTATTTCTAATACATACAATAACTACTGATTTTAATTGATATGGCCATTTTTCAGTAAAACTCATACCGCGAAATTTAATTTGTAAATGATGGTGTACCTCAAATACTTTATGTCTTGCATAAAAACTCAGATAATTAGTGAATACATCAATTAAAAATAATGTTCACTTATTCATTTCTCGTGAATAAGCGATAAGCCAATTTGAATCAGACTCACCTATTTTTTTAAATAATTCCGTTTCAGTAAAATTGTATTCTCGTGACTTCATCAATTCTGATCTGTCGTAAAAAAACATACACTGCACAATATCTGATGACATAACTTATGAACTCACTTCACTTCACTGTCACTTCTAATTGGCATTTTTAACCGTAATATTTTCTGTCACTGTTCACTAATTACTTAATGTAATAACCGCGGTTAAAGAATGCGAATGAAAACGTGTAAAGGATTATCCATAAATAATTTTAGCGACTTTTTATTTCCTCTCTGATGTTGAACACCGGACGATCTGTCCTAAACTGCCGATAGTTTGACAACTGGAACGAAAGTGAGAGTATGCCTTTCTTTACAAAAAGGCGAAAATCGTTTTTGCCCTTTAGAAAGAGAAAGGGACAAGGGTTTCCTCGAACCCATACGAAGTGACCGATGAGCTAGCAAAACGAAGCCATTTAATTGTTTTATGATTCTTTGACTCGACAGCCTGAACGGCTGAAAACAATGTCCAGAACCTTACTTACTTTTTGCTCGAAACATATGGAGGTACGGTCGGGAGTTTAGAACAGAACGTTTAACGCGAAACGTTAAGGAGAACAAAATCACAGAAGTTACTTTCGGATAATCGTTCACGCGTCTGCGCTTGTTTACCTATCGTTATTACATTAGGAAATTAGTGAAAAGTGACAACAAACTATTACAGTGAAAAGTGATCATGAAAAATGGTAGTGAAGTGAACCGGCTGTGATAGCTATTGTGGAGTGTGTTATTTTTACGAATAGTTACGATCTATGGAACGACCTAGTTCCAATGATCCATTTTCAAGGAAGCAGGATTATTCTTAAACAATTAGTGAGTCCTTTTCTAATTGCTTATAAATTTTGTGTAAATTTATAGTTACAAAAATTTAATTTGCTCGATTTCGGTTAATTAGATTGGTCCGTGTTTTTGCTTAATAATTCAAAAACGAAGCTTCAAACACCATTTTTGCAATGGGAAAAATTGTTAAGGATCTCGTCCCCTACCACCCATTTTCGAGAGATACACTCGCTGTGAGACACCCTGTATAATAGTTAGTATACATTATTATTTTATCAATAAATTTTAAATTTTTGGTGTATACCGGTTAATCATGTATTATAATTTAACTGTTATAGAAATATGGCGTTCGTAAAGACCGAAATGAATACGAAAACGGATTTTGTGTTCGTTGCTCAAATTAAAAGGCAGCTTGTTTAAATCGAATGAAACGTGCTTCACTTGCAATGTGGTGAATATACACTTGTAATTTAGTTGGCTTAACATATGGTTGAGATACTGGACCATGTATTGCAGGCAAACCTTTGAAAGGAAAACCAAACACTACTGCGATTTGCATGCTTAAGCACGATTACTATCTTACTACCTTCTGCTTTATACATGATTTGATTCAGTAGTACGTTGTAACCATACCATAAAGCAACAGCGACTGATCTCAATGATTTTCTTTAAGTTGGAATAGGTTTGAAAAAAATTCTCGTTTATTTCGTAGAAAATTTGAACAAATACGATAATTTCTTGCAACTCAATTTTTCTGCTAGAGTATTCGTTTTTAATTATTTTGATTAAAAACGGTAAAAAGATGAAAGAAAAAATTTATGTAAATTTTGCAAGTCTTGAATACACGGCAGTCGGTTTAATAAATTATTGTGTCGCGCACAGCGGTCCGTGCGACGTAATATTTTAATTGTGTGTCTACTAAGTGTCGGGATAGAGCAACGAGTTCAACCATCTTTCATACTCTTCGTTCTAGTCTCTAACTATATAATATGCACTATTTCTGACTAGGTTGTGACATTAAATTGTGCAATTTGTCTTTTTACAAAAGATTAGGATCGATGAAGTCATAAAAACACAATTTTACTGGAACAGGATTAATTTCAAACAATAGGTGAGTCTGATTCAAATTTGGTTATCGCGTATTCACGAAAATTGAATAAGTGAACATTAGTTGTAACTGTTCTGTTCATAATTTAACTGAGTTTCGATGTAAAGACTTCTCGTTAGACGATAGACTATTCCGAGGCAGACACTTGATCGCGCTCGCGCTCAGTAGCCAGGCTCGAAGCTGTCGCTCCCGCTTCTCAGCGCGCGTAACCCCTATGCTCTGATTGGTCTGTGTTTTTCCTTAATAATTCGAAAACGAAGCTTCAAACCCCATTTTTGCAAAGGGAACTCTTGTTCAGAATGACGTCCTCTACCACCCCTTTCAGGGAGTAACACCTGTTGCGGGACACCCTGTATAATATTAGATAATATGGATTGAAAGAGTTGTAACACGTTTAACAATTATATTGCAAGATAATTAGAGAAAGTAATATTTGAATATTAGCGGTGTTCGGTAATTGACGAATGTCAGAAAAAGGCGATGGGTTTAGCGAATAATAGAAATGCTATATTGAAAACGCTGCGCTTAACAAACGATTATTATCGAGATTCACTATTTAAGTCAGATTGAAACAGCTATTTATTAATATGACTCATCAATCAGTTTAACAATTACCCTTTAATTGGAAATACTGATATCATCATCCAAAACAACGGAGTTCAGAGACCAGGTTACTGAAGTAAGTTACACAACTTATTGTTAGAGCAAACTCCGAGTGTCTGAAGGTCGATATGTAGCGTTCTGAGCAAATCAAGCTATTGAACACCCGGCGTTAGCCATACGTGAGCTAGCCTACGCCTCTAAATCCTTTGGCGCTCAGGTTTATTAACAATCCTAGGTTAGCCGATTAATAAACACCATAACCTACATATTGCCCCCGCCCACGCGGCTGTACCTCTCCGTCTCGTAACACATTAATGAATGTTCACATTAGATGTTCGTTATTAGTAAGCATATTTTACTTCGCACGTAATTGTTTGAAAATTTAACTGACAAATGTGGTGAACATTTATCACTTAGTGAAGTTCACTTTCATCAAAAGTGCATAACTTATAAAAACTTGATTTTTTTTTTGTTTTCTTAAAACTGGTCAATGACTGGTACGTGGTTAACTACTGGTACCTTTATCTTACACCCAATTAGTATTAAAATATATGTGTAAAATGCAATGTTTATATTATAAGTTATCTTTGGGGATGTGACAAAATGGTAAACATTGACGGTAATGTCTCCAATAAAATACTTAAACTACTAAATTACATATTGCTAAAAAGAAACATTTTATCATTCAGACAAATCTTCATTAGCAAAATTAAAGAAACGTTAGAACGTATATTACTTAGTTTCACTATACCGTTCTATAAAACGATGAAGAACTGGGGAGTCTGGTCAGCACTCGCCGCAAATCATCCAGATACGTCGCAAATAACCGTATCGGTAATACATACCTGTAAGCAGAAACAAATTTTCTTAAAATATAAATCTGGGTTATAATTATTTTATTAATGTACGAATAAGAATTATCATGCACTGAAGAATTCCAGTTAACATATTTTCTTAAAAACGGCTTTCCCTATTTCTTTATAACATTACTGAGAATTCAAGAAACACGTGCTACATATTTTTTAGAGAACTTTTTATTACACATGTAAACATAATCAGATTTTTTATTAGGCTCACTAGATTCTTTTATTTATACGTTATTTATTTCATTTAATTTATTTGAATACGTTGATTTTATATCTTTTTTTAATATTCAAGCATAATATTGCTTACTATTTTTACTGAAAATTCATTTAATTCTAATGGTATAGTACGGTTACAATATTTATGGAGCGACACAGGGTACTATGATTAGTAGATTAATAAATGGCTAACTGTGTTTACATCATTCCTTTGAAATACACTTCATCGCTATGTAATTTTCTTCGCTTAAAAATTTGAATGCGTTATGATAAAATATACTAATAAACGTTTAATAGTTTACTTTATCATAAAGGGTCTAGCCGAATAAGGAAGTCAAATATGCTCTTGAGGAAAATAAAACACCCAATACGTCAGTCGATAGCCTATCAAAAAAGAAAAACATCTCACACTAAGTTTCAACCCCCTATCCCATTGGTAGGGGTAGTAAAAGGGAAAATTCGAAATTCCAGTTTTTGGCCTATTTTTCCTATTTATTATAATTTTATACAAAAATTCTGAAACGTTGAGGTCCATGCAGCGATATTATAGAATTTTTTCAGAATTTTTGTACAAAATTGAATAAGAAAATTAGGCCAAAAACCGAAATTCCGATTTTGATCATCAAACTTTTAGTTGGGGGTTGAAACTTGGTATGAGATGGTTTTGTTGGATATACTATCGACTGATGTATTGGGTGTTTCATTTGGCTCAAGGGCACATTTGACAACCTTATTCGGCTAGACCCTTTATTTATTTTAGTTTATTTAGTTTACTTTATTATTGCTATTATTATTGGCTTAGATTCTTTGAATACGATAATATTACATAAAATCTGCTTAATATTTTTAATGACTATATAATTTTGTAACTAAGGAACATTATATTTGTTGAGTGTTCCCAAGCTGTTTTATTTCTGTATTGCTTTTTTGTAGCATAATTTTGATGTCGATAAAAATAACAGTAATAGCAATTACCTTCATTGAATTCTATAAAATAAATAAAAAATACAATATGTTAAAGAATATAAAATAAGACAGAATATAGTAAACCTTGCAGAAATAGTTTAAATACCTGAATATCATGCTGTTGTAATCGCATTTAAGAGTTATAATACTAATTGTAAGTTTATTTAAACAAATTAAAAAACATTATCGTTGAAATGTTCGTTACATTTCATTGTATATTAACTTAACTTGCTAACTGGAAAATTTTTTCCCATCTGATTGTTTCCATAAATCATGAATAAATAAATTAGACTGCCTCTGTAAGTATTGTTACATAATGGATTATGTTAAAAAGCATATGTGTTATATTCATTGCAGTAAATTTCTATCCGTAAAGATTGTTTTCTTTCTGTTCCAATGTTTCATAGTTATTTCAAGAATTATATATTTATATATTATATATTTTTAAATTCCTTGTTTATGAAAAGTAGCAAATTTCAACTAACTGGCACGGTAATGATTTTGTTATACAGTATCGTGAAAGTGATAGAAGGCAAACGCAACAAATTTTCAAGTAATTAAAAAAATGAAATAAGGTATCACGTATTTATTACGTTCTTCAAATGCTAAATAAATTATATTTTTTTAAGAAGTAAAAATCGCTTTACTCATTATACGGGAATACAGAAATTTGATCATAGAACAGAATTATTATTTTAAATGTAAAATTATTATTTTATATTTTATTTTTTATTCATTTATTGTAAAAGTAGCGTCGAAACAGATAATTGTGCCAGCGACAGTGAATAATTTCAAAATTTGTTGTCACATAGTTCATCGAAGACACCCTGTATTGATTTTCATTTGTTTGCTCCTTTAAGATATAAGAATAGAGCATGCGACCCATGCTTGCCTATAACTGGAAATAAATGTGCAATAAAAAAGAGACTGTTCCAGAGAAATCTCTTGTGTCCTAGTATGAGTACGCACGCATATTATTATATTAAACATGTCTTCAGTAACAGTAGTATCTTATATAATATTCCGTTATTCCTTACTTGATTAGGAAAAAACTGACACGAAATAATACAATACTAATGTAACATAAATTATTGAATGTGTTAGAAGTTTAATTTAACCCTGTAGCCTATGATTGTTTCGGAAGTTGCGTCAGTCAGAATTAGCTAATTATTTCTGCAATGTCAAGATAAATGAAATTAGTTGAAGCTTTAGGTATATTGTGAATTTAACAATCTTTAATTGTACGGATTATAATTGGCATTCAACAAATTATATCAATATGTAGCGCAAACGCGCTTATTGTAAATACTGTATATAAGTTAGCTATAAGAGAAAACGTATGTCCCGTACGCCGCGTAACCAGCGTACCTCGGGCAGGCAGTGTCATAAAAAACCCTTGTGTACAGTAACGCGCACCCGTGATTGGACGGGCCTAGTAGTACTAAAAACATATAAATACCGGGAAAAATCGTAGCCAAGTCAGTCGTATCCTGGAAAACAAACCTTTACCCTCGGAGCAGCCGGACCTTAGCGGACCGGGCTCTTTATCCTTATGTTTTACCAGAGAAAAACACTCATAGTTCCGAGCTGCCGGACCTTCGCGGACCAGGCACTCCAAAACTACACCCCAACTCCCTCCCAACACCGAAGTAACGTCACCTTACGTTCTGGCCAGATCTTTGCCCGCGACGCGACCGAATTAACACGAGCGAGCCATGGATAGTCCATATTCGTGTTACAAATATTGTACGGTCGCGAACTCGCGTGGAGATATAAAAATTAATCGAGTTACGACTTAACCGCTGTGCTCGACGGCAACTTAATGTCGTGAGGACGAATTTCGATTGGTGAAAAGAAATGATGATTTGTTAAAAACTTAACACTTAATTTATTCTAACTTAAGTCTTGATGATGAATATTATAAATGTGTGTAAGCTGGTGTTTGAATTTGTTCTGACGCTGCT
This sequence comes from Megachile willughbiella, assembly GCA_945859595.2. Lineage (NCBI taxonomy): Eukaryota > Metazoa > Arthropoda > Insecta > Hymenoptera > Megachilidae > Megachile > Megachile willughbiella. Next base: position 3,871,471 of record OX243798.1, read on the forward strand.
TCGTTTTTTCTTAAAAAAGGAAAACTTTTTGGAATAAGAGTCTATAATGGGATGGTAGAAAAGTAGGAAAGGACTATGCAAAAAGAGGGAAATTTTGAGTTGTGATTGGGTTAGGAGCCCTGGAAATTAGAAAAGGTGAAGGAAAGAAATGGAGGAAGGAAACTGGCAATAGGGATAATGAGGGAAACGGTATTTTTTGGGTTTTTTCAGAATTTTTATGATGGGTCTGTAACAGGCCGCGGACTTGGATTAGGACGGATGATTTCGGTCTTGGTTTATGATGGATGGTAAAGTATAGTTTATTTTCTTATTGCCTTTTTGAAGATCTCAACGTTTATGATGAGGTCATGGGCATCGTGACCTTGTGTTGTACGGTGTGGTGTGCCACCGTACAAATATAAATAAATAAATTTCCACTCGTAGTACACATACGATTTAGATTTGTCCCATTTTAACTGTAGTCTGCGTCACGAATCTGTTTCTGTTACATAATAAGCATATCGTTTGAAATTAAATTGTTGTATCATTTTATTTACTTACTCTATACTTTAAGCTCTTATATGACATAAGAGTCTCAACATTTTTCATTGTTCTTGATTTATAATGAATTTGTTTCAAAACTAAATTTGCAGCTAGAATTGATTTATTAAATTTTGATGTTACAATATACATACACACAAAGCATATGTATACATATATTACGTGTACGTATTATATAAACATATTATACATAATGCACATTAGGTGTGTATAGGTGATTAGAATCAGTAAGGTATGTATTACTATGGCAAACTCAAAACATTGTACCTGTTATGTTGGTATCATGAATGGCAATATGTATGCAAATATAAGGTATAATAATCTACTACGCAAAGCAGGTTATATTTGAATGTTACATTCATTAATATAAAACCCAAATCTTTTAAATCTAAGTCAAATAAGACTTGAAGTAATTAAATCTATGGCGTAGGTATCGTACTCTTGTAATAACACAATGCATATCATATAAGATCGTACCGATATATTTATTCTATTAATACGCATGTGTGACAAAAAAGGATACCAGATACATATATGCAGCATTTTCATTTTATTTTTCTCATATATTTTGTTGGAGTAACGATGCTTATCATCTATGGTTCGGACACCAGCGTCAAACAGCGTAGCGTCTAAGCGCGTGTACGCGTTGTTCAGTTGGTTATTGTACACATATATTGAAGAGAATAGACCTTTGTGATACTGCTACAAATATATATATATAACTCGTTATATCATATTTTATGACTGATCTCCTATCGGATTATTCGCCTGTTTATACCGTATATTCGCGCGTGCTGAGATTTAATCCTATAAAAGTGACAGTAATAACATACAGTCCCTAACATAAGTCCCTCGATGCATTAAATCACGACTATGGGTTGTGATCTTATGTTAATTGGAAGGCAACTAACTCAAATAGATTGCTTTCGTTGTCTCTTCAGTATTGATTTACAGCCTTCTTATTGTAAAAATATTTTTCGATACAAAAGATTAAGTTTTTTTTAGAGATTTTAAGATGCAAAATATAAAAATATAAAATTATTACTATTATTATTATATAAAATTATTTTATAGTTTTAGTCGCTGTGCAATATTGGTGCGGGATAATATTTTTGTAAATATTATTATTAAGACTGTTTCTAAAGAACTTGTACGGTTTATAAATGCGTAATTAAAAATAAAATCCATACTATTTAATATCTACATAATTTTAGTAATATCGACCGTTATTATGCACGGTTGACATAATTGACTCTGCGACAAGAAAAATGAGATAATGATTTTGATAGATATGAAAGATTTTTAACAATATTGAAAATTTAATCATTGAAGTTCAGTGATGCTCCACAGAAAAAGTATATTATTTCTTGATCCTAGAAGAGTTTCCACCAACTTAGACAATGTGGTATATAATTAATTAAAAATGTTTCAAAATGTAAATATTCAAAGTCGATTGGTTTGTAAATAAAGTCACATATGAATAACTTTAATTCTGCATTTCTATTCTGCCTTTTCATATAGAATTTAATTTTTCCTGTTGGAGTATTCGGTTTTATGATGCTTGTATAATATAATATAATTTAGTGTATGTAGCATCATATAACCCACGTCATTTTTGCCCACATGCATAATTACAGTCAAGCCAGACTAAAATATTTTGTGTCAATTTACACAAGTAAATTATGCAAATTAAAAAGAATATTTTGGAATTATTGGAAAATTTTATGTTACACAGCAATTTCACAAATGTATCTAGATACGTATTGAAAATTTTATATCTCGAAAAGTACAAGCAGTTTGAAAAATTCAGTAATTCCGGTGAAAACGGGTGATATTACGCGGTTTCCACAATTTACATCCTTAAATAAATGATTCTCTGAAAACATCGCATTTCCTGCAACAGTAGTTTATAATACATTTATTAAGTTTGTAGGATGGATTTCGGTTTGAAGGATAATTCGCAGGAGTACACAAGGAATCTCTGGAGAAAACACAAATAACAAATTTATTCATATTGGGTTCTTATACAACCAAAACATAAATTTCCAATCTGTCAATATTAAAACGTTTACAAGATACAAATTCTACAAATATTCAAAGTAGAACGGAAACATAGCTTTTGGACTTTATGATTTACAATAATTTCGAAAGTTCTACTAGAGGCGTCCGGGAGGTCCTTCCGTCCATTCCCTGGAAGGCGACCGGCGGATAATCCAGCCGTTCTCTCAATTCCGAGGGCGGCCAAGATAGAATTCCCGTACTCTCCTCATTAGTAGGCGACCGGCGGCGAGTTCCAGCCGTTCTCTCCCGAAATATTATAAGTTAGGCGACCGGCGGCAAGTTCCAGCCGTTCTCTCCCGAAATGCTAATATGGGCGACCGGCGGCGAGTTCCAGCCGTTCTCTCCCGAAAATCTAAGATAGGCGACCGGCGGCAAGTTCCAGCCGTTCTCTCCTACTACCGCAAACCAGAGAGTATTCTCCCACTCGCTCCTCCTGGATGGCGACCGGCGGTAGGTTCCAGCCGTTCTCTCCAACCCAGGAGAAGAGAGCAGAAGACCCTCTCTGGGCTTCCTCGGGCGTCCGGGTGGTTCCACCGTCCATTCCCTGGTAGGCGACCGGCGGTAGAATCCTGCCGTTCTCTCCATCCCAGGGCGGCCAGGTTAGAGCCCCCGTACTCTCCCGTGCTGACTAAGGCGTCCGAATGCTAGGCTTCGTACTCTCCTTTACTCTAAAGGGCGACCGTGGTAATTTACCTCGTTCTCTCCCTAAAGAGCTCAGCAGGAATCTGCCTCGATCGCGACTCCGATTCCGATATTTATATTAGCGCGTTGCTAGAGTCCCGCGGACAATCAACAAGTTCGCGTTGCTACGCTCGGCCCTGCTCTCGCGGCTACGCGAACGTTCGCGGCTCCGCGGCCAGCGAGCCGCGAGCTCACGAACGGCGTTCGCGAATGTTCGGTACGATTCTCGATGCGACTCGCTCCGTTTCGCGAGGCGGTCTTCTCGATTGTTCCAGGACGCCGAGAATGATCTGTGTTGTTACAAGCTTCATTTATAAATAACCGTATCTTTACTCCTACCATCATCAAATACAAGACGTTCGATGTATTTAGAACAAATGATATGTTTTCAATGATTAGAGATTAAGGAAAATTTGTAGGAGTGAATATAGGCGAATGATCAGATGAATTAATATTACTAAATATGAATTTAATAAATGAATCTATAATATACAGTTCTGATATCAGTTAGTTCGTGTGGTTTTAAGATAAGATTGAGTGAAAATAAAAAGTTCAATAGGAAATTAGTTATTATATGACAATGAAAGAGTACAAATGTGTACAATTGACGATAAAAGTATAAAAGCTAGTAAGTTTAATAAAGTTTAGAATAAAATTCAGTGTTCTGAAAATGTGTTCATGTACAAAAAATCGCAACGAAGAAAATACTGTAACTAGTGCCACTTATTCATACTCTTTGTGAATTTGTGATCCTTTAATGATTCACTATATCATATAGTTTCAATTCAATACTGTTAAGAAATTAGTTTATTACCGTGATAGTAGCAATAATTCGCAAAATCTTTCATAAGAATCTTCTTTATTGCGGGATGCGATGTCCCCAAACCATAATCGATCGTGCACTACTTTCATTATCGCTAGCCACCGGCTATCACAAGCTAACTTTGACATAACAGTTTCCTATTATACGGTTATACGGTCACAATGCAAACGCGTTTTCTCATGATTCATTGATTTATGCTTTAATTTAATAATTCAAAAACGAAGCCTTCGCCAATATTTTCGCAAAGGAAAAAGTTGTCTCGAATCAAATGCAATCATCGTCCTCTGCTATTATGCCAACCTACAACCGTTTATCCTGCGTATTACGTGGGTTATATCATCAATATTTTACGTTGATGATAGGTTATACTATATTATGAAACAAAAGTAATCTTGAAATATCATTGAAAATTCGCTACAATCTGTATAAAATTATTCGACACTAAACATAATATCAATATGACAACTGAGGTTCTCGCAATTTATTTGTTCCATCCTGTAACGTAACCAAATTAATAGTTAATTTTTTGTAACAACTTTTTGTATCATCTTAATTACCAATTCGTTATTTTTTGAAGCTATGAAGAATATTCACTTGCACTATTAATTAATATAATATAATATCGAGGGAATAATTATGTAGCAATAACAATCTTTATAGATCAAAAAATAAGATGTTCTACACCGAAATATTAAAGTAAGATATGTATTCTGTAGATATTAGAAGAACCTACCATCTTTACCGATGTGCAAAGGTGGAGTTTACAGTAAAGTATACAGAGTGTTTCTGGGGACCGCGAAAGGTTAGTGTTCTTTTCTAAGTAGACATAGAAAAAACTACTAAAGAAAAATATCATATAATATTATACTTTCTGTGAACGTATTTTTTATATGAATGCACCGATACACCCTCCAAGTACAATTGTACTCTATTCCTTAATGCAACACAACCTTTTTGTTAAGCCAATGGAGTCTTTTTATTATCATATATAATAAAAATACTAAACCAAGGTCAGAGAAGTGGCAATACTTCAGGAGGTAGTGTACACTTTATGTCAAAAACGTATTTTATTACAATGTCCTCAAAATGACATTAATAGGAACTGCTAATGCCGTATTCACTATTCCTTATTTACATTTCACTACCAATCTTTTCCTCATTGGCTACAGTTCATAAAAGTTTGATGCACATTTCATTAAGCTGATAACTGGTTATCACCGAAAGTGTTTCAGTCTTAGAGTACTCACGTAACTAACGCTATGTCATCTGTTCCAAACTATGAGGAAGTTGATTTATTTACTGCATTTGAGAGTTGGGTTGTAATATAAATGCAATTGTAGCTGTAGAAGCATGAAATGAGAAATACTCTTATTGATAGTGTGAATTCTTGTCCTCCTACATCGGTTGACGATTTAGAACCACGGTGCATTGTTCGATTGTCAGTGTAAATCGACTAAAATATGTAATAGAACGTTATATAAATGCATTAGAAAGTGTTTAGAGCACATTGGCGGAATACTTGAATAGTTATTATAATAATGTATATTTCTAATAACAGATCAAATATTTCCTGAAGTATTCGATGACCATGAGTGTTCCGAACGTGCGATGGAACACAATACGAGGAGGATTTCGTAGGTAGTTTATGATGGGTCCGGGACTAACAGTTATTTTTGAAAGACAGTTTTTAGCCATCGCCGGCAATTTAGTTTTACATTTTTTCGAACAATGCCTTTAGAATTTCTAACTTTCGTTTCGTCTTCAATAACTATTTCCGTCATAAACGGGGTTTTTCCCGAAGGGTACCGAGGACGGGCCTCGGTCCTTTCGTAGCGGTACTTTGGACAACGTGCGTGTCACCTGGAGGGAAAAACCCCGGCGTTGCCGACCTTCGAGATCCTCCCGTACTTATCGGTATTTTTCCCACCCTCTTCCAAAAAAAGCGCGCTAAGGGCGCAAGAGAGGGTGGGCCCAACGTCAAGGGGCATGTTGATTGGAAAATCAACGTTTCTAATGAAAACCAATCAGCATGCTTCCTTCCACTTCCGACGTTTCGTGGAAGTTAAAATGAGAACGTCTCATTAGATACATCAAATTCTTCGTCGCGTCAAGAACTAAATTAACAAGTCACTCGGTCGGACATAAAAGTAAAAACATAAAGTCACTCGTTTCGGACATAAACTAAAACTGAAAGAAATAAGTCAATCGTTTCGGACTTAGAATTTCAGAGCGTCATCGTCCGGACGCACTTTTTAAAGTTTTCAAGGCATCATTCGTATCGGATGCATTTAATCATTGGTCTTAACGTTAATTCGTTTTGATCAAACTCGTGTCCGGTTAAAATTCACCGCTATTTACACGCTCGACCATTTTTTGATCGGACACAGTTGCTGATTGTACGCGAGTCAGCACAATGAGTTAGTACTTTTATACGCACGATAATGAACGGAGTCCATTAGTTTAAAGAAAAAACTGGGTTGCATTATAGAATAAAGTGCAATTGCAGTTGACGGAAGCATCAATACGTCCGTATAAAATACATATAACGTCATTGGAAGTTAGAACGTATTACATCAGATCATTTTTTTCTTGGTCCTTTTTTTCTATTCTTAATTTTAAAAAAGCAGTAATCTGTCCCAGTTCATAGAATCATTTAATTATTATATGTTAGTCTAGTAATTAATAATATAACCGAATGTAATACAGGCTATGTGGGAATTAAATTGGTTGTTTGTTTAAGCATAGAGTCGATTGTAAACGTAATTATTACTAATTATATGGCATCTACCTATGTCTTTGATATTATTATTATCATTTAATTCAATCATATTCTACCCGTATTGATCATATCCATCCGATAAATTTTGATAAACAATACGCGATTTATTAAATTGCACAACTTTTGGTGGTTATTATTCATAACGACCAAGTATTATGAATAATTAACATACTGATTATATTGTCCGTAACATTATATATTGCACTAACAAATTTGTTAATGTATACAAATTTTATTGACAAGTAACAGCTTCATGTGACAAATTCTGTTTCATTTAAAGAAACTAAATGCAACAGTAAAGTATAAATGCAGTGTGAAGTTGTTTGACCTGAAATTATGTAGTAGTTTGATAATTTAACATGTCATATATGGTGTTATGCACATGTGTAGTTTTGCGGTTTGGCTAGATATAAGGGCTAAGAAAAATGATGAAGAGGAAGAGAGCGTGTCGTCCGTGACCTGCTCTAGTGGACTCCTCAGTAAGGCCGCGTTTACACTATGCAAGTAAGGACCGTGCAAGTAGGTAATCGAACGACCACGCATTCGGAATATAGTTATTTGTAATTTCAAACGTTACGCTTACATCGAGGACTTTACTCGAATAAGTTATTGCATATAAATATGAACCGAATTACGTCATGTTTGGTCTTATTTTAATCAGGAAAATGTCACGAATATGGTGGAGAAAGTTGTAGGAACCTTTAATTAAAAATAAAAAAGTTAGCAACGCATTATCATTGTAAACAATTGAAGAGACTTTTGATCTTTGCCGACTGCCACGATCACAGCGTCTTTTTCTTTTTAAGACGCTATCCTCCTCTGCTTTAGAAACTTTTATCGTCAATTAAACCAGTAAATGTAGTCTAAATTATACCGTGCTTAGTCTCATTTTTATCAGGAAAATGTCACAAATATATTGGTGAAAGTTTTATGTAAAAATAGTCAGTAATAGGAAAGTTTTATATTTTCATTGCTATTGTCTCATGGATATACACAACCAGGTTCACGTTATACTTCTCGACGCTCAAGCTTCCTGACGTCTAGAGGTGTCTTCCCCCCAGTGGTGGGGATAAATATTTTGCACATATCGTGTAGGTGATTTTTGCAGATATTGAATGTTCACTGTATAAACTTTATACTATGCCAGTAAGCCGTGCCAGTGGTACGTGCAAGTAGATAGTCTAATTTTTACGTTTGTTACTTTGCCTGTACCAGGCCTGTCGTTAGAAAATGGTTCCTTTCCTTTCTTGCCTTCTTTTCCTAACGACAGGCCTGGTACAGGTAAAGTAAAAAACGCAAAAATTCGACTACCTACTTGCACGTGTCACTAGCACGGCTTATTACTGGCATAGTGTAAACGGTCCCTTAAACGAGGAAATCTATAGAAGGAATGGACAAGAACTATTTGTAGGAATCGGAAGGCTCCGTGAGTACTAGCAAGAAAGTCAGTCTTCGTCTTATGCGCCGCTTAGAGGTGATGAGCGTAGGTGTGAAACCGCCACATACAGTATTTGGTCATTTTACGCAATCGTTGTACATCAAATCCATACGACGTTTGAGTAATAATTATCATTTTTAGAACAATGATACTGCATATACGGTTATGCAGTGAATCAATTGTTACTTTACTGCAAATGTTCCTGTAATATGTATTTTTATAAAATAATTTTTCTTTTAATGTAATTAAAATTTATTTTCCATACTTTACATACCTATACTTCGTTTTTTCAATTCTATTTTGCTAATTTTTTAAGAGTAATGTTTATGTATGCTTTATTTGTTTTCAGATGATACAAATGCATAAATATTCACTATCCTTGCATTGCAATAGCATACGTTATGTACTAAAATCTTTGTAAGATCCGGATTGTTAAATCAGTATGGACTGATATAAAAGAAGAATTTATAAAATATGAAATTTCAAGTAATTAAAGGATATGACGTGTCTGGTAATGTCATTTACGTTTATGGTAGGTAATTTTTTTATGTCGTTTTCCAAAAAGTGTAAATAATGCGGAAAGTATTTAACAACTTCGAATTTAAATATAAAAAAAGAGATCAAATTACGCTACAGAATTTTGAACGTAAATGCTTTAGGTCTGATTTAGATTCTACGTTGTAAATCATACAAATTGAAATCTGAAATAAAAGAAATTGAAATTTCTAATATATATGTTCAGTTTTTTAAGGTAGTATGTACATATGTATTCGAAAAATATCAATAAATGTTGAAACATATAACAAACTTCAGTATGCTATCTAAGTTTTAGGATATAAAAGACGCGATATTTGTATACAGGTACTGTCTTAGTAAATGTACCACAGAATATTTTGGTAAAATATTATTATAGATAAACTGTATTCATATTATGGAAATTATTCTTTTTGTCACTTTTAAAAAACTACGTTTCCGGAAAAATATACTTATAATTTTAGGTATTGTTCTTTCATTTGTAAAATGATATTTCGAGACTTCGTTATTATTTCGGAATTTCGAGTTCATATGAACAGCAATCTTTCAGCATCAATAACTTCCTCTCTGATTGCTTTTTAATCAAATTTGGAGTGCAATCTGGCTTGTTCGACAGTTACATTCCGACTGCACATCACATCCTCGATACGACACAACGTGACAGTTGTCAATTAGCGTCAATTTGCAAATTGTCTGTTTGAAGTTTTCGACGTCTCTAAATGAATCGTTAAACTTCCATTAGGTTATTCCAGGAATTATTTAAGATTTCTCGTTAACTATCACGTGAAATAAAAATTCTATAACTTTTATACTATCACTCGTGATACCATTTCTCTAAAATTATTTAGATTTATTTGTAAAATATTGATCGGAGTGATTATTTCTATCATTTAATATATCGAACTTTTTGTGACAAACAGAATATCTTAAAGGAAAACGTGAATAGTAACCTGAAAGATTAATGTGTGGGGAGTATATAAAATGGGATAAAACATTCCACTTAGGTGTTAATACTTAATTTACTTTTAAATTATAAAGTATTTTCCAGTCACACAGTAATTTCTCGTTGTGTGCAACATGCGCCACGAAGACCCTTAGCTAGACATATTGATAATGTTCCTCGTTCTACATTTTTCAGAATGCTAAGAAGAAAAAATTTCATCTACATCACACGATTTTAAATAAAAAATTAAGTGACAGTGATTTGAATCGCCATCTCCAACTTCACCATTGAACTCATCGTACAGTGTCCTGTAATCCATATTTCTTTCAAATATTTTTATTTTATTCTCGAAGTATGTAATTTGTACCTCCCGTACATGTATGTGTAGAACGACCCTATTTTCATCAGATGATTTGCTTCTTCAAATTGTGTAACTTTTATTTAACACATCTTTTTGTATCATGAACATTTTCGAGGATATTCGAATATTTTTGTAAATCATATCATGTAAACAGGTACATAATCTGTTAAGTGCTTTGATTGCTTTTTTGTTAAACAGTACATTCATTGCTAACCCTAGTTACCTGTAACATTTAAAATAGTTGAAATTGTTCTATCTAAAAAGACAATTGATTTTGTTAACCTTTCAGAACTGTAAGATTTATTGCAAGAAAAATTTTTGACGACTTGAAATAATATAAAAGAAATATACATATATCAAAATAGTTTAACACAATACTATGGATTACTTTGATATCTATGTAATAATATAATTTAGAGAATACTTAAATTGAAAGGTAGCCCTATAAAACATAAATTATTAATATATGTATACGTGTATATTCATGGTATAAGTATGAATACTTTAATATTTGCACTGAACGAATGTTTAATTAATGCAGTATATAACTGTGCGATATTATTTGACACCTCAACATATTTCTTTTAAGAAACTAGTACGCTTCTTCTGCTACTAATTCAGAAAGTACCAATGTTTATACAATTCACCATGCTTGAAATGGGTGTCTATTTGTTCAGAATTAATTCATTTTCAATAAACTCTTCAATAACAAGTAAACGCCTTTCGCAGTAAATAAACAGGTCTACATTTGCTCATGAGCGTTATCAAAGGCACACTTCGACGTACGTGTTAAACAAAATTATTCGTGCATCATGTCTTTCAGAAATGCACTTAAACGGACGTGTGTCCGATTTTTCTGTCCTTATATTAGAATCTTGAGGTTCAACTATATTATAATATTTCAAATCTTGTAATATTTCAAATACTGTATTACAATGTACTAACGATAAGTACTATTTTATTCGAAATACTATAAGAGAAAGCGAAGACAAAAGTAACGGCGTCATGAAAGTAACACATTTTCCGCGCTTTGACAAACGATTTCAGACAATGTATTTTTCGTAGATGCATGTCCATAATATCTGTTTGGTTCCATTAACTGATACTGAGAAATAACATGACTCGTATGCGGTGATTAAACTGAATTGATAATTCAGATCACAAACCCAAATTTCTACCGTTCGAACTTTCTTGTTAATATTCACTGTTAAACTATTCATATTAAACCAAGCATTTGTTAAAGCAGCCTTAGATAATGCCATTATAACTTCCTTTAGTTAATTTCGATTAATCATGTATAGTTTAATGTTTATAAGACTTCTGTTTTGGAAAACGTGGTTTGGAATGAAAGTGATACGTTATAGTGGGTACGCAAAAAACTAACAACACGGGATGTATTATACATATGCGCACCCGAATGTTTGCTAATTATAATTTCAATGGAGGAGAAGGATCGATGATATTCGACATGAGTGGACTGTGGTAATTTATTAAACATGTGCCCGACGATCGCAACACCTTTTGTTGTATAGTTTCTGAAGATTTTCTGCCTCGCCAAACCAAATTGGAAGAAGCGAACCCCCGTAGGCTCCCCTTCCAGACGTTCTAATAATTTTAGTTGTAAGATGAGGTTGAAAACTTTCCTTATCATTTTTCCAATGTGACAAGCAATGGTAATTTCTGCATAGTCTGCAAATTTCAATGCCTGCCACATGGTTTACAATACCGCTGACCCACGATTCGAATTCAGCCCTGGTCCCAGCCACGATCCGACGGTCATGTTATAAACGTGGGGTCTCGAATACATTCTTAACAATATAGATAAAAAAAGGCACATACACAGTACCAAATAAATGCTCGAAGCTAGTTATGCGTTATATTTTTCGTTATTTAAATGTGTATGTACTGATTATATTGTCATTTAAAATATATGTTAAAAGATATTCTAAATTAAGAAGTCAGACGTTTGACATTGAAATTTTGAAATATTTCATGAATTGAGGAATTTCATAATAGTGCCGTTTAACACTCTTTTTATGTACATATGTAGATTGTGTCTTAGAATTGATCTGTGTAAAATAAGAGATATAGCTCAATTCAAAAAAACAAGTCACTGTGGTAATCTATAAAACACTATATGTGACCTGTAATAGTTTTCACGATTCTACCTGTTACGGACAGAAATAAAACTTTATAAAGAAGACCTAGAGTATTGAATATCAATCAAACACATTGAGTTTATCGATTGCAAATTAGAGAGACTTTCGGGTGCAGTAGATCAAGAGCAGTATTGCATGGGTTCCCCCTTGCCAAAGAGCCCTTACGTGCACGAGGAGACCTATGGCCGTACTCGTCGAACAGCAACAGTGCTCGGAGAGGACAAACATTACCATAATATTGAGAGTATAAAATCTGTCCGAAACTGGTGATCCTTACCATAGCACCGAGAGCACCAGCTGTTTAGGGAAAGTAAGAACCAGTCGGGAACTAGCTAGCTCGTCTCGCGACCGGAAGGCTGTCTACGGAATCGCCAGCGTTCAAAAGCGGTACATAGTTATTATCAAAGAAATATTTTGTATTCTGTACCTTGCACTCTGGGGTTCCAAGTAAAGTGTATATGGAACGGTAATATGTATTGACTCTGCCGCCATATATCGGCGAATCGTTTGTGTGCGAACGTCGGCTATGAAGTAAGATCGACATTCCTTTGCAACGTCTCCCGATTTGATGTTTCCGAAAGCGGTTGTCGATGAGCCGCTTGTGTCGGCACGCATCACGCCGGTTCGGCCGTAGAGGGAAGACGGCGTAGTAAAGGGTTGGCGGCGGGTGCGCGGACGATTTCTCGAGAAATCAGCGCAATTTAGCGGGAGACGCAGCGGGGAATGAGTATTATAAAAGGAAGGAGAGTCTCAGGACTGTCACTGCGCATTTTCGAGTCCTCGAAGACAGTTTCAAGATTTTTTATTACGATACACTACAATAAATGCTTAGTTTCGCATACGACTAGTATGAAATTCATTCATTATATTTGATAAGTGCATAGAACATGTTTCAAACATATATATCTCGTATAAAAAATATTTTTGAGATCCATATTTGTATTTAACCGAATGTATAAATCGAAATATACTATATTTAATTAGAAAAAAGATAACCTTAGATATACCAGTTGTGCTTTCTGGTAGCAACAGTTACTGATATCCACCCACAAGTTGGTGCATGAAGAGGTTGACTCAGGTGTTTAGAAAAGCCTGGTCCCCGAGTTGAGCGGGCAGCGGCCGCGTTAGGCTGCCTTATGCCCAATCTCGGGGGCCGGTAGTGAGCGTTCGCCGCCTCTACTTGGGAGTGGTGCGGTTCATGGTGCTATATGGTGTGACGGTATGGGCTGCGGCCCTGGTGGTCAGCCGGTGCAGCCTTCAGTTGCTACACCGACTACAGCGTCGGTTGGCCATCAGGGTCATTAGGGGATAGTGCACCATCTCCTATGCAGCGACGATGGCTCTGGCGGGCCTCATCCCGTTCGAGTTCATGGCAGGGGCGGACGCGCTCGTTTATACGTGCGTCCATGCCCTGCAGCGGTTCGACGGTGTCCCGCCGGAGCCACAGTCGATCAAGAAGATCAGGCGTCAGGCCCGACAGCTAGCTGTAGCTCGTTGGAAGGTGGAATTACGAGCATACGCCAACAAGCCAGTTGTCAGGGCCCTCCTGCCACAATTTGACGAGTGGCGGGAGAGGCGGTATGGACGGCTCATCAACCGCATGATGCAGGTGTTCACTGGTCACGGATGTTTCGGTGAATTGGGAAAGTGACGACGGCGGTCTGCCACCATTGCGGGGAACTAGAGAACACGGCGCAGCACACGCTGGGCGTGTGCCCCGCCTTTGCAGTGCTGTGCCGTGTCTTCATATACGAAATCGGATATGATCTCTCACTGCCAGCAGTAGTAGGGGCCCTGCTGGCAAGCGAGAAGAACTGAAAGGCCGTGGCCTCCTTCTGCGAGCAAGTTATGCTGCAGAAGGCGACCGCGGAGCGATTCCGCTTGCTCGCGGACCTGCAAAGGAGGGGTAGGAGACACAGCCATCGTAGTTCGGCAGCGCGCATCCTCAGAGATGCAACAGTACTCCGTTGTACCGCAGGCACGGGGTTTAATACAACCAGCGTTCAGAGGAGCAGTCGAGACCGCCGGGGGTCCTGTCTGACTCCCCCAGATGAGGATGACAGGCCGGTGGCACTTCGCTAAAATAGTGAAGGCCGTCGGCCCTCCGGGCCGCTTATTGGCACCGACGGGGAAGCGGCGGCTCCAGGAGGGCCCAGGACTGCCGGGGGGGGGGGCTTGGTGGTCCGGGCACCGCTGTAAAGATTAGTTTGGAGCAGGAGGAGGTTAATCTGACCTCCCCGGGGCGATCGCGCAAGAGCAGTGGCGCGGGGCCTCCAGTTATGTTCTTACAGAGTTCCTGGAGCCCCCTATGTGTCGTGGAAAGACCACCGTGGGTGTTTTAGTGGGTAAAAATCCCACATAACACCGCGCCCCTGAGGGAGACTGCAATAGTTCAGAATTGAAAATGAACACATACACTCGTATTTTCAGCGGAAGGAACAATTGGTTCGAGCAATAACGCACACCAATTAGGGCAAAAACAATGACAGTCGACAAACGTATTGAGGGTGAGTGAGATAGTGAGAATTGTGTAATGCACTTGTTATTGTCATTATTATTCTTATTTACCAAAATGTAACACTGGAAGCGTTCACAGCGGCGATAGGCATAGCTTATTTATCATTGGGTCAACTTCCTCGCGCGCCAACTCGTAGGTTAACAATATATTTTGAACTCACTAAAATCGGCGAGATGTCCCTTTTTCTATATAATTATTGAACAAATGTCATTGTGAAATCCTGAAAGTGCCTCCACGTATATACAGTGAGCGGCATAATAAAGTGACCATTCTATATCGTATACAGAATAGCTCAAAACTAATGTTTTTAATGAAAATAATATTGGGGTTCTTTGAAAGGTTTACTGTCATACCAAAGGTTTATTACAAAAATTTAAAGACTGTTTGCAATAACAAGAACTTATAACTTTATTTTAGCGAAACAAATATTTTCATATATGACAAAAAAGTGACCACATTGTAAACCTTAATTTATACTAGAAACAAAATTAAATTTAATATTTGGTATGACCTCCTTTGGCCTTAATGACTGCCGCCAATCGTCTAGGCATGCTTTCGCCCAGATTATATAGATGATTAAGATCGAGACTTTCCCAAGCTCGCAGCAGCGCATGGAAGTAATTATTTTTGTTTGTGACTCCAATTTTGTTCACATTTCTGACCAAATTCGACCATAAATTTTCGATTGGATTTAAGTCTAGGGACTGTTGAGGCCAATCAAGCAATTTTATGTGGTGGCAAGTAAAAAACTTCTTTGTTTTTTTGGCGAAATGTTGCGGATCGTTATCCTGTAAAATAAAGTTATTATTCCAAGCCTAATTGTAGTAACGAAACTTCCAAATTCCCAAGTAAAATATCGACGTAAGTATCAGCAGTCATGATTCCATCAATTTTTATCAATTGACGCACGCCATCCCAAGAAAAACAGCCGCAGACCATGATATTACCTCCACCGTGTTTTATCGTATTTTGAAGGTGACGATGTTCAAGCTCTTCGCCACCTTTCCGCCACACACGAAGTCGTTGTTTAAGTCCAAAAAGCTTGAATTTACTCTCGTCCGTCCAGAGAACTCGTTTCCAGAACTCCACGGATTGATTTGCATACTCTCTTGCAAATTCAAATCGCTTTTTCTTATTTCTGTTATTAATTAACGGGCGATTACATGCGAAACGGCTCCACAAATCTGCTTCCCGCAGTCTCCTGCGCACTGTCCGATCAGAAATGGACAGATTGAGTGATTCACGAAGATTCCTGACAGTTATCCTCGGATCCTTCTTCACCATTCGTATGATGTTTGCATCGTCACGCCAATTTGTGCTTCGCGTTCTACCCCTTCCAGACCGATCAGCCACTGTTCCGGTGTTTAAAAATTTCTTATGAAGTTTCTGGACAGCGCTTTTGCTGACTTTATATTTCTGAGCGATCTTCCGTCGTGAAACATCACATTTACAGTCTTTGATAATCAGATTTTGAACCTGATAGGAAATTTATCGACCCGTCATATTCAATACCTTTCTATACACTGCTACGCTTCGTTCAACATGTACATAAGGAACTGTTAGTTTCAGACAACTGTTAGTTATGTGCTGTTTACATCGCATGCACGGTACATCGTATTTACACGTCGCAATTAAATAAAGACGCAACAAATTCTAAAGCCCCCTATTACTATCTTGTGTAAAGATCACGAAACTGGGACTTTCGTATCGTGGGTAGTCGACCACCGATCGGACAATTACCGGTCAGGATCTGCAAAACGTAACGTGGAGTATTGGCCTTTGATCGCGTAGGATAAGTAGACTAACAATAAGTTAGGAGGGTAAACTCGGGGGCCCCTGCCTGGGACTTTCGCGGATCCCGATTCCCGGGCGTATCGTTTTAGTATCGTAACAAATATTACGAATCTAGAAGAAACGCTTCTCGATCCTTCTAGAAGCCGAACTCCTACCGGTTACTGAACCTGATTGGGAATGTATCGCGTTAAACTCTCCGAGTTTTCGGAAAGTCGAACTCCGGTGGGATTTAGGTAATTAGACTGAATGCTGCTTATCCAATTGACCCGTTTATTAACTTGAATCGCCCCAATCAAAGTTACTATCAACTCGCCAAACAGAGGTGATACCGAAGTGCTCAAAATGGCAAACACAGAAGTGTATTCAAAACTATCAAAAACAGAAGTGGGGGCCTCGAGGCCCTTTCGCATTTTATATTGAACATTCCCCTGCGACGTCGCCTAGCAACCACGCCGATTTCACGAGGAACCGGCAGCGCGCCCTCCGTCGATCTTTGTTACACCGCCATCCCTGTGCGGCCGAACCGCCGAACACTACTATGCCGCCTTCCCTCTGCGGCCGAGCCGTCACGCCGCCATGCCGCGGACCGACACCGGCGGCTCGCCGACCGCTTACCGGTATCCGCCATCAAACGGAGCGGTCCGCACTTTTGCATGGGTTTCTGGAAAATACCCGTCAGGAGAGGTCGCCGAAGAATGTCTTTCTCATTCGCCGAAGTGCGCACCAGGTTCGTCGACATACAGCAGCCGCATCAAATACTTATTAATTTACGTTTTACTTGGAATCTCAGAGCATGTGCCACGTGTCACGTGCCACGTGCACCGTGCACGTGTACACTTCTTAGAAAAATAATTATCTATCGTTTTCGGGTGCTAGCAATCCCGCAGACAGCCAACCGGACGCAGGGCGAGCCAGCTCGCCCCCGCCCGGGTTCTTACCTCTCCCGAGCAGTGTGGCTCTCGGTGCTATGATAAGCATCACCCCTCCCGGGCGGCTTCTATACCCCCCGTGCTATGGTGATGTTCTTCATGCCGAAACACTCATGATGCTCAACGAATACGGCCACAGGTTTTCCTGTGCACGTATTGCTTCGAGGCATGGCTCCCATACCTGCTGCTTTTGATCAGCCGCCCCCGAAAACCCCTCTAATTACACCCGATCATCTGTGTGTTTTTGGTTACTACTTCATGCTCTGATATTTCCTCGTAAAATCGATTCTATCCGTAACAGGGGAATTGCACCGAATTGCCGCAACCTATCGCGTTTTGCTTTGAATTGGGCCCTCCCGCGTTCCAAATTCGAGATCTAATAATTACGGAAGCAGATCGTAAAGTTGCATGTTGTATTGTATCGAAAAACCGCGTTTGTCGCTCAAGCCCTCTCTCCAGACGGTCGCCATTACGGAATCATCTCGCGCCTAGGATTAAGTCGCGTTCGCGTTGCGTTTCATTCCGTTTAGTAAGTATTGAGGCCGGAAATCGCGAAAGGATCTAGATAATTTGACGTATAAAGTTACCGGATTTAAAACCTTGCCCTGTATCTCGGCCTTCTGCCGAGAATGGCGTGTTCCGATTTCTCGCGAGTTACCGGTTTACGAGTGGTCACACTGTACTAGTCATAGTTATTAATTAGATTTAAATAAACACCGGTATTAGAAAAGTATTAAGCTTTGTCACGATCTCTTCTGCCCCTCCCGGGTCATACTTTCTCGTCCACCTCTGCGTCTAGAGTCATTTACTCCTGAAGAATCCTGCCACTCTACCATTTCTTTCCGATCGCGGAGCAACCGTGCCGTTCCGTCGTCGATTCGAGTCCTCCGCGTTTCGCGATTCCGACTTTTGTTAGTCTGTTCGATCCGTTCCGATTGGTTCAGATCATCGCGTGTCGTATTGATCCTTCCGTTTAAAGGGTTTAGTATCGTTTAGTATCGTGACGCTAAAAAGCGTCTGGCGCCCAACTAATTCGGTTACGTTTCGGTATCGCGAGGATTCGAATCGGGCGCCGAAGTGCTACTCGTTCGCGGATCCGCGGAGGCACCGCGAAGGTCAAACTAGCGAGCGGGCTCGAGAAGAGCCAGTAAAGTATTCGCGAACGAGGCGGGGTCGCGTGGATTGCACGAAATCGTATTTTCGCGGACCGCGCGCAGCATTTGTTAAAATCAAGTTACAAGTACTTGTTATTGCAAATATTCATTTAAATTTTTGTAACAAATTGTTGGTGTGACAGTAACCCTTTCAAAAAAGCCCGATAATAGTTTTTTTCTTCATTAAAAACATTAGTTTTAAGATATTCCGTATTGGATATAGGATGGTCACTTTATTATGCCGGTTACTGTATATATGCATACACAAAACTGATATCTATAGTGAGATACCTTCTTCAAAATACTATAAGTTTTATATGAAACATTTTTGGAGAAATGAGTTGTTCAGTAAATAGCTGTTCAGATCAAAACGTGCTTTACTATCGTGAAGATATGTTATCAATATGTAAACATTCATAAATGAGATTTAATCTTGTGATTCAAAAATGTTGAATACATATCTGTGAAGTGATATAGTTATGTAGTAGATGTATAATGGATAATAGTGTATATAAGTACCCATATATACATATCTATGTAGATATGCTGCTTGGGCGGCTGTGCTATATGAATAATGCGTTCATCAATGTCATTTGAATAGCACGAATAATTGTTCTGCATCGATAATATTATCATGTTGACGCAATTACCAACATCTGTATATTTCCATTCCCTTGCGATATCATGAATTAGATAAAAGCTTCAGTTACTAAACGTCTTCATTTAAAATTAACTGATTTGTGTAACAGTTTAAAACAATTATTATCCAACCTCAGTGATGGACAGAAAAATGCCTGCTTATAAGCTTGTGTGTACTGATGTACAGTATTATGAACAGCGATGAAGTGTTCATGATCCACATAAATTTTAAAATAGTTAAAATTTATAGTTAAATAGTTAAAAATAGTTAAAATTTTATAACGTAAGAATTTAAGAATTCGGGTTATATAACTTATAAACTTCTGAACTTAGAAACTTACTGATTGAATGACTGTGCGCGGGTTTTTATTACTCTAACTGCCTGACACACAGCGAACGTTGCCGATACGTTGTTTTCCTCACAAACTGACCAGATTCTTTCGGTACCAGCATTATTTATATACAGGGTGTTCGGCTACTGATGGGCGTAATTTCAAGCGGTGGTAGCTGAGGTGATACTGAATAACTTTTTCCTTTACCAAAATGTTGACTGAGGATTAGTTTTTGAATTTTTAACGAAAAACACTGACCAATTAGAGCGCGAGAATAGCGTGCACCCAGATGCGAGAGCGACAGCTTCGAGCTTGACGGTTGAACGTGATCATGAACAAGCACGTCTGCACTTAATTGTTAACAGAAAACCGCTACGTGAAATTTAAATCAGATAACGAATAAAACAATTAAGAATTCCGTTATGCATCACTTACAAATAGGGAATTAACTAATTATTTATTATTAACTTAAACCAAGTAAATTGAATTTGTTCGATACTTGTATTCGTTACTCGAAAGGTATAAGGAATAAAATATCGAAAATTGTTATTGTCGCTCGTTACAAAGATGCAAAATGTAGCGCGAAAACTAAATTGACAAAATTCGAATACAATTTAGGGGCACTCAGTCCGCAGTACTTTTTTATCATGTCCCCGCCCTCTGAGCCGTATCAAAAGCTAAAGTCTAAGCTCATCAAACGGCTTAGCTCTTCACAGGAGCAGAAAACGTGACGTCTTCTGGAACACGAGGAGATTGGCGATAGGAGACCTTCACACTTACTACGGCATTTGCAAGCTTTGGGAGGTGCCGGGTTGTCTAAGGAGATTCTGCGTTCACTATGCAGGTCATTTTAGCGACACAACAGGACGCTGTCCTTGATCAGGAGCTGAATTGGCAGACGTCATCGCCGACATCATGGGTCCATGTCGTCATGTCGCCAAGACCTCCTCTAGCTCGTCCGTTCAGCAGCATCGACAGCGTAGGACATGGAAGCGCTATTGAACATGAAGATGTCACAGCTGGCATTGAGTTTTCGCCAGGAAGTGGCGGCGATTCGGGAGGAAATACAGGAATTTTTGCACGTTTACGTTCGTGATCGCGATCTCGTCAACGTCGACTCGAACGACGCAGTGGTAAGTGCTTTTACCATTTCAAGTTCGGGACAAACGTGTTTCGTTGTGAACCCCCGTGTAACTGGACAATGCAGGGAAACGCGCTGAGCAGTCTTTAATGACGACCAGCCATTCCTGCCCGTCGCCGCGCCGTCTGTTCGTGGTCGATCGGTCGACGAAGACGCAATTTTTGATCGACACAGGGGCCGACGTTTGCGTTTTCCCTCGATCGAAGATACGTGGTTTTCGTGATCGGACATTGTACGCGTTGTACACAGCTAACGGCTCGGAAATAGCTACGTATGGGACGATTAGGTTGAATCTTGATCTCGGGTGGAGTCGAGATTTTGTGTGGCGATTTGTAGTTACGGACGTGTCAAAGCTGATCATTGGTTTAGACTTTCTAGCGCACTTCGGGTTGTTGGTGCATATTTAGAACTGTAAATTGTTAGGTCAGGTGACGTCGTTAACAGTGCATGGACGCTTAGCACAAGAGTGCGGACCGTCGACGCCTACCGCGAAAACAATTTTCGGCAACACGAAGTACCACGACCTTCTGTTACGGTTTTCGGACATTACCCGGCCAGGGAGAACACCGGCAGTAGTTAAACACGAAACTGTGCACTATATCCGTACGATCCCAGGTCCACGGGTATTGTGTAAACTTTGACGACTCGCGCCGATCCCTTTAAGAGAGGCTCGCAAGGAATTTGAGACGATGATTCGTCTCAGTATTACGCGACCGTCGGAAAGTGCAGTGGTCAGGACACTTGGCGACCGTGCGGTGACTATCGGGCTTTAAACGCGCGTACTGTGCCTGATAGATACCCTGTGAAGCACATTGAGAATTTTACTCATCCGCTTCAGGGGAAAACAGTATTCTCAACATTAGACTTACAAGGGACATCACCCAATTGATACACGCCGATTTTAATGAAATTTTAATATATTATAGAACTCGAAAAAATATTTGACACGTATTTTTTTTTATCGGCAAACATCCACTCTGAGGTGGTGAAAATAGCCCTTAAAGTTGGGGTTGAAAAAGCTATTTTCGCAAATATCTCGGGAACTAATAGACCTAGACAAAAAATTCAAAATGCAAAATTTTCTGTTTTTGAAGACCAATAATATGGCGTAATTGGATTTTTGAAAAATTAGTTTGTTTAAACAATATGTTAAAAATTAACATTATTTTGCAAATTTTTTTAATAAAACGTTGAATTATTTTGATCAAATTTCACATACGTAAACTATGGGTCCAAATACAAAATACGGATAAATTGGAATTTTTAATTTCTCTCATGCAAAAAATATTACTATCGTTGTAATTACACGTACATTTTATACCTTCTGTTCGGTGCACGACTGATTTCTATATATACTATTCTGGAAATCGTATTATATTACATTTTTTATACTATTTTATTCAAAAAAAGAATTTGAAGGTCCATAGGTGCCTCTATAAAACATGCGGTCCAAGTCAGGTATCCCATTTGCTCCGCGTTGTGGGCGCGTACTGGTGGCAGTATTCGACGCACGGAAAACCTAAACGCGTAAATTATACGTGCGTAAAGTGTAATGACTTTATAGTTAATTTAAATTATGCAATTAAAGAATTGTATCTGTTCTTTGAGTACTGTTCCACGTTTGTAAAAAATTTAGTAACTCTGGAAATACCTTATTTTTTTATAACTTCCAGAACGGTAATTTTTATGTTGAAATGGTATTCTGAACTATTGAGAAATAATAGTAAATGTAAAAAGTGTATTAAGGATACCTATCTTAAAATTGAAATGGAGGGAGGACAATGACGGCATCTAATGTTGTTATCGGAGTATCGGTATCAGATAAATTAAACAATGATCTTTTCGAAAAATGGTTAGAAACAGTATTTTTTCAAAATTCGTCCGAAAAGAGCATCTTATTACTGGACTCATGGACAGGATATGATCAAAATTTTATAAGAAATATCACCCCACCGAGTAAAACACTGACAGTTTTATGCATTGCAAAAAACACTACTGGATTGACACAAGCTTTGGACGTATATGGTTATAGAATATGAAAAAATTTCGTTCATAAAATATTAAACCTTGTATCTACGTTAGATTTACAAATTAATCTACACACAGAAACACAATTATCAAGATGTGCTTTTCAATTTATAATCAATTGTCCGCACCTAGGCATAAAAAACGGTTTTAGTACACATGGTTTTGGTGTCGTTACATCAGTAGCAGATCCGAACATTTTGATAATCCCGTTGACTTTAATTTCAATCAAATTGAAACCATGTCACTTTTGCAAGATATTGCGCTGACAAATACTGACATCCGTTTCAATTTTATAATACATGACCTCATCACATTTTTTACAGTTACTACCGTTTATAATAGTTTAAAAGATCATTTCGAAATAAAAATCATAATTTTCGAAATTATAAAGAAATATGATATTTTCAGAGATACTATGTATATTTTTTACAATCGTGAGGCAATTCTTAATGAACAGATATAACTCCTTTAATTGCACGTACTCTAAATTCTAAATTATCATAAAGATATTACACTTCACACGTTACGCGTTTAGATCTTCCGTACATCGAGTACTATCACCAGTACGCGCGGAACAAACGGGATACCTGGACTCGGGCCCCATGTTATATAGAGGCACCTATGGACCTTCAAATTCTTTTTTTGAATAAAATAGTATAAAAAATGTAATATAATACGATTTCCAGAATACTACATATAGAAATCAGTCGTGCACCGAACAGAAGGTATAAAATGTACGTGTAATTACAACGATAGTAATATTTTTTGCATGAGAAAAATTAAAAATTCCAATTTATCCGTATTTTGTATTTGGACCCACAGGTTACGTATGTGAAATTTGATCAAAATAGTTCAACGTTTTATTAAAAAAATTTGCAAAATAATGTTAATTTTTAACATATTGTTTAAACAAACAAATTTTTCAAAAATCCAATTACGCCATATTATTGGTCTTCAAAAACAGAAAATTTTGCATTTTGAATTTTTTGTCTAGGTCTATTAGTTCCCGAGATATTTGCGAAAATAGCTTTTTCAACCCCAACTTTAAGGGCTATTTTCACCACCTCAGAGTGGATGTTTGCCGATAAAAAAAAATACGTGTCAAATATTTTTTCGAGTTCTATAATATATTAAAATTTCATTAAAATCGGCGTGTATCAATTGGGTGATGTCCCTTGTTAGTGCGGATGTACAACCAAATTCCAGTGGCCGCGGAAGACATTTAAAAAACCGCGATAACGACTCCTTTCGGACTTTTTGAATTCCCCTTTATGTCGTCTAGTCTAGGAAACGCGGCACAGACGTTTTAACGTTCTATCGATGGAGTGTTACGCGGTTCAGACTATATTTATGCGTACATTGACGACATTTCGGTGGCATCGGCAACAGAAGAGCAGCACGTGCAGCACCTGGAAGAAATCTTTACTCGACTGGACAAGTACGGCGTATTGGTCAATCCGGAAAAGTGCAACCTTAGCCAGTTTCAGGTCAACTTTCTGGGTTACACCGTATCTTCCGAAGGCACTCGTCTGTTGGAAAGTAAGGTGGAGGCAATTACTAACCACCCGAAGCCGACCATCGCGAAACAATTAAGGCAGTTCCTGGATATGTTAAACTTTTATAGACGCTTTATACCCAGAGCTGCGCAAGTACAGGCGCTGTTGAACGAGTTGCTGCACGATAATACCAAGGGCCATACCCTGCTAAAATGGACACCTAAAGCTTCGGCGGCTTTCGACGAGACGAAGCGAGATCTCAAGGAAGCAGCATTATTGACCCATCCTCAAGATAACGGGTATTGTTTTGCGTCCGATTTTACCGTTGGAGTTGCACTGCAGCAACGCGTTGGAAAATACTGGCAGCCGTTGACGTTCTTTTCCAAGAAGCTCAGCACTACCGAGCGTAATTACGGCGCCTACGACTGGGAGTTGCTCGCGATTTACCTGACAATCAAGCACTTTCGGAATAAGGTGGAAGGGCGGACCTTTCACATTTTCGTTTCAGCAAAAACCCGAGAAATGTTCTCCCAGGCAATTTAGATACCTGGATTTCATCGGGCAATTCACCAACGATATTTGCTACATCGCCGGCAAGGAGAATATCGCCGACGCATTATCCAGGCTAGAGGAAATCACCGAGCAATGCAGCTTCATGGACCTGGTCGAATCACAACAGCACGACGCGGAGTTGAAGCCGTGCATGCATAGGGATATTAGTAGCAACCTGCAACTTAGACGGGTACGTCTATCCGGCACGAACATTGAATTCATCTGTGACGTATCATGACGAACTGTTCGACTGTTTGTGACCAGACCATTTCGGCGAATTTAATTCGGTCGTCTAATTCGGTTTTTAATTCGGTACATAGACTGTCGCATCCAGGTGTAAACGCGACTATCAGACTCTTAACAGAGCGGTACGTATGCCCGTCTATCAAAAGTGACTGCCGGAAGTGGACGCGAAATTATGTCGAGTGCCAACGGTCCAAAGTAAATAGACATGTTTCTACGTCTTTGGGTAATTTGGGTGTGCCGTCCGGTAGATTCAAACACGTACACATAGACATTGTGACTTTGCCTGTATCCGAAAGTTTTAGATACTGCTTAACGTGTGTTGATCGTTATTCGCGTTGGTCTGAGGCTTTCCGCTCAAAAACTAACAGGCCTCGATCGTGGCATGCGCTTTTTACGACGGGTGGATAGCACGGTTCGGAACCCCGTTGCACGTAACAACAGACCAGGGTAGACAATTCGAGTGCTACTTGTTTCGTGAGTTACCTAGATTAACAGGTGCAGCTCATTGGCGGACGACGTCCTACCACCCGGCAACAAACGGTTTGGTAGAAAGATTCCACCGGCAGTTTAAGGCAGCAATCTGCTGCCATCAAAATTCTCGATGGACTGAAGTTTTTCCGACCATCTTGCTGGGCATCCGTGCAGTCTGAAGAGAAGACTTGCAGTCCACCGCAGCAGAGCTGATCTACGGTGAAACGATGCCATTCCTGGCACCTTGGAACCGAGACCCGGAACCACTACAAAGAGATTTCGTAAGGAGGCTACGCGAGCATTTTACGACTCTGGCCCGGATGCCATGCAGCAACCACGCGGCGAAGCGGGTTTTTGTTTACAAGGACCTCGCTACGGCGAAGCACATGTTCCTGCGGAACGACACCGTCCGAGGGATCCTGCAGCCCCCTTATGATGGTCCTTATAAGGTACTAAACCACGATACGCGCACTTCATGTTACACATCCGAGGGAAGCCAATCACGGTCACCGTTGACCGGTTAAAGCCAGCTTACCTGTTGGCCGACGAGGAACCGCGACCGGTGACATCACATGAAGCGATGAGGCCAGCGTCACCTGTGCCGTCTGCGGAGCTATCATCGGCCATACCGACCGAGAGTTCGGCGCTCTCGCCTCGGCTGTCATCCATTTTGATCGCACTAAATGCGGGAAGTCGCATTACACGGTCCGAATGAAGAGCTCGCTTCCCGAATCGATTACAAGTTTCGTGATTGAAGTCAATCACTGGCAGAGGGGTGATGTGGCGTCGATAAGCGACTGCCACGTCCCTGTCACATTTATGTTTAGGCTAGATTTAAGAATGCGGGTAAGAATGAGGAGGGTAAATGAGTTGTTTGCGTGAACGAGTCCGAGTAAATGCTACGTAGCGTTTGCGAGAGGATGTTTGGATGATCGATTCGAGTGCTGCGTTGGATGTTCGAGTTCGAAGAATGCCTGAGAAATACGCGTGTATCGTTGAATGATAAGTTTAGAGTGAAAGCGATTCGGTTAGGAAAAAGAAAGAATGATTCCGAGATAGAATGCGTCAGGGTGCGTGAGGGTGAGAGGTTTTTGGGTGCACGAGAATGAGTCAGTGACTGCTAGTCGACACGAAAGGTCGAAGACCATTGTACACGAAAATCAAGTCCGGAAAAGTTAAGACGAAGTAGAGAATCTTTTCTTTCCTTTCGCGGTTCCATATCCCATAATTTCTATTTAAAAAAAAAATATTTTTAAATTTTTAGAATTCTTTACAAATTTTTTTTGCGGTTAAAAATTTTGGAAAAATTCACAAACACGTACGTCATAGAGCAGAATATCCCTAATTTTTTTTTTTCAAAATTTCCGCGTTATTCTACGTTCAAGAATTTACTGGGTCCGACATATCTTTTCAACAACCGTTTTTATACCCGAAAAATGGGCGCAAAAAGAGTGATGATAGAAACGGTGGGAACAGATCAACGTCAGGTTTTCGTGTGACGAATTTCTTTCGCGTTGATTCTGAGTTGCCAGAAAATTCCTATACGATACCAAATGAGGAAATCCTAATTGATGGGAAAGTTAGGCAAGACTAAACTCTTGCTTCGCGTTGGACTCGGACTACTAATAGACTCGGACTACTAAATAGAAAAACGTTCGGCGTATGTAACAAGTACTGTTCTGAACGTGCTACGGAAAACAATACGCGGGGATGTCGTAGGTAGTTTATGATGAGTCCGGAACCAACAGTTATTTGTGAAAGACAGATTTTAGCCATCGCTGGCAAATATAGTTTTATATTTTTTCGAACAATGCCTTTAGAATTTCTAACTTTCGTTTCGTCTTCAATAACTACTTCCGTCATAAACGGGGTTTTTCCCGAAGGGCACCGAGGACGGGCCTCGGTCCTTTGGTAGCGGTATTTTTTGGACAACGTGCGTGTCACCTGGAGGGAAAACCCCCGGCGTTGCCGACCTTCGAGATCCTCCCGTACTTATTGGTATCTTTCCCACCCTCTTCTAAAAAAGGCGCGCTATGGGCGCAAGAGAGGGTAGGCCCAACGTCAAGTTGATTGGAAAATTTAGAAATGTTGATTGGAAAATCAACGTTTCCCAGTAAACCAATCAGCATGCTTCCTTAAACTTCCGACGTTTCTCCGCTTTTGTCCTTTTTTAATAAAACGCATGTGTACGAAAAATCGCATAGTATTGCCAAGTTGACGTCTTAACCGTTTCGTTACGGGTGCCGACTGTAGTCGGCGGCTGCGACACGACGTGTGTGTACGGGTGCCGACTATAATCGCCGTACGCGAGACGACCTTTGTATATGGGTGCCGATTATAATCGGCGTTCGTCCGCCGACCAATGTATATGCGACCACCTGTGCCGACTTAGAATTAATTCGGGAAATACTGGAAAAATATCATAAAACAACTAATTATCATCAGCGAACAGCCAATAATACTCCATTACGATTAATAGAACGACATTTTCCTTCACTCTACGTACCAGTTGGAAAAAACCGAAATAGAAGGTGCGTTGTTTGTAGTGCAAACGAGAAAAGACGCGAGTCTAGATACGAAAACAAAAATTGTAATGTAGGTCTCTGTGTTGACCATTGTTTTAGAATTTACCATACTGAATTAAATTGCTAAAAATTATAATTTGATGTCTAACTACCCCAAATTGTATTTTTACTTATAATAATAATAGCAAAATTTCTAAATATGTAAATAATTTAATACTCATTTTCATATTTTTCATATACATAATACGATGAAACAGTTGTTATATAGCTTTTAAAAAAGTGTACATACAAGACAATCACAATTGACGTTGAAAGACGTAAGTCCGAACATCGAAGACTACCGACTTGCAAAATGCACACTTTACGGTGTGGTGTCCCGTTCAGTGGCGTCCTTCCAGTGGAGTGGGCCTGCCGTAAAGAAAGGATTCCAGAGACGATTCGAGAAGGTTCGAACTTATAGCATCGATGTCAATATAAATATACTATGGAATTAAAAGGAGTTGAGATGATCGAATTGATAATGGTTGTTAAGATCAGCACTTATATCTATCCACACAAATTTTACAACGTCTTTAATTTACTACGTTATACTACATAAATCCGACGATGTCTTTACTTTTCAACGCTTTCCTACACACTAACTTTCTGGCAGAGTTTTACGACATACTTCCTGACCTATCGCCCCTACTCTTTCCTTCGGTCATTTTATGGGTTACTGCTCCACATGGAAAGGAAGCACATTACAAACTCTGTATCGTCAGGCCTGCGAACTTATATCTGCCGGGCTTCACCACCCTACAATACATAAACTTATTAATACGTATTTGCAAGGGCGTTCTTAAAAAAATAATAACATAGTGTATTTCTTGTATACGGTGAAAATTGCAAATTTTCCATACTAAAATACAATAGAAAACTTTGCTCCATTTATGAAGCGAAGCACTAATGTTGGCTTGCGAATATGTGAAGCGCCGGTGACTAGCTTATAAAAATTTGGAAATTCAGTAGGTGTTCCAGACTTACTGATATTCTACCTAAAAGATATTCAAATTTAAAAATTCAAAGAATAATTTGTCTACAAATTCAGAAATTTACAAGTTTAAATACAGGTAACCCTCCTACAACACGGCATCTTATAACACGGTTTCGCTATAACACGATTCATAAATTGCGGGAACCCTCCAACAACACGGCATCCTATAACACGGTTTCGCTCTGGCACGATAAGAAAATTGCAAAAACTTTTGTACAACACTGTATTTCTACAGCCGCGGCGAGGCTTGCCGTCTTAAAGATACAGTGTTGCGGAAAGTATTTCTTTTCATCTCCGTGGCCTGAAGACAAAAATGTCTCATGCTGCTGATCGGCAGTCTGCGTGGAGCCACGGTTAAAAAATAATTCTTTCGTCTTTAAGACATTAAGTTTCAGTCCCAAGCCATGTCCGATAAAGATAAAAAAACAACGTTTAAGAGGAAATTTATTTCTTTAGAAGTAAAGATACAAATCTTGGATCGTCTTTTGAAAAGAGAAATTAATACAAATTTATGTAGAATTAAAAAAATATTTGTTTTTAATAAGTTTTCGGAACGTAACCCCCCTTTTTGTACTGGCTCTGGGTCTCATACAACACGGTTTCACACAACACGACATTTTCTAGGAACCTATCTACCGTGTTATAGGAGGGTTACCTGTATTTACAATTTTACAAATTGATAAATTCCCAAATTTACAGATTTACAGATTTACAAATTTACAAATTTATAAACACTCAAGCCTTGTATGGAAAACCCTCATTCTAGTGAGGGTTATTGTTAGTTTCAAAAATTGTTCACTTCTATAGCTTAGTTCGAAGCAATACAGTGGAATTACTTACTTTTCATTTCAAACCTTAAATTTCAAAGTATGTAATATGGTATATGCGGCACTTTATGATAATTTTATGTTATCAAATAATGTCGAACTTTTTATGTTCTAAAATTCTGTTCTTACATATGCCTTCGTTTTGTGATACTTGATACATGCTATATTTTTTCATATTTCAAAGTTATGTATTTCAAAAGAAATGTGAAATACAAACGCAGTACATACAAAATTTAAATACGCTGAATAGTAAGATGAAATGTATTAAAAAGGAATATTTATGGACGAGCAAACAACATTTCGTGTTGTGTATACAGCATGTTCCAAAAAATGTACTCATATTTTAACTGACTACTATACATATATTTAACTTCAAGGTGTTCATTAACATATTTACAAGTCTAATACGATAATTAAATAAAAGGTAATGAGTTACCGAGTAGATTAATTTTTGCCACAAGTTGTTTAACCATTCGTGCCTGTAAATTATCAATCTGTTCGTGATGGATTCATGAAGTGTGAATACATTTTTTGGAACATCCTGCATAGACATAACGAAAAACCTTGATGTGCACGTATTCATGAAACAAAATTGAAAAATATTTAATAACATTTTATTATAAACTATTACTAAAACATTTATGTCAAATAATGGAAACAAGTTGCTTTTATCAAATGCAATAGTTCGAGGAATATTATAGTACATATCTTTTAATTATAGATATATAACAAAGGAGCCTCACACGTTTTGAAACAAAACGTCGCTTGTCGTTGCTATATTCTCGTTCATCAATGGCAGTTGGCAATGTATACCTATATTTTATATTCATTCCGGTTAGCAATGGAGAACACGGAGAAACATGTGGGGGCTTTTAGAGAGACAAGCAACAGCAACAAAAGTATGACTCTTTGTTCACCAGGTAAATGCATGGATACAGTGAGTAACTACAGTATTTGGACAGCGGGATACGTTTGACTATGACGCTATAAAAAATTACTGTAATAACCGGATTAAGCTATAGTTCTATATTAACCAGAAAATACATGAATGTATTTCCACTCGACTTTAATGGAACTTTGGGTATTTCTTAAGCAGGTAAAAATATGAGAAATGTATTCTTCTGTATTAGCAGAGGTGTGACTTTATAGCGAAACTATATTTTATAGTTTCAACCTCAAAGTATTATTTACAAAACCAAATAAGATGAATCAAACTAATAGACGAATTCTATAGTTTTTTATGTGTTAATAAATTGTTTAACACACAATTTCTTTACAATAAATTTTGCATACTATCAGTTATCACGCGAACTAATAATAATGGTCAATTCAGATGTGTTGTTTTTCAATGTCCGCGCATGACAATTAGAGTGCTTATTAAATATTAAAGAATTAGAGTATTAAAACCCTAAATGCAATTTTTACAGAAAAAAATTGCAATGCAGAAAAAAATTGCTATGCAAGAAGATATGAAGCTACAATTTATATTGACCTTGATTCAAATTTGCGTACAGCATCAAAAACTGGAAGATGTAAAATTGCGAGAAAAAATTTGTTTCAGAATACGGAAATGATAGATGAACGATTCGAACTCAGAAGGCTATCGAAAAAAAGATTTTTCATAAAAACGTAAAAATAAATGTTTTAAAACACAAAATTTCTTTACAGACATAATGCGTTTAAAACTATCATTCTATTTCTTTTATTGGTTAAATACCAACACATACCACATTCTAACGTTCGGTCATATTTCGGGATAACGGTGTTGAATTAGTATATTTAGGCACGTGTCTATATACTGTAGGCAACCCAGGAATTGGCACGTGAGGAGGTCGACCAAAAGTAAAAGAAGGCACGCATATCTCCGCTGTCAACACTTCCAGCGTTACATTTCGGTAAACGAGAGTAATAACGACAATAACAACTGAATCACGCAATCCACATTATCTCACTCACAGTCGATACGGTGCAGATTGATATTGCTTAAATTGTGTGCATGACCGCTGGAGCCAATTGTTCGTACGGCTGAAAATACCCGTGAGTTTTCTATTCTGACCAATTGCAGCAGTAGCGCTTCTAAACACCCGGGTCAGCCTCTTCACGCGCCAACTTGTGGATTAACATTGGTACATAACTTCACGTCGAACAACTTCACACTGCCATTACACTTTACCGTTACATTTTGATTCGTTAACTGAAACAGAATTTGTTACATGAAACTATTACTTGTGTTAGGAAATTTCCAATGACACGCCCTAATAAAGCAGGGCGAAGAGCACATGGCCGTCCAACGACGACCACCACGGTGACGAGGCCCGACGTCAGCGCCATAAAACAACCCCGAGGTCCCTGAGTTTCGCGAGGGACAAGGAAACCTCTCGGAACAGGAAGAGGGCATTCCGTAAAGAACGCCGGAAGACGTAGCTTCGTCTTCGGAAACACGGATTTACCATAATATATTGAATTTTCGAAAACGGACTTAGCAAACGTTTCGATCATTTTAACCTTTATCTTACACTTGTCAATAAAATTTATATACACCAACAAAACAATTGGCATAGCAAATATTCATAATACTTGGTCATTATGAAAAACAACCACCAAAAATTGTGCAACATAATCAATTCAAATCAATCAACGTATTGTTTACCAAAATTTATCACATTGACTAGATATGATATATGCGGGTAGGATATGATTGAATCAGATGATAATAATAATACCAAAGACATAGGTAGATGCTATAGAAGTAGTAGTAATTAAGTTTACAATCGACTCTATGATTAAAAAAACAAACAATTTAATTCCCTCAGAGCCTATATTACATTAGGCCATATTCTTAATTACTAGACTAGCATATAATAATTGAGTGTATTTAACTGAATTCTACTCCAATATGTACTAGTGCAGTACGACACTTCAATGGGTACATGTTTTTCTTCTTTAAGTATACAGGATGATTCCGTAAACTGGGACAGATTACTGCTTTTTTAAAATTAAGAATAGAAAAAAAGGACCAAGAAACAATTTTAGTCGATTTGCACTGACAATTGAATAATACATTTGGAAATTTTTCTCTAAATCGTCAACCGATGCAGGAGGACATGAATTCACACTATCAATAAGAGTATTTCTCATGTCATGCTTCTACAGCTGCAATTGCATTTATATTACAATCCAATTCTCAAATGCAGTAAATAAATCAACTTCCTCATAGTTTGGAACGGATGACATAGCGTTAGTTACGTGAGTACTCTAAGGCTGAAACACTTTCGGTGATAACCAATTATCAGCTCAATAAAATGTACATCAAACTTTTATGAACTGCAGCCAATGAGGAAAAGATTGGTAGTGAAACGTAAATAAGGAATAGTGAATACGGCATTAGCAGTTCCTATTAATGTCATTTTGAGGACATTGTAATAAAATACGTTTTTGACATAAAGTGATCACTACCTCCTGAAGTATTGCCACTTCTTTGACCATGGTTTAGTATTTTTAGTATATATGATAATAAAAAGACTCCATTGGCTTAACAAAAAGGTTGTGTTGCATTAAGGAATAGAGTACAATTGTACTTGGAGGGTGTATCGGTGCATTCATATAAAAAATACGTTCACAGAAAGTATAATATTATATGATATTTTTCTTTAGTAGTTTTTTCTATGTCTACTTAGAAAAGAACACTAACCTTTCGCGGTCCCCAGAAGCACTCTGTATACTTTACTGTAAACTCCACCTTTGCACATCGGTAAAGATGGTAGGTTCTTCTAATATCTACAGAATACATATCTTACTTTAATATTTCGGTGTAGAACATCTTATTTTTTGATCTATAAAGATTGTTATTGCTACATAATTATTCCCTCGATATTATATTAATTAATAGTGCAAGTGAATATTCTTCATAGCTTCGAAAAATAACGAATTGGTAATTAAGATGATACAAAAAGTTGTTACAAAAAATTAACTATTAATTTGGTTACGTTACAGGATGGAACAAATAAATTGCGAGAACCTCAGTTGTCATATTGGTATTATGTTTAGTGTCGAATAATTTTATACAGATTGTAGCGAATTTTCAGTGATATTTCAAGATTACTTTTGTTTCATAATATAGTATAACCTATCATTAACGTAAAATATTGATGATATAACCCACATAATATGCAGAATAAGCGGTTGTAGTTTGGCATAATAGCAGGGGACGATGATTGCAGTTGATTCTAGACAACTTTTTCCTTTGCAACAATGTTGGTGAACGTTTCTTTTTTGTGCATTAACTTAATGCACAAATCAATCGGGACGCACGAAGGGTGCGGCCCCGCCGCGAGGGCGGTGCGTTGAAGCGTGAGCGTTGACTCTAATAATGAGAAAACGCATTTGAATCGTGACAGTGTAACTGTGAAATAGGAAACCGTTATGTCATAGATGGCTTGAGATAGCTGGTGGCTAACAATAATTAAAGTGGTGGAAATTATTGCAACTATCACCGTAATAAACTAATTTTTCAGCTATATTGAATTGAAACTACATGATATAGCGAATTATTAAAAGATCACAAATTCATAAAGAGTATAAACAAGTGGCAATACTTACAGTATTTTCTTCGTTGCAATTTTCCGTACAGGAACACTTCAAGAGAATCAGATGGAATACTGCAGATAAAAACTGCTAATCCATCCGAGGTGAAATAATACAACTCTTTGTAGTATGTTGCTTCGGAGTATTACACGGGTGATTACGCTGATTTACGTTAATTATCTATCGTGTCCTTATTGAAAGGATGGATAGCTTCAAGCGATGCAATAATTGTCTGAAAAGTTATTATTCCATCAACTCTACAGGAATAATTAATTAACGCACACCCTATGATATCTGCAACATGTTTCAAACTTCTCATACTGAAGAATATTGCGTTTATCGTTCGAATGCGAGATACAGAACGACTTAATGGAATATAGAGAAAATAGTACACGACTATTATTACAGCTATAAGAACCCTAACGTATTACTTTTTAATAGAATAAGGGGTATTCACCTGCATGCGTTCGACCACGAGTCATTTGATAGTAGTCGTAGATTGATATAAATCGGTCTCTTGTACAAACTGCTCGCACGTTTATTCGTGTCTAAAACTAGGAATTTTCATATATGTGACTATTAACGCGGTTAGAGAGAACAACGCGTAGCAATACATCGCGAACGTTTAGTAGTATTTTTAATAAGAAATTTGGAGGATATTAATGGAAATGTCAGTGTTCATTTCTTCGATTGATTAACAATTATTGTATGAGGCGTCGTAACGTTGCGTGGATTGATAGCCTCAGTGTTTCGGTAGCCTAAGTCAATTATGTTTAAGAATGCTGCGTATTCCTGCGATTTAGCGTGGCAACAGCATTCTTTTTATCACTCCTATGGATGTATCGGCGTCTACTGTGTATTTAATGGGATTATTTCTGGCAATTTCACACATAGGCATTAGTATAGCTCGTTCGAATAATATACGGGTAAGATATTTCTCTTATCTAATTACTAGGCTATAGAATATAGTACGTAAAATATAATACAATGCGTTGCATAAATGTACCAACATCCTTTGATGTTATTAATGCGAGTTTTCGGTTGAAAACTACTTCAGTTGACAACTACCAATATTACTCTGACTCACTGCGTTTGAACAACAAATTATACAAAGAATTTGACGTATTAACGCAAATATTTAGTTCATTTGCATAAGAACTAATTTTCAGACGTTCGAGAAATATACGAAGCATTTAAAGAAAATTGTTTCACCGTGTTGTATTATATATACAAAGATACGAAATTTAAAAATTTGTCGTGTTTCCACCATATATTCCATCGAAAATTCGATGGAATTTTTACTTACTGCCAATAAGATTTTTTACAATACTTTCCCCTATATTCTTCCATGTGTTAGTGTTTATTACTAATTTTAATTCATTTACACTTGAACATATACAATTATTTAGAGAAAATCGTTTTTACCAATATTTCGACAAACTTTCTATGGGATTAACGTCAGGAACACGTATAGACCAATCTAATGACGAAATATTATTTTCGGTAAACCATCCTGATGTATGTGCAGATTTATGAAACGATGCATTATCGTGCAAGAAAATTAAATTTTCATTGTTCTTCTATTGTCCAATAGGGCTTTAAATAATTTCCAAATGTATTCGTATTATTATTACCGTCCATTTTATGGAAAACAAATACCATGGAGAATTTTACATAAATCGAGAAACACGGTCAAATCATAACCGAGCTACCATCGAATTCGCGTTGCAAGAAATATTTTACATCTCTTCACATATCGTGTTAATACAAATTAAAAATGTCTGGGCCATTTATACATGTTTAATTTTGTAACGTCACTAAATATAAAACACAAAAAACAAGCTGTAACTACAAAATATTCGTTACTTATAGAATAAATATTCTTCTAACATTTTCTCCATCTTCCTAACAGTTTGCTTTAGTGAATGAAAATCCAATTTATTGAAATATTTATCTTACTTTTTCCAATCATTTTCATTCTAACAATGTGCGGAGATGCTACAATGATTCTGTAGATGGTTGTTTTGCAACATATAATTTGGAATCACCTCGCAATTGAAGGACATTGTCGAGTTTGGAGCTAATCGTAGAATTACGATTAAAAAGTTTATCCCAAGAAGATAGTTTCGGAAGGTGATCTGAACACTGTTTTTCTCCATGATCGTGTTTTTTAATATTGTAATCGGCAATAGCACAGTTTCAACGACCTATGCCACTCGCAATATATGTAGTTGTAACCTTTGCCTTCAATGAGCAAAGCACCGATCATGTCTTTTTGTCGCCTTGAAAGTCCTTTTCTATAAGGATCTCCACTTTCTATCCTCTAAAAACATATTTGACTTTGTTTTACTATAAACAAATTTTTATTTGACTTTGTTCTATTATAAACAAATTTTCATTTGACTTTGTTTTATTTGATTTTTATTTGAAATAATACAAGGTTACTGTATTTATGACACGCCTGAATGCTATATTTTATGTAAGTAAGGTAGTTTAATATTTACGTCAATGTATCAATTTTTTTTTACCAAATTTATTCTTTACACACTATGAATTATTATTTGGGAATAATAATCCCAATTTCCTACCAAAAGCTCATGTCATTGAAAGTATTAGGAATTGGTATATTTACGCAACGTACAGTATAATGTGGAATATAACAAGTATACTTGTTCACCTTAGCCTTAAGTTATCAGGTAAAATAATTTTTGATACACGATGCAGATGGTAATGGAACTTGCGGAAGATGTTTGCGAGAACGCGAATGATCAGGGAAGACGAGTGTTTCAACGATGCATGGAACAATTTTCCACGTTTTGTGGAGTATCAATTATATGGAATTACGTAACGGGGCTGGTATTTAATTTAACAAATTTTGTGGTCAACATGGTGAAATATGTAGCTCCATGTTCGGTAATCATGGCTGTTATAGTATTAGTGATATGTGGCATAAATTAAATACAAGTAAGTAGTAACAATAGCAGCGTCAAAATCGATTGAGTTTAATCATGGAATGGTTTGTTTTCATTAACAGCCACAACAGCTTACTGTGAGGTTTCAATACATATTATTGGTTGCAACTGTAATGCTTACGGTTTTTGTCTCTGTCTTGCCTGCTGATAATCTTTTAGATCAAGTAAGTTATTTTATACACTAGACTGCGCAAGTCGCGATGCTGTATAACAGAAAGTATGTGATAAAATCGTTGTGGACTGCCTGTCAATGTAGATTGTACAAAAATAGATATTTATAGAGAAATTTACCACTATCCTATCACACTTATTATTAGAATTAACGTGGGCTTGTTATTACTACAGCGGTGATGCCATGAAAGATGTATACAAATCGACCTGGTACAATCAATCTAAAAAAATGCAGCGCGGCATTCAGATCATGATGGCGTCACAGGCTCCTGTAGCCATTCGAGTCCCTTGCATTATCTCAACTCTCTCATTAAATTTCTTTTGCTCGGTATGCAACATCATTGTATACTAAATAAGTGTTACTGGCAATGTTTCTAATGATTTCAAATGCTTTTAGTTCCTCTCGAACTCATTTTCTTCATTCTCCGTTTTACGTGCTGTAATATCCGAAGATGAAAGTACATGAAAAGAAGCAAATGGAATAATACGTACAGCCGAACTGTATCTTTTCACATATTTGTAGTACTTTTAGTAAGTCTGTAATTAAAACATGAATGTAAGACAAAACTGTATTCATAAACCTATTAATAAATACATATATTAATCGTTGCATTTCCGTCGATAGAATATTTTATACTGTTATTTAACGTGGAAGATACAAGACCGAGATCTTGTCTGACAATGAGTTATAAAAAGAACAGTATTGGCCGATTTTTTATCTGAATCAGAATTAACAGGATCTCTATTATGAGAAGAACCAAAATACTGTATATAATATTAAATTTCACATTAGAATGACTTATTTTGATGAGTTGAAGAATGGTTGTATGTGTTAGCTGACGCTTCAATTTTTACGTATTTATTCTTCCAATTTATTTTGAACATAAAAGTATATGTGAATTTAACGCTTGTAATTTTAATGTTAATTACTTTGTCCGTAACATATGTTTACCGGAGATCTCAAAATATTTCTTCTGAAAAGTATCATGTATGATCAGTCATTAATTGAGAAGATACCAATATTTTTACGTTCCATTGCATATTTTTTATATCAAGATTTTCATACAACGATATTATTTAATTTTTTCCTCGTTTAAGAACAGACAGTATTCCTTCTTAATTAATTAGAGAATAATATTTAACAAATGTACGTGTATTTATTCCACTGGTTATAAGTACGTAGGTATGTAAAATAATATAAATGTTGGATACTACACGAGACGTGTTTCACATAATTTCTGAAATTTACAGATTATTTTAAGATATGATAACACGAAATTATAGTATTATTTTAGAATATCATAATATGATATTTTTAAATTTATTGCTTAAGAAACCAAGAGAAGAAGTCAAGAAACATTCATGTTTTTGAAATGAATGAAATATTTTATATTAATATTAAATTGTGATAACTTCTTAGTGGAATCTAATTCTTTACTTTCCTATTAAACTGGCAACATTAAATATCTTACAAAAAACAGATGTAATGAATTCTTCATTCATCTACCTACGTGCTCGTCACATCTATATATTGTTGCTCGTATTAGACATGAAAGTTTATCTACTTGTTTACTCAACTACGTTTAATGATATCTATTCTGATTTCATTTTGAGATTTCTCTAAACATTTTGTTAAATGCTTTGAAGAAATTTTTTTACTTTAATATTGGGACCAAACTTATACTACGTATTACTGTGGTCAAATAAATGAAGAAATTCCATACAAACTTATATTTGGAAATGCTTTGTTAAAAAGATATAACCATTCATACATTTACTCTTTAATTAAAAGACACAGTCAATAAGATTTTAAATTTGATAGTACATATACATAATCATACGGCCGCCACTATATGAAGTGTCCAGAAAATAGTTGACTAAATTTTGGTATATTTTACTCTACCCAAGCATAAAAAGTGTCATTTGATATAAGAATTCTTCATTTTCCGACTGCGGTGGAGTTTTACAAGAATGTTTGAAGCATATTTAAAGAAATCATTGACAATGATTTCCTTCTGCTTTAAACTTCTTTTTGCAACTGCATTTGTTTCAACTCTTTTTATATTCGATTGTAACAAATTCTGACAAGATATAACTCTTGAACCAATGGATTTCGACAATTTAAAATTATTATATTTTGTCCATATTCGTTGAATAATATCAGATTAAAAGAAAAAAGTTAAAAAAGAAATTATGTCCTTAGACGAAGTTTATCTTCTTTCTGCAACAATGCATTCCTCGCACCGATGGTTTGAAAACTAACAAATATGTTAACAAATTTCTAGCGTATTTCGAATTTTCTACACTCAACAATAATACAGATATTATTATTTCCATGTTATATCGATGGTATTATTACAAAACTACGTTTTTATCATGTCCCCATTAATAAAAACTTAATAGGTGTAAATCAAGTGAGCGTGCGGGCCATTACACAGACAATTGGTTCTCTTCTACTAATCCATCGATTAGAGTAATTCCTATCAAGATATTCTCGTGC
Organism: Megachile willughbiella; assembly: GCA_945859595.2. Lineage (NCBI taxonomy): Eukaryota > Metazoa > Arthropoda > Insecta > Hymenoptera > Megachilidae > Megachile > Megachile willughbiella. The sequence continues at coordinate 3,911,702 of OX243798.1, forward strand.
AGTTAAACTGAAACGTGCCGGAGCTCCGTCGCGCATAAACCACATCTGAGTGCTTAATGCATATAGTAAGTGCTGCCGTCAACTCGTCTATACCTAACGTGAATATGTGCTCATTCGATATTAGAGTAAACTGTTCTGATAATACTGCCGTTAGTATGAAACGTGTAGGTTCTGATTTAATATGAAGCATATTACCGCGAATGTCAACATCACTTGATCTAACATACTATTTACATTTGGCTAAAAAAGTGACAATAGTACTTTAATTTTCACACCTTCTACTAGATACATTTGAAATCCGTAAATTTAGTTCTACTTCTACGTCTCCTAAACAATGTCGATATGCATTTGTAAGATAAATGAGAACAAAAAATTGTTACTCACATATTGTGGTCAGTCTACAAATTGAGGCCTAAGAAGTCGACCCAGAGTAAAAGAAGTACTCGATTGCTAACTCATATTCCTATTTTAAACACTTCCAACGTGACATATTGACGTATAGGTAAATACGAATAATACAGTATTGCCTCGAAATAAGCAACAGCATCCAGCTTCAAAGTTAGCAAATTTCTACCCACACTTCTTTGATTGAAATCGGCCGCCGAGTGAGAGGTCCGTGAAACTGAAGAACCAATAATTTTTACGGTTGAGCGAACAGTTTAGTGAAAAGAGGACATAATGTATACTGTTTTCTCACTCTAACACAGGGATGGCGAACCAATGGCACGCGACACAATATCTTGGGCACGTCACTGATCACAAAATTCATTATGATGCACTACGAAAAAAAATGTGAAGTAGGTATTATATGACAAGCAAATTACGCGTATAATTGAAACATTGAAAAATGTTCCTATTTTTTGTAGTAAATAAAGAGTTTTGAGTTGATAGTATTTATTATTATTATTTTCCCAATAATCACAAAGTCAAAATTTTTTATGGCACGTCTATGACCTCATTAAACATTTCTTTAGAAAAGTAGCACGTTGATACGTAAAGGTTCGCCATCCCTGCTCTAACACATAGCGATTCAAAAAACAAAAGCAAGCCGAACAGCATACCTCCTTCGAAATAAGCAACTGGTCGGTCCCGAGCGTATTGCTTATTTCGAGGCAATACTGTAATAACAATCACAATAACAATAACAACTACATCACTATTTCATTCTCCCTCGTAACGTTTGCCGACTGCTATTGTTTTTGGTCTAATTGGTGCGCGTGATCGCACGAACCAATAGTTCCTACCGCCAAAGATACGTTTAAGTTTAAGCGTCCATTTTTCTATTCTGACCAATTGGGGCCGTAGACCTTCCATGGTCCAGTCAAACACCCGAGTCAGTCTTTTACACGCCAATTCCTGGGTTGGCTACAGTAAGTATGCCGTTACAAAAAGTATTTACACTCTGATAACTCTTTTGGATGTATGTTTTTTACATACATGGTTTTCATTATATGGTTTTACTGAGCCGAAGTCGACAAGGGTCGTAAATCCTTGCCTGAATTAATTCAACAATACAATCGCGTATGTCCTTACGTCGTTTTAATGAGGTAAGGATATTATAATATGTCGATTGTATCAAGGAATACAACTTGCTTTGGAATAACAAAATAAACTATTTAATTTTGTTGAAAACTTAACTAAATCAAAACTATTATTACAAGTGTGAATGGTGTACGTGTGAGGGAAGATACTGTTTCCCTAACCGTGTGGAGATGATAATGTTTCTCCTTGAGAATTGGTAAGAGACTGGTTTTGTAGAGGTTTTCATGGTAGATGAAAATTGCAGGGTCTTATATTTCTGCTGATTGGTTACACTGTTTGACCAATCATGAATTTTTGCACTGTTTCGTGGCAATCTCGCGTCGATTGATTGCCCATCGCGATTATCGAACCCGGATTAAATTCCTCGGCTGAGGGCGTAACTTTCAACCTATCTTTTAGACTCGTTGTCTAATCGCGACGCGTTGAATTCAAAACTTAATTCGAAATCAACTGGTTCAAGATCTAGTATCTGTGACTAGGAAATTGGCCGAACGTTGCCAAGTTGATTTGTTCGAATGATTGAGAATGTTTTTATAAGTCCCGAACGATGGACTGTTTTATTTGTGAAGTGAATGTATCCTGTCCGAACGATTGACTAGGTAGTTCTTCTTATAAGACTATTTTTCGAATGAATCTACGTGATCGTTTTGACTCCCACGAAGACGGCGGTGTCAGAAATCGTTCGCTGATTGGATTTGACAATTTTTCTCAAATTCCAATCAGCGTGCCTCCTTGATGATTGGGCCCACCCTTCATAGCTCCCTTAGAGCGTCTTCGTCTAGGAAGGGTGGGGAACCCGGTAAGTTGGCGGGAAGACCCCGAACGTCCGGCAATGCCACGATTTTTTCTTCTGGGTATACATTTGGCAAACATCAATCACCGTTAGGTTCGTACGTGACCTTTTCTAAAGTTACCCTTCGGAAAGAACCGTGTTTATGATCGAGAAGTGGCCGTTGAGGACGAAGCGAAAATTAACTCTAAATTTATGGCAAGGACATGTAGTAAAATTAAGTGCTGGAAAAACCCGAAATGTTTTGGCTCAAAAACGGCTATATAACGGTTCGATCATAAATAAACTTTCGAAATCTTCACCCAAATGTGCCGTCGCACGGAACATGCACTAACCCCTCTCTACTTTTTACGTCCGGAACGTGGGTTTGGCAAAGTAGGAGGTGTTAGTGCGAACGGAGTAGAAGGGATGAAATTTTTGATTTATGTGATGGAATTTCCACCAGGCGTGGGTCCCGATACCTGATGAGATCAACGGTCATCGGGCCTGGGTTTAAGACCCTTTGGAAATTCGCGTTTATGACACATGCAATTAGCCGTTGAGAACGAAGAAACTCGAGAAAAAATGTGCATGGCAGGATTAAGAAATAATCTAACTCTCAAAAACGACTCTGTCGACTTGCGTGTCATAAACGTGCTGGCAAATTGTACTTCGGGTGCTGTCCCTTGTACAATTGCTAGCCATCTGTAGCGATGAATGAATTTACTGGGTCTATTAACGGATGATGACTATTGTCGTGAAAATCGTGACCGTCGAATAAGTTAAACTCTAAGAGGAGTAATAAAGTAAAAATAAATGTAAAACTAATATTCATTCCGTGGATGCCACGGAACAATGTATTCGCGAAATCTTTTAAGTTACTCCAATTTCGAACGAATTGTTCTGTGAATTACAATCTCGAATTATCCAGTTAAAGTATTAAGTAGTACATTGTAATAAATTAATACTGTAAGAGAGTGAATTGGTTTCGCATGAAAATCGGCAGTTGTTTAATGGTGTATGGTTACACAGAATCAATGAACTTGACAGTCGGTCGAAACACGTCGAGACTTGTACATGGTCGGTTACATTTAGTTTGTTTTAAATATATCTAAATAATAATTTCACATTAAATACGAGTTTATAATTAATTTCTCCGTTATCCTGTTAAAGCAAATTACTATTTATTGTATATGTATAGTAATAAGTATCATAAGCTTTCACTCATTCACCTAATTCTTTGTGTGGCCCCTGAGGCTTTCATTAACCACAGGTCAAGAATCACTGCTCTAAATGGTTTAGGAATGAGCACCGGTAGAGCGAATAGAGATACGCAATTTGCTGAGGTTGTATCATTCAATCATATAGCGTGGATTATAGTTACCAGATAATGTATGCAGACAATTGAATACATGAGGTCGCGTGTCACGCAAAATCATAAATATAATATACGTTATTCGCACACCATGCCAGAAGTATATTATATTGTCTTCAGAATATTTAAATGTACTACTGTTTAAAACAAGAAAACTTTAAAATAATATAAAATTTAATTCCTGCCCATATTAATTTTGGTGAGTATTATACGGCCATAACAATGTCAATAGTTCCACTGTAGAGTCATATTCTTCATTCTTATCGGTTAAGATTTTAATTAGTACCAACTGGGATAAAAAGATATTAAATTTCTACATCGATTTCATTTACTTTGCTTTATTAGTATCTCTGAATTTTGTACTTTATTTTCATTACTATTACAATATTTAACATCGCATTGCAAATTCGAGCGAAATTACAATAGTTTCAATGTTTTTTTCTCTCAATCAACTGTATAAGTACTGTGTGGAACATGTACAAATATTGATTTTATCTTACATTTATGTAACAGAGTATATTTTTAGATTAGTTTAATTTATTTCAAATAAGCCGAAGTGGAAATTATTAAATAAAAAAGATACGATCGAAGTAACTTCTTATGTAAATGAAAATTATGCATTTAATTGTTACCGACTGGGATAATGAGATAAATTTCTATTCAGACTTTACTTCATTGGCTTTGTTGGTATTTCTAAATTTTGCGCTTTATTTTCATTATTATTATTAATCTATATGTGAAATTACCATAGTGCCAAAGTTTTTCTTTCTTTCATTCAACTATATAAGTATTGTAGCGGCTTCACCACTACATGCGAAAAATACACGTTGAGATTTCGTAGGACCCAAGTCATTGGCGGTACATAGGGCCAGTGACCGTTAAAAAGGACAGGGGTTTTTCCAGTTAGTTTCATGTCGGGAATTCTCAATTTTTCTGGAAATTCCCACTTTCTTCTAAGCTTTTGACGCGCTTTTAGGCGTGCTACCTGTCCTTGTCGGATTGAGGACTATTTAACCCGGCGGAAGTACGAAAGTGAGGAATTCACTCTTGAACGCTCGCGATGGAAGTTAATCGTTGTGTTGTCGCGGGTAACGAACATTGAATAAACTATCTTTTGTTAAAAAGTACAACGTGATATAATTATTTATTCTACCGTCATCGGCCAAAGTATTATAATCTCTTCAAATTAATTTAGTTTGTATCAAATGAGTCGAAAAGAAAGTTACTAAATAAGATACAAACAGTCAAAATAACTACTTACAAAAATTCAGAACTCTCCAACTGAGAAATTGCCTTAAAGTACCACGATTAAACCACATGATTTTACGGTCAGTAACTGATTCATATGAGAAGAATTATTCCAAGAGCAGAAATAAGAAATTGACGCAAAGCGATACATCGTTAATTTGCAACAAGCAGCAACAATTAAAAATGTAACAATAGATCAAATACAAGCTGATTTAAATTTCTCTGTTACGAAGAGATGTATGCAATAAATTTTACGAAACAGTATATGTTTGATATGTATCAAAAAAGGTATCGAAACCATTTTTGCTTCTGCACGGTAAAGAAACAAGAATCACGTTCGCAAACAGTCGCGTGACTGGGAAAGAAATATCGGGATACGTAATTTTTTTCAGATGAAAGCACTTTAGTGTATGGGAGTCAGGTGACTTTACATTGTCTTCGCACAATTTGACCAAAACTTAAGATGCCAGTACGAGTCGAAATTCAGGCGGTCGAAGTGTAATAATTTGGAGTATATTGAGCTGTACATCAACGAAAATTGATTGCGAAAGTACCTAGAAATATTGAAGAATGTTTTAATTACATTCATGATACAATCAGATTTTGAGGAATGGATATAATTACAAGATAATGCAATTATACGCAGTCGAATATTCACAGAAAAACGGTTCCAAATCAAAAGTATTCAGGTAATGCAATAGTTTGCTGGATTTCCTGACTTAAACTCAGTTGAAAATCTGTGGGGAATTCTAGCTTATAAAGTATACACGAATGCAAAGCAGTTCGCTACCTTTTGGAGCTCAAAAACAGCATGAAGCAAGCTTGGGGTAGTATACACCGGCGATTCTCAACGATGTTGTTATTGAACCCCTGGGAGTCGATAAATTTTTAAAAGGGGTTAATGATATTCAAGGGGTCAATTATGGATTGATAGCCGAATATGCACCGGAAATTGATCGGCATAATCAAGATTCCATTGATTATAAAGATATTTATTAATAAAATTAATAATTAAATGTTTATTAAAATAAAATAAATAAATACATGGTAAAAATACGCTAAAACTATTTTAAACCTTTTCCAATAAGAATACATTTTGAAAGTTAATAATATTTCATTTAAAACATACAGATTTTATTCAGTAAGTGCAATATCAACGCAAGAAGACTCAACCAACAAAAATTCGAAGAATACAAAACCAATAAACTACAGCAAAATTTTGTTCATATTCATGGTCTAATAGTTATTTTTAAGTTATTTATGTATAGTTATTTGTATTATGATTATGTTGTATGCTGCACATTATAGAAAAAATGTAAAAAGCTTCGACGAAATCACCCTTTAAAAAGGGTTTTTTCTTTTTTTTAAACATATCTTTATTTCTGAACAATACACTCTTAACAGTAGGTATAAAAATACATAAAAAGACCTTTACAATATCTACGAGTATCGCTATGTAGGACGTTTGGCAACATAGTGCACTCACGCTCTGTGAGTCTTATATTGGAGATCACAGTATTCACTGTCACAGCCCAGTTAATTGAACTTGTACTATCATTGTTTAGACAATCTACTTATAGCGGACGGTAAAAAAGAGGGCCTGTTGAGTCCTCAAAAACCATTTATAACACTCTCTTTGCCTTTTAAAAGGGTACGATGTAAAGTAAAGGGCTGGGAATCTTCGATGTGGATAAATTAACTCTCGAAGCTCCAGTTGAAAATGAACAATAGAATTTTTTAAATAATTCGATTTTAACTGTATATTATAAATGTAACGTAATATTAAGTGATACGATGGAAATCTTGTTTATCGCTTTCTTTAAATTACATGTTTTCCAAACTAATTTTTAAAATAAGTGCATGCTTTATTTTAAAGCTAATCAAATCTCTTTTTAATTTATTTAATATTGCGGTACTAAATACAGTTCATATTCTTTTAATAAATAATAAAATTTCTAATAAATACTATATACAACTATGGACAATTCATTGATTGTATACAAACTTTTGTAATTAACTGTTTAGCGTGTTACCGTACGTACACTACCGCTCAAAAGTATCCGGAAACTTGCTTTTGTTCAATAAAACATAGTTTAACTTTGTACGAAAGGTATTTAGGGCTATTATATCAATTGTAATTATTATTATTATCTTTCTTGAGGTAGCATAACATAATAGAATTAATTTTTAAGTACAAATTATACAATGAGTGTGCGTAAGTAAAATTCCTGCCCAAAAATACGGAATCTGATGGAACGGTTTCGATGCTTAAAAGAGTCTTCATTTCTTTTTGTTTCATTTCTATGGTACAGAACGAATTCAGAGAGTTCTTCGATATGTATCAAGTGTCTGTAAACTGTTGATGAGATGTTTATGTTCTCTCAATGGAGATACGAATGGAGATAACGCTATGCACTCGACAGCTTCGGTTTAGTTTGTCTGTAGCTTCTTTTCCATCGAGACATGAGTTCCAAACGAGTATTATCGATAGAAAAACGTTTCAGTATTCTGATTCTTGCAGAAGAAGGATATACAGTTAGGGAAATTGAAAAAATTCCGAAATCAACAGTGCATGACACTATTAAAAAGTATGCAACTAGCAGTGGCTGCTTATAAAAAAAGGACAGGACGACCAGTGAGGACAACTAAATTCGAAGACTGATGTATTGAAACACTAAGCAAACGTAAAAAACATCTTAGAGCACCACACAGAAACAATCAGAAAATTTGTAGAAAGATTGCTGAGATTAGTGCAAGCGGTAATATCTAACCGCGGTGGATACATTGATGAATCTCGTTATTTGTTGATTGTCGTAAGTTCCACATACATAATTTCTAATTTCAAACGTTAAATATTTCATAAGCAACAAATAACAGTCGATTGTAGTCACTGTTGTAGATACTTAAATAACTTTTATGCAGCGCGAATACATATTTCGCAGGTGTCCGGATACTTTTGAGCGGTAGTGTATATAACATCGATTGGTTAGGTTAAATTGGATTTGTACGCTTATGCAATCTGCACAAAGTTCATATGTGCAGTCAAATTTGTACCAACAGACTGTTAGGTATGTGTAAATAGAAGTTTGAAGTTCGCGTAATCCAAAAAGGTTGACTTAGGTAAAATCTGTTCTGTGAGATAATTTGCATAAAATTAGAGCAAACAGTTGGACGTGTAAATAAATGTTACAGACTAGTGCATACTCATTATAACACTAGCATGCTGCATAATTTCTGCCAGTGAAATGTATTTTTGGATTTGTATAGTCCTTCTATTTACTAACAATTTCAGTGAAAAAAGCAATTCTTCACTTAATTTACGGACTTATTCTGTTTGCTGAAGATATCGTATCATAACGAAATTATTAATAGGAACGTTATTTTCATAGTTATTTATAAAATCCACTTTGTAATTTCCTGATTCAACCGTTATAAAAATAATACCTTTTTTTCGCACCTATTTTTTGTACCCATTTGTCTTTCATTTCATTTTTATACGCCATATTTTAATTCAATATTATTCATTTTAGTTCACTTTATGAAGCTAAAGATTCGTGGAGAATTTCGAAATTTAGTAGAAATATTTGAGGAAGAATTGCCTAAATTGTACTAATGAAGGTATATTATATTATGTTTCCTATGGGGTACTAACTTGATCACGAGGTTAGGTTGCACACTGTAACTTGATACTGAAAATACTTACTTATAATTAGATAGGGTGGTCATCTCGAAAAGGAGACCGCAACTTCAATTTTGTTTAATTTCAGATATATCGTAGAGTCGCGGTTCTTAACCTCTTCACATATGCGTACCAACCAAGCAAAAATTAAAGTATTTTAATATCCGTAAAGAAACACATGCTGTGCACAGAAATTTTAGAAATACTATACCCTGGAAAGTATAGTAAGTTTCCTTATGGAATAAAAGTTCTATCATTTTTTGAGCTTTGATTAGTAAATTTTCAAATAATTAAATTTTAAATTCGCATGTTTTTAAACTTAAAAATTTTCAACTCAGAAATTTGAGAATTTGAAGAATTTATGAATTGTAAAATTTGAGAATTTACGAATTTGGAAATTTTAATACTTATGAATGTAAAAGTTTAGAAAAGAAATAATCTATACGCATATAGTACAAGTTGCAAACTAGAAGTTAAGATTAGAAAACCAAGGTAATATAATAACAGAACACTACGGTATCGTACTTGTATTATTAATACAAAAGATGCTAATTGTTAAATACTCAATATTAACGATCTAAAGATATGGAAGCTTTCAAATTTCAAACTTTAAAAACTAAAGAGTTTGGAAATTTCCAAATTCGCGCGTATAATCTCCAAAATCAAGGATAACTAATATAAGACTCTTCTATGTACATATGTCTTCATCATTCATATATGTATGTATATGTCTTCATTCAAAATTTGAAAACAATTGCATTCGAATATAAAGTTAATTTCATCATTGTCATTTGATTCTGTTTTATTTTTAACAGGTCTATTATACAAATTAAATAAATGAACTGATCCGATTAATTAATAAAATGATTTAAATTTTAAATACACTGTGGCGTGTTTCTACATCCATAGTCAGAATAAGAATGCCTTCTCGACAAAACATTGGCCGCGAAGATACCAACGTCACCATTGCCCTTGACGACTATTCATTGTCCATTTGATCTCGAAAAACTTCCCCTTATGACCAGGAAAGCGTCATGACTAAACTCACATAACCCGCATTGACCGTTCGCATTTATACAAACTTTTAATTTTTTAAGATACTATACTCTTGTGTATCACCACTTGGTTCAAAAGTTGTGACAAAAAGAACGTTGTACTTGGTTCGATACTGAAACAGTTCATTATATTGGTCACCATAGTAAACTCATGTTTGGAAGATAGTATTCATTCGCAGAAAGAGAAGTTTGTAATGTTTATTTACAATTAGAACATCAATTCTGTCAGAATGTAGATACAGTAAATATTTGACGTCTGCGAATTTCTCGGGTTTGAACTATCGTTTATATCGTATAGGTTCTACATTGATTGATGTTTTGCCGAATGTAGAAAAGGACAGCGAATGAAGGAAATCGAACGTAAACAAACAGTAACATATCGGTGGGACAATTCTATTGCAAGAATACAACTTTTTTATTCTTAATATTTTTTTATGAAACTTTTACCAATATATTTGTGGCATTTTGCTGATTAAAATGAGTCCGCTTATACCGAACATATTACTCTAATAAATTATCATAACTAAATATGTCCCATTTACGTCATGTTTGGTTTCTGAACTAAATTCGATAAGAGTTTCATGAAAAAGAAGTAAAAAATAAGAAAGTTTTATATTTGCATTGGTACTGTCTCGCGGATATACACGAACCAAGTTCACATTATACATATTGTGACGAAGCAAGTTAGCCCGAGAGGCCCGAAAATAGGGAGCCTCACCCCTCCGCTCTAGCGAATCCTCGTCTTCGGTTAGAGAACGCGGAGTACGAAAGTATCTTTTTTATTCTTCTCTTTTTTTTTTGATGTGCGTGTGATGTGTTTTTTTTCTTTATTTCTTATTTCATAATATAAGTGCGCCTCCAATTGTGGGGAACCTTCATCCGGGTGAGGGAAGCGCAAGATGGGTCCATTCAAATATCCGATCGTGCGGCTGACCGGGCGCCGCCAAACTACCTGTTAACTTCCGCGGGAACCGGATGCCGGGCCTGGGGAAAAGCCATCAAACTGCCACCATAAGAGAGCACTAAGTCCCGGCCGACAAAGCAAGGACGCGGTGGCCCATCCACAATGCCGAACTTTCCGGGGAGGGGGAACAACCGTAAACGGGAGGGAACTATTAGGCGAGCGGCAACCGGTAGCGGTCTAAATATCATACGCACTGTAGTAATATCAGACTTCGTTCTTTTGTTCTTTTTTCCTTGTGTCCTCTTTTCATTCGCGCGTGAGCGTACAGGACATAAGACAACGTTCGACCACATGTCCAAGTAGGATTTACGCCTCCTGGCTTAGCTATTGTGTGTGTGAGAGAGTGCGAGAGAGCGTGGAGTATCGGTATACTCCCCGGTCAGCGTGTGTGGGTGTGATTACCATGCTACCGAGCGACAGGACGGAACCCCAACAACGAGGACCCTCGAGGCCCGTTTCCTCTCGAATATTTCTTTGTATCATGCTCCCGCTAACATTTCTTTTGTTGCTGTGTATTTGAAATCTAGGAACATTGAACAATTGTATTCGCGCCGCGAGTCTTTTTCCCGCGCTTGGCTATCCCTTTCCTCCGCAGTAAAGGGTACCGCGGAGTTCTCGTGTTGGAACGTCCACTTTCGGCCCATATTAAAGAAATTGAGTTAACGCTCGCATTTTTTGCTGATCTCCCTGAATGCTGCTTCCTTCTTGAGCAGCCGGAAGGGCGAATATCACGAACGAGTGCTTTAGCATTGGCGCCCAGGGTAGTAAAAAAACCGTTCGCGGATTTATGCACGGTGGTGCGTGGAAAACCGTTTTTCCTTACTGTCCCATCACGCAGGGAGCCTTTAACCTCCTCCATACCCCGTACGTTACAATGTTTACAGGGTGTCCAAAAAGATTGGTACCGAACTTACACTACAATTCATGAGGTGAAAAAAGTTCATATGAACTTATGTCTAGAAATGTTTTATTGGGAAGATATAAGTATTCATATATTTGTAGGTAAAATTTATATTACAGTTCTCTGTACAGAATCAAACAGTAGATGTTTTTCAATATATTTTACAACAACAATATGCAGTATAAGTTTGGTTGCAATCTTTTTGGACACCTAGTACATTGTATGTGTATGCAGATGTTGTATGTATTATATAACATAGCCTATCATAGTAACATAATTAATTCATATAATATTTATATACTTATTTATAACTTGTACATTTATGTACTTATAATCAAATCATATGCTTAAAGAAGTTGAAAAAATCTTAAATTCAAAAAAATATATATTAAATATACATATTTATATTTAAGCTTTTTAAAATTTTTGTACATCTTGATTTAACATTGATCGCAAGTGATGCCACGCACACCTAATTTCTTAAACTGCATGTTTTTAATTAATACAAAATAGTAAATAGTTTGGAAAACTTCAGTCTATATTTCTTGTTGTTCATTTAGTTTATACTTTTATAATTAAATATCGTTTTGTTCTTATTATTAATCAATAAATCGCTGAAAAGAAAGAAAATAATTAAATAATGCATTTCGGACCTCGTTCAAGCAGAATTAACTAACAAATAAAATAATAATATAAACAAATACAATGAAATTATTAGTTAATTAATTTTTGTACTGTTATAATTAACAGCGTGTAAACGTAATTTATTAACTTTTGTAAAATCAATATCGTTACATGAATATCGAAATAACATAACACGCACACTTTGTTTAACACAGTATAGAAATCGTCAGTTCAATATGGAATGATCGCGTTATTTAATGAACAAATAGAGTAGACTTATTATCTGATGAGTTCTCTCCCAAATTATAATTCCGACACGTACGAAAACACCTTTTATATCAAATTTAAGGATTTCAATAGATTAACGCGCAATGGCACGTGGAAAAGAAATTGAATTTTATAAGAGAAATAAACTGGTAGTGTGATTCTGTCGTTCGAGTCAAACTCTCGGTGAAAAGTACGATTGAAGACCGTCGCAGCACCTTTTACACTCGGCCGATAAATCGGGGGAGTTGTTCCGGTGGAGACACGCAAGAAGTCCAAACCAGGTTGAGACACCTAAGAGTTTGTCAAGAGGAATGTAGTTGGGCTCAAGACTTCCTCCGATGCCGGACACCTAATTCTAACAGTGCTAATCTGATCGTATTATTCGCGACGCGTATAGTACAGAAACACTCAGATCGACTTTGTCGAATAATTCGGGAAAAGTCAAATGGTGCCTGTACTATGAAGTTCATAAACCAATCGAGAACAACCAGAAGATGACGGCAGGCACAATATGTGGGCTGAGCGACACTTCGGTTACCCAATTTGAGGATGAACTATGTTCGAACAAATTTACTTCCAAACAGTGAGACAGCAGTACCACACGGTCGTGTCCACCTCTTCACAAAGGCATTTGAGTACAACCAAGGAGTGACGGCAGGGCACTTTCGTGAGCTGAGCGATACTCTGGTTGCTCAAACGAGTCTGTGAGCTGTGCCTCGATCAAATGTAGCAGAAATCATCCAATTCCACACCCGCGAGACTACCTCTCACAAGGGCACACAGGTACAATTAGAAGATACGGCGGGACACTTTAGTATGAGCCTGGGAGCTGTACCACGCCAAAATGTACAATTAGACGATCTCAGTCGCTATCTATAACTGTGGGATTACCGTCGATGACTACTTTTGAGAATTGACTCACAAACAACAATTACTCACCGTCTCCTTCTATTCAGCGAACTTTATACTTAAACGACTTTAGAAATTGAATTTTATTATAATCAAAATTCTTGTTTTGACAACTACGCTGTACACGACAAAAAGGGCTTTTAATAATCGTATTCTAGCAGTGCCACAGTTCCGTTTGAACTTGTGACTCCTCGGTTTGAGGCGTGTATGCGTCGAGGGTAGATAGCCGGTTTGTCTATCATACCAGGTCGGTTTGACCTCCCGATCGCGTACCGTTTTCGCTGAACAGATTTAGAGAGATCCTTCTAGGTTCGCTTCCAGACGTAGAGTGTCGAGATTGATCCTCGCATCGACCTCCTTCGATCGCTATCGAGAAGGGATCGATGCGCACGCATAATTACCCTAAAGTGGGGCAAATACTCTAAGTATGTACCCCCGCGACTATGATCACGGCTTGTGCCTGGAGTAGGGATATCCCTTACCGCGGAGATAGATAAATACACAGGGTGTACCATTAGTTATGTAACCCGCACGGTTACAAGCGCAAACTAAACTGAACATATAAAGAAAAGTATCAATACAAAGTGTTCGATGACGTTAATTTGTATAAAATACATGAAGATGTGAAATATTGTAAACTCAGATTTATAGATTTTACATATATTTGTTGATGTCAATGCAGTTTCAGACGCATTTTTGCGCGTTGCAAACTGTAATGCTCGCTGAACGCTTTTATGTAAATATATGAGAACAATAAATCTACGGCATAAAGGATTTTACTCGAACACGGCGAAAATCGTCGATTATTAGCCAGCATTTTCATTAAATCGTATTTTCTATAATATAAATCAACTGAAATGCTTCTCATAAAATTGCATTAAAAATCTGTTACGTTATTTTAATAATTCCCATAGACAGAGAAAATTACGCAAATTAAGAGCACCTATTGTATGCTTACAACTGAACGCTTCACATAATAAAGATATTTTATTACAATCACTAAATTATATAATTTTAAATTTAGTTCTTCTGCAAAGAGGATTTGCTACAACTTTTCGTTGCACTGCATTGCAAATATGTTATATAAATTAATATATCAAGACATTCTCGTATTTTAGAAGTCAAAAATAAATTACAGATGTATTAACTAACATTAAAACTACCAGTGAGACTGTCTGTTTTCTGGTTCCACATTTTATGTTACGACATTTTGTTGTCGTGCTTTTGTCAAAATGTCTGTTATAATTTGTTGTACATGTTAGTTGATGCTTCAGTTTTTACTTATTTAATTTTCAACTTTTTTTAAAATTAAACAATAACAAGGGACATCACCAATTGGTACACGCCGATTTTAATGAAATTTTGATATGTTATAGAACTCGAAAAAACATTTGACACGTATATTTTGTTATCGGCAAACATCCACTTTGAGGTGGTGAAAATAGCCCTTAAAATTGGGGTTGAAAAAGCTATTTTCGCAAATATCTCGGGAACTAATACACCTAGACAAAAAATTAACAATGCAAAATTTTTTGTGAAAGAAGAACAATGATATGGCGTAATTGGATTTTTGAAAAATTAGTTTGTTTAAACAATATGTTTAAAATTAACATTATTTTGCAAATTTTTTTAATAAAACGTTGAACTATTTTGATCAAATTTCACATACGTAAACTATGGATCCAAAGACAAAATACGGATAAATTGGAATTTTTAATTTCTCTTGTGGAAAAAATATTACCATCGTTGGAATTATACGTACATTTTATACCTTCCGTTCGGTGCACGACTCATTTCTATACATAATATTCTGGAAATTGAATTGTATTACATTTTTTAGACTAATTTATTAAAAAAAATATCTTAAGGGTCCATAGGTGCCCCTATAAAATATGGGGCCCCAGTCAGGTATCCCGTTTGTCCCGTGTTATGGGCGCGTACTGGTGGCAGTATTCGACGCACGGAAGATCCAAACGCGTAAATTGTAGTGCATAAAGACTGTAATGACTTTATGATTAATTTAGATTGTGCAATTAAAGGATTGTATTTCTTCATTGAGAATTGTTCCACGTTTCTGAAAAATATTGTAGCTCTGAAAAGGGCTGATTCTGCTGTAAGTCTGAAAATATCATATTTTTTTATAATTTCGAAAATGGTGACTTTTATTTTGGAATGGTCTTCTAAACTATTATAAACGGTAGTAAATGTAAAAAATGCAATAAGGTTATGTACTTTTAAATTGAAATAGATATTTGTATTTGTTAGTTTATATTTTATAAAAGTTATTCTACATAGTTATTACAGTAATGAAAATCTTAAAAAAAATGTACGAAGTACAAATGACTTTTACACCACGAACATTTTACGGCAACTACCTCTGGACAATTTGAGCAATACATGGTTTCAATTTGATTGAAACTGAAATCAGCAGGATTATCAAAATATTCCGGTCTGCTATTGATATAACCACACTGAAACCATGCGTACTTAATTAGCTCTTTATATCTAGGTGCGGACAATTGATTATGTATTATAAATTGCATTTTGATAATTGTGTCCCGTGCATGTAAATTAATTTGTAAATCTAATGTAAGTACGAGATCTGATATTTTACGCGCGAAATTTTTCCATATTCTGAAAGCATATACATCCAAAGGCTGTATCAATCCAGTAGTGTTTTTTTGGAATAGTCAAAACTTTTAGGGTTTTATTTGGTGGAGTAATATTTGTTACCAAATTTTGATTGTATCCTGTCCATGTGTCCAGAGAGTAAGATATTATTTTTGGACGAATTTGGAAAAAATACTGTTTCTAACCATTGTTTGAAAAGACCTTCGTTTAATTTATCTGATACCGATACTCCGATAACAACATTAGATGCCGTCACCATCCTACCTGCATTTCAATTTTGAGATACATATCCTCAATACACTTTTTACATTAACTACTATTTCCTAATATTTCAGAATACCATTTCAACATAAAAATGACCGTTCTCTAAATTATAAAAAAATAAGGTATTTTCATTAGAGTTACAGTATTTTTTACAACTGTGGCACAGTACTCAAGGAACAGATACAATCCTTTAATTGCATAATCTAAATTAATCATAAAGTCATTACAGTCTTTATGCACTACAATTTACGCGTTTGGATCTTCCGTGCGTCGAATACTGCCACCAGTACGCGCCCATAACGCGGAACATACAACATACCCGACTGGGGCCCCATATTTTATAGGGGCACCTATGGACCCTTAAGTTCTTTTTTTAAATAAATTAGTCTAATAATACAATTCAATGTCCAGAATATTATGTATAGAAATGAGTCGTGCACCGAACGGAAGGTATAAAATGTACGTATAATTCTAACGATGGTAATATTTTTTCCACAAGAGAAATTAAAAATTCCAATTTATCCGTATTTTGTCTTTGGATCCATAGTTTACGTATGTGAAATTTGATCAAAATAGTTTAACGTTTTATTAAAGAAATTTGCAAAATAATATTAATTTTAAACATGTTTAAACAAACTAATTTTTCAAAAATCCTATTACGCCATATTATTTGTCTTCTAAAACAGAAAATTTTGCATTTTGAATATTTTATCTAGGTCTATTAGTTCCCGAGATGTTTGCGAAAATAGCTTTTTCAACCCCAACTTTAAGGGCTATTTTCCCCACCTCAAAGAAGATGTTCGTCGATAACAAAAAATACGTGTCAAATATTTTTTCGAGTTCTATAACATATCAAAATTTCATTAAAATCGGCGTGTGTCAATTGGGTGATGTCCCTTGTAAGTGTGCACTTGCACATAGAATTGTTGAAAATATGTTATATTAAATATTGTATACTATACAATTTTTCTTTGAATAAATGTTTTGAATAGAAAACATTTGTGCATTTCTATTCTTTTACTATTATTTCTTGTGAGGGTATAAAAATATATTTCAATTGAAAATTTAAAAATCATGCAATTACTAAAATTATTTTTAAACAGAAGGACATGAATATTGTCTTTCAATGATTAATTACTACGCGAGAACCATTAATTAAAGGCCAAAGCACAACGTGCAAAACAACGAAAAGCGAGATAAAAAATGATTAGACTGTAAAGTTCGTTGGACAATTAAGACTGTGACTCGAACGCCGTCTTCCGTAATAGAGGAAAATATATAAACAAAACTAACTAAACTCAGATAAAGAATGACAGAAAAATTAAACGCCTATGCTGTAGAAGAGGAAGGAATAGAAAGAGCAAGGAGTATGCAAGAACGGAATTGTAAGTAATTTTGGTTAAGGTACAAACACTCGTACAAGGTAACAAAACTTGGAGTTTATTTAGCTGTAAAACATGGGACATGTGTAGGATAGAGGTCATTCGGTGAAGAAACACACTGTCGCAAAGTAATGTCTGACTTTAAGTAACTTCCGCTAGCTGGAAATGAAACACTATGTTGAAATATGCAATGTGTTCTTTAATTGGCAGTACAAAGGACTGACAATACTTGAAAAAATAAGTCAAAAATATAGAAGAAACTTTTTCATTTTCAAGAAAGTCAGCTTTCAAAATTCTACTTCGTACATGTGCATCCAACTCAACGAATTTCAATTCAGACCATCTTTGTTCATATTAATGAACGTTACTAATATTTTTATACTAATTATGACAAAATCTAAAATAAAAGAAAGTGCTTACAATTGAGGAATTTTATTAAAAATTGTTGGAAATGTTGTCCATGATTTTGCATGCATAACGGTGTCCTTGATTAAGAAAGCGATCTAAATCATATATTTTTCGGATACTTAAAGATTTAAGTTTGAACAAATTAACAAAGGTTTGTGTACCGTATAATAAAATACTTCACAGAATATTTATTCTCGTAAATGTAAAATAAGTGATAAACTCATATTATTTAGATTCTTAACTTAGGCCACTTTCATAATCAGAGACACAATTGTACTCTCCTAATTACATTTAGGTTTTATAAGATGTTATTTAGCAATTCTAATGTTTCAAACGCTATAACAATGTTTTTACGTAACTCTTCAGTAATTAGTATGTCAGCATTATACATGATAGATTGTTCCGCAAATGAAAATCTAATACTGATAGATCTGAAAATCAGTGGTGACCAAAATATTATACCATCACAGATGTCAATATCGGTACTTTGAACTTAAACAATTTCTACACAAGAACACTACACAATCGATGTAATTATACTTTTGACATTATCAAGAAAGTTCAAGAAAGAAATAAGGTCCTATAATTACGACTTCTATTATATCAATTCGAATATTCTCTCTGCATCTCCCTCAAAAATTATTTTGCAAAATGACATAACGTTTTTTAAATAATTGTGATATCGTCTCTCATGAATTTGGTTTCATTACAAAATGTTATTTGTGAAATGCAATCACAATTTTTGACGTATTGTGAAGAAAAGTTTCTTATATTCGTGTCAAGTATAGTTTGTAAAATTCCTTCTAATTCACCAATATCAATTCATCAATGGCAACATCTCTATTGACGAAGTAGATCAAAACAATCGTGTTCCGCAACTTGTTGAATAATTTTCCTATCGGACTGGCTCCGATTTGGATATCGATATTTATAACAATTTTCTGCGGTTGAAGCGTTATTGTCACATGCAATTAACACAAGATCCATATCCGTAGAGAAAATGATAACACATTATTTTCAAATAGATAAAAATAATATTACAACAGCAGTTCTTAAGGATACAAACAATCAACCAAGCAGATAGTCAAATTTTTGCGCGAAAACAATGTCTCAAGTGAAGAAGATTTATTCTATATTTTCGACTTATTTTTACTCGTAAAATCAATCCATATCTGATTACACCATGACACTTTGTATATAATAAATCTTCGAGAAAACGGAGATCTCCGAGGTCATAGGTTACTTCGTTTGCATTTTACGAACTCCCGCCTGAATAAGTAACTGAGATCGCGAGACAATTTATGCATCGACGTTCCTGTTTAGCTCACGTATTTTCTAACCGAAGCTACTTATCTCCACCAGCAATCGTATACCCACGAAACCAACTCTCTTAATGGATTAGCTAGTGAACATCAGGTAGAAACCAAATAGCAAGTATCGTCAGATCCAAGTGATAGCCTGCGCTTCTGAATACTACAGGCTGCCATTGTTTGCAATGTATCGCGTGCAACACTGATAACATTGATACACGTAACAGATGCAGATGGATTAGAGATGATACAGAAAACTTGACAGAGAAATGGTTTATAGTTTCTAGATGGTATTGGGAGATTGAAGCTCGGAGGTTCAGGAGTTGAAAGTGCAGATTGAATATCTTCGTACTCCTTTGCTTGAATGTATACATGTAAAAGTTGGTTTTGTTTGTAAGGTAGGGAAAACTTATGAGTGAGTTGTTTTTGAAAGATTGGGAAAATAAAACGAAGAAATACATTTATACTGAGAGGTTTAATAATACATGCAGACCTGATTTGAAAAGAATCAGTGTACTGAAATCGACAAGTTTTGGAAACCTTTCAACTAATGACCACACGGTACCGTGTGGGTGATCTTGGAAACATATTGAAAAATGATTGACCTAACTTAAAACTCCTCACTTTAAAATCTTCGTAACATTACTCGGAGTGATGATAGGTAATGTATTAAACTTGGCAATATTTTAAAGAATTGTCGATCTAACCTAAATTTTCCTACCTTGAAATTTTCACAATACTATCCGGAGTGGTGAATTTGATAACATATTAAAAAAATTATCGATATAACTATTAATAATTGTTTCCAACAATAATATTTAACTACCGCTCAGACTCAAATAGACTTATAGCTCAATTCTTAGTACTTGAACCAAGGGTGAAAGTTAAAACCAAGTGTATGTACCTGTACCTTTTTTAATAAATGTATTCAAATGTTTATATTTAGTAAAAGTAAATTATACAAATATCCAGAAGTGACATGATATACAATACAAATAGTGATGTATTTGCATGCATGTAAGTATGTATCACAAAATGAATGAAGAGTGGTTATTGTTCAAACAATTGAGTTATTCGATACACCTAGTCGTCTGATTAGTTTAAATAAATAAAATTCGACTACCCATAAGTTGGATCAGTTGAATATTTCTTGTACGTACTTAATACATAAATATCAATGTTATTTTTATTATGCAAAGAGAGTATGAGAGCCCTCATGATCCAGGTGACCTGGGATATGTTTCCATATTACTCTAAAAATAATTAAAACATACGTTTCATCTGCATAAAAGTGTAAGTAAATATGCAAGCAAGTAAAGGTAGAAGGTTAAAATCAATAATACTTATCATTACCAAAAATGAACATTTGAAAATTACCCATGTATTGCATGTTTAAACTAGATTGATCAATCTGGGGTTAAATTAATACATCGTCGAGTGTATACCCTTTTCCTAAAAATGAAGTTTTTACGAGTACAACATTCACCAGTAGACCTCACCACAGGGTAGTCAGGTACTTTTGGACAGCAATAAATACTGCATGTATAATAAAGTCGAATTTTGGAAAGTGCAAGTTTGAGATAAATGCTAATGTAAACAAACAAGTGCGACTCTACGCTGTTAACCCCTTAGCACATAATTTATTAAGCGTCAATTAGAACTATTCAATTACTGCCGTAGTATGAAGTTAAATAAAGAAAATGGAAATATAACATATACGAGGCATTCATTCTAATGTTATAAGTGTGAAACATACTTTATTTTTTTACAAAACCTCCCTGGACTTCAATGCACTTTTCCCAACGTTTCACAAGTTTTTAATTCCGTCGGAAAAAGTTATCTGATTGCATCTGCAACCAATTACTTAATTCCCTTTACTCTTTTAATTTATCCTCGTATTTTCAATTTAGCGATCTTCAATTATATAAATTATAGTTAATACTAAAATCAAAACACGGTCGTGGTATAAATACGATTTAGGTCACGAGTATGATTCGATATGTATTATAAGCTACTTCGGGGATTCTTAAACTTGTCTCTTGAACAACATTTTTTTTTTAAGACAACTTTAGGCATTTTACGTCATTCTTGAGACTTAATTGCTGGCTTAATAATTTCATAGGTACTATGTTATAATAATTATTGGTAAAAATATATCACTGGTTCTATTAATCTTGTGCACTTATACAGATGGACATTTTTATTAGGATATAATATTTTATTCATTTTTCCGTATTTGGAGTGGAATAAAAGTAATTAAATTTGTACTAATTATTATTTAGTTATATTACCAAATATTTAAGTAACAATAAATACAAAAAGTTTTGACCATGTAGATCTTTTATTAAATGAGTTATTTGAATAAAAGCAAAAAGTTAGGGGGTGCATAGTTAATGTTAAAGTTGTTTCGCAGACCCAGGGTAATGGCTACCACAGTTTCAAAACCTATGACCTAGGGTATTAAATAATTTTCCAAAATATCATTTAAAGTATCTGTAAGACCATTTTTTATGTTCCGAAAATGACTCGATATCATAAGCCAAGAGGTTAAACCGTCGAAATATTTGTATGTTTTGTTGACACAATATTCGGTTTATATTTGACTAACTTACGTAGGATGACCTAATATTACGCGGTTAACTGACCTCGAGTAACAACAATCTGCTTCGCTTGTTGGAAGGTACATATGTATAAGTCTGACGAAGCTCACGCAACACAGGCTATTAACTGGGGCTTTCGTGGCGAGTGAACACGGCTCTTAATCGAGGAACGAGCCGTTTCATCAGAATGCCATCGTATTCCGTAGCCAAAGCAAATTACACTTATAAAACGCCCCTATGCGCCGTATCGTATGCCCACATGGAATACAATTTACATATTCACTTGTCGAGATTTGAACTTAAACAGCAACGTTTGCTCTACGGACTAGAGCAGTGTGCCTACGTGTGCAAACGAAAGAGACACCTAAGCAAATGCATGGCGCAAATTTGCTATACTAGAGCCATCGGAGAAATACGAATAACGATAACGAGAGATACAGGCATACCTCGAATAGCACGTTATGTATTTGAATTGCACCATGTCACGAATAACAGGGTTAAAAATTGCGACAACCCTCGAATAATCCGGAATTCAAATTACACGCAGCCGCAAATGTATATAAAATGTCCTTATATATAATGAATGTATTAAGTAGAGAAGAATCCGCTTACAGAAAAAAAAATTATTACAGTAATTGAACATACGCATTTGAAAGATTATTACATTTATAGAATTCTACCTTTTACATTTTTAAGTTTCACTTTTCTAATTTGAGTGAATTTTATGTTATTTTTGTACAAAAATACATTAAAAAAAAAAAAAAAATTTTAAATTCAAGAATTCAAGGATTCAAGGATTGAAGAATTCAAGAATTCAAGAATTCAAGAATTCAAGAATTCAAGAATTGAAGAATACAAGGATTCAAGGATTCAAGAATATAAGAATTCAAGAATTCTAAAATTCTTTATCAAGAATTTTTAAATTCTTAAATTTTGAAAGTTTGGGATTTTTAAATTTTTAAATTTGTTAAAGCAATACAATTAGAACGAATGCATCACAGAGGAGCACCATTTTCGACAGCAGATCCCGGACCACAACAGTTTGGATATCTCTTATCAATTATTTTCAGTGAAGTGACACATATTGCATCTGTATGGAGTCGGATTATTGATATTGTTGCTCAATTATGTAAGTACAGAAGTGAATTTGTTCTAATAATATGACAAAGAAATATTTATACTTTATCAGAATTGTTTAGGAACTGATCTGATATTCCTAGAATATTGCACTCCTTGTTGTGCCATCTGATCGAAGGACCAGTCAGTTATTAAATTGGGAATGAAATAAATGTATGCTGATTCTGGTTATTATTATTTATTCCTATTGTCTGTGTGGTGTGTGGAAGTGTAACTATGTATGTGGGTGTACGTATTTACTACAATCTGTGTCGTATCGAGATGGTATTTTCTGAATTATTAATTAAAGCTGTGGACTGCGAAAACTTAACTAAACTGGAAAACTAAATTGTATACCCTCGTACCCTCCCTTCCAGTACGCCCTTAGCGCGTTTCACTATGGAAAGGGAGCGTCTTCGAGGTGGGCGAAGTCAAGACCCTTGGCAAGGCTCCCAAGTGGTGACTGTTTATCGTCACTACTCTCAATAGTGACCGTCCCTGCTATACATCTATTGGGGAGAGTGTACTCTAACAAAAATAGTAAGTATCTTACATAGATTAATTAACAATATAATATATATACTGGGTGGTTCACTACATTTTGCCATCTAGATTTACTTCACTATTATTACTCATACCAAACAATGTTTCAGATGAGGTTGAATAGTTTTGAGAGGGGCACATTCTGATGGTATATTTTTTGTAGGTGAACGTGTAAAGGAGATATGAAGGTCATTTATGTTTTTTTAAATGGAATCACATATTTTTTATTGCATCAGCTGATGCTCTTTCATATTCTTTACAAAAAAGTATTAATCTATTAATGTAAAAAAATTATTAGTTTAGGAGAAAATAAAGAAAAGAAATTCATTATATTATTTCTTGAGTGATCGCTGCAGTAATCATTATATTATTGCGATAAAAAATGTACTACGAAGTAGGAATATTAAAATAAAGTTATAGTTATACAGGGTGTCCCGCGACAGGTGTAAGTCCCTGAAAGGGGTTGTAGAGGACGTCATTCTGAACAAGATTTTCCTTTGCAAAAATGGGGTTTGAAGCTTCGTTTTTGAATTATTAAGGAAAAACACGGACCAATCAGAGCGCAGGAATTACGCGCGCCGAGAAGCGGGAGCGACAGCTTCGAGCCTTGCAGCTGAGCGCGAGCGCGATCAAGTGCCTTTGCCTCGGAATAGTCTATCGTCTAACGAGAAGTCTTTACACCGAAACTCAGTTAAATAATCAACAGAATTATTGAAAGTAGTGTCCATTTACTCATTCCTTATGAAGAAGGAACGGAATTAGTTATGTGTAATTAGTAGAAACTGAGAAAATTAAATTTCTGTAATTTTAAATTTACACAAAACTTATTAACCATTAAAATAAGACTCACCAACTGTTTGAAAATAATCTTGCTTGATTGAAAATGGATCCTCGTAACTAGATCGTTCCATTTATCCTAACTATTCGTATAAATAATACGCAGCACACAATAGCTGATATCACAGCCGGTTCACTTCACTATTATTTTTTATTATCACTGTTCACTGCAATATTTTGTTGTCACTTTTCACTAATTTCCTAATGTAATAACAATGGATGAACAAGCGAAGACGCGTGAACGATTATCCGAAAATAACTTCAGTGATTTTTTCTCTTTAACGTTTCGCTTCGAACGTTCTGTCCTAAACTGCCGATCGTGACTCCAAATATGCCGAGTTTGAAGAAAGTGAGAATTCTGGACATCGTTTTCGGCCGTTCGGACCGTCCAGGTAAGGAATCATAAAACAATTAAACGGTTTCGTTTTGCTCGCTCGACAGTCGCTTCATAGGCGTCCGCGAAAAACCTTGTCCCTTTCCCTTTCTAAAAGGCAAAAACGGTTTTCGCCTTTTTATAAAGAAAGGCATACTCTCACTTTCGTTCGAATGTCAAACGTCCTTCTTGCAAGGGACTGTTGTCTAAATTTCCAGTCGAAGATGTTCATCGCGTTGCGCTCGGCAGTTTAGGACAGATCGTCGGGTGTTCAACATCAAAGAGAATATAAAAAGTCGCTAAAATTATTTATGAATTATCATTCAGGCGTTTTCATTCGCGTTCTTTATCTGTGATTATTTGATTAGGAAATTAGTGAACAGTGGTAGCAGAATATTACAGTTAAAAATACCAATTAGAAGTGACAGTGAAGTGAAATGAGTTCACTGACTAGGTTGTGACATTAGATATTGTGCAATGTGTATTTTTACAAAAAATTAGGATCGATGAAGTGATAGAAACACAATTTTACTGGAACAGGATTATTTTTAAACAATAGGTGAGTCTGATTCAAATTTGCTTATCGCGTATTCACGAAAAATGGATAAGTGAACATTAGTTGTCACTGTTCTGTTCATTATTTAACTGCGTTTTATTGTAAGGGCTTCTTATTGAACGTTTAGACTGTCCCGGCGCGTAGGCACTTGATCGCGCTCGCGCTCAGCTGCAAGGCTCGAAGCTGTCGCTCCCGCTTCTCGGCGCGCGTAATTCCTGCGCTCTGATTGGTCCGTGTTTTTCCTTAATAATTCAAAAACGAAGCTTCAAACCCCATTTTTGCAAAGGAAAATCTTGTTCAGAATGACGTCCTCTACAACCCCTTTCAGGGACTTACACCTGTCGCAGGACACCCTGTATGACTAGTTAGTCATCACTGGTGTGATAGCTCTCATGTTAGTAAACAGACAAAACTATTAACAGTAAATGCAGAAATCGATAAATTTTTATATTTATCTGATAATATGAAAATTACTTTATATAGTATTACCAATGAAATGAGAATAACAAAATAAAAATAAACTATAAACTGTATAAAAATATTTTTTGAATTATTGACATAATTAATAAATTTTCTGGTAATCTAGACGTATTAGGAAATTCAATTAGAAACTCGAATCTATGCCACGTTGGAAACGAATTCATTTCCTCCAGTAAATTCCTGAGAGTTCAAATGACAGAAGCATCTAGCAAGCAATATACGAAATAATCTCTCTCACTCTGTCTCGTTCTCCTTCCATCTATGTCTCGTGATATCTTTCATTCTTCGCTATATTAAACAAGAATTTCTCATATGCGAAATATTTCATTAATTTGTTATATTTTGTCGAAAACATGTTAAATATTTGGTAAAATGTAATAGGGACTTTCATTTTTTATTTAATAACCCACTATGTAATGGCTTTTAATTGAATACATAATTACTTAATGTGTTATTAATTTTAACAATTTCATACAATTAATTTTTATCTTAATTTTTATCTTAATTTCTTACAATTAATGTAATTTTTATATAGAAATTATTTTAATTGTTTTATGTATGATAAATGATTATATGATAATCATACACAATATGATTAATATTGGGTCTTAGCGTCGTTTTCTTACTATTAATATGCAACTGAAATTGCCTTTACGTTTTAGCCAAATAATACATTTGTTTATAGTTCCATTAAAAAAAGATAGTAGAGTGTTACAAACTAGTTTTTATAAGAAAAACGTGATTGTTTAAAGGTAAGGAAACAATAGAAAATATAATATACAGAGAATAAATATTTATTCTAACGTCATGTTATAATACTTAAAATTTTTTATTCGTATTATAAAACTGAGAAGTGAATTGTTTCTTCATTTTTTTTTTTCCTAAAAAAATATAAGGAAGTGTATGTGCGATGCAGCGTCAGCAGTATTAAGTGACGATTAAACAACGCGTGGAATCAGTACACTCCCAATAAGTCAATAAGTGGACTGTATTTAAGTAAATGTATCTGTCTTCGGATGACTAGATTTTATTTTGCTGTATACTTTTTGACTGCTGTTTGGAGAATGACCCTTCCGAGATATTTTACATTTCACAAAGCCTCGGAGTGAGCGTACAATTTTTGTGACATTTGTGAGGGAAATCAGTTTACTATTTTCTATTGGCTAACTACATTCGATTGGAAATGAAAAAAATCAGTGATGTATGAATTGGTCTGGGTTTTCTCCCAAAGACCGTAACGAGTAATAAACCTAAGAAGTACCTCGACATGAATGGAAACTTTGAACAAAAGACTCTACGGCTAAGGCTACGGGTTCTGCCACAAAATTTGTGTAAGATCACTATTTCTAGGAACAAAATCAGATTTAACATATCTGAAAATTGTAATTTTGTTAATACAATGTATTCGGGCCCAAGCGTCGATACCTAGCGGACCCTCTAAACCCTCTTACAATCATATGGAACCAACCGAGGGACGTCATAGCATAAAATAAGTTTCATCATCCTTCGTCCCTCTCTAACACTGACCACCACCCTCAGTTTTTTTGCACAACTACCCGTATATAAATACCAAAACCTTCAACCTCGACAGACACTCTAAAACACGACAACAAAACTGTTCAAACACGTCAAATACAACGCGTTCATCGACATTACCGTTAAAAGGTACGATCACAGTAGATGTAACTAGTAACCAAATACATCAAAGTTTACAAGTGAAATCGAGTTAATTCAACCATTCTCAATAAGACTCCTCCTGTCGCAAGTCGCCGTTTTCGATATCGACACGATAGTGTATTGGAATTTACAACTTCAGGAAATTCGAAAGAATTACGGTGTCGGGACGCTCCACAATGCTTTTTTATTTTTACTCGAATTTTTCGCTTTCTTTCATTCTCAAAGCACTCTTTAGAAATATTTGTATGCTGTGTTTTTTCGTATAAGTCCGGATCACCTGTATAAAAAACAAATAAGTTAGTATTTAAAATTAAAATGAATTAAATGTAAATAAAATTTTTAGAATATCTATATTATTAAAGAACGTATATACAAAATATGTATATATCTCGCACAATTTACGTGTTATTTCGCTCGAGCTTAAACATCTACTTTTACTTTTATTCATAGAAACTCTGAAAATGCAAGCTACGTTTAAAATATTCGAAAGTGGAATTACACGCGTCACTACGAGATATGCAGCGATACAGTTTTGTTTTCGTAGGAAATGTACTTTTTAGAAAATGACGATGTATCAACATGTTTCTGCTTCAACTACGATTCTCCTTATAAATTGAGGGTTTAGAGTCAGGCAACGTTAATTCCAAAAATTAACTTTTTCTGTTAATGACAAATTTATAATCACAAAAATCGTACGTTTCGATTACAAAAATGTTATTATGAAAAAATGAATAGTTTTCAAGTCTTTAAAGATAACGTTTTGGTTTTGTGAAATCGATTGAAAGTCAAAAAACGCTAACATAGCGTTTTATCTCCTGTAAATCTATGTTTCTGGAGTTAACGTTGTCTACTTCTAAACCCGCGACATATTACATATGTAATACCTTTGTCTTTATTACGGAGGCCTCGATTTTTATTTTTATATCTAAGGCCTGACTAGCTCTAAACGCGGCCTCGTTTACACGAAATATATGTTTTATATGAAAAACGGTAAGGTAAATATAGCCCTCAACAATCATGTTCGCATTCGTGGTCAATTGTTTATTTCATTTCATTTAAAAAAATAATTAAAACGATTTGTTTATTATAACGACAGGCCTGGTACAGGCAAAGTGAGGAACGCAAAAATTCGACTACCTACTGGCCCATGCTACTAGTACGGCTTACTGGCATAATGTAAACGGTCCCTATTGGAAATAGGTTTAAGGAACAATTCTTTACGCACTGAATTTAATTATATAAAACGTTTCTTTATTATTCCTACTGTATGAAGAAGATCTAAACTAATAAAATTAACACTGAACTGGTGTAATGAAAAACTGAACTAAAGAAAAATCTATAGAAATATGTCTAATCTTTTACTTGCTTATAAACTATTTACGCTGTGAAACTTTCTCTTATCAAACATCGATTGATTTTTGTTAAACATATAATATAGCAGTCCCTTATGGAGAGAATAGTGTACTGCACACAGTAATTCCTCTCACAGTGCAGCCCTTGTTTCCCTCCCACAGTGCAAGACATCTTTTTCTGCGCCTATGTTACCCTCGCTCGAGCCAGACAAAGTGTAACACTATACTCGCCGTTTTTCCTTTGATGCGAGCTGACAGATTTCTAGTTGCTAATATAGCAGTATAATATTTTAATTTTTACATTTTTTTTACTGCAAACTTTTTTAACATATTCGTGAGAGTTTTCCGATTAAAATGAGACCAAACACGATGTAACTTGGATAATATACAGGGTGTTACCTGTAACGCTACTCACGATTTTTCTCCCACTTGCAGCCACCTTACAAAAAAAATTTTAAATAATATTTGTAGGGTATGAAATGCACAATAAAAGTTAGCAAAGCAAATTTCGAAAACAATTTGTTTTCTTGGCAAAGTCAAGGTCACCTTGGGTTTTTTAAATAGGAACATACATTTTTTTTTTATTCATAGCTTTAGAGAACATCGAAACGAATTCAAAACATATATTACATGATATTTTTATTAACATATTACTCGATTTACAGAAATGGAAATGCGAGGTAAAAGAGCAGAATATTGCCTGATGGAAGGTGGAATGCATTTTGAACATGAAATTAAATAAAGTCTATTTTTCTTTCATTCTAGTCGTGTGTGTACATTCAGTAATATCTTTGGAATTAAATAATGGTTACACTACCAAAGTCAAAAACTAAGTACTTCACATTTCCACTTCTGTAAATCGAAAAATATGTTAATAAAAATATCATGTAATATGAGTTTTGAATTCGTCTCGATGCCCTCTAAAGCTATGAATAAAAAAAAATATATGTTCCTATTTAAAAAACCCAAGGTGACCTTGACTTTGCCAAGAAAACAAACTGTTTTCGAAATTTGCTTTGCTAACATTTATTGTGCACTTTATACCCTACAAATATTATTCTGAACTTTTTTTTGTAAGGTGGCTGCAAGTGGGAAAAAAATCGTGAGTAGCGTTACAGGTAACACCCTGTATATCATTCATTAAAAACGGGTTTCTCGAACAGATTGACTCGGGACCCGTGCGTGAGTTCTCATTTTGCAACAAAGAATAGAAATCCCCTACAGGTCGGCTTGAAGACAGCGAATGAATTCTCACTTTGCAACGTATTCCCCCCAGATCCAATTCCGGTATTGCTTCTGAAAACACTGTTGATACATCGACAGACATTTAAATGTCTCGCCGCCTTTTCCTTTACTAGAATGGCGAGGCAGAGGCGACTCGCTTTTGCTGCCGCCGGCAAAGGAGAGCCACCGGGTTTCAATTTTCATGTCCGTTATTCCCACAGTGAGAATTTTCGATTCCGACCTACCTTACACTGTGAAAAGAATTACTGTATAAGGAAGTCCAAGGAGGTGGCTGGCGCGACGGTCATGATCGCTCCGTTCATATAAATCAATAAAATATAGCAATTAAATTAACGCGTAAATTATATTATTAATTTAATGACAAATTAAAAATACTAACATAATTCCAATTTATCGCGCTTCCTTTATTGCAATGAGTGGTATCTTCTGTTTATGTTGCATCAATACGACGCACAGTAGTTCGCATATGTGAGCATTGCGGACAAAATTCATAACTTTTCTTCTGTTTAGAATTTTCTCGTGATCGTTTTCTTAATTTAATTTTCCAATTTTAATCAACAAATGTACAGACTAGGGTACAACACCCGCAAGAAGACCTGTATGAAGTTAGCAACCAATTTTAAACATTTTTTTAAAGTAAAAGTTGTTCCAGGTTGTTCTAGACTTGTTTTTAGTTGTTCCAGAAGATAAAACAAACGAAAGTGAAGGTGGTACAAACCTCTACAAACGAACAAGAAACATCATCCCCAAGAAAATGTGAAATATCTCAAAAAATGACGAATTTAGCTCTAGGGGATTTTTTCAAAAGACGGTACAAACGAACCCTTTGAGGTACAAACGGGTACAAACGTCGCTTTTTATGATGGCGTTGAGAGAAATAAAAAATGTTGAAGTGGGGTGCTGGGGTATTTTCACCCCCTGGTAACTTTTCTATCCTTAGGGTACAAACGAAAAGAAGGGTGGTACAAACGGGTACAAACGAAGGCGAATACGGTACAATGTAAAGAAATTAAATTTTGTAAAGTCGAGTGCCAGGTTCAGGTAGGTCTCAAAACCGAAGCTAAATTGTATCGTAATATTCAGATAAAAATTATTTCGACCTAAGGTGGACTTGCAAAATAATCATATTTCCAATACCGTCAGTGATCCAAATTTCCAGCTCCTAGATGTGAGGAAATTTGAAGTATTTTGAGTATAGATTACAGACAGATAAAAATATCATATTAAGTTTTATCGATTGTTATCATTATTTTTATTTATTTCACAAATAGACTTGTCCCACTTTCAAAATAAATGGCTCATATACTCTTATACCGCAAATTATGCTGACAATGTTTTTCAGATGACTATATAAATCGAAATTATCGTCAATTTAACCAGTAAATATTGTCCATATTAAATCATATTTGTTCTCATTTTAATCAGGAAAATGTGAAAAATCTATTGGTGATAGTTTCATAAGAAAACGTACAAACATATGAAAGTTTTATACTTTCATTGGTATTGTCAAAGTGTTCACTTTTACCAGTTTATTTATTCAATACGTTATTTTAAAAGCTGTGTAAAAATGAAATCGTGTAAATAAAGTACGGTGTAAATCGGGGGATAAATGTAATTACGAGAAACGTGTAACACTAGTTTGGTATTGTAGATATTGAACACAAGCGCCTCCAATAAAAGCAAATAAGACTTTATGTATTTTATCGTCGAAAATGGAAATGTATTCTCTGTCACAGATATGTGACGTTGCGCCCGGTACACCACCTGAGGCGTTATACATGTGTAACACATCTGGTATCGGATGTGGAAACCCAATCACAATGTATTATACTCCTGCAGTGTTGGAGTTTGCTATCTTATAGAAACGATAGGAATTTGTGACAATGTGATTGAATTTAAATCTGATAGGAAACTTAAGTAAATGGATTCACAAAATAGTTAACACATCTAAAAACTTAATAAAAATATTAAATAAGGCTTAATTGTTTCCCAAACTTAAAAATAATAAAAGCTTAATAAAATTATTAAATTGAATAGATGAAAGAAAAGTTTTAAGTATCCTTTGTTCATATTCATATTATTGAAAGAAAAACACGAGTCAATAAATTTTAAAATATAATAATTCTTTGCTCTTTTCACTATGAAACTTTTGTTTCATATATTAAGTAATCCAAAAAGTTCTTATCGTTTTTGGATTCTTTAATTATCGAATTGTACGTACTCACTTTCTGCAAAAACGTAACACTAATTGTAAGAAGAAAACGCAAGAAATCAGTAGTATTTTGTAGACCAGTATCATTTATTTCTATTAATTGAAGCGGGAAGAACTTTTTGGATTACCTGATATAATACTTTTGGATAACCTTCTCGTTTTATCACCTTTTTCAAATTTTCTGCAATTTATTACGTTATTTGGTGTCAAATAATTAGTTGCTATACTGTTTTATTTCTCGTTATGTTTGTTTTTTAAATTAATTTTGGGCCCCGAATAGCTGTCAAAAAATGTAGTTTTTCGTAGTAAGGATATATACATTCATTCTAATCGCTTAAAATGCATTACATGTAGCTGAAAAATATAATGTAAGAAGACTGGAAAAAAACCGCGGTATGACGGTGAATATACATGAAAGTATATTAATCTTTCGTGGCAAATACAAATGACATGACGACATGAGTAATGGGCTTCACGCATGACTGACGAACCGATATTTATACCACCTGGAATTAAGGCTTTTTCTGCAGTACGTGCAGAATATTCTTATTTTACATTTTTCAAATTTCAAATATGTTTGACAGTTATAATCAACTGTAAATTAAATATAATAATACGGAAATAAAAATATAAAGTTATGCGGTGTGCATGTCAGAAGTGAAAGGTATTAATCTAAGAATTTCTTCGAAACAGAGGAACTAATTAACATCTAAGGAAAAATCTAAGTCACTAGCATAATGTAATCAGATTCTTAACCAGAATTTCAGTTTCTAAAATAAATTGAAAAAAAAGTAACATGGACGCCTTTTCGAGATCATTTTCGCTTTAATCGTTGTTTAAATATATTTAGATGTGTATAATATCACAATAACTGATGTTTCTTTATTCATTGTCAGAGGAATTCATAAAATGACTTTTATGACACTTTTAAAAGTGAAATTTTACATTTTCTTTTCAAAATCAAACTTCTCAATAACTAGAACTAGGAATAAAAAACAGTTTTTAGTTGTAGATTCTGCAATGTTAAGGTTGCAGAAAATCATCTAGTGAAACTATGTAGTCTAAAAAAAGTTGGAACCTTTAGAATAATGTTATTTATTTCATCAAACATATAAATAACACTTAACACTTATTTAAACGTTATTTTACCCTGAAAGTATTCATGAAACATTTATGTATATTGTAATGTGTATAAAACCTTAAACTTCAAATTAATGTAATATAAATACTATTTTCTAACACTTTTATGCCATCAAATTGTGTCATAGTTTAACAGGTTTCAAAGTCTATACATTATTACCAAACTTGTATTTAACTGTATTTAATGGACATATTTCACGAATAATAACGAATCACTCTCACAATGAGCTCGAATAATTTCATAAATTATTTGAAATACTTCGAATTACATTTTAATTACGTATGAGAATAATAAACGCTTATTTGACGACTTTTATTAAATTCTCAATAACGTTAAATCATATTATATTACTTTTTAATTACTGTGTGCATAGAATTTCCAAATTATTGCTGTATTTGTACAAACACAACACGTTCAACGATTTCTGTAAAAAACTGTGCCATTGTGTGCAGGTTGCACATATGCCGTTCATGGTTCTCTATGTATAGCGAAGCATATAAGGATACAAAGGTAGGGGTTTATTCCAATCCCTGGTCGCATGGTTTTTATTCTTTTAAAGGAATAATTCATGGAACAGTGATCCGTATGAACAATGCGCTTTGAGTTCATTCAATTTTCCACGAATAATTCTCTTTTTTAATGCACTTTTACTTTTTTAAGTATTTTTCCCTGCAAGTACTCTTCATCCTATTAAAGATTCTACCGTTCCTTTCACTCAAAATTAGAAATACCGACAATTAATACAAAGCTATTTGTATCGCAAGTAGTCAAAATGAATCATCTTTAAAAATACGTAATAATAAAGAATATTTCTATATTTATTGATTTATTACTTTCTTACAGAATGAATTTCATGTTATATATATAGTATATTTTTGATATTCTTAACCCGCCTGGGATATAATCTCTAGATATGAGTTGACAAATTTTGTCACTTACACATAAAGACAACAAGTAACAAACATGAATACAAAATTTTGTAACAAAACATTCCTCATAATACTCATAACAAAAACTTCAATTCATATTCTACATGTCCAGATCTAATTGAAGGACCAAAGATATTTTTGAACGGATGTGATGTATGATGTGTTTTTGCATTAGTGTGATGATTGATCTGGAAATTTTTTGATAATTATCACCATCATGTCAAATGATAGATAATAAAAATTTACAAAAGTTGTACTTATAACAAATTGTAAGACTTTTTCACACTTTGACAAGTAATAGGGTCATTCCACGCCAAATCGATTACTTTTTGATCTCACCCTCGGCGATATTGCTCTAATCAAAATATGTTGTAGTCCACGTGAAACTAAGGGGGGTTTAAGACATCATTTTACGGCTTTCGAATTTGTTAACAAATAACAAACTTTCAAAATTTGCAATTTTGCCCATTTTAACGACAACAGCCTTCACTTACGAAATTTTTTCTCAGAAACTACTTGTCTGATTTAGTTACATTTTTTTGTTTTATTCATAAAGGACTGGGCTATTATAAAATATTTATTTCGATTTCGTCAATTTGTTTTATAATATCGAAAAATTTAAACGTATTCTTTGTTTGCGTTTTTTTTACAGTGAGGGGCGCAAAGGGTTTAAATTAAAAAAAAAAATATGGTCATATTTCTCAAAGTTTTCCCTTTAACATGAGCCCTTCAGAAGGATGGAGCCTTGAAAATTGACGTCACAATAAACTGGAAAAGGACGTGGACTACCTCCGTTTCTGGTAAACAAGTCGTGCTCTCCGCTATTATGATCGGTTGTTTAATACTTTAGGATAACGTGAGGTGATGTATGTAAATTTGACTCAGGTTAACAGACAACAACAATATATATTTTAATAAAACAATAATAAAAACGATAACATATAACAATTAGGAGTCTGAACGATAACGCGAACAGGAACTATGATTATACGACCGCGATGTGTTTTCTACGAGAGTCAGTTGCTTTCTGCTGGATTTTCCAAACTCTCTCTGCCTGTTGGAAAAACACACGTGGCATAGAAAGCGACCCTAACAGACGAAGCAAGGGCCTACGCGCAAAACGTTAGAACAAGCCTGGGTCCTTAAGGACCTCCAAAACTTTCCAACTAAAACGACTTAACCGCTACAATACTACTAGTCTTAAAACAATACGTGAAAACTTTGTACACGATTAAATGACCCTGTTTAAACTTTGGAAATTATATTAGTAACCACTCTTAACCCCCCCCCCCCTAGTTTCACATGGAATATAACATACTTCGATTAAAACAAAATCGCAGATGTGAGGTCAAAAAGTGATCGATTTGATGTGGAATGACCCATTAGTCATTTTGACCGGTATTGGTATAAGTAACCGTGATACAAAATCATTTTAATTTTCAACAAATAAAAAATAAAATAAAATATGTGATATTATTATTTCATCGCTGTAAAAGTCATTACATTATTGCAGAACAAAATATAACATGAAATAGGAATTTTAAAATAAAATAGTTTAGTCATTTTGATTGATGTAGTAGTTCTTGTGTTAATTGAATGTAAATAACTAGAACGCTTAATGGAGGCTTAATCGTGATTTTCTCAATGTTAAGAACTAGATCCAGGTATTGATCCATTATTTATTCGTAGTGTAGTTTACAACTAAAATTAATCACAAATTTGACAGTGACTGAGGTTCAGATTGCAGTAGAAATCGACATTCGCAGAATTACTAGCTGCTACTTGCATTTGACATTTTTATTTATATTCAGCAAAAAATAGGGCTAAACTTCGTTTTGGGGTAGTATGTTTAAGCATAATTAGATAGTATTGAATAAATATAGACAAAATATGAATTTGAGTGTCGGAATCTGTTAGGACCAGTCTCAGAGTCTGATTCTCCATTGTTATTTAAGTATATAATTTATTTAACTATAGAAAAATACGAGCAGCGTTATTTAGTTTAAATATTAATCTGTGAATAAATTAACTTATACCGCTTTCAAAAACATCAGTTCACATTCAAATATTGAGGCCTCTTTAGTGCGAGAAAAATTTTGAATAGTCTGGCGTGTTTTTGTTTTATCCTCCATTGTGAAGAAATAAAAGTAACTGTTGAAGTTGAGGTAGTATTCACTATTTCATAGGATATTCCAAAAAGTATCCGTTATAGAGATACGGTATTTACATATGTGTAACGTCCCTGGAACTAGGCTCAGGAGTTTACAGCACTCATGAGACAAAGAGTGGCTTTTGCCTATTGAGCGACTCGTTTTTATTTTAATTATATCTAAAAAGGAATGTGGGATTCGTGTGGTGTGCGGTTAAGGAGTGAAATCCATAGGTCAATACCTTTCAATAATTAGGTTTATTCAACCAATTAATGAACATTACAATTAACAATTATTATTGTGAAAAATATAAAAAGTATATGTATCTGATTTATTATAATTCTATGAAATGAATTTGGCAAAAGAACAAGACTTTTATCGCGTAATGATCAACAAATTAAATAATGAATGTAATTGAGAATGTTAAATGAATCTAATTGAACAGAAACGCAATTTGCAAATTAATTGTTTCGGAATCTAGCCCTTAAAATATTACAATGAGTCCCACCTCACTGAACTCGCAACGAAATTAGTAAGAGTTCGGAATTTTAATCAATTAACGTGTTGTAGTCGACTACTATAACCTTTCGCAAGATACGCTATTTTACAAAAGTTTATCGCAATCCTAACTTGTCAGAACAATATTCTTTAGTTAGTTCAAGTTCAAGAATGTCAACAATTAATTAAAGTTTCAGGAATTTATGTAAAATTAATTTAATGCGGAACAGTTACTCTGTATTTTGACTCTACGACTACTGGTACATTCACCCTCTTTGTCAGAACATGAATTGACACCCAACCCAGATCGCTTAATTGGGGAGCCCGCTTTCGATAACTGCTATAATCCAACGATACTGGAATTAAATGAACAACCAAGTCCAACGGGCTTGAAAATAAAATGACTCTAATTGATCGTGATTACTGAACCGCCACCCAAAACACACGGGCTCCAGAGACCAAGCCGCTTAAATGCGGAGCTTGCTGTTAGCTAACTACGAAACTACCCAGAGCGAACTCCGAGAATCTGACGGTGCGTTAGTAATTCGACAAAAACTATAATATGTACGAGTAGCTGAGAGCTCTCGTTTTGATGTCTTAGACTTTCCTGGCGCTGAGCATAGCACTCTCCAGACGGAGTTTCAGATACAAGACCGCTCAAATGGGGAGCCCGCTTTCGCTAGCTGCTATAACGCAGCGATCAAGTATCCAAATGGCCGATACCCGCTGTCCAGTCAAGGCATAAGAATCTTTTTGGCTCTTACCAGCAAAAACTGTTCCGGTTATATTTCTCCTAGTAGGTCCAGCTTGTAGTACTTTGAAAATTGTTCTGCACCCTACGGGTCTTCCACTCGCTCTTTTATACCCCGAAAATACAAATTTTAGTTAAACGTGTTAAATTTGTTAAATGCGTACAATATTTACATATTATTTGAAATTATTTATTTAGACATTAATTAATAAAGTAAATATTTTATTGAAGACAATTTACTATTAGAGAGATGGGCGTGATACGAAAATGAGGCTGGAACAAACAATTTAAATAATAACAAAATAACGAGTAACTTTATTCTCCAGCGAATATCTCAGGACAGACCGCCTCGTCTTGAGTTACATACAAATATATAATCTTCCCGGCACACCGGAAAGGGAAAAAACACGGAGTGGGAAAGGGGGTGACTTTCCCCAAATTGGGAATTTCCACTTTCCCCTGCCAGGGGTTATCCGGCCCAAGCCGTTGCACGGTGACCCATCCGGCCCTCAACCTCCTACAAATTACCGTAACAGTAATAAACCCAAAGATCGCCTCGACTTTTCAAACTCAATGTGAAACCGAAAAAAAATATACAACTACGCCAACCTCGGGCTCAATGTGCTAACCAGCCGCGTAAAAATGGACAAGTAATGGTTCTGTGTTTAATATACGTCTTTATATCTGTTATGATTATAAAGGTAATAAATTGCTTTGTAGTACACGAATAATGGCGACTCAGAACCGATCAAAGAACGAGAGAGCGAGAGAGAGAGATTTCTTCCGATTTTCTTTTTAAACAAATTCGTCCGTGTCAAACTTCAGCAAGGCGCCGCAGAGAGGTAATCCGGCAAGGTGGCTTTGATTCAGAGAACCAATCAGTAAATTTTGTAATTTGAAGTAATGATAATAGGCTGAACTGTTCAGCAAATCAGCTCGCCGGATATTTCCCATGTAAGCTGCTGAAAACCCAGCAGGCTGTGGTGCACATGAAGTTGTCAATGCGTGACTTGAACCGGCAGAGGCCCTGACGTGAGCGACAGACAGCTCAAAACCCAAACTGTTGGGTTATGTATTCTGTTGAGATACATGATCATGCGACCATTAATGTCTGAGCATGCAGCATTGTAGGTTCGAAACCCTTGTTGGGTTTTATTCAGCTTTAGCTGATTTGTGCACCACAGGGGGCTATATTTATGACACGGAAGAGGAGAACGTGATAATTATTGCTCCGATCAATTTTAGACAATTTTGAAGTAAAACCACTCACTCTCTCTCAATTCGCAATGCTGCGAAACAGGTTCCTTGGTCTTTTATTGCTGCTATGGTCCCTTCAATATTCGAAAATCTCCTAAATCTCTATTTATCGTCTACATTATTAATTCGTTAATAATATATCCTGATTAATATTAAATAATTTTAACATAAAAATGATAGTTCAATCATATTTTAATTCGAAATATATTCTGTGTCCTTTTCTACTTGCTGCGCGCGCATCCTACAGGGGCCTAGGCTAGCAAAGCGCGTGACCTTTGTTAAAAATATTACGTACGATTTTAATTTCTTTAGACTGATGAAAAAAAATGCATTCATTCGATTACTAATCATTTATTTTAATTCCTAATTCATCAATTCCATGTGTTTTTAATTTATAAATAATAATTATTTAATAATCTAAATAGTTTATTGACTGATTAAATAATTCATATGGTAATTGTTCTTGTTTATGATGCGGTCGGTAAAAAAAAATACGGTCGGTAAAGAAAAATAATGAGAAAAATAATGAGAAAAGTAATGAAAATAATTAAAATAATGAATCTACAATAAAATAACAAAATATACATCGAGATTCTTCAGTGTTGAATCTCCTGGGATGTTACATATGATTCATGTTTTTAAATGAATTCACCTGTACGAGTGTCTTTTCCTAAAAATAATGTGTTAAAACAATATATTAAGAAATAATATATTCCGACAAACTCAAATACTCCGATATACTATAATATACTTTAATATACTCTATATCGTATTTCGAATTTCACACTGTGCATTAAAATATCACTAGTGTAACACATTTAATACGCTAATAATACAGATTTTTACTTCAAATTATACAGCGAAATGTTATAAGAAATATTTGTCCAAAATATTCCAAAATCATGATAAAATTCCTAAGTAATTAGGATGAATATTTCCTAAAATCAACAGCGTTAAATGTAGTAACTCTATATGAAGTTATAGTAAACTACAAATGTTTTCTTAATTACGTGGCTTTAAAATTTCTCGACAAAAGCTGAACATTTTCAGTGCTTGTTCCACGAGAAACTGAGTGCAATTATTTATTTACGTCTGCATTGAAAAGGCAGGCTAAAACATGCTGGTAGGAAGTGGATCTATTCGTTTATATGCGTTTTTGTTGGTCATTTACAGAAAATATCGCCATAATACTCTCAACGTTCACTTTCGTACTTTGTGAGGACTTTAAGCGATCCTTTGAGAAGCGCGAGTAATAAAGCTTATGTAGATAAGTATTCTGGTACCTGACATTTTGTAGAAAAATATTCTCTTTACAACGTCTACTCAGAGTTAAATAAAGATTTACAGTCAGGATACGTACGCCACTTTATTTTAACCAGTTAGCTGTTCTTGACTGTTATACTCGTCTCGAAAAAATGGCAAAAAACTAGTAAAATGACATAGCTATCTGATTAATCCTAGATTTACGGACGATGAATGACCACT
The DNA here is from genome assembly GCA_945859595.2 of Megachile willughbiella. Taxonomy (NCBI): domain Eukaryota; kingdom Metazoa; phylum Arthropoda; class Insecta; order Hymenoptera; family Megachilidae; genus Megachile; species Megachile willughbiella. The sequence goes on from OX243798.1 coordinate 3,952,232, forward strand.
TATATTCGAATTGTTTCGACGAAGGAAAGCATATATTTTGACAAAAGCTTCTTAATAATTTTCGTAATTAAAAATAAGATATCTAAAATCCGTCATTTTAAAGGGTTCCGTTTAGTGTTAAAGGAAATTATTAAAGTACGAAATATAGTGAGTAATTACAAGATTCGGATACCAAAAAATTTTATTTTATCCTATTATAATTTTGTGTACAACAAAGAAAAACCATACATGCTCAGATACAATATTAAAGCATCGTGTCTAGTTAACAATAGTATAAATTTTATTTACATGACTTGTAACATTGTGTAAATAATATGTTTTAAATGAAACGGAATCTGATTCTAACGTTATTTTAGTATTTGAACACAGAAACACAGCAATGTTTGCCATGCTTTCTGGAATCCGAAGGTTATCTTCGTTTACAAACATGCTAGTTTACACGTAGGTAAATATGTATATCAAGCCCCGTAGTATCAGTTACGTTTCGATATTCGTGAAATTCACTTGCCATAATGGCATACAAGAGTAATACCAGTTTTGATATATGTCAACTCGTAAATAAATAAATAATACTAATGGAAAGCCGTATAGACAAATTCCTACCATGATCGATAAATAAAATAAATAAATCAAATAAAAGCAAGGTGAGAGATGCAATTAGAAGGTTTAAGCAAAAAGATGGTGTAGAATCTATACCGCAGAAAAATTTTGTTCTTATATTGGTGTAATAATAATTTTTTGTATTGCGTATATTTTGTTATTTATATAATAATTCTTAAGATGCTGTGAATTAACTTTCTATTATTTAATAATCTAAAATTGTTTTTAATTATCGAGTTCAAACATTCTGTTTTTATGATAATATGTACAAGTATCTTCTATCCTTATGAAACGGAGAACTTGATCACAGGGATAGGGAAACTTGATCGCTGCAGTTTTTAAAATCAAATAAATATTCTAAATCAAATGATTGATGGCAAGAAAAAGAATGTACATATTCGCAAATAAAAAAAAAATAATTCAGTGCGACAAGTAGTTGCCAAACGAATAGTTTCTGCAAAAATAGACAAAAATTACAAAATTTAAATGTTTATACTTTTTAAACAAATTTGAATTTGTAAAATCAGAATTCAAATCTCCTTCCAGAATTTCACGTGCATATCATATTTTATTTAAAATCTGCAATCATATTCTTGACATCCAGTTCAAAAAATGATATATGTAGTGTGATATAACCCAGTTGACAGTTTGTCGAACGAATTTTACTCACGAAAGAATACGTATGCTAAATCTGAGAAACTTTTCAGGCTGAATATATTATAAAAGTTTGATCATTTGATCAAGTATTCCACTTCACACAACGAACAGGTACTTTTCTTCTTAAAAAGTCAGAAAATCAAACTGACTTTCATTACTTACATCATATCGTAAATTATTATGAATGTTCCAAGAATTGTTGCTTTGATTCAATTTATTACCAACGTTGAAAATCTAATGGTAATTTTAAAATAAGGAGAAGAAAGAAGTTTTTTTAAGTGCTCTTAATGAAATGTTCATAACGCTATTACTTTATACACTAGAATGACAGTTACAAATTACCATATTTCTATTCTGTTATTATATTTCTATACTAAAATTGATATTAAAACCAGGAAAGGGAGAAATATAGTGAACGTAGTAATAATAATAATATTTTTGTAATTATACATATGTTACGATTGCCAACACTTACTTTAACCACAACGACGACCATCGTCCAGTTCCAGAAAAGTGTAATTTGCAGTTTACAATCAAAGACTCAATCCTTACTCTAAGAAAGAGCGATGTTATAAATGCTCACCTTTTCTACTACTGCTAAACTGCGATACTGGAATACTTACGTAAATTAATTAAACTAATTAAATAACAGTACAACTTAGATCTAATATTAATATCAGTGGACAGTGCTGAATATTTAGTTTCCTTTTTTTATTCTCCGTATTATTTCCATTTTATTCTCGGTTTTATACTCCTGTTTTGTGAGTTAATCTGTTCGCCTATTAAAACTAAATTTTGGTAAATAAAGAAAAATGTTGCTTATATGTTAATCCCATTTGACATATTTTAATTTTATTAAAATCACATGGAACATCTTGAAAAGTAACCTTGCGAGTCATCAAACAGGAAAATTTGAAAATTTGATTACTTTATTTCCGTTTCAGTTGTATAATTATTGTAATTATTTTTACTGTTATCAGTATTTCAGGATAAATACAGGTATATCACATACAAATTTATTTACTTATTAAACGTATATCAAGCACTTATAACGCGAATTAAACTGCCGTTATGTTTGAGCAAAACTTTTTCTGAAAATTCACTTTGTACATTTAATTTTGAGAATTAGTGGTATTGATAGTGTAAAATATACATTGTAAAATATATTGTTCTATTCAAAACACACAAAAAAAGTTTTACATTTCTTATAATTAATGTATAAAAAGAAATTTGTTTTCGCAAAAGTATCTTACATATTCCATCGTGAAATCTTACATATTTTACCTACATAAGTAATTTTTGCAATGTCAATGATTACCAAATAATGTAACTACATTAACGTGGAAAACCTGTATATTTACAACGCCTTTATATTTTCAGCATCATTTTTGGTCAATAATATTTGATAAAATTTTTTGTTACATAAATGTAAAGGGGTGGAGATAAACCAAAAAGCAAGTCTATATCTTAAAATTTTATATTTATTACAAACTCGTTTAACAGTAAAAAGTCTATTTTTTATATCTGTTCCCAGAGTTGTTACTCTATGAAAGACAATAAGTCCCTATAATTTACTCAGGTTGTCTTTACGTTTTACGAAATTTTTAACAAAACTTCAATGCGAGCCTTTCTGGTGGGTTTAATTTTTATCCTAGTTAAAATTAAATTTATCCCACAAGCCGTAAGCTTTGAGAACAAGTATAGGAGACTCCAAGTCGCTATCAGGGGAAAAAACTGCAGTCCACGTTGCTGAGTATGCACGTGTACATAATATAAACCTTAATGTCCTTCCCGAGATTCTCGCTAACAGCTGTGATAAGAAAGTAGCACTTTTCTCTGTAATTTCCCTTTGGATGATATTCATGAATTATTTGGCACGATTTACGTGCTGTAGCAGTGATTTTCGTGTACAAGCACAGTTCAGTGGTTAACAATAAAAACTTGTTGGTTGATTAAAAGCTATCTTGTTTGCTCAGCTGCGTGCAAGACATTGCAGCGAAAATTTGTTTCCTCGTGGTTGAGCCAGTAGGTGATTTCAATATTGATTAAAAAATAATACCTCGAATTTCCAAACAGGAAATGTTTTCGGCTCGCTAGACCGTTAAGGAAATTGATTGCTGTTTGTATATTTTGTGTAAAATAAACAATGTATTGATAGAAAGATTGAATGAAATTTTATTCATCAATTTTAATTAAATTTGACAAGCACATAGAAAGTAAAATAATACTTTCGAAAGAATTAATCTTTTGCTTCTGTGAACTTAATAACAGTTGGATTAATCAGTAATATAGTTAATAATCATATCAAATATAAAACATAATAATATGTTGTGTAATAAATGCAATAATGTTATTTATTCATTTTAACTTTAATCCCGTAAGAAATTTATTCTTTTCTCAGTATTTTTATGATTTTCTTTCAAGTATATATAATTGATTCGAATTTATTTGTTTTGGTATTCAATACATAAAATCTTCTGCGTTTTTATATTGTTAAGTTTTTTATATTTGTTGCTTAAATTAATATTAGAATTCATAACCAATTTAACACGTTTTCATACAAAACTCATTATTTCCATTGATAAATATATGCAGGTTGTGCTAATGAAACGTACACATAAATATTAATATAAAACAAAAAAATGATACTAAAAATATCAGATGACTTCGATTTTGATAATAGATATTTTAAAGAATTGGAATTTTAAAATAGCCAACATAGTATCAACTTAATCACTGTGCAGGTTATCTACTGAATTAAATTATAACAAAATGTGTATATCTTCTGATGGCATCCACTGTATACATATGTTTAATGTATATTTCACCATAGAACAGACTTCATAAATCATGTGCAATTTTCTCACTGTCTTTTCAGAAATTTAGATATTGGTTTGGGATAAATTGTATGATGAATTTTAATTTTTAGAGTTCAAGATGATTTCATTCATTCAAAATAAGATACACAGTCAAATGAAAATAAAATATTAGTACAATGCAGGCTATTCCATTTAATTTGAACAACTTGAATACTTTGTTTATATTTTAGACAAAAATGTCAAGGAAATAATTATATAATATTTTAATTATTCTAAATACTACAAATTCTTCTCAAAGTCATTTTTCCGAGGTCAGAATATCAGAAGTCGTTGAATTTGTATATTTTTATTTGTATTTTATACATTTTTCTGGTTTGTGAGGTGAGGAAAACGAGAAAATGAGTTTTGCTGACTCGTTTGTTGCGTTTAAGTTTACTATCCTTTATATCCCACGAGGATGTTCGTGAATTTGTATCGTTGGCCATAAGAGAACATTAAATGAAACTTTATAAAACTGACATTGTCACTACGTAATTAATAACAAGTCGAATAAGTTTACTGTTGTACTTTCGAATAGAAGTTTGGTGCTTGGCTGCATGTGCATAACACGAACGTGGTATTTCTGAACCATGACTAAAGTGGGCAACGCATTACCGGAAAGTTATGAAATAATTTGCAAATTTGCGTGATAACATTTTCGCCGGGGAAGCAGAAAATCGAAGTGAACCTCCCATGGCTTTTACTTTGTTGTTTCACGTATTAAAGTTGTTGGCAGTTATTTTTTTCGTTATTTCTACAAATGTCATTAACAACAGTAATAGCGCAATTTTCCAATAAAAGGTTTACTAATTTAAACAGGGAAATAGCAAAATAATATGAGGACGAATAATTCGTAGCAGCGATTCTCAATTAGTGGTACACTAGACAATCTGGATAATGTATACTTTCTGCAATATCATCTAAAATATTAGTTTAAATGCTGAAAAACGAATATGGAACAAAATTTGAATTGGAATCAGATTTACTTTTAAAATTAGATTAAATAGGTCCAAATATACAAATATTACATATACAACAAGCATAAATATCACATTAAACTAAAAGATTTTATTTATCAGTATCATGTCGTTTGTTAACCAGATATGTTAATTTATTTCTTTTTATACAATTAATCTGATATTTGTGAAGTTTCATCTCTATGAACCCTTTATTAATTAAATGCATACAATGTCAAAATATAAAAAGCCATTACAAAATTTCTCCAGATTTGTATAAAACGTTGAACAGTATTAACACAGCAGAGTCTAATGTTTCTTAAAGATGTAAATATGTTTCATTTAATTCAAGTATAATTGACAATAACGTCGTGGTTGCTAATATCTGAATAGGTGGATACAATCTTAAACGTTCGATTGAAAAAAAAATAATTCAAAAAAATATTGCAATAATATAATTAACTAGCAACCCCATTATCAATTAATCTTTTTAGATTGTTACCTATGCGCGCACTTATAAAATTTTGAGATTTTAAAAATTTTTCGAAAATATTTTCAATCACTTACTGCGTTACCTATGACACCTTGTTGTTCAGGTCATAGGTTATCAATCAGAAAAATTTAAAAGGCTATGACTCTATCTCGGCGAGTTCTATATGTGTGCAAAATATCAAGTTTCTACCTTTCACCCTTATCGAGAATGAAAGTAACAACGGACAGACATAGCGCATTATATATATACAGGGTGTCCCGCGACAGGTGTAAGTCCCTGAAAGGGGTTGTAGAGGACGTCATTCTGAACAAGATTTTCCTTTGCAAAAATGGGGTTTGAAGCTTCGTTTTTGAATTATTAAGGAAAAACACGGACCAATCAGAGGGCAGGAATTACGCGCGCCGAGAAGCGGGAGCGACAGCTTCGAGCCTTGCAGCTGAGCGCGAGCGCGATCAAGTGCCTTTGCCTCGGAATAGTCTATCGTCTAACGAGAAGTCTTTACACCGAAACTCAGTTAAATAATCAACAGAATTATTGAAAGTAGTGTTCATTTACTCATTCCTTATGAAGAAGGAACGGAATTAGTTATGTGTAATTAGTAGAAACTGAGAAAATTAAATTTCTGTAATTTTAAATTTGCACAAAACTTATTAACCATTAAGATAAGACTCACCAACTGTTTGAAAATAATCTTGCTTGATTGAAAATGGATCCTCGTAACTAGATCGTTCCATTTATCCTAACTATTCGTATAAATAATATGCAACACACAATAGCTGATATCACAGCCGGTTCACTTCACTATTATTTTTTATTATCACTGTTCACTGCAATATTTTGTTGTCACTTTTCACTAATTTCCTAATGTAATAACAATGGATGAACAAGCGAAGACGCGCGAACGATTATCCGAAAATAACTTCAGTGATTTTTTCTCTTTAACGTTTCGCTTCGAACGTTCTGTCCTAAACTGCCGATCGTGACTCCAAATGTGCCGAGTTTGAAGAAAGTGAGAATTCTGGACATCGTTTTCGGCCGTTCGGACCGTCCAGGTAAGGAATCATAAAACAATTAAACGGTTCCGTTTTGCTCGCTCGACAGTCGCTTCATAGGCGTCCGCGAAAAACCTTGTCCCTTTCCCTTTCTAAAAGGCAAAAACGGTTTTTGCCTTTTTATAAATAAAGGCATACTCTCACTTTCGTTCGAATGTCAAACGTCCTTCTTGCAAGGGACTGTTGTCTAAATTTCCAGTCGAAGATGTTCATCGCATTGCGCTCGGCAGTTTAGGACAGATCGTCGGGTGTTCAACATCAAAGAGAAAATAAAAAGTCGCTAAAATTATTTATGAATTATCATTCAGGCGTTTTCATTCGCGTTCTTTATCTGTGATTATTTGATTAGGAAATTAGTGAACAGTGGTAGCAGAATATTACAGTTAAAAATACCAATTAGAAGTGACAGTGAAGTGAAATGAGTTCACTGACTAGGTTGTGACATTAGATATTGTGCAGTGTGTATTTTTACAAAAAATTAGGATCGATGAAGTGATAGAAACACAATTTTACTGGAACAGGATTATTTTTAAACAATAGGTGAGTCTGATTCAAATTTGCTTATCGCGTATTCACGAAAAATGGATAAGTGAACATTAGTTGTCACTGTTCTGTTCATTATTTAACTGCGTTTTATTGTAAGGGCTTCTTATTAAACGTTTAGACTGTCCCGGCGCGTAGGCACTTGATCGCGCTCGCGCTCAGCTGCAAGGCTCGAAGCTGTCGCTCCCGCTTCTCGGCGCGCGTAATTCCTGCCCTCTGATTGGTCCGTGTTTTTCCTTAATAATTCAAAAACGAAGCTTCAAACCCCATTTTTGCAAAGGAAAATCTTGTTCAGAATGACGTCCTCTACAACCCCTTTCAGGGACTTACACCTGTCGCGGGACACCCTGTAGATTGTATACTCCCTATTTAATCTATACAGAAGGCGAGATTCTTAAAACAGATGATCTAATACTGCAGCTAATCTTATGATACAAGAAAATATATCTAGCTGTACTTGGTTGGTGTATAGTCGAAATCTTTCCAACATGGAGAAATTTCTTGTTTCAAAATAATGTTCAAAGTTGAATGAGGAGGAGGGTTAATAAAAAATGAATTAGACAAATTTGAGCCTGAAAAATCGTAATAATTCATTGGCTCGAATATGATTTAAGGGAAAAAGCCTTGCGGCATAAAAAACCCTTTTTAAGTATATATTTGTCGTGATTAAACGGTGAAAGCGTGTATGTGATTGAGTATGTTTGTTAGCTGATTCGAGGAGGACAAGGTCTCACTCAAATAATGATGCGGTTCGTGTTATAATCTACATTGCGTAGGATTGTCCACGACGATTTATTCGAGGTGTGTAGGGTCCCACTCGAATGATGTTGTTTTGCATTCTTTACCACCCTACACTGGCTTATCCGAGGAGTGTAGGGTCCTACTCGGATAATGTTATGTTGTAGATTCTTTACCACCCTACACTGGTCTATTCGAGGAGTGCAGGGTCTCGCTCGAATAGTGTTATGATTGTATTTGGAATTCACCCTGCACTGGATGTTTTACGTTACTCCATGATGCATGGAGTTTGTATGTTATTCCGCGATACACGGAGTTTGTTACTCTCGATCCGACCCGCACAAGACTCAACGATGGACTGTGTCTTCAATATAGTATAAAAATTGCCAGAACACCCTCGTGCATTAGTGGGTGTCAGTTAAGAAAAATCTATCCTTGTGTGTGTAAGACCGAGAAAAAGAATGTATAGCCGTTAGCCGATTTATGGCAAATTCATGTTGACGTTGGGACCGGTCCGGACGGGACTTGATAGACAAAAGGGTCCTCGTTGACCCGTATTTCGAGGTATATAGCTATTGACGGTGGTCCACTCGTCGAACCACTCAAGCCCTGTAATAAATTCCTTAGTTGCGGCAAAGGTCGGAATTCGCGACCGAACAGTTGGTATACAGGAATACATAATTTCATGTATTCGTAATACTACTTAATATTACAGTACAGGGTGTATTACAGATTCACAAGATTAGATTTAAGACAACACAGTCAAAACCTCTATCATTGGCTATGTTCATGAGCTAGTTGATAAGTGATTAAAATTAATTGGGGTTTGCCAAACTGGCTTTAATGGAAAATTGGTTTCATCTCAGATTGATCTTTTTGTTGAACTATATAAACTTAATCCGACCATTCGTATTTGTGCGCTTTTGTAGTGTGTAAAAGGGGACTAGCGGCGGCGCCACCGTTTCTCGATCTTCCGATGTTTGCCGATCTCCGGGTGCGACACGCGTTCCATCGTGCGTGCGTAAAAAGCTACGTTCTTGTATTATATAATATTAGTTCCTAAAGTTTATTAATCACAGTGTTTATTATGTCATATTATGTCTTATATAATTATATGTATTATACACAAGTGTGTTGTTCTGATTTATCATCGCCAATTGCAATAACCACACTCTCACGCTAATACTTTTGCCACCTGAAAAGCTTATGTTCAAGGTATTTTTAAAAGACTGGAGAATCCAGTCGACCTTGCTTAACTGATCGATGAAAGAAATAGCCGGAGAAAACATTAATACCACAAAATCTATCATAGATTTAAGAAAACTTCTCCAGAACAAATTTCATACTTTGTTTCTCTTCAAATTCAACTTCCTAGTCTAGAGCAAAGTAGAAGAGTTTCCTTATATTATAAAAGAGTGTTTCTATAAGAGCTTTCTTATAATATAAGCATATAGCTGGCTGTTCTAGTTGCTTTTATCTGGGAAACCGAGATCAAGGGGTCTCCAGAGAAACATCGTCGAGAAGTGGGACATACTTCGTTCACAAATATCCACCAATCACTAAAGTTTACCTTTACAAGTAGAGGTGGTAAGATAGCGTTAAAGACAGTTGCTTCAAAAGGTTGGGGTTTCTAATCTTTACAATTTTTCTTTCGTGTCCTACAATTTTAACTATGATTCGATTTAAGAAAATTCAGCATATATTTTTGTTTCCTACAATTTGACAAATTTTTATGTTCCAATCCAATGAATTATGACTATACGTATGGCTTCATGAGAAAGATACCAACATTAAACAAAACATTTTGATAACAAATCGATATTAACCCTTTGCACTCCTTAATTTCTATTACGTATCAACTCCGGAATTTACAAAATAGATAAAAAAAAGGGGTTCTGAATTATGTGTATTACAACAGTGCAGACTATGTGACAAATCAATTTTTCATTTATCATAAATAGTAAATAAATGAAAATATATATATTCAACCAACCTATTTATTTGAATTATTTATAAGATGCACGAGAAATGTGATGGCTAGTCAAACTCGACATAGGAGTGCAAAGGGTTAATGAGTATGTATTTTTTTAATTAAGATATAGCATTCTTTACAAATTAACTTCCAAACTAAATCATATGAATTTCTCTAAAGACTGACGTTCGACGCTTGACGGAAGCAAGTCAAGCATATGATCTAAAAATTACTCTAAAAATTTTATTTGCATCTAATTCATTTAATTTTAAATACTAACTTATTTGTTCTTTATACAAGTGATCCGGATTTATACGAAGAAAACACAGCATACAAATATTTCTAAAGAGTGTTTTGAGAATGAAGGAAAGCGAAAAATTCGAGTAAAAATAAAAAAGCATTGTGGAGCGTCCCAACATCGTAATTCTTTCGAATTTCCTGAAGTTGCAAATTCCAATACACTATCGTGCCGACATCGAAAGCGCCGACTCGCGACAGTAAGAGTCTTATCGAGAATGGTTGAATTAACTCGATTTCACTTGTAAACTTTGATGTATTTGGTTACTAGTTACATCTACTGTGATCGTACCATTTAACGGTAATGTCGATGAACGCGTTGTGCTTGACGTGTTTGAACAGTTTTGTTGTCGTGTTTCAGAGTGTTTGTCGAGGTTGAAGGTTTTGGTATTTATATACGGGTAGTTGTGCAAAAAACTGAGGGTGGTGGTGGTCAGTGTTAGAGAGGGACGAAGGATGTATGGTGAAATTTATATTATGCTATGACGTCCCTCGGTTGGTTCCATATGATTGTAAAACAATTTAGATGGTTCGCTAGGTATTGACGCTTGGGACAGAACAGTAGTAAATCATGTATATTCCTAATATAGGAAGCCTCATATCAGTGGCATATGGTCTTTTATAATAGTCACACAACGTTTTATACAAAAGTTTTATTACTTTTGTAATATATATCTCTGAAGATTTTGAAGAGATCACAGTAACGAAAGTTTGCAAAATTGTAATTCTAAAAGTACTAAATACAGGAGAGCGGAACGCTAGAAGTACTAAATAAATAAAAAGCTGTTCCAGTCTTGTCCGTTTAACTTTACTAGCATATTCTATAAATAAAACTAAGAAAAAATGTTATGAACGTAGGATGTTGAATGCATTACAAAAGATTAAAAAAAAAATGAAAGTAATAATTACTCGTATGTAGTATTGACGGAGAAAATCTTCCATTATTATTTCATATATTCCTCGAAATCTTTCAATAAAATATTGAAGATACTTAATTATTATATTTATCTATAGAACATGCTAATGTTTCACGTACAAAACTTCTTATTTTTATGTATGCAATATGTTGGTAAAGGTTGGTAAAAATTTGAGACATGCTGTATGGTACAATTAAAAATTTTACTAATCATAATATTCGCTGGTAGACTTTACCTCTTACTCTATCTATTTTCTACTTCCCCATATTCAGAACCCATTTTATATCCCGCAATATTCCGTTGTGAAATATGTACACTTTGTAATTTTTCGTTGTGAAACTTTTAAAGACTGTGAGAATCTATTTTCGAAATCGAAATTAACCTTCTTGAAATGTTTGTATGTTATATACATATAGTTCCTTCCATCTCCTATCAGATGTACTAATTCTACTATTAACACAAACTATTAAGATCTCTTGAAATCTAACACAGCAGTTCTGAATGAATTACTTTGCTCGTAAATCGGATGTCGCAAATGACTACAGCCGTCGTGCGATACGGTGAAGTTTAAATTAATATGGTCTAATTGCTTTAATTTAGGATGTTAAGTTGCTGAAGTTTCAAAGGCGGTGGTAAATACTAGTGTTATAGCTGACTTGATAGATAGTGCCTGGCGGCATTGAAAGTTTGAAACTTTATACTCTTTATCGTGCTAAGATGGTGACTCATTAACTAGCAGTGGTAGAGGTTCAAGATGCTCGCAGAAATGAAAATGATTCGAGTGGAAAGTGCAGGTGAAAACGCAAATTCGCAACAAGTTGCGAGTCTATAGAAATGTTGGAAATTCCTAAAATGCTTCCATTAATATACTCATATTTGTGAATGGTTGTGAAACTAATTTGGCGTCAGTTTCTCTAATTGAGCACATATACTGAATCTACTTAGCAGCCTTGTGTCTTATGTAGTTGTACTAAAGTTGGACTGGAACTTTATTTGAAAAACTTGACACAATTCATATTTTCATTACTTCAATAAGTTATAAGCAAATTACTGCAAAACAGAAAATAGATATTGATTGAATCAGAGAATTAAATCAATGACTGGTTTGGTCTACGGGAGCTCCACTGATTTAGTCAATAATACAAATCAAACTTGACAATTATTAATAAGTATTGTTCAACTACTAAAGTCATGCGTTTCACTGTTCATTTATTATTTAATGACCACTGTGTAACACATAATTGAAGGAATACGTGATAGTATCCCTTTGAAAAGTATTATGTCTCGATTTATACCATTTTTAAGTTAATACTACATTGCTCAAAAGAAATATGGGATAGAAATTTTTTAGGCAGAAATTGGCCAACTTTTACTGACAGTAACTCCGCGAAAAATTATGTTCTTTTTTAAAATAAAAGTTCGAAATCTCTATTTTAAGATACTATACTTCGATTCTAAGTGTGATGCATCCCTACCACTCTAACACCTTAAATGTGAGGGCATGTTTCTTATATTGAAAATAACAAAGTTTGTCGAAATGCATGGACTTGCTACATTTTTTCTTGGGAATACTGTTTGCAGAAACATAAAGTACAAACTTTCCTCTTCAGTTTCTAACAAAAGTCGCTGCCATTTTGTTTCGTAAAGATACAGCATTTTAAAGTAACCTTTGCATTTTTGGCATATACCACCGGCATTGACATTAAAAACAGGTTCGACTGGTGTCCGTACAATCACACAAGGTTGTTTATATTGAATAATTTCCGTAAATACAGGAAGAAAACAAAAAAACATACAAAAAAATTCTGCAAAATCCAACCAGCAACTTCCGCGTGGTGCCCATCGAGTAACATTCCATACACATTGTATATTGACTATATGACGATATAAACATATTTTAAGTTTAGTATTAAAGGCAAACTATGGTGAAACAGTATACCTTAAATCATACTTAACAAAAAGTGAATTTATTCAGTTTATACTATTTTTTCAAACATTATCGTTGTAACGCTAATTTACAATATTCCTGAGTTTTTCGTGCAATGAAGACTGCCACGGATAACACGAGTGAACTTTTACTTATTTTTGAGGAAAAAAATAACTTGCGGATCTCGGTTTCCCTTAGGCTAGGAAAATGGGACTGATGATTGAGACTCTCGGGTGAGTGTCGATCACTGTGAACGTCGTTTACTCGTTCCGAGCTTGTTGTCGAGTCAAAACTTAAACTGACCATTAACGTCTTAGGCACGATGATTCACTATAGTAGCTTTCCTGAATGTCATCGTAAATTACGACGCGACACTATAGTAACTTCCTTTACTGGTTCACTCGTTTACCGTTTGAATTGAATGATTATTTTCATATGTTTTGATTCACACTTTTTTTACCTTCGACACGATTTATGAGAATATTAACAAAATTCCACAAAAGTACATTACATGTAAATAAAAGGTAACACCAAGTAGTTTTGGCACTATGGGCGGATCACCTCTTTGCACTAATATATATTGCATATTGAAAATAATAGTGAAGTGAACCGGCTGTGATATCAGCTATTGTGGGTTGCGTATTATTTTTACGAATAGTTAGGATAAATGGAACGATCTAGTTACGAGGATCCATTTTCAATCAAGCAAGATCATTTTCAAACAATTGGTGAGTCTTATTTTAATGGTTAATAAGTTTTGTGTAAATTTAAAATTACAGAAATTTAATTTGCTCAGTTTCTATTAATTACACATAACTAATTCCGTTCCTCCTTCATAAGGAATGAGTAAATGAACACTACTTTCAATTATTCTGTTGATTATTTAACTGGGTTTCGATGTAGAGACTTTTCGTTAGACGACAGACTATTCCGAGGCAAAGGCACTTGATCGCGCTCGCGCTCAGCAGCCAGGCTCGAAGCTGTCGCTCCCGCTTCTGGGCGCGCGTAATCCCTGCGCTCTGATTGGTCCGTGTTTTTCCTTAATAATTCAAAAACGAAGCTTCAAACCCCATTTTTGCAAAGGAAAATCTTGTTCAGAATGACGTCCTCTACAACCACTTTCAGGGACTTACACCTGTCGCGGGACATCCTGTATAAGAGAAGAGACCTCACCACTTGCCATTTTTACTGGCATTTTGCTCTTTGGTTCTCACATTAATTCTATTGAGTTAGGAATTCGCTCAAATAGAGGTTTTTTGGAGTACACATAGCTATCTTACATACTACATCGGTAACATTAATTTTCAATACTTAGCGACCATCGGAAATAATTGAATGTACTGTTAGGTGAGAATCGCCGCGGACTCGCCTGCGATTCTCACGGCGCGGCGTTTCACTGAACGCAGATGCAGAAAAGACTGCGCTTTGCATTCTTGCTAACACTGTCGCCTGTAAAGATTCACATGGTCCGAAAGTGCAAGTCGGACGATACCCTGTGTCAAAGAACCGTGTGCCCACCCCTTTGTGCACACGGTGCATTTAGATATATGACTGTTAATTCGGCTGGGTGACACTCAGTCAAGACCTATCATTATAATTCGCGATTATCTTCATTAGTTAGCTGTCTGCGCGAGATTCCGGACTTTAAATTTTGTGACTCGTATCCGAAAGTGTTTGGGAAGGTTTATTTCACCTATACCGACGTTGCGACGTAACAGTACGTAAATAATACTGTAAAAGTAATTTCGATGCTGAAAAATATAAAAATAAAAAAGAAGGGAAAAAAGTAGGAAGTAAGAAAGCTAAAGCAACAAAATTGGTCATTAATGCTATTTTTGTAGACTAAGTTCGTATTACTTATAATTTGTAATTAACTAAAAGATATATTTGTAACTGTAAATCTTTCATATTAAAAATTTCGCAAGTGACTAATATGGGAAGTCGGTTGGTCGGAAATGGTACTCTTGCGGTTACAAATAGTGCACAAGGGTCTTGTATGATAATATAACAGTGTTCTACACAATTACGTTTAAACGTCGCTTTATTTATAATATTTTAATTTTCGGTATATTTCGATATATATTGATATAGATTTTATCCTCGCGTACGTACATTTTTGTTATTTATCAATGTAGAAATTAAGGAAGTGGTCAGCTACTCTATAATATCGCATTACTATTATACGTATAATTTTACTCGTAAGTGACATTTATTCATATTATCAAAAATAGCGAAGATATTTCTGGTGCACAAAGTAAATGGCTTATTTTTATATTGTATTATATAATTTTCAAATCTCTTGTTATAATTACATAATTATATTGATGTTGGTGTACATAATATAAATTGATAAAAACAGATGAGATCATTTAAGTCTTGCTTCATATTGGTGGAATGCAGAAAATAATGTCAGCCTTAATGTTTGTGACATCTGACTTATACTTTCTCTAAAATGAACAAACGAATGCGGCGCATTGAAGTAGTTGGTGAACTTGCTGCCTTCAAATGAATGAACATGAACTTCTCGCTGATCGAAAAGTATCGGGTAAGTGAGTAAATAGTTTTATCGATCATAGTAGCATTCGTTTGCATCGCAATACGAACGTCGTTCCATTAGAGAAATTAATTGTCACTAATTCAGTACTATGTTACCTAATACTCGATTATAATTGCAAAAGTATGAAAGATTTATCAAAAATGTTTAAAAATGTTTCAAATATCATCCATTTTATTTTATTCGATTTTGACAACGAAAGTATTTCATTCGTTTTTAAATCTCTTCAACACTAGAACTATCACACCAGTCATAGTGACCGGTTTTATTGTTTTATTTTAAAATTCTTACTTAATGTTACACTTTTTTCGCAGTAATGTAATGACTTTTACACCGATAACTAAAATAATAATATTAGGAATTTTCTTTTCTTTATTTGTTTGAAATCAAAATAATTTTGAAATCAAATAATACCAGTCAAAATGACTAGTACTCATCGAAGTGAGGAGGAATCCTACAATCTATTTACCGAATTCGAATTAATCAAATTCCTCGTTTTGTATAACTTTTCAGACGTTTCTAGAATTTTTACTACGTATCATTCGACATGATGCTGATAATTATCAGGAAAATGCCAGATCGATCATAATGCAAATGCAAAAATAATACTTTTATTCGAAAACATTTTTAGTCGTTTTTTTAGATCTGGAGATATGTAATACAAATTGATGGATTTGTGACGAACGTTGTTTAAAAATGTTGTTATGAAAATGTAAAACCAAGGTTGAAACCACGAGAAGTTGATGTACAAAGAACTTAAAAGAACTCACTTTGTTCACGCAAATGATGTCGAGCAGAGTACTGAAATAACAATCGGGTTACCACCATTTGTAATACTTGTAAAAGATACATATGTGTGCGAAAAATGCGACAAATTGTAACTGTTTATCTCTAATGATTTACTTTATACTATAAGAATAACTTAATTCTGAAATGGAAAATTATTTTAATGTTTTCGGCATCGTAGTATGTATTCTTTACTATATTTATTATGCTTATTAATGTGTAAATGATAAAGTGTCCCAACTTCATTTATGGATCATGGTATCACATAGGTTAATAATATCAAAAATGTATTACATCACATGAAACTCTTTTTGTAAGATTGTAATAAATCAATAAATATAAAAGTATTGTTTTATTAATATTTCCTGAAAATCATTCATTTTTACTACTTTGGTAAGACTAGCTTTGTTATCACTATCAATAGTTCTGTTGTTAATACGAGGCTTATGAAGGTGGAAAAAGATGTAGAAACGTAATATATTAAAAATTGATCATGTACACGGTATAATATTATAAGATGTAAAATATTTTGTTTATTAATATTTTTGTATTAAACATTTTCTAAAAAAATTGTTATTCGTTCGGTACATAGCAAATATTAGATTTTGAAGTTAAAAATTTAACGTGATTTGGCCGCATAAAAGGATTGTAAAATAGCAATTATACTAGTGTCAATTTCAAATAGAAAACTTTATGAATATCAAAAATAAAACAGTTTGTACCTTAGTGTTGTGTATTAATAAATGTGTATGTCATTTTCAATGGTTTATTTCCTAAAGTAATAAAAGCTCAATCCTCTACTCAACAAACAACCAACTTTTATTTCTAAAATATACTGTGACGCAAAAATAAATATTGTACATTACCTCATACTTTTTCTTTATATCAGTGATAGACTGATTACAGTCTTGAACAAGTTAAAGTTCATCACAGAATTTATAAACCTCCATTTTGATCATTAGTTTCTGACATCTACAGAGGATTCTCTTGATTTAGTTTCAACTTTTAAAAGTTGTTAATGGATTTTGTTAATCGCCACAGTAGGAATAGTCATATCTGACTTGGTACGCTATGGCATAAATTATCAATAATAAAAATTGATTTACAATATAATGCAATTTAAATTGTTAGTATAATTTTAATAGGTTCAATACTATCTTATTATTATCATTTCTTAATTTTTATGGAAAACTCTACGTTATCTCTAATTCGATAATAGAAGTAATAAAATTATTAAGGAGATCAACAAAATTTGTTAACTCCTTAATAATTAGTTAATTGTGGAAGTTTATATCATCTCTTTTTAATTTATTATCTTTTAGAACCTATCAAGGGTTAATTTTTTAGTATTGTTCAAATTTAAGGTAAAATGTTAGCTTACGATTAAAATTGTAAATTCTCTAAAACTTAATCGATTTTATGAATATCAATACACGATAAAAAATATTTCCAAAGGAAGAACACGATATAACAACTATTATTTTCCAGATAACCACCTTATCATTTCTTTGTGCGTTGGTAAACAGACTCTATATTTGCGTACATGCTAAATTTATTTATTCATAAACTCTAGAAATTAGAAATAAAATCTAAACATTTTGTGGGCATTAAAGAGAATTGCGATGACAGACACCAATTTAAGTTAAAACCTTTTAGCTTTCACGCAGAGCATGGAAGAATTAAAAGAACATTGCCTCTATCGTGAAAAATTTAAAGATCAAAGGAACTGAGGTTGTAGGCGATTAAACCAGAAATATACTTCAACTGAAGTATGAAATCCTGTTATAATATCATGTTTCCTTTTACGTTATATAGTATTTACTATGTTAAAGAACAGCTTCAAAAATTTAATTCAAATATAAAGAATTATAGGCCTGGAACATTTCTTAAAACAGTTATTTCTGTGTAATAATAATTAGATTTCAACACACATTTACTGGAGTTAATAGACCAAATAATTATTATCAGTGATCAAAAAATTGAATCTCGCAATTCTGCAGTCATTCAGGATATTATAACAGCACGAACTCGTCGAGCGTTATCTCTGACGATACGAATTGTACGCTAGATGTTTTACTTACAAGGGACATCACCCAATTGATACACGCCGATTTTAATAAAATTTTAATATGTTATAGAACGCGAAAAAATATTTCACACGTATTTTTCTTTACCGGCGAATATCCATTTTGAAGTGGTGAAAATAGCCCTTAAAGTTGGGGTTGAAAAAGCTATTTTCGCAAATATCTCGGGAACTAATAGACCTAGACAAAAAATTAATAATGCAAAATTTTTTGTGAAAGAAGAACAATGATATGGCGTAATTGGATTTATGAAAAATTTGTTTGCTTAAAAATATGTTAAAAATTAACATTATTTTACAAATTTTGTTAATAAAACGTTGAACTATTTTGATCAAACTTCACGTACGTAAACTATGGGTCAAAAGAAAAAATACGAATAAATTGGAATTTTCAATTTCTCTTATGGAAAAAATATTACTATCGTTGGAATTATATACATATTACTCTGGCAATTGTATTATATTACATTTTGTATACTTATTTATTTAAAAAAAGAATTTGAGGGTCCATAGGTGCCAATATAAAATATACTGCCCGAGTCAGGTATCCCGTTTGTTTCGCGTTATTGGCGCGTACTGCTGACAAATACTGATATCCGTTTCAATTTTATAATACATAACCTCATTACATTTTTTACATTTACTACCGTTTATAATAGAGGTTTATAAAAAATTTGCAAAATAATGTTAATTTTTAACATATTGTTTAAACAAACGAATTTTTCATAAATCCAATTACGCCATATTATTTGTCTTCTAAACCAGAAAATTTTGCATTTTTAATTTTTTGTCTAGGACTGTTAGTTCCCGAGATATTTGCAAAAATAGCTTTTTCAACCCCAACTTTAAGGGCTATTTTGACCAACTCAAAGTGGATGTTTGCCGATAAAAAAAAATACGTGTCAAATATTTTTTCGAGTTCTATAACATATTAAAATTTCATTAAAATCGGCGTGTATCAATTTGGTGGTGTCCCTTGTTAGTACGTTTGAGGATTTAAATGCAAACTGTGAAAATGAAATATAAATGTTTTTCAGATACATTCGTTACATAAATTCTCGGTTCATGATATATCCAGGAATAAATGAATTCCAATAAAAGTATCGCCTCTCTGCTACCATTTTCAGTGCAACATGAATTTACAAAAACAGCTATAATACCAGATATTAAAAAAGACATATAATGTTTGTGTACTTTTATGCGTGTATGATTTTTTCATAAATATGTTATATAAGCTAATTACTATTCAGTTATTTAGTTCTAGAGAACTTGTACTGGCATTAAATTTAGAATTTCCAATTTTTTTATTTACAATTATTTTTTATAACTTTCTTTATTAATATATTACAATTTTCTTACAAAATCATACGGTGTTATTTTGAACTCTTATAATACTTGTTCATTGTTTATTAAATGTACAGGTACTTTAAAGGTGCAATTCGCACAAAAACAATTACTAAATAATATAAAAATTTTAATTTATACGAAACAGGAATATAGATTTTCTCAAATGTTAATAATTTCGTATATTTCTAATATTTTGTGACACCACCATTATATTTTAACGTTTGAGATATCTTGTTGGGTATTGAAATAATAAGAGTCTTTAATTCCCGTTCCGATATTTTTATTCATTCTGTTCGCAATTAAATTTTAAATCTCATTAATGGCGTCATATTGCTTTCTATTCGTATGTACTTTTCTTGATAATATCTCCCATAAATTTTCTATTAAATTATATTCTGGACTCCTTGCATGCTAATACAGAATATTTAGTGCAGTGTGAATAGCAGTATTATTTTATTGAAAAATAAAATCTATACTATAAATGTCTTCTACATGATACCTGTATATTTGTTTTTCAAAAACTGCAAATTGTAATGCTATCGCTTCTACAGTTCCGGCTTAAGGAAACTTCTGATGTTTTGCAGAAATCGCGCCAATAAAACTGAAATCCATCAGGATCACCTAAATTAAACTTTTTTTCATCGTTGAATACAATCTTTCTCAATTGTTTGTACAATTCACATAATTTGTTGCAAAGTTCAATCGGTCATCCTTACGTTTTTTATTCCTTCAGTATTTGTCAACACGTCTTGTTGTGAGAAATAAATTTAGATTTTATTTAATTTGTAACGCGGAGAATTTGTTTTCCTTTGCTTCGTTTACAATTTTTGGTTTTTGATTTCTATTCTATATTGCTTTTTTCTGCACCTCTCATCAATTACTAGAGATGATGGATCCAATTTATGAACAATATCACAATTTGACAAATTCAGTTCCTTGAATGTACCAATTTTTATCTTTTCGCCTAATAGAATTTGAGTACAGGGTATGTAGAAAATTTCTAACAAATTTCAAATAAAATTTAATAACATGTAAAACCAACATAAATTTTCAAAATTACTTCAAAAAATTATGATGTAATTTAGATCTGTGAAGTGTGTAATATTAGTCTTTTTACTAAAGCCGTTCTCTTATTGTTAGATCTATTGCGGTTAAAGTGATTATGACTGAAAAAATGTAAAAATAATCGCTGGAATTTGTTTTACATATTTCTGCACTCGTATTCTATCTTCATTTTCCACCAAATGTCATAAACCATAGCTCTTTACGAGCAGCCTGTCTCTCCATTTTTATCTATAGAATTCACTAAAACAGGTTGTTAGAAAAGTTTTTCGTCGATTTGTTTCATTTTAATGATTCATATTTGAAATAAATTCTGTAATTAAGAAAAATTAATTTTTCTAGTTATTGTGTTTCTCTCGAACAATTGCATTTTGTAAATTTTTGTACGTGTTCCTACGAACCATAATGATATCGAAATAATGAATGTTTTTAATTAAGCAGAACATCACTGGGAAGCACCTGAATAGAGGATTTTTAATAAATAAAACAATGTGATGTTGTACAATAATTGTCAAAGTATTATTTCATCTTTTGTGTATGATTGTGTAATGTTACATTTCAATGAAATATTTGACAAATCCTTTATTGAGCAGCTTTCCAGTATTCCTCTTGCCGATATGTAATCCCTGCACTGTATTTAATAAGCGAACAAACAGACTACCGTACGTATGATACGCAAATTGGAGAAAAATGAATTATAGATTACAAAATATTCATTCGAATCTGACATATATTTAACGCTAAATAAAAGTTGCATATTTTTTAATTTTACAACACAAAATTGTATATATTTCTTTTTATTTCAGGAGAAATTTATTTTTTCCATTGGCTGATAGCTTTTTAAGCATTAGAAGAGTTATTTCATTAATTTTGAAAATGGCTGAAGTCCATTTATAGCTATCAAAAGCGTATTATTTTTAAAACAATGTTTATTATACTAATTAGGTTGGTAAATTATATGTATACTAAGTAAGAAATACGAAAACGTTATACTATCATGTTATGAATTATCTTGATTTTAAAATAAATGAATTTAAGCCATTTTCAAAATAAACAGTTCATGTATGTAAATGCTTAAAATTTATGTTTTCAAATGATAAAAATCCATAAAAATACGAGAGTATCAGTGCATGTTGAACCGGAAATGATTGCAATTTTGATATTATTGGCAACGACGATAAAAGCATTTATTGTTAAGTTGGTAATACAGATATGAAACGTAAGCGGAAAATTACAATTAATACAACGTACAAATACTGCCACAAACGAAAATCGTTGAAAAAGCTGTAAACTTGTATGAAATGTAAAATTGAGAGCACGAGATAACGACGTTAAAAAATAAATAAATTTCATGGAAATTTGACGCGACCTATGATCCCTGTTAACATTCCCTTGCTAAGCTTTGAACAGTTGTATACTTGTATGTATTTTTGACAAAACATGTATTTTCTTTATAAAACATACAGAATGCTCAAATAAAATGTATACGAACTTTATTATCACATGATTTAATAAATAATTTTTTCAATTATGAATTGTACATATTGCCATAATTGTTACATATTGCCATAACAATTACACGCACACGAATACGTACATAAAATTAGACCCGTATAAATATTTATTATATTAAGTAAGCACTGTGTATAATTTTATGTTTCAGAGTTATCACATACGTTCAGTAAAATTTTCCATTTTGAAAAGCAAGTTTTTTTTTCGAATAAGAAATTTACATTATATATTTTTTTGTTAATGTAGTTTAAGAAAATAATTCGTAAAAAAAACTTGAGTTGTACCAGAATGAATTTGATCTCTAAAACGATGAATTTAATTTGCAGAAAGCTGAATGAAACTGCAGAACAGTTAATTTGGAATGCAGAAAGTTGAACATAATCTAGAAAATAAATAATGTGTAGTACAAAGCTTATAAACACAGTATTTATTATAATAAGTCTATCCTCTACATCGAACAAATTAGCCATTAAGTTATAAGCGCAGAATGTATTATTATATAATTAGTTCTTGGAAAAACCCCACATTGACTATGAAATAAAAATATCTGTAATTGGACTAAAGAAGAAATAATTATATGTATACACTGCGGTGCATAACTATAGCGCCATCTACTTTTTTAGTTGATCTGTAGTTCAGAGTTAAAATACAAAAAATCTACTGCATGAGTTGAAATGGTATGGGACGCAATAAATTTTACATTAAGTCTCACTGAAGTTGCTCTTCAATTTATAATCGAAAATGTGATTTTCGCTTGTTGCGTAACTATAGCACCAACGTTGTTAAGTTAATTTCTCGCCATCCAGTTCAACAACAAATTCACTGAAGCTAAATAATTATATTCTTTATTAAAATACAAATTAAAATTTGACAAAACTCTCTGTTATACAGTGCCACGTGGTAGATATTTGACCGAAGAGAAGTGTAAAATTTTGGCGTTTATGGAGGAAAAAGTTAGTGTTCGGGAAATTTCTCGTAGGC
The DNA here is from genome assembly GCA_945859595.2 of Megachile willughbiella. Lineage (NCBI taxonomy): Eukaryota > Metazoa > Arthropoda > Insecta > Hymenoptera > Megachilidae > Megachile > Megachile willughbiella. The sequence continues at coordinate 3,975,567 of OX243798.1, forward strand.
TAGGGCGTTCACATAAAGACGTTTTGAATTTTTTAAATGATGCCGTTAATTATGGTAATAATAAAAAGGGTGGTCCAAAGAAAAAATTGAGTCCCCGTACCGAACGGGCAATTGTAAAAGTAGCCCGTAACAGCCTAAAAAACTGTAACCAAATTAAAAATGAACTCAATTTGAATATTTCATGGTAGACACTACGTCGAGTTTTGAAAAATAATCCCAACATCGTGAGACAGAAATTAAAATCTGCACCAAAACTTCTACCACGGCATAATGTTGCGAGACTTGAATACGCTCGAGCGAACATGCATCGAGGCTGGAAAAGCGTAAGTTAACCTTAGATGTAAAAATCTTTTTACACCAATTTACTTCAACTTCTATCATTGATAATCAGGTTATATTTTCGGACGAAAAAAAGTTCAATCTTAATGGACCGGACGGCTATAATTCATATTGGCGAGATCTCCGAAAAGAACCACAATACTTTTCAAAAAGAAATTTTGGCGGAGAAAGTGTTATGTTTGGGGTGCCTTTTGCATTGATAGCATGTTGCAATTGGCTTTTCCATTGAAAAGGATGGATAGTGATGAGTACATCACAATTTTAGGCAACAATTTGTTACCTTTTATAAACGAACATGATACAGTTAATTGGACTTTCCAACAGGACAACGCGGCTGTACACACCACTCGAAAAACTATATCATGCTTGAAAACAAATAGAATTAATGTTATTAAATGGCCAGCATGTTCACCTGACCAAAACCCTATGGAAAATATTTGGGCCATTATTGTCCGAAAAGATTATGCCGAAAATCGGCAGTATGAAAATATTTTAGGACTTAAAAACGCCATAATAAGAGCAAGTAGTGAAATTGGCGAAAGAATTTTTCAGAAACTCATCGAGATCATGTCATTCTAACAAAACAAGGAGGCCCTACAAATTACTAAAATCATATTTATGTGTATATATTTAGGATTCATTCATATCGTGCTATAGTTATGCAACGATGAAAAATCAATTTTCATATTATATTTTCTTATACAATAAAATAATGTCAACAAATTTTTACAGAAGTTCATTGTTCACTACACCCTGCGATATCATATGGATTATTTTTATCTATTGTTATTCCAAAGTCAGAATCTACTAAAAATGTAGCTGGTGCTATAGTTATGCACCGCAGTGTAGAAACATAACATTATATTAACCTCTTAGACACGATCCGCTACTACAGTGGCTTTCGTGGATGTTATCTCCCACTACAACGCACCACTATAGTAGCTCACTCTATTAATTCACTCGCTCACCGTTTTAATGCAATGATTGTTTTCATATGTTTTCATTCGCACTATTTTTGTCTTCACCACGTTTTATAAGAGTATTAATAAATCCCATTTCAATGTACTCGCGTAGAAAACAGCATTGTTCGCCAAACATTGCAGTGCTGTATCATATGTGCGTAATACACGTTGAACTCTGCCGTACTGAGAAACAGCCCCGCGTAAAGTTCAGCCGTGCCTAAGAGGTTAATGCAGATTCTTACACTGTCACTGATACATGTTAACACTCGTGGTTGAAAATAAATTCGTTCGAGCCTTGTTGAATATTGCACGTGGTGTGCCGACTAAACTTGTTCTTACTATGTTATCTATGACTATTTCCTTACTCGAAGGACCACACCAAACTTGGAGACTATACAAAACTAATACGAGTTGTCGCTGTTGCGAATGTTAAGAGTCGAATGTCTATTTCCTACAAAAATGAAAGCGCGGTGTACGCGTACAATTTTTACAGAATAAGGGTGAGGGAAACAATTCTTAATTTCTATTGGTTATATCAAATGGAATGGAAATGGAAGCTTGAGTGACGTATGATGGACCTGGGTTTTTCCCAAAAAATTACCATAGCAAGTAATAAAACCAAGCAGTACCTCGACATGAAGAGAAACTGGAAATAACGGACTCTACTGCTAAAATTAAGATCTCTGGCAATCAGATGTAAAAAGTAATAAACTAAAATACTCGATAGAATGTAACGACTCCTTGGGTGTCATTGCTGCCACAGGTAACGAAACTAACCGAAGGTCTAATCCCTCGCTATGGGACTATATTCTAAAACTTAATAGTGGCCCTAAACAATACATTTGATACATAACTTATCATCATAAAATTCAAGATCTACAAAATTCATAAATGTCGTTTCAAAAAACGTTTAAATACCCTTAACAAAACGTGGAGTAATCATTGAAACAGTATTATGATTCTAGAACCTTCACGTTGATCTCATATCTTGAAATGCGAGCGAAATGTCTTCCAGTTTAGAACTCACTCCTTGGTTTACGCAACTTTTGGTAGTTTAGGTAACTAACCTATTTACTACACCACTGTAAACTCAGCTTTAGGTAGCATGTAATCGTGGTTAAACCTGCTAATGATTTGATCACTTAATTGGTTAGCTCACTGTTGCTCGCAACGATACGTTCAAGATGAGAAATAGTCCGCGATAGTGCGATTTCGTGTTAAGCAATCGTCAATCCAGTTCACTGGGTATGTATTTTTGTAGGAGAGTTTGATTGAAGCGTTTTACAAACGTACACGGGGTCAATTCAATTGAATCGTGTAGATTTTCTACCATTTCTTGGCGATTTTTCAACGCGTTCACTACGTGTTCCCAACTTGCTAATTAATCAAATTCTGCTGCGCTTGTTTCAACTGTTTCTGGGTTAATACTAGAAATCTCTATTTCGCGTCTGTAAGCACACGTGCACGTGTGCATCAAATATGTTTGTGTTTTAGTTCGTTAAAATTTTCGTACCCGGGTAGCAGTGTATTATATCAAGGTGTTTAATTGCGCGTGTATTAAATATGCTTATATTCCAAATTGTGTTATTCGTAACACATGGATACCTGAGTATCTAACATGAAATAATTTGCAAAAAGAAAATATCGTATTAAAAGTTTACCGATTAACACTTTGAGCGCCACGTCAGCCATCGGTGGCTGACACTAGACTTTCCGTTCAGGCCGCGTCAGCCACCGGTGGCTGACACTGAACTTTTTCGTTTAGGATGCATCAACCACCAGTGGCTGACAGTGTAAAATATGATGTAAAACTAAACAATTTATATTATTATAAGTAATTACTGAAAATTTATTTAAAATTTACTTAATTTTTATTTATTGCGAGATCGTATTATTAATGAATTTAAATATTTCTTTCCATTACTTATTGCGTGGCCTGAATGGAAAGTCCTTAAAAATTCGCATGGCGCTCAAAGTGTTAAATATGTACCAATCACAAATCTAAACGTAATTATTTTTAAAAGTTTATTTTTATACAGAAATACGCAAGAAATTATGATATACATAAAAAACAAGAAAAACAATATCAGCAGCATCAGTGATTTCCTGACGATGTTTTCGAGTGGCTTGAAACATCGAAGTTTACGCTTTAGACAGCCATTTTGAACTTGGATGTGCAGTACAACACCGTCATATTTGCGTACACAGCGCATATCTCAGAATCATTTATTTCATTCAGTAATACAAACGATATTAAAAGACATTAAAGAGACATATATATAAAAAGATGTATTTAAATTATTTTAGTCGCCTCTCTCGTTAAGTGTAGCTTATTAGAAATAAGCGTGAATATTAAATCTTTATGCTAAAATCAGATTACCTGAAATTTCCTCTCAGAACAAAGAAGGAATTCAGTTTCACTATACATTATTATTAAAACAGTAGCCTTTTACCTTTTAATATTTGCAATTAAAAACTATAAGAAAATATCGTTTTGGACAAAAGGAAATATCAAGTGCAATGAATTAGATAATTTTTATGGGTGAAGTTTTCTTTTTGGATATGAACAAGGTCGTTTATTTAAATTCTTCCGCAATTTGCTGACATAAAATCAGTACAAATCGGTACTTATTATACTTCAATTTGAAGTTTAAAGTTTGCTGAAAATGATTATGTAAATATTTCATAATCTTTTTTAATATGAATTAAATAGTTGCCAGAAAATCGTCTCTCTAATTACTCTGTACAATACGGAATAGGAAAAAATATTACATAAAACGAATTTAGAATAATGTTTTATAGGAATATTAATTTGACATGCATTGTTTGAATAATTATAAAGTATTTTATAAAAAATTATAAAATATGTCATTCAAATGGCATTTAGTGGCACATCTCTTAAAATACGTGCTCTTTTTGTGGACGGAGACGTTCTGGAGATTTCAAGGTCACCTTGAGCTTTTTAAATGGAATAACCTATTTATTATATTATAAATCAATAGAGTATCGAATTCTGAGTAAAAACGTGTCGTCTTCGCACCATACACATATGTAACATAAAAAAAATAATTTGTAATAAATGAGATTGGAAACAAATTCTATTTCCACAGACTATTCAAAATATGCAATAAGCTTCGTAAATAGGAAACAACATTTCTTATCAAACTCAGTCAATATTTTTATAGCTGAAAATCTTATTTGTAGTACACTGTATTATACTGTTTTCTCAATATGAATTTATTGCTATGAATAAAGTTTGATCGTCCGCAATGATAAAACAGAATATCCTTGACAATAACAATGATCGTATTATTTGATGCTACCTTCATTTTTTCTAGAGACAATGTTTTCTTTTAATTCTCGACCAGCTTCATCAGCAGTAATATATATATTGTAACGTCGCTGGATCTCTTTATATTTGTTGCAGAAGAAATTTCAAAATCTTTTAAGAAGTATCAAAGAACTTCAAATTACCTTACATCTTTTGCATTTCATTATATCTCGAATATTGTTAATTGGTGATTAATATAAAAAAATGGTCAGTATCTCCATAAACCGAATATATCAAGGATTTGTTACATAATAAGTGACATCTATTATTAGATGTTCAGATAATTCGATAATTAGATCATTAAATAATTATATAGTTAGATAATAAATTACACAGCTACACTACTGACTAAAGCAGCGATGTATTCAAATTATTCTAAAGAGACGGAATGCTGCATTTCTAAAAACAATATTTTAAATATGCATAATATTCTATGTTTACATTATTTGTAAGTAATATACACCTATTAAATAAGATTATTCTGTTTGAAAGCAAATAGTATCGGAAAAGTAAGTATATACTATTATTTCCACAACTGCAAACCTGATATTGTATAAATAAACGCACCATATAATATGCGTTTTAAATTTGTTGTAATATTCTTTACAAGATAATAAAGCAAAGAAATATATGACTCTATTTAAGAAATCAAACAATTTTCAATAATATTATCATCTCTATTTGTTGTATACTTGATATCAATAAATTTTGCTTATTATTGATATTAATATTATACATGGCCGCATATGCGTCGCGTTACAGGAAACATCCTGTATATTTTAATAAATTTAATAACATATTTTAAACATACTATGAATTAATTTTATTATATAATTCTTGATGTTTCGGTCTATCAAATGCTTTTCTTTTTATTCCTTTATATATTTTCCTTAAAATTGTTCTGTTATGGTTTCTTTTTAAAAAGTTCTTAAACTGTCTTCATTCTTTTCTCGCTTCTGCCCGCATACATTCAGTGAGACTGAATTAGGCTCCTTTTATACATCTGGTATGTATGAAACTGTACAAAATGTATGCAAACAGTAGGTATGATATACAGGGTGTCCCGTAAATCGCGGTACAGCTGAAGAGAAAATGATTCTACATGGAAATAAAAAGGCGAAAGTGATGGTGAAATGTTCTTATTTGAAACATAGTTTTGGAGAACATCGACTATATTCGTTAAGTACACGTATATTTAATTAACCATGACGCGCCCTATAAAAAAATGATGCAATACGCTTTTTAAAAAATGGAAGCAGCACTTATTTTTTCTGCTAAGGAGGAAAGTATTTCAGAAGATTGGCTGATCTTATGCATATTACGTATTAACCAGGTCAAATAGATGAAATATGTTCATATAAACTTATATCCAAAAATACTTTATTAACAAGATATAATCATTCATGAATTTATAGGCAAAATTTGTTATACCTTGTTGTACAGAATGGTATACGTATTATAATTCTTAATGATAGTTATTGTTTACATATTCTGATTATTTACTACTTTTTCCAATACAGTTGGAATATTTCAAAGCGTTCGGCAATCTTATTCGACGAATGGAATCCTAGATTCTTGCAAATAGACAAATTTTCGAACATTCCTTATAACTGCTATAATAAATCATCAATATCTTTAAGAGCGAATATTTTTTGGTTATTTGGTATTTATACATCCGTTTTGAAATGTCACAATTATTTAGAACATTGCGCATATTTGTATTTGATTTGTATACGCAAGTATACCAATATTGTATTATGTATACTATGTACTTATATGTATACATATGTATATCTGTATTATGTCTACCTAGTCATTAATTGATTAATTTCTAGCGTACGAAGGTGAAACGATTAACATAACGATTATTTTACCAAGCGGATTCCCTAAGAAACCGCATCGTTGTATATTGTTGTAATCGTTTGTCTTATATTATTTTTGTTGTTAGCGTGTTTTATAAATTTTTAGAAAATTCTTAGAATTCTCAAATGTTAAAATCCTTTAAATTTTAAACTTTTGCAATTCCCAAATTGTAAAATTTTTTTAATTCCCAACATGTCTAAATCCCCAAATTCTTTAACCGATTCCTTTTAATCCGTTTTTTCTTGTCAAGATTGTTAAGGAGACACACACAAAAATCCCTAGCAATGAATATTACCAAATAGCATAAAGAAATAAGTGTTGGAATCTCTGAGTGTCTTCATATCGGTATGTTAAGACCAATTATTAATTATTAATTAAAGGGATACAAATTCAGTTGCAATTCAGTGGATACATTGTGTACAATCTATGAATATCCACCATTTTGTGACACTTCTAATAATTTTATAAAAACAGGTTTGAAACAAACTCATACAGCATCTATTTATCTGAAAATATTAATAAAAACATATTTCGAAGGTTCGCTTTATCAATAAAAAGTCAAAGACACACAGATCTTTTTTTGTACTATAACCGTGTTTTTATTTGGATAGGGTTGCAGCTAACGTCAAAATCATGATTCAAAACATTTGCTGTAATGTTTACCTACTTTGAACATAGGATGAAATGTAATTAGCCATCGATCAAGTATATTTCGTTTATGTTTAATGTACTCGTTAGTTTAACCGTATCGTTCTTTTAAATGCATAATCTGGTCAATATAAAATAATTTGTCATATTAGAGATTTTGATCGTAGAGTAAAAATGTCTAAACTCAAGGACATTTAAAAGTCATCGTTCAGTAAGTTCTTCAATTTGTCTCAATGTCAACTATAATTGTATAAAGTCTGAAACCAGGGAGCTGTTTTTAGCAAGTACGCTCGTAATGAACAAATTTTAATGAATGGTTAAATGAAAGACTTAACTGCTTAAGCAAATTCAACATCATTAACTTCTTATTAAAAATACAAATAATTAACAAACTTTTCCATTAAAGTTTATAGACAACTAGAAGCTGAATGTCTTTTGTTTCAGACACATTTTCGTGGCAGTAGTGAAAATTGCATAAAAATGGTGTACACTTTTTGACTGTACGTTCTGTATATGAGGAGATAATATTTTCATGATTGCTTCAAATTCAAATGTAGATTTTCTAGAACGTAAATAGCAACTTTTCCCGTTCTCCTCTTTCCCTCGTCTTGTCGTTCTAAAATAGCTTTCTCACTGCGGTGCTATTGATATCGCGTTAGTGTTATATGGATGGAAGAGGATCAATACTTTGGTACTCCCAATGCCTTTAGAGGTTGAACGCGACCGTGAAGATTCCTTTGTAAAAGCCGCAAAACCTTTGATGAAGAACCCTGTGTTATCATCAAGCTCTACTTCCTCCGCTTTCGTCCTAGCAAGCGGACAGACTTCCTACAGGGCTAACGGGCGTTTGCAATTCAGGCAATTAGAGGCGACACGTTCCGACCACTATCAGCTATTGCTCGATCCGATCGTCCATTACAACTCAGACCGGATAACGTGTTGCCGATCGAATTGCTGAATTTACGAAGGCTCTTTGTAAAATTCATGGCTTATGCAGTATTCATTCTTGCAAGTACCTGATTTTGTTTGCGTATACAGCACCTCGCCAAAGTAAGAGAATCACTAATCAAGCTTATAATGTATTTATCAACTTCAAAGGAAGAAGAGAAAATAAAAGTGCACAATGTGTATTTTCATTTAGTTTGTTATTCTTTAGTTTTTAAAATAGTGTATTCATTGTTATATTCAATTCTGATTGCGTGTACAGTGTCTCGCTGAAATAGAAGAACCACTAATCAAGTTTATAATGTATTTATCAGGTTGAAAGATAGAAGCAAAAATAACAGTGCACAGGCAATATGTATTTCTATTTAGTTTTTTATTCGTTAGTCGGTAGAGTTATAAGAAATTGTTATAAATAATATATTATCTTAGCCGCTTTCTTTGCTTTAAACAATAATTGATTATGTGGTAGAATATAATGAATATTAATTATTAAGTTAATATTAAGATATAAATTATTTATATAATAATAATGTATGACCTTCTCAAAAATAAAAACTATTAACATTTCATTCTTTCAATTCCATATTCTCCATACGTTAAAAAATATCAATTTTCTAAAATAACGATTAAAATTAAGAAAAAATTAACATTACTAATGAATTTGGTGTAACGTTAATTCTTTTGTACGCAAAGATGAAAGTTTCAGATATCCTATTAAAAAATAAAAAACATGTTTTACAAAATTTTGTAAATGTAATGAAATTTCTATTTACATCGAATTTTTACGTGTAAAACTCGTACAAAAGTTTCCTAAACCCTCCCTAAAATTTATATTATACATATTATTTCATTATTTTATTTATTCAAAAATAAATCTTTTTGAAATTTTATTCAAAATACATTTTTACATAAATAATAATATTCGGAAAATTAACAAATAAAAGTAAAACTATACAAGATGTCCAAAAAGGTTGGGACCAGATTTATAATTATATTAAAAGATTGTGTAAATTTATGTTCGAAAACATTTTCAGATCTATTAGTATCGAAAAGTTTGATTAATAATAATCTGTGTTACATAACTCAAGCGATTAATAAAATACTTAAAATGTTTAAACATACATATTTTTAAAAATAACTTGAATATCATATCGATTCGCATAGTTCAGTGTGTTCAAGTTCCATATAAACTGATGAAACAAAAGATCAATCGCAAAGATTCAGCAAATAAAGTGAATAAAATTCAAATCTCTTTTTAATTTTTTTACCAAAGTGATCTATTATTATTTATCTATTAAACTTATTTCTACATTACTTTTTTATATGTGAAATATATACAGTGGCCCTTATAAACTAACAAATCGGTGAAAAAACAAGGTTCAATTATAATCTTAGTCTTATTGATCAACAAAAAGCAGTAGTCGACGATGATACAACATAATATTGATCATGCAAAAAGCTTCACATTAATATAAGCTGTTACAGTCAAGGTTAATGGCAGAGTTAACGAGTTAAACTTCACGAAGGCAAACAGTGCAAATGGTAGCTTATCGCAAAAGTAAAATTTGAATGTTCCATTTTCGCCGTAATCTACCGTGCAAACAAAAGGAAGACAAACATCCACAATTTTCAAGTACAGTAAAACCTCTGTTATCTGAACCATTTGGGGAATACGAATGTGCAGTTTTCTCAATTTTCGGATATCACGGTACTTAGAATCCGTTTGCTAACTTTCACATATTTTAAAAAAAGATTCGCAAAAGTTAATTGGTTTAGACATTAGGATAATTATGAAAGACGTTGTATTATCCTTATTTACAGGATCGAAATAATGCTTTGCAGTAACACCTTTTTATATAGGGTAGCCTGATTATTAACCGCTAAACTTAACCAACATATTCCGTATGTAAAAATGGGATAAAAATGTTATATTAACATGGAGTTTTAAACATTTTAATGAAATGTTGTAACGAAAGTACAAAATGATTTTGGGCTGTCTTGTCTTGATGTAACATACACTGTGTCATAGATTTGTAGGTAAAACTGTACTAACATGTTCTATGAATAAAATGATTGAACAATCTTATATAAGTTCTTAAATATTTTATTAAAAAATTATTAGATATATACAAAATAATTGACGATCAATACTAACATACGAATAATTATCGACGTTCATATATTTTTAATAACTCTTAATAATGCATTCAAGAACCACTGATGGTATAAACATGTTTTCTTATTTTTGTTTATAGAATGTGCTAGTAAAGTTATACAGACAAAACTAAAACACCCAATATGTGATATCGAACAACAAAGCAGTCCGCTAAAATTCTATATTGATACATTATTTTATTTTTGTGAATGGAATATGTTACATATAATTTGGCAGTAAGAAACCGAGATATCATGTATATTAAATGACATTTCTTCAGTAATTTTAGTCCAGCGAGAATTCGGTTTTTTCATTATTTTTGAAAATTTTTCAGTTTTTTATATACACATCACATTTTGATAATTACATTTCGCATTACTCATTATTATAGGATTTAGAATTTATAATTTTTTATAATTGAACTTTTATAATACGTTAGATAGAATCTGTGGTGTCTGTGAACTTTTATTTGCATATAATGTGATCTTGCAATCGAACAGATCGAAAATGAGTTTAACATAGAGTTTATCCATATGTAGTGATATCCGCTTAATTACCAAATGATCATCAACTAATCATTCATAACTAACGCCGAGATCTAATGGCCAGCAATTACTAACCAGTAATTAGTAATTAATAATTTAATAATTAACAAGTACTATTTAGTATTGCATTTAACCGATTTGTTGCACACCAAATGGCAAATTACAAAACAGACATTTGACATTACTTTATTAATTTTTATTAATTAACTACAGGTTTGATGGAAATAATTAACATGATCGTTTCATTCACATTCTTATTGTAAGTTGACTTATTCATAGGAGTAAATACTGAACCAATCAATTTGCAGCCTAGTATTGTCCATTAGCAAATGTTCAATTTCCAATCGCTTAAGGTAATTGGAAGGAAGATGGGAAATGAGGGAAGATGCCAAGCAATCATAATATAGAATTTATGTAGTGGACGTGAACATAATTGTACCTAGTAGTTCGGTTATATAGGTTTAGTAAATGATACCACTTTTTATTTGTATTAAAATACAATATACATATATTTTAAGAAATATTACGCTGATCTCTCGTAACAAGTTTTGTTGCTTGTTAACATTTTGTCTGATAATAAACAGAAGAAAGTGTTGTATCAATCGCAGCGGATTGTTAGCTGAAAGGAAGGTACTATTTTTATTTGTCTTGAGTTTTGCACAAATGAATTGCAGTAAGATGTTAAATTATGTATAGATAGAATTGTTGTTTCTATTAGTTACCATTACATTTTTGTTGATTTAATAGTGTTCCTTTGTTAATATATTTGGACACCAAGCTTAATAAACTTTATTTGGACACCAAATGAAGTTTTCCGATTTAAAATATATGATATTAAATTTTTTATACATTTAATAAAAGACCTTTAGCATCTTCTTCTCTGTTATTTCGTTTATCGAAATGATGGCAGAATTGGATATTATTTCCAATAACTAATTAGTACAAATTCTGAATATAATGATAATGTTTGAAAACCACAAATAATTTATTTCTTGAATAAAAATTTATTCTTAAACTCGGCAATAAAAATTTCGAATGATATCAAAATATTTAAAAAATAATGAATAATTTGTAATCCATACATATTGTTATTTGAAACAAGATTTTATATAAAATATAATTTAATTTCATCGGTTATCTTGGAATTGTTTGTCGAATCCGTAATTATTTATTATTTTATTTATTCCAATAAATTTAGATGAACTCAACATTTATTAGAATGAATAAATTATTTCTTATTTATAAATATTTTAGTAACTTATAATTCTTAACGGAAAATCTAATCATATTGAAAGTGACTATACAATAATTTAAAAATAAAATGCATTAATATTAATACAAACTTATATAATATTGATAAACAATTCGTAAAATTTTATGGAATTTTATTCTTTGTTTTATTATTATTGTAAGATTCACTGTAGATAGGGTCATGTAAAACATATTCTATATACGTATATAATTTTCAAGTTCGTTATAAATATATAGTAATGTCTCCTACATTGTCCCTCAGCTCGTAATCGAAATGAGGCAGTTCGAGAGTACCAGAATAGAAATTCAAGCCTCGCAGCTCGCCTTTGTGGTTTGTCGAACAATGAAAAAGACAGACCGTAAAAGACAAGATTGGAGAGCGAGTCGAGGTAACCGAGGGATTTCAATCTCCGTGTATCAAATGCTATATTAAAGGCAATTTAAAAATTTTTTATTATTAACTTCTTCCATACGAAAATGTTTTTAACATATTAGTGAAATTATGCCGCTGAGAATAGGTCCAAACATAACATAATTTGAACCATATTTACTTATTAATACTTATTGAGTCTGTAATTCATGTTTTATATTATTATTCGTTTTGAATTAATTAATAAAACAGATTGTTGAAAAAATATATGAAATACATGTACACATTATGCGTTCAATGCATAAATAATGCCTGAGCAATGCCAAAAAACGGCCTACATTTTACGGACAATGTCAAAGTACAAGACAACATTCGACGGACAATGGCAAGGTGCAAGATTACATTTTACGCAAAATGATTTATGCAATAAATCCGAAGTAAGTAAACGTTGTTCAAATTACGTCATTTTAATCGGAAAGCCTCACAATTGCAACAGAAAAATTTTTATTACAAAAGAAAATTTAAGTACATATACATAATGTGGGAGACATTATAATTAGATGTCATGAAACTATCATGTTCTATTAACGTGATTCAATGAATAAAAAAAAAAAATCATAATAGAAAGAACATGTTACGAAAAAGAAATTAATGTGAAACGGAAAAACTATTCAAACCTGTTTATTAATCACTATTTGAACATTTCTGTATCAGTTTTGTTTTCATATTATTTATTATATTAAATATTGTATACATAAGTTTCAACAGATGAAGTTCTTACTTCTTCTAAAGCGCGAACAAAGCTCTATCTTAAAACACCCCACGACCCCCTTGACACGCACCTCGCGATTGTATATCGAAGAGTGTCGCAACTTTTCGCTCTCGGAGGAGACCATAATGGGCCCAGTCTGAAATTGTTTACATTGCGTTGCTGTGCGCCTAACGAATTAGGCTGCGATACATAAGGGACCGTGATCCGCTAACCAGACGGATGGTGGGTGCATGCGTGTTCTCCTCCCTTTCCAGCTACATCCTTTTCTTTTAAGCCAAATACTTTCTTTAACTCTCATGCCATAACAGAATTATTAATACTTTAATTATATAAAAAAAAAATAATGGAGTGAAAAATGGAAAGCATCCTGTACATTACATGTTACATCAAACATTCTGAAATGAGGTGCTAACCATATGGCCTTCAAACTAATCGTTCACAAATTGTTTCGGTTAGCTATAATAGAACTATAATCGTAAGATTGACTGGCATGCAAGAACATACTATATAATATAGTTTTGATACAAATACGTGGAATTCTTTATTGCAATTTAAAATTACGTCACTGGTCCGTAAGGGACGTTCCAGAACGCTTGGCGTTATCGGACCACACGATCGCGCGTTTAGTTCATGCTTCTCAGTTCGGACAAATGAATTGTTTTAAAAATTTGATCGTCGGACCACATCCACTCTGAGAAAGTAATATGTTATATCAACAATCTTAGGTTATTTGCCAAATGATAATTTATCTTAAACCATCAAAGACCGTTGTTGCGTCCAATTAGAGTGTTCTCAGAATGCTATACACATTATCGGTCCGCATCCGGTCGATGAAAAAAAACACATCGGAATTTTGTGAGAAATTTTCTGTTCGGAACGTAACAGTATCAACTATAGGTTATTGTTCAATAAAAAATACCTGTTGCAAATGTTATGTATTAAGAATACTTATAAATATTTGCATAGTGATTTGAATTGGACGTAGTATTTATTTAATCCAGATCTATATGTATATTTTCACCCGCAACATCAAAGTAAATATGTGATAACAGCAAACAGTTTCGCATTTCCACGTTTTCATGTTCGTGAACAACAAGTTTTTAGAAGTGAACTAGGAAAACTTTAAATTGATATTCCGTGAATGCTATTTTGCTCAAATCCTGATTGAAACTTTGCTTCAGCATACGTTATCTAACACGCGACAATACACATATTTTCAGTTGATATAATATGGCCTACTAATATATTGCATAATAATAAAAAAATGACACATGTAAGTGATAAATGATACTGAAAACAATAATTATGAATATATGGTATACATATCACATTACGACTAAAACGATCAGAATTTAGTGTAACGTATAATATAATCAAATTCCACTCTGAATTATTATGTTGGTATTTACTTATACATAAATTTAATGTTAATTATAAATACGGAATTAATTGTAGATCAATTCGAGAATGTAAAAATAAATTGAAAATGTTTGAAGATTAGATGTTTTATTAAATTAAGTATTATTGTGTTATTTTAACAATTCTATTAAATTATTGATTCCATCTATTTTCATTACTGTTTATTATTACACTATTACCTATTTACATTTTATTAATTTGAAAGTAGGAACTTAGTATCAACAGGTACTGTTACATTTTGTCAAATTAAAAGAAGTGTTTAAATAACTATTATGGCAGTATTATACATTAAGTAGATACTTTGTTCTTTACAAAACTATTTGTACTTAAATAAATTAAATTAAAAAATGTTGAAGTCATGCTTAGATAAACTGCATATTTGCATATATAGTACTTGTTATCTATTGTTATTAATTATTTTGTTCTGTTTTGTTACAATGCTACTGATCTTTTTTATTAGATTTATATTTTATTTATAATGACAAACAAGTTATCACTATTTTCAGTATTTATAAATACAGAATTATTCTCTATAATTCATCATCATAAGTAGCATTTTCGTCTGCAATCGAGTTAATTATAAAATTTAATTTTTGTACAACTTGAAAACGAACTACAAATCTAGAAATTAACGGATATATGAATTTTTCGAATTATATTTTATTAATTTTATTTTACTTTTGATTACATTTATTTGTTTATATGACTTCATTCTTCCATTAACAATCACTGTAGAATAAAAACTGAGGTATATTTATGTATCTAACTATTGTAAGATTTATTATCCACTTTTATGCCATACAAGTAAAAATAATTTATCGTTCCGATTGTTTCATTAAATGGTTAAGTCTAATGATATTGATCAATAATCGGTCAATTACTTTTCGTTTTTATGTTTGATATGTTTGTATACATATGCGCATAAATCGTACATGAATATTTAAACTACTATGTCTTTTTCTTTAATACCTTCTTCAAAGGTTTATCCGATTTTTATCAATGTCACAGACCATTGGACAATTTACTTCTTCATTTTTTTATTTGTCTGTATCTCTTTATGTTCAAACGATACACAGCAAAGTAAACGGTCCGAGTTCATTCCTTTTAGTTTCCACCACACTGGTACCTTCAACAGTCTATTTTCGCCAATAAATTAAACGATACAAGAAAAATGGTACAAAATAATTAAATTCGTGATTTATCTACTATTTAATGACTTCACAATACAGATATATAGAGTGGTCAGTAACTAACGGTAGAGCCCAAATTACAAAAAATTTTAAATAATAAAAGAATTGAACTGAAAATATAAAATAATTTGTTTTCATATAAGGCTTGGTTTTCGAGAAAATTGGATTCGGGTATTCATCAGAATATTTGTAAGATAATATTTTACGACAAAAAAATAATTGTTGAAGAATTCAACGATTCTTTGGTTAACTCAACAATTAATAGATGTTACAAATTAATAGACGTAATTAATAACATCGACAAAATTATTACTATTAGTCCTTTATAATGTTACCTACGTATGTATTTATCATATTATTGACTGGGTTCGTTGTACCATATCAACATTCATACGTAGCAATATGACGGAAAATAACTATAATAATACATTTCAGCGGAATTATAAATAGAACCTTGAGTAACAGGCAAATAATAAGATGCTTTTTCAGATTTGTTTCTAGAGAAATGATACAATAAAACGTTTTGAAACTTGGGATATATTTTACTATATATTTTGACTGGTAAATAAGACTTGTCACGTTGCAGAATAGAAATTTATTGAAAATTTATGATGTCAGTTCTTCACAATGTACGCATCACAGTTATTTTTCGGTGTGCGGCATAAAACTTCCTGTGTTCGGATTTAGGTTATAAAATTACGCTGTGAATAAACCTATCTGACAAAAAAATGCAAAATTGAGGAAAAAAAATTACGTTCCTATAACCAAATTTCGGTATTAATTATGTAATTATAATAATTTAACACTTTGACCGCCACGTCAGCCATCGGTGGCTGACACTAGACTTTCCGTTTAGGCCGCGTCAGCCACCGGTGGCTGACACTGAACTTTTTCGTTTATGACGCATCAACCACCAGTGGCTGACAGTGTAAAATATGATGTAAAACTAAACAATTTATATTATTATAAGTAATTACTGAAAATTTATTTAAAATTTACTTAATTTTTATTTATTTCGAGATCGTATTATTAATGAATTTAAATATTTCTTTCCATTACTTATTGCGTGGCCTGAATGGAAAGTCCTTAAGAATTCGCGTGGCGCTCAAAGTGTTAAATAAAGGATATAGTAAAACTGCGCTTAACTAGGGTAATACGTTCCAGTAAGTTCCAGGACTGAACGAAACAGCGTTAAACGAAGTCATCTTAACACCATAATAACGGGGAAAAAGAAAAATTAATACTTTTTTTTTATTTATTTTGTTAAATACTTTATTACTACATTAATTATAGACTTGCTTATTGCTAATATCGATTTTTCATAAAACATTCGTGACAAACAAAAAAAAGTTCAAATAAACAATTTAACTTTGCGATGCAGAAAGTTCTTTCTGATTACACATCTTTTTGTTTTTTCGTGAAGGAATCATCTAACGTCGTTTATCTCTTCCTGTTTCGTTCAGTACGCATTTGTCAATAGCAAGACATCGCATCAATGATACTTCGCCTTTCTTTGAATTGCCACAAGAGTGTACATTAATTTATATAATTTGATCCACAATTTCCGTTATAGTGGTTCAATTTTTTTTTTTTAGAAAATCCGTTAAAAGTTCTGTTAACGCTCGTGTTTGAAATCAATTCGTTCGAGCCTTGTTGGATATTGCACGTGGTGTGCCGATTAAATGTGTTGTTACTATGCTATTTATAACTATTTCCTTATACGAAGGATCACTCCAAACTTGGGAACTATGTAAATTAAATAATATCCGAAAAAATTTACGCGTGATTGGAACCCCGCTTGTTTTAAAAATTGTTCAAACATGTTCAAATATTTATAATCCGATAAAAATAATATTAGTTTATTTGGAAGAGTCTGTGGAATTATTTTCTGTACGAAGCGTTTGTATAACGTTTACAGTTGAAATACAAAAAAGTGTTTGAAGTCGAAAACGACTTTTCTCTTTTCAAGTTGTATTTCCCTGAAACTGAGGAAGCATACTCCAGTGGGTTCCTACAGGAATCTCTTATTCAATATTGTAACATTAATGTAATTTGCGTTGTAACATTTCAGCTTCCCTTATTTGCTTCAAAATTGCAGCAGTAATTAGTTAACTCTGCTTGAGGCAACAGCCAAGAATATCATAGGTTAAAGGATTAACCACTCAGTTATAACACAGCAAACTTTGTACCGAGTGGTAACTGCTGATATCATCGAAAAGCGGATAATTTAATATACAGTGGAGGACAAAAGTATTCGTACACTTGAAATATAGAAATAAAAAGAACAATGTTTTCTATATTATGAAGTATATTTAATCATATATGTGTGCTGAACTCGCGTACAATCAGCAGCTGTGTCCGATTAAAAAATGGTCGAGCGTGTAAATAGCGGTGAATTTTAATCGGGCACGAGTCTGATCAAAACGAATTAACGTTAAGACCAATGATTAAATGCATCCGATACGAATGATACCTTGAAAACTTTAAAAAGTGCGTCCGACACGATGACGCTATGAAATTCTAAGTCCGAAACGATTGACTTATTTCGTTAGATACGTTCTCATTTTAACTTCCACGAAACGTCGGAAGTGTAAAGAAGCATGCTCATTGGTTTTCCTTAGAAACGTTGATTTTCCAATCAGCATGCCCCTTGACGTTGGGCTCACCCTCTCTTGCGCCCTTAGCGCGCCTTTTTTGGAAGAGGGTGGGAAAAATACCGATAAGTATGGGAGGATCTCGAAGGTCGGCAACGCCGGGGTTTTTCCCTCCAGGTGACACGCACGTTGTCCAAAGTACCGCTACGAAAGGACCGAGGCCCGTCCTCGGTACCCTTCGGGAAAAACCCCGTTTATGACGGAAGTAGTTATTGAAGATGAAACGAAAATTAGAAATTCTAAAGGCATTGTTCGAAAAAATGTAAAACTAAATTGCCGGCGATGGCTAAAAACTGTCTTTCAAAAATAACTGTTAGTCCCGGACCCATCATAAACTACCTACGAAATCCTCCTCGTATTGTGTTCCGTCGCACGTTCGGAACATATGTATAGCTGTATATTAAACATTATACTTACAGCAACAAATGACCCAAAACCGAAGGCAATAACATCATGTAGTAACTTGAAATGGCTTGAAATTCACGAGACTGTAAGAAATTGCCGGGATAAAAGTATTCGTACACTTAATTATTGTTACAGTTATTTTAGCAGGAATTTTATAAATTAATATTTGGCATGATAACCCTTCCGGCAAATCACTTCACGTAATTTATCGGGCATCGACAACACCAAATTTTTAACGAAATCTGTTTCTATATTACACCATTCTCTTTTTAATGTTTCTTTCAATTGTTCTTTCGACGTTATGCAATGTTTTCGCACATTTTTTTCCAGTTTCGCCCATACATGTTCGATAGGATTTAAGTCAGGCGATTGAGGAGGAGTTTCTAACCTGTGGAGAGTGTTGTATAATAACCACTGACGCACTATATAGGCTGTATGTTTAGGATCGCAGTCCTGCTGAAAATAAAATGTTTTCCCAATACCTAATTTGTTTGCACTATTTTGTAAATTTTCTTTTAAAATATTTAAATATAAATGTTTATCTATTATTTTATCAATTATTACCAAATTGCCGACTCCAGAAGCAGTAATACATCCCCACACCATCGCACTTCCACCTCCGTGTTTCGACGTCGATTGCATATTTTTTAAATCCAATTCTGTATTAGCTTTCCGCCATACTTTTTTACTACTATTCCATTAAAAAATGTTATATTTTGACTCGTCGGAAAATATTACGTTTTTCCAGAAGTCGTCGCTAGCATTTATATATTCCTCTGCAAATTCTAATCGCTTTTTTTTGTTTACTTTGCTTATGAGTGGTTTCTTCCTCGCAACTCTACTGTTATATCCGGCCCGATGCAGCATTCTTTGTAGTGTTTTAGGATGAACTTCCTTCAGCATATATTCTTTGAGGTGTGATGCAATTTCAGATGCACTGGTATCTGGTTTTTCTTTAATAGTTCGGACGATTTTGCGCTGTTCTCTCGTAGTTAATTTTCGGGATCTACTGGTTCTTTCTTTATTCCACAATATTCCTTCTTTTTTATACCTATTTACCATACTTTGTACAGTTGATCGACTTCTTTTTACTATTTCTGATATATTTTTATATGATTTGCCTTCTTCATGTAATCCTATAATAATTTTTCTTTCTTCCAATGTTGTTTCACTGCGTTTTCTCCCCATACTGCAAATATTAGAGTTAAAGTGTACTCGCCACGATTACCACTGACTAAACTAACATAACATCTACTAATGTAATGGTTATATTGATCAGAATGTCCTGATGTCATCGCAACTGTTGTATTTATCAACATAAATGATAATGTACGAATACTTTTGTCCCGGCGATTTCTTACGGTCTCGTGAATTTCAAGCCATTTCAAGTTACTACATGATGTTATTGCCTTCGGTTTTGGGTCATTTGTTGATGTAAGTGTAATGTTTAATATGCAACTATATATGACTAAATATATTTAATAATGTAGAAAATATTGTTGTTTTTATTTCTATATTTCAAGTGTACGAATACTTTTGTCCCCCACTGTATGTACACTGACTCTTATTAATATTCAGACATTATAGTGTTTTATCAATTACTACTCGTATATTTGTACATAATTAAATTAACATATTTTTTGTTTCTTATTAACATAAAATATGTATTCTTCTTAACGGTACTGTACATTTCAATTATTTAAACTAATTAATTTGTCGTATTAATTAATTGTAATAGTAACTATTTATATATTAGGAAGAATATTATTTTCACGTCGCAAAAGTATTCGGACATTTATCTACATTTTTTGGTTATACTTCTTCAGTTTTAATACTATGTATAACTGTTGATATTTCCTGATATATTGTTTATGTATGCTGTCAACATAATATGTTGAGCATACTTCGAAATATTAGTTATTACTCGAAAATCATTATGATCAGTCCGAAATTATGATCTTCTTCCTATATGCATGTTTTTCTTATTTATAAACATAACTATAAACATTCACTTAAGTATAGCCAATAGAAATCAGAAACTGTTTCCCTCACCCTTATTTTGTAAAATTGCACGCGTACACCGCGCTCTCATTATTGTAAGAAAATACACATTCGACTCTTAACATTCATAGTAGTAACAAGTTGTCATAGTAATTTGAAGTAAAGTCGAATTATCGCACAATGTAAATCAGCTTTTCTCTTTCCTAAATCGTCAAAAAAAAATGTAAAACGTATTTTTTTTTTTATACAGGCGTTTAACTTCGCATCAACTGTTGGGTTATTAGCGACATTTGATAGTTTTCCTATGAGTGTTCTTACAGTATTTAGTTATACAGTTTGGTTTCTTCCACGGAACTTTAGCAGGTCGTGTTTTTTCAATCTTCCAAGTTGTCCTTGATAAGTGGTTTCAGTTGGTACATATTTTGTTTTTGATTAAAAGGACATAAGGTAAGAGCACCGGTAGTTGACACTGTACCAGTACTTGACACTTTTTCAAAAAAAGTAAATAAATAAGGAAACCACAAGTTGGAATACATCAAATCTTATTAATCTGTATACTGTCGCACTTCAGCTGCTTATTTGCGAACTACTGCGCATATCCGCCATTCAAAAGTGTCATATCAACCAATTAATCAAACTTGCGCACAGCTCCTACGATTTTTCAGCGTTTTCGTATATAAATCGCTAAGGTTCGGTTAAAATGTAAGTATTGCAAGTTTGTATTATTTAATCATTGTGAATAAAAAAGACATTCGTTTATGTTGTTTGAAACTCAAAAAGAGGTTTATTTATTAAAATTGGCAACAAACAATGCTAAATTGTTTAAATTCACTCCGTGTCAACTATTGAAACTTGTAATCGTCTATTATTCAGTAGTTGACATGGGGTGTCAACTATTAAATTACTACGTGTCAACTATTCACTTTGTTCCTCTGTCATTTTTGAGATGCCTTCTACGAAGGATAACTTCATAAATTATACAGAAGTGACTATATTTTTGTATTTTCCTACGAAAAAGAGTTGTTCCCTAGAGTTATAATTGCTGTGTCTGAAACGACTGCAACCATTTCAAAAAAATGGATAAGAATGAAAAGCTAGAGAGAAAAGCTTGCAAAAGAATGGATAAGCTAGATTATGAATAGGAAACAGTGCTGTTTCATATCAACGAACCCATTAAAATGAGTAGAACCAGAAATGTATATTCAGTTACCAAACTAAGTTAGATTTTTTGTGAAAGTAACTTCTAATTATTGAATATTTTTTTTGTAAACTTACTGAAGAATAATATTTTTTAAACGTTTAATAAAGTTCTGTATTCACACATTATCAAGACTAGTTCATTAATTGGATTTTCTCCTTATGTCAACTACTGACACAAAAGGATGTCAACTACTAAATTTTTTGTTTTCGCTGGGTGTCAACTATTGAATCAAATTTTATGTTTAGAAAAAAAAAAGAAAAAAAATTTACACCGCCATCAGGAATGAATACTTGTTGTAATATAATAGAAGAATAGTTTGTGCAGCGACTGCTAATCATAAATTTTCCATAAAGTGAACTTAGCCTGAGCTATGTGAACAAATAGACAAAAAATTCCTTAAAGTGTCAACTACTGGTACCTTTACCTTAGTTGCGAAAATTATTAAGCAGTTTATATCCGATACAAAGTGTTTGAAAATCGTAAGAATGATGTTTTATTTCGTAACTAATCCCGTTTTATACAAACGCATATTTGTAAAATATGCTCTAGAAAGTTTTTCAAGTGATTTGTTTAAATCACAAATACTTCAACAATGTTAATGTATAATCATATATATTTAACCGCATATTTAATCGTGTATGATCGTGAATACTATTGTATATTCATATTGTGATGCCCGGTTAGTATAAGTTCCTCGAAACTTGTACGGATTTGGGGTAACACTTGAATGATTGTAATTAAAAATCGACGTTACGTGGTAAAACAAAATACTTTATTCCGGAAAACTACGGTTACAAACATTGAGCACGCATGATGAACTGAGAGTGAGCCAGGGATGGGAAGATAGGGCTATTTGTAAGTTTTGGAAAATGAACTTTGGGTTATGACTAGGAGGAGAAATTCGGAAGAAGTTGTACGGTGAAAAGTCTAGTGTGAATCATAGTGAAAGTTGTTGACTGGCTGGAGATGACGTGATGGATGATGCATCTTAATCTATTATAAATATTTGGGTGTATAATAATATGATGGAGTTTAAAACTCATAAAATTCCATATCATGGAATTCCATATCATGGAATTTTAAGATTTGACCTTGAAACAAAGTAATTATAATACTATTGTTTTCTAATATAAGACCCCAAAACAATTGTTATTATGAAAAAAGGTTTGATGAACAATAAGTTAAATTTTATTTTTCCCGTACTTTTTCACAAACTGATCACTATTTATTCAACATTAGAATCTTCATGAACCCATTAATAACGCTTAAGGGGAGTTTCTCTAATATGGAGCAGCACTTAATACTGGATATTAGCTATACCTATCGTAATCAAAATGGTATCAAATCATTTCGTCGCAAAATTCGTAAAGGGAATAGAATAATCAATGATTTGGCGTTGACACGTTCCAGTTCTGTCTGTATAGCTATTGACATCGATTGATTGTTGCATTTGACAGAAATTTAGTGCGTCCTATAAATTACAAATTATTGTATCTACTAATTTTTGTGATCAAAACACGTGTAACTTACATTATTATATCTTTTAGTAGATATTCTTTGATTTCCTCTTGTGTTTTGTACATATAGCCCTCATTAATACGTAATATAAATTTCGTCCCAATTTTTATGGGCACCCAGTATATGCGATTATTATAAATCATATTGTAATTATTTTAAGGTACGTCAATAATCTTTGCTGCGACATTTTCATCTCAAATCATATCTTTCTTACGAAAAATAGATTTTTCTTGTATTTTCGTACAGTATAATATTTTTAAAATGTATTTTTGCCTGCCATGATTTGCAATAAGGAATTGTTCAATCTTCTTCACATTGTACACAGATACAAAGTATATGATTCTGATTTTGTTTATAAATTCTTTTTATGTTATCCTAGTTTACAAAATAGCCATTTTTATATAGATTAATATCGTCTTCGTTTTTCTTTAGATAAATACAACGATGATATCATCTTCGAGTCATTTCATATAAATACAACGACGATATCATATTTGAATTTTTTTAGACAATGATTACTTTTTTAGACAAGATTATCGTAGCCATCATTAAAAGTGGCATACTGTGGAAAAGCTACTATAATTCCGATAATAATATAGGCAATTGTGTACAAATTGAACAATGTTATCTCGGAAGGAATCCAAATTTTTGTACAATGTTTTAAAACCCACGAACAATAATAGACGAATACTTCATAGCTCACTAATTTTATAACTCCCCTAAAATCAACGACTTTGAATACAAATATACGTTTGATTATCAGACTGTTTCTTTTCTTTTAAAATCTATCATCAGTATGCATTAGTCATTTCATTGATAAATTCGTTTATAATGGAACAACGAGTCTTAATAGCGCAATTCTATTGCAACCATGAACTTCGTGACTTTCACCTCCTACATAATCGGCTTAGTGAACGTTTAATTCGTAATGTAGTCAAAAGATTTGATGTAATCGGTTCTGCAGTAATTACTTCACCATAAAGACATCTTCATTTAACTCGTTCTGGAGAAAATTAGTTTGTAGAAGCGTAGGGAAATAAACCACGTCAAGTTCATAATGTAAGACAGTAATTGGGCTTTTTAGACATAACGATGTGATAGTTTACGAGAATTTATTCTGGAGTGAGTATAAAATCTAAATGACTTAGGAAATGATGATTATGAATCATTTATTTATAAATAAAATGTTCAAAGTATTACAAGGGGTACAGCCGCGTGACTGGGGGATGTACATAGGTTATGGTATTTGTTACTAAGCTAACTCAGGTTTGTAAATTAACCCGAGGACCAAAGGATTTTAGACGTGGAGATTAGCGGATGTATGCTTAACGCCGGGTGCTCCAGGAAGTAACACGTGAACTAGCGGGCGTATAGCTAACGCCGGGTGTCACAGGAAGTGTGAGTAATAGGTTTCATAACTACATTTTGACGGTATACCTCGGGCGGTTAAAATACACCGATAGATAGATTTTTTGAACTGTGATTATGATTAACTGACGCAATATTTAAATATAAAATGAACAATTAAATATATTTTTCAAAACGTGGTTTTACAAGTGTTGGGTGTACTTGTAGATTAAAGTTGACTCCAATTTATAAGAGTTTAAATAATACTTTATGTTCAGTTTAAATAGATTCGATTTCGACGGAGCAAGAACCTAATCCTTCCCAGTTTTAACGAAAAACGAGCAAACAGGGACTCAAGAGAAACCGAAATAATGCCTAACAGCGGACTTACGTATTGTATGACTAATAGACTCGACAGGGACTTTAACTCGATCTCGTTCAAAGATTCCTCCAAACTTGACGTTAGTGACTCGATAAGAACTCGTACAGAGATTCCTCCTATTTGACGTCCAAGAATTTATTGGGTCCTCGTACATAGGTTCCTCCTAACTACACATTGAAGAATATACTGGGTCCTCATGCAGAAGTTCTGCGTTACTCTAAGCTCAAAAATTTACTGGGTCCGACATGTCTTCTCCATAACACTTTTTATACCTGAAAACGTGGTGGAAAAAAGAGTGGTGGAGGAAATAGTGGGAACAGAATAACGCGATGTTTTCGTGAAACGAATCTTCCTTGCGTTGATCCTGAGTTGCCAGAAAATTCCTGTACGATACCAAATAAGGAAATCCCGATCGGTGGGAATGCCAGGCTAGACTAAATTCTTGCTTCGCGTTGGACTCGGACTACACCCGAACAACCAGCTCCAAAATAGAAAAATATTCAGCGTACGTAACATATGTGAATGTATCATGGAAAATGATAAATCAATGATTTCCTATTGAAAAACTCAGGAATATTTGACAGATAAGTTAAATAATCCCATATCCGATGCAGAAGAATATGATGATTTGGCAATAGTCCTTTTTCTACAAACATATGAGCCGTTTATTTTGAAAATGGGACAAGTTCATTTTTACAAAAAATGAAAATAATGATAACATTAGATAAAACTTAATATGATATGTTTATCTGTAAGCAATCTACAGTCAAAATAATACGAATTCTCTACTATTTGAACGTAGGAAGTTTTGGTAATTAATGGTATTGGAAAGATGTTTATTCCAAAACTGGTGCAAGTCTATGTTAAGTTGAAATTATTTTTAGCCGAATATATTACGGTACAAGTTTATACAAATTTGAGTAATACTGATAATACTACAAAGAATTACAAATTGTGTAATATTGGTAATATAGGTAACCTCAATATGAGTGAAGATGTGGCGTATGTCTTTCTAGATATCATTGCGGATTTCTGTTATCAACTTGTAAGTACGTCCTCGACATGATTCTTGTTTTAGTCGTCGTGCTACACAAAACTCCTTAACAATTTCACTGATATCTGAAAATTAATTACGAATAGTGGTTTATTTTATTTAAATAAAATGTGGCTCAGAATGATTTCAACGAAAATTATAACTGCGATTCATCTGAAAGTGCTGTTGGTAGGTAATAATCACAAAGTAAAATACTTTTTCAGATAGTAACGCCGCTCTAATAAAATCATTGTTTCTGAGAAGTTTCATTAATTTTATTATCTTTATTGAAATAAGACCCATGAAAATTGGTAATAAAAGAAGAATCTTGGAGCCGAGATTCGAATATGAAGACAATTTCCACCAAGATGATTCAAAGAAATTAAGAAACAAAAGAACTGAAAAAAGTGAGAAAACTGAGAAAAGTACATTTGGGTATAATAAAAACTTTATTTGCTTAGCCACTATTGGATAATAGACATATATTGTCTAATACCACAAAATACAAAAAAAATTGTCTATTATTGCTTACCAATATTTTTAAATTTATTAAAGTGAAAACTCTTAAATATGTCACTACAACAAAAAATGGACTTGCCCCGTTTTCAAAATAAACGGCTCATATGATAAATAGGAGAAATAAAGAACAGGGGCCAATAACTGATAAAATATACGACTGACAAAAGGATTCACCAAAATCGATTATAACAAAAGTTTGTCAACGGTTTGTTTTAGTTTAATAGTTTATGTTTGAAATAAATTTAGTAAAGAGAAAAAATTAACTTTTCTAGTTTTTTGCCTTTTTGGAACTATAGTATTTCGTTAACTTTTGTACATGTTTGTACGAACCACATATGATATCGAAATAAATATTTCTTTCAATTAAGTAGAACATCATGGAGAAGCAACTGAATAGAGGATTTAGAAAAAAAAACAAAGTGACTCCAACGACAAGGTTAAAGGATTGTTTCATTTTCTACCACAGTTATGATTGTAAAACGTTATCTTCCAATGAAATATTGGACAAATCCTTCATTCAGCAGCTTTACAATACTCTTCTATTTCATTGTGTAATCTCTACGTTGTCATTCAGTAACCTGGCGATCGGAATACCATACATACAATGCTATAGTTAACTCACATATTTTTTATTAACTGACTTGTTACAATACTGTTATTGTTAGAAAAGGCAATCTAAATTTAAATATTGGCGCCAACTAGCGAAGGTGTGAGGCCTGTGAGCGCAGCACTTTTTTTTCCTACGTGATCGTAAAAAGTTAACTTCCGAAAAAATGTATTACTGAGTCCTCATTGTAAAAGCGGCATACAGATATGAAGGGACATGTACCGGGAGCACGGTGAATTATTATTAAAAAGAATATTACTATTATTATTACAAAACACTGTCTAAATGTATCATTAAATAATAATTAACAAACTACAGAACATTTTATAGTGTTTAAAGTGTGTAAAATTATTTTTCTTCCACTGCGTGGTACCAACACTTATATAATATTGTTACAATAAAATCTTGACTAAACCCTGTTTTTGGCACCATTTGTTTCTACAATTCTTTCGCATAATCAGATAGTATTCGATAAATATAGGCAAAATACGATTTTAAGTGTAGGAATTAGGAGGTGTCTCAAAGTCCAGTTCTTCAGTCGTTGTTTAACTTAATTGTTCAGTATTTTTTGTTGTTGAAATGAGACTAGCTTACTGTACGAGTTTTCCTATTAGAAATATTTGGCAATGATGTTCAGACGGATATACTTCAACAAAAATAATTTTATCTTCATTACATTTCCCTGTTGTAAAAATTTGTATCTTTATCTCAATGCCTCAGTTTCTATGTGTAATGTCGTAAGAATCGTATTCAAAACTCGTGCCATCATGTGTTATGCACTACAAAAGCCACTTTCATCTTTGATTTAGCACAGTTTGATAGCCAATATGTAAAAATATATCTAAGGCTATTATTAATAATAATTTAAACTACTAATACAAGATTTTCACTTGGACTGTAAAGAGCAATCTTGCATTTAAACGGCGATATTAATATGTATCGGGAGTCACACTAACTCTGTTATGAAGCAATATTTTCGTTACTTTCAATGGTATTCAAAAATATCAAAAAGTTAATTGATAGGCTTAAAGGGACATGTATTATGATAAACAAAAAAATTTTCTCAAAGTGATATTCTTTAACACTTCCAGTTAATCAGGTTTTTTTAACCAGATTGCATACTTGTCTCGTCATAAGATAATAACTAAGGTCAAGACTAATGCTATTGTGATGGAAGTATGTGTAAATATATGGCACATTTATTTTAATAAACTTGACATTGATATATTATAACGGATACTTTCTTGAGTAACTTTTCCTAAGAATTTAATTGTCAATCATTATATATTCAACAGTTATTAACAAAGGAAGATTAAGAAATGTACTGTCATTTTTTCAAAAACATGGATCTTCTTGGTAAAAAGTTCTTACATATTAGTTATATATTTTAATTTTGAAACCAATAGATGAAACTTCATCCTCTTCCATGTATTCCTGCCACTAAACAAAACCTAATCTATCACGAACATAATTTAACTTAATTTTTGTTTTAAAATTTTATAATAAAATGAAATTGAGGATGTGATTTATGTACGGATCACATCATATTAATCTCAATGTATTGATCTTAATATAGAAATATATTAAAATATATGTTGTTTGGGTTAGGATATTCATAGGGGTAGGAATGTAGGACTTCAGTACTATAATATGTACTTACAATAGAAGTATGTCGACTTTTCAATTAAATTAGATTAGATATTTTTTTAATTATAATTCTATCATAAGAAAGACGGGCAAATAACTGTTTATCAGATCTATTGAGCCAGAACGGAGATATGAGAAAAACTTATGATTTTACAAAAACTATGTAGGTAGATTAAATTAAGTATATAAATAGATAAGAAACGGTATGCATCTAACAAATTTAGTGAGTATAATGAACTCATTATATTTAAAAGTGTATTTATACGTTCATTATAATTGTACTAATCACTTTGATATCAATTTAAAGACGAGGTTAAGAACAATTGTTTAAAACTACAACATACTGAACTCGATGAATTTTTATTCTCAATAAGTTTGTAATGAACAGTGACCAATGGTTAAGTTATAACAAGAAAGTGATCCTTATAATGTACGTCAAAGCTTGTAACGGGTAAACACAAGATAACTACCCAGATGTGACGACTCCAAGTGATGACTACCATACTGGGTCCGTAGCGGGTATACAAGATAACCACCCTAAATAATATTGTAACAAACCCTGGCCCGTTCGATATTTTCTAACATAATAATTGACTCATAGATAACCTAGCAGTCGAACCCTCCCCTGAAAACATGTACATATATAAGCACCCTGAAAAGCCGAAATAAAGTCAGTATTGTAGAAAACGTTAAACACGTCGAATCTCTGCTCATTTCCGAAACCTTATCCGTTTGGACTACGAGAGCCATTCGTAACTACGAGTTTCCCCGTAACAAGCTGTCATTGCAGAGAAATCCCCCACTCGATGTATTTACCGAAGTACATATTTCCATTCAAACAGACATCGATTAACTTAAAATCTTAAAAATATGACGTGGATAAAAATTTTTATTCGCCATAATCATTGTCGCTTATCATTAAAAATTACGCAAATATATTCGCGGAATATTCAGTATAAATCTTTTTACCAGCACAAACAAGGTATTTCACTATTGGGAAACAGGTAATGCAATCCTATAAAAGAGATTCCTTGCAACATAATATCGCTTACGTAATACTACGGACAAATTAGTTTCAACAATCTTTAAAGTGAAAGAAATTTACTTAAAAGAACAAAATAAAGAGGAAGAATGCTAAGAGTACGCAACCGTAAGAGATTTAAGCTTGTACTCGTGAGAGATTGTTTTTAATTGTGAATGAGGTTTAAGATTGGTAGTATGACTCGAAGTATTAAAGAAGAAGAGTGTTTGACTGCAATGAAATCGCTTGACAAGGGAATCAATGGTGCGGAATGTGAATTGAGAGTTTCATTGAAATAATTTATAATATTATATTAATATTTTCGGTTAATGTGTTTTGTTAATACAACAATACTGGCTTCGTTTTTTTTTTGCTACTAGGAAAATAAAAACAACATATTGAAGTACACTGTTTTGTAAACATTTTAAGTCACTTTTTAAATAATTATCATTACAGGTTTTTGAACAATGCAGTTTCTTAACAGAAATTCGTATTTTTAAACAGATAATCGGTTAAAAATACGCACAGAGCTAAGAATGTAAAGCATCCGTATTTTAATTGTTCAGCTCCAATAGCCAGTAATTTTTATCGTGTATTGTTACATTATTTTTATTATTGTCAATAAATACAATTATCAGTTTTCCTTGATAATTGGCAATATAAATTAAAGTCATTACTGTGAATTATGTTATAATCAACAGAGTTATTGGTTGTGTTCCAGTTTTTATTATTATCACTATTACTACTTAATAAATCGAAATTACTACTTGGAGTCCATGGAGTTTAAAGACTGATCAGTGTCATGTAACCACGTATAAGTGGAAAAACACAATACTTAATTTCAATATTTAAACAATATTAATAAAAAATACGAATAATAAACCTAAAACGACTTTACTATTTAAAAAGTTATGTAACATTAATTAATTGGAACTTGAACAAAACTATTCCTTCATTTGCTTAAGTCATTATGAACCGAGTTTAAAACCACTGAATCCAGGTCTTTTGTAAAATAATATTTTTGCATGATATAAGTAATAAATTATAGGAACTTATATCCATATAAAGCTAATTACACTATTAAATTTTGTTTAGTTTAAACTTTCAAAATAAATAGAAATGTTATTATTAACGAACTTCCCATTCAATTCTTAATTACCGGGACTCGTTTAAGCACTAGAACGTTTATCTTATTAGTCTCCAGGAAAATAATTTCAGTCATTTCGCATAACTTTTCTCGTCCGTGAAATTACGCTAATATCATGTTGACGTCATATCTCGTCGTTGATAGCGAAAAAATTAAAATACAATCCAAAGTTATGAAATTTATCACTCACCTGGTTGGACACCGTGCGCAGGTATGGCGGGTGCAGGAGGTACCAGGCCGGCAATGCTGTAAAGTGTTTGTCCGCTACCATATTTGAGGCCACCGCAGTGGCAGGGTGTCGTGGGGGTGGGAAGGCCCTCGCTACCCCTGATAGCAGCCCCAACCACCGAGATTTCGTCGAGTTCATGACCACTATCATAATGACACAATCTGGTTGCGCTGGTACTCGCTCCACCACCACCGCCACCACTTCCTTCTCCACCTCCGGCATCCCCACGACCGCCCCCACTGCCCCTGCCACCCCCAGTGCGGCCCCGAAGCGACTGCACCAGCCGCTTGGCGCCCGAAGACATTCCACGCAGATGATCCAGCCTTCCGGTCTATTCTGCTTCCTGTCCTTTCCGAAGCTGCCCTCGTGCACGACCAAGGATATCCTCCTACGACATACAATTAAGTTCACTTCAATAAATGGCCATGTATTGCTTCTACAGAGTGGGTCAATTACATGTAAACGGTTGAATATTCTTTAAGAATGTCTAGAGTTGTCCAGAAAAGGTAATCGTGTACAGTCGAAAGCAAATTTGGCTTTCTTATGAAAAATATCGCGATCACGAGTGTGGAGACCTATGACCATTTCAAGTGATGTTTGAGGATTTATTAATTCTCAGATATGGGAACCTAGGAATTTTAAGCTCTAGGAATTTGGGGATTTAGGAATTTTAGACTCTAGGAATTTGAGGGTCTGGAGGTTCGAGAATCTACAAATTTAAGAA
Source organism: Megachile willughbiella (assembly GCA_945859595.2). Lineage (NCBI taxonomy): Eukaryota > Metazoa > Arthropoda > Insecta > Hymenoptera > Megachilidae > Megachile > Megachile willughbiella. Next base: position 4,007,792 of record OX243798.1, read on the forward strand.
TTTAAGAATTTTTAGATCTTGGGATTTGAGAAATGGGAGATCTAGGAATTTGAGAAATGGAAGATATAGGGATTTGAGAAATTGATGATCTAAGGATTTGGAAAATTGAGGATCTAAGATTTGGGAAAATGGAGATCTCGGAATATGAAACTTTAAGAATATAGAGATCTAAGAACCTTGGGAGTTAAGGATCAAACTATTTAAGAATTTTTGGATCTAGAGATGCTTTGGGATCTAGGCGTTTTATCAAGGAATTTTTGTATTGGAATTGTTAATCTCGAGATTTAAACTCTCAAAATATCAGATCCTATGAAATCAAGGATCTCTGTATCTAAGGCTGTGGAATTTTTAAAATTTAGATATTTAGAGATATAAAAAGTTGCGGATTTCGAAATTTCGGATTTTAGAAATTAATAAATCTGTAAAGCAACAACCCAGCTACGCTTTTCCGCGGTTAGCGTCCATTTAAATGCAAATGTAATGTATAAGTTTCTTGGTATGCAATTACATCATTTAATAGATTGCTGAATTTGTCTCAGAAAACGTTTTTATATTATGTATAAAAAAATTTAAGTTTCGTCTTATAGAACTAATTTAATCTTGAAATGACAGTGATCACTTCATCTATAGAAAAATCATCTCTACCTCATTATATATGGCGTGACAACATACAATATTTTTAGGAACATGTTTTTTACAACTCCAACGTTTTAAAAGATTAATCATTTCAGTTAATTGATACATCTTATATAAATGATGTGCGAAAGTTTTGTCATTATAAATGAATAATAAACAAATTTGTTGTGCTATTCAGGACAAAATATAACACATTTTCGCACTTGTAAGGACAGAACGATCTTTCAGTCTTGTCGGTTGAGTCAAAACTTTGCATGTTGATAAATTTCGTAATTTTATTTATAAAATTTGAAATATACTTTATTAGAGATATTCATAGAGAGTAGTATTTATGATTAAAAGTTCTTCATAATAATAGAGTAGATATTTAACAATTTTTTAATTTAAAAATTTTGGAAGTTTGGTAATTTCGGAGCTTGAAAACTTAAGAATTAAAAAATTTGAAAGTTTGAGCCGTGAAAATTTTTGAATTGAATGATTCAAGAAACAGAATTTGAGGATTTGGAAAATTGAGAAAATTAGAAAATTTGGAGGCTTAGGAACTTGGCAACTTGAAAATGTGGGTATTTGAAAGATTATAAGTTTATATGTATATCAAATATTTTTCTTCATGCGAAGCTATGTTATAAATACTTGAGTAAATCAAACTTATGCGGTGTAAACGCTGATTCAGACACTTTATAATGAATTAATTTTTTTCTTTTCGATTTATTTATTCCAACTCATAATGTGTTACACGCGAAAACGCATATCAGATTTTAGATAGGATGTATTTATTTGATAATAGGCGGTAATTTTATTTATTACCTAAAACACACAAAAATAGTGCTATCACTAACCTACTATATCGTTAAAGGTATTCTGTGCTCCAAATGTTCGGGAATTTCTGTGGGGCAATAACTATTAGTAGCTTAAATATTTTAGAATTTATAAAGCCCAGAGAAAAATTAGTGTAACCAAAGTTGTACGGTACGAAAGGATCTATCATATAGCGATACTAATTTTTGTCGATATGGTGGCGCTCAAGAGACTGTTTTTTTACTTATATGCTGATAGAGTATTTCAAAGCGAATACAATGATCTAATGAGAAGGTCATTCATCATCTGAGTTAAGCGAATTGTGATGGATAATAATTTACTTTCAGGAAATGGTTGAACAATTCCTTGCCGTCTCTGGTTGCTGATATTACTTCATCTCTGTCTCGTAATCCCTTGCTATGGCATGTTGAATAGAAATAAACATTGAATCACGCTGTACACTTCATCTGTACATACTATGATTAGTCCTTTATGAGAATCTCTACCGAGCGATGTGAATCTCAAATTTCTGAAATGTGTTATTCAATAGCGGAAAAAGTAGATATGGTTTTTGTTTATGGGAAATGTTGTCAAATTGTAGTAGATGGAGTCCGTTCGTATAATGAACGTATGTAGTCGTGTATTACTGTTAGATAAGTAAATTAACGGTGCTTGACCATTTCCTAATAGAAAATTATTTTTCATCACAATTGGCTTACCCCAGACCTTGAATGACCTTCCTAATACATCGTTCTATTAGCCTTGAAATACTCTATCAGAATGTAAGTAAAAATACATACCGTTTCATTTTAAAAAACAGAGACGACCTTCATATCTCCGAAGCGCTTCCATTTGGACAAAAATTATTATCGTTCTATGATAGACCCCTATTTAAGGTGCTAATAGTTATTGCCCCACCCTGTATATATATAATTTATTCGAAGGTTTAATGGCATTCATAATATTCAAAATATTGCCTTTCACAATATTTTCTTCCTGCAGGTATGAATCTATAAAATCTTTTTTTCAAATTGTATGCCAGTTTCGAAATTTGTTTCAACTCGTCCTACAATTTTGTGGTTATGTCCTCTCGGGTGTGGAAACATCGCTGAAGCAGAAGAAGAAAAAAATTCTGCTGGCGATGTTCATCGCCGAAAGCGATTTGAAACATTTCCATTATTTCAGATCCTGTTTTCTTAAGATTAATATAGAACTCTATGCACTCGCGGAAATCACTCATCTTTAAGAATCGCCAAAGACACAGGTCACAGTTATCTGCAAAGAACAATTACTAGACAACTATTCAACCGATTATTATAAAACTTGGCACGCATATAGGAAAGCAATCGCGTACGCTACGAGTTTCATTTGTTTCCATTTCTCCAAACGTCTTCTATACCAGAAATCCATGAACTTTTTGGAGGCACATTATACTGTATGTCATAACCATGCTGAAATATAGTCTACTGCTATATGTATATGGCAAGCCACTATCTAACTTCTCGTGCCACTGTGCAGAAACCACGTTCTTCTTTTCTTTTTGTACCATTTTTGTATGAATCTTGTCGATTCATATTCCACGTTAACCTTAAAAAAAATTGTAAATTAGAATATTTTTAAGCAAAAATATGCTATGCACTTTTTCCATAGAGCAACTAATACAGCAACTAATCAAATTAGATGTACAACTGACAAGGTGTCAACCATATTAAAAATAACAGGAATAGAAACACACTCATTTTTACACCTTAGAGATAGAATGCAAGATATAATTTTTTATATGATATCCTCGGTGGACCTAATTCATGTTTTTTTAAAAGTAATATATTAAAAGATTTTCAGTTTTTCCCTTCACTTTTTCGAAAGTTCGAAGATGTACTTCCCTTGTATGAGATTTAATATCTCCTTCTACATCATAATTTTCTGAAATCTTAGGACATAACGAATGTGATTAATTGCATTGAAGTCTATTTTCTATATTTAGGTTATCCAAAGTATTTACAGAATCCGTATTTGAAGTATTCAGATATAACACATCTCCTACAGTGTACGCAAAACAACGAGGAAACTCAAGTTTTCTGCAACCACAGTTTCGCATGTCATGCGATTGCAAACAATTGTATGTAGTATATCCAACGCCGATGATAATAAAATTGTTTTGTACACAAAAATATTATTCGCCACCCATCACAATTGCTCAGGATTCAAACTGACCTAAGCAGGTTTGCACTTGATGATATACGGCATAGAATGTTTTCTATACAAAATATTCCTATCTATAAATTTTATGATAGCCCTCATTATCATTTGACTGATATAAAGTGAGATATTGTCCAAAAACCGATTTTAAGAAATGGATGTATCAAACAAAAATTCAATTGGGTTCGAATTCTTCCAAAGTGGTGTAATAATAATAATGACAATAACAATTGCTGAACGCGATTCGCACTATTTGTTTACTCTTGTCGAGTCGAACATGTAAAAACGCCGCTTGATATTACGTCGCATAAACATATACGTATCGTCGATCGAGACACGTGCGTTTCGAATAGCAACGTCTATAGCTTGAATCCGGTTTATACCGGAAAGTTCGAAAAACGACGGGTTCGAGCGTGACCGTTACGGTTCGAGAATCGACAGGTTCGGGCGTGATCGTTATGGTTCGGGGACCGTCGTGAACGTTAGGGCTACTCTACTCAGGCGCGGGGTGGTCACGTGGAAAAAGAAGCCGGTACGGCACGCGCCGGAGAAAGTATTTGCTCTGAGGCAATCGAATCGGCAGTATCTCTGAAGTTAACACGTATCGTCATCCGTAACGGATTAGTTTGTCGCGGTCATCGTTTGTTATTCATTGCGATCTACGATCAACGGATCGGTCGCAACCCTTCACGCGTCAATTAAAGTTTAATCTTATTTATTGAAAATAAATAGTGTCGAGTCACGGGAATCGCGCGGGAATTCCCAACGCGACGGCATAGCGTTGCCTTTCTTCGCGTAAAACCCCTTTTCTATACAAGCCCCGCGCGGCAGCGTGTTATTGCGGCCCAGCGGCAATTCCAAATTATCGTATCGCGGTTGGATCCAACCCCCCCCCCCCCCCCCCCCCCCAAGTCTCACGCGAGATATTATCACACACACACACACACATACGTTCGTTTTCAGTGCAAATATTCCTTGTACTTCTTCGAGGAGGTTTTTTACTTGGCTAGTCCAGGTTTTTCCTCCTCTGGGACAATAAATTCTTCATATTGTCCCCAACATTGCGTAAATTTATTTGAACCCCTTCCCATCTATTTCCCATTGAAACAAAGAAAATTCGAATAAGAGATTGAACTGCGGAATCTCGACGCTTTGACGAGGTTTTAACAAAACAACTCTCGAGACATTTACTGGCTGTTGTTTATAGCCTAATTGGTGTGTGTGATCGTTCATTTTTCTATTCTGACCAATTGCAGCCGCAGCTCTTCTAAACATTTGGGTCAGCTTCTTCACGCGCCAATTTGTGGGTTAATCGGTAACTGAATTTGTTCACGTACCTCGTCAAAGATTGTTTACAAGTTTATTATCTATGCGACTTCACACGTTTTCAATAGGAAATTAGTAAAGAGAAAGGAAAAGTATTAGAATAAATTGGAATACAAATGTGGCAAAAATTTTATGTTTAATAATTAATTAACTTGCATCTATCATTTTCAGTTTTGTTCAACTACAATTTTTATGCGTTGCAATGTTTATGGACAGTAGAATATATAACAATACTGTCAAGGAAAATGAATATTCCGATTACGGACAGTTCATTATTCTATGTATTTTAATTACTTCGCATAATCGATCATCTATAATACATTTAATAATTTTAAATATAAATAAAAGTTAATACACAATTTATTCACCGTATTTTCTAAAATACGATTTTATTAAAACTACGTTTCTTTTTAATAAATTGAAAACTAAAAAGGATAAAACAATTTTACGTGTTCATTAAAAAACGATGTGACATATGTACACCGTGCATACTTAATTTTTAAAGCGCAGTACTTTATATGATTTTGTATCATATTCATGAGTATATATATTATATTTATATCATCTTTATGACTTCACATCATAGTTATGCATTATTGAATTATATCAGTCGTTTGAAATTTTATAACATAATTGCAGCGTAAAATACCAACCGAATATTTTATCCGTAAAATTAATTTCGAATATATTAATTGCAACCACTTGCATTTTAATTAAATTAATATGTAATTTATTTCATAGAAGTGTTCCACATTCAGCGCATATTGTATTCAGACAAATTGTTACGTTAATTGAAATTTGGTACCATCTGTTTCTCCGAGTATTCTAATTTTTACCTGATCAACTGGCATGGTGCATGATTATTCAAATAGGTAATCTGCAAATACTTATAAACTTTAATTTACTTTTATAAAACTATTCCGATTACACTGTTAAGATTCTTATTACTTTTGTTATCAATGAAATAACAGAATAAGTCACAGAGCTACTGAAATATTAAAATGTGAGTTTTAAGATTCTTAGCAATTTAAGTGTTTGTGGAATTAACTACCTCAGAAAAGTATCAACTTATAATATACTGTGATGTACTTATACAAAAGCATTATAATTTACCAAAAAAAATTGGAAGAAATGCTTCTAACATTATAACAATTTATGAGGCAAAAATCAACATTAACATCGCTCTGTAACACGTAACAGTTGGTGTTTATGGCGACGTACCGAAGCGTGTTTAGAATATACAGGGTATCACTGCAGTCGGACCTCACCCTAATATATTAAAAGCGACTTTATGTATGGAAATATGTACTGACAAAAGTTATAGGATATCAAGGGGGATATAAGATGGTGACAACAATTTGACCAGGATGGTCAATTAAATATCACATGAACATCTTCAGTTTCTTAAATTAAACACCCGATTTTTCATTGCATATTCTTGTAGCCCTCCTCGAGGCGTTTTCAAAACACTCCCTATGTTTATTTTTTGTGCGAGTCATTCTCAAGATATAAAGCTTCAAAGTTGATATATTGTCGACATTCACATTACCCAAGATGTACCGCGCGAAGGTTGGACGATCAGATTTACGCTACTTATGTGTCAACTTTGAAGCTTTATAACTTGGGAATGACTTCAAAAAACAAACATAGGTAGTGTTTTGAAAACGCCTCGACGAGGGCCATAGGAGTATGCAATAAAAAATAGGGCGGTTCTATTTAAGAAACTGAAGGTGACGTTCATGTGAGCTCCAAACGACCATCAAAGGTCAAATTGTTGCCATCATCTTATATTCCCTTTGATATCCTACAACTTTTGTCTGGAACAGTTTTTCATATATAAAGTCGTTTCCAAAAAATAAGGGTGGGGTCGGACTACAGAGATACCCTGTATGCATGAGTACGCACGAATATGAAAAATCAAGAACTCAAATTGGTGAACAAAATATTATATACTAACATTATACCAGTTGTACTAATATTATTTAGTTGTCTCTTCGTAACACTTATAAAAACTGGAATATAAATGAACCACTATAACGTTATATTTACATTTTAAAATATTGCTCAAAAGGTTCTTATACTGCGAGTATAAAGAAAGCGAGGTATATAAATAATTAGTATAATGTATAAAATATTATTATTAGTATATAAAATATACTAACTTTTTCTGATTTCCTTTTATGTCAGAATATAACTTTATTAAAATAATTTTTTATTTCATAGAACTAATTTATTTTAAACGTATTTTTTTTTAAGGAGGCATATACTTTTGCATATCTCAAGTTCATTACGCGTAGTAAAATTTATATTCGTATAGCACATCTGATTTTTTACATTTTCGGGTTTAAGACGTGAGAATGTTTACTCTGTAGGTCTATAATATTATTCTACTATCATAGTTTTTTGATAATAAGAAAATTATTGCAATTGTGTATTCATACATGAATTGCAGTTGCATTTCTACTATTTTGGTGTCAAGATAATTATTCTCACTGTACTATGTATGAAAGGAAAGCACGTGAGGTACATTTTAAAAAGATATCTATAGTCCCTTATTTACAATAATATAATCCAACTAAATAATTATTTCTTACGAACATGAATAAGGTTGTAATCAAGAAAGTATTCATATAGCATATCGTGCGATTGAATTATACATAAAGAAAATGGGGTTAATATTTTATGGAATATCCATTTACTCGAATAACAGCCTGTAATCTTCATGGCGCAGATACTAGATCAAATTTTCCGTCGTCTTGTATCAATATTAACTCATTTTTCGTATCCAGCTTACTTGAATTCCTCGCGAGTACAAATATAGAAATTGTGGGGAGTTTTTAGCACGTGAGAAAAATTATACATGAACCATTCTTGAACAACATGCAAGATGCTCATTCAGGATCATTATCCTACGGAAAATAGTAATTATCAGGAAGATTTAATTCTTTCGTACTTTCTTCTAAATTTTCTTACAAAATATTTGTTGAGAAAAGAAAATCGCCTTTCTTAGAAATTTTTTTAGTTTTGGGACACTCTGCTCTCTTTTTTAATTTTTAAAGCGTTAATCTGTACAAATATTAAAAAATATTGCAAGAACATTATCTTATTGAAGGTTTTTTAATATCCCATACCAACAAATCGATTTATAACGTAATCAATAATGTTTAAATTGCCTTCATCACGTGTTTCAAAATATCCCCATACTAACACATTACGTCCATTACTTTTGGTAGTAAGCTACAATTTTTTAGTTCAAATATCTCACTGTCTTTTTGTATACTTATTTTTTATCGTCATTTGCAAACACGGTATATTTATTTTTATTGTACGCATTTCCAAAAGTCTAGAACTTGATTAATATATTTTTTTGCGAAATTCTATTTGTAATTCTTCGCACTAATGATTTTTTGTTGCAGTGCGTGCATGGTATCCATGCTTAATCTAATTAGTATGGATTCGGAATGAATAATTCTGTTTGGTATTTCTTACAAATCTTGTCCTATTTTTGTTGCAGCAGTAAACGGAACCTCTTTTAGTTTACACAATACAAATTTCTCATAAGTCATATATGTATAATCTATCTAAGCATAATGAATTCATTGCAGTCTCAGTTTTTTTTATTTTTTAAGAATATACTAATCAATAGCAAAACTTTTGCTTGCCATGCTTCCTATTTTTCAAGGAGAATTATCTTGTTTATGAAATTTAACCATTATATTTTGCTCCTCAATCGTTGGTTCTCTGGTTTTTGTGACTCATTTGAAATTTCACATTATTAATTAACGTTATCATCATTAAACCTAATGTAAATCTAACCTTAAATCATTAATAATAACGAAAAACTACCTGTTATAATTGTATATATTGAAGTAATTAAAGACACATATATATTCACAAATTATTAGAATGTTTCTTCAGCTACTTTTTATTATGCTAAGCTATTTATTGTAAATAACAAACACATAAGTGATCTATTTGCAATTGCAATATATCATTGTACAGCAAACAGTATATTAAAAGTAATTACTCTGACACCAAAATGTAGATGAAAGTACTTTTCAAAGGTTTAAAGCCAGACAACGTTAACTTCATAAAACAATACATTAGACAACGTATGTCTAGTTCGCATTCTTCGATCCTCAATAAATTTCGCAAAATTTTTATCTTCAGAACCTTTTTAACTATTCATTTTTCATAATAACATTTTTGTAATCGAAATGTACGATTTTGGTGATCGTAGATCTATCATTAATACAATAAACGAATTTTTGCAGCTAACACTGACTGACTCTACGCCCTCGCAGTAATATACTGTATCAATACTTTTATAATTTACTGTACTAAAATCTAGAAAACAACAATAATCTCGAACTTACCAATCGAAGGTATCCGTCCTTTCAATGACAGTTTGTAAACAACGAGTACCGATACTGTCAACCACACACACGTAATCGCGACCGGTGTCACCGGTCTGAAGATACGATCACGTTCATGTTCTCTGTTCACCCCGGTGTTACTTGAATCGCGTGCAACGAAATTTCAAGCGGATTTCACAGATTTTAAACGAAACCACGCGACACGTGTACACGCGCGAGCAAAAAAATCAACGTCAGACACGACAACATAACACGATCAGCACTGACGAATTTTGTATTGCGTTAACCGACGAACCTCGACACTGAAACACGAAAACACTTTTCGCGATAGCAAAAAAGCACGAACGAATAGCATGTCACGATCACCTGGAAGGAGAAAATTCACGGCACGTTCGCCTTTCTGCTTCTTCTTTTATTCCTTTTTTCGAACGTTGACTGATCCTGTTGCTCTTACGAAGCACACCGCCTCCAGCAGACTTCTTAACAGACAGTCGATGTGCAACAAGTGTCTTAGACCAGGACACTCATCCCACGTGCTCACTTACTCTTCTTTCAACGTGTCGTTGTGTCACACTCGATTCCACCCTTCGTCATTCACGATAATGAGTTTCCGTTACGTTCGTGTATCTGAAAATAGAAGAAACGTGATGGATTAGATTGTTATGCACGCTGAACGCTTCAGTTTAATTATTGCAGAACCATTAATTAGTTTTGTAAATACGATACATTGCTTGAAATTTAACGTAAATAACTTTTATTTAGTGATGTAAAAAGTATTGTAGTATAAGGGGTAGTTATGAAACAAATCTCTCGATTGTATATTCTTTGTAATATAAATGTTGATTCCACATGCAAAAATAGGTGGAAAAGAAGAATGAGATTTCATTGTATTCGGTTTCGTTTTTAAGAAAACTGAATTTACGAACTTTTGAATGTGATTGTAAGAAAATTTGTTTACGGAAACCAAAATGACAATTGTAATTCTTTTATTAATCCAATAATTTATGTTACACATTAGCAAATGTAATTATTATATCATTAATCAGTGTGTTTTATGATATTGTTATTTATATGTGTATTTATCCTACTTTCAATTAAATATGTATGTTATGTATTAGTACATCAACAATCTCATTAACGGTAATAATTGATAAAGTAGGTACAGTAATGATACTGATATTTACATTTATTTATTTAGGACATTTATTAATCATTAAATAATGAAAGAGTTATTGGAATTACTCTTTTCCTTGTAGTAAATTATATCACTCACAAATATTTTCAAGAATATTGAAACTTATTTTCCTCGAAAAAAAGAAGCGTATGAAAAAGAAATACTTTTTTTCGACTTAATTTTATAAATACAATCACTATCCAATCTCATGTACCATGATTTTCTAGATATCCCATACAATCGCACTCTAATTTCCAACTTCCTATACTTATAATATTTCATACTATCATTTTGTTTCGAAACAGAGTCGATATTAAATTATTCGGTGATTTCCAAGATTAGGAATTTGGAGATTGGTAAATCAGTAAAGGGCCTAGCCGAATAAGGTGGTCAAATGTGCCCTTGAGTCAAATGAGAAACCCAATACGTCAGCCGGTAGCATATCCAAAAAAAACATCTCACACCAAGTTTCAACCCCCTACCTCATCCGTGGGGGTAGTAAAAGGGTAAAAACGAAATTCCGGTTTTTGGCCTATTTTGCCTATTTAATTTCGTATAAAAATTCTGAAACATTTAGGTCCACATAGCGCATATTATAGAATTTTTTCAGATTTTTTGATCGTAAATTGTAGCTGTGAAAAATCAAAAACCAAAAAAAAATAGGAAAAAATGCGATTTTTTATTGAAGATGTCGGAGCACTACTTTTATATTAATGTGGTAGTTAGGTATTGGTACAACTATTATCCTCTAATTTTTTCAGATTTTTCGGTGAGGTGCGCCGTAGTTAAAAAAATCAAAAACCGATATAATCCTTTAAAAAAGTACTTTCCGCTTCGAATTTACATGCCTTCTTTTTTCAGTATATGTATTAAGTAATCTTAAATAGATTCACATTCATAATTGAGACAAATGATATATTAGTTAAAGAAATAAAATTCATTTATTAATTAATTTTACATCGTAATTCGTTATATTCCTAAACGTAAGATTTTCCTTTAGCGAATGAATTGGCTAAGTGGTTAGGGGTCCTGCCTCGTAATCTATGCATGTTTTTTGGTCGCAGGTTCGAGCCCGCCGGACTTGGTTTTTTCCATAATACATTTTTCATTTTTTTTTTCGTTTCTAATAATATTAATACAGTTTCAAAGTGTTTTTGAATAATTGTTATACATTTCTGCATTCACATGGTATAAAATAATAATAATATACATATATATTATTATATGTATTAAATACTATTGTATAACTATTACATACAGGTTCTTTGTACCATAACCACTTAGCCAATTCATTCGCTAAAGGAAAATCTTACGTTTAGGAATATAACGAATTGCGATGTAAAATTAATTAATAAATGAATTTTATTTCTTTAACTAATATATCATTTGTCTCAATTATGAATGTGAATCTATTTAAGATTACTTAATACATATACTGAAAAAAGAAGGCATGTAAATTCGAAGCGGAAAGTACTTTTTTAAAGGATTATATCGGTTTTTGATTTTTTTAACTACGGCGCACCTCACCGAAAAATCTGAAAAAATTAGAGGATAATAGTTGTACCAATACCTAACTACCACATTAATATAAAAGTAGTGCTCCGACATCTTCAATAAAAAATCGCATTTTTTCCGATTTTTTTTTGGTTTTTGATTTTTCACAGCTACAATTTACGATCAAAAAATCTGAAAAAATTCTATAATATGCGCTATGTGGACCTAAATGTTTCAGAATTTTTATACGAAATTAAATACGCAAAATAGGCCAAAAACCGGAATTTCGTTTTTTCCCTTTTACTACCCCCACGGATGAGGTAGGGGGTTGAAACTTGGTGTGAGATGTTTTTTTTGGATATGCTACCGGCTGACGTATTGGGTTTCTTATTTGACTCAAGGGCACATTTGACCACCTTATTCGGCTAGGCCCTTTTGTATCGTCGAAATCTTTCCAACATGGAGAAATTCCGTGTTTCAAAATAAGGATTGAAATTGAATGAGGAGGAGGGTGAATAAAAAATTAATAATTCAGAGTTGAGCCTCAAAAATAATAATTTATTGGCTCGAATTAGGGGAAAAAGCCTTGCGGCATAAAAAACCCCTTGACACATGTATTTATTTGTATTTGCATGGTGAAAGTGTGTTGCTTGTTATTTGTTATTCGAGGAGTGCAGGGTCTCACTCGAACGATATTGTGATATGTTTTTAATCCACCCTGCAATGGATGATTTGAGGAGTGCGGGGTCCCGCTCAAATCTGACGACACGCTTCGTAATCCACCCCGCATGGATGACCATTTGAGGAGTGCAAGGACTCATTCAAACGGCCCTGGTACGATAATAGAGCGACTTGCGTCGCTCATATTGTATTAGTCTATTCGAGCAGTGTAGGGTCTCGAATAGAATTGTGTATGAGGAGCGCCCTACATCGGTCCTATCGTGATTTATAAATCACGGTGATATAGTATTAATATATACAATACATTATTGTGATTCGCGAATTCGGTGCGATTCGAATTGTCACTCGCGATACACCAACCTTTCCCGAAGCTTAGAATATCGAAAGACTTTCGGTCCCCGATCCGTTCCGCATCACGTTTTAGAATCGACTGCCTTCGATATGTAAAAATCGCCCGAACATCTCCGCGTTGAGAAGTGACCGTTACAAAAATTCAATGCCATGTTTTCCAACGACGGCGAGAAAAATAAGCAAAAGAAAAAATATATCCGTTAGCCGATTTATGGCACGCACATGTTTAATTTCGGACCGATCCGGACGAGAATTGACAGACAAAAGATTTCGTTGAACCGTCCGTCGAAGCATAGAGCGACCCAGGGTGGCCTACGTGCCGACCCACTTGAGCCCTGCAATAAACTACTTAGTCGCGCCAAAAAGTCTACGTGCAGGTTCGAACAAGTCTAGTAATAAATTATTTAGTCGCGACAAAAGCCTACGTTCGGGTCCGAACATACTCCCCCCGTTGCGAGTGAAGCGAGTAATGTTATTGTGCGTTTCGAATAGTGCGATGTGTGTACAAACATTAATTATAATAATACATTATTTTTCATTTTCGAGCAATGGACACAAATTCGTAATGTTTCGTTTAACGACTCCGTTTGCGGTTTTGATCGTGACGACTCGGACCTCTCCATCGTCACCGGGATGAATCTCTGTCACTCTGCCCAGCCTCCATCGCATGCACGGTAGATTCTTGTCCATCAGGATGACGATCGAGTCGATCTTAATCTCTCCGCTTGATTTGAGCCACTTCTGGCGCTTTTGTAATTCGTGGAGGTATTCTTGATACCACCGTTTCCAAAAATCCTGACGAGCCTTCCCGATTACTTTCCAGGAAGTCAATCGATTGTCTGGAACTGAAAGATAATTATCTTCCGGCAGCATCGTGAGAGGCCGACCAACTAACACGTGCGCAGGTGTTAATGCAATAGGATCGTTCGGATCTGACGAGATAGGACATAGCGGTCGCGAATTCAGGATTGCTTCGATTTCTATTGCTAGCGTATTGATTTCTTCGAATGTTAAAAGTCGCTCGCCTACAACTCGCTTAAAATGATGTTTAAACGATTTAACCGCGGCCTCCCAAACGCCTCCGAAGTGTGGGGTTAATGGTGGATTAAAATGCCACGTTATATTCTTCGTTGTCGCAAAATCGGTTACGCGATCTTGAAATTCCGACGAGTCGAACAAAGCATATAATTCGCGAAGATGATTGTTCGCGCCTACAAAATTAGTGCCATTGTCCGAATATACGTGTATTGGTATACCTCGACGCCCAATGAAACGTCTGAAGGCGCCAAGGAAACCTTCGGTCGTGAGATCGCTCACGATTTCAATGTGCACTGCTTTAACGGACATGCAAATAAAAACGCAACCGTACGCCTTGATGCTATTTCTGTTCCGATGTTTTTTCTCTTTAATAAATAATGGACCGAAGAAATCTATACCGATATGAGAGAAAGCTACTGTTTCCTCGACGCGTGCTTTTGGTAAATTTCCCATTTTACCTTGTAATGGGGACGGCCGAAACCGAATACAACGAACGCACCGTCGTACAATTTTCCGAACTTGATTTTTTCCGTCAAGGAGCCAGAAACGATGTCGTAAAGTGTACAAAGTGCTTTGAATGCCGGTGTGATATGCCTGTTCATGTGTTTCGCGAATTATTAAATCGGTGACATGATGATGCGACGGTAAGAGAATCGGGTGTTTTTGCGAAAAAGAAATTTCGGCATTTTGTAATCGTCCGCCGACGCGGAGTAACCCGTGCTCATCGAGGAACGGATTCAAAGAGGCAAGTCGACTGCCCTTTGCTCCCCCCGATGCCGAGATGTTATGAATTTCCTCGGTAAATTGTTCTCTTTGAATCACCCGTAGGATGATTCGTTCCGCGTTCATCTTTTCATTCGCGCATAAGTTTCCTTTGTAATTATTGGATCGTAACATACGTAGACAATAGGCGATGACGCGTACTAGCTTGGAAAATGACGAAAAATTATTAAAAATTTCGCATTTATGAATTTTCGCTGCTAGACACGTATTCTTCCTTAAACCGGGTAGCTCCTTGACGAAAATCTGTGACGTTATTGGCCAGCTATTCTCGGGTTTACGCAACCAATGGGGCCCTTCAAACCACGAATCGTTCTCACAGAATACCGCGGGAAATTGACCGCGCGACAACGCGTCTGCCGGATTGTTGTTCGTTGTAACGTGTCGCCATTCGGCTTCCTTGACCGATTGAATTTCCGCGACGCGATTCGCTTCAAAAACTTTCAACGCTGTCGGAGATTTTTGCAACCATTGTAGGACTATCGTAGAGTCCGACCAGAAAATAACGCGATCAATGGCAAAGTTAAAGGCAGCTCGTGCTTCTCGATAGAGTCGAGCAAGTGTTAACGCGCCGCACAGCTCGAGCCGTGGTATCGTCATTTCTTTAATCGGCGCGACCCGTGATTTAGCGCACGCAAGACGGACTAAAATTTGGGTTTTTCGAGTGACGGAGCGGACATAAAGGCACGCGCCATATCCCGCCTTACTCGCGTCACAGAATCCGTGGATTTGAATAACATCCGGGTTTTCGAGCAAGAGTTTCCGATCAACCGATAAATTATTAATCAACGGGAGCTGATCCGAGAACAAAGCCCACTTCGAATACAAAGCTTGCGATACCGATTCGTCCCAATCGAGCTTCGTTTTCCAGCATTCTTGCATGAAGGTCTTTGCAGTTAGAATTACTGGTCCAAGAAGTCCGAGAGGGTCAAAGATTTTCGCGATTTCTGATAAAATTTCGCGTTTAGTTGATTTCGCAGGGGATTCGCGTGATTTTACAATATACATTAATTTATCCCCCTGCGCGTACCATCCGATGCCTAAAGTCTTTACTACAGGATTCTCGTCTATTATGCAATCTGATCCGAGAAGTTTTTCGCTAATGTTATCGAGAACGTGATTGTGGTTTGAGGCCCATTGACGTATATTAAATCCGCCGCGTCTCAACAATTCGATTATTTCGTCGCGTATTTTCAAAGCTTCGTCTAAAGAATTCGCCCCTGTTAAGAGGTCGTCGACATATAAGTCGCGCTTCAAAATCTTGGAGGCGTAGGGAAAATCCGCGCTCTCATCGTCCGCGAGCTGTTGTACGGTGCGAATGGCAAGGAACGGAGCGGAAGATACACCGAAAGTGACGGTATTTAGCTCGAATGTTCGAACACGATTGTTATCGTACCAGAATATGCGCTGGTATTTACGGTCTTCCGGGTGTATTAGTATTTGCCGATACATCTTTTCGATGTCGGCCGTAATAACATATATATGTGTGCGGAACCGGAGTAAATGTTCAAAAAGCTTATCCTGAATCGTGGGACCTACCATGAGCCTATCGTTTAGTGAAATATTTCTATCCGATTTGGCCGATGCATCGAAAACGACGCGGACCTTTGTCGTGACACTCGTGGTCTTTATCACGGCGTGATGAGGCATATAATAGCCACTTGCGGATTCATCGTCTACGAGCGACATGTGTCCGAGATTAATATATTCCTGCATCACTTTCGCGTATTCTGCCTTTAATGTCGAATCTGAATTTAATTTTCGCTGAAGCGCATGAAACCGGCGCAACGCAAGTCGTCGAGAATCGCCGAGGTCTCTATCGCCGGATCGGAACGGTAATCGCACTATGTAGCGTCCGTTTTCGCTACGTGTCGTGTTCTGAACGTAATGAGTTTCGCACAACGATTCTTCCGATAAAGATGATTCCGCGTCCACGGTTTCAATCAACCAGAATTTGGCGATTTGTTCTTTCAATTCCGATAAATTACATGAAATCTTCAGGCCATCCGCGTTATCCATCGTGCCGCCTACTACTACCCATCCGAGTTGAGTTTTTTGTAGAATTAGATCGCAGTCGTCGCGAGATAAATTAATCTGACCGATTGAAATTAATGATAAGGTGGCACCGGAGCCGATTAAAAGATCGACTGGTCGCGGTACGTGAAATTCTGGATCAGCGAGACGCAAATTGGATGGAATTTTAATTGATTCGCGCGGAAATCGTTCGTCCGGCACAAAATTAGTAATCTGTGGAACGGTTAAACATGTCAGAGTCTTTTGAAAATCGCTGTAAAGTGCCCGAAAAGTTATTGTAACGAGACTCTTTGACATGGTGGTCATTTCATTAATCGCATTAATAGGCATCGAGCACGGTTGCGTCGGAAGCTTTAATTGTTTCGCAAGATTTTCTGTTATAAAGTGTGCCGTCGCACACGTATCGAGAAGCGCGCGGGCTTCCGTAAATGTTCCGTCCGCGGCTCGTATTCGAACTATCGCGCTCATCATCAACTGCGATCGGGGGGCACGGGACACGGTGGTTAACGCGATTCCTGATTGTCATGCTAAATTCTTTGATTCGACTGTTTCGTTCGCGGATGTCGATGTTGACGTCGTTTGCACGGCGGATGTCTGACGGTTTTCAAAATTATGCAATAATGAGTGATGAAGATTCCCGCAGCGTTTACATCGCGACGATTTACATTGTCCGCGATGAAGTCGAAGACAATTTTTACATAACTGTTTACGTTTAACCGCATCCCACCGTTGAGATACAGTTAATTTTCCGAATGCCGGGCATTTCGAAATAAAGTGCTGCTGATTACAATACGCGCAAGTACCCGAAGTAGCCGTAACAAATATACGCGTGCTGGGCCCGGTTTTACGCGTTTTTACCGCGCGCGAATCACGATCGGCTCGGCGTTTCTCTCCCGTCGCGGCATTGTCGCGATCGGTGTTTTGCTCGAGAGTCAGTAATCGGAACGAAGTTTCGTTAATGAATTTGTAAAATTGATCTAACGTGGGAAGAATATCTAGACTCAACGTTTCTTCCCATTTTTGGCGAATTTCGTTCGGCAACGTCGTTTCGAGTATGCGAATAATTAGACCTGGATCCGGATTCACTCCTAACGATTGTAGCATGTTAATATGCTGGCGAACTTCATCGATTAATTTCGCGAGCCCGTTAGAGGTTGCCTTAGCCGGGGATTTTATATTGATAATGGCGTCGTAATGTTTTGATACTAATATACGACGTTTTTCGTATGAGTCGACTAACAAACGCCACGCGTTTTGATAATTCTCCGCGCTCGTGTTGAAAAGCAAAATCTTGTTTAGCGCGTCGCCTTGAAGCGAGTTTTTCAAATATAGAAATTTCTCTAAATCGGCGAGGTCTGTGCGCTCGTCGATCATGGCCATAAATGCATTTTTATATGATAGCCATTTATCTATGCTCCCGTCAAATTTCGGTAATTCCGCTACCGGTAATTTTAAAGTGCGTCGCCCTTCTACTATAGTTGTGTTTAGCATCGCGTTACCGAACGTGTCGTTAATTCGCGTTGCTGAAGTTCCGGCGACTGGCATGGATTCGACTTTACCCGCGACGTCATAATAACGATTTTGAATTTCATCGATGTCACTCAGTTGTTCATTTGACGGATCAATAATCGCGAGCTCATCGTGCAATTCTTCGTAGGCATGCATCAATTCCGTAACTCGATTTAACCGTATTCTAAGACTCGATTGATCAGATCGATTCGACGCGACGCAGTTCTCGAGCTGTGTTAGCTGCCTTTTAAGCGATGCGCGCTTTTGGCTAATAACTTTAACCCTATCCATCGTAAATCTCGCTTCAATGAATTATCCGCGTGAAATTAAGCTAAGCAAATTCTCTAAGAGTATAGCAAAGAATACTTAGCTTCACTGATGGACACCGTCGGCAGCGGGTGGCAGGTGGGCGAGAGAATCCCCGTGTGGCGATGGAGATGGTTGTCCTGAGGTCCTTGATGTTCGTGGTAGTATGCGACGTGCGTTATTGAGCACTGCTGTGACTCTTTATCGTTAAGTCACTTTACGTATTAATAATACGATAAATCCGTGAGGACACGGTAGTATGGTTGGCTTCGATAGCACAAGAAAATGTCAAGCTTGTTCTGTAGCGTGTTTCCACGTTGACAGTCAAAGTTAGACTAGACCGTTTCAGGCCCTTTTCGTTTCGAAGGACCCTCCCCCGTAAGGGAAGGGACCGTTGGTGGGAAAATTGGGGACCTCCCAGTTCGGGAAAATCACCCCCCTTTCCGCTTCTTGAACACACTTTCACCGTTTTACCGCTCGACCTCACAGGAGGCACCAAAATGTATCGTCGAAATCTTTCCAACATGGAGAAATTCCGTGTTTCAAAATAAGGATTGAAATTGAATGAGGAGGAGGGTGAATAAAAAATTAATAATTCAGAGTTGAGCCTCAAAAATAATAATTTATTGGCTCGAATTAGGGGAAAAAGCCTTGCGGCATAAAAAACCCCTTGACACATGTATTTATTTGTATTTGCATGGTGAAAGTGTGTTGCTTGTTATTTGTTATTCGAGGAGTGCAGGGTCTCACTCGAACGATATTGTGATATGTTTTTAATCCACCCTGCAATGGATGATTTGAGGAGTGCGGGGTCCCGCTCAAATCTGACGACACGCTTCGTAATCCACCCCGCATGGATGACCATTTGAGGAGTGCAAGGACTCATTCAAACGGCCCTGGTACGATAATAGAGCGACTTGCGTCGCTCATATTGTATTAGTCTATTCGAGCAGTGTAGGGTCTCGAATAGAA
Source organism: Megachile willughbiella (assembly GCA_945859595.2). Classification (NCBI taxonomy): domain Eukaryota; kingdom Metazoa; phylum Arthropoda; class Insecta; order Hymenoptera; family Megachilidae; genus Megachile; species Megachile willughbiella. The sequence continues at coordinate 4,027,466 of OX243798.1, forward strand.
TTGTGTATGAGGAGCGCCCTACATCGGTCCTATCGTGATTTATAAATCACGGTGATATAGTATTAATATATACAATACATTATTGTGATTCGCGAATTCGGTGCGATTCGAATTGTCACTCGCGATACACCAACCTTTCCCGAAGCTTAGAATATCGAAAGACTTTCGGTCCCCGATCCGTTCCGCATCACGTTTTAGAATCGACTGCCTTCGATATGTAAAAATCGCCCGAACATCTCCGCGTTGAGAAGTGACCGTTACAAAAATTCAATGCCATGTTTTCCAACGACGGCGAGAAAAATAAGCAAAAGAAAAAATATATCCGTTAGCCGATTTATGGCACGCACATGTTTAATTTCGGACCGATCCGGACGAGAATTGACAGACAAAAGATTTCGTTGAACCGTCCGTCGAAGCATAGAGCGACCCAGGGTGGCCTACGTGCCGACCCACTTGAGCCCTGCAATAAACTACTTAGTCGCGCCAAAAAGTCTACGTGCAGGTTCGAACAAGTCTAGTAATAAATTATTTAGTCGCGACAAAAGCCTACGTTCGGGTCCGAACACCTTTAGTAACTTGAGAGATAAGAAATTTGAAGGTTTAAAGGATCAGAAGCACGGAAAATTGGAAATTTTAAGATTGTTAAGTTTTGTGAAATTTGAAAATTTGAGAATGTTGGAAATTATCAAGTTTACATATTTGTTTCCTAAAATCTAATTGAAATCTAGCTGCACCACCTAACCAATATAGATAAAACTTATTCCTAATACTATAATTAATTAATTAATTATTCAGCATATGAAAACTAGCTGTAACAAATAATTATTTTTTTTCATTTATATCTTTATAGTCACATCAACCGCTCGTGGGTTATTGTTTGCGTTTTAACACAGTTTTTATGAGAGTCAAAACCTTTTACGTCATTTTATTTGAAAGAAAGATATTTCCATAAGGATGATATAGTATACACAAGTGCCTTAAAATGTTACATAAACGACCAGTTTGGTCTTTGTAGCACATTTTGTTATTATTTCTAAGATAAATCTCCCAGTGATTAAACGACTGAGGAAACAGTTAAGATAATTGTAACTTTTTTTATATATAAACAATAGAAGATTATAACTAATTACAGTTATTTGAATGACTACAATTTATTAATTGTACAAACCTTATATATTACGCACCTTATCTATAAATACTAAAAATCTACATTTATGAAAGAAAGTTTTAAATTAATAAAAATATTAAAATTTTTCAAAAAAATTTCAGAAAAATATCTAAACATTTTGATTAGTTTACATGTTCAAATTAAGCATAACTGTTGTTATTAATAGAATTCCTATTTAACTGTTCATATACTTTATTAATCTCCAACAAAATAATTTAAATCATTTTGCATTATTTTGTATATTTATATTTACAAAGAAACAAATAATATTTAACACTAAACCTACCAATGTATAATACAGATTTTCTTCAAAATTAAAAATGAAATTGAAAAATAATCAAACAAACAATAAAACATGAATTATTATATACATTAATTCTTTATCTCGATAAACGTCAAACAAAATTTTCAAGAAAACCACCATATCAAGTATTGTAACTTAAAATGATAAACTCACAAAATCGTCATTTCACCGATTAGACCGATTAATCGCGTAAAATGTTCAATTTATAAATATTTAATATATTCTCGAGAGGATCGAATCCTGATCTGCTGGTAGTAAAGGCTTTTGGGTGTAAGCTGCGTTCAATAGAATGGGTGCAGATAAGGATTTAATCGACCAACTGATCAATTATGAAAGGTCTGCCATTGGTGATTACTGTTCCGTGACCAAAATTGTCGCCCTAAATAGTCCATTACTAATAGTTATATGTTAGTGTCAGTATCTGTTCAGTCTCTGATGAACATATTTGCAGTGTCGGTGAAATGTCAGGATACTTAGCCTATTAATCATGCTTTATATCCGGAAACCTCTATTAACTAAGTAGGCACTTATTGCTCAAAGGACTAATGCCAAAGCTATGAAAGAGTTTCCTGCTTCAATACCCGGTCTACTGTTTCAATGCATTACATAATATCAGGTGCTTTATTAGGTTGTGAACGTACGAAAAATATTGAATATTGGACTCTTTTTTAAGGCAATTTCTACATGCGTTATTTGTGTGGAATATTCACTAGATTGTTTCCATCAAAGGAACCGACTTTGCAAATTTGATACATCAATTTAAAATAAATTTAAAAATATTAACAAAATCTGTCACTTTGATCGCTATTTAATCATATTTAAGTATTTATAGCAACAACAGCTTATGTCATTTTATTTAAAATAATTCAGAAATTATTCTCAGAAACTACGAGCATTTAAAAAAAAAAACGATTTACAGATTAATATTCAACACATAAAAATTTATAAAAATTGTTTGTTAGAGATTACAAAATCGAAATCATTAATAATTTATCCCTTAATTTTGTGGGTATGATTTTCAGTGACCGCCGTGTTTCGTAGCTTTTGTGATAACTATTCAGTTTGCTGTAAATATTTCACAAAATTTTTTTTTTCTTAATATAAATGTAAGCAATGACATTGATAAAATATTTTACCGTAAATTACAAAGTTGTCATGTTTACGCCGTTCAATTTTTAGACAGAATTTAAGAAACGAAGGAGGTGTACCATTCTTAGTGACCCCCATTGTATAAGGCGGAAAAAAAACGTTTGCCTGATATAACGTGAACACATTTTATTTCAATTCTATTAACTAAAAGAGATAATAAATTTTTACCACTACAAAAATAAAAAAGAACTAATAAATTTAAAAAATGTATAGAATATTTGATATAAAATACGGACTTTTATTACAGCCTTCTCATCTTTTTATCGAAAAGTCTTAATTACAACCGAATAATGTAATGTAAGAGTATGACTGAGAATTTTCGAAGGGATCCTATATTGAACACTACAATATTTTAATTTTTTTTAATTAAAAATAAATTAACGATAAAACATAAATCAATGTATATTATTTCCATGAAAATCAATATAGATTTAAATCAAATCACTTTTACGAGCATTGTAACTTAAAATAAGAAATTTGTTGAGCGATGATTTTGACAGCTTTGGTAGATTTAGTGTTAAAAAATTATTGATGAATTCCTATTCCTGTAATTCTCACAACTAGTCGATATTTTTAATTATTTCGTATCTTTTGTAGTGACTATTAGCGTAAAACACGTTTTCTTACATATTGATATTAAACCGTTACAAAGAAAAAAAGTGTTAAAAATCAATAATCAGGGAAAGTTGATATGTGCCAATACGAATGTGTATACTCTTAAAAACTGAATAGGTGTCTGTTTTTTTGGAATTATCGGCACCTGTCACGATAATTGAAGATCGTACATGGAAGTCGAGGATAGACAATCATACACAACAATAAGGTAAGTATTCAGTTGGCTGGACGTATTATTTCCACATATTATTCCCCCTATTATTGCCAGCAGAAACGAATAGTTTGATAACAGTATTCACATTGATGTCATAATACGAGTAAAATCTTACCGAAGTGCTTGCATATCGAATAATCTCACAAACAGAAAATGAATTAGGTCAGCTTACATATTGTTGTAATATGTTTTTAAATTTATTGTCAACTTAAGTATTTTCGTAATACTTTCTAATACGTAATTGTAAAAAAAAATACACAAATAGAAATATATAAATATAGAAGTGTACTATAAAATACTGTAAGTTTAAAAACGTAAAAAATATAATTATTCAAAAAAATCGTTATGTTTTGTAAAAGAGTATACACTATTTGTGCTCATGACAATACTATTTTATGGTTAACCAACTATTTGTTAATGATTTATTGTGCGACCATAAGAAGCATTTACAGTAAAAATTTGTTCAATTATATACAAATGTTTATTACGTAATGACTATGTAATAAATTGTATTCATTAATTTCCAATACTTGTTTCATTATTTTTGTTAAGCAATTGTTGTGTATTATTTTTTCCTACTTTTGTAGTTTTAATCGTTTTATTCTTTCACATTCTTGCTACTGTTCTTTTTCGCTCTCCATTTTGATATTTTTTAGGGCGGAAATTGCTCCTGCAGTATTTATTACCTACAACCTGTTACATCTTCCCTACTGTAATTGACTGAGAGGAATATACCTATTTTTTACGAAAAATTGAAAAATTTGAGATGTGGAATATTGAAAATTTGCAAACTTGGAAGTATGGAAATTTTTAAACTTAGAAACTTTGAAACTAAAAAACTAAGAAGCTATGAAAATTAGGTACTTGGAAACTTGGAAATATAAAAATTTTTAAATTTTAAAAGTCAATAAATTGAAGCTTTAGAAATTGAATATTTAAGACTTAAATTTGAAACTTTATTAATTTTATTTTTTTAAGTAATTTGTTCAAAAGTCCATGTTTGTGTAAACATTTTTCCTTATTGTTATTCACATAGCGTGCTGCTAAATCTGTTATTTAGATAAAATTGGAACATTCAGTATGTGATGTCAAGCAACAAAGTAGTAGGTGATCATTTCGTACTTTTAACATGACTTTGTAACAGTGTTTGAAACCCTATATTGATATTACATTTTTTTTAATTTTTTCAAATAAAATGTAATAGTAAAGTTTGGCGGTAAACAACTGGGCACCCTGCATATTTTTATCAACTAAATTCATCACATTATGCCCTTATCAATAATGTTATGACGCATAACAAATATTGGTGTAACTTTTTGTAAATACTTCAAAACTGTTCAAATTCAGTTCTACCAGAAATGAAAATGCATAAAAAATTTAATTCTATATTTTTAACTTATTTTTTGACATAGATCGACCCCTTTTTTCGTTGTACCACTAGATTGGAAACATCCTGCATTTTGGAAAATTCTATACGTGTAACACTTGATCCATACTCTTATAAAATCTAATAACGAGTACATCGTTATTTCTGTGCAAATTGTATGTTAAGCATTGTTTAGAAGGATCTATATAACGCACATGCAGACAGTTTTGTTCATTACAATGTGTTGAATTTGGAAATAGTTTATTTATCGGAATTAATGAGATAATGGTCACAAATGGTGCACTGGCCAGAAATGGTAAATTTGCTCTATCTCGACAGTAAAATAGCGTCGATAACGGTGCATCCTTTGTTAAAAGGACAATGGCAGGAAATGAGTTTTATTTTTAAACTCAACGGAGGGAGAACAAATTCCTTCATCATATTAATACATAAATATAAAAGGGTATTCAGCATTACAATCCCTTCCCATCTTTTTATCTCAAATATAAAAATAATTCCTTGTACATCTTTTAAGGAATTCGAAATTAATGAATACATACATCAAACGTTATAGTACAAATACAATAGGTATTGTTCTCATTCTTCAATAATTTACGATAGCTTTTTAATGATGTATGCTTTCCCATTAAGTGCACTTATACGGAATTTATTTTAATTTCCAAATGAACTACGTTACTAATACGTAACTGGTAAATAATTTGTTGACGATCGAACTCATTATGTGTTCGGACAGTTCGTTTGTCGATCAATTACCCAGCAGTGTCACAAGGGAGAGTTGAAAACTAATGCTTTAACCTGCGTAACATCAATTGGGACGGAAATAAATGAATGAAACCAATCGAGAAATATAGAGAAATGTGTAGTTTATAAACTCATTGATCACTTTTTAATCTCCATCTATTAAATGTATTTTTTTTTCTCTACTTGTTCAATTCCTGTATTTCAGTGTCTGATTCATATAAGTACGCTGTCATCCATGTGTTTGGACACCTTCGTGTTATCGGAATAATGTCAAATATATTTCACATAAAATCTTTTGATGTGCACACAATTGTTTTTATGTCATACGTTCGTATAGGATCAGTAACAAATAAAGAAGGAAACGTTTGTCATGAACTAATGCGAATAGAAGGACCACATTCAAAGATAGACAAAAAGAAAGAACTGCTCAAAATACAACAAAAAGTTTAACTTATTTAAAAAACCATTTAAGAAGATATGTCAAACAATTGTTATATTACCTTTAACAGTTAACGCTGACAACAAATCTAATAATTTTCACCTATTTGTTGATGAGACTTTTACTACGTACTTTGTACCAATTATTCTAAATGTTAATAACATTAATACAAGATTAGACTGGAGTGGAAAATACTTTTGTACAAAAGAAACGTGAATTACTAATATAAAGAATTTATTAATTTAAAGTACTGTTATTTTTATAGCTTGATAACTTTTCTTGGACTCTAAATAGATGATACTAAAATCTCAATTTCGAATTAAAATGTACCATAATCGTATAATATATCACATTTTCTGTTAAAAAATTCGGTATTAACTCTTGTGGGCACTTGTGAACGAGAACAAGCAGGAAATAAATATAATTGTAATTCAATTATAATATAAATTCAAAATACCTATTAGGAGACATGGAGGAATTTGAAATGGAAGTTCCATTGAATTAACGATGACTGAAAAGTTGGTATATCGAATGCAATGACCTTCTTTAAGATGTTACCAAAGAAATAAGAAGATAACCAATAAAACATGAACGTGGGATCAGAATCACCAGACTTAATCATAACAATCGGTGAAACTGCAGTTAAGAATATCAACGAATTGTGGTGATATGGCGAAGAAAGTAGCTCATCATGGACATCAAGAGAAGAGTTTCCGATTTTTACTACAGTTCTTCCTTTTATAGGTTCATACATTAATGTACACATAACATGTGAAATGGGTGTATGAAAATACATAAGTTACAACGATACATGCAGTATTTATACCATTCGATGGTATTTGTGGTCTTATAGCACATCCTTTTAATAAAGAATTCATAATTTCCAAATTATCATTTAGTTGATTTCAAATTGCATACCAAATCCCTCACTTGGGGTACACTATACAATTATATCTTAAAATATTATTTTCGTTAAAAAAAAGATCACCTTGAAATCTTGAAAGCGGCTTCAACTAATAAAGGTTTATGTCTCACGCAGAGTCGAGACAATTCTACTTGAAACATTTTTTTAACAACAAATAATTTTAAACAGTAATTACACCATATATGACTATAAAAATAATAAGGTAATCTAAGCATTATGTCCCAGGCTAGTTATAATATTATATTCAAAACTTAATTCCAAATACATGTTTTCCTTGTTTAAAAGTTCTGATTGCATACATTCGTGACCGATTGAATAAGGGTTCCAGTGATCAAAATTTCTTTTAGATATAAACAATATAAAATTGTAACTAAATACGTTCGTCTGAATGAGTAAACTTTCTACTTTCAGATAAAACAATAATAATCTATATTTGTGAAAGAAAAAGTTTTAAATTAATTAAAATCTGAAAATGATCATATCGCCCAGTAATACAATATTCGTGGCATATCCTAATTTTTAATTACTGACCAATGATATTAAATATGTATTAATTTAATCATTTTCATCATGTAATAAAAAAAAAGTCGAAATGGTAATATTTTGTGTAGTGAAGATATTTTATTTATAACAAATTCATGCCGACAAAATTCATTACGGTGATTTTAAAGACTTTTACTGACGCACCAACACTTTTCTGAATCGTTTTTTCTTTTTCTTCGACATTCAACAGAATTTATGTTACTTTGTAATGTAAGAAAAATAATTAAAAGTATATTAGAAAATTTTAAGTTATGTTGATATTATAACGATTTTAAAAATAAGCAGAACTATATTTTTCTATACTTACTATTAACCTAAATGTATGGAATACAAGAAATTACTTACTCTAATACAATAAATATTAATAGTGTTATAAATTCACTAAAGCTGATCCGTTTAATAATTCGGTTTCGCGTGAAATTGCGTCTGTGTCGATACAGTTTAATGACTAGTAAGTATCATATTGTCACGAACTAGTGAAATTCAATATTAATTTTAATATTGAAATAAAATAAATAAGAAATAAGATTAACTTGAATTGTCTATTATAATAATAAAGTAGACATATAATAAATCTAAAGCAACTGCAATATTTAGAAATTGTGTAAGATTAATTAATTACAACTTTAACAAAAAGACTCCCTCGATTGCTGAAGTCATTATAAAACAAGTTTAAAAACATTGAATGTAAGATTATTGTAGAAAATCTTGTAGATTTTAGAATTGTAGAAAATAATTATATCTACGTAGAGCTAATACATTTTGCTGTTACTCATTGATGAGTTTAAATGATCGGGATAAGCAGAAACGTTTTTATTAATAAAATTTCCACCGAATTATTAATTACCGGGACTCGTTTGAGCACTACGGCATTTACTTTATACGATTCAAAAAGCAAAAGGCTATCCACGAAGTTCAAACGTGCCTTTATATCGCCTCTTGTACCAAAGTTTAGAACTTAGCTGTTTACAGAAAAGGTCACGCTTACCATATTTTGGGATGCTGAAAACGTTGTCTACACGGAATGTATGCTAAAAGGACTCCGTTACCAACCCGAAATACTATTACCACACTAAGAGAAGTGGTTTCATTTCAACGGAATTCAACGCTGAGCGATTAAAAGGTAGTCAGTAAATTAATCAAATATTCATTAAAGGAAGAATAAATAGAAATAAAACATTAGATAATCGTAAATAATTAATTAAAAATTGTTGTTCGACATAAACTATTTATTTTCACATTCTCACAATATATGTATAGGGTGTTACCCGTAACGCTACTCACGATTTTTCACCCACTTGCAGCCACCTTACAAAAAAAAGTTTAGAACAGTATTTGTAAAGTATGAAGTGCACAATAGATATTAGTAAAGCAAATTTCGAAAACAGTTTTTTTTTTTTGGCAAAGTCAAGGTCACCTTGGGTTTTTTAAATAGGAACATACATTTTTTTTTATTCATAGCTTTAGAGGGCATCGAGACGAATTCAAAACACATGTTACATGATATATTTATTAACATATTTTTCGATTCACAGAAGTGGAAATGTGAAGTACTTAGCTTTTGACTTTGGTAGTGTAACCATTATTTGAGTCCAAAGAGATTACTGAATGTAAACACACGACTAGAATGAAAGAAAAATAGACTTTATTTAATTACATGTTCAAATGCATTCTACCTTCCATCAGGCAATATTCCGCTTTTGTACCTCGCATTTCCACTTCTGTAAATCGAGTAATATGTTAATAAAAATATCATGTAAAACAAACTGTTTTCGAAATTTGCTTTACTAATATCTATTGTGCACTTCACACCCTGCAAATATTATTGTAAACTTTTTTTTGTAAGGTGGCTGTAAGTGGGAGAAAAATCGTGAGTAGCGTTACAGGTAACACCCTGTATGTTGTTAACAAAGTCATAACTCCATATTGTTAATGTGTTTGTCAATGACAGTGAGATTACCTTACTAATTGTAACTTGGTATTTTTTAAATTTATCTGAGGATATTTTTTTCTTGTGGAGATAGTTTTGGTGAGTGACAATTATTTTAAATAGGTACCTTAAGTAGATTGTGGATTACCTTACAGTAATTTTGTAATTTCAATCTTATAATCTGTAATAAAATATTTCGGAATCATGAAGTAATTACAAATACGTATCGATTTGAGGTATTTTGCGCCATAATTCTTCTATTCCACTCTTCTAATGACATCGATTTTTTTGTCTTCAGCTTTAGTACAGAATATAGTGAGACAGCTGCTGCTTTAATACAGTAGAGAACGCAACTCTAGTGCGACAAAGCAACAATGATTGTAGCTTATTTGTTCCGCCATAAAATGTGGCTAGTCTGAAACGGGGTTTAATCCCTTTGGGACTTGTCGTATCGTTGCGCTTCCACAACCATTTTCTACCAAGCTAGTCACTTGTTATCCCTACTCCTTACTATGTAACCAATCACTTTTTAACTTTAGCACAGTAAAAAGTTGTTATTATTGGGATAATTATGCAGAATAAAAAAGCCACCTCCGATTTTTATGACATTGAAATACGTTCTCAATGTCATAATTCTGTATTTTTTATTTGACATGATCCACCTCTGTATTTTTTCAATAGATATGGCAGTTGAACTCATTCAGCTTTTTAGGTATTTGCAAAAATGTTATTTCTAAAATACATAAATTATCGACTGCATTTTCTGTTCGATAAAGTGTTAGATATATGCCTGAGCCGTTTATTTTGAAAGTGGGGCAAGTCCATTTTTTGTTATTACTAGATATTTAAGGGTTTGTATTTCAGTAAATTTAAAAATATTGGTAAACACAAACAGGCTAATTTTTTGTATTTTGTGGTATATATGTACTTATATTTATTATTGAACAGTGTTGAAAGTCCGGACTGAAAAAATAAGTTTTATTATACGTAAATAGAGTTTCCTCGTTTTCAAAATTGAATTTCTTTTCTGAGCATTTTACTAAAAACTAAAATTGCAAGCCGGTAATAGAAATCAGCAATGATACTTACAAGATAGGCCTACAGCACATCCTCACTCATATTCAGATTACCAAGGGGTCGGCAACCTTTTAAGAGTTAAACGCTTAACTTTTCCCGATGTGCTAAATTCTTTTTTAAAGGGCTAAATATAAGTACATACACTGCCGCTCAAAAGTATGTGGACACTTATATTTTCTTGAAATTTGTGTTACATATTGTATATTTCTATTGTAAAACAATATTTGTTGCTAAATTCTATTATGAATATGAATGTAATGTATTATAATAGTACTAAATTAACGATATAGTTATTCAATTTTCTTAAATAAGTAAATGTCTATGGGACCACCTTGATAGACAATTTCGAAAAATTTCCAAAATTGGAAAAACATTTGTGGGAAGTCCTAGAATCGGTATAGAAAGCTGTCAATAGTGAAATACTGAAAAAGTTAATAGCCACGATTAGTAATCGCGGTTAGAAAAGCACGCGATGGATATGTGAACAAAAAGAAAATATAATTATTTTTTATCATTATCGGTAAGATATTTAATAAATTATTATTAAAATATGTTCTCTAACACTGTACGAAATGGAATACATACAGGTTAATCGAAATAATCAGAGTAATCACAAATGGGCTTTAACAGTTATCATTATCTCCATTTTTTTTAAACTGGATTACCACATTTTCAAAATAAACAACTCATATAATGTCTTGTTTATGTTTTTTGCTGAAATTATCGAATTAATTTTCACAGTTAAATTATTATGAGAGTAAATATCTCATGAATAACATAAGAATTGTATGTATACATTTCTAATTTAATATAGAAACAATTACTGCAGCGTTCCTTTGTGCAATATAATTTTCGTGCATAAATGAAAATCCGTGCGTTTGTAACTCTAACAACAAAATACGACAAATTAATTAATTATTTACGTTTGTAAAATGTGATTTGTCGCAATGTGAAATGTCCACGATATAGGAACATTATAAAATTAACGAATTCTGAGTCGTTAAATTTTCACCGTACAAATCATTACTATAAATAAGAGAAAAACTGTGATACTTTCTTTAATAAAACGTTAACTATTAATACTATGAATGAAAATATGATGGTTTAAAGTAGCTAGAAAGTCAGTTTGTATTCGTAACTTCCCTATTGTGTTTTTAATATACATACAATCAATAAAACGCGATGAGAATCGTACGAGGACTTTATTATAAAAATATATTATACAAATATTAGACATTACATAAAATACTTATTTCATGAAAAAAGCATACAAAAAACTTGTCGAGTAAATTACCTTAATTCGCAAAACAGTAAAAAAATCGGAAACCGATTTTTAACGCACTTAATCTGAAAATCTGAAGTAACTACATAATAATAGTATTAATAATACCTATACAGGGTGGTCTGCGCAACGTGTGCACCTTTTATAACTTCCAAAATATGCGTTGCATGAAAAAAAGTTACATACAAAAGTTACATGGTTTAAAAGGGTACACTACATATTGCATTAATTTTTTTTACAGGTGGAGGCATTTCGGAGATCTGAAGGACAATTTTGTTTTTTAAATAGAATGCTATATTTTTTATATCAAAATATCATAGAGCATTGAATTCTGAATAGAAAAGTATTGATCTTTATTAGCCCTAAACCTAATAGGTAACGAGTAATTTCACTTTATTACTTGAAAATTTTCGTCAAGTAATATCAAGTTGGAGATTCAACCTTATTACAGATTTCCGCAGAACAGCGACATTTACGTGACATTGTAGCTTGTCGCAACTAACGTAAATGTTGAAAGTGATATCCATTGGTATTAATACATTGATGCAATCTGTTAACTAACGAAGAAACTGCATTCTGAATCATATCCGCACTGAGTGTAATGCATGCTTCTCGTATACGATGTTCAGGATACCCTGTATGTTTTAATGTTCCCCACAGAAAATAGTCTAAAGGCGTGAAGTCTGGCGAGCGGTAAGGCCACGGAAATTGTCCACCACGACCAGTCCGTCGATTGGGAAATTTTCTATCCAGTACTTGTCTTACATTACGTGCGTAATATGCAGAGCAACCATCATGTTTGTACCAGATTTGTTGACGAACATTTAATGGTACATTTTCTAACAAAGATGATAAGCTACAATGTCACGTAAATGTCGCTGTTCTGCGGAAATCTGTAATAAGGTTGAATCTCCAACTTCATATTACGTGACGAAAATTTTCAAGTAATAAGGTGAAATTACTCGTTACCTATTAGGTTTAGGGCTAATAAAGGTCAATACTTTTTTATTCAGAATTCGATGCTCTATGATATGTTGGTATAAAAAATATAGCATTCTATTTAAAAAAACAAAGTTGTCCTTCAGATCTCCGAAATGCCTCCACCTGTATAAAAAATTAATGCAATATATAGTGTACCCTTTTAAACCATGTAACTTTTGTATGTAACTTTTTTCGTACAACGCATATTTTGGCAGTTATAAAAGGTGCACATGTTGTGCGGACCACCCTGTATATTAAAGAAATATGAACATATATTCACACCTCCTTCAATCCAAAATCGACATTTTTAGATAGCTTCTTGCACTTTTCATTTTTCGCAGCTTCAACTTTCAACTTAAAAATCTGAAAAAATTGTATAATACGTCTTTTATGAACTGATACGGCTTTGACTTTTAATAATATTTTTCATGCACTAACCTGGAAAAGTTTTTAAAAGATGTGATTTTTCGTTTTTTACGTTTTGCTACCTTCTTAGTCGAGATACAAAGAACTTTAGTTGAAACTTAGAACAAACTTTTTTTTCTTTACAAGTTATCGAATGATATTGCACAAGTCGGATTTGGTTTAACGACACTTTTCATCCCCTTATTCGGTGATGCCTTTTTATAATTTATATATTTTCGTAAATATCTAAAAAACTAGAACAATCCGATTACTATGTGTATAGTACCTTGATAAGATATTTTAAGACCATCGAAATCGGAGATGGCTGTTTTATGCTGTATATGTACCATTACCCATTTTATAGAAGAAAGAACGGAAAGGAGGGGACAACGGTAGGATGATTTTTCCCAGAATCTGCTAATGGACTTGTCAGTAATCAAGTTACTGATCAAATGCGTTCAAGCTTAAAATGTACTCAAGATTTCGAGTTCATTCCAAAAAAAAAGTTTTATTTCACACGATTCGAATTCTTAATATGGCAGGTGATATTTTATTTGAGATATAGTATTTTATGACGATCGCTAGAATGATCGATAGAATGAACTAAATAAGTGGTGAACACATTTATAAGACACTAAAGTTTGTTTGTGTAAAAAATTGTTTCATCAACTTATCTCCACGTGCATTGACTTGCAAATCCTTCGTTTTTGCAATTTTTATAATGTAGGATAAATATACTATAAAATGAAATGGAAGAATAAGTAAAACTGATACAACAAATGCTCATTTTGTCAATCCTTAGAGTTCTCCTATTAAATCATAGCAATATTGTTACACGTTATTTGTATCTTGCTATTATTTAATATATTTAAAAAAAAACCGTGGACAATAGTGAAAAAAACGAGAAGAGAAATCCTGTCATCCCATCTGTTAAAGATCATGTAATACATATCTAAATATCTTTATGATGAATGTCTGTCGATGCATGTACTCCATTATCGCCAAATATGTTGTCCCAAGCCTCACATCATTATATAAGGATTTTCCTTTAATTTGATATAAACAAGGTTATTATCTGCAGCAGTTGCATTTCCACTGCATTGATAGTCGTCAAAGTTAGAATCCTTTTCTCAGAATCTTAGGAACCATCTTCGGCGATGCATATAAATCAGACATGAGCAGCGGGTACTTAGGAAATCGAATCGGAGATATCTCTGGCACTGTAGAGCTCGGCTGTGAATTCGAAATCAACCGTATGCATGATGATTCTATGAACTGAGATAGGTTACTGCTCTTTCTTAGGTTAAAAGAGGAAGAATTGTATGGTATAGTATATACTAACTTCCTATAAAATAATTTCTTATATGGATGCAGCGACGTATCCAAGTGCAATTGCATTTTATTCATTAACGCAATCCAATTTTTTGTTAAGCCTATCGACCTGCGTATGAAGGTACTAATTTAAGGTCATCAACATGTCGATACTTCACGAGATATTTGGCTTTTCATATAACATAAATATAGCAGAAACGTTATAATAATATAAACTATTACTCTTTATTACTGTAAAATAAAAATTCGTTCTTCCATATTTCAACCAAAAAGTAACTGATCGTAACTTACAGCAATGCGTTCATTAGGATAAGTATTAGTGTAAATGATAGGAAACATATATTAGAAATTTCATAGGTCATGTGCAATGACTGCGCGTACGAGACGATGAAAAATTATATTACGAATATTATGAAAATCATAATAATGCAATAATGAAAATCATAATGCAAGTCGTCTGTTTTCTATTTCTATTTTTCTATTGAAAAGTTATAATAAAAGTATACAATGACTTCGAATCAGTTTTGTTCGTAAATGAAACCAATCTGAAGAATTGTAAACTCAATCACTATGACACTATATTATTACATAAGTAAGTATGTAATACGTACGTATTAACATTATGTTGATACGTAAGTACGTAACACGCGTTAACACGGTGTTAATACACAAGTACATACTATGTGTGTTAACACTATGTTAATACGTAAATATGTAATACATAAATATAACACTATGGTAATACATAAATATGTAACACATAAATATAACACTATGTTAATACGTAATTATGTAATACATAAATATAACATTATGTTAATACATAAATTTGTAATGTATACACATGTTAATACATATTAATGTCATGCAGTAAAACCTGCATCGAAAAAATGTATTTTGTTGTCTCTATATTGCAACGTCTCTATACGTACGTAGTGACTTATATATATGTATATACATCTTTTACCGATTCGTTTGTATTGAACTTTTAAAATGGCGGACGTGCATTTCATTTATGACAAAGCAAATGGTGATGTTAGAAAAGCAGAACGCCTGTATTGCGAAACTTTTCCGTATCGCACGCATCCAAGCCGCGGGGTGTTTAGTGAGATGCATTTCTTTTGAGAAAAACGGGAACATTGAGGCGTAATTTTCGAACTTGTGAAAGACCAAGATCGGTGAGAATTCTCCGCTTTAAAAGAAAGCGTATTTTGTAGAGTTGAAAAGAATCCTGATACCAGTTGTCAAAGCTTAACTCTTGAAGGAAAGGTTGCAAACCGTTGTATCGAGTGACAAATTGTATATGACTAATTGTTATTTCTTTATACATTTCAGCCAACATATATATAAGCATTTTGCAGGAACTGTTCGAATCAGCTATTTTCTCAAATTGATTACCAGAAGAGTCATGCTACGTGTGAAATGTTTTTTTTTTTTAAACTGTAAGCTTTCTAAAATCTCTAATTAATGTAGTGTTACGATTAGTTTGGGAGACTCTTTTTCAACATTTTCAGTCATATACTACAGCGATATATGTAAACAAACAAAAGCAGTTAGTATTAAAATGGTTTACACGATTTATGACACATGCACCAATGAAGCGTTTCCAAAAAGCAATTTTCTTTTACTAATTTAGAACGGAACAATGCATCTATAGTGGATTGTACTTATAACCTCTTAAAGTGTAGAATACTAAATGAAATAGAAAGCAGGTGAACGTTTCAAAAAAGAAGAATGAAAATGTGATGTTGTAAAAAAGTAGAACGTGCGGTTAACTATGTATATATGTGATAAAATGACACATGAGCAACGGAAGATTTATCGTGTCCATTATTTTTGAAAATATAAGAAAAGTTTGCGTATAAAGTTTATATAGTATTGAGTGGGTCATAACTTAGCATTCGTAATTTTTGAATAAGTATCTCCTAAACTAATGATTTTTTTACATAAATAGATTAATACTTTTTTGTAAAGAATATGAAGGCGCATCAGCTGATGCAATAAAAAATATATGATTCCATTTAAAAAAACATTAATGACCTTCATATTTCCTTTACACGTTCACCTACAAAAAAAAAATACGTCAGAATGTGCCCCCCTCGAAACCATTCAACTTCATCTGAAACATTGTTTGCTATGAGTAATAATAATGACGTAAATCTAGATGGCAAAATGTGGCGAACCGCCTTGTATATTTACTTAATAGCGACAGAAAAAAGTACGTAAAGATATTAACACGTTGAGTGCGGCGCCGATGTAAACTCGGCATTTGATACCAAGCGCTAAACTAGGCTGCGCGACGCGGAGGGTCGACACTTCATTAGACTGAAGAGTATAAGCAGAGGATTACTTTCTTTCATTATTTCGTTTGTCGTTTGAACTGTGAGAATGGTGCAGCCAATGCACATGTATACAATTTATAAACATAAGATAATGGAGTGGGGAATGCCAGAAAGGCATAAGAGCGGACACCAAGAGACGACCAGTCGGAAACAGCCACGGGAGTACAAAGATTCACTGCAGCAGAGAGAATGTAGTTTTACAGTGACTATTTTGAAAAAGTTTTGTTACCCATCAGCTAAAAATGTTGAGAAGACAAAGTGATAGTGACTCATCGAGTGAGCCATCTGTACCACGCAAACGTCGGCGTCAGTCCCTAGACTCCACGCCGTCCAAACGAAAAGTCTACTATGAGTCCCCAGAGACCGATGTAGTACTCAACGTGTTAATGTATTAAAACGCTGAAAATAATAGCAAATTTTAAAATAATAAAAAATAGAACAAATACAGTACATTACCAAAAATAATAGTTAGTTAGCACTTATATTAACAAAGCACAAAAGTAATTGCAACAAACAAATAACAATAATAGTCGCTATTTAACAAAGTCAGTCAGATATAGAAAACTAGTCATGTAATACATATTTTATATTTACGATAATTTATTTGCAATGTTACAAACTATAAATTATTGTAATAACAATTCCATTTATATTTACTAACATTGACCACCTTTTGTATAAAGAGAAGGAATGATTTTAGAAAAGTTATTGTTAGAGAAAAGGGGAGAAGAAAAGAAAGAAAAGAAAAGAAAAGAAATCTGAAGTTCATTTTAACAGAGAAAGTACATTTTAACAGATCTACTGAAACTACATATGTCGCTCGCGCTACTCTCCTCGCTCTTGGTCTTATTCAGTCTGATTCTGATTCTCTGATTCTCCTGATTTGTAACGGCTCGCACTTTTATTCTCTCTCCCTCTCTCTCTCTCTCTCTCGCACTCATCGTTCATTCGCCAGTCCATTCGCTCTTGCCATTCGCGCGCATTTACAAAACCTATAACAGTACTTACAGTATAGTTTATTTTCACTCATTTACCGAATGATTCAGCGTTTATGTTATTTGGATTAAATTATCGTACAAGTTCTGTAGTGTAAATGATTTTTGAATGTAGTATAACTGAAATTGCGTTATTACATATTTTGCTTATGATAATATTTGATTTTCATTAGCTATGACCAATATGCTTTATTTCTGAAACATGTCACTAACATTATTTTTATTACTAATATACTAGTATTATTTTTATTACTAATATCTTTCAATTGATGGTTTTATTTCAGAAGTGATATTTTTTTACAAAAATTTTAAATATCGCGAAAGAATTAGTAATACTAGAAAAAATGCAATGTCATTAAAGAAGGAAGGGAATTCTCATGAAATCGCATAAAAATGGGTTTAAGGAAATATTAATTTTATTATCGCATGTATATTATAAAATATTCTCACATTACTTTTAGCGTTGGTTTTATAGCCTCATTAAAAGCAAAGATATTTAGCAACGTAAGTACAATGTTCTGGGATCGTTGATTTAGTTCGAACTTTGTATACTGGCAGATATGATTGCTCTGCTTATGGAAATATAGGATTATAGAAGCAGATATTCAATATTTTTTATGATCGTTTTATGATCGTACGTTTCTCATTACCATAAATACAGTTTTAATTCCTAAAAATGTTAAGCATCGTTATCGTATAGCAGTAAAATACCAGAATATTGTGACGTTGATCCAAGACTTAATTTCTTGTAGACAAGAATGTTATTATCAAATAAATTCTATTTATTTACATCTCGTATTATAATACCATTACTTATTATGATATTACTGTTCTCCACATGCAAAAATGCATATTAATTTTACGTAGAATGAGAAACTTGAGGCTTTCACGGCCCGGCTTCAGACAGTTATTGCTGTTGAGGCAGTATCAGTGTGTCCTCAGATCCCCTGATGAAGCTAGCTGCAATGCTGGCGAAACGTTGGGAACTTTCTTCCTTTAGGACACGGCTTACACCCGAAAGCCTCAACAGCAATAACTGTTTTACGTAGAATGTTTATTGAGATGACTATAATAAATGATATGTGTAATAAATGAATGTAATGAATAATAAATTAATATAGTCGTTACCTGAAAATAATAAAGCATAACATGAAGATCATGTATTCTATGCATAAAGTACGGGTATTAAAGGAAACGATAGTGATAAGTTTCATTTTCAAGTTCCCTTGTGCGACCAGAATTAAAACCTTTATAAAATATTACTATGAAAATATGTGATTTTATATTAAAATGTAGTAATATATTAAAATATATAGTACTATATTAAATTGTATTACATGCGTGCATAGTACAATAAGTAATTACATAATAGTAGGATGCATAAATAAGAAAAGTTTTGTTAATAACAAAAATTTTCACCCACAAGGAATTAACCCCTGATCAATGACAATATTCCGGCGATCAATGACAATATTTTCTTGTATTACAACTTTAATCATGGCAATGCAAAACCTACAATTATAAGTATCTAGAAAATTATTCAATCTTTCCCCCTCTAATATTATATCTCTATAAACTGGACATCAAATCTGCCTCTACACAAAATTTGATCTAAATCAACGAACCTAAAAATTTGCAATCTCCTTATTTAATACCTCCATATTTTATAGAGCAGTAAAAAAATTCCAAAGAGCAAAATCTAAATGTTTTAAAATGTACATACAATAATAAAACGAATATTTCCTTAAATTCATTTTTTATAAGATTTTAAAATCAATTCCGTTCTTATTTTGACAGCACTCAATTTTTTCCTGCATAACCAGTTTTTTTAAGATATGTAAAATTGTGAGTGTACATATTTACATAAATACTTTGCCTTGCAAAATAATATCTGCGAGTATGCAATATACCAAACATATTTTTTCCGCTAATAAACACCTACATATGTTTTTACGTGTTATACCTCTATCGACGACTACATCCGCATAAACACGATTTATATGAAAACTGCTCTATAAAAATTGACACCCTCATAATTGGTGTAGACACAGTATAGCAAAAACACGATACAAATTTCGTAGGAGTTTCGACATAGCTTAAAAATTGTTAAAAGCGTGTTATACATGCACGGAACTGACCACGAGCATGTCATAAACAGCGAGCTGTTGGATATGGTGTCACTAGCTTGATTCCTGAAATTCTTGACATGAGAAAAACCGAGGAATGTAATGTTGGTTTCCGCGTGGGATCGAAAACTCTTCCATCAGTGCATTAACCTAGATGCCATGTTTAATTTTTCACCATATTGTAAAGGAAACAATGATAAATTCATAAATATGCCCAGAAAAATTCGGACAGAACGTGTAGCACCTCGCCACTTTTGAGAAGGACAATACTTTGTTTCATTTACCAACCATCGTAAAATATTA
This sequence comes from Megachile willughbiella, assembly GCA_945859595.2. Taxonomy (NCBI): domain Eukaryota; kingdom Metazoa; phylum Arthropoda; class Insecta; order Hymenoptera; family Megachilidae; genus Megachile; species Megachile willughbiella. The sequence continues at coordinate 4,047,724 of OX243798.1, forward strand.
AAATACATATGCAGTGAGAACACGTTAAACGGATAAAGTTTCATTATTTCGTATTGCATTTCGGTGTATTCCAGTGCGAATGCTTATTGGGTTCCAACACTAATGGTCTACTATGGGTGAAAATGATTTTTGCTTTCCTTTATATTTAACAAGCTAATGAACCGGATGTTTGTCCACAGTCAAATAACAAAACGTAATATTGAAACTTTTACGATCTCTTTAATAAAAATGTTTTCTCTATCGTATGATATGGTTAGGTTTTCCCTGTGATTCTAGTTTTTCAAATAAATTTAAAAATATTTACAAAAATTGACGCGTTTTGGGCATGCTTTTCAGATTAATCGTTATTGAAACGTATGTAAATATTCATAATGTAAAAACAATTTGTATTATTCCGTTTGGGTAGATCACAAAATTGCTCAGTGTCAAATGCAACTGAGTTGTTATTACGTATTAGTGTAAATCGATAGAACATCGTCAAAATTGGAAATTTGCAAGTTTCACTTTAATTCGATTCTCTCGGAAGTTACGTGTACTACGAAATCACGGTTTACTGAAGTGCAACAGAAAATCATTCTAAAAATGCAATTGCTGACATCATTTCTATAAGACATAATTATAATAAAAAGCGACGACTAAATACAAGTGACAGATGCATTTTAATATCACGGCATATTGCGAGAAAGTATGTGCGATAAATTTTAAGATACAATAAATGTTTTATATGAACAGAAGAAGTTCTGAAACTATTTTTGTTGCTTCATTAGAAAAAAGTAAGACCCGTGTTTATAAAAAGTCGCGTGACGTTGAGAAAAACATGGAAGCAGAATTTTTTCAAAGAGAAAAAACAAATTTAATCTAGGCGTGCCATATAATTTGAAGTTCTATTTGCACGATTTGATCAAAAATCAATATTTCGCTATGAGTCGAAATTTTGACAGTGAAAGCATAATGATCTGAATTGTATTTGTTTAAGAAAACAATAATATTTATATCAACAAAATATCAACTATATCAAATATCAACAAGAATTAGACAGATTTTTTAATTCCGTTTATAGAACAATCAGATTCTGAAAAGTAGATATTTCAACAAGATAACGCAGCTGTGCACAGTTCCAAAGAATTGCTTCACATCAAAAATATCCAACTAATGCAATGGTCTATCTGATTTCTTAATTTAGTTCCAATTGCAATTTTTGGAAAAATTTGAAATTGTAAAGCAGAGTTGTTCATGCATAATTCATGTTACATTTTTTGAGGTTAAAAACGACATAAAATGAGCTTCAAATATCTATGTGTATAAGCACCAATGAAAAACAAGAGCAATAGAATTTTTGAAGTAATTCGTAAACATGATACAAATACGTATTAATAGTACATAAAGATGAAGTAAAAGATTTTAATTATATTTCTTAAGGATAGCATTATATCCAAGCTAACTTGATGTCCAACATAACTTGAACATACTGAATATTTTGCTTATTTTTTGAAATAGAGAAAAATATCAAAAGAAAACGTTATTTTGTTCGAAAAGATAAATATTATGGTAATTAAAAAAATTAACAATACTGTGATAATTAAGAAATTTTTCTTAAAGTTATTTTTTCCATCATTTCAGGCTATTCGAAATTTTTTTAAATGAAAGAATATGGTTTCATCAAAGAGTCTTAAAAACTTGTGTGTTAGGCAGCAGGCAGACAAAAAAAACTAACAGAAAAAATAACGCAGGAAATTTTATTATAGCAAGTACTCCAAATGATGGCCTGCATGTTCACCAGATCTTACACTTTTCGATTTTTATTTCTGAGTTGCGATGAAATCATTAGTTGATGACAATATTCCTGCAGCACCCAAAAATATGAAAAAGGTACTAGATTGCTTGTTGTAAGAAACACTAGAGACTTGTTTATTAATTGTTTTGAGATTTTTATTGAAGCTGCTGACATCATTTTGAGTACATACTACAATAAAATTTCCTCCGTTAATCTTTCCAGTCGTTACTTTATTTTTTATATCCGTTGCTTATTTTTCATGAATTTTTTATGATCAAGACACGTGAAATCATTATAATTACAATGAACATGTATTGTTCCGTTTAAACAAATTTCAATATCATACAAATTTGCTGAAAGATAACCTTTTTTCGGACAAAATTATGCTTCCCTTCTCTTCATAGTAATAAATAAGGAAAATATTCAGGATGATCAAATTAGGTGAGACATCATGTATTAAGAGGAACTGTGAGAATTTCGCTAATTATATTTATGACACGCACTTGCAGTCATAGTTTCTTTAATGCCGTAAAAGAGAAAATAAGGAAAGTAATTAGCTGATCAAAGTTATTGCTGTATCCTGCAAGTGCTCGCTCAACGTATTTAACGTAGAAAATTATGATTTAACTGCATCGTTCTGTATTTACCAGAAGCCATCTATTTCACATCCCTTTGCGAGTTTCACTCTCTACTTTACGTCGAAGTTATTAACTGTCAGTGAAATTCATATACATAGTGTTTAGAGCGCTTCCTACTCCCAACATCAGGAAGTTTGAACGGATTGTAGCTAATAAAGTTCTCTGGAATATAGCTGCTCGATAAACTGTAATTAAAGGAGAATATTAAAGGGAAATTGAGGCGCGTTTTAAGAAGGATCAATTTGGAATTGACTTCCAGATTGAAAACTTTTAACAGTGCTCTGCGATATATTACATAAAATTTTCTTGCGTAGTTTAATAAAATAAAATCTGGGAATAAAGTTTGGTGAAATAAAATTTGTACGTTGATTGAAAATAACATTCAAGCAACTCATATGCTAAAATCAAACAGTTATTTGAAATTAGAGTGTTTCTCTTGAGTTATAGATTGTGCAATAAAGCATTTGAATTTTAAACCATATTCATCAAAATAGTTCTTGAAATAAAGAATATCAGTATAGTCGTCGAAATAATTTTAGAAATAGATTTCAGCATTCGGTAATGGAGGACAATATCCCATACTTTAATATAATTTTCAAAACTTTTGTAGCTCATAAAACTCGAATATACAAATACTGTTTCTTAAATAAGTAGTTATGGTAGACAAATTCATCAGTGCATTTTACAAGAGTGTCGAATTAGTAAAAATATTAAAATCTGAAGAAGAACTACTTGATGATGTTAACCATGTTTGAATAATAAAAAGTATATGAAAGGAATGATAAGAAACCTCAAGAAAATTAAAATAATTAAGGATGTATAATATGTAATTAGATTTAGGAAACAAAAGATTGTTAAACTGATATACATTAAGTAATATTTGAGAATTGACAAAAAATGTAATAATGTAACAATATATTGATTGGTGATCGTTAATGGCTAAAAATGCGATATTAAAATAAATAATTTAAATAGATACAAATAACAGGCAAAATATTGACAGAAAATTCATTTCTTTCCAATGACATTTTTTGAAGATGACAAGGTAATCGATATTTTCCGCATACACACATACGATCAAATTTATTTACGTATAACTACATCAATTTTCAGTTTGGTTATTCGAATACATTTTGGGGAGATCTAACGTTAGACTCTATGATCGAAATAATTTATTTCTAAAACATTACTTCGACACACGAATAACATTCAAGTGCGCTCTCATTGGTCAGTGTTTTTTGCTAATATTTTGGCAAATGAAAAAGTTGTTCAAAATCGTCTCACCTACGACCCCTTTTCGGCTCTTAAACTAGTTCTGGGACACCCTGTATATTAATAGTTTCTAACAAGGGACATCACCTAAATGTTACACGCCGATTTTGATGAAATTTTTATATGTTATAGAACTTGAAAAAATATTTTACATGTAATTTTTTTACGTGCGAATATCCACGTTGAAGTAGTGAAAATAACCCTTAAAGTTGGGGTCGACGAAGATATTTTCAAAAATATCTCGGAAACTATTAGCCCTAGATGAAAAATTCAAATTACAAATTTTTATGTGTCGCAAGGCCAATAACATGGCGTAAGTGGAATTTTGAAAAATTTATTTGTTTAAACATTATGTTAAAAATTAACATAATTTTGCAAATTTGTTTAATAAAACGTTGAACTACTTTGATCAAATTACACATATGTGAATTGTGGATCCAATCAAAAAGTACGGATAAATTGGAATTTTTAATTTCTCTCGTGCAAAAAATATTATTATAGTTGGAGTTATTGCACATTTTATACCTTCCGTTCGGTGCACGACTGATTTCTGTATATGTATAATATTCTGGCAATTGTATTATATTATATTTTTTATACTAATGTATTTCAAAAAAGAACTTGAAGTTCCATAAGTGCCCCTATTAAAATGTAGGGTCCGAGACAGATATCTGTTTGTCCAGCGTTATGAGCGCGTACTGATGGTAGTATCCGATGTACGGAAAATCTAAAAGCGCAAATACTTGTGTGAAGTGTTATCTACCTATCTATCTATATTTTCATGGTTAATTTAGATTACGTGCAATTAAAGGAGTTGTATTTGTTCATTGAGAACTGTTCTGCGTTTGTAAAAGATACAGTAAGTCTGAAAAGACCTTGTTTTGCTATAACTCTGAAAATGTCTTATTTTTTTACAATTTCGATAACGGTGATTTTTACCTTCAAATGGTATTCTAAACTATTGAGAAATGGTAGTAAATGTAAAAAGTGTTATTGAAAGGTATTAACTTGTACATTTTACTCTTTAACTAATATAATTAAATGCGAATCGTTCGAATATGTAAAAACTGCTCTTTTTCCTCACGAGCACTGTTAACGCTTGACCTTTGTTTCAGGAACGTCACAGTAGGTACTCTAAATTTTACCTATACATTCGAATTCGCGTGAGGCACCTGGTCTCTAGATGCACTAGTTATAACTTTTTTTCTCAACTGTTCTCTTTTTTCGCCACATACCGTGATCTAATCTATGTATACGAAATATAACGTTACAGTCTTGTTTGAAGCTGTAGAAGCATTCTTCAAAATTTTTGGAAATATTTATATTTAATAGAAGAAATTATTATGTGTCATAATTTTATTGTTCTATATATATTATAATGATAATGTTGGCCAAAAACGAGTTTAGATGCACTCACATGTGAGTGGACTTAATGATGACGAAGAAAAATAATATCATAGACAATAAATTTTAAAAAGTTGGAAGGTATTTGTTTTGATCTTTTTATGTTTAAATAGATATTTATTTTCCATAATAAAAATGAAGTCTTCCCAGTTTTCTGTACGAATTTTCTACGTATTCAATATTACGTACCATTTCTTCAACTCATCATGTTTGACATTGTTTTTTACTTCTTCTACCATAATTTTGTACTAATATTTTAAATTAATATTAGATTATTGTTTGAATATTTATTAATTATCTTTTAACGTTAACTTTGCTGAAAGGAATACATGTCACTATTTTTGACAAGTTTTTAATATCAAGTGTTCCATATTAAGTGCAGTTACCCTGCTTTAAAATCATTGTTTGGTAATAGAAATCATCGTAATTTTATAAGAACTGCTTTATCAAAATACATCTAAGAAGCAAAATGTTACAGTAACGTACGAATGGTATAAACTCATTCCACGTCAAATATATGCGACTTTGTTCAAAATAAAATAACATGTGAAACAAGGACAATTGTACACCGATGATTGCAGCAGTTTCGTTTTATTGCCACCGACGGAGTTGTTGAAGCGGAAAATTCTTGAAATTGGCAATACAGAAAGAGATCCGCCGATACAGTACTGCAAAATTTTCGAATTTTTGAACTAAGTGCCTCAATTTAAAAATTTGGGAATCTCAAGATTTAAATATTTCTAAACTTTTTAACGTGAGATCTTGTGATGTTGAAAATATTTATATTTAACAAATTTTTTTATTTCCACACTTAATAATTTTAAAATGAAAAAAGTTCTTAATTTCTCAACCTAAAAATAAATAAGTTTGAAAATTTTTCTAATCTCAGAAATTAATAAATTAAAAATTTATAAATTTAAAAATTTATAAATTTGAAAACTGGAATTCTTTTATTTAAAAATTTGAAAGTTTACAAATCTGAAAGCCTGAAACATTTAATGCTAACCAGGAAGATTGGACTACAACTGGATACTTCTTCAAATTCGGGTATATTTTTTTCATACATTCGGAAAATAACTTTCATTCTATACGGAGGTTAATTTTAGATATTAATAATATTAATATTAAGTTAATAATATTAATGAATTTTTATGAAATCTTTGTACAATGTGTATTTAAGGCGGTAAATTTAAACTGTTCAAATATACCGCGTCCATAAATGTGCCTGGATCTTCTTTATTCATTATGGTTGTTAGAAACACAAAAGACAATTAAAGAAAACTCAAAACCAAATAACTATTTGAAACCTACGGACGTTCACTTTTTCTAATTTGGTCTTTGGCGATTAGAAGATCTGCAGCAGCCACAGAGGTTAAATAGTGGTCCGACCGTCGGACACAGTTTTTTTATTCTCGAAAGGAACAGTCCCTTAATAATTCACGCTTTTAATAAATTAATACAGTCCACTCATGTCGAATATCATCGATCCTTCTTCGTCGAAATTACAACCAGCGAGCATTCGGGCGCGAGCAGCACCTGTGCTATATTGGTTTGAAGTTTAGAATATAATAAGAAAGAATGTATGAACTTTTCGATAGTATTCTTAACACAAAATAGCAATGTTATTTACAGAAAACAATGATCGATTTCCAAGTAAAAAGTTTTACATCAAATGATCACACAACAGTATCTAAAATAATATTTATACTGTTACGGATAGAATCGACTTTACGAGGAAATATCAGAGCATAAAGTAGTAACCAAAGACACACAGACGATCGGGTGTAATTCGAGGGGTTTTCGGGGGCGGCTCATCAAAAGCAGCAGGTATGGGAGCCGTACCTCGAAGCCCTACGTGCACAGGGAAACCTGTGGCCGTATTCGTCGAACATCATGAGTGTTTCGGTATGAAGAACATCACCATAGCACCGGGGGTACGGAAACCGCCCGGAAGGGGTGATGCTTACCATAGCACCGAGAGCCACACTGCTCGGGAGAGGTAAGAACCCGGGCGCGGGCGAACTGGCTCGCCCTGCGTCCGGTTGGCTGTCTGCGGGATCGCTGGCACCCGAAAACGATAACAAACGATTAATTTTCTAAGAAGTGTACACGTGCCCGGGGCACATGGCACGCGACCCGTGGCACATGCTCTGAGATTCCAAGTAAAGCGCAAATTAATAAGTATTTGATGCGGCCACTGTATTTCGGCGAACCTGGTGCGCACTTTGGCGAATAAGAAAGACATTCTTCGGCGACGTCTCCGGTCGGGCAATTCCCAGAAACCCGGGTAAAAGAGCGGACCGGTCCGTTTGACGGAGGATACCGGCGAGCCGCCGGTGCCGGCATGCGGCATGGCGGCGCGGCGGCTCGGCCGCAGAGGGAGGGCGGCACAGTAGCGTTCGGCGGTTCGGCCGCACAGGGATGGCGGCGTAACAAAGATCGGCGGAGGGCGCGCCGCCGGTTCCTCGTGGAATCGGCGTGGTTGCTAGGCGACGTCGCAGGGGAATGTTCAATATATAAAAGCGGGAGGGTCTCGAGGCCCACACTTCTGTTTTCGATATTTGTTAAGACATTTTGGTTTTGATATTTTCGAACGCCTTTGCCATTTGATCACTTCGATTTCATCTCGTTTACGAGTTGACAGTAGCTTTGATCGTGACGACTCCAGATAATAAACAGGACAATTAGCTAAACAATATTTCAGTCTAATATCTCAATCCCACCGAAGTTCGACTTCGCCTGACGCGATACATATACAGTGTCAAATTGTAGCACAATTCATAATAAGTTTACTGAAAATTATTGCGTAATCATCTTATTAATCATCCTATTAATTTGTAGTATAAAAATTAGCTAGCTATTAAAAAAATCTTCTCACTGTGTCTTTTGAAGCACCAAAAGTCTTATAATGGGATTTGGTGACAATATCATTGTACTTCATATATATTATATCAATTTGAAGTTTAAGGTTCAATGAAAATAACTACGTAAACGTTTTAGTAATATTTTAAATACATTATTGTGAAACAATTTAATGACATAAAACTATAATAAAGTAGCGCTTGTATTACATCAGTTTCAAACTTGACGTTTGTTAAAAATGGCCATCCAAACCTTTCGTTAATATACGTAGTTACTATAAAATGTTAATCGTTAGATAATCATCTTATTGCGCACTGTACAGAGTAATAATGAGACGATTTTCTGACAACCAGCCAATTTATGCTAAGAAAGATTGTGAAAAGTTTACATAATCATTTTCAACAAACTCAATTTTCAAATTGATGTATAGAATGTACTGATTTGTAGTACTTTTATGTCATCAAATTGTGCTAGACTTTGATGTTTCGAAATCAAGCATTTTACACGCAACAACCTAATATTTAAAAAAAAATGGAGTAAGTGAACTTCTCAAATGATATACCAGCTTGTATCGTTATGCTAATATGAAGAATTTTTTCGATTGCGTATCTGGTTATCGGGATATCGATTTGCAGTGTAGGTTACGTGACTGAACCCGTGCAACTTCTGCATGTAGCAATTTCCTGATATTTCATCCATATCGAATTTCTCGTCTTCCAGTAAAGTCGGAAGAGTTGAAAGGAAGCAACTAAAATCGAACATGGATCTGCGTTTCAAGTTGCGAAAGTATCTCTCCGTAAGTGTCGAGAGACACATCGTTCTACGATTCAGCCGCCAGACATTCAACTTCAGAAAAGTTTCCTGTGGAACCGAAAACACAGCTTGAGAAATCCTATTTTTCTATCGACCAGAAAAAATCCTACTCTTCAATTTTCATGCAGATAAGAGGAAATCAAAGAATTTAATCAGAAGAAAGATTTGTCCATACATAAATTTCATCTCTTTTGAAAAAGTATTCATTGCAAAGTTTTCCAATCTTCCAAAACTATCATTACTGTATCGAACTGGACAACACGAGTATCGTTATATATACATAATATATAAGTCTATATATGAGAACAGTATTTTTGTTTTATAAAGCAAACAACTGTGTGGAGTGTCTCAAAAAATTGTCACTAAGAAAACTCTATACATATTACGAGTTTTTCAGAGTTAAAGAAATTGGAAAGTTCTTTAATATTTTGGAACATGCAATTTAATTTGTAGAATATAAATGACTGTATACTTTTTAGATATGAACAAAGTTAAAATAGTACGATTATAGGTACACATAATAATAAATTTTTAGACAGAAGATTTTCGGATAGTTTAAGGCCTACTCTGGTTTCTACAACGCTTTATTTGAAATATAAAGTGAACCATCTAACATTAAGAATTATTCTATTGTTGGTGGACCAATTGAATAAATTATTCTTTTTTAATAATAGTATTCAGTGAGGCTTTTAACGTGATGGCACTGTACTCTATTCTAGTTACATATTAGCGGAACATGTATTGTAATTTGTTGTTTCTTTGGTTGAAAGAAGGCTATTTTTATGATGCTTGCTGAACTGGTCTTAATGTTAACCAAGTAGATATACAACAGTGTAAATTCGTTTATAAAAAATTGAAGGTAACAAATAACTTCGTAAATATGCTGCTTAAAAGAATACAACACAATTATGTCGAGTACTATTATTAAACAAATTTTTTTAGTCACTCCATTAACAACAAAATAATTCAGTACAATTACGTTTGATGGTTCATTCTTCATATCTCTTATAACATTTTGCGAAATGATTCTTAGGATACAATATTATCGAATATTATCCACTATTTCACAGGTAAGAAATTTCATACAAAAATTTGAAATAAATATTTCATTATACTTTGAAAACTTGCTTTGTGTGAAGAAACATGTAATACCGGTAAATAAAGAGAAACAAGAATGCAATTTTCTTTAAAGATAAAATTATATATTTATTTTTTAGCCAAATCGATTCCCGAGAATACACAGGATAAAAAAATATTAAACTGTAGCATGAAAAAATATATAGTTCGTGTGAGATCTTGCAAAATTTTATATAAAATGTCTTATTCTCGATTTTAAAATATTTTACGCATTGTTCTTTTTTTTTAACTGTACTTTAACATTTTTTAACCATTCTGTTAGATAAAGCTAAATAATTTTAATAACATGAAAATTTGTTTTTCAGTAATTTACGTTTTTTTTTTATATTAAAAAAAAAATACTGCACATTATTTTAGAAATATGTCAAACCACTTGTACAAACCATTTTGTGTACTCACAAAGCGAGATTTATAATTTTATTTTCGCAGAATGTAAATTTAAAAAATATGCTCTACTGGGCAGAAGAAAATTTACATTGTTTTTGTGAAAACGACCAAAACGACGGTGGAATTTCAAGCTTTGCGGCATAATTGATTACCAAATTATTCAACCGTACTCTACTAATGAATTATTATCGGTTAAATACAGGGTGTTAGGTAGGTCGATAGAAAGTTTGCAAGAGATGAGAGAAGAGGTCATTTCGAACATATTTAGCTGCATATACCTTTATGCAAAGTATCTTCGTTTTTGAAATATTGGCCACTTTGTTAATTTTGTTCATTGCCAGACATTTCCGAAGTAAATGATTGTAGAAAGTTTATTATGATTATTGTAATTTCCAAACTTGTATATTTTCCTATTTTCAAAATGTATTTTATCTAAATCACACAATAAAATTTTTCTGAATGTGTTGGTAAGCGAATGAAGCTGCCTACATGTATCTTGTAATTAAAGTAAATTTTTAATCGCTCTTTTCTCAAAAACAGCTAGTTCTTATAAAATTAAAATGTTTGTATACACTTCTTCGTTTTGTCCTGTTTTTAATTGTATGACACATATTGACAAAGGGGGACCAAGCACCAATTACTTCTTCCTTGACATATATTATCGAAGACATATTGAGTAACTGTTCCGTATAACTTAATTGTTGTTAGTTGTCTATTACAAAACTGTTAACAAGAAAATATTTGAAAAAATATTAATCTAATCCAACCCAGCCCAACCTAGCATTTTTTATAATCCATGGTTTTCATTCTTCGACATTCATTTTTCATTATATTATAAAACAAGTTGAGTTAGGTTAGAATGGAATTACGGCTATCGTTAAGTTTTTCGTTGTCAGATTACGTACCAATCTTTTGAGGTTAATAACCTTTTAATGAACAATGAGCGACGATTAAGTAGGAAAAATTACTCAGGAACATGTCCTTAACCCTTTGCACTCGAAAGGTGACTCACACTCATTCGGTTTAATACAATAATTTAAAACAAATATTTGTTAACCCTGTAGTATTATACATATGGTGTATAAACTTACTGAAACAGAGACTAGTGGCAATTAATAATAGAGAAATAAAGAAATTTTTAACTAAAAAGTTTTAAGGTCAACATCTACCAACAATTCATTCGAGTGCTAAGGGTTAATAATACATAGGTCAAGGTCATTAAAGCTGGATTCTCTTTTGTCAATATTTACCTATTCCATTTTTCTATTCAAGTAATTATCAGATCTTTGGAAGATATACCATCTTTAATACTCTTAAGCCGTCAATCGTGTATGACAAAATACTTCGCTATACCAGGAAGACAACTCCCATGCGCATAACGTCATTTTTCGTCATGGAATTTTAAAAAAATACTATGTGCAACGCATGAGTGGTCATATGATAACATTTCGAATTTGTACAGTTTAGTTACAAACAGCTCTATGCATTTCAGTATTTTACATCTCAACAATAACTTGCCTGTTGCGTATTTGAATTGTATATCTAACTCTTTAAGAGCAAACGTAAACAGAAGATGCAAATTGTGTTATTTGAAAGGTGTGTATCGTGCTCTTCTCGTTTTTTCTCGAAGGCAGCACGACAGTTACACCCAATGTGTCGGGTGAACTCAGTTATGTATAGGATAGGTTGATAGATTAACAAAGTAGATAAGTTGCTGATTGAATTTATTCAGCAATAGGTTGTAGTAGGTTTTTAAAAGTACTTGGTTGACTGTTGATTTATTTCTGCTATTTTTACATTTCGATATATATGAGGTAAACAATTTTTTGGTTATGGAGTGGTGGTTCTACCAATCCGACGTAAGTTGTAGAGGGAGGAAATATAATAGAGGGAGGAGAACTGGACTAACGGTTTCGTTCTTCAGGTAGTTTGAAAAAATTCTAATTTTAAAGGTCAAGTTTATAACATGCTGGTTAACTAAAAATATTATGGTCCAAATCATAACTATGGTACCCTAAAACATTTTGGGTTTTTCCCGTCATCAGGTGATCATAAACGGTTGGGTCTTAACTGTACAATACAACGACGCTACAAAAGGTTTGAGAAAAGAATCAAGATGCTAGTGCCCCGAATGGAGTATTGCTTTATATACTGCATTCCTTCAAGAAATATTATACCGTGAAATAATTATTTCAATTTCTTTCATTAATTCTTCGTATATTGGAAATATTTGTTATATATTCTAAATATGTCATAAAGTATTTTGTCAAAATAAATATTCAATAAGTGAAAGACGATTTTCTTTTGTTACTTTAGGCGTGATAATATTAACTGCTCACTGCAAAAATATCGCCATTGCGAAATGAGTTGAACAAAAGTTAATTTTCCGGTTAACAGGTTAGAAATGTGATATTAACGTGACAGTTGAGTTGCAGATAATCCTCGGCAAACACGGCAAGTATTAAGCAGAGTGTTCCTCAATCGCTGGGTTGAATGTGGTAGTAGCCCGCTTGTCAGATTTAATACCGTTAGATTATTTCCTTTAGAGGCTATTGAAAAATGAAGTTTATCACGAGCCACCGATGAGTAACGAGGAATAATGTTTTCTCATATTTTTATCGGTGACTCGCGATAACCTTTATGATTAATTATTCGCTTGTGCGTTAATCATGTCACAGTATTCGCTAACTTTGCTAATGATCGCCAAAATTTGATTTCGACAAAGTTAAACTAAAAGTGAAAATTCAAACCTTTTACCTTTTGGTCCTTTTATTCGATTGCATTTATATCGCAATCGATTGCCGGGTAACATTCCTGCAATGAATTCAGTTGAAAATTTTTGCAAACATGAGTGAATAAAGATGTCACGTTACAAATTCATTATTTGGAGCAACGTTTATCTAAAGATTTTCAGCTAGTGTTTTTGTGTGCATTCAATCTCTGTAATTAAAGAATAATTACGTGACTGGAGAAGTATAGTGATGTTTTTATTAGTTCCCGAGGTCTATTAGTTCCCGAGATATTTGTGAAAATACCTTATTCAACCCCAACTTTAAGGGCTATTTTCACCACCTCAAAGTGGATGTTTGCCGATAAAAAAAAATACGTGTCAAATATTTTTTCGAGTTCTATAACATATTAAAATTTCATTAAAATCGGCGTGTATCAATTGGGTGATGTCCCTTGTTAGATTTACTGGACTACAGTGTAATAATACGAAAGCGTATGAAGAGAGAATAAAACTTTTACATACTCCAAATATGTATATTCTTGAAAATAACTGCTGAGCCTATTTATTGCTTTGACTGTTTCAAGTAGCATATTTTACGGTAACTGGTACAACGTAGTCTTACGTAATGTATCTTTCGTGAACACGAAACAATGCATACCTTCTACCAGTGATTTTCTGAAGTTCACTTTTCTACATAACAAACTACCTTCTGTGTTTACGATAAATGTGACCGTACAAATACTGTTCGTCAAAAGAATTCGTGCTTCTTCTTTAGTTTACTTGCACGCACGCTTCTTGTTCTGTTTATTTTACAAGATCTGCCTCTTTCGTGATGAAGACACATTGCTCTCATTCAGCTTGTATTCATTTAGTTTTTATTTTAAGTTGCTCTTTCATTACGTTCATTCGTTGCGGAGTATTCACACTTCCATTTTTCAAGAATTTAATCTCACGTTTGAAAACTTCATCAATTTTTAGAAAAATGTTTCTCTCACTTGTAACCAAGATTGCTGCAGTAGGTGTTAATAAAGCTCTTTTCTGATAAAGGTGAGAAAAATTAAATATATACATATATCTAAGAAAAACGACCGTGTGATAGCGTAAAAGGTAGAATTAAATATAAAAACCTCTTTGTGGGCGTAAAATAACGTTAATGTATATTCTGCTAAGTCTGTAATATATAATTGCCTTGCTCACGCCAAGTCGTCTACAACAAATATGCCCCGAAAAGGACACTTCTAGCCTTAGGACCTCCTTCGCCAGTTTAGCCTGCGAACTGTTTATAGCTTTAACGGTTCCCTTCAATGGTCATTAACAAAACGTGGATGGTCTACGTTCAACTTTCTAATATATGAAATGCAAGCTTTCGAATTTTCTTACATACACAGTATGTCTGAAAAGTAACGGAGCTTTTTAAATTCAAGGAAAACTACTAACACCATCTGTTAAAACAATATGCTATCTGAAAACAGTATTCCTCCTCTACAAAACAAAACAATCGTTATTGGAATCGAGTAACGAATTGTAAACTTATAGCGTTTACAGCGACAGAACCTTTCGTCACCGTGTCACAAAATCACGATGGAGCAAAGAGCGAATATTAAATTCTGCTCGGTAAAGCTCGGTAAAAATTTTATAGAAACATTTGAATTAATGAAAAATGTTTATGGCGACGATTGTTTATCCCGTACACGTGTGTTCGAGTGGTATAAGCGATTCCAGGATGGTCGTGATACTTTGGAAAACGACCCAAAGCCAGGTTTTGGGTTTTTCTAAATTTTAAACGATTCTAAAGGTATTATACTTCGGGAACTCGTTCCACAGGGACAAAATGTTAATGGCGAATATTACCTGGGTGTTATGGAACGTTTGTGGAAAAGAATCGTTCGTGTGAGGCCCGAATATCGAGCGCTAGGGAGTTGGTTTCTGTTGCATGATAATGCACCATGTCACAGAACTGTCGCAGTTCGTGAATTTTTGGCGAAAAGACAAGTCTGTGTGCTCCAATATCCTCCATATTCTCCTGACTTATCTCCATGCGATTACTTCCTTTTTCCAAAATTGAAATTAGCCATGAAAGGAACGTTTTATGACGCGGTTACACAAGTCCAAGCAGCTGTGACAAGGGTGATTGAAACGATTTCGCAAAACGACATAAAAAAATCTATGTTAACATTGCCTGAGCGTGCCCAGCGGTGTATTGATGCGGGAGGGATGTATTTTGAATTAAAAAAATTAATTTCGGCAAAATAACTAATACTTTTTTTCTATTTAAAAAGTTCCGTTACTTTTCAGACATACTGTATATACTTTTCAATTATTTATTTTAGAGTCATTTTGATCAAATTAATCGGACATTAATAATATTTTAATATTTTTAATAATTTTAAGCTAAGTGTGCAATTAATTACATAACTCATTATTACAATTTATTGAAATCGTAATAAGTATTAACTTTTATAACATTTATATTTTATTATTAATTTAACACTTTCTTATTTCCACTTTACCGTTACAGTTTTAACTTCTAAATTTTGCAATTTTATTTATTTAAACCGACTTTCTTATTAATAACTATCTTATTAGTATTTAAACCAACTCCTTTATACTTTCTTATTAGTTAATCTATTTAAACCAACGATATACATACTTCTCTTATTATTAAATGAGTATTTCTGTAACCAGATATTATATTTATAGATACGTAAGTAGTATTAAATATATGCAATTGCTACAAACAAATATGTTTAACTACTTATAATCCTCTAAAATTAATTATGAATTCGATTATTTTATTGTAGTATCGTTTCTGGTATTAAAGTTGTTACAGAATGCACTTAAATTCATGAAATATGATTAAATATCGTAAATCTATCGATTCAAGTAAGTCATTAGCGACGAAAAAGATTAATTATTATGGGGATATGCGGTATAAGATATTTTATAAGACGTTTGTGGAATATTATAAGCAGATAATAAGAAAGAAATCTGTCTTCGTCATAATAACCTCATTGATTATAAGAACCATGTAATTGAAAAATTTCGGCTTAAATTTTTATATAACAGTTAAATACCTTCATTAATATCCCCTCTGTTACGCCTGTGTTTGATTGATTATCGTTGAAATTTGAAGCTTCAATGTGTAACAAAAATAAACGTAATATCAACATATCATGTTACCAATTCCGTTCAGAATATTTAATCATCGGAGAAGTATTTTATTTCAAAATTGAATTTATTGCACAATAATGGAAGAAATCTGACAACCATTGATAAATTATTGAAATTCGGAACATATTTCAGTGCAAATTACAACCACTGTACTGAAATTATGTACAAAATTTCAGGTAATTACTTATTCAGCCGATTTAACAGAATTTGTAATTTTTTCTCTTTTCGTATTTGCAATTAGTATATTTTATACTAATATAGTTACCAAACGGTCAATTTCTACTAGTTATTAAAATGGTCGATTTCTACTAGATATCAAAGTTGTCAATTTCTACTACACTTATCAAAACTAATCTTTTACTACAGTTGTCAAAATTGTCAATTTTTACTACGGTTATCAAAATTGTAAATTTCTATTACAGTTATCATAACTGTAAACATTTACTACTGTCTACTATAACTGTAAACATCTATTACAGTTATCAAAGTTAAATTGCAAATTTTAGACACTAAAATTCTTTCCTTGATGTTGGACAACTATTTATCTTGAGTAAATTGCTTTGCACTCTAGCTTCCAACACTTCCTTTAACAAACAAGATGTTGGTCTACCCTTAATCATCGAGGGTAGAGTTCAACGTGGCGTGTCAAGTAGACTCATCCATACACCCTTCCTTCCTCAAATGTTGTATACAAGGTGTCCCACTTAAATCAATAGCCCAGTTGCCTCAACTATTCAGTAAATATCTTAACATGGTTTATAAAAAATAAAAAATTACCGTAATCAGCGTTTTGAAAGATACGTAGAATTGTTGTAAAGATACAAGGATGATATTTATAGTATTCACAATGTTTCTGTAATAATTATGAGTATTATTATTTTAAACAAACGTCTGAGTTTCATCTAAAAACACGATCATACTTCTGTGAACAGTTTTTAACATTAAACCTACCAACATGTAATATTTTTCTGTAACATAAAAACAATTTTTTTCATCATAGGTTAGTAGCACTCATATGTGATACCAATTTAGTATTTGAATCCCATATAGACATATCGATGCAAAATTTATTTCTAAAAAAGCACATATAATTAAAAAAAAATTGAATACCTTATTTTTTCTCAATACTGAAGTTCTCAAAAACTAAGGACATGGAATGAAATGACTTTTAGGTCCATAATCAGCGCACGAAATTAGTAGTCCTTGCGAAATATTTGCGTTTAACAATACTATCGAAGTTTTAAAACTAATATCTATCGATTGTTCCAACTTCATATTAATTAAAATTCACATATGCGTGTGTTACTTAAGCAAATCAAAGTATTTTATGCACATGTTGTTTTAAAAAATGTAAACCAGAAGTTGTAATTGAATACCGATGCAGATGTAAAAGTTGGTAGATGGATTGTCAGTCGTCGCTGCTCTCCTGTGACAACTTTTACAGTTTCTTGGATGTTCTGGACATTAATCTACGATAAACTTACTTGCCAATTTCTTGAATTACTTCACTGATGGATCACCAATTCATACAATACTTAAGTCTTACGGACGGTAACATTGTTTGCTTCATATTTTTTATGACTTATTCTTACCTCGTTAAATAATTATTTCGGATTCTTTAAAATTTGCATAAAGATATTCTGTAACAATTTTCCGTTGGTTATAAGATTCAAAATTGCCCAATTTTCAACATTCCCAATTAAATTCATGTCCAAGACGCATCACGCAATTATACTTTGAATATTATTAGAGATATTAAAAGAATATTATTTAAAGAAAAAGTTGTAGAGGATGAAAAAGCCTACAAGTGTAATAATGCAAAAAAAAGATGGAAGTGTACTATTTTTTGAAGTGTAATTGCATATTTGAAATTTTTTGCGTAAAATATCTCACCTTTAATCTTAAAGTATCTCACAAACTATTGATTTTCTTATATTATACCTTCATACCTTTATACCCAAGAAGCTCCCAGGAATCAATAAGAATTAATATGCGATTTCATTTAAAGAAAGAATGTAGTTGCATTATTTGTGAGCACCATCGCGCTTATAAGAAACTGAGGTCGTAGGAAGGCAGGGCTTTTTGTACCATTCAATTTCTTCCTCCACAACCATTTTCTATCTCTAACATTCCATTTTCTATCAATTTTCCGGGTATATATAGCTCAACCTCATTGCATGATAAACCCTGTATGTGTATAAGAAATTGTTCAAGGTTTTATACCTTCTGCAAACCTATATGCTCAAATAACTTATACGAACGTAACTGAACGTTACGGGAATGAAAAACCTTCGAATGTTTATTCGATAATTTTATATATCTGTATGCTTATGTAATAACTCCATGTTTCTGTAACTGTTTTTAATTTCTTTCAAGTAATTACAGTATTAATTACAAATAAAGATATTACTCGGCAACAATTCAAAACATAGAATGAATCGACACACATAAGAACTTTACTAGGTTTGTACGCGGTCATTTCTGAAATTACACATTTGAAATATTGTTTCAATAACACGTTATTTCATAAATCTAAAGCAATTTCAAATTAACTCTGAAGAGTGCAATCATTTGTCAATTCAGATCTTGATATTGTATTAATTTTTCGACCCGTTTCAGTAAATAATGCGCCCTTAAACTCGTGCAAGAAAGTTTCAATCCTTCAGTGCAATGATCACAACAGAACTAGTGTGTCAATATTTTTTTTGATTCTCTGCAAATCGATTTATTCAAACATGGTTACTCTAGTGTTCAAATATTTTCGTTCCTCACTGTACACAGGGTCAGCCGGAACTTCCCCAATAAAATACGGAGTTTATTCTTTATTTAACAGTACGAAAAAAGTTACACGAATAAAAGTTAGCTATTAATGTTTTGTTCAATATTCCAACAATAATAATCGGCTTTCATGATGAGATATTGAAAAACAAGATAAATGTTAATAAAGCCTTAACAGTATAAGAAGTTAAGAATTATATTCATGAAGAAATTCTGTTTTGATAACGTACACATTAAAAGACGTTATGAAAAATGTCAAACTAATTTATGCTTACAAACAGAAAGTTTAAATTATTTTAATATTATTTTCTACATATGAATAAAGTTTCTGTTTCATACAATTGGTGCAATAGACAACTGGATACAAATGATAAGAAGAAATACATTTTCTTTTTTTTTTTTCAATTTAAATATCAAATTATTAGAATAATAAAATAAAAATTATATGATAAAATACGTAAATAACAAAATAAAAATTAAACAGTAAAATGACTGAAGAACCAGTCTACAATACGACTAGCTTACGTGATATGAGTCGCTTAGGCAGTAAAACCACTCTAGAGCCAGAAAAAAGACCTAAATTTGACAATTTATTTTGGAAGTACGACAAACGGAAAAGAATTTCTTTTCAGAGGGTTTATTTAACACATATTAAAGTACGAAAAATAATTTTTTTTATTGCCATTTTCGTACAAAATGCGGGCGGCAGAACCCATCGGTGAAAACAGAATTTGTAGAAACACCGCCACAGGAGAACGGATTTCTCGCCATGTGTGTCTTGGAATAAAAAATAGAAAAAGTTTATAATCTATATACAATTGGCTTTGGAAGTACGTAAGGCTTTTTTGTTTAATCAATTTTTGTAGAAGTAATGCATTTTTTAAGAAATGAATCGATTTTTTGCATTAAAAATGAGCATTGAATTGTTTATAAAAAAAAGTTTGTATTCAATTAAAAAACGACTACGTACTTCCAAAGAGAATATTGTTGTGAAGCTACTGTAAAAATTTCAATTCGATCCATGCAATAGTCACCGACAAATCCGTCCTCCCAGTATGAAAAAAGTGTTTTCGAGAAAAACGCGTTTAAAGTTTTATGAACATTTTAATACTTGAACTTCTTGTTTACCTCTGATCTACGATGCCTGCACCATACATTTGGCCATCCAGGTCGATGTTCGCCTTCTCCTCTATCTTCCTCTACAACCGTTTGTTTTGTAGGTAACAGGTGTACTTATTGTTTTAAATGGTAAAAGTAATACAAAAGCGATGAATCGCAGCACGCTGCGTGAGTACTCAGTGCGCGTTCTTAGAAGCTGCGACAAAATTGATAATTGAATCTTTTAAAATTTGTTTTCCACTATAAATCAAATGGCATTCTGTTTCTATGACCTTGAAGTATCGTTTAAGCCAAAAGAAAAAATCGACTTTTTGAAAATCCTAGAGTGGTTTTACCCAGTAATGCAACAGCAGTGTATGTCATAAAAGTTTATTATTGAATAATGGGGAATGAAATAAAACAAATTGCAGAAAATTTCGTACTTGTCTTATTATACAAAGAGAATTTATAGAACCACTTATACACTTTTACACAAAATAGAAGGAAGATTAACCTCTTGCACTACAATGATGTGCTGATGCTCGCGCAGTTATATCAAACTTCTTTTATATTTTTAATATACTTGAATCTTCAGAATAAAACTAATTATAATTTGCACAATTAACACATTCGTGACCGGCAAATTTTTTCCGTTTATAATACTAAGTATCGGCGAAAATAATGAAATTCTAAAGCTGGTTACCGCAAAATTGTATCGTTAAAGCAAGGATAAAAATGATAAAATTTGTTTTAAAATATCAATGTTGCAATTATGTGTTGTTTAAAATAAAAAGATTTTTATAATTTGTATACTTGCTTTATAGGTAGACAATAGACCTCTTGATATTATTAATTGCAGGACGCGAATGCACGTCAGCAATCAGGAATAGAATTTAAAATGATGCGAATTCACGTCAGTAGCAATCAGGAATGGAACTTGAAAAGACGTGAATTCATGTCAGCGGTCGCGAATGTGTTAGGGATCGCTGAATAGACACCTAACAATCCATTTTAACTTTAAGACCGTAACAATTTTAATATTTTGTTATGTCTGACAAAACAACACAAGGAGATTTCACTTAAACGGTGACGCGAAGTAGGCAGAAAATTAACTTACACCAATTTTGCATTAAATTGTTACCGTGACCTATGTTATTGTGGTCTAGCGATAAGTATGAATCATAACACAATATTTTATGCACGCGAAGTACGAACATGCAATGTCGTATAACGAACAAAGCTGCTAAACTAAAAAATTATTAGTACTGATCATATAGAAAGATCTCCCATTGCGCAACATGTGAAAGTTTTAAAATGTTTACATTGCTATATTTCTACATTTTGTGTCTGAAGTTTTATTTAAGCACAAATTGAACGCTGATAACTCTGTTGTTGGTGTATACATGATTTATTAGGTGCTTATAATTGTTTGAAGGTCTAAAACGTAGACTTCCAAACTTTAATATCGATTAATCAAAGTTCATAGCCTATGTGGATTGTACAACGTTTCTAAAATAAGTTCGCGGCGTGTTCTATACGTTGTAACGATAAGCAGGGGTTGTATAAACATTAGTTGACAAATTGCTTTCGAAGTACAAGTTTCAAAACCTTCATGTGGAAGAAAATATTGGAAGTGATCTTCTCAGATACGGATATAAATTTCAAAGTTTTATTGTATCTGCGGATTGTCGATAAACGGACAATCTTCTTTGGCATTTCAAATACTTTGGCGAATTGATATAAAAAAGTATTTTAAAACTAAAACCAAAATAAGGAAATAATAAGTTTCAGGAAAGAAGACACAACTAATATTTTATTATAATATTTGAACATTGTAAAGCAACAAAATGAAAGAAATTTGATTTTTTAAAATAAAAATTTGGAATATATGACATGTATTTTAACATTTAAGTGTATCTTTACTAACATTATTAATTACTTAGACTTAAAACTCTACTAACCGCGAAGCTGTTCGGTACTGGTCGACAATTTTTCATCCGTTACAAATTACTACCTCTTTTTCCTCATTATTAATTATCATTGTCAAATTTTAAAAACAACTTTCCTCCGTTCATTAAACTTTAGTTATACTATAAATCACTTGTATAAATAAAAATGAATTTATTTTTATTGAAACTAGACCAAATTATAGCAAAAGAACTTTAACCGATCGGTGCTGCACGATCCTCTCCTAATTAGTGAATTTCATGTCAGCTCACCACACGATTTTTAGTATTGAAATAAAATCTTTTTAGAACTTCGGATAAACAGTTTTTTGATTTAGACAAAAATTCCTATAAAATATTTTTCAGAAATTTGAAAAAATGAGAGGCATACGGAGCTTTGATTTTCGTAGCAGTTTTTGTTTTCGAATGTCATAGCTTTAGTGTATCGTCGAAATCTTTCAGACATGGAGAAATTTCGTGTTTCAAAATATTGTCTGAATATAACTGAGGAGGAGGGTGAATAAAAAATAAATTGGACAAAATTGCACTCGAATGATACTATTTAGGGGAATAAGCCTTGCGGCATAAAAAGCCACTTGATATGTATATTTGTTCGTGATTGAACTGTGAAACTGTGAGCGGTTTATGTACATATATATTGTTGTGTATGATTGTAGATTGATTCCTTTGATTGATTGTTGTGAGATTCGAACACCGAAGTGTGATTTATTCGACGTATGACACGTATTTTATATGAGTGCAGGGTCTCACTCGAATAATGTTATGATTCGTGTTATAATCTACATTGCGTTGGATTTTTCACATCAATTTATTCGAGGTGTACAGGATCTCACTCGCATAGTGTTATGATTAGTATTATAATCCACCCTGCATTGGATGATTCATGTTATTCTACGATAAACGGAATTTTTCGATTCCTGATCCGACCCTGACCAGATTCTTCGATCGACTGACAAAAAGAATACATAGCGTAAACATAAAAATAGATTATTTGTAATCACTGATTTCCCTGAAATTACAAAAATCTAGCCCACAGTTAAAAAATAAGATTACACATGAGATTGAACAGTATAATACATGTACACTACCGCTCAAAAGTATCCGGACACTTGCTTTTGTTCAATAAAACATAGTTTAACTTTGTACGAAAGTTATTCAGGGCTATTATATCAATTGTAATTATTATTATTATTTTTCTTGAGGGAGCATAACATAATAGAATTAATTTTTAAGTACAAATTATACAATGTGTGTGCGTAAGTCAAATTCCTGCCCAAAAATACGGAATCTAATGAAACGGTTTCGATGCTTAAAAGAGTCTTAATTTCTTTTTGTTTCATTTCTATGGTACAGAA
The DNA here is from genome assembly GCA_945859595.2 of Megachile willughbiella. Taxonomy (NCBI): domain Eukaryota; kingdom Metazoa; phylum Arthropoda; class Insecta; order Hymenoptera; family Megachilidae; genus Megachile; species Megachile willughbiella. Next base: position 4,071,111 of record OX243798.1, read on the forward strand.
CAAATTCAGAGAGTTCTTCGATATGTATCAAGTGTCTGTAAACTGTTGATGAGATGTTTATGTTCTCTCAATGGAGATACGAGTGGAGGTAACGCTATGCACTCGACAGCTTCGGTTTAGTTTGTCTGTAGCTTCCTTTCCATCGAGACATGAGTTCCAAACGAGAATTATCAATAGAAAAACGTTTCAGTATTCTGATTCTTGCAGAAGAAGGATATGCAGTTAGGGAAATTGAAAAAATTCCGAAATCAACAGTGCATGGCACTATTAAAAAGTATGCAACTAGCAGTGGTTGCTTATAAAAAAAGAACAGAACGACCAGTGAAGACAACTAAATCCGAAGACCGATGTACTGAAACACTAAGCAAACGTAAAAAACATCTTAGAGCACCACACAGAAACAATCAGAAAATTTGTAGAAAGTTTGCTGAGATTAGTGCAAGCGGTAATGTCTAACCGCGGTGGATACATTGATGAATCTCGCATTTAATTGTAGTGTAATGTTGGTAAGTTCCACATACATAATTTCTAATTTCAAACGTTAAATATTTCATAAGCAACAAATAACAATCGATTGTAGTCACTGTTGTAGATACTTAAATAACTTTTATGCAGCGCGAATACATATTTCGCAGGTGTCCGGATACTTTTGAGCGGTAGTGTATATGAAAATAAGAAAGATCAAAGAGTAGATTATAGTAAAATCTCCTTGTTAGATTGCAGTAATGTCCCCTTAATTGATCGCAGTTCGGATCTTGGTGTGATCAGTTACCGTGAGACGTGATTGGTTTTGAGGAACGAACCAAAGAAACATTGTGCATCGATTATGGTCAAGGTATCTACAGCTGAGGAACGTGTATCTATATCTTGCGTTTTGTATACCATAAATTTATAGATTATTATTTATTTATAAATAAATATTCTATACTATAAACACGTATTCGGTTCTGAGCTACGACTGCATTAATCGGGAGCACTCTACGATATTTCTTTGTTCGCGTCGACGGCTTGTTGCTCAAAATCAATTTCACGAACTGGTGAGAATAACCTGTGTTCGTTTATCGAGAGATTGTGACGATCAGTTAACGCGATATTATTATATATATTTCCTGCTCTCACTATTCATATATTATTTTATCCCCTGTGTATATGAAGATTTAGTAATGCTACACTCGTCGAGTCTACTCTGTTCAGTGAAACTGCACAAAGGTCTGTTTTTCTGCGAGACACAGTATATTTGTGAATGTGACTGTTCCGACAAATGGCGAAAGTGAATAAATCATATCTCTACAGTTATATTCGAGAAATATGGGCTTTGCGTTTGTATAACCAATAGGATTCACATTCCTTCTGCCAAACGGCCTGTATAATACGGGCAGTATTTCATAACTGGGAAGAATACATGTGTAACGTGTTTCCCGTCATGCGAATTAGTAATTATAACTACTTAGGCTGTCAATTTGTGTACTGCTGTAGTTGTAGTAACTACAATCAACAAGTAACTACAGTTGTAGTAACTACAATCAAGTAACTACAGTACATGTGCATTCTTTCCAGCTCTGAACCGTATGGAACAGTATATTTGTTATCAAGATATCGAGATATAAAGAAACAGAGGACGACGTGCATCCGCATTAAAACTGATATTTAACGGCATACGTTCCAGCATGGCGGATCGTCAAATTACCGCAGTGCCTTGTGGTAGAAATGTAACTTCCATTGTTTCGATTGTTTGTACATCGAATGTTCAATTCAATATTTGTACATACATGTATTGATCTACCGACGCGGATTGTCGATACGGCAAGCTACACGATATAATGTCACATTATTGTCTGACTGTTAATTAATTTTATAATTAATTTTCTACCCCTCCGTACAGCATATTTTTATTTACTTTAGGAGATGTTGTTAAACGTAGAATATTTTTTAATATTTCTAAGATTAGCGGAACCACATCTAAATACCTAATGTTAACCGCGACAAAACTTTAAAATATTGTTAAACAGTCAGAATCAGTATACAAAAATACAAAAGATCATAAGGAGAATAGTTGAAACTGGGATAAAGATTATTAGTAATTTAAAAAATGAGAAGTATTCGGTAGCTACAACTTTTGAAATACTAGAAAAGTGGCGCTGTGTGGTTCCAGTTTGCAAAATAGTGCATATTATATTACAAAACATTTAGGAGGCTGTCTAAAATCGACAATTAAGATTATTAACTGTTGGGCCGTAATTGGGAATTAGCATAACCGCAAGATCTCGGTTTCAACAAGCGTACGCCACAAACTATCGCACTACCTGTAATCCCTCTAATGAAATAACTATTAACCACCTATTTCCTTCGTCTTGTATCGAATGTTGAGAGTAGAAGATATGTATTAGATATTATGAATAAATATTATACTATAATATATTGAAATACGATAAAAATAAAAGAATTTTCCGAATTTCATCATTATCATTTGTAAAAAGATGAAAAAGTTACATTATAAAGACATTGAAAAGATTTTGCTTATTCTAATACTTTTCTTTACAACATAATAAGTGAAATAACAAAATGCCTTGCAAAAATATAAACAATTTGCGAGTATTATGTTTTAAATAACTTTCAGCTGAAACTGTTTAGATTAGAAAGATAGAACTAAAGTTACAGTAGTAAATGTATGTATGTGATTTACCATTACATCGAAAGTATTTCTCCCACAATTTTCATATTTGAACCCAAATAAGGACGATTCCAACATTTCAAAGATATTACAGCATTTAATGCTTCTATAATTTAATTTAACTATTCATAGACATAATGTAGTGTGGCGTTACCCGCCACTACGTTGTTCCTAATTTATCTTTCTTCTAAACTTTTCTAGCTTTCCCTTTTGCCTGAGTATTTCTAAGCACTTCCTGCCTATTCTGCAATTTTCAGTTTTCCCAGGGTCTCGTGCAAGTCTGGTCAATGTCAGATCGCACATTTGCAAGCCAGACTTGTGCAGGCCTAAGTTTCTCCGGTGACTTTCTCTATCACCCCTTCAACTTTCCACTCTGTACTTTTCCTTTTCTTTTCCTATTTCTATCTCTACTCGAAAAGCACATAAAAACTCTGCTCATCGCGCCGCTCGAAACATTCGTCGTTTTGGCACCGTCACGTTTGCATCCGCGGAATCACTGATACTCTTGTTATTTTGTTATTTGATCTTTGTTGTTTGTTAAAATATATTTTGTTGTTGAGTGACTGTTAAATACTGACTTTCTCATCCACACACGTCCACGTCCTCAGTAGAATGTGCATTCGTGTTATTTATTTAAATGATGACAAGAAAATGTAATATTCAACATTTATGTCACACTTTTTGCTACAAAATTCTACAATAACCGTCAGGCACTATTTTATAATGCATACTTTTTAAAATATAAGATAAATGAATGCTTTGATAAGAAAGAAACAGAAGTTATATTAAAAAGCATTTATTGATGTATTATTAACCAGTCAGTTAATGAGCATTGTTTCCTTTAAAGTATTTGTCTCCATTATTAATACAGCTCTCTCATTACGTAGCGAATTTTCTTCAATCCCTTCTATTGTTTGAAATCTACGGTTTTTCAGAGTGTATTTCAACTTAAATAACGAATCTACAATGGCCAAATCTAAAGAATAATGAGGCTACAGGGCTGAAATAGGTTCCAGTTTCATAAAAAATTCACAGAAAATGAACAATAATTGAACAGGTGCATTATCAAGATGAACTGTACAAATGTTGTTTTTATCATTCTTCAAGCAACTTTTGTTAGACTGCCTCTCCCAAACATTTTAACATTTTAATAAAATTGTCCGATAACTATTTAATCAGCATTTTTAAATTCTGAAATCTGCGATAAACGTTCAATGCAATGTAAACCATAGAACAGTGAAGTATTTGAACAATTCAGCTAAATTAATTTCATTGAAATCATAAAAAGAGTTTCATTTTTTCGTTTACACATTTGTTACGTGGCCTGAATTTACTGGAGGGCTGCTTTAATTTTCATATTTTCTCCCATCTGGCGACGCTGATTCGAATTAAATCATATGCTACTTATTTTAACTTTAAGATATCTAGTTTACTTATATATTGTATATAAAGATGAAAATAAATTTGTTAATTACAGTAATCAGTTTTTTAATTCCTTGACGCAATTATTAAGTCAGCCCACACAATGGGTCAATGGTGTATATACCATGTGTTAAAAATGTATTACGTTTATTAACTGCTGAGGAGCTGATGTGATGATGACGGGTCATAAGAGAGAAGTTAGGAAGGAGTTACAGCAACCCGAGTACCATTAAGACGCTTGAAGCTGCAGTTGTCTATCGAAGTTTCGTTATCATCTATTTCTATGAAACAACCTGTCAAATTAAGCAGAATAATACTTTCAAAAGAATATATGTATTGATGGAGCAAAAAATTTGAGAAACTAACAAGGTGTACCTATTAACTGCACTGTACTTATTAACTTATTAACACTGTATCGACTTAGAACTACCAAAAGTTGCCCAAAATTGTCATAAGGATTTTTAAAGTAGAGGCCTGAAAAAACTTCTATACTGAAGCTGAAGCTTCGCTTGTGGTTGTGTAGAACATCTTTATCACGGGCAAACTCGACGAACTAAGGCCACTTAATATCGAGATGGTTTGTAGTTATAAAAAAGTCCTTTACCACCTGATCCAGATGCACCATCCACGTTTTAGCTGCCCTTACTAGAGAATTCTCTATGGAGAAGTACTAACACGGAAAATAAATTGAGCGACAGGAAAAGACAAAAGGTTTTTTACGGTGGACAGACTAAAAGGTCTTTACTTTCTAGAAATATAACAACCAGATTTGGCTTCTACAGAGGGCTGCACAGGCACCTGCGTCTTACCTTGAAAGACTGCCTAACCAGGAGCTACATACTTGAAGCTTGAAATGCTTCGTCCCTACTTCGGCAAGAAATCCTTCAGACCTATCATCTCGATTTTCAGATCAAAACGTTGGGCAAACTGATTTTCTGTGCATTCAATATGTGTATTAGTCCAGCGAATTCACAGAAAGGACTCTTTATGAGTCCTTGTTGGAAGAATGAAAGATATCGTGACCAAGGATGAAATTTTGAATTTACTTTTGGATATCGAAGCAGCCTTTGATAATTCCTCTTCGATGCACTTCAGGAAACAGTGATGAGCTTTGGTTTTCAAGAGTCGATTGTTAGATGGATTCGCAACATATTGCGGCCTAGGTGGATTACAGCGAGCCTTGTTGAAGCAACAGTCGAAGCTGCAGCTGCGAGAGGTGATCCACAGAGAAGCTCCTAACACCTCTGTTGTGGGCTTTTATAGTAGATGACCTTCCACACCTATCATCCTCGATGAAACGAGCTTTATAATCCTGAACTGTGTTGATGACCTTAATATTTTGATTAAAGGCAACATATGGGATTTGTTGAAATCAATGCGAATAACACTCCGACCTATATAAATCGTGATGTTTATCACACTTCCGTCAGTCAATACAAATAAAACGGAGATGGACCTATTTATGAAAAGGAAACAAATAAAAATGAAAGCTGTCACAGCATTTGGAGTAAAACTCCAAGCCGTGAATGAAGTTTGGCGGTTTGGCTAGCGAGTGGGAGATCTAGGAAAAATGAAGGAGAGGGAGAGAGCCTTTCGTCCGGGACCTGCTATTGGACTCGTCAGTAAGACATTCTAGCAGGACCTTGCTTTAGATGTATGGGAGGGATGAATGTATGGAAAGGATGGACAGGAACTATTTGTAGGAATAAGAAGGCTCATTGTGTACTAGCGAGAAAGTCAAGTCTCGGTCTTATGCGGAATCTAGTGGCGGTAAGCGTAGGAGCGAAACCGCTACAGAAGAATACATAAAAGCAACCCTGAATAAGAAACTCATCTAAAAGAGCCAGGTCTGTAAGCAGACTCACAATCATAAATTTAGAAGCATCTACTGGGCCTATTGGACAACGTTTAGTTTCACTTGTGACTTAAAGCCATGGGTGATAAAATGGATTTATTGAGTTATCCTCGAATCCAAGTTATTTATGACTTTCTAATGCAGTGTACATTGAAAAAAGGATTGTACACACAAAAATTAAAAAGAATCAACTGAATAGGGCCATTTGGGATAACAGGTATATTTTCTATCGTGTCTATTTTAGAAATAGATGCTTTTCGTAACCTTCATCCATATCTTGCGGCGAGGACTGTGGTGTGGAAAATGATTACTCGTCTGAAGTTCGCAAGAAGGCATCGGTCACTCCGTGATCTTAGAGTTTCTTAGTGTATCCATAGACCACAAAGAAAATCGATGAAACCCGACAAATACATCACATCCCAAGTGCAGGGCACTGTTCGAGTACAAGGCGCTTTGAAAGGACAATTGGAAGGACCTAACGTCTCAAAGAGATGAGAGGGTGACTCGTTTAATGTAAGGGCGAATACGAGACCTTAATACGAGACACAGGAGCTAAGTAGAGCCCTAATATCACAAGGACTTACATGCTGGACTATCCTGTATCGGTCTTTCAAGCGAAGGAGTTTGTTATTATGGCCTTTGATATATGGAAACATATACAAACCATCTGCAATAATAAGTTTTTCTATTTAGTTAGAAATTCTTATTAAAGTAAAGATGTGTTCCAAGCTAAGTAGAGACTGTGTCTCGTTTCCAAAGTGGTTTTTAGTCAATAGCAAGATTAAGTTGACGTCGATGTATGGCCACTTGGAGGTCTTAGGTAACGAAGGTCCAAATCGCAGGCACACTTATAGTCGTAAAGTCCCCATTCACAACTTCCTGCAATGTTAGTGCCCCTGTCAACCTAATGAAAGGCATAACAAGAGGAATATGGGAACTCCTTACGTAGAGGAGTAATTTACGAACCACGAAACCAGAGGTTTGGCATGAGACACACGAAAAGCCTTTTGGTAGGGTCCTCAAAAGGCCAAAGTAACACCATACTTCATCTAAGGAGACCGCATCTTCCGCTATTTATCAGACTAATGATAGGGCACTGGTACAGGACGAAAGCTAAGGTTCGTAGAACTGACGGCCCATTCTAGATATCTCAAATATGCAGGGAAGAAGACATGGAAGGTGTCTCCAAAAATGAAAACACCACTCCAACTATTTTCGCATTACAAGTTGTTGGTAGCCAGAAGGATAATGGTAGTGCTCGTTAACTAAAAGAAGTCTCGCAATAGCAATGTAGAAGTGATGCGATTATAACTGTTTAAAGTAGATGGTGTACGTCTAGGCTTACACGTATTTTTGACATCAGTAAATGTCGGCTTAAACTGTCATATGCTCCAAATAGACCTAGGTAGGTCTTCATCTAGATGACGGTGAACGAGCATATCAAAATCTATTCGCCACGATGACACGAATGTTAAAAGTGAAAGTACGCGTAGTGAACAAGAGGTCTATATTGTCCGCGTGATCTTTTCACGAAACTACTCTTTGTTAACAGACAATACTATCCCTAAAACTCCAATGATTATAAGGGTATCCACAGTAGGAAGGCTTCTGCATTTTGTTATAGAAACTTTCTTAGCAAAAGTCTTGACAAATTAGGAATGTCCTAAAGAATAGGGCACAATGGAACACCTGAACTGATCATGCAAGTTTTAATATTTACTCATCGTCAGTTAGGTATGTAAATTAAACTACTATGTGAAAACCGGGATGTGAATAAATTGCTTAAAAATTTCAGCTTTTTATACGACACTGTAATCTACAACTCATTCTTCGATCTTATTACCGATTTTGAATTGTTCGTTGCTTCACACGTCTATGCATTTACAAGCCTCTAAGTCAACGCAACGCATTTTTTATATTAAGTTTAAATGGTGTAAATAGTGATGTGACTGTTATCATATTGATACCATCAATACCGACTTTCGAATTTCGATTTGGTATCGATAATATTAAAGGCAAAGGTATTGTAACCGATCGGACGAGGTTACTCTCGTTGCGAATTGACCACACGGAATTTTATTTTCCGCGACGTAAGGGCGTAAATCTCACGTCTCGAATGTTTACGGCCTCTACGACGCGCTGCTCTGCCGAATTAACTTAGGAGCAGTAGTTTAAAACTAGAGTCCGAACTGATGACACTAGATGAAGTTAACAAAGTCCGAAATGATAACTCTGGTCGAAATTATACTAAGTCCGAACGATTTACTCTGGTCAAGTACAAACTGAGTCCGAGATGGTTGACTCTTTGTTTGTTGCGAACTATGATCTTTATTCGACGAAAAACTTGTGATATCTGATTTTGCTGTCGATCGTCAGAGCAAAGGAGCCCTGGCGAAAGTTTGGGAAATGCGCTGATTGGTTTTTCTCGATTTTGTGAATTCCAATCAGCGTGTCCCTTGACTTTCTCCCACTCTTCCATTGCGCCCTTAGCGTGTTTCGTTTTAGGAAAGAGTGGGATGGTACGTGAGAAATCCGCGAGTCCGGCAACACCGGGATTTTTCCTCTGAATTTTTCCTCTCAAGGCCCGATGGCCAAAAAGTACCGTAGCGAATGTACCGTCGAAATTACCCTTTGGAAATACCAAGTTTATGACAGGAAATGGCTATTGAGGACTAAACGAAAACTAAAATTGTAACTCTATTGTCCGAAAAAAGTAAATGACTTTAACTGTGCACGAGGAAAAAGTCTTTCTCAAAAATAGCCTTTTGTCACGAACCTATCATAAACTTTAAGCGAAATCTCACGTACCGTGTTCCAACGATTGGAGCGGGTATCAAAAAGAATCGATACTTTTCTGATATTTACATTTGGAAATGTATCGATACCTATTTGATATCTACTCGAAGTTATCGATACTGGTTTGATACCGACCGAAAATATTGATATTTGATACCTACAGGAAATTTGGAATGCATGTTTAATATTCGCACTCAAATGTCATATAAATGATCTTACTATTCTTTCAACGAGCAGCTATCTGCTTTTAAAAAACAAAACAATTCATAAAAAAAACTGTATATTTTTTTTTAAATTCTTTCACTTCCTATGAAAAAAGGTATCGCTTTACTAACAGTTTTTAAATTCACTATTTTAAATATATTAAAATATACTATTTTGAAAAACCTCTTATAAAAATTTGTTATTAATTTTTTTTTTTTTTTTTTTCATAGTTTTTCTTTTAATACTATGAATAGTATAATTTTATAATGTCTCATTTTGTTTTATTATTTACTTTTATATTTTGATTTTCAAATAAACATTATGCCTTTCATGTGTTTAATAGCAATTACAGTTCGTAGACCTCGCAATTATAATTTTTAACTCTCTGGAGTCGAAATCAGGGATATTCTCGGCAAAACTCCTATCTCTAAATACGATGACCGCAAAGAGGCTAAAGAATTTAATATGTCAACTAATTATACAATTTGCAAAGTTTAATTTGTTTCCTGAATAAAATCTTATTGTAAGATCATTTATCAATATTGACAAATGTAGTTTGTTTAAAAATAGTCGACGTATTAAGCTATCCACCTTGAAATCTGATCACTAAAAGAAAGAAAATATGAAAATAATTATAATGAAAAATGAGTTTTATGATGTTAACTGTTAGTATATTATCTTATGAATATAAATTTACAGCTTTTATTATACTTTTTGTTCATATGAATTTGGGATTAAAGTATCCTCGGTTTCTAAGATTTAAATTGTACATAAGTACATGTTAAATTGTAGTACATTATTTAATTTTTAACTAACTTGGTGAAATACCAAACGTGGTTTATTAATAGAATTTTTTATAGAAGTCGAAATTCAGTTATAAATGTGCAAATATTAAAATATGTTTATGCAAATAAAATTAGTAATTAATTTCACTAATCAAATTCAATTAAAATCGTTTTAAATTAATTATTATTTTCTAATTTGATTTACGTGTTCGGAATCAGAAGGGCGGAGTAGACTTGAGACGAACATAGAGGGAACTCGTAAATCAACCATTCAAACATGTCGCACTTTTGATGTCAGCAATGCTCAGGACCGCATACTGTACTCTGCTTTAAAGATCCGTTTCAATGTATTCTAGAGAACATTCTGCGATATATTTTTCTATACAACTCTGATCTAGCGTTTCAAGTCTTTATCTTCTGAATCTAGATCGGATTTCGTGTTATGTCATATTTCGGTGATTTTACGACCGTCTTCGAACTTTACCGATATTGTTTAAACAAAGTTTGTCCCTGAAAGTGTCAAGTTGATTTGTGAATAAAAAAAATTATTGATTTATTTGATTTTTCTTGTTTATCTTTGAATATTGATTGTTTATTTTAAACTGATATATATTAACTCTTCATGCAAAAATGAATTGAGTTGAAAAAAACTGAATATTTATTTAAATAGAGTAATAGTAAAAGTAATAAATGCACAGCATACTGAACGCCAGATTTTCTCAACGTTTGATCGCAATTTCATTCCGCGCGAACATTTCGGATAGTAACAATCTTCCTTCCAAGTCAATTTATTAATAATAAAATATCTTTAAAATTAAATCAAAGTTTCATTTAATTATAGCCCACTTCCAATAAATATTACTAAATGTCAGAGAAACTATCAGGTTTTTTTGAAATGCATTTGATAAGTTTAAATGATATTCCTATTTATTCTGCTTTACGCAGCATTTTATACTTGAATAAAATACTTCAAAATAATACAAACGAATAATTGAAAACTACTACAAACCAAAAGTATTGCACTTAATTTTTTAAGTTAATTTAAAATGGATAATAATTAAAGGTTTTTTAATATAATTTGAGTTGAAAAGTAATTAAAACTTACACTAAAACGCGATATACATGATTTGTCCGGAAAGTAATGCAATTAGGTACGTAAAAAAAAATGTATTTATGTTATTGATATAAATCTTTAAAATTCTTCAAAGTACTTCCCTTGGGTTTCAACACACTTTTGCTAGCGACTTTTCCATGCACGGTACGCATCCTGGAAGGCGTTAATGGGGACCTCGTTTAATGCCTTCGTCACGGCGGTTTGAATCGCTTCTATGGTTCCAAAATGGAATCCTTTGAGAGCAGACTTGATTTTCGGGAACAGGAAAAAATTTGCTGGAGCCATGTCAGGACTGTAAGGAGGCTGTGGTAACGTTACCAAGCTGTGCTTGGCTAGAAATTCTTGAACGCGCAGAGCGGTATTGCTGGGAGCATTGTCGTAGCGCAGCTGCCACGTAGTGGCGATCTCTTTTTGAGTACAATGTTGCGCACAGTTGTTTTCGATATGTTGAGAGTCTCTGGGATCATTCGAACACTCAGTCGTCGATCACTCTTAAGAAGTTAATGGACACGGGAAACATTTTCGTCAATAGTGGTGCTTGTCGGCCATCCAGAGCAGAAGTCATCCTCCACGATTTCCCGACCGTTTTTGAACAAATTTAACCATCTGGAAACTTGAGAATAGGAAGGAGCAGAGTCCCCGTATGTCGTCTTAATCATTTAGTTGGTTTCGGCGAGGCTTTTATTCAGCTTAGCGCAGAATTTAATCGCATAACGTTGTTCGATATTTTTCTCCATTATGCGTCGTGACACGGGCACAAATAATAGGTTTATGTTTACTACGATTCTGACGAGTTCGGAGCGCGGATCAGGTTGAGATTGCACAGATATGAAGATAAGAGTCCCCTCCACATATTCCGACAAGTCCGAACATGTTCGGACCAGGAAAAATAGCGGAAATTAACAAATTGCATTACTTTCCGGACAGACCCTGTACATGTGGCATTCTGTGTATCTTGCCGAATATTCCTAACGGGTCTTTTGGTAACAAGGATTCTCGTAAATAAACGAAAATGCAAGAAATCGATAATAAAAAGGCAATAACAATAATATATTTAAAAGAAATAATTGAATACAGTGTTCTCATTCGAGGCTGGACGTAGATTGACTGTCCTACGCTTCCTTGCCCAGCCTTCTCTCGGTTGATCATACATTGTTTTGATTTTGATTTACGTCACACATATCTCGCTCGCTTTATTCCCGACATACATATATTTTGTTGTAAAGAATTCAGATAAATGTACTTGATAAGAAACATAAAATACTATTATGTAATAATGGGAGCGAATATAAAATACACTCCGCGACAAAATAATAGGACATGTTGAAATCAAAATTAATAGGACACCCTAGATTTCTCGTGTTTCTCAAATTTAGTGATGTTTACAAACATTTGGTGTATGCATCTATAAATAGTACTCTCTGCTTTTGTAATACACGAAGAATCTGCTGTTGTTTACGTTCGAGAAATTATATTCGTTTCTTTCAAAACAAGAGTGACAAAATGGTAGGACATGTTGAAGAAAAATAATAATTTGATTCAAAAACAAGAATTTTATTCAAATTTCAATAATGTGTACAGTTTTCTTTTCTTTCTATGACTTGTAATAGGAATAGGGATAATTGAATTTCAACCTTCCTCTATAGCGATTTTTAATTCTTGTAGGGAATTAAATTGTTTGCCACCATGATATATATAACGGGTTATTTCCCTTCCATACATTCTCAATAATATTTAAATCAGGTGACTTTACTGGCAATCATAAAACCACAATATTGTTCGTGTTAAAATATGTTTTGACAATTTTAGTTGTATGTACGACTGCATTGTCGTATTGAAATATGAACTCCTCACCATTTATGTGTTCTGCATGTGTCATGATATCCTCATTTATTAGATCGACGTAATCTTTACTTTTCAGTTTTTTATCTACAAATCGTATGGATGTCTTTCCTTTGTACCCAATTGTACCCCAAACCATAAGTCCGCCTTCTTTCATTTGTCGATTTATTTGATATTGTTGATCTTTCCTGAGATCATGAATATAATACGACCAGCCATCAGGTCCGTCAAGAGTGAATCTTTTCTCATCTAAGAATATAACTAAATACTTAGTGGAAACTACAGGTTGTTATGTAATTGATTCGAATATAATTTAGTTAATTCATTTTAATGAACATGTTGTGTTAACGCTCGTGATTGAAAAATTCGTTCGAGCCTTGTTGAATATTGCACGTGGTGTGCCGACTTTTGTTCTAACTATGCTATGTATGACTATTTCCTTACTCGAAGGACCACTCCAAACTTGGAGACTATACTAAACTAATACGTGTTGTTGCTGTTGCGAATGTTAAGAGTCGAATGTCTATTTCTTACAAAAATGAAAGCGCGGTGTACGCGTACAGTTTTTACAAAATAAGGGTGAGGGAAACAAATCTTAATTTCTATTGGCTGTACAAAATGGAATGGAAATGGAAGCTTGAGTGACGTATGATGAGTCTGGGTTTTTCCCAAAAAATGACCATAGCAAGTAATAAAACCAAGCAGTACCTCGACATGAATAGAAACTGGAAATAACGGACTCTACTGCTAAAATTAAGGTCTCTGGCAATCAGATGTAAAAAGTAATAAACTAAAATACTCGATAGAATGTAACAACTCCTTGGGTGTCATTCCTGCTACAGGTAAAGAAACTAACCGAAGGTCTAATCCCTCGCTATGGGACTATATTCTAAAACTTAATAGTGGGCCTAAACATATTGAAAGACTTTTAAATTATAAAGTCATACTTCTGTAACAAGTGTTATATCATTCCTACCTTTTCAATTTTTATTTATAAAAATTGCGTTTGTAGTTACATTTGTAGAAAAATAATAATACATTTTGTTACAAAATATAATACAATATTCATATTATATTAGAGAATCGGTCATGTTACATAGAAAAAGATGGAATTCGTTTTCTTCATCTTTTATCTCTTCCGGTTCGATTTTCCAAGGTTCAGCATTAAACTTTCAAGAGACAAAGAGGATTCGTATAAGTTAGGAGGATCGATCATGTGTATACATTCGGATAGAAGTCGACTTACAGGAAAACTCGCTTATACATAAATAAAAGAGGGGGAAAAGATTAACCGGAAACGGACAAAAACAACTTCTATATAAACAAAATTTAAGTCTTCTAATTGCTTATTATGGCATGTATGTAGTTGTTAATTGAATGAATTTTCATACAAGTTTGTACTTGGAAACTTTTCTGATCGCTGATTACGAATTTGTAATCGAATTTTTCGAATTCAAGATGGCGGATCCAATATGGTTAATCATATTTTAGAAAATGGCGATATAATGAGCTCGAAATACTTAAATAAAGAAAGAAAATTCATTGGAAAATATTTCAATCACTGTTGCCAGAAATAGTGTAAAATTGTCAGTTTTGAGCCGCCGTATTAAATATCGCCAACTCGAATTCCGAAAAACTTACATGTAAATTTTAAAGTTTAGGATCCATGAACGCAAGAAATTCATTCTTCCATGTTGAACTAAAGCAGTTTCAATGTGATATAGTTGATTGAAAACGAATCTCTCAGAGCAAATTTACGTTTTTTCTCGAAAAGTTGTTTATGACAATCATAAAATTGATTTTTCGAAAAAATGAACTAAAATTCTAAAAGAACACAAAATTTTACGTGAGAAAAGTTTTATATTGTGTTGTTTGAAGAGAATTGTCCGTTTAAGACATTAATCGATTAAAATAATTAATTTAATTATTTTTACTAGAGATTTATTTAAAATTATTTGAAATAAGAAAATTTTCTTATACTGCAAATAATCACGTTTATAATATAGATATTGTTGTAATCATTATTTATTTACTGATTATATAGATATAAATCCAATACATAAACATCAGAAAGCTTAATAATATAGCATAATTGCAGATAACTTTTCCAAGCTTGCAATTAATATGTTGTTGATTCTTTCTAAGCAAATGTTTTATAACAATTTCAAATATGAAATATGGTTTGAACTTTTATCTAACGTTAAAAGTAAATTAGTAGTTCAAAAAGAGGTTATGTTCGGCGAAATTAATTATGTACAAGATACGTACAATATGTAACCTACTACAACATTTATGTACAATGAAATATTATCACGATAAAATATTGTTATGTACAATATATTATCGATTTAATGTTAAAACTCTAACTTTATTACGGAAAATACTAAAAAAGTTCCACTTCATTATGCAATACACCAATAATTAATTAGCAGGTATAACTAAAATAAAAATTAGGAAACTAGTTATGATATAAACTGATTCACGAAGAACAAATTTCGATATTTATTATGCGGTGCATTCAGGACAAAAGAAAGTCGATTTCTGCTTGTCGCGAAAATGCATGTACCCGCTTAAGGCAAATAACTAATTATGCAGACAATAAAATGAACAATAAACTGTGGCTTCATGGAAAAGACAGAACATGAACTTTATTGCCCCAGTTTTTTACAGCCAAACTTTACCGCCGTATTCCAAACATAAAAATAAAATAAAAATTTTATATTAACATAGAGTTTTAAACACTTTATTAAAAAGTTATAACAAAAATGCAAAATGTCTTTAGATTGCTTTGGTTTTCTATGCTATATGCCCCAGTTTTGTACATAAAACTATCAATATGTTCTATAAATTGAAATGATAAAAAATGTTATTGAACGTAAAACGAAGCTTCTAAATGTTTTACTAAAAGATTATACTATATACTGTGTACTAATAATTGTCGGTATGCATATATTTTTTAATAATTCTTAATAATACATTCAAGTGCCTATGTTCATACAATTGCTTATTGTTTTAATTTATATAATATGGTAGTATTACCTACACCAATGATTTTCTGTTTTGGAGTTGGCTGTTCGAGCATAGTTAAAGACCACCGCGTAGAATTTAGTCTTGCCTAGCTTCCCTTACCAGGGTTTCCTTATAAGGTTTCGCCCAAGAATATCTAACGTCTTCGGACCAACGCGATGAAAATTCGTTAGACGAAAAGCGTCGCGTTGATCCGTTCCCACCGTTTCCACCACTACTCATTTTCCACCCATTTTTCGGGTATAAAAAGGGTTGTGAAGAAGACGTGTCGGACCCAGTTAATTCTTGAACGTTGACTAACGAGGAACCTCTATCCGAGTTCATTTAGAGTGATCGCGTCAAGTTAGAGAAGTCTCTTTTAATCAAGATCGGGTTAGAGTCCCTGTCGAGCATTGCTATAACCATACAGTACGTATAATCTGCTGTTAGGCACTTTTTCTGACTTACTTTTGGGTCCCCGTTTCGTTCGTTTTTCGTTAAAACTAGGTAGGATTAGATTCACGCTTTACCTGAGTCGAAACTAAATTAAAATCATTAAAGTCAAATCGAGTTAACATTTAAACTCTTGCTTAGAATTACCTTTACCGACAAGTACACTTCAAACACTTGTAGAACCCGGTTTTGGGAATAATATATTTGATTATTCATTTTTATATTTAATTATCGCCTCAATTGATTATAACTAAAGTCCAACAACCCACCCGACGGTGTATTTTAGCCGATCGAGGTATACCGTCAAACCTATGTTACGAGTTCTATACTAACATCTTCTGTGACACCCGGCGTTAGTCATACGTCGGCTAGTTCACATATCATTTCCTGGGGCACCCGGCGTTAGCCATACGCCGGTTCATCCCCACGTCTTGACCTTTCCTGTGACACCCGGCGTTAGCCATACGTCGGCTTATCCCCACGTCTACTTTGCTTTGACGCTCAGGTTAATTAACAAACCTGAGTTAGCCTAGTAACAAATACCATAACCTAATACAGCCCCCAGCCACGCGGCTGTACCCCTCCGGCTCGTAACAGTAGTAAAGTTACATGGACAAAAGTGAAACATCCTGTGTGTAATATTGAACAATGAAGCCGTCCTTCGTCATATTGCATTTTTGTTTTTAATAAGGTATTTGGTACCCTATATTTTTTTATTTTTACGAATAAAATAGGTTAATAAAGTTTGACGGTAAAAACTGGAACACCCTACATATATAATGTTAAAGTATTAACCAGTTCATAGATTATAACGTGTATTCAATTCAGTAAACAAGGAGATCAACAATATCGTTGTTGTTCCAAAATGTTTATAATTAATTTATTAATACGTTACAATATGACTGACTGTTACAATAATGTTACCGGTTGCAAAATACCGATCAAAATGTCGAAATTAAAATTGTCGTGTAACAAACAGTTTATACAGCTTGGTTTAATAATAAAACGAAAATACATCAAACTTTGAAAATGAAAAAAATAAACAAATGCTATAAAATGTAAAAAATAAACGAAAACCAGCTTCGGAAACTAAAAATTAGAGAAAACACATTCAATAATTATATTTGTTGATTGCTTCTTTTAACATCGAACAGTAATGATTCTATGGGCTTCCTGTATAATTTTTGCTAAAATCTGTCACCAAAAACCATGAAAATATTGTCTGTGTGACAACCTCAGACGGCAATTAAGGAGTAGCTGGAATCAAAATCGACAATTCGTCTTTATACAAATTAAAACATAGTACTTGTTAATATCTCAAACACTGAAAACAAAATCACGAAAAAAAGATGTGTGATAACTTCAAATAGCAATTAACAAATAACTAGAATTAGAGTCATCGATCGGTTCATCTATAAATTAAAACAATTTCGAAATATTACTTCACTTTTCGACTGTCACAATAAGAAAACCCATTAATTAACTGAGAACCTGAGTGCAGTATGCAACAAATATACTCATTTGAGATCTAGAAAGCTTCGTTCCACGTCAAATAATAAACGTTGAAAGGGCAATTCTACGCATTTCAGGAAGGTATTTCCGACTAAAAACCTCAAAGCGAAAATTCCAGCAAACAAAAGATATATTTCCAAGATGAACATACTTCGCAGGAAGCCGAGACAGGCTGAAAAAATAAAGAAAAGAGGACTTGAGGAGATGTGAAGCACTGAAAATTATTACGGTGATTTACATAAAGCCCGGAAAATAACGAAGGAGAGGCTAAAACGTTCCTGCTTGCTGCTCGATTGCGATCTCCAACGTGGCTCCATCTGTAAGCATTCCTACGCGGATATATTCCTCCATCTTTCTCACCCTCTTGCTGCTCCTTTTAACGGAGGATGAAAACGATACCCTTTGAATTCGATTCCACGGATATTTGCTTAGTTACGTTCCATCACTAAATTCCATAAAGGAAAAGTGAAAAGTTATAAAAAATGTGCGTAAACTTCTCAATTTTGTCATCGTATACTACGTTATGCGTAAGCAAAAATTGAACATCTAAATATTTATAAGCACTCATACTGTAAACATTACAATTCTTAAATTTGCAAATTTTTAAATTTGGGAAAAAGTTTAAATTATAAATCGTCAGGTTTATAAATTATAAAAATTACAAATTGTCTACCTTTTTGAACTCTCAAAATTCCTAGGTTTCTACATATCCAAATTTCCAAAGTTTCCATCGCGAAATCTCCAAATCCCTAAATTGCTATACTTCCAAATCTCTAGATTATCACATTTATAGATCGCAAACCATTAGAATTACAAACTTCTAATATTTCAAATTTCTAGAATGACGTATTACTAGATTCGCAGATCAACAATCAACAAATTTTTCCTCAGTTAGGTTATTTTTCCTCAGGAAGTGGACGCTAGTTTACTACTTGTTTTAAAAAAGTTCTTCACTTTTAGTTTAATCCTTGAATTGTGCAGACGTCCGTCCGAGTCGCTTTCAATAAATTCATTTATTTTAAAAGATACTCAGTTTCTATTTTATTTAGATAAATATCCATCCCATATTTCAATAATGGGAGTGGATAAATTTGATAATATAGGAATTGGGAAATTTGACAATCTAGCAATTTAAGAATTTTGAAATTTGGGAATTTGAGAATTTGAGAATTTGGGAATTTGGGAATTTGGGAATTTAGGAAGTTAGAAATTTAGGAATTTGGAAATCTGAGGATTTGGAAATTTAGAAATGTAAAAATTTGGAAATATGCGAGTTCAAAAACTTAAAAATTTTGAGAATTTAAAAATTATACTTTGATTTACGTTAATTTTGTATTACATTAGTTATTATGTTTCCAATTAGTAAACAAGTGTGCGGTACGATTGTATTAATTAAAGCAGAATGCCAAGTACTATCATACATATGTATATCAACAATATAAATGCAAACAGTGATTCTGAGTTTCAAGGTAGAGTAATATTTAAACGCAGTAATTATGGAAATTACCAAATTTGTTATTCAACCCTCACCTGCGTATTTATAAAAACTATAAATATAGTTTGTCCTATATTTACGGTAATTAAAAGCGGTAAAATATTGGATACATATACTGTTTAACAAAAGTAAACATTTAGAAGATATTATTAATTTAATACTCGGTATGATGTAAAATTGATGAACAGGTTATTACTTGCTGCTTTCACGTAACAATTTTATGATTTCTCTTATATTCTCGACATCAGTCTGCAACGGACTTATATACCAATTTCCAGAATGATTACTTTACTGATGGATCATCATTCCAACAACATAACAGCGAAACACATTAATCAGTAAGTTTTACTGTTAGCAACATTTCGAAGTTTACGCGTACTTTTTATATCTTTCCCATCACCTACCACGTAAGTAATTACGCACTTCGGAACCCCTGAAACCTATAAAAATGTATACTGGAAGTAAAAATCCCTCCAAAACTGTCCGAGATTACCTAACTGCGTTTCATGGCTAAGCTTCATATGATAAAAGTGAAACGTCATAGAAAATATGCCTACGCTTAGAAATTTTGCGAGAAACTTTAAAACTTCAAATTTATCATTGACAATCATTTCAGTACTAATATTTTTTGTTTAAATAGTTTAATATTTCTTTATTTAGATGCAATGGTATTGTATATTGTCGAAAAAATTAATTTCTTTCCATTTCTAAAGTAGAATTTTTATTAAACATGGCATTTAACTGTTATTTATACCGTATTACGGAATATGGATATTTAAGATCATCGCCAAAACAAAGTTACGTATAACAATATTTTATTCTTAATTTTCGCCTTATTTTTCAAAGTAGAGTTTTAACATTTTTTTATATCAACTCGACGTACTCGAAAAATGACGCACTCGTTCAGTTCAATATAACAATTCGAAATAGCAATTTTTTAACCAAATCTGTTATACGTATGCTATGTAAATACAGCTAAGCAAACAATAGCAACAATTAATAATAGAGAAATAATAACTTCAAAAAAATTTACCAAACTTTTCAGTTAAGCGATTTGAGAGTTACCATCTGTCAACAACAAAAATACCAACAAGTATAAATGGTTAGTGCTAATTATTCTGTATAATAATATGCGGCACATAGTCTGTCTTAAACAATAGCAATTGCCAATACAATAAATAATGGACAACATAGATAGTGCATAACTATTATGAAGAAATGCAAAATATTTAAAAACATTTTAATTTACACCAAACGTACCTGCGTATAATGCATACATAATTTTAAAGTAAGAAAAGGCGATTAAACATAATTGAAAAGTATTGTAACAAACTCTTTAATTTAAAATAAGAAACTTGCGTACCAGTCATTTGACCAGTTTGGTAGTTTCGGTGTTGAGAATAACACGCGTAGTCTTATTTCATCCTAAAAAAACATGAATTACTAAAGAAAAAGATACTAATGCAAATTTTAGGACTCTTTTTGCGATCTATTAACAAAACAAGTTGTATCATTGCACTTTCAACATTTTATGTGCATATTTGCTTACTTTTATGACGTTCCAAAATATATTTAAGAAGAACAATAACATCTTGAAAATAGTTGATGAAAAATAAAATTTTCAAACGCTTTTCTTGTTCAAAATAAAAAACTAAAATGACCCTTAATTGATTTGAAATTGGCTGTTACAGGTAGAATAGCATTGTTATTAGAATGTTAGTAGAAAGAATAGCAGCAGTTTAAAATATGACTACTGTTTTTATCACTCCTTTTTACTTTTCGTGGATTAAAAAATTTTAAACAAAAATAATTTTGTTATCTATAATAGATTCCACAAAATAATCTTTTCTCTGCTACTTAATACATATACAGTACAATGGGAGGATTTTATTCATAAAAGAAGAAATTTTTAGAAAGTAATGCAATTAAATTACCTTTCATATTTCCAGTGCGATTAAACATCAACAAGAAAGAACAAATATACAATCGCCATTATGTGACATTGCAATTCTTTTTTTATCGTAATTAAAATTTTAAATTGATCTATGAAAATTTTAAAGTGACCTGAAATACTATAATTAAAGAAGATACTGTTACTTAAAAAGAAATTTTCTCAATCGATACATCAACATCACAATAATTTGGATTGATCATGTGAGGTTGGGTGTTTCATTCTATACATAACTTAGCGTGGAGGAAGCATATCTGGAATACCAGTCATAAATAAAAGCTACGGCAGGGAATGAAAACAAATAAAACTGTATAATACTATAGACTGACTGAATAATCCTTTCATTTTCAATCCCGATGATAACAGAAAATAAAACGAATTTGAATCTTTGGTCTAATTTAATAAAGTAAAATATAATTTATATACATATATGTATATAATAATTAGTAAACTATGATATAATTTTGTCAGAGTGGATGTGACATCGAATTTACCTTCACTTTATAAGATTAAAAGAACAAAAATAATAAAATTATTTATCATCATAATTTCAATTCGTCACGGACTTACAGCATAGAAACAATCTTGTTTGATAAATATCAATTCCAGTTCTTAAAATTTACTTGCAGTAGTCACAGGTGTAATTTGTGGAGACATAACCAGCATATTTACAGTGTACCCACATTTCATACATGAAACATTGCACCTACTCCTCGCCTCTTTTGTCTTCACTGTAATTCACATTGCACAGAAGAGGTACACAGAATCCTTCTCACTCATCTTCGGTACTCTGTATTAGAAACATAGCATGAAAACCTAAAATATCACTTTACGTTTGGTGTTCTCGAAATACTGACAAAATTAATACCAAAGCACAGATTTAATAGCGGTGAGTAGTTTTTTACAGTGGGCCTATTTGCCAATCACCTTTTAAAGGTATGGAAACCAGAGTTATAGGAAAGTACGTTTATTTTCAATAATTCGATTCAAATTTAGCTTTTCAATCATAAGTAGTCAAAAGACTATCATATGCTTTTGTAGTTTACTGCCATTGTTACTTTTGTTCTGACCCGTCCGAACAAATATATTATTAATCATTTTATAAAGAATTAAGTAAAAATACTGTTTATACGCGTAATAAGATTTTTATTTTAAGAAACAATAAAAAGAAACATTTATATAAACATATATTTTGAGTAACGATAAAAGTAATATCCTTACATTTAAATAACGAAAACCATAACGCAAAACTAGTTTCAAGCATTCCTTTGGTAAGCAATTACAATTTTGACATGTATAATATATCACCTTGGTACAGTTTTTGCAGTTTTTCTTTCGTCCGTATAGTAACACGTTACTTTCGTCCTCAACCGCGTTTTTCAAAACAGAAGTCTTGTAACCTATAAATTATACATGATTTATTGCAATTGACTATAGGGATTTATAAAAATATTATTTAAAAACGCTGTAACAAGTGAATGGTTTAATACAATTAGTTCAATTGTGAATATTAACGAGAAAGTCGATATGGTAGAATTTACTTGAGTGATTTGAATTACTAATTCAATTTAACCACCTCATGTGATTCGTGTTACGGCTCAGTGTCAAACAATGGAACAAAACAGATATTACTGTTTTACGAAAAAACAGATATTACGAAAAAACGTGTTATTTTCATCAGGTCGTTATTTTTATCCGCATTCACCCCTATACGAATTTGTAGATTAAACTACTACAATTTTTTTGTTATATTTCAACCAAGATTGCAAGGATTAAATTCTTCCTAAAAAATTTTTAGAAATTGTTATTTTACTCTGTTGCAGATTGAATCACACGTATCGAAATTACGATTTGTCGACAAGTATTATGGACTAACAGATCATCTGTTCCTATTATTTACTGTGTTATAAATTAGATACTGTTAATAGTATTTTAGTATCTTCGATATTTAGAATTATTCCAAATATCTTGCACTTCTTTCAATACAGTGATGAGGATATGCGCTCCCGAAGATAAAACCGAATTCTTTTGTCTTTATAACGAATTTGAGTGAATCTAAAGATTTTAATTGATTCAATCGACAAAAGATTTCACCCGGCGCGGCCTGGGTCAGTGGTTGCCGGGGTTCTGGTGAAAAATAATTTTAAATTAAGAAAACAAGTAATAATTTATTAGGCGTTAGCCGATTTTGCGATAAATCGACAACGAACACGAGACTGACCCGGAGAGTGGGTGGATTGGTGACCCGTGACAAAAATAGGAAACAAGAATAGAAATAGAATAAATTATAAATTAATTCAGGTAAAATGCAAATTTACTGACATACAATTTTGTTGAAAAGTGGTATATGTCGCTGGTAATTCCACAAACTACACGCCGGTTGAACCGACTTATACTCCTCTGACGAACTCGACGATATTTTAAATTTAATTCAAAAATTGAAAATAGAATTATAATGAAATGTAAGACGGAACTCGACTCGAACAAACTCGACGATTTTTATTTTAAATTTAATTCAAAAATTGAAAGCACAAATTGAAAGTAGAATTAGAATGAAACGCCAGACGCGACTTGACTCGATATCGTTCGAAGGCAAAGGGCAGAGTCCCGAGTGATCGGTGATCGGCGACGTTTGTCCTCCCTATCGGTCTTTTGATAATTAGAAACCGGTGTCAACACCCCGCCGGTAAAGAGGAAAGCCACAATTGTGACAGAGAGCCATATTAACACGTGTAAGATTTTCAAATTCTTCGACAAGTTGAAGGTGTTCTTATATTCCTGTCACAAAGACAAGATTCATAGACATACAAATTGCGTACATTGATGGGAAGAACAATTTCATAATTCGACAATTTGTATTTACTGTATTTCTAAACTTTCTATTTTCAAATTACGCGTCCGCAAACATTCACATTATATTGGAGAACTTATAAGACTTATAGGACTTACATTATTATAGAATTTATATTGGACTTATAGCGGAGAATGGAAACACGTGATTGTTTTTTAGACGAGAAAAAGTTTAACCTAGACGGAGCAGATGATTTTAAATTCTATAGACACGATTTGATAAAAAAACAAAATGGCGCTTTTAGACAAAATTTTATGATTATAATGATTTGAGCTGCAGAAAATAGTAATGATTTTAGCTGCACTTAACTTTGCGGAAAATACAGTATTGCCTCGAAATAAGCAACACGGTCGGGACCGGCCAGTTGCTTATTTCGAAGGTGGTATGCTATTCGGCTTGCTTTTGTTTTTTAAATCGCTATGTGTTAGAGTGAGAAAACAATATACATGTTCTGTCCTCTTTCCACGACTCGTTCCATAACTTCTTCTGTATTACGGACCTCTCACTCCGTCACCGATCTCTCACTCGGCGGCGGACTTCAATCAAAGAAGTAGGGATAAAAATTACTAATTTCGAAGCTCGAAATGTTGCTTGTTTCGAAGCAATACTGTATACCAAATGTCAGCGAAAATTAACTCCGAAAAGTACGAAAAATATTCAAAAATATTTTAATTCCTTTCATGGAACAATTAAAGTTTGGAAAGTAGATATATTAACAAGATAACGCAATTTGAGAGTTTGGAAATTTGAGTAATTGAAGATTTGGACATTTTTGAATTTGAGTATCTGGTTACTTAAAAATTTGGTAATTTGATAATTTGATAATTTGAAAATTGTAAAATTTGAGAATTTAATGTTTTGGGGATCCGAAAATTTTGAAAGAGGCTAACCAAATAAAATGGTCAAAAATGTCCTTGAGCCGAATTCAGCACCCAATACGTCATTTGATAGCGTATCCAAAAAAAATCTCACACCAAGTTTCAACTCCTTGTCTCAACCGGAGGAGTAGTAAAAGGGAACAATCGAAATTTATAACCTATTCTTCCTATTTAATAACGTACAAAAATTCTGAAGCATTGGGGTCCAAATAGCAAATATTATATAAGTTTTTCAGATTTTTTGATCGCAAACTGTAATTGTAAAAAATGAAAAACCGCATCGAAAACATCGCAGTACTACTTTTATATTATTGTGGTAATAAATTTGTTATTTTAAGTTACGAAAATTATAAGAAGTTTTTGCGAAAGTACATGTTAATCTTCGTTGGGGTAAAGAATCATTGTATAAACGAGTATACGTATTATTTATTTATTTTCATAGTTTAGTTTCAATTTAAATATAAGTCCTTAATCTTCACACATCTCGGGATAAATACACCTAAATTATTCTCTTAGATATTTTTTCCAGTGACACGAATTCTTTTCAATTAAAAATCTGAATAAATAACAGTCTAAACTGTATATTGCATAAATGTTTCAGGAAACCATGTCACAATTGATCCAGCTATGCCGTTCGAGGGTTAATGCTCGAACAAACGAACCGATCTCTATTTCTAAGGACACATATAGACACGTGTAACGTAACGTGTAACGTAACGTGTAACGTAACATGTAACGTAACATGTAACGTAACATGTAACGTAACATGTATCGTACTGTGAAATATAACGTGAATTTCGCTGAAGCACATACCTAACATTACTTCAAGTTGCTCGCTCAATCTGAACGAACATTTTGCACAAAAGACGTATTGATTATTACCGGATCTATTGCTGTATTCATAAAAGAAATAATAGACGTCCAAACGCATGCTGCGGCCTAACAACGACCGCTTTTGTGCTATAGAAAGCCGATAGTCGACTGATATATAAATCGATAATACTCGATACACCGTTCAGTCGAATGATTCGCGTTAGGGTACGTGTCCATCTGAGAGTATAACTATTGTCAGTTGCTCCCAATAATCAAGTTTATTAGTGTACACAGTATTGGAAGTGTTGGACGATAGCTGTCGATAAATATCTTCACGTATCTTGAAAATGGTTTAAGCCAAGAACCTAAAAAGAATGAGTTTATCATTTATTTCGCATTGACACTACAATCGGAAACAATCTTTTCGAAATTGTAAAAATAAAACTAAAATAGTATTGATTGTTGTGTCGTTGAACAGAATATCAATCGTTTTAATTATGACAGTGAACTGAGTCTATTCCGCGTGAATTTGCAATTTGTATACAAGTACATACATTGTGAATAACATATATACAATAAATGTAGTAATACACGTACATCCCTGAGCATTCTTATCAACTAATAGCACTATGTAGAAAAGAGAATTCATTTTCAGAAAAATTTTATTTCAACAAAATAACTGGAAAAAGCAATTCCGAGAAGAGCAGCATATAGTGGTTGAATATCTATCTCTTGATTGAAAATACAATGGATGAGATTTCTAACACATTGCTGATTCGAAATTTTACGCTGAAGCTACCTCATGTTAACGGCTGTTATTTTGTAATTGAATATGAAACAATTTAAACAAACTTCAATTTATTTTTACGCAATACGTTGAAATGATACTTTGTATATATGAAGATATGAACTTTTAATAATTTTGTTGGTATGATAAAATGTACGGCAGATAGACAGAGCATATGATTCGTTGAAAAATTCTTCACCATCACGATCTGTCATGGTTGAAATGTTTGTAATACTAGAACTATTACGAAAATCCAAATATTATAATAAAATGAACATCATTGATGAAAAAAGCCAGCACAATTCTTATATTACACCAGATTCTCAAAATTGAAAAGGTTAATGCAAATTCTAACACGAGTTAACTCGTGATCGGACAACGACGTTTTAGCATGAAAATACGAATTAACCCGAAACTGGTCAATAATGTGTTAAGTAATGCTCCGCATAAAAGATATTTTACAAAACCTTTTTAGATGTCGATACCGGCTTCCATGTTTTAGATCTTTTATCAAAAAAGACCAAAAATATACGGAAATATCTCGTTACGTCCATTCTGCACAACTATTAAACCAATAAAAAAGGGAAGTATAAAGATATTGTAGATTTAATATCCTTTATCCGGCAATTTCTCGACAATATCTGAAATCAGTCCAAATTTTAAATCCCATTTACGGAGAAGGAGAAAACCATTATTGATAACTGTTAATTAATTAGATATATAGTTACAAAATGTAAATTAATATTTTTGTTTTGAACTTACTTTTTCTAGGGATATTCATTATTGTTTATTGTTAAAAGTTATTCCGAAAATACTGAAAATGGTAAAAGTCATTTAAAGCTTTAAAAATCACATTCTTTTTTATAAGTTACACACAAAATTTCATAATCATTAAAAATTGTTGCTTTTAATCATGAAATTCTTACAAAAGTAAACATTCCTTAAAGTGTTATATAATACAAAAATATCTTTCCATTTGTTCAAACTCAAATCTTTAAATATATAAATGAATAATATATAACATAGGCAACTTTCATAATCAGGGGCACATGTATGGGAAAATCAGATAAAACGGATATTTTTTAAATTGCCAAATGTATTTATGCAGAAAAAAAACAGTGATAAACACTAAATATACCGGCGTATAATGCACACTTATTTTGAATTTAAAGTTAAAAATAAAGTTTAAAATTGAAATTAAATTTAAACTTTGAAATTGAAATTATAAATAAAATTTAAAATTAAGTAAATAAGTAATGAAACATGAATTAATATATTAATTCTTTATCTTAACGAAAATCAACACAGATTTTAAGAAAACTGCATTAGATTTTGTAACTTAAAATAAGCAATATACAAAATGGTCATTTGAACGCTTTGATAGTTTCAATGTCAATAGAAATGAAAAAGCAAGATGAAGTCCTAAGCAAAATTTTAAAAATAAAAGAATTATGTGTTTTTACGGGCTAGAAAGAATTAATATTTACCGAAAGTGTTCTATTTTTTACTGAATTTGACACCACTTGATAGGTGTGTCCTTTAAAGCACGTAAAATTTAGTATAGTTATTTAATTTTTAATTTATCAAGAAATATAAAGTCATCATATACTTAATGTGAAATATGAATTTTGTACTTTCCTAACTATGTTAATTTAGCAGTAAATAATTATTGATTGTGGAAGAAAATTGTTTCATTTATGTTAATAATTCCTAGAATAAACTAGTTAAAGATATAATTATGGTTTTTAGTCACTTGTTTTTATATATGTTCGCAATATGAAGAAAATAAAGTAAACAGATATGAAATTACTTTTGCAGGAACCAAATTTAATTACCTTGCCTTTACCTACGTTAAAGTATGCGGTTAAAATGTAACGCGGTAAAATGTAATACATTTAACCTCCTTAAAAATATAAAGTTGCTCAATAGTTATAATTGAAATTTCATTCTTGGCAGGACTACATAATTTGTATTGTGTAGGTTCTGTTCGAACACAAAATCAATTGTTCACGCAGTTAATTCTCTCGCCAAGAAACATTTCTAATTTGCATAAATACAAATTGCTGCTTTTTTTTACGCATTGTTAAATAGAAACTGATTTGGTGGCATCCTACAATGATTATTAAGTGTTTTTAAAGAATAATATTTATCGCTGAAAAATAAGATTGTTTAATAGGAAATGGTATAAAATTACCAAAATCTAAGTAACTCTAATTAAAGTTAATAATCTCGTAGATTATTATACCATTATTCTGTAAACCTAAAGAGATTATAAAAGCACAATTGTTTACGTAGAATTTGATAAGAAAAGTATAAAAAAAGGATAAAATAAAACTTATGAAAGGAAAAGAATAGGCATTTGTTGATTTTTAACGATTATAACTTTGAAACAAATGCATGTTATGTAAAAATTTCTTATTTAACATAAAAATTTTCTGTTAAATATAAAAAATACGAATTTTGCGACTGAAATAGGTATTTGCATTATACATAAACCAAATGGTAAGAAATTGAAAATTTAGACATTTGGGGATTTGAGAATTTGAAAATTTGAAAATTTAGGGAACATAAGAAATGTAGAAATTAAAAAATTTAGGGAACATAAGAAATGTAGAAATTTAAAAATTTAATTTGATTCTTTGAAAATTCAGGAATTCAGAAATTCGTAAATTAGAAAGTCTGGAAATTCAGAAGTTTTCACAAAACTGAAGACAAATTCCCGTATCTAACTTTTTATCCAAAAGAAACCTTCGTTGTATCCAAATGTATACAAGACGTAGCTGAGTTGTGCGTGGATAATTTGAGCAGCAGACTGTTATGTCGTTCATAATTTTATTCTTAATTATAACAGTTAGAATTACTTAGCGTCTATCAATGAATCACTATATTAAAAACTAATCAAATATGTGATACTGATCTTTGTCGAAGAGGATATCAGCAGTTTATAAATTATGAGAAAGTTGAAAGTCATTAGATAATAAGTTACATTATAAATAGAATATGGAATTACACAACATTTACCAAGAATAACGGAATAAACAAGGTTAGAATAAAAAGCTTAAATAAATGTTCTAGTAACCAAGTGAAAAAGTATCCAACAATGTATGTTTTTAAGTAAACAAGTACAAAGAGTGATAAAATTTTGTGCTGGACGGAAGGAAACGCCAATTGAAGTGCAGAATAGCCCCAAGAGTAATATAAGGGCTCTTTTCTTGGAAGAAACAGATAAAACTCCGATTGTCTGAAGAAGCAAAGTTCGTTTCAAGACTTACAAGTTGTTAAGACTTTGTTTGCACTCTTGTGACTATAATCTAAAAGTTCGATCGAATTATTTTCAAATGCACGATTAAACGATTTCGTAATTATTTCAAATGTTTACACTAGTAGTTGACTAACAACGATAAAATGAACTTCTTTTTACCCAATACAATTTAGTTGCTCTGCACATTTATTTGCTAATATCTTTAATTGACAATTCTCTTTTCTTTTAATGCGTGGTTTGACAAAATAAAGGTGCCTTGTCGAAGCTAAACTGGTTTACATTACATATGTTACCCATATTTTTCTATTAGTCACATTACTCACATTATTCATCTTACTCATGTTACTAACATTACTAATATTACTCACATACTCATATTATTCATACTACTCATATTAACTCGTGTGTTTATTATACACCATATTTGTAGATTGAAATTCTTAGCGGACTAAGAATAAAAGAATGTGTGGAAAGATTTAACTACGAAATTCAGTCTCGAATTTTGCATCAGTAATAAAGATTATTAAAAATAATATATAGGATACTTCGCGCAACTGGATTAATTTATAGCTCTAAAATGGTAAATGATAAAAACAAATTTTGTCGGGAAAAATTAAGAAAGCGAAGATGGCCTTAAAATGCCTTCGTTTTTTAAACTGGAAGTGTTTTTTTTACGCTCAAGCTGTGTTTATTTTTTGCTAGAATTTCTGTCATTAAGTCAAAATATTTATTTTTATCATTTATATCTGTTAGCGTCAACATTTAAAATACATTCTCATGGCCCGAAACCGCTTCCAATTAGTTGAAAATTTGTATTAATACTTCAAACATCGGAATGACGTAGAATTGTATTGATACAGATCGTATGCATAAAAAATGTATTCTGCAGGGTAAACAATTCCGTAGAATTGATAAATGTCAAAATGTGAATATGGAGATATTTTTGCAATATAAAAATGCTTCTCATATCTTCATAAAAATCCAGAATACTGAAAATATTTTTTGATATTTTTTATTTTAAGCTTACTGTTCAAATAAATATAAATGGACTATAAATATAAAAATGTTGATGGAATATAATCCATAAACACCATACGTTTTTAAAGGTATGAGAGTTACCATTTTTGTATGTTTTCTGTGCAAAAACGTCTGCTGCAGCGTATGATTTAGTTAGATTTTCTTTTGGACCCATAATCTTTCAAGTAAATAGAAAAAACGTTTATAAATACAATTTGGGTAGCACTTTCGTTTTAAAAAATTTTTTAAACATATTTCGATACTTTAACGCGCCATAACTTATATTATTTTATTCAGAAGAGTGTGTACAAGAGCTTTGTATTAAAAGCAATTAAATAACTATGAAAATTTTCTAATTTCTAAATTACATTAATAGAAAATTTCCAAAACTTGAGACCATAAAAATTTAAAACATTCTGTTAATTTTGAAGATGATTTAATTTCAATTTATTTAAAAATCATGTTTCTTTATAAGTTACACAAAATTTAACAATCATAACAAATTCTTATTTCACAAAAGTAAATATTCCCTGAAATATTTTATTATAATATAAAATTATTTGTTATAGTCCGAACATATTTTTTAATTTGTTCCAACTGAAGCCTTTAAATATCTCGAGACAAAAAATATGTGACTTAGACCCCTCTAGTAATCGAGCATATACTTATGTGTTCTAATGCAAATCCTTCTTTGATAATAAACAAATGGTTGTATTAAACTGCTGCTTATGGTTAACTTAAAAAATAGGTCAGACACGATTTGATGACTCGCATGTACTGCAAAATAGCAATTATGACATATAAGTTTGAAGCTCAAATCTTAATATAATCAATTTAATATAATACAAATTATTGTACAAAACGCTACATTTAATATAAAATAGGTGCACACTACTTATGCCAAACAATGATCGATTTTAAAGCGCACAAATTCTGATATAAATTGATAACATAAAAGTATATATTATATTATACTATACATATAAGTCAATATTAAATAAGTTTCAAATATTAAAGTTTAACGAAAATGACTATATAAACAATTTATTGATACTTTCAACACAAAACGGCTGGTTTTCACTTACAGGAAACAATAATTTGTTTCAGAACCTTTAATGCCTGACACAATTTGATATAAAACTCATCTGATAATATAAAACTGTCACAAACACTTGTACTATATTAAATTACAATTTAACGTTTGTTAAAGCAATCATAAAAATGTTTCGTTATAATGTTTTTAATATAAAATTGTTGATTGCTAAACTAGCATCTTATTACATAGTGTGCAAAATAATTAATAAGATCTTTTTTTGACTAACCAATTAGTGTGTATTAAAAATATTTATAAAAAGAATACGCAGTAACTTTCTGCAATGCAAATTTGAGATATCGTACTTTAGGTAA
Organism: Megachile willughbiella; assembly: GCA_945859595.2. Taxonomy (NCBI): domain Eukaryota; kingdom Metazoa; phylum Arthropoda; class Insecta; order Hymenoptera; family Megachilidae; genus Megachile; species Megachile willughbiella. Next base: position 4,103,232 of record OX243798.1, read on the forward strand.
AATTTATTGATTTTCAAGCTTTAAATTTATATTGCATTGTATGTACGAGCTTATGTTCATTTTATGTCGTGAATTTGCTTCAAATTTTGAATGTTAGTAACTACGTCAGTCTAGTTACTATAGCCTCTAAAAACCATTTAAGAACTATAACTGCTTCACTGCTAAATCGATACGAATTTCAATTACCAATTCGCATGTCTCACCCTCAGCGACATGTCTCTTCTCTCTCAGCAATTTGAGAGGAGCGTACTCAAGAGACAAACCGAACAAAACAGAACGAACCGAGTTATCAAGCTGTGCAAATCGAGACAATTCCGACAAGCGCTATCTCAGAATCAAACACATAGCTGTTAATTATTATTTTCGTTAATATCCATAACTGCTACAGTCAGAAAATTCCTCGTGGAATAAAATATTGCTCGATCGTTAATTCAACGTCGAAAAGTACAATCGCGCATGTACACTTCCGATATAGTAAAATGACGTAGGTAGAAACAAAACTTTGCATAAAAGTAAATAATTCATTAGAAACTGTTGTTTGTCAGATGCCATGAACCTACATAGATGTTAAAATACTTTAAAGACATTAAAAAAAGAAGATTACAATATTTTATTACAATCCAGATTACGATAAAAAGTTACACACTTTTTAATCTTCCTACTGAAACATTGTGATCTGTTACAATTATACAATTACATTATAATCTTTCTAATGAAATATTATGATCAGTCTTCTTTGATGGTTTTAAAGTAATCTTAACTTTGTCTTCTTTATGGAAGAAGGCAATATTTCATTAGTAATCATTATTTTAATTAATATTTTTAATGTAGATCTTTTTCGTTGTTTCTTTAATGTAATTTCTTTAACGTTACATATCTGTTTGCAGTTATTATGTAACTATTAAACAAATAATAGATGATAATGTTGAAATGCTATATTGTTTTCTATATTTTAACTTTCTATGCACAAAAATACTTGAGAAAGCTACAATTAAAATCAATTATCCTGAATTAATCTACTACATAATGTATATTATAATATAATGAAACTACAAAAGAGAAATATAAAATGTTCAAACATTATTTACAATTTCATTATATACAGCTATATTCACTATATTCACTTTATAAAAAGATATATAACATTTTTAAAACAGCTTAAAATAACAAGACTCCTCTTGCACCCAACAATACAATTTCTTATAGCGAATGATGATATAGTATATGCATATGTACATGTACTTCTACGTCCATGAGTACTAGGACACATCAGATCTATTTTATGCAACTTGATCACGTTTTATGAATACATACTCTTACATTTTTAAAAATTTCATATACTTTTAGAACTTGGTTCAAGAATTAAACATTGATAGTATGTTATTTGTGTTTGCTTAAAATTCATAACTTAGGTATCATTGATATTCACATGAATAAACTGACATTTTATGCGGCGAATTTTAGAGTTTTATTTAAGAAATACTACTCATTAACCTACGGATAGACAAAATTATAAAGTTTTATTGCAGCGAACATAACTTGTTCTGACTGTGCATTAATACGAAAATTTGAAGCCTTAAGCGATCAATTTTTAATATACCTGACTATTTGTAAAATGCGTATAATGTAAGGAAGTAATAAATTATTAGTTAATCTATTCTTGAGGATATTTAATACTATTAAGTAAATATAAACTTAAAACTAGTAAGTGCCTTAATAGTTACGGACGCGAGTGTACGTACAATCAAGAGCAAATCTGGCTTCTCTAGGGAAAACATAGTAATGAAGCAGGAAGAATCCTCCCACTCGTAGATAGAATGGGTAATTTTGAGGTTGATTTAGAATTTAAGGACCTAGAAATTTAAGAATATAGGAATTTGGAGACATAGGAGATATTCGTATGTGAGATTTTAGGATTTAGAAAATTAGGGACATAGGGATTTGAAGATCTAGGGAAATCTGAAAGTATAGAGAATCTAGAAATGTAGAAATGTATGCATTTCGAGGAATGCATACATGGAGCTTAATGGATTTGGGGAAACATAGTGTTAATGCTTATAGTTGAAATAAATTCGATCTAGCCTTGTTGAATATTGCACATGGTGTATCGACTAATTTTGTTGTTACTCTTCTATGCTATAACTATTCCCTTACTCGAAGAACTATTCCAAAATTGGAGACTATATTAAACAATGACAACTTGTGACTATGACTGTCAAGATTCAAATGTGTATTTTCTTACAATAATGAAAGCGGTGTACGCGTGCAAGTTTACAAAATAAGGATGAGGGAAACAGTTTCTGATTTTTATTGGCTATACGAAATGGAGTGAAAATGGAAGCCTGAGTAACATACGATGGATGTGGGTTTTTACCAAAAAATGACCGTAGCATGTAATAAAACCAAGCAATACTCAGACATGAATAGAAAACTGCAAACAAAAGACTCTGCTGCTAAGGTTAAGGGTTCTGATAAACAGATGTGACTAACAATAAACTAAAAATTCTCGCTAGAATGTAATAACTCCTTGGGTCTTATTGCTGCTACGAGTAAAGAACTATTGATTTGGAACTGCAAATGTGTCTGAAAGAACGAGAAACTGTTAAATTATTGTATCGTTAAAAACTTGTACTGACAAGGGAACATATCCAACCGGGACACACCGATTTTAATGAAACTTATGTGAAAGATAGTTCTCAAGAAAATATTTGACACGTATTTTCTTATATCGGCAATCGTGCACATTGAAGGGGTACTAAATAGCCCTCAAAGTTAAGGGTTGAAATCATATTTTTGGGAATATCTCAGGAATTAAAGGAGATAATTGGAATCTTTTTTTTTCAATTGTTAGTCTTTCAATAGGCAATCGCAGGTATGAGCGTGACGCGGTTCTAATCACCGCCGCAAGGAGCATAGGCTTTTATGGCCAATACTGATTTTATACTTTTATGGTCGTAAAGTCTTCAGTCCAAATACAATATTCAGAATTTTTGGAAACTGAGATTTTTAAGAAATTAAGAGAAAAAAATCAAATTAAATTATTTTTTAACAATATTGGCCATAAAAGTCAATGCTCCTTGCGGCGGTGATTAGAACCGCGTCACGCTCATACCTGCGATGCTTACTATAATTATTGAAAAATCAATTAACAGCATATGAGGAGGTATATAATGTTCAGAATATTGTAAAAGATTGTAAAAATTATGATATTTTTAATAAAAATGCTGATTAGGGGCAATCACAGGAGGTGATTTCAAACTATATATGTAATAAACATTGCAAAAAACAACAAATTCCAAAAACACGTATCCTCTATTCTAGTCCATAGTTTACATACACAAAGTTGCACAAAAATAGATCAACATTTAGTAAAAAAATTTAAACAAAAATTATCAATTTTCAAACTATTATTTAAACAAATAAAGTTTATTAAAATTTTTTTCTGCAGAAAAATTCCCTATTGAAAGACCAACAATTAAAAAAGAAAGGATTCCAATTATCTCCTTTAATTCCGGAGATATTCCCAAAAATATGATTTCAGCCCCTTAACTTTGAGGGCTATTATCACCCCTTCAATGTGCACGATTGCTGATATAAAAAAATACGTGTCAAATATTTTCTTGAGAACTATCTCTCACATAAGTTTCATTAAAATCGGTGTGTCCCGGTTGGATATGTTCCCTTGTAAGATCTAATTATTTCGCTATAATAGGCATTCTTGGATCTAACATCAGTTAATGCAGGAAATAAGAACTCACTTTGACTCGATACTGCACTAACCATATTTTAATTGAACAATTTTTCATATACTTGAAACGTTATATATAATTTATGATTTTGTAGCAATATACGCCATTACGTTCTTGCCAATTTACCTTTCTCCTAAACTTTTCCAGCTTTCTCGTTTGTCTGAGTATTTCTAAATACTTCCTGCCTATTCTGCAATCTTCAGTTTTCCCAGGGTCTCACGCAAGTCTGGTCAATGTCAGATTACACATTTGGCAGCCAGACTTACATTTTTCCGTTAACTTTCTCTTTCACCCCTTCAACTTTCCACTCTGTACCTCTCTTTTTCCTTTCCTATTTCTATCTCTTTTCAAAAGGAGCACAAAAGCACTGGACATCGCGCCACTCGAGACAGTCGTGATTTTAGTACCGACACGTTACACCCGCGGAACCGCTGACGCCCTGATTACCTTCTTTGTTAATTAATCTGTGATTACATTGTTAAATATATTTGTTGAGTTTTTAAAAACTCTGTTTTTTCATTCACGCATCCACATCCTCAATTTAAAATGATTTCCAATAAGCAAGTGACTGATGTAAAAATTCAAACGTCACTCAAAGACATGGTACTTAACCCTTTCACAGTGAGGTAAAATTATGAATCCTGGTCCAATAAAGACCTAGTTTTTAGATAATCTAGATAAAGACATAGAGAAAGCTTATAAATAAAGAAACATCTCGGTTCATTCTTCAGTTAGAATAATCTTAAAAAACAGGGGAAGCAAAGAATCTAACCATAGACTTAGATATCTTTGGTAGACTAAACAGTCTGAACACATTACCCTGCACGTGACTGTCACGAGATACACTGTCAATGGGTTAAGGTGTTATTTCTTTATAATTGTGTACATTGTAGAAAACTAATAAACATTGTATATAATATACACGAGTTCATCAAAACGTATTCATCGCTGAACTAATTCAACCATTCTTATTTATATACATTTGTTATAGAATGTTTTAGCAACAATTCACGATTAGTATGACCAATAACGAGGAGAAGATTATACACTATATTTAAATCGCACGTTTGTTGTTTTAATTTGAAATCAATTAATAATTTGAAACGTTATTATCTATGATGCTTTTCGACGTTTCCGTGTTGTCGTTCAAGAATGATTCTCACGTAGGAAATCATATCAACAATAATGAAATTGAACGACGTTTTTGATTGACATTAACGAGTAAAATGCATTCAGTTTCTGAAGCTAAATGTTTGATCGATTCATCGCACTTTTATTACGTACAGCGAGATAGATGAAAAGATTGAATATCTTTTTTTCTTTTTTTTTTTGAGAAAAATGCGATTCCTGTTACTTTATTATTCATGATCTATAAAAACATCTGTTGCACCGTAACAAAAGGTTCATAAAGTTGGGGATGTTGTTCGCTTTTCCAGGAAGTTAGAATGTTCCATAACTACTATTCGTAGTTGCAACGTATACGACCAACAGTTGAAAACAAAATTTTTAGTCGACATTCCATGTTCGAATTTCAGATGTTTTAGCACAGATGTCGGTGTTATAAAAAATGACATTTTCTTTTTTTAACTAACTTGTTGATTATCGTTGGACGTAAAACATGTGTATAAAGGTGGTACTTAAATTCAAGTTTGAAAATATTGCTTGGACACCTTAACATTTTGTTTCCTTTACCGAGATACAAACCAGAATACAATTTTATATTTTATCATATTCACTTATTAGTATTTTGAATGACAAATCCGTACACCAGGTTCTCAATAAATCTAAGAGCGGAATTATTAACAAATTATATACCAGAAATAAAAAAAGGAAAACAATATTTGTTGCTATCAGTTAATTTCGACAAAAATGTTCGCATTATAAAATAGATATAATTAGCCTAATACTAGATTTACAAAACGTGTTAAAATGACGCATCTTAATTTCCTTATTTTAAATTACGAAGTTGTTAAGATGCTTTCTTCGAAATATATGTTCATTATATGAATTATTGATGTGATATTAATAATATTATTTGCAACACAGATTTTGATAAACGTGGAGTAGCTATTCTTAAAAATTGATGATCCACAAATATATTTTACAACATTCCAACGTTAAATAAATATGTTTTATAATTGTAATATATCGAAAAGAAAATTGCATTTCTACTCTTAGAAAACGCAAAATTAAATAGCTGATAGCGACACCCCATATTTAATTTCAAAATATGCAAAAAATATTATATTACTTGCTCATAAAGGTGAATACAAGACGCTTCCTGAAAACATAAAGAAGAGAATTTTTTGATGAAATAAGCATCACACTACTGTGTCGATAATGCAGTAATGAATACATAAATCTTCCAATCTCTTTATTATTCGATTTTCATATCGAATATGTTAAGGGAATATCCTAGTACACTTTATATTGTAACACAGCTATGTTAAAAAATAATTAAAAATGAGTAAAAATCAAAAACTGAATCCAGCAGTTTATTAGATCACTTATATCAGTGTTCAGCAAAAATATTGTCAAATAACAACGAACGATGAATGTATATTTAAATCGATACAATGACATGATTGAATCATTTATTTCCCACAGATTGAGTAGATGCATCCGTCAGCTCTATCTTAAAAAACATATAGGTTGGTATTGATTCTAATTTTTAATTGAAAACTTTAACAAAATTCCATATTGCTCAAGAAGGTGAACACTTTAACAGGGTACCTCACTTGTGGTATGAGTCTGACTATATACGTAAATTTTCACTGTAGCAGTCAACCAGTCAAAACTTCATGAACGATTTTTCTCACTATTCAGTAAAATCTGTTGTAAGCCGGAAGTCAATTAATGAATCATATCCTGCGTTCTTAAAGAATTTTTGCAAGATGTTCCATTTGAAACCGTGCAATCTATTTTTCAATAAGCGATTTTAAATAAATGATTTAATTTGGTTGTGGACATCCAATCTTCATCACTGAAATTGAAGCAGCCTGATTTTTATTTTTTAGAGTAGTTAGAGTCTACAGTCCATACTACAATAGTCGATATCACGGACATATTGTGACAAAATACTAAAAAACAATTGTTAATGAATTCGAAAAACATCTGGTAATTTTTAACAAATCAGAAAATCAATGATAAGACGTAGAAGAAAGGTCTGTCTATGAAATGCTCCTCGTGGTTCATGGCACTACAGCTTGGTATAAGATAAGCTTCACGGCAACGATGACAGAAGTGATAACATGAGTAAAGGAAGACGTTTAACTTCCCTATTTCATATTTTCTATCTCCTTTTTAACATTTTCTTGTATGACATTACCATGAGCGATAAGACCACTGGCATGAGAGCAATCTCTTAGGCAGCACTGTAGCACGTAATACGAACACCGCGTAATTGTTTACAGAAAAATAAAAAGTTCGGTTTAATTTTCGAAAAAATAAAGTTTAAGGATTGCGTTTCTTTACTGTTTTGACAATGTTTTATTCTGTCGAGCGACGTATTTTATTTTAATTATTCATACAATTAATTCTCAAATAATTTGTTTCTTTTATGTGGATTAATTGCACGTAACATTCCGTGTAAAAAGTAATCAATAATAACGTCAGAACAATCAACAGTTTTTAAAATACGAGCTCGTATGTTGGATTAAAAACTGAAACGTTTTATTTGTAGAAAAGTATTTTACAAACATTTGCAGAATATTTCGAAGAATTATACGCGAAGACAAATATACAGTTTGTAATTTAAACAAAAATTGTATTCGCTTGTTTTTTTACTGAAAACATATCCACTTATTACACAGACGAGTTCTACGAAACATTTTTCATAAAAAGTATTGAGTACAATATCAATCAAATTAACAATTTGTAAACTTTAAATTTAAACTGTTAAGAAACACTTTAAATAACAGTTAATAAACAGTGATTAACTGTTAATTTGTTAATCAGCGCAATTAAATACATTTTTATGCGAAATATTTCGAAGAATCAATCTATATAAAAAAATATACAATGTTATTTAAGAAAATAAATGTCATCCTCAACATTTAAAAATACCTTCATCTAGCCAATATTTTAGTTCATAAACATACATTTTTTTCATAACAATTTAACTTTTACACTAAACATCTTTTTCAAAAATAATGAACACTTAATAATTAATTAATAAAATAAAGAATAGAGGAACAATTAATACTTTACGAAAGAACTATATACACTGATTAAAACAGAACATTCTATAATTTACATTTTTTTAAATTTGTATTCGATCGTCCTATGCACATTTTCTAGAAATTTTTGACATAGAATATTTACTGGTACAAGAAAAGAAAATGTCTAGAATTTTCTAAAAAGAGGTGAGAAAACAAAGATTTAATATACACCTTTGACACCAGTAAAAAAGACAAAGAAAGAAGTCATTCAATTAACTGTCTCGTTAGGTTGAACAAGACATTTGAATCTCTGTTCCGACAGAATGAAGTTGCTGAAAAAGGCAACGTACCGTAATATAAAATTGAGTGAGGACTTTTCTCAGAATTTCATTAAAATGGTAACAAAAGAAAAGTGCATTGGGGTTTCTCACAGCTGTCCTTTTAAAGATAAAAATTTGTTACTGAACAAGAATGAAAATCGTCGCTCAATAAGTTTATAAATACGAGAAAATAGGGACAAAAGTAATGGCGTGATAAAAGTAACACGTCTTTTCCTTACATCCACAAACGTCTTGAAAAAATTTGTTTGTCATAGTTGCATGTACAGGTAACCCTCCTACAACACGGTATCTTATAACACGGTTTCGCTGTAACACGATTCATAAATTGCGGGAACTCTCCTACAATACGGCATCCTATAACACGGTTTCGCTCTGTCACGATAAAAAAATTTGCAAAAACCTTTGTACAACACTGTACTTCTACAGCCGCGGCGAGGCTTGCCGTCTTAAGGATACAGTGTTGCGGAAAGTATTTCTTTTCATCTCCGTGGCCTGAAGACAAAAATGTCTCACGCTGCTGATCGACAGTCTGCGTCGAGCCACTGTGTGTTAAAAAATAATTTTTTCGTCTTTAAGACATTAAGTTTCAGTCCCAAGCCATGCCCGATAAAGATAAAAAAACAACGTTTAAGAGAAAATTTATTTCTTTAGAAGTAAAGATACAAATCTTGGATCGTCTTTTGAAAAGAGAAATTAATACAAATTTATGTAGAATTAAAAAAAATATTTGTTGTTAATAAGTTTTCGGAACGTAACCCCCCTTTTCGTACTGGCTCTGGGTCTCGTACAACACGGTTTCACACAACACGGCATTTCCTAGGAACCTATCTACCGTGTTATAGGAGGGTTACCTGTACCTATATAATACCTGTTTTGTTCCGTTGTTTGACACTGAGCCATAACATGAATTACATGAGGTGATTAAATTGAATTGATAATTCAAATCACTCAAGTAAATTCTAGCATATCGATTTTCTTTTTAATATTCGCAATTGAACTATTTGTATTAAACGATTCACTTGTTACAGCATTTTTAAACGATAATTTTATAAGTCCCTATAGTTAATTTCAGTAAATCATGTATAATTTACAGGTTACAAGACATCTGTTTGGAAAAATGTGGTTGGGGACGAAAGTAACGTGTTACTATGTGGACCAAAAAAAAAAAACTGTAAAAATTGTACCAAGGGAGATATATTATACATGTCAAAAATGTAATTTGTTGAAGCCCATTTATTATTATTAATTCTTGCCCGTCCAAAAATTCCGATCGTCCGAAAAAGCCTAATGGCACGTCAGTAAAATGTAAATTATTCGAAGGCAAGACGAAATTACTTTACAAATATACCGCTGTACCGCGTCCGACCCTACGCCCTCATTTAAGGGGTAACACCACTCTAGGATTTTCAAAAAGTCGATTTTATGTTTTTTGGCTTAAACGATGCTTTAGGGTCATAGAAACAGAATGCCATTTGATTTATAGTGAAAAATAAATTTTAAAAGAGTCAATTATCAATTTTGCCGCAGCTTCTCAGAGCGCGCATTGAGTATTTACGCGGCGTGCTGCGATTCATGGCTTTTGTATTACTTTTACCATTTAAAATAATAAGTACATCTATTACCTACAAAACAAACGGTTGTAGAGGAAGGTAGTGGAGGAGGCGAACATCGACCTGGTTGGGCAAATGTATGGTGCAGGAATCGCAGATTAGAGGTAAATAAGAAATTGAAGGATTAAAATGTTCATAAAACTTTAAACGCGTTTTCCTCGAAACCACTTTTGTCATACTGGGAGGACGGATTTCTCGGTGACTACTGTATGGGTCGAATTGAAATTTTGACAGTAGCTTCACAACAATATCCTCCATGGTAGTACGTAGCCGTTTTTTGATTGAATGTAAACTTTTTTTTTTATAAACAATTCAATGCACATTTTTCATGCAAAACGTCGATTCATTTCTTAAAACATGCATAACTTTTACAAAAATTGATTAAACGAAAAACCCCTACATACTACCAAGGCCAATTGTATATAGATTATAAATTTTTTTTATTTTTTATTCCAAGTCTCACACATGGCGAGAAATCCGTCTTCCCGTGGCGGTGTTTCTTCAAAAGCTGTTTCCACCGATGGGCTCTGTCGCCCTCATTTTGTATGAAAATTACCCAAAAAAAACTATTTTTCGTACTTCAATATGTGTTAAATAAACCCTCTGAAAAGAAATTCTTTTCCGCTTGTCATACTTCCAAAATAAATTGTCAAATTTAGGCCTCTTTTTCTGGCTCTAGAGTGGTGTTACCCCTTAAACAAAAAAACTGTCGTCTATTGAAAACCTATGTACAACCGTTCGGTCTCAGTTGCACACCAAATGTCTATATTTTTAGTCATTCAAAATCGCAGGTATGTACATGACGTCTTCAGAAATTACGAAGACAAACCGTAAAAACATCCCTCCTTCGAACATAGTTGACGTCGAGCGCAACCCTCACTTTCGTCATTGAGACCAATCAGCACTATCCAAAATTTCCTCCCACTACATCGAGTTCGTCGGAATCGCCCCTCTTTTTTAGCATAAGTTTTTCTTTTAGACAACTTTACAAATTCTTGTTAGAATAAGTCAAACTATCGAACAGAAAATTTGTCATCCCCATCCGTCACCGTAATATTGTCACAAATAAATATACTTTTTGGCTGAGAAATAACTTAACTTAATTTCTCACCAGACCGCCGTTAAACGAAACGTCGGAATATAACATAATTGCTTACCAAAGGAATGTTTGAAACTAGTTTTGCCTTATGTTTTTCGTTACTTAAATGTAAGGATATTACTTTTATCGTTACTCAAAATATGTTTACATAAATGTTTGTTATTTTTGTTTCTTAAAATAAAAATCTTATTGTGCATATAAATAGTATTTTTACTTATTGTTTTATAAAATGATTAATATTATATTGTTCTGACGGGTCAGAACAAAAGTAACAATGACAGTAAACTACAAAAACATGTGATAGTCCTTTGACTACTTATGACTGAGAAACTAAATTTGAATCAAATAATAGAAAATAAACGTACTTGCTATAACGTAACTCAGGTTTCCATACCTTTAAAAGGTGATTGGCAAATAGGTCCAATGTAAGGAGCTTAACTTCTGTGCCCGCTCTTTTCAACATAAATTATTATTTCACAAAACATGCTAGCGAAATTCATCGGTATGATGTATGCCGAAAATTAGGTTGTACTTCATTGTGCATCGCGTAAAAATATTTATGTTTCATGCACATTTTCAAAGAATTTCTTTATTGTAATAACTATATCGAGTAAAATATTTTCAACCGTTACTATAAAACATTATAATACCTTAATGCCTATTCTCGTGCTTCCCGCTATCGTACATTACAGTAAGTATATCTTACTTAATCTTATAGTTATGTAAATGTGATGAGAAACACATAGAAATGATTTTTAATACAAAAATGATCAATGTTGCAACTATAAATTGAAATAATAACCATTATCAAAAATACACAAAACAAAGTGGCAATTATATACAGAATAATTAAAATAATGGTATATTGTAATATAATGCTGAATTTATCAAGAACATTTTTGTTATTTTTGTTATTTTTTTCATAACAAAGACAAATTAAAATTTAAAAAAATGGGACAAAGGCAACTTGATATTTGTAAAGAATTATTTTTTACATAAACTTTTTAAGTAGATTTTTAGGTCCAAGGAAACAATATAACTTTTATTTCAATTATATTTTAATATCTTCTACTTTTCATCTAGGATGAAAGGTTCATTAAGTGGGTACCAACGAATTATGGTTATATTCTTAGGTAAGTCTACTGAACAATTATGCAAAGTTTCTTTAAAATCGGCGTGTATTAATTACCAGTGCACCCTTGTTAGAATAATTTAATTAAATTTCTGCTTTTGAATTTGAACTTGAATTGCATCTTTTTTCACGATAAAAACCCAAGTGTGTACAAATTACACTGTACAACAGCCAACTGATTTCGTAACCGCCACTATGAAATTCTTATAGATTTTTGCGAGCTGAATACGAATCTGAAATCCGTTTTTCTCTAGGACGTACAGTTTTTGAGAAAATTAATGTTAAAAATAATTGCAAATTTTCAACTTTGGAAATTTTTTGTGCTTTTACCATAGTAGCTATTCAGTGGCTTTTTACACGAGAAAAATCTGCGAACTTTCCCGAATAAAACGATATATATTGTTATTACATTGTAAACATTTAAATATGTTTAAATAATGGTCAAAGTAAGAAAGATACCAAAAACGTACCAATTTTTGCTGATACTTTTCAATTTATTTAAAAAACTATGGGTCTAGGCGAAAATCTAACCATCGTACGCGCTAGAGCAGACATTTCTGCTGAAGAAACCATCAAGCGAAGTTACAAAATCACTTTCTTTTTCTTTTTATAAAAAAAATAGTTCGACAAAACACGCGCCGCTGCCAGTGGTACTCAATGTTGACGCGTTGCGCCGTTCGATTATTCCGTTACGCCAAGACAGTAGGCAGGGCGACTACCGCGCCGCGCCAACATGGAGTACCACTGGCAGTGGCGCGTCTTTTGCCGAACTATTTTTTTTACAAAATGAAAACGAAAGTGATTTTGTAACTTCGCTTGATGGTTTCTTCAGCAGAAATGTCTGCTCTATCGCGTACGATGGTTAGATTTTCGCCTAGACTCATAGTTTTTTAAATAAATTGAAAAATATCAGCAAAAATTGGTGCGTTTTTGGTATCTTTCTTACTTTGACCATTATTTAAACATATTTAAATGTTTACAATGTAATAACAATATATATCGTTTTATTCGGGAAAGTTCGCAGATTTTTCTCGTGTAAAAAGCCACTGAATAGCTGCTATGGTAAAAGCACAAAAAATTTCCAAAGTTGAAAATTTGCAATTTTTTTTAACATTAATTTTCTCAAAAACTGTACGTCCTAGAGAAAAACGGATTTCAGATTCGTATTCAGCTCGCAAAAATCTATAAGAATTTCGTAGTGGCGGTTACGAAATCAAAAAAAAGTCAAAATTTGTTGTACAGTGTTATTAGATCATTCGTTTTTACGGAAAATTCATTTCCACAAATCGTAAACAAATATAAAAGAAAAAAGAGACAAAATAATGTACTAAATATCTATTACTTAGTTTCGAAAGTTGCAGATAAATTATTAATATTATTAATTATTTATGTAATATATAAATTATTAATTACCGTTTATTTCTATTCTGTAATTTTTAAACAATTATGCAAGAAACAAAATAGGGAAAATCGGGAGAACGACAAATTAATGTTTTCATTTAATTACAATACGTTTTCTATTCTGAAGTTTCGTTCCATTACATTTATCGCTATACGTATGGTTTTCTTTTCAATAGTAGTTGGAAGGAAAATAACGGCTCATCCATTTCCTTCTTTAATCACCTAAGTGATCTACCAAGCTCAATAATTACTCAACTACTGCCCAAGGAAGAAAAGCCGAAGGATGTACGCAAGAAAAGAGGAGAAAACGAAGAATAAAAAGATAAACAGAAAAAAGCAACAGAGGGGAAAAAGCTGCGGGTGAGAAAAAAGCGATGTTGTAGCCTGGGTGAATAGAGAGGATTCTTAAATTAACGCTCAATTTCAAGTAATTTATCATAAGAAACATGAAACTTAATGTTTTGATTACCACTCAAATTGGATGCTCATTATGAATTAATTAGTAGATAATTACTCGGTGTAATAGAAAATAATTAGGTAAAAGAAAAAGGTTATATCTTATTAGGATTGTTGGCGCTTCTGCAATACAAATTTGTGAAATTCTAAATATTCATAGTAAATATTCAGACAACAATAAGCAGTAGTAGTTTTGAAACATTTGTATTAATCATAATAAACATAAATCCACTTTTAAATCGCTAAACTTTCTTGGGTGTGAAATTGATGGAATTTTCGAACTTGGAAACTGAAAAGTTTAGGGGATATTTAGAAATTTGGGAATTTAGAGATTTGAAAATTTGTGGATTTTTGTTTTATAAAATTTTGGAATTTGGAAATTTAGGTATTTAAAAATTTAAGGATTTGGACACTTCAGAATTTGGAAATTTTAGGATTTAATAATTTGGAAATTTGAAAACTTGAAAATTAGACAATTTAAGAATTTGAGAATTGGAGGATTTACAAATTTGAAAATTCGAATATTTCAATTTTGGGATTATGGAAATATAAACTCTCGGAAATTTAAAAATTGAGAATTTGAGACTAAGAATTTGCTAATTTAGAGCTTTGGACATTTGAGAATTTGGGAATATTAGGATTTCCTAATTTGGAGGCACGAAATTTCGAGAGTTTAAGAATTCGATTTAAGATTTTCGTAATCTGAGAATTTGGAAACTTCAAAATTTGAGAAAGTAAGGATCTCGAAATTTAAAAATTTGAAAATTTCGAATTTCGAAACGTGAAGATACGAACTTTTGGAAATCTAAACTTGAGGATTTACAAGTTCAAGAATTTGGGAATTTTTTAATGCGAACATTTAAGGTGTTACAAGTTTTTAGAATTTTATATTTGAATATTCACATATTTTACAATTTGACAATTTGATGATTTAGACATGCTGAAGTTCCCAATATTTAAGTTTCCAGATTTAGAAATTGAGACTTGTCCCCTGCAAATGAAAAGATTTAGAAATTTAAGAATTTGCAAATACTGTAGTAAAAGCTTCTAAAGTGTTTTCGACATTCCTCAGTGTAAAATTTCATACACACCAAAATTTCAGCTATGAAATACTCTACACGTTTCGCACATTTCATGTTGGCCCTAAAGATTAAAGATTATTAAATTATTATTGATACTACGTTTCCAAATAATGTACTTAAAGCCCTGATTTTAAATACAAAGTTAATATCAAATTATTTAGTACTTTATTATTAAATATTTAATAGAAAATTATATGAAACAGTTATTTTCTCATAATTTTTTGAGTCTTTGTTTTTGTAAACCCTTAATAACCGCAATACACTATTAATATTCAAAATTATTAACTCTTGGCAAATATTGATGTCACAAAATTAAAATTCACGTTTTTTGAACTAAACTGAATGGCTGCACATAAATGTTAATTAAACGGTTTTTATGGACACTCTTTACTTTTCATTATATTCGCTGTGCAAATAAATGAGCACCGTTTTTTGGCTAGCAGTTTTACAAACCAAATTTATATAACCGCGTAGTATATTTAAATAAAATTCGAATGAGATGGTGAGTGGAAAATGTAACAATATACATATGCATACATAGACATGTTTAATATTTATGTTTGAAAAAATCTATATGCATGTAAAAAGAACGTATAACAAAAATTCTGAGGTTTAATATTCACAAGGTTTCAGGTTTGACTTGAAAAATATATATTTTTAAGTAGTGAAAATATTGATGTATTATAATGATATATTATTATTTATTATTTTATCAACGTGTTGTTAAGAAATATTAAATCATTCACTTTTCCCAAGTCAGTAAAGCATTAAGATATTTATTTCAATAAATCAGTGTGCAAATGAATAAACAAATATTTATCAGCTTTAGGGGTGTGGATACATAAATATTATGTATTCAGGAACGAGTCGTAATTAACAGAGTAATCTGCAATATCGCTAGAAATCATGGGTTGCATTTCATCCCATGAATTTTTATCAGTTTTTCGCTGTTACATTTTTTGTATCCCACTTTTACATAAAGTGCTACACCTATTTAAAATTAATAGGTGTTTATACTTTAACATAGATTAAAATAGATTTTCATAAATATTTTATGAATTTAATGTGTTATTCAGTTCATAAGAAGATAAACTGAATCCGTTATATATACACATCCTGAATAGAAATTCAACGAATAAACGTTTAAACACATAAAGGAAATATTAACCGGTAAATAATGTCATATTTCCGAAAACCGAACCTAGAAAAACACATGGAACTTCATGAATTAATATGTTAATTACCGTATTTCATATCATACTGATGTGATTCTGTTACATTTCCTAACAATACAAGTGCTATCTTTATTATTAGATGTTAGGTTTATTTTACTATGAATAATCTATATCATCTCTGCTTGTTAGGTGTATATTGAAAACCTTTATTTTAACGTAAGATACATACATTTTTATTTCTTTTATTTATTTACGGGATAAGCTTTTTCAGAGAAAAAGAAGTATAAAGAAATGTAATGAAGGGGAAGAAGATACTAGAGTTGAAGACTTTATCGAGGGATAATTGATATTACACGCAAACGTACTTTCAAAGAGGCATTACAGTAAAACGAAAGAAACATTGTAGCAAAAGCGCACGCGAATAGCGTCATGACGCCATGTATCTAACAGTTCGAGCCTAGGGCCCATAGTTACATATGTCACTAGGCTATCAGAGGCGCGGATTACAAATGCACGTTGCAACAGAAGATTTAACGTATACAGTTTTACAATTGCGTAGAACAAATAACGTATAAATTAATGTTAAATTAAAAGCGACGAAGAGAAGGAAATATAAATTAAAAAAATAAATATATATATATTTATATAAATATATATTCTGTGTTATATGATACAAAATATAAAACCTACATGTCGCATATCAACACGAAAATATATAATTAAGAATGAAAAGTGACAGAGTTTTGTATGGATTATTATTAATGGTTTATTCAGGAAAAGTAATTACAGAATATAAAATATAACACATTTGAGAAAGACGCGTTACTGCACATCGCCACGTGCATCGCCGGTAACTGCACAACAACCAACACGTTAAAACAAAAGACAGTACATTCTAGCAAAAAGAAATAATTAACAAGTACTTTGAGAATGTTATGGAATATCTGAATATATCAATAGTATCATCAACTGAATTAACATAATTTCCGATTCGATTTGTGTAACTAAAGTAACCGTAATTAGTGAAATGCTGTTTAATACGAATTAAAGTGCAGTGTTCTAGACAAGTTGAGGGTATATTTAAAGAGTAGAACTGTATCATCATGAGGCAAAATATCATACCTTTCATTATTTTACAAAAGAGTATAATGTCGAGCACTTTTCTTCTACTGTGTAATATTTGAAGGTTTAAATTATTAAGAATTAAATCGTAGTTGAGAGAATTTAACGGCATGGAACAATCAATATGCTTGGCAGCAGTCTTCAAAACTTCTGCTGGACGCATTCAATATCGTTAACGTCAATTCACAGGCAATAACAAAGTAATTGTATTTCTCTCCAAGGATCGTTATTATTAGAATACTAATTGAAGAACTAGAATGAAATCACGCCGTTATGAAGGCAAGCTTGTTATGTATATGTATTATGAACGATTATTAATTTTTTGAGGCAAACGATTTTAAAGTAAATAAAAATCCAGTTGCACAGAATTTTTTTTACTATAAAAAAGTGGGAATATACATACATTTCGATTATTTAACATAAATCATTACTCAAAATAAGAAAACAAAAATAATAATAGTTCAATAAATTTATATGCTTATAACTTAAAAAAAAATAATTTAAAAGAATTTATAATAATTCATTTTACTATTTTATTATTTTTAATAACTTGCATGGTGGGACACATACATTCATAGGCAATAACAAAGTAATTGTATTTCTTTTCAAGAATCGTTGCTATTAGAATATTAATTGTGAAACTTGAATGTAATCACTTCGTTATGAAGGGAACGATTATTGTTCAGAATATTAGTAGTGTATTTGCTATCTTATTAAAAATAAAATACGTACACATTTAACAAAATTTTGAAGTGTTAATATGACAATGAAATATTTCTATATCTATATAAATATGTATCGTTAAGGAACTAATTCTAAATTAGGCACGAATTTTTTATTAGTTCATTCCTCTGTAATCTAATTTAATAGTTTTCATATAATTTGAGTTGTACGTAATACCACTTGCAAAGATTTTCGTTAAAAGCTATTCACTAGCTAGAATGTTGAAAAAATATAAATCTACACTGCTATAACGAAAACATTAGAATATAGATTGATATGCAAGTAATTAGAAAGTTCATGCAATTGTTAAATTTTTGGTGACCGAAATGTTTAATAATTATTTTACGAGATTGGTACACACATAAAATTTTATAATCAGTCGAATAATTGCAACTTACAATTAGTATAATAAACTACATTTCATGCTGGTGGACTAAAGAATTTTCTGTAAATTTTTTTTACATTTTATATTAAAGGACTGTACATTATAACAAAGAATTTCCATTAAATTCTATATAAAAAGTAAGATCAATTATTCGAAGGTTGTAGTTGTGTTAGAGATAGTATTTAGCAAATTCAGTATGCATAAACATGTAGTTTAATTGTATCTGTGGTATAAAACATAATTTTAACTTCTTTCGTTCATTATACGTGTTGTTTTGAAATTACTTTACGCTTTTGAACTACTATGCTACATAACTCTTATTTAAATTTCGCAGGAATCTCAACACGTCAACTACGATACTTTTCTGCAGACATCATTCTTTTCATACATGTATACCCAGACCAGTGTTGGTATGCCATACGCTCATTAACTTCAATTCCTTTTCCTTCTTTCGTATTCTTTGTTGAGATTCTAACCTCTCTAACTTCTTTAGTTTTGTTCATTGTAGCATCATTATACAGGATGTCTCACAACTAGTGTAACTCCCGGAAATGGGTGGTAGGGGACGTGATTCTAAATAAGTTTCCCCTTTGCAAAAATGGGATTTGAAGCTTCGTTTTTGAATTATTAAGGAAAAACACTAACCAGTCGGAGCGCGAGAATAGCGTGCACACGAACGCGAGAGCGACAGCTTCGAGCCTGACGGCTGAGCGTGATCGTGAACAAGCATGTTTTCACCGTGGCCGTATAATTGTTAACAGAAAAACACTACGTCAAAGTTATATCAAATAACGAATAAAACAATCAAGAATAAGAACGGATTATGCATTATTTACAGATGGGGGATAAACGAATTATTTGTTTTTAACTTAAACCGAGTGAATCGAATTTGTTCGATGCTCGTATTCGTTATTCGAAAGAAATGAGGAATACAATATCGAAAATTGTTATTGTCTCTCGTTACAAAAATACAAAACAATAAATTCGAACATATTGAAGGAAAAATAATTTTTCTATTCATCAGAATAGATTTTAAATCTAATAAGTAACAAATGTATTAACACCTGTCTGCTTCAAATTCACAAAACATGCAGAAATAATTTAAATCAGACTCATATTATTTAAAAATAATCCTGCTTCGGTGAAAATGTGTCCTTGTGACTGGGTCATTTCACCGACCCCGACCTTCTGTATGTATGTATCATTTTAATCGTTGTAACATGTTGAATACAATATCACATTTATAATATTAAAATCGAATATTTACATTCTATTTTATTTACTATTTAATTTATTTTATATTTTAGCAAAAATGCGTGTTTTTTTTAATTTGATTCCCGTGCTTCAAAATGACATTTATCACAGCTTTCAATGTGCCAGAAATGTATATAGCTCCGTACATTTTTAATGGCAGCAATTACTCATTTATTAACCAAGTACTATTCGTTGTGACAATTTTATGCTGTTTTCTTTTCGTTTTGTAACGGAAAATTGAAAATTCATGTCGATTTAAATGTAGAGTTAGTTCGTTCCGATACTTTGTACAGTATTTACTTTTTGGAAGAAGATTATGATGTTGGAGCCAGCGTATTGCATCTTCGCCATCTCTCATTTCAAATATTAATCGTCAGCAGTTCCATTTCGACATATTTAAATATGTTTAAACTTAGCAGCCTTTCCCAAGTATTCAGAGCTGGAAAGATTGCTTACGGAGTACTTCCTTCACCCCGTTCAACTTCCTCAGGTGAAATGGATTTTAGCAGGATTCATACTCCTTTCACGAACAATTTTCCCAGGTCTGAGTAGTATGTATTAAGCCGGCGATAAATGGGCGGAAAAGGTATAGTATTCCACGGTTAATTGTCACCGACTCAGATCCACGTCGTGACAATTATCCGTGAAGGTGAGTGTTCTGAAAATTACCAGCTGTTATCCCTCTTCAGTTTGCTCGTTTCTTGAGTGCATCGGAGACGAGAGTACTATCTTTTTGTCGTGAATTGTTACACACGTATCTCCAGTATTCATCTATAATATGCATAGTGTTATTATCGCACTATTAATAATGTTATATTATTATTCTCACTTGGAAATGGCAAGTAAGCGTTTTATATACAGCCCTGTTAATTGGAATACTTCAAAGGCATTATTTTACGAATACCTTCGTAACATTACCTGATTAACCAATTATTTGCGGGATTTAAATTTAAAAATCCCTTGCTGGATGCGTTATTAAAATCAAGCAATGACAAATGTACACGTCAAACGCACAACAAATGCTTTTATTTTACGAAAAGAATTTTTATGGTAAATGGTAATTATTTATTTTAGATGACAAGTATCAACCGAATTAAAATAAAGATCTGGATTGACGTGTATACGTCAATACGTATTGTAATATAATACGACTTTTAATATCAATTAACTGATTAAAAGGATTGATTATAGGATACTGCATATGTTGATTTAACATTTTTTACTCCAATAAATAAATGATGCAAGCTTCTACATTTTCTTAACTCACCTTGTACATGAAACTAAAATAAGTTTTCCCTTTGTTTATGCACTTGAAATTATATCGAAAACGATTTGTCTGATTTCCCGCCTGTTATAACCTCTGTAGATAGGTATATATAATAGCAATCGATCAAAATTTCAATCAAGAAAGTGTTGTAATCGATCAAAATTGGAGTGGTAATTTATAGGTGAGCGTAAATGTATGTTAGCCTGCTTTTGGACTGGATGGATCAAAATGCTTCAATTTAGACTTGGATATAATAGGATTTTATATGCAGGGTAATTTATCCAACCGTATCATCTAAATAATTGTACATTGTTCGTCGTATGAAAGAATATCTCGAACAAAAATTGTATGATGTCAAGAGTTTTAGGCGACGTAAAAATTTGATTTTTATTATTTTGCTTTTCTATCAAAATATGGAGATTACCTTGAATTTTTTAGTTGTAATGTACGAAATTTGACACTGCAATTGGAAAGAATATTAAACACTATTGTAAGTAAAAAACTATCAAGGTATATGGTTTCGACAACCAATAAATACCCAAATATTCTTTAATAAATTCTAATACAATGGGTTATCAAACTATATTCCAACGAAAATTCCAAATTATAAAGTTACTTTATAAAGTTAGAAGCACAGCTTACATAATTCTATATTATATTAATGCTTTAATTTGTGAATGTAATATAATAATTTTTGATGTCATATATTCTTGGTGCGTATAATAAAAAATTGATGTTCCTTTTAAAATAAAAGTAATCTTTCATTATATGAAAATTCGATATAATTTCATATATTACGACATATGTATAAGATATAATAG
The DNA here is from genome assembly GCA_945859595.2 of Megachile willughbiella. Lineage (NCBI taxonomy): Eukaryota > Metazoa > Arthropoda > Insecta > Hymenoptera > Megachilidae > Megachile > Megachile willughbiella. The sequence continues at coordinate 4,125,009 of OX243798.1, forward strand.
AATGGTACATATGGAGATCTGTTAACCGATGTAAAATGAACAACAATTATACAGATGGTGAAAGGGCAAGTCAGTATAACCGGTATACTTTAATTACACTTATGTTATAAATTTCATAGAATATTTATGTATAATGTGGACTTTTCGAATATCTTATAGAAGACTTATCTATAATAGATTTTTTAATATGTTTCAATAGCTTTTTCATTTTTTGATGTTTTGACATAGAACTTGAAGTGAGTGGCCAAATTATTATATTCAAACGAAAAGTAATATATTTTATAACGTTAACCAATAGAAGAAAACAGATATGTCTATTGTAATGTTTCGATATGTTATTAAGATGTTGTATGTATATCTTGTTACAATATACTACTTTTTAACAGTAATACATGTAATTAAAATTGAAAATTGAACGCTTTAATATAAGTGAAATACCATCATACAAGAAACTATGATTAACTTGTATTTCGTCACACCACTTTTTTATTAATCTAAATTTAAGTACATCAAAATCTGGCACTTACCGAATATATCATCGCTTAAATTGATGTCCATCGAGAAATTTTTAGCATTACTTTCGTTAAAAATCATTTAAATCACACCTCTACAATTATTGATTCTTCATTTTGATCAAACGGGGATAATTTATAAATGAGTGGGAAAACTTCATAACTTTATTATGTCTTTTTGTGCAGTTCTCTTACATTTAAAGCAACTAGTTCGGAAGGATTTAAAATACATACCACTGCGTTACAATATCAGAAAGCTGAGCAGAATTCAGAAACGTGGATAAAGCAAGAGTTTTCCCGTATTTTCGTATTAAAAATAGAAACACTGCAGTGCTACTCTAAGCAAGAATTCCGCGAGGAATACGGTCGATTCTTAAATTTTCTGATGATTGTTTTTTTCATTTATCACATCACGTACTTTTCAGAGTAAATTGATTTACTACAATTCGATTATTTTAATTTCCATCAAGTTTATGCTCTACTCTTAAAATATTCTCTTCTCTTCAATCAATTAATTTAGATAACTTTGATTATGTTTTGTCTTTGGTTTAGAGTACACTTTTTTGTAAATATTTTTTTTCTCATTTTCATGTGTCATTCTTGTTCGTGCCTAGTAATTCCTTATATTTCAAATCATTTTGACATAAAATTATTCTAGATAAGAAACTCATCGATCTGATCTCGAGATAACAGCAAACATGTTACGAAACGGAAAAACTTCATTTCTGTTGTATAAATAATGGGGCTATATTTATAAAAGCTTTTTCATGTTACAGTTTCGGAATAAGTATTAAATTTTAAGATAAACAATAAATTTTCAGAAATATTAAGCGATTACATATTAAATGGTAGATCTTGAAACATAATGTTAGTTAATATTTCGTTGAATAACCGTTTTATTTAATTCTATATCGTATTCGATTATGCGTGTTAGCTACTATTTTTTATAAATATTTTTGCGTAATACACTTCTATTCTAAAGTTCTCTACGTCTCCACTTACAATAACATCATTTATATCGCGTTATGCAGCTTCTTAAGCTATATAACTTTTGTCAGTAACATTTTCTCGTATTGTTTGAAATAACCAAGATATTTAAGTGGACAAAGTTCGTGAGACACACTGTATATACAAGGTGGTTCACCACATTTTGCCATCTAGATTTACGTTATTATTATTACTCGTAGCAAACAATGTTTCAGATGAAGTTGAATGGTTTTGAGAGGGGCACATTCTGATGGTATATTTTTTTTGTAGGTGGACGTGTAAAGGAGATATGAAGGTCATTAATGTTTTTTTAACTGGAATCATATATTTTTTATTGCATCTGCTGATGCTCCTTCATATTCTTTGCAAAAAAGTATTAATCTATTTATGTAAAAAAATCATTAGTTTAGGAGATATTTTAATTCTAACTTGTTAGGAAATCGTGACTTTCTTGTCAATATTATGAATTCAATGTGATAATGTAGTAAGAGAGCAGGACTTATCAATGTAAATATTTACATTTTCTGCGTTGATAATTTTTGCTCTCCTACCTATTGTGAAATTTAATCGCTATTATGTATCTAATACGGTGAATACGACGATACGGTGAATTATCACTTCATAATGAAGTATTCTAAAGAAGAAAAGATAGACATGTTATCAATTTCAATATCATCAATGAGTTTAATTAAAATAACATCAGATACACTACGCAATGTTAGTGAGTCATTAACTTCTTGATTCAGAAAGTGTTCTGATCCAAATGGTCGCCACATTGAACCTTTTCTGTAAATAGACATTAAAATTAAAATATCTCCTAAACTAATGATTTTTTTACATAAATAGATTAATACTTTTTTGTAAAGGATATCAAGTAGCATTAGCTGATGCAATAAAAAATATATGATTTCATTTAAAAAAACATTAATGACCTTCATATCTCCTTTACACGTCCACCTACAAAAAAAATATACCATCAGAATGTGCCCCACTCAAAACCATTCAACTTCATCTGAAACATTGTTTGCTACGAGTAATAATAATAATCTAGATGACAAAATGTGGTGAACTACCCTGTATAATTCCGATAAAATTCATGTTTGTACCTAATTAAACACTGTTATATAAGTAGTAACAAACGTTCTAAAGCGGAGAGTAAAATGAAATAAATGTCTAATTCTTCCACACGCTTTTAATTCGTACGAGAAGAAACGACGATCAATATAAAGACTAACCTCTTAAAATTATCCGCGCGATGTCATGGGCTCAACGAATCGGCAAAAAGTCCCCTATTCTGCCCGCCCTAAACAAGAATGGCTAGCACATTTTTCTCGGAAAAAAGATGCGCAAAAAATGCCAGCAAAATCTCTTAATCCAAAGAAAGCTAAGGGGAAGTACAGAGAAATTCGGATTGGCTTAAGCAAGTGGTAGATGTACAATCTACAAAGACCGATTTGTACAAGCCTTTGTCGAAAAGACCCTTAGAACTAAACGGTCTTCTACATAAGCTCATAACAAAGTCAATACGGTTTTCTATAACTAGTAAAAAAACGTTGCATGATGTTCTGAAATTCTAGATTTCAGTGTTCTAGGTTACGTTGTTTAACTAAGTCGAAACGCGTCCTCGAATACTTTATGCTCGAAAAAATATGGGGCGCCGTAGTATCCTCGTGTAACGAATGGCATAAAACAGCGGCGAGTAGAGCAAGTGCCAGTACACTCCATTAAATTCAAGCCGATCCCTCGACCACGTTTGCGTCCAAACGCTTTTTCCGTGATTTTTCAGCGTCCCTAGTCCCGTTACTCATTCTGACCGTACTTAGAGAAAGAAACAGGTTAAAAAGTGACATTTCACGTAACGGTTAGCTTACAACCAGATTTCTTGTAACATCTATTTCATACTTCTTTTAACGATTTCTGCTAATTTCATGATTTCAGTCTGTTCAAACTAAATGTACACGATATTGTTTTAATATCTTCCAGTTACTCGTGATAAAAATTATGGAATGTATTTATTATAGTTTTATTTGTTCATAAAAAAAGTAATTAGTTTATTCATGACGCAGATCCCCTGCTGTTACTCCACACAAGTGCTCGTCAAAGAGCTCACGGGCAATGGAATGAACAGTGTGTGTACAATATAATATCAATGATTTATAGAGATTTGAAGATTTCAAGACATTTAAATTTGACAATGTAAAAATTTGATAATTATAAAGTTCAGAAATTTGAAAATTTACAGTTTTAAAAATTTGGTAATTTGGGGATTTTTAAATTTAGAAATAACAATGCTTAAAAATTTTTAATTTTAGAAATTTAGAAATTTAGAAATTTAGGAATTTAGGAATTGAGAAATTTAGGAATTTAGGAATTTAGAAATTTAGAAATTTAGAAATTTAGGAATTTAGAAATTTAGAAATTTAGGAATTTAGGAATTGAGAAATTTAGGAATTTAGGAATTTAGAAATTTAGAAATTTAGAAATTTAGAAATTTTGAATTTTAAGAATTTAGGAATTTGGGAATTTAGGAATTTAGATATTTAGAAATGCAGAAATGTAGAAATGTGGACATATAGAAATTTAGAAATTTAGAAATTTAGAATTTTAAGAATTTAGGAATTTAAAAATTTAGAAATTTAGAAATTTAGAAATTCACAAATTTACAAATTTGCAAATTTAGAATATTTAAATATTGGAAATTTAGATTACATAAATATATACAAATTTTAGTTTCATCAATTTCTTTCACTGAAAAATAATTGGAAATTGCAGTTTAAAAGGAATATTTCTCATAAATTTTGAGAATTATTTGCACACTGAAATAACTGCCTCTTGAAAAAGCAATCTCAAGCATGAACTTCTACCATATGTTCTGGTTCTTTGCATGCAGGTTCTTTTGATCTTTTGATCCTTCGGTAATGGAACTCAAACTCAAGTTACGAAAATTTCTTTCCGAAAAGTGGCTTCATCCATAAAAATGACCCAATCCCAATAAAATTCAACGTTTTCTTGCGTCGAAGACTGTCCTTTCTATGTACTCCTCGACTATAAACATCGAGAAGCAGTAACTCTGCTGTCAATTTAGTTATACAACGTCGTAAACCTAGAACTTCCTTCGTTTTCCCGAAAAAGTTCAAGATAGACGGTATGCAAGAAATTCGAAATAGACGGGTTAAACTATTGCACTTTTACTAGAAAATGGATAAAACTTTCATAAACTAAAATTAAATTGTGGTTAATAGTGCATAACTTAATATGTGTATATCTCCGAAAATTTAGGCTTTTCAAAGACTTCAAGAATATTTTCAAGTGTTTTAACTTTTGTTTCAGGATATCTGATTCCACCCGAAATTAAACATCGTACTGGACATTTAAAATGTTTAAACTCAAATATTTTTAAATTTTGAAAGTTGAAACTTTAGACATTCGGAAATGTGAGATTTAGTATGTGGGAACAAAGAATATGGAATTTAATAATTTGGATATTTAAAAGTTTGAGAATTTAGAATTTTTTAAGTTGAGAAATTTCAACTATTCAGTTGAATTCCCTACCACTGTTTTAAAATTATGTATGGGAAGGTAACTAACTCAGGTCAGGCATAGTTGGGAGAGTCGAATAAACTTGCATGTCGACACCTGATGTGACGACCATTGTAACCATTTTATTCTAGGTTCACACCTAGTTTGTTTGTCTCCGTTAATATAACAACAACTTAAGAACAGCTTCACTCTCATTTCTTTTTTATTAAACAAGGGAGTCTGATTTTCATAAAACAATTGGAAAGCAGTTTTTGCTTGAATAACAATTCAAATTTTATAATCATAGGAGAATAACATATGATATGTGTAGTAATTTCTGATGAGAATACAAAGGAAAATAAATATAATCAAGAAGTCAATTTGATTTATTTAAATGAAACTATGTATTGTGAAATGTAATAGATAACACTGTCCAACAGCCAATTGGCGTTTCTATTTTCGTTCAGTGATTCTTATAGGTTCTTTCGCGCTGATTACGAATCTGCAACCCGTTTTTCTCCAGCACGTACAGTTTTTGAGAAATTTGAGTTTGAAAAAAAAACACATTTTTTAAATTTGAACCAATTTTGTGAGATAACTATAAAAGATACTAAGATTCTGTTTGTATCATAAGATTCTATAGACTTTCCTGAATACAACGATATCTGGCTTTTACGCATTCTGAATATGTAAACATGTTTAAACAATCATTGAACGCTGAGAGGCATGGATTTTGCACCAATTTTTAGGTATATTTTTCAATTTATCTTAAAAAGTAAGGGTCTAGCGGAAAATCGAACTATACTACGCGATAGAGCAGATTTTCACCTTTAAAAAGCACCCATACAAAGTTGTAACGTCGTTTTTTTTACGATGCTAGAAACAAAATAGCTGCGCGGGAAACGGAAAACGGACAGTGGTGCTCCGCGTCAGAGCGGCCGTTCCGTATCCTGCCCATATTCACGCGATGCAACTCTGGCGCGGAGCACCACCGTCTTTTTTCCGTCTCCCGCGCAGCTATTTTGCTTCTAGCATCGTAAAAAAAACGACGTTGCAACTTTGTATGGGTGCTTTTTAAAGGTGAAAATCTGCTCTATCGCGTAGTATAGTTCGATTTTCCGCTAGACCCTTACTTTTTAAGATAAATTGAAAAATATACCTAAAAATTGGTGCAAAATCCATGCCTCTCAGCGTTCAATGATTGTTTAAACATGTTTACATATTCAGAATGCGTAAAAGCCAGATATCGTTGTATTCAGGAAAGTCTATAGAATCTTATGATACAAACAGAATCTTAGTATCTTTTATAGTTATCTCACAAAATTGGTTCAAATTTAAAAAATGTGTTTTTTTTTCAAACTCAAATTTCTCAAAAACTGTACGTGCTGGAGAAAAACGGGTTGCAGATTCGTAATCAGCGTGAAAAAACCTATAAGAATCATTGAACGAAAATAGAAACGTCGACAAAAAGTTAAAATTTGTTGGACAGTGTAATCAATGTAATCTCCGTAAATCAAAAACCTATTTAAAAGACGTTTTAACTTAAATAAATACAGAAGTAGTAACATGAAGATTTTATCTTTTAGAGGTAAGAAATATAGTATATTTTGCATATTATTATTATTGTGTAATACATAGGAACTTTATGTACGACGCACGTGGAAGCAATTAAGTTTGCAAATTTTAATTATTCGTGTTTCAATAATGAAACCTCAAATTAATAAAGAATGAACAACTTTTTCATTAAGTTTTATAACAAGACAATTTCATCATCAATCTTCGTGTAATAATACCGCAATTACGTGATGATTCTATTAAAACCAATTAATACACCGTAGTTAAGTATTATCTAATTTGTTGCGTTTACATCAAATTTCACACATTTATGTATTAATTTAAAGGATAATTGATTCATTATGTAATCAGAGTTTTGAACTATTTTAAAGAATTTGACTACTTTGAGTACATTCTGTGAAACATTTTAGTATTATTGAAATTTACAACTATTTGAAATTCTAAGGAAATTGAAAGTCAACTCGTTGAATTCTAACACCCGTAGAATGAAAGGTCTTAAAATTTCGAGAACCTTATTATCATAATCTACAAGGCAAAGCTCCAATAGTTTCCAAGTTTAATCCTTTAAGAACAGTTATTTTAAACGAATGGAAGCAGAAAGTACATAGAAAAAATGAAATATTTGTGTAAATTAAATTTTAATCAAAATTCGGTGATTCTAAAATAAATGAAAAATTATGTAAATGATAATTACAACAGTATTCTAGAATGTTAGCATGAAGAAACAAATTAGCATGATACGCTACTATTTATCATATCTCAGCACAACAGAGTAGGTACTTTATGATTTATAAACTATGTCTGTCCTTAAACGGATGAGGGTAGAAGCATTCAGGAAATGGAGTCATTAATGTCGATACTACATTCAAAATACACATGTTCTGTATAGAACAGATTACTAGAAGTTAGCACATGGAACATCTTCCAAAATGTAGAAAAGAGAAAAAAATTATACGCTAGAAAGGGTACTAGCATATGTTATCAATAATTTCTTTCCGATATGAGTTGATTTGAACTCCCAAAGATCATCATTGTTGTTTAAACTGACGAGGAGAACTCCACAAGTATCATGTTCTCATTTATGAAACTTTATCATCTTACAGAGAACATTTTAACCCATTATTATGAAAGTGGAGCAAGTTCATTTTTGGAGAAACTGTAGATAATGATGATAATAGATAAAACTTAATATGATAATTTTATTTGTAAGCAATCTATAATCAAAATAATTTAAATTCCCTAATATTTGGACGATGGTAGTTTGGGTGATTAACAGTACTGGAAAGATGTTTTGAAAATGGTGCAAGTACACTTTGGGTGAAAATTATTTCTTTCCGAATATATTTAATTTAACACCGATAGATTTTAATAATACTCACAATACTTTGCAAAACTATAAATTGTATAATATTAATGGTAATGGGAACCTCAATATGAGTAAGAATGTGCTGTAGGTCTGTCTAGTGTTATTGCTGATTTCTATTATCAGCTTGCTAGTAAGTTCTAGTTCAGTTTCTAATAAATACTCAACCAAGTCAACACGGTCCTTGTTTTAATATAAACACACAAAATAAAAATACTTTTCTGTATTATAACGCCACTCCAATAAAGTCCTCATTTTCAAAAAACTTTATTATATTTATTATGTTCATAGAAATAAGACCCATGAGCATTTGTAATAAAAGAAGAATCTTGGAGTCAGAATCTGAATATGAAGGCAATTCGGACCAAAAGTACTCAAAGAAATTAAAAAAAAGAATAACTGAACAACTGAAATATTATCCGTTTAATTAACGATTGCAACAATTCATTAATTTTGAAAGCGAGGCACGTCTAATTAAATATAATAAAACCTTTATTTTTTAGCCAGCATTTTAAACACTATTGGATAATAAGCATGTATTATCGAACACCACAAAATACAAAAAATTGTTATGTTAGTACTCACCGACATTTTTAAATTTATTGAAATGTTAACCCTTAAATATCTCGCAATAATAAAACTGGACTTGGTTCACTTTCAAAATAAACGGCTCATTTGATTATATTAAAGTATCATTATTAAAGTTGCAAAGAAATATGCTATAACTGCTGCTACTATTAGTTGTTTATTAATTATATTGTATTTATTATAATGTTCAAATTATCTTTATTATTTATTATGTACATTAATACGGTTAGATAAATTGAATTCGAAATTACTAAGAATCATTAAAAGTTATAAGTTGAATATACAGGGTGGTCCCCGCAACGTGTGCACCTTTTATAACTTCCAAAATATGCGTTGCACGAAAAAAAGTTACATACAAAAGTTACATGGTTTAAAAGGGTACACTATATATTGCATTAATTTTTTTTACAGGTGGAGGCATTTCGGAGATCTGAAGGACAGCTTTGTTTTTTTAAATAGAATGCTATATTTTTTATACCAAAATATCATAGAGCATCGAATTCTGAATAGAAAAGTATTGACCTTTATTAGCCCTAAACCTAATAGGTAACGGGTAATTTCACTTTATTACTTGAAAATTTTTGTCACGTAATATCAAGTTGGAGATTCAACCTTATCACAGATTTCCGCAGAACAGCAACATTTACGTGACATTGTAGCTTATCATCTTTGTTAGAAAATGTACCATTAAATGTTCGTCAACAAATCTGGTACAAACATGATGGTTGCTCTGCATACTACGCACGTAATGTAAGACAAGTACTCGATAGAAAATTTCCCAATCGATGGACTGGTCATGGTGGACAATTTCTGTGGCCTTATCGCTCGCTAGACTTCACACCTTTAGACTATTTTCTGTGGGGAACATTAAAACATACAGTGTATCCTGAACCACCAACAACTCCTGAGAGTATGAAACATCGTATACAAGAAGCATGCATTACACTCAGTGCGGATATGATTCAGAATGCAGTTTCTTCGTTAGTTAACAGATCGCATCAATGTATTAACACCAATGGATATCACTTTCAACATTTACGTTAGTTGCGATAAGCTACAATGTCACGTAAATGTCGCTGTTCTGCGGAAATCTGTAATAAGGTTGAATCTCCAACTTGATATTACGTGACGAAAATTTTCAAGTAATAAAGTGAAATTACTCGTTACCTATTAGGTTTAGGTCTAATAAAGATCAATACTTTTTTATTCAGGATTCGATACTCTATGATATTTTGATATAAAAAATATAGTATTCTATTTAAAAAACAAAATTGTCCTTCAGATCTCCGAAATGCCTCCACCTGCAAAAAAAATTAATGCAATATGTAGTGTACTCTTTTAAACCATGTAACTTTTGTATGTAATATTTTTTCGTGCAACGCATATTTTGGAAGTTATAAAAGGTGTACACGTTGCGCGGACCACCCTGTATAAAGTATGTACGTATAAATATATTATGTTATAATATACGATATTAATGTACACAATAAATAATAAAGATATAAATAATATAGATAATAAAGAAATAAATAATAACTTAAACATTATAATAAATGCACCATAATTAATAAGTTGCTAATAGTAACAGCAATTATAACATAATTATTTGCAACTTCTTTAATTATATTTTGGGACTTCAATAATGATAACATAATCAAGCATTTAAGTGAAAAAAAATAGGTGACTAGTATTTGAACCGTAGACTTTCTAATCTACAGTAAGGCTTTTAACCGTATTGCTAATAGTTTGTGATTATTAGGGAGTACTTCAGAATTTAAAGTGTAACTATCTTTATTTGTTAATATCTTTTAAACAATTAGCCGTTTGCCGCAAAATGGAGCATACGAAATTTTGTAAATATAATTCATTCTCGTGAATCATGGATTTCTTTATGCTAGTAAATTCTTTATAATTGAAGAGAAATAGAGTACGATATTACAAAGAGCAATAATTTGATTTTGCATGGTCAACAACATGTTGCACATTTGACGGTCAGACTCTGGGACTGTACGCAATTACGATATCGGTTTCGGTTGCTGAAACGTTTACTGGTACCGAAATAATATTATAACTGTTATGGTTTTAACGGTTCCCTCTCATATCATTTTGGTATTTCGTAAATAATGCGTGTGAAGTACGTAACCGACCAATTTGCATACATAATAATAACACTCTCGTTTCAGACGATATCATTGGAGAAAATTTTTCTGAACATTTTTTTTTGTATATAGATTCTAAATGCAACTTGAATTGATACCTTAATTTGAATGCAAGATTAAGAAATTTAGATTTACTACTGATACTAATGTTTCTATGTATCAAAAGTTTAAAGTCTAATATGTATGCATTATATTTCGACAACATTCATCCAATATTACTAAAATTAATCAATTTCATTCTTTATAAAAATCTTGTGAATTATTGATAAATTATTCCGTTTTGGTCAATTTGCATAAAAAATCAGCATTATTGTACCTTCATGTACGGATACATACAATAACATAATAAAAATTATACTCTAGTTTGCATTCAAAATGTGATTTCAAAGATTTTCAAAAGTATTATTGTTAAAATATCATATCATTATATAAAATAGTTTTGTAAGTAGTATGGGTTTATTTCTGAAAGATCCACTTTAAACAATTTATGTTCAACTATATGGTAAACAACTTATTGCCGTTGAATCTTTAATTCCTTAGAAAAAGAAGTACATGTCGATAACATACATATATGTATTAACTCTCATCACGTGGCAACCTTAAAACTTACTAGTTGAAAAGTTTAATGGATTCTTTAATTATTATTTTTCTATTATTAATTACTATTATTGTTTTTTTTTATTATATTTATACATGTCGATTATTAATAATTAATAAGATTGCAACTACACTATGATTATTCTGGTTAATAATCGTTCATAGTATATTACACACATAGTATGGTCACATATATAACAAACTTGCCTTCATAACGACATGATTTCATTCTAGTTTTTCAATTAGTATTCTAATAACAACGATCCTTGGAGAGAAATGCAATTACTTTATTATTGCCTGCGAATTGACGTTAACGATATTGAATGCGTTCAGCAGAACTTTTGAAGGCTTGCTGCCAAGCATATTGATTGTTCCATGCCGTTAAATTCTCTCAACTACGATTTAATTCTTAGTAATTTAAACCTTCAAATATTACACAATAGAAGAAAAGTGCTCGATATTATTCTCTTTTCTAAAATAATAAAAGGTATGATATTTTGTTCCATGATGATTCAGTTCTTCTTTTTAAATATATCCCAAACTTGTCTAAGAAACTGCACTTTAATTCGTATTAAACAGCATTTCACTAATTGCGGTTACTTCAGTTACACAAATCGAATCAGAAATTATGTTAACTCAGTTCATCATAATACTGATATATTCAAAGATTCCATAACATTCTTAAAACACTCGTTAGCCAACCTTCTTTAATTCTTAATTATATTATATTTTCATGTCGATATGCAGCATATAGATTTTATATATTGTATTTTGCATTATGTTATTTTCTATTTCTTTTCTTTTTTTTTAATTTAAACTTTAATTTCAGTCTCATTTGCTGTAAATTATCGTAAAATTATAAGAGATGTTAATCTTTTCTCGTGCAGTACATTTCTTTTTATATAAATAGACTACCCTCGAGAATAAATATAATAAAATAAAAATATTATAATGTACAGGTACAGTAAAGATAAAATCTGGCCTTCCTATGAAAAATAACAATAGAGGAAACAGGAGCCTTCCCTTCATTGATTTTCAGAAATCTTTGAGGATCCCTACATTTAGAGGTACGTTGAGAATTTGAGGATATAGGAATTCAGAGAATGTGGCATTTTCAGAACCTACGATTGTGAGAATTTAGAGATTGGACAAGGTAGGAATTTGGGGTCTAGGAATTTGAAGATCTAGGCATTTGAAGATATAGGAATTTAGAGACATAGGTGTTCGCAGAAATAGGGATTTGGGGATCTAGAAATATGAGAATCTACGGATTTGGGTAGTAGAAATTTGGGTTCTAAAAATCCAGAAGTTTAAACATTTAGAATTAGAATTTGTAGATTCTTAAATTTACGATTTTGAGAGATTGAAAATTTAAAAATTGTGGGACTAGAAATATTGGAAATATAGAAGTTCAGTAATCTAGAAATTTTGAGATATATATGTAGAGTTATAAGTTTTAGAATTTGGAAAATTTTTAAAATCGCGATTTAAAAATTAGAAAATTCCAAAATTGAAGATTAGAAATTTAGAAATATGAAAATACAGAGAATTGAAAAATGATCAAATTAACATATGTTACTCGACGAAAACCAATGTTTTTTTCTTTTTCTTACCTTTAATTTGGGTTTTAGTTGCTCTAAGCGATTTTAAATTATAAAACACGTCAAATCTTTTTCCTTACATTATATTTTTTCGTGTATCAAGAATCTTACATAAATAAAATAAAATCAAAAGATGTATTTTCTACACTTATACATCTAAAAATAATTATACATCTAAAATAGAACTTTTTTAAGATAAAAACTTTGCCGCTCCTCGTTTCCTATTTTCCGAACGAAACTTAGATATCTGTAATATCTCATCTGTAACGACGATAGTCATCTGAAGGATAAAAATTTTTTGTTCGATAACAAGCGTAAAATCTCCAGTCAGGGACGCCGAAAGAAAGTTTAATCTAATGGCAGGTTTTTGCAGAAAATCAGGTACTGTTAAATGACTTTTTCATCGAGATTTCCGTTTCAGCAAGTGCTCATCTTAACTTGTATTTAGCTTGGAACAAAAGTTACGTGTTCTTTCCAGAGAAGTAGTGCGCTGTTACGAAAGGAAATTGTGTCTGAGTTAATAGGAAAATTAAAGCGACGAAATGGATTACAGTCTAATAAGCTTTTAATGATAACTAAAAACTACATTGCGACGGACGAGCTTATGTGAAACTCGGCTTAAAGAGTACTAATTGTATGCAAACTGACGTTAAACTGTTACCATTCTCTTAAAACTCAACGGAGATCGTTTAAACGTGAAGCGAATTCGATTTGCGTTTCGCTATTACGTTTCGTTTTTCTTTTGAAAGAAATGAGAAATAATTTGAATGGTACTCTTGCGTTCATGTAATATACAGGGTGCACTTTAAATACCTTCGAATCTATAAGGCCCAAAGAAAAAGTAGTGTAACCAAAATTGTACGGAATGAGGGGTTCTATTATATAACGATTATAATTTTTGCCCAAGTGGAGACGTTTCGGAGATATGAAGGTCATATCTGTTTTTTTTTTTTTTAAATGGAACGGCATGTTTCTTACTTACATTCTGATAGAGTATTTCACAGCGAATACAATGATCTATTGGGAAGGTCATTCATGGTCTGGTCTAAGCCAATTATGATGGAAAATAATTTACTTTCAGGAAATGATCGAACACTTCCTTGCCGTCTCTGGTTACTGATATTACTTCATCTCTGTCTCGTAATCTCTTGCTATGGCTTGTTGAATAGAAATAAACATTGAATCACGCTGTACACTTCATCTGTACATACCATGATTAATCGTTTATGAGAATCTCTATCGAGCGATGTGGATCTCAAGTTTCTGAAATGCGTTATTCAATAGTGGAAAAAGTACATATGGTTTTTGTTTATGGGAAATGTCGCCAAATTGTAAGAGGTGGAGTCCGTTCGTATTCTGAACGTATGTAGTCGTGTATTACTGTTAGATAAGTAAATCAACGATGCTTGACCATTTCCTAAAAGTAAATTATGTTCCAGCACAATTGGCTTAACCCAGACCATGAATGACCTTCTCAATAGATCATTGTATTTTTGGACAAAAACTATTATCGCTATATAATAGACCCGTTCGTACCGTACAATATTGGTTACACTATTTTTTCTGTGGGCTTTATAAATTTAAGAATGTTTAAGGTGCTAATAATTATTGTCCTACCCTGTACATAAGAATAGAAAAGCATAAGCATAGAAAAGCAAAATTTTGTTTATAAACATTAGAATTAAACTACATTTTGCAATGACATGAACGCAAAAGGACCATTAAAATTATTTCTCATTTCCTTCGAAAAAAAACGAAGCGTAACAGCGAAACGTATGTAAATCAAATTCACTCGATATACTGGGTGATTCACGAGAAACAGAACACCTAATTATTTCAGTCCGGCTTAAAGATAAAAGAAAATGTTAGAGAAAAAAGTTGTATTATTTAAAATAGCCAAAATTAGGATATAAAAAAATTTTCCGACTGTTGCCGTTTTAAAGGTTTTCTGAAGGTCATCGCTGATTTTGGATTGCACCCTACACCTTAAATATCATAGGGTTGTAGCAGATGTCAAGATGGGTACAACGATGTGATACACTGATACACTATGACTTTCGAACGATCTTGGAATGAAAAATTTACGATGAAACAATGATAACTTCAAATCGCGCAATCATTTTATTTAAGTTAAAGTAAGGTATTATAGGTTTAATATAAGTTTAATATATTTAAATGGTTGAACAATGGTGTTCGGAATAACACGTCGTATTTTGCAATTAATTATCCCCAGCGTCTAATCGTCTCGGCGCACAGTGTGTCGTTTGGCCAATCTAGCGGGACAAAAATCAATTTTGCAACTTACACAGATATGTCCACTGACATTATGTGTCGATAGTAGAATGTCCATTTTATACGAAAATATCAATATTAATGTAAAAAACAATATGTAATGATCTGTTAATAGTATCTGAAAATGTAGTTTGACGCAACTGCTTCTACGAGCACTTTTTTCGCGCTTGAGATTTTTGACAATTGTGTTGTACCAGTATCCAATATTAATATTTGTGTATATGTAGTGTTATCTTCTGTCATTCAGGATAATGTCTACAGTTGTCGTTTTTTGAGATAGCATTTTATTAGTCCTTTATAGCTTCTCAAATATTGGCATATAATTTAAATTCTGTTTCAAAATATAGGTAGACTTTTAACAGAGTATACCACTTTATACAACGTTCCCACTTCTTGTGTCGAAAGCTAGACTTATAAGCAATATAAACCTGAAAGGGCATTACAGATAAACCTTGACATCTATCATTTTTATTTACACATATCGCGTGACGCATGCGCGTCTCGTTAAAACGGAAATCCCTAACACAAAAAGTGCCATTTTTTTATTTGGATTCCTCATAAAAAATATATAATTTTGCAATTTACACATTTAAATATTATTCTCACCCTCCACTTTGGGGGCTATATTCACCCCCCGTTAGGGTAAAGTCAGGATCCTAAATATTGCACTTTGTGCCGTCTAGTATGTATACTGTCAAAGGACCACCCAATGGATACTAACAGGGATTTATTAAACAGATTATTAATTTCTTCAGACCCGCTTATTTCACATTTACGTACTTCTCCAAACACTGTCCGGAAAAATATAATAATAGAAATGCGACAATTCTTGGAAGAACCATTAATCGATTCCAGTTCCTCGGAAGACGTATCACACGAAAGCGACTCTGATTAAAAAATATATTCATGTTTTAAAAAATATAATAAAGATTTTGTATACTAGTTTTATAGAATAAATAATGTATAATATAATAGAAAAATATGTATAATGATTTTATATGTTTATTTTATTGTTATGTTCATTTAACTGTTAAATAATTTAGGAAATATATGTAATCATTAATATTTAATGAAATATCATGTTTTTGATTAATATAAAACCAATAAAACGAATGATAATCAATATTTCTTTGAAGCAGTATTTTTGTCCCGCTAGATAGGCCAAACGACACACTGTGCGGCGTCTCGCAAGCTTCTATCGAGGGCACGCGTGCAGGATCGTACGCGCCAAAAAACAAGTCTGACGATCCGTCGAATTCGACATCTCGAATGTTCGACACCTCGAATCGTCGAAAAATTCCATCGCAAACCACGTCGCACCTCACAAAATACATTGTATATCAACGTTGTCACGAAATACATTCCCTACAGTATGTTCAAAATGATGACCATCAGCAGTAACGCAAGTATTTAAACGTCCTGCAAAACACTCAATTGCCAAAACAATCTGCAAGATGTATTCGTTCTTGTATATTTTCTTTGGTGTAGTTGGTTGATCGCGATACACATCATCTTTCAGTGTACCCCACAAAAAATTCAAGAGGAGTTAGATAGGGTGTACAAGCTGGTATGTGTCCATTAAGTCCTATCCAGCAACCTGGAAATTTAGTGTTGAAAGAATCTCTTACAGTACGTAAAGAATGAGCCGGACAGCCATCATAGTGGCATCACATTATTCGATGAATATTTAGACGATTATCTTCCAAAAGTGTAGGCAATATTTCTTTTAAAAACGTTAGGTACATTATTGTGCTCAATATGTCGGGAATAAAAGAGGGTCTAATATACGTTGATAGTTGATAGTCCAAGGTCGTTATCTATCAACTTGTCGGAACCATCCTGGATTACTCTAGTAATACATATTTTTTAAACTAATTTGATCATGATTTGTGAAAGGAGCCTCATCAGTGAACAGTATTTTAGTAAAAAATCAGCTATCATTTCTAATTTGCCTCAAACTTACTCACAAAATCTTATGCGATTTTCAGGATCTCAAATTCTTAAAATTCACCAAATTCACAAGTTCACAATTTCTGAAATTTCTCAAATTCTTAAATTCGCAAGATTTAAAATCCTTAGATTCCGTGACTTTTAAATGTTTGTATTCCGATATATCCCCATTCTCAAATCTCTAAGTCCAGAAGTCCCATAGTTTCCAAGTACCTATAACCCTAAATTCCTCGACCCGCAAGTCTTTAGATCCACAGATTTCTACGCTTTAACATATCGGGGTACCAAAAATCCTAGACCATTAAAATCCTAAATTTCCACATACGTACATTTCCAAATCCCCTAATTCCTTAAATCCCCAAATCCTCTAATTCCTTTGACCCATAATTTCAGATGTCCCTTTTACTTGATAAAAATAAACAAATAGGAGACCTCTTCTTCTTTAGTTACTATATTTCCCTTAGAGAAGTTATATTTCCACTGAACTGTATATACATAAACTGTTCGTTTCGAAATCTTCGAGCAAAGTATTCATCTAAAGTAGAATGTGTCATAGAAAAACTTTAACTCTGCGACAACAGCGATGAATTTGTGCCTATAAAAAAATGAATCTTTCTTATTCAGAGATTTCAAAGAAAATGAAAAAAGTTTCGATGTGGTAAATAATTTTGTTGAAAAAGGTGAAAATTAAAATCCACACTTAAGTCTCCTGGCAGGCTAAATGCCTTGACAGGACGAGCGAGAAAAGCAATTTTACGGGTCGCATCAAATTCTAGATTCTCTGCTCGTGTAAGCGCAGCGGGAGCTGCAGTTATATCTAATGTTCGTAATATTCAACGTTTTTTAAAAAGTACCCCAACAATTGAATATAAGAAAATGAAAAGAAAATCTTCACTATCCGCTAAAGATATGTGTAATAAGACGAAGTTTAGCAGAATAATATTATACATATAATGGACTACTTGTAAGTGGAATAAAGCAATATTTTCAGACGAAAAAAGTTCAATTTAGAAGGATGAGATGGTTTTTCTTATCAGCATCATGACTTAAAAAGAGATAAAGTAATTCTATCAAAAAGGCAAGTCGATGGTGGATCAATTATGGGTTGAGCGATTTGATACGAACAGAAAAGTGAAATTGTGTTTTTAAACATTAAGGTGAAAACTATAACGCACAGAACGTGCTTGATGATGTGAAATTACAGTTTTCACAAATGTCTGGTGTTGAGGATTTTATATTCTAACAAGACAACGCATCTATTCATACTACTCACATAATCGCATAAAGGTTTGGAGAATATAGAATAAATAAATTGGATTGGCCTGCTCCTTTACGTAACATGAACATAATAAAAAATGTGTAGAAACTTCTTGCAAGAAGTGTTTATAAAATTAATTCACAATATTCAACAGTAAACGAACTAAAACTTACTGTTCAAGAATTTTAGCGAAAGATCGACCAAAATATTATTAAAAAATTGTACGGCACTCTTACATGTCGAATTTTCGAATGGATTAGATAACATGGTAAATGTACAAAACATTAAAAGAGAAAGGATTAAATGTTAATATGAATATATTTTTAATTACTTCACGTGGTCGCATTCGATATGACCGAATATTTCTGTTTAATAGAAAAAATAAGTAAAAATATTTTTATTATATTAAATATTACAATATTTCTATTGTCAAATTATTTCTATTAAATAATATCACAACTGTGACCATAAACGATAGCAATAAAAATAAAATTAAATAACTAACAATAAGAAGAGGATAAATGAGAAGGGATAACTAAGGAGAAGTGAACCTATTTTTTGTCGCGGACTGTTGTTACTAAAATACACAGTGAAAATTTGGAGGAAATATTTGAAGTATGTATTCCGATATTTATTGATCTTCGAAGCGAGCGCGTCGCACTGCGCTTATTAGCAGCAGAGAACTTTAAACGCGTTTCTCCCAGAATAATTTTATTTCGATTCACATGACAGAAAAAAAACTATTCAACCAATCAATATGGTATTTTTTGTGGTTACTTTACAAACCATTAGTTATCGCAGGAAATAGCATCGCTTTTTTTCCAATGAAAATTTCGTATTGTTTTTACCACTTTAAGTTATAGTAACATATTGTCTTCCGATGACTAAGCTTTGATGTGCGATACTCTGCATATCAGCTTTTAAACTGAAGTTATCGCAATTAAAAGAAATATCTGTGTATGATATTTGGTTATTATGCGTTACAAAGTTTTATCAGTATAACCACATCATTCTCTCCTTCAAAACGATTCGACAGTGAATATGAAGTATGTTGGACAATGGCTAACTCTGTGTAGTAGATAGGATATTATTACTTATATTTTGCGGCGTTTGAAGTTTGAGACTTCATACTCTTCATCTTGATAAAGCTGAAAGGTGATTGATTACGTAACAAAGAGTAGAGGTTCGAAACGTCAGCATAGTGAAAAGTAGAGCTGGAAATGCAAAGTCTTGAAAGGCACCATAGGGATCTAATGGACTTCGTGTTAATAATCTTGTTATAATTTACAAATTAGTGGAAGAAGTTTAACAAGAAACCTCAAACAATGGAGAGTTAATATAAATTTGTTCAAAGAAATTTATCTGGAGGAAAGTATATTTCTTCTGAAAGACAAACTCCCATTTTGTAATCTGTAGTATACCAGTAAGTACTTGTGCTTTTTGAGATCTCTATTTTACATTTTACTATACTTTTATTTCTATCATTTTCAATAGAATTTTTAGTAAAAGTTTTCTGACTGTCAGTTAAAAGGATTTTACTGTATGCAAAAGTGATAAATCTGTAAACTTTTATTTCGGTGAAATTTAAATTTCAAACAAAATTCATATCCCAGCTCAGTGATATTTGTGAGTAAATTCATATTTTTGATTATAGCGTTATCTGTCAATACCAATTCTTGTTTTAATTTGCGACCTCTGTCATAAACAATAATCTGTACATTGTGATATCGATTATAAACGAAACACATTCGCAAAAAAGATGATCGACCCTGCAAATGCCTGACTGTCTCTTCTAAACGTTTGCGACTCTTTTTCAACTCGTTTGATTACTTCGTGATGACTTATACTTTTAACCAGTTAAAAGTATAAATACTTTATCAGTCAACCAGCTAAAAGAGCAGAATTTTGTTTTAAAAATTCTTTGCAAGATGTGTAATTCAACTGAAACAATGACGAGTATACATGACAAATGCAAAGCAAATGCTGCTACTAGAAATTGTACAAAAGAAGGAGGATTATAAAAAATTGACAAATCATTATCGGCAACCGCACCGAAATAAAGTTTTGAATTGACGTGTGTACGCGTCGAATGCAGTTGACTGATTAAACCTTCCTAATAAATTGATTCAAATAATGCTGAAGACCCCATAAAAATCGAACAATCACTTCTTGAAATCAATGCGAACAAAGCAAGAAGGACTGCATTTTTATATACACAGAAAGAGAAATTTATAATTTGTATTTGTAATCAGCTCTTTACTAATTGTTCCGCTATTTATCTATGTAATATATGTATAATCGACTAATTCAGTGTTATTCAGTATTAATATTTGAGTATTAACTTTATTTTAGTATAAATATAATTTGCCTGAATAATTTAAAAATGAAAGCTTTACAAACTGTCAAGTTTCATATAACAGAAAGAAACTGCGACAAACATCTCATAATAAAAGGTGATCAATTACTCTTCTGCTTTGATATAACAAGATTAAGGTGTTTTCTAGATTTTTGTTAATTCATAACTTTAATCTCTACGAAGCGATATGTTTAAATTACCTTTTCTGGTCTAGAAATTAAGTATTATTTATAAATATTTGAGTATTAAACCTATTGCACTACAATTTATTTGTCAGGTGCGTCAGTCACGACTAACTAATCACACCTACAATATTAAAACAGACAAAGAAAGTTTAAATGTTATGTCAATTTGATATTATGCCGTTGACTATGGAAAGTATAATTAGACTTGAACTCCAAATTGAACCGTATTAAAAATGCAAGTAAAATTGATCACAACTGAAGTACAAGTGCATTACGAGTTAGCCCCGTCAAAACAGTGCAAGGGGTTAACTTTATCCTATTATTCATATAACTTATTTATTTAGCGTTAAATCACAACTGTAATCTCTAAGAAGTGAACAAGTGATCTTCAGTTCTAAAATTTTGCAACTTTATTAAGTCCTCGTGGAACAGAACCAATTACACAGAAAAATGGATGCATTTCAAAACTTCTGTAAAGTAAGCACGTGTAGCGAAGTAGCGCTCGGAAAGTCAATGGCGAATTCGAAAGAGCGCATAGATAGACTGCAGAAACTACTCCACGTTCCTCATTTTTTCAATATCACACAGCTGAACTTTTATTATATTTACTTCAATGATTCCACACATATTTCGGTCACCTTGAAATATATTATCAATGTGACTATTGTGAACAATTTTTCTTTACACACGTTACAAAATAAGTTCACACTCTTTTAGTTATTTCACAGTTTTTAATCACCGAAGCGTTATTTAATTTTATTTCTATTGCTATTATGAACGACCACATTCGTGGTGTTATATTATTTCACAGAAATACTTTATTTTTACGTGTTATGATATAAAAAATGCATTACGTAAATGTCAGTTTTGTAGAAAGCGATCAGAACATAGGTTCATGTGAAGTAATTAAAGATATATTCACATTAACATTTAATCCCTTCTCTTTTAATGTTTTGTACATTTACCGTGTTATCTTATCCATTCGAAAATTCGACATGTAAGAGTGCCGTACAATTTTTTAATAATATTTTAGTCGATCTTTCGCTAAAATTCTTGAACAGTAAGTTTTAGTTCATTTACTGTTGAATATGGTGTATTAATTTTATAAACACTTCTTGCAAGAAGTTTCTACACATTTTTTATTATGTTCATGTTACGCAAAGGGGCAGGGCAATCCAATTTATTTATTCTATATTCTCCAAACCTTTATGCGATTATGTAAGTAGTATGAATAGATGCGTTGTCTTGTTCGAATAAAAAATCCTCAACACCAGACATTTGTGAAAACTGTAATTTTACATCATCAAGCACGTTCTGTGCGTTACAGTTTTCACCTTAATGTTTAAAAACACAATTTCACTTTTCTGTTCGTATCAAATCGCTCAAACCATAATTGATCCACCATCGACTTGCCTTTTTGATAGAATTACTTTATGTCTTCTTAACCCCTTGCACTATGACCTATTTGTCAGGTGCGTCAGTCAGAACTAACTAAACACAGCTACAATATTAAAACAGACAAAGAATGTTGAAATGTTATGACAACATGGTATTATGCAATCGTTGACTATGCAAATTATAATTCGACTTGAACTCCAAATTGAAGCATATTCAAAATTCGAGTAAAATTGATCCCAACTGAAGTACCAGTGCGTCACGAGTCAGACTCGTCAAAATAGTGCAAGGGGTTAAGTCATAATACTAATAAGAAAAATCATCTCATCCTTCTAAATTGAACTTCCTTCGTCTGAAAATATTGCTCTATTTCACTTACACGTAGTCCATGATATTATTCTACCAAACTTCATCACAAACATCTTTAATAGATAATGAAGATTTTATTTTTATTTTTTTATATTGAATTGTTGGGGCATTTTTATTAAAATGTTGGATATTACGAACATTAGATATTACTCCAGCTTTCGTTGCTATTATACAAGCAGAAAGTCCAGAATTTGTCGCGACCCGTAAAATTGCTTCTTTCTACCCGTCACGTCAAAGCATTTAACTTGCCAGGAGACTTAAGTGTAAAATAATTTTCACCTTTTTTAACAAAATTATTTACCACATTTAAACTCCTTTCGTTTCTCTTAAATTTCCGTGCGAGAAAAACTCATTTTTTTATAGACACAAATTCGCCCTTGTTGTACTAAAGTTTATGCTTCTCCGCTACCCATTCTATTTTAAATTAATATTTTTTTCCTTATGAATTCCATGAATAATTTTATTGTGCACGAACAGGCCAATAAACTTTACAAAACTGAGGAAAATCAACAATGAACTTGTGTTCTTATCACGCACTTATTTCGTACAATTCTGATATGGTATTGCAGTAACATCGTATATTTTTTGTTTGAGTTTATTACGTTAAAGAATTAGCGGGCGGTTATTAATCAATTTTATGCATCGTAGTTAGATAAACATATGGTATTATGTGATTATTGGAGATGAATGCGTGAATTTATCTTGTTATCATGGTTACACGAACTAATCTGTACTTTCCTATTACATCATGGACATGCTATTTGTAATACTATTTCATTGTAAATGTAAACACATTGTGAATAAAACCAGTTTGATAACACTCTACAACAGCCAAATGATTTCGTAACCGTCACTATGAAATTCTTATAGATTTTTGCGAGCTGAATACAAATCTGAAACGATTCATCTTTGAAAATTTGTTGTGCTTTTATAATAGCAGCTATTCAGTTGTTTTTTAGACGATAAAAATCTGTCCACTTTTCCGAATAAAACGATATCAATTGTAATTACATTGTAAACATTTAAATACGTTTAAATGATGATCAAAGAAGAAAGACATCAAAAACGTACCAATTTTTGCTGATATTTTGCAATTTATTTAAAAAATTATGGGTCTAGGCGAAAATCCAAAAATATTATACACAAGTTAGTTATGACTATTAAATTTAAATTTTGCACTCTGCAGAATGTATGGATTGATGCACATTTAGTAACATTTCAGAACTTTTGTTGAAAATGATATAAGTTCATTTATCCTTATTTCAAGATATACAAAGTATGTAAGGTATATACATATGTGAGACTTCATTCTTCGATAAAAGTTCGTAAGACTGTTAAAAAAATATGAGGTGGTTTTAAATTGCATGTAATATTGTGCCACTTTCAAAATAAACATTTAAAAAAGCCTTCTTTAAGTATATTGATTAATAACTCTAATTTTAAACGAAATATTAAAAAATTAAACAAAATCATGCTACAACATTAAACTGGCAGTTATACGGAAATCAAGCTAACATTGTGATTGATATTGCAAGTTTCGTTTTAGTTCAGCCTTCTTCGATCGTCTTAATGATATTATCGTTACATCGTTCAGTATCACTAAGTTATCGATAGCAAATAAAAGTAAATAGCAAACAAGAATAAGTAAATTTCAATAATGAAGTTACGCATTACATGCTACTTCAGTCACTCCCGCTCACCTTTACGATATTATCGATATATCGAATTACTGATTATGTTATCGGTAACAGCATCTCTGCTGCTACTACTTCTATTAACACGAGTTTCAAACATGGTTCAAGAATTTCCTATAAAAGCAGCTGGTGGAATATCAAATAAATGACTTTTATATTAATCAATAACATTTATTATTTCAATTCAAAAGAATTAGGGTCGAGTTTATCGACAGTTCAATACCTTTATATGTACGAGAAGCTAAGTTTTTAAGGACAAAAAGAATAGTACAAATTATACGAAACTTAAGTATAATGAAGCATAAAAATATTATACAGTAAATTGTAAAAAGATTATGTATCTATGTATACATATATTCCATGTTAGAGCAGCGTATCAGGGTGTCATAGGTTAAAGTATCAGATAATAAAACATCGTTATATGTATGTATGCAGTTTAATGGGTATTTCAGACGATCGATACATGTTGTCAATATTTCAAAGGTCTCAGTATTTATTGGCAATACTGAAATACTGATAATCTTGTACTCACAATATCCGTTCGTTGTGCGTACGAGAATTTATGGATTTGAAAATTCGAAAAATTTGGAAGTTTTGAAATTTTAAAATATGGAAACTTTGGAACTATGGGATATAGAAATTCGGAAATTCAGAAATTCAGAAATTCAGAAATTCAGAAATTCAGAAATTCAGAAATTCAGAAATTCAGAAATTCAGAAATTCAGAAATTCGGAAATTCAGAAACTGTAACTAGAAATTTAGGAACTTGAGGTTTTTGGAATTCGAGAACTTGTATTTTGGAAAATTTGAAGTCAGTGTTTATTAACATTTCTGAAATTATATTTTCAATGTACATTTTATGAGTATCCTCAAATATATGAACAATTATATGGCTAATCTAAGGCTTCTGTAAAAAGTTCTATTCTTTACTATGCTCAATATATGTAGCTTAAAAATGACGAATGCAACAGATTCAGTTCACATAAAATGCGTAAAATATATAGTTAGTTTAATGATGACTTATACTTTATACTAACCAATACTACTGTTTAAAATTTATGCACAGCCATGTTGCGGTCCAATTTAATGCAATGGCTTTTAAAACGTTATTATAAGAGTTTCACTTCAGGGAAAATAAAATTGAAAAAATATGTTATTGTACTATATTTCAAAATTGCAAATATTGACTCTAAAGAACATTTAAGAGTTACGAAAAATGTATCGGTTCTGTTGTTAAAAGATTAATTGGTTATCATATTTAAATACAAATTATTTGCGACTGGCTTGATTTTAGTTGGCCTTTTATGTGAACATTTTTGCGTTGAAACATATCACGGTGACATCTCAGTGGCGATAAGCGATAGCAACAGGGGATTCAGTGCACGACCATACTCATGATATTACTCTGAATAAAACGGGGTAATGCTTCTGATATGAAAGTTTCATTGAAAGGTCATAATACGAGCTGGTTCGTAAAGGTCATCGTGGTTTTATGGCAAATTCGTTAAATTCATGAGTTGATTATTCGTGGAAATGCAGCACAACTCATTTTCTCATTGCAAACGTTTAGGATAAACTACGATTGTATACATCAAATGACTGGTATTTTTAACAGCCAGGTGTGTTTTGTGAATCTTTACATTGAAAAAGTGTGAAGATTTAATTTTTGGAGATGAAGAAACAGAAAGATCTTTAAATATTAAATATGTTATAAAAAGAATAAACAATGGTTTATTTATGGCAATTAACACTGCATAACAATAATTGGTACGTAGACATTTTATATTAAGATGAAAAACGAATACTTATTTGTTTTCACTTGAACGTATTAATATATTTACATAATATAATATTATTAATAACGTATTAATATATTTAAATAACAAACCAACTGCCTACGTAACTAATAGATTTAAAAATTTAAATATATTTAGTATATCTGATTGGTTTAATAGATTTAATAAATTTAATAGAGTTTATAGATTTTATAGATTTTGTAGTTTTATAAATTTTACAGATTTTATAGATTTTATCAAATTCTTCAGATCAACACTGAATAACAAATAAGTACAATAAGTTACTTTACCTACATAAAAAATATTTGTATCAAATTATGTTTTTCATTGCACCAGACAATTTTTGTAGAAATATTTTTTCGAGAGTCTTACTTCCTTCTGAGATATTTAAACTTACCAGTCAAAAAGAAACAACATGCATTATGGATGACTGTTTATCTAGGTCAGCATAATTATGTTTTTATTACTGTAGCTATTTTTTCAAACATCTCACATTGTGATCAAGTCAAGTATGCGTAGTTTTTACAGAAATGTAAAATCTGTAAATCATACTTACATTTATAATGAAACTTTCTTATTTCGTTGTACTTTTACACGCAGTGTTTTCGAATTTTCTACCTATGTACTTGAAATCTATAAACTAAAAATTATAATTTTTAAATAATATTAATACAGAAACAATAGGGAGAATAAGCTATGATTCACATCATTGCAATAAAAAATTGCAATGTGTTACTAAATAATAAACATTTTCGTTAAAAATTAAGTGATCAATCTATAGAAATATTTAGTACTTCAACAGTAATATACACAAATAGATTCTGTGAACGTTTCTAAATTATATGATATAAATTATTATTAATGATCAATGTGAAAAAGATTAATGATCTAGCATACATTTAATTTCTCATTACTTTTAATGTATTACAAGGATAAAAAATTAAGTTTAATGTTTTTAAATGTATTACAAAGTTAAATAATTTAATCTAAGGATAGTACGGAACAAATGTCAAAAACAATATTTTGCCTTCGGTATAACACGGAAATAGTTTGGCATAGTGATCCTTCGGAGCTTTAGGGAGCGATAGGAAAATATTCTACCATATTGATCTAAGCCGGACGTGACCTCAGACGATGGTGAACTTCAAATTCATTTGAATGAAGATGAATTCTCGTGGTTCTTGCGGAATTAATCTGAAATTCTAAAACTTACTCTACGACAGAATTAGTTTTAGCCTTTATTTAATTATTTTCAATTTTAATATTCGCATTTATATATAAACGAATTTTTATAGTAAAACAAAATGTTTCTATCCATTTAATATAAATTAGTAAAGTATATTCTGTTGTAGTATCAATTTTGTGATAAAAAATAAATACAGTTTTCGAATATGTGTTAAAATCCCTTTCCTTGAATCAACAATTAATCACAACTTTTATTAAATGAAAATGAAAATTATAATAGTTTGTTACAATCCGTGAAGATGCTCGAAAAAAAAATCAATTTTAATATTTTATATTGAATAACCAAGAATGTTGCTTTTGATATCTTAATATAATAATTGGTTTCCACGCAAATGCTAAAATTTAAATTAAATCACATTAAGCTTAAAATTGATTCTTTAACATATTAAATCAGTAGGAATATTAATTTTGTTATTTTATTATGAAAAATTTGGTTTTATACAAACAAATTTAAATTCTTCCACTTTTTTAGGTCACTCCTGTCTTCTCCTTCTAATCGCGTAATTCCTCTTTTTCTTTTTTCCAGTTCAAATCAGTATCGCAACAATCAATAAAAACGTGAACACGGTTTTCTATCTCTCCCTGGAGGATCATTAATTTCACAAAACATACAGCAGTGCGCAGTTGGTAAGAAATATGTTCCTAGCAAAAATCTATGAACGACTTAAATCTTGTTCAATGATAATAAATTTTGTGTAAAATACTCCTAAAGTATTTTATTATTCTATAGAACTGAAATTAACGTTAAATAATATAATCTCAATGGGAATATGAAAAGCAGTAAAAAATTACTACACACGAGATATTTTCCAAATTTGTCTTTTTTCTTAATATATTACCGGCAATTAAAGCATTAACCTTTATTTTTTCCAACGATGCCAAATGTGATAATTATTTATGGCATGCATTAAGAGAAATTGATGAGATCTTTCTTTAATTAATTATATATCGTTAAGAAATATTAAAAGCTCTAATATTAACTATTCATAAAAATATGTTACCTACGTGTTATAAAGTTTCTAGTTAAAAAGAAAAATTAAAATCGAAACACACGAGGCAATATGTAAAAAAAAACTATTAATCCTAGAAATAAAGGGAATCTATATATGATTTAACTTAGTAATTAACTTCCAAATTGTTGCTCAATTTGTACTTGCCAAGAAAGCATTCATCTGTCATATCATTAATAAATATTATTTCATTCTTTACTACTCAATAAACTTACTCAATAAACTTTACTCAATAAACTTACACATTTACAA
Organism: Megachile willughbiella; assembly: GCA_945859595.2. Lineage (NCBI taxonomy): Eukaryota > Metazoa > Arthropoda > Insecta > Hymenoptera > Megachilidae > Megachile > Megachile willughbiella. The sequence goes on from OX243798.1 coordinate 4,153,712, forward strand.
TAAATTGTAACTATTTAAATTATAATTATACGTAACAATTATTTATAATAATCATAATTGCTACAACAAAATTTAAATTTGGTATGACGTAAAATTATTGACACCGCCTGAATTTTAGAGGACTCCAAAAATAGTTGGCAATTAGTATAGAAGATACAATAAACAATTGCAACTGAAGAAATTATAAGTCCTCTAAAATTCAATTTACGACAAAAAATTGTACGTGTTGAAAATTCTGAAGATTCTATTGAAAGTTTCTACAAGTTGTTTCTGCCTATACCGACACCGAAAATTTCATTTTTAACGCGTCATGCGAAGCGCAATCAAGACGAAACAACGTTACGCGTACCGATAGTATTCGAAGAACGTCGCACGTCGTAAATCTCAATCGAATTTTGCGGATCGAATCGTAGAAGAGGACGGATGCTTTCGTCGACGCGAGGAAAAAACTGATTTATTATTTCGTCGCAAGAACGAAATCGGGAACTGTTTGATTTATTGCGTGGAATGGTGTTGAATGATGCATAAATTGGCCGGCACGAAAAGAAACGAAAAAGGGGAGAACATTAAACGGACAGAAGGCAAAAAGTGCACGGCACAATGTGAGAGTTTGAAAGAGCCGCGATAAAAATAAAAGAAAACGAACTGTGAGATTCGGCTGCGCGTTGATTCAAGCGTCGTACATAGCAGCTCAACGGAGGCTAGTTTATGGGCATCGTATAAACTGCAATAAATTTCGATGGAAGTTCAAACGTTTCGCACTACATCTTTCTTGCTTTCTTTTGCCGGTTTCTAAGACCAGATCAACTTATCGGATCGAAATAAATGTATGCATTTCGCAAACATTGGCATATATATCACGTTGAGCACCAGCAAAGCAGTTGTGAAATTCTGAATAAATATCAAAGATGTCGCATCGATTCGCTCATGAATAAATTGAACCATCTAATGGCGTCGGATGAAGGCGAACATAAACAAATTTACATAGAGAAACGACGAGATTGGAACATAATAAAAGGATTCAGAAATATGTCGGTAACAATGCAATCGATAACTTCAATGTTTATCCTGTTTTTTTACTCATAAATTTTTCGCAACAATATTAAGATAGATATTTACTTTAGTGAATCCTCATCGATTTTGATGGTCTTGAAATATGTTGTAAAAATTCTGAACATTTTTAACTTATACGTGTTACCATCACTTGGCCTTCGTTTTCGAAATATTCGACAAAATATTTTAAGTCTGACAAGTAAACATACGGAAGTGTCACTCTCCGATTTTTCTGAAATTTGTATATGTCATAATACACGAAAACCTAAGGGACACGTATTTTTTTTATCTGCGTATAAAATATATTATAGAAAATAATGTATATATGTATACTGGTATAAAATATAATAATGATGGTTTAATTAAATTGGTAAATTTACAGTGACCTGATAGACAACAAAAAAACTGCTACGCAATTCGCACGACATTTCTGCACTGTTCTTTGTCCGCTCGGAAAAAACCCACGAGCCCTCTTCTCCTCTCCCATCACATTCCTCCAAAAACAACGCATCGATGCATTGAAACGACTCTACAAAATGAGAGGGTAAAATAGAAAAATTGCAATACCTTTGAGACCAGTGGAGCAACATTGATGATTTTTGGTATGAAAGTTTCGATAGAAGACGAAAATGGGCCTAGGTATGTTGGAAGAGAAGTGAAAACTAGGGAGTAAAGTATCCCTAAAGTGACCAATTTCTTGCTGAAAAAAAATCTGTTTTGATCTGACCAAAGTAAAATCTATTAGAACTTCAAGAGAAAAGCTAATTAAGGAACACGTTTTTTTTTTTATATATATATATAAATATTTCGAGGGTAAATAACTCCTAAATTGCTGCACTCATTTGGCATTACGCATGAAACACTTTGTGAGACTATATTTTTCAACTGTTCGATCTTTTTGGTACATTGGTTTCTTCAGTCACTGAAACTGAATCTAAAATCAGATCTTCAAAATTCAATATGGCGGACAAAAACTCGAAAGATTACTTGAATAGACAATAAGACGACATGAGACTTTCAAAATACAATAAAATTATCTCTTTACACTTATTGTTAGTTATGTGAAGTGAATTAAACATATTAAAAATATTAATTCTTTCTAACAAAATTATTTAAACAATGTAGCAAAATAATGAAATTTGAAAAATCCGGTGACAGCATTCATTGTACACAACAAATTACTATGGAAATATTGATCACATATTTTATTTCTTTTTGTGTTTTAATTTTATTTTATATATAGTGATATACAATATAAAATTACGTATATTGACTTTTTACGTACAATGAATGCTGTCACCGAATTTTTCAAAATTTTATTTTTTTGTATTTTTTTATAATATCTACCATTATATTAAAAAATGCAACTATTGAAATTATATTTTCGTTGAAACAAAAATTCAGCAATGTAATCGGCATAATGTTCTTTCTAGTCCCTATATCATGGAATATTGGCTCTTGTTTCATGCCAACAACGTTTGATGTTTTGAATATATCAACTATCTAGATCAATGAAATTCACCCTGCAATTCATAGTTAAATGTTTATATCCTTCTTCAGTAAAACAATTTTTAGATTTCCATTGATCTGATATGACTGTGGAATATGATTTAATCCACATTTTACTTAAACGATGTTAAGTCTTAAACGATGCATCTCAAACTGATTTAAAGAATTAAACATTTGATTGTTCGTTCGACGCCGTCAAAAGTTCACGATCCACCAAGAAGTCGCCCTTCATTATATTTTTATATATTCTGATTTTTACCTCGTCAATTTCAACTATAACATTTTCATCTCCGACCAGAATTAATGTTTTTTTGATTCATAATACGCATAATTCTTGGCAAAAACTTTCGTAGTCAACAACTGTTTTTGATGCTAGATTATGTCCATTTTCCAAAAAAACTTGTCGTGGCGGTATGGGCATTAAATCGTGTCAAATAGGACGGCAAACATTTTGAACAAGAAGGTGCGATTGTTCGAACCACAAATTCCTGAATGCACTAATCATTAAATTGCATATTCTCGATCAAATTTTACTTTTTCCCACACTTAATGCAATTGACTTGGTTATAATTATTATATATGTCCAAAAATTCATATAACTCCATTTTATATACTTTTACTAGGACAATAATTACTGGAGTCTAAATGCCTAACAAATTCGTGGAATACCTTACTTGTAGTAGTTTACGAATATAGTATCATGTAATACTTCAATTATAATACTTACACAATTTTAACTTTGTATGAACAAAATTTCACTCTATGGTACTAATCTAATCTAACTTAATCAGTAAGTAGATAATGTAAATAAGTCATTGGATTAGGTTAGATTAGGTTATACTATACAAAACAAATATACGATTGCCTTGAGGTTTGTAATAGGGAAAATCATAAAAATCCGTGAGGAATCGCTAAAATAAATAAAAAATATTCTTTATTTTGTATTGGAGCAGCATAAACAATCGACTGTAAGTGACTCCATAAAAAAAGACATAAATTCTTATTACCCATTCAAACAGATAATCATTTGTTGTCGAAATTTTTATTTTTTTGCCATCGAGGTCATCCAAAGGTCACGGTATCTTAGGTCGTTGAATTTGTCTTGAGGCGGACTATGATACTGTTAAGTAAACAATACAAAGTGCCATTAAAAAAAAAGGAAAGTGACCTTGATTACCTTGATTGAAGTATGATTGACCTTGATTGAAGTGACATTTATAAAAAAATATTTTTCGTAGTCTTTGCAATGTATAGATAATCAAAAACTGACCAACTTTTCTTTAAAATATTTTTTGTCAGATTATCGCATATACTTGAAAAATCGTGAATAGTGTGACATGGGACACTGCATAAAGGAAATATAATAAATATCTACAAGTAAATTTTTGTATTAGATTATTTTGTTTTATATTTTGATTATTCAAATTATACTGTCAAGTTGCAAAACAGCGCAAAATAGCACTTACGGCACTATAAAAAAATTTTAAATATTGCATACTGGGTGTCTTGCATTTGATGTAACTGCTGAATGATAGCTGGTACAATAAAAATATAAAGAGACTTTTATTACTATTTTTATGTAAAATACTACTGTGTAAAAAGAGATTTTATACCTTCAATTTTTCAAGTCCTTACAAGCTTGAACTCTACGACTGTCGATTTTCTCAAAATCATTTCAAAGAAACATGCTGGACTTGTCTTTTTTTGTATTTTTATAATATTATAACAAAATTATAGCATTTCATTTAAAAAATACGGGAGAGCTTTTTAATTTAAAGCATATAAAACAAAAGATTGCAGTCTTATATAAAAAATAATCTTATTCCTAGAAAATTTTCCCTATATAGGAAAAAATTGGGAATAGACAATATGGAAAGAACTCGTTCCATGCAGCAGTTAACAAACACAACCCTTCTGGCAGCAGTGAATTTTTCAATACCCCTATGTCAGTAAACTGCAGAATCATATCACGATACTTAATGTTCGCAGTCAACCGAAAATTGTGAGGGATCTATCACGTCCCACTGATACGATCTCTCGCCCAGATACTCCCGTACACAAATAGTATCAGGGTTTAAACAAAAATTTACGATTGTGTTTACTGAACAGGAAAACATGGGATTGGTTTTTATCAGTGATGTGTTTCTCGAAATGTCGAAACTTCAAAACCTCGTGAAACACAAGAGAGTTTCGAGTTTCGAGAATTAGAAACTTTTCACTCTTTTCATGATTCAAAATTCTCGAACGTATAAAACCAATAAATAGAAATTGTTCGCAGCGTGGTTTGAGAATGTTTGCAAATATACGAATATACAAGCAAATTGATACTCAATCGTGATTGTGAAACTGCAAGCGTGTGTGGTGTACGTTAGCTTGACAAATTTTAATGACATTGGTTCTTGAAATAGGATATTCCTATTGCAACACAAAATCACCGCTTCAAAGTTTCGAGAGTTTTAAAGGTTCGAATTCCAGCTTCAAAGGTACGGATTCGAGTTTCGAAAATTTGAAAATTCGCTTCAAACCAATTTCTAGTTTTCATGTTACGCTACTCTCTGTGGAACTTTGTAGGCTACAAAAGTAGAAAAGTGCTACCAGTGAACATGGAAATCCGTATGTAGAGTAACCTACTTAACCGATAATATAAGCAATAGCAATATGCATTATTAAATACATTTAATATATGATACCAAATGACTTATCAGTTGTCTGGTAGGCTATGTATGTAAATACACGTTTTACAAAACTTAATATTCAAAATAAACTATTTTATATGGATTAATAGTACGATTCAATATTTCTAAAAAAGATGGTGATAAAATAATTAACAAGGAAAAAAAACGCATGATACAATGTTATGAAGTTATATAAAAACTAATTCGTTCTTTGCTATGTTAATAGAGTGGAATGATAGTATAAAGACTGGCAGTCGATTTAAAATGATTATGTTCAAATGCAAGTGTGTTTAGGTGCAACGAAAACTCCAATGGATTGAAATTAAAATTGGATTGAAGCATTTAATTCAATCGACCCGATCCAATCTAGCTGGTCACCGCATCGAAACAAGACAGATAGTCGAGTCAGTGGAGACTTCAGTCTGGTCATTTGGATAATCACAGTGTTTCAAGTTTCCATGTGTAAGCTGTTTTCAACAGGCAAATATCCCAAAGTTTGATCAATATTGCAGTTACATAATTTTTTTCACAGATCTGAGGATACATTAAACGTTAATACACATTATTGTATGCACTCTTTATGTACAGTTAAGAGCAGATCAGATTTCTGTAAAGAAGATATGACAGCTAAGAGTGAAGAATTCCATTCCTTGACCTTTGGGGATTTTTGGAAATTTAGAAATTTAAGGATGGGTTGCAAATCTTAAGACTTTGAGATTTCAGGATTTATGAGTATGGGAGCCTAGGGATATGATGATTTAGAAATTTAGGGATATAGAAATTGGGAGATCGAAGAAGTTGGAGATATATGTAGAAGGTTGGAGGGTTGAGAATTTAGTGATTTAAAAGTTTAGAGGCAAACGAATTTGCAGATAAAAGAATTTGAGGGTACAACTATGGATCTAGAGATTTGGTGATTCAAAAATTTATAAATATATGAATTTGAGAACCGAAGAGTTTAAGGTTCTAGAGATTTTAGATCCAGGAATTTGAGGATGTAGAGAATTTAGGATAAACAAATTTGGATATTCAGTAATTTAAGAATTTGGGACTTTAAAAATTTGAGAACTTGGAAAAAATCTCAAAATTTGAGAAAATTTAAGACATTGAGAATTTTTACACTTCATAATTTGTAAATTTGGAAATATAGAATATAATAATCCAGAAATTTGAAGATTTAAAAAATTACAAATTTCCGAATTTGTATAATTTAGCAAATTGGGAATTTGAAAATTTGCAAATATAATAAATTTGAAAATGTCAACATCGAAAAATTTGGAAACTTAGAGATATGAAGATTAAAAAATTTTAAAGTAAAACATTTGAGAATTAAAAAAATTTCAAATTTACATACGTTTATCCGTAGAAAGTCTACATTGTACCCGAGTACACTAACGATATTCGTGTTTCAAATTATTGAGCAGCTCACTGATCGATTAGCTAATCGGCTAAAAGGAACACGACTTACATTCGGAAGTTTTGTACAGTGTAAAGTGCAAATGGAACCGCAAAACTTAAATTAAATTAAAATTCTTTTACAAATTAATTTTTGTTTTCTTCAGGAATTGCTTTGCGAGACGATGTATGATAATAATATTAATATGAGAAAACAAAACTCGTATATGATGTGTATGAAACGACATTTATGTACAATAAATTTGTTCCAAAATAATTCATATCAAACATGAACATAGTACACTGCAAAATTTGTTGCCATTTTAAAGTATGAAAAGTAACTACTGAAACTGATAAATGATATCATAGTAAAATTTTAAATACGTTTAAACGTCGTTTAAAAGAAACGAGCCACCAATCGTATTTCAATTTTTTCAGATAGTTTTTTTTCTTTTGAAAACTTTTAATTGTTTATATCTTAACAATGGAAAGGAAATAGTACAGAAATTCTCGATTTGATTTCGCTAGAAAAATCTATGGTTTTATGAATGTGCATGAGCGAAAAACATAATTTGCTTGATTTCATTATACAAGTCTGTGGGGGTAAGTCACCTCCAAACATGGTTAATTTTATGTAAAATTCCGGTAAATAAAGCACTTTAACCGCAAGTTAATTTTTAACTTGCACTCATTGGCTCCAGAATATTTTGCTTGCAATGGTATAATGATACTCTGAAGCAATCAAATCATATCAAGTTAATTAAAATACTTTTTTGAGACGTGACTTAATTTTCAAAAACAAGAATGAAATTTCTTCTATACCAAATTTTGTATTTTAAACAAATATATAATTATGTTGTGAATATGTACAATAAAAAGGATAATTATAAACCAATTGGAAAAATTCAAATTTATTTAGAATACTCTAAAATTGTTAGGGAGTATTATAAAAATACTCCCTAAATTGTTATCTTTCAAATGAGTGCTAAACGAATTGCTCTTCTAATATTTAATATATTATTTTCTTTTTCGAAGTTCTTTACTTAGGATTTTATTTTATTTAATAAATTATTAGATCACTGTAACCAGACTTGAGAGTAGTTTACGCCCGCAAAATTATTTAATTAATTCGTATATATTTTGTTTTTATCTCTCAATGTGATATAATTTTTAATCTATTTTGCCCATGAAAATTACGTTGATATAATATGAAATAATTAAATCGACATAATGCAGTTATTTTTTAAGGCTAGTTTTACCCTCTTTGAATGTTCCTCCGCAGATGAAAAAATATGTATTTCAATCTGCTATAATATAAAATATTATAATAACACATGTAAACGCACGATTAAAATAGTCATCGAACACCTAGAATTTCTTCTCTTTTGGACAAAAATATCGATACAACGTGCTCTACTCATAATTTTAATTACAAATAAATCGAACATATGAATAAATGAAATTACAATATAACGAAAGAAAAACCAAATATTTGCTAATATCTAGAAATATCTAATCTATCTGCTAATATCTAAAATCAGTGCTTGTGAAAGTTGGACAGTCTCAATAATACACTCTGTTCATCTTAATTCAATGAAATCGAAATTGTCAAAAGATTTCGAGATAGCTATGCTCGACATTGCTGGATTCAATTTTCATTCCAACTTTTACACGTCCGCAGATATCGCCGATAAGCTATATGAATTTTTATTACTGCAGATGTCACGTTCAATTGACATTTCGTATCTAATAGTTCAGAACCTCGCAACTAAACTGTCCAGAAATGGTAATCTGGCGATTTTTCACAGCTGAAATGCGGCTACGATTATAACGCCAGTTTCCGCATGAGAAGTTCTGATGATGCCGATCAAATTTCCTTCTGACAAGAATACCGATCTCACTGCTCCGCCCTATTCAAGATTAATAAGCCACTTGATTTCACTTCACAAGCCCATTTATTCTTCCACTGAACTGTCTCCGTAAAGTTACGTTATCCAGATCGTCCGAGAGAAATTCGTTGGTGAATTCTTAACGTTGCATTAAAGTTTCCGTGATAAATCGTTGTACAAGCAAGCGCTTTTGGTAAAAAATCGTTGACACAGCGTTTCACATTACCAGATTTATGAGCAGCTCATATTTTTCCATGTGTACCGAATAACTAGTGTATGGTAATTCAATAGCTAAACGACACACATTGTCTTACAAGGCAACACCGATAACTAATACACGCCGATTTTGACGAAGCTTTTGTTTATTAAACAATTGTGCAGAACTTTTGTTGCTCTAATGAAAAATTGTGCGAAAGTGTTAATAAATAATTTTGCACAATTGTTTATTAGACCTATCGAAGAATGTAACCGTAATTCGTTGATACTCATTTTTCACTTTAAGGAAAAGATCAGTCATTTTATCCGCGTTGACCCGTCTATATAACTGTTCATAATTTGTAAACAACGGAAAATATTAAAGAATGGTTGAAATAAAAGTTATACTGTTTCTTTAGACTTACAAATCTATATAAAAAGTTTTTGAAAAAAATAAGTTTTAACAGAAATTAAGTTGCCTCTCTATCATTTTCTTTTACAAATTTTAATTTGCTGAATACAAATAATTTTTGCAAATTCAACGGTGTATTACAATATATAATTAATGTAATTATTATATCTACATTTTCTGATGCAAACGTTGATTCACTATTACTCTGAATTGACATATATTCAAATAGAGAAGTTTTCAAAATCGACCCTTGACTATTTAATACTGATAGACAGAATTCATTTACGTTCATTTCTTACTCTTTTTCATTCTATAGCTTTACTATACATATATGTAGGGAGTTTCCGAAATGGTGGTACAACGTAAAATCTACATGAAAAAATAAGTGAATAATGCACGATCAAATTTTTTCTTACATAGTCTTATTTACCAGAAAATAGAATATGTACATTTTTCAAGTATTTGTGAAAAAATTTACAATATAAAAAATGCCAAAATCAATAAACTGCTTTTTAATACTGCAGTTAGCAAGTATTATAAATCAGTAAATGTAATTATTGACATTATTAAAATATATTTATCTTCATTATTTCTATTATTTATTATTACTTATGTGCATTCTGACTGTACAAAATTCATTACATACGTTAATACCTACATGAATAATGTTACGAAAAAAGGCTGATCGTTAACTTAAGTGGTCTTGATGACAAGATTTATTTACTTATTATCGTCCGTTAATTATTAAATTAGTGAAAAAGTTGTTGTTGTTTTTGAATAAAGTTTTTTACTGTTAAGGTTAAGGTGGAATATGAAGAGACAAGGTGTTGCGGTTAACGAGAACTTTATTGGAATGAATAAAAGAAAAGAAGAACGTAGCTTCCTTTTCGGTAGCGTGAGAAGTTATCGCTACAAGAATGCAACTGCATATAAACAAATCAACGGATAGAGGCTTGTCGAACATGTAATATAGACTAACATTTACTAATACAGGTAACCCTCCTATAACACGGTAGATAGGTTCCTAGGAAATGCCGTGTTGTGTGAAACCGTGTTGTATGAGACCCAGAGCCAGTACAAAAAGGGGGGTTACGTTCCGAAAACTTATTAAAAACAAATATTTTTTTAATTCTGCATAAATTTGTATTAATTTCTCTTTTCAAAAGACGATCCAAGATCTGTATCTTTACTTCTAAAGCAATAAATTTTCTCTTAAACGTTGTTTTTTTATCTTTATCGGACATGGCTTGGGACTGAAACTTAATGTCTTAAAGACGAAAAAATTATTTTTTAACACACAGTGGCTCGACGCAGACTGTCGATCAGCAGCGTAAGACATTTTTGTCTTCAGGCCACGGAGATGAAAAGAAATACTTTCCGCAACACTGTATCTTTAAGACGGCAAGCCTCGCCGCGGTTGTAGAAGTACAGTGTTGTACAAAGGTTTTTGCAAATTTTTTATCGTGACAGAGCGAAACCGTGTTATAGGATGCCGTGTTGTAGGAAGGTTCCCGCAATTTATGAATCGTATTATAACGAAACCGTGTTATAAGATGCCGTGTTGTAGGAGGGTTCCCGCAATTTATGAATCGTGTTATAACGAAACCGTGTTATAAGATGCCGTGTTATAGGAGGGTTACCTGTACTTCAAAACAGTTCAAATTCAATTTTCCCGAAAATGAAGCTGTAGAAGAAAAAATGTTATTCCATATTCTTTACTTATTTTTTCATGTCGACATACCCCTTTTTCTCTCGTGTCAGTATTTTGGAAGCACCCGGTATAAAATGTAGGTAACACCTCAACTATTATGTATACTACTTAGTCCCTCAAATAGTAATATATTCTTGACTGCCTTCCTGCTAGATAATATTTTACAAGCAGCTCACTTGGGTTGTAATTTAAGAATTTCTTGAAATATATATTTATATTGCAAAATACATATGTCAGTGTCCAAGTTCTTCAACCGAATTACGGCAACATGCATTGACACATATTTAATTACATTTAGTATCTGAAAGCGCTTACTATAATGTAAAAATCTATTTCGAATGCCACAAATGTGTTGGTGTAAGCAAAAACTGGTCCTGAAATTATACATAAGCAAACGCTACAATTTAATTATTTAGTTATAATTGTTACTCAAAATGCACATACATATATTCTAAATTAATAATTTTTTACGATAAATATCTTAATACTTTTGTGTCAAGAAGAATGAGCTGCATCGAAACATCTATTGATCGTCATATTACCACTACGCATTCATGTATTATTACTTTAATTAATAATTAATGGAAGAAGTAAAAGAAATACTAAAAATTAGAATAATGGATCCTAGTGAATAAGATTTTAAAGTATATCGAAATAATTTGAAATGATTAAACCTTTTTCTGATAAATTTGGAAAGAGTAAAAAAGAACTACAAGTATCAAATAAGAAGCTTTAAGTCGGTATTTCCGCATACCAAAGAAACTTTCACTGGCAAACGGATAAGACTGCAGTGTTTTTTTTATAGCAGAGGACGATAATAACTTTTTTTTAATCGTTTAACGGCAGTTCATTTTTGGACAGTATAATTATCTGACGCATCATGTAACATTAAAATAAAATTATAATATTTTAATTATTCATTCGATTCGGACACCGGACGGTTTAATCGATTACAGGAGAAGCCATGCATTCTAACTCACGGTAGTAGTGGATAATGAAAGTTCGTAAATTTGAAATTTCAATTGTTTGAAGTTTGCAAGTTTGAGAACTCCCTATATGCACAAATTTATAAATTCTCATGTTCTTTAAATTCTTGGAACTTTTTTTTCTTTACATTAAATTGCCAAAAAATAAAATTTTCAAATTCTGAAATTTCAAAAATTGTCAAATCCCAAATTTCTTTTCAAATTCTCAAATGTAATGTAATTAAGGACCATGGCAATTATTAAATTTGCAAATTTAACAACTTGAGAAATTTGAGGAGTTAGATACATGAAAATTTTAATATTTCTAAGAATTTATATATTTTTGAATTTGGAAATTTAAGAAATTTGATCCTCTGGAAATTTTAGAATTTTGGAATTTAGAAATTTAGAAATTTAGAAATTTAAAAATTGTTGAGTTTGGCAGTTGCAGAATTTGGAAACATTACATTTAAGAATTTGAAAAGAAATTTTGAAATTCTTAAATTTCCAAAATTTTCAAATCCCAAATTTCTTTTCAAATTCTCAAATGTAATGTTTCCAAATTCTGTAACTGCCAAACTCAACAATTTTTAAATTTCTAAATTCCAAAATTCTGAAATTTCCAGAGGATCAAATTTCTTAAGTTTCCAAATTCAAAAATATATAAATTGTTAGAAATATTAAACGTTTCATGTATCTAACTCCTCAAATTTCTCAAGTTGTTAAATTTACAAATTTAATAATTGCCATGGTCCTTAATTACCAAATTTTTTATTTTTTAAGTGGCTCATATTCTTAAATTACAAATCGCAAATTCTCAGATTTCTATATCCCTAAATTTCTAGATTTCTGAACTTCCAAATTCGTAAATTCCTAAATTCCCAAAAGATAAAAATTAAAAATTCGAGGTGACCTTGTCCCAAATGTCAAATTTCTAAATTTTCAAATTTCCAAATTTCCGAATTTCCAAATTTCCAAATTTCCGAATTTCTAAATTTCCAAATTTCTAAATTCCTAAATTTCTATATTTCTAAATTTCTAAATTACTAAATTTCTAAATTTCCAAATTTCTAAATTTCTAAATTTTCCAAATTTTTAAATTTCCAAACACGTACATTTGAAAATTTGAAATTTTTTATACAACGTTCTAGTTCAAGTAGATTTAAACATCATTGAACGAGAGTTATACATATACAGTCGATTGCTTATAAAATATTCGTAGTTTGCATATTCAATATATTTATTGTTACAGCGAAATACAAAGTTCCAATTTAATCGTATCTACAATACCAATATATTGTTTGCATATATGTACAATTTTCCAAAAAAAGTTGCCCGACATTTTACCAGGAATAGTTAAAAACACACGCAATATTGATATACCTTTAAAACAAGTGATTTATTCGCACATTTGTTTGGACAGGCGAATTCGTCATTCAGAAATAAATAAATTGTACATATAAATCAAATATCTACAATAAATACGTATTTTTCGAGCTATTTATAAAAGATAGTTTGCTACCTCGGAATTTTAATAGCTTCTTTCATTTTTTCGCAATAAATAATCGCGGTTAGAAAAAACGTACTACACACTTTTTCAGAAACTATTTCAATTAATAATGCAATTTTCAATCGATTTTTTTCGTTTCATTTTATTTGACCACTTATGATTTTATTAAGAGTAATTTTACATTTATTTTTTCTTCATATTTTAAAGAACATAAAAATAGAAGTACTTTGTTAGGGTGCATTTGCTATTAGTGGAGTTAGACTAGATTTCTTCATTTTTTTGCTCATGAATCATTAATGTATAATGTATAAGTAATATAAATCATTAAAGGCAAAAACACAAAATAAGACTCTTTCGTATACAACTTCATTTTCAAGAAAACTAAATTTAAATATTACTCATAACATTCGTAAAAGAATTGTTACATTTGGTACGATGATGGAAATGTAATAAATGAGTCACAATAATTTTATATTAATGTAACAAATAGAATACGAAAAAATGAAAAAGTGCGGAATGATAAAGTTTAATATTCTTTTCTTAACTTTACCAATTAAGAAAGTGAATTAAAAGCTCGAATTTATAAACATATAATATTAACAAATTGTATATGTGAATAGTAGTATTGAGTACGAAATTTCTATAAACTCTAATTAAAATTGTATGTGCTAATGAGTAGTGTTGTATCAAAGCTAATACATTTTATCCTATGTTACTGACGTATAAAATATTCCGTGCATGAAATGTTCCCTTATTATATTACTGCGAGGTGCATATTCTAATGCTCTAACGAATCCTGCTAATTAACAGTTGGAAGTGAATTCCATTAATAATAATACTTCTGTCTATTTTGAATGTTTAAATTAATCAAAATTTAATAACAGAATGTTGTAGCTTTAATATTATTGCACAATACACCAACGTTCAACATGTTCAAATCCATTTCATAATAACTTAAGGAAGCGGAAGAGTACTTTTGTTAAAGTTCTAATTAATTAATGTCATGTAATTTTTTAAATAGTAAAGTTGTTTTAGATTTATGAATTTACAGGGAATTCAAAATAATTTCTTATTAATTTTATTTAAATATTGAACTTAAGTATTGTGTTATTGAAACACTATCGAATTTATTACATTGTTAACATTTATTATATTTAAACAAATATGTTTTGTATTCTATTCATTCATGTTGATAATAATTATACAAAAATATAATTAGGCATATTCCTAAGCTAGCCATAATATCATCATAACTTAAAGTTTTATAATATACTTGTCATCATTTTTCGTAAGTTATGAAATTACATAAATTCTTTATATGAAAGGAAAAAAAAGCGAATGAAGATTATACATAAAAAGATATTTGTGTAATAGGAAATGCCTAAAATGCAGCCCCTTTGTTACAAGTTATCAGTTCATAACTCAAAATTAATTTAGTGGGAAAAGCCTCTTGTAATTGATTATCTGAATTTACTATAAATACTTTCCTAATATAAAGACTTTCCTATTAAATAATGAAAATAATTGAATTCATACATATTTAATATTTGCGACAGTAATAATTAATAATTAGGACATGCTATGAATATTGTTTAATTAATGGGTCATATAAGCACTTGTAGATTTTAATTAATTTAAAATTCTTACTATTTTATCTAAAAACACAAATTTTACCCTATTTAGTTGTAACTCTACACTGTCTACGTATAAAAGGAATTGCAAGGCCTTAAATGCTTCATTAATCGTTCGCCAACTGAACATATACATTAAACTTACTTACTGCATAACTTCAATAGTGCTTCAGAAAATTCAGTAGCACTCTTTCGCATTTAACGGAACAACATATTTTGTTTCGCATAAATCAAAAATGCAAACGAACTTCCATATTTTTCATTAAAATATTACGGTAGCCATTAGTTCTGTTTCGAGTATTTAAAATCTTTTGTTTCAAACAGACCATTGAAATGAAAAAACATAAGTGTACCTAGGTTTCTAAGATAACCTCGTAAAAAAAGAGATCAAAAGAATTCAAATCTAGTGAGCACAGTAACGAAAGTGTAGTTAAGCAACGTGTACAGAACGTAGTTCGCCGTAAGTTTGCCTCAGGTAATTTGCTGCCACGCTTGCATTATGTATCTACTGGTGCGCCAACCTGTTAAAAGTATTTTAAATACGTTCACACTAGACGAAACTCATCCTCAAGGAGATTAGGTTACACAAATTGTTCGTGTTGCCTGTCTACACTCTGAATATGTAACATATTATAACACATAAGTACACTCAAGAACAAATCTGGCCTCCCTAAAAAAAAATATGCTAAACAAGACCACAATAAATTGTGAAGAATTTTTCAGGATCTCAAAATTTGAGGATAGGTTAAAAATTTGGAGGATTTGGAGGACAAGGAATATGGTAATTCTACGAATTTGGGAGTTTAGAAACTTGAAATTCTAGGAATTTAGATATGTAAGGATTTGGGGATGCAGGAATTTGGAAACATCGGTATTTGGAGAGATAGGGATTTGTGGATCTACATATAGAAAATCTATGGATTCGACGGTCTAGAAATTTGATTCTAGGATTTTAGTTCTAGGATTTCTAGAATTTTTTTCTAGGATTTTAGATATATAGAGATGTGGAGACATCGATGTTTGGGGACATAGGGTTTTATGGATCTAGATATGGAAAATCTACGGATTCGGAGGACTAAAAATATGAATTTCTAGGAAATTGAATATCTTGGAATTCGGGGATCTAGTGATTTGTGGACCTAAGAATTTGGAGATATAGATGAGGGAATGCGAGTATGGGTAAACGTGCAAATGAGAGTATGCAAGAGAGTATGCATGAAGGTATGTGCGAGAGAGAGTACGAACGAGCGCGGATGAGTGTGTGTGTGCGTGTGAAGACAAAAGACAAAAGACGAGAAAGAAATTAGAACTCAGTCAAAAAGCGATCGACGACGTGCGTAGACCTGTTCGACGCGTTCCTGCGATATTTCACTATTATTTCAAATCATTAATTATTGTTCCGAATTATATTATATTACATATTTTTGAAACGACGTGTGACGAGCCTTTATTTTCGACAACTCCCTCAGACCCAATCCTACATAAATACATATTTGAAGACGAATTTCTGGATCTAGATAAGGAAAATCTACGGATTCAGAGGTCTAGAAATTTGAATATTTGGGATTTAGATATGTTGAAATTTAGAAATCTGGATATTTGGGGACCTAGGACTTTGAAAACGTAGGTGTTTGGAGACAAGGATTTGTGGATCTAGGGATGTGAGGAAACTACGAATGTGAGAATCTACGTACTTGGAATTTTAAGAATCTGAAGATCTAAGGATTTGGAAATAGTGATCTTTGAGAATTTCAGTATTTAAAAGTCTAGAAGTTTGTGAGTTTTTAAATCTGGAAATTTGACAGTTTTGTGAAACTGAAAATTTCAAAATTTGATAACTTCAGACTTTGGAAATATAAGAGTTTAGTAACCTAGAAATGTTGTAGTTTAGGAATTTGAAAAATTTAGAAATTTTTAGATGTGATAATTGGAATATTTGAGAATTCAAAAGTTCTAAAATTCGAATATTAAAAATGTAGAAATACGGAAATCTAGGAATTTAAGATTTTTCAAGCTAGCGTACAGAATTTTTATACCTTGAATATGCTAAACAGATTCATTTTACTTTTTGGTAAATCACTGTAAGATAATGAAACGTTATGAAACAAATTACAACGGGATTACTATTCAAATATTATAATCGCTACCTTCTACTGTTTTGCAATTGTGTTTTTTGAAAATACTCTATACTACTCTTATTCATTCGTTCGACTGTCATATTTAATTTCTACGCTCTTTGTTACAATTATATTTTCAATAAAGAATTACTTTCCATTGCGCGAACATTTATGTTCCTATCAAATAAACTGAGTTTACAGATGAGCCGTTCATTTGCCAAATTGAGTCCATAAAACAAAAGCACAACTTATTTTTATTTTTATTTCAGTATTTTACTTTTAATCAAATAGTTTGACACAAAAATGACAAAAATAAAATCATAAATTAGAGTTGGTCACTTTGACCGCAAATACTACATCTGCCTTGTGAAACGAACTAAAATACCAATAAAAAGTCATGAGACCCCTCAACGAACCCGCTCGTTTCACCTTTATATGCTAAAGGTTAAACTAATTCGAGAGCATTTTCCTAAAGTATTGGCCATCTAAGACAAGTCCCTCGTAAACGAGATCAGATTTATCAATCCCGAATATCACAACGTAGCCAGATTACGGTCTCGTGTACCCGGAAGTTTTCCTAACGTTGGATCAACAAGGTCATATCTAGCATAACCCCAACGACCCCGTTATATACTACACACGTGAACAAAAAATGTTGTAAAAAATATATTACAAATTTCATTCCCATAAAAATGCTTTACGGAATCTAAAATTATATTTATTTTTCAACAGTTCAAAAACTAAACTATTTTTATTTTTTATAACGTGTCAGCAATCGAGAGGAATTACAGTAAAGCTCGTTAAATTGTTACGAACGGAGCTTTGAAAACGAATAACTTTTTAAGTTGACAGCATAGTGAGTTAGAAGAGTTATTTTTTCGATGTTCCAACAACCTACATAAATTTTTGCGTCCTATTACCATCGGAATATTTTGCAACTGGATACGCACTAATAAATATGAATTTTCGTGCGAAAGTGGCAATGTAACGAGAGTGTACTGCATAACTTGTGAATACACTCAGTATTTATAATTAGACTGCATGTATTCAAGACGATAAACATAAAAAAAATATATATATGCACATACATATAAAATATACAAATATGCTCTAAAATTATGCAAGATATGCATATACATATACATATGTATAACGTATGTCACGGTAAACAAATAGAATGTTTGTAATATGCACCGTGCCTAATATAATTTTTGTTATTTGAAATATCTCGTTTATGTCTGAAAATAAAAAAAAAATCTTTCGAGTACAAGTTAAATGGTTACAAATGAGACATAATTTGACATGGTTAATTTTTCATCATTTATTCATTTATTTTTTGTTAAAAAAATAAATTATATGTATATCTTCTCACCCCTGCTGGATATTTATGAAAATTATTGATCGATATATATATTTAATAATTTTTGTGGATAACTTCTTATGATATAAGTTACAATAAAAAATCAAAGTTTCCCAAAATATTTTAATTGTCAATGCTGCATTTTCAAAAATCGAAGAAACATTAAAGAAAGTGCTGAAATACGAATTATCGAAACGTGTTCATACGAATCACGTTGTGAAATAATGTGAAATATTACAAATTCGATGATTAAGCGATTGTCAAAATGTATTGAAATTAATGACAAACATTTTGAATTCCTTTGAACTTCTGGTTAACTCAGCTCATAATGTAATACCATTTACAATTATGAAAAACATTCATTAAATATAAATATCTACTAAAGCTTTCGGTATAAATAAGTTATACTGTTTTCTGATAAATTTCTAGCAAAATCGAATATATGATTCAATTTTAAAGAAGTATCGATGACCTTTATATTTTCTTTACACGTTTATCTATGAACAAATTAATCGTGGCAAATTATTTTTATTTCAAAACAATTCAATTTTTTTTAACAGTTTGATATTATCAAAAATAAGCAAAATATTCCGGGTGACAAAATTAGATTGGACACCATGTATATTAAAATTGTAAACTCTTTATTTATATATTTGTCCAATATACAGTTTTTTTACAGCCAATCTTTATTAAATGAAATGAAAATCAAACATTATCAAATAATCTAAAATATAGTATAACATACGAATATCAGTTTCAAGCTCAAGGTTTAAGAGAAATAACTACATACACACTTCAATAACATTTTTAATAAAAACTTATGGTTAATTCAGATTGGTTTTTGATTGAAACAAGGACAAAACAAAGAAATTTTTACAAATATTGTAATTTAATAGGAACTGTTTCTGAAAAAGTAGCGATTGCAAATTTGCTTTCATTACAGACACAGTATGCAGGCAGCTTCATTCGCTTACCAAATATTTAGAATCACATTCAGAAAAATTTTATTGTGTGATTTAGATAAAGCACGTTCTGAAAATAGGAAAATATACAAATTTGGAATTTATAACAATCACAATAAACTTCCTACAATCGTTTAGTTCGTAAATGTCCCGTAATAAGCAAAATTAACAAAGTGGACCAATGTCTCAAAAACCACGATACATTGCATGAAGGTATACACAGCTAAATATGTTCAAAATGACCTCTTCTCTCATCCCTTGCAAACTTCCTATCGACCTACCTAACAGCCTGTATATGAGACACCCTGCGTAATATACAGTTTTTACAGCTAAACTTTATTAACATATTCTCTTTTTAAAAATAAAAAATTATAACAGCAAAATGTTTCCAACACTATTAAAAAGTTATATAAAAAATACGAAGTAGCAACGGACTGCATTGTTGTTGGATATCACATGCAAGGTATTCCAGTTTTATCTGTATAACGATATTAGCATATTCTATAAACAAAGATGAGAAAAAATGTTTGTATAAACATAGTCTATTCAATGCGTTATTAAAAGATATTAAAAAAATATGAAAGTCGACAATTATTCACATATTGTATTGAAAGAGAAGATCGTCCATTATTACTTCGTTCATTCCTCATAATCTCCCAGTAAAACATTTAAGATCTTATGTTTATTAAACATTTTTTTTATCATTTTTATAGTACATGCTGGCAAAGTTTTATATACAAGACACAGTATACGCGGCATCGAAAAACAAAACAGTTGAAAGTCATTTTGAACTTTGGTTATAACTTTTTATTATAATAAAGTATTTTAAATCTTACGTTAGTGTAACATCTTTTTCTTATATTTATCTATTACATAAATTGGTAAAGTTTGGCGGTAAAAGACGGACACCCAGGACATCTATTTGTGTACTTTAATGTACTGAACGATGAATACAATGGAAGTAAAAAAATTCTATTTTAGTAGCAAGCTGTTATCGACCAAAGGAAATTTTTCTTCTACCTTTTACTTCTGTTTTTACTGTCACTGTAAGGATAAGCATTACAAATTGGATTAATAAAATATTTAAGACACATATTTCTTATTTGTGCGTATATATTTTTTGTTTGTATAATTGAAGCTTAGCTTTAATAGATGCATCATTATACACATTCAAAGATATAAGTCACGATTTACCCAGCCAGAATAGGTCGAGGGTTAATTTTATCACTAACTTTTGCAACATCATAAGCAACCCGACCGTTTTCCTTGCTAAATCAATACAAATTTCAATTACCAATCCGCGTGTCTTATCCCCAATGACATTCCCATCCCCCCGGTGTTTTCAAACAAGCGTACTCAAGAGATAGGTTGCTCAAAACAGAACAATCGACTGTTCAATCTGTACAAATCGAAACAACATTAACAAACACTACCTCTGATTGAAGCTTACAGCAGTCAGTTATTATTTGTGTTAGAATTCACAATCGCTGTAGTAAATGAATTCCTTGTGGAATAAAATATTACTTCATTATCAATTCAATATTAGATGTTGAATATAGCACCTGAACGCTATCGGATCGGTATCGTTACATATTATTAATAACACATCACTCAATAAGTCTCCGGTCTAACTAAGAAAAACAAATTTTTTTTTAGAAATTCCACTTTACTCATCAACATACTCTCCTTCAAGAGTGATACATTCATTCCAACGCTCCTCTAACTTTTCGATGCCCTTTATATAAACGATTTGTCTTTGCTCTCAAAATAAGCCACAGTTTCGGCAATCACTTCTTCATTTGAGCCAAATTTCTTTCCCTGGAGTATTTTTTTCATATCTGCAAACAGCCAGTAGTCGCTGGGGGCCAAATCTTGAGAGTACGTTGGATGGGGAAGCAATTCAAAGCGTAGTCCATCCAATTTAACCATTGTTTTTTTGTTTACACACGAAATTCCTTTCTATCCATTGTCTTGAAAATTACAAAACTGGGGTCACTAAAACAATTGTAACCTCTAAACTAACGGTCAGAATGCCATGAAATTTTGACACCTACTGTTTGAAGGTTAGTACTACCCGGAAATCACGTGGGTCTGTCAACAATGTTGCCATATATGTGTCAGACCGGGGACTTATTGAGTGATGTGTTATATGTGAGTTTCGATGATATACTGTTATTTGTAAAGTACACATAATTAAGAGAATGCTGTTGGAAGTTGATTTGATTCCATTCAACTGATGTGCTGTTAAATAAACCTACCGGGGTATAATACACACATAACTTAAAATAAAAAATAGAATGAAAAAATAAATGAATAAACGATAAAACATGAATATTAATTTACATGTTAATTCTTCGTCTCGACAACATAAACTTTAATAAAAGTAACTTGATAAATTTTTTAATTGAAAGAAGAAACTAGTTACCAGATCAAATGACTCGTTAGATAGTTTCAGTGTTAAATAGGCGACAACTTTCGTTGTGATGGTGTGGACAGAATTACATGTACTGTTCACTACATGTGATTACTAATAATTATAATTTCTATTTCAATTTTTATTAAATAGCAGAGTCTACAATTGCAATTATTATTTAGTAAAAGATCAAAATGAAAAATTTTAATTAAAAATTATTTGTAAAATAATGAACCACAATATTATATAAAAATGATGTACTACATACATGTATTATATTATTGCTATTACAATGGTTGAATAAGGCTATACAGTATAAAAACAACACATTAGTTTCAAAAGTGCTTAAACGAAAACATTTTAGTTTAAGTTCTCAAAACGAATTGCTGTTATTTTTACAAGGGACATCACCCAATCGATATCCGCCGATTTTAGTGAAATTTTAATATGTTATAGAACTCGAAAAAATATTTGACACATATTTTTTTTATCGGCAAACATCTACTTTAAGGTGGTGAAAATAGCCCTTAAAGTTGGGGTTGAAAAAGCTATTTTCGCAAATATTTCGGGAACTAATAGACCTAGACAAAAAATTAAAAATGCAAAATTTTCTGTCTTAGAAGACCAATAATATGGCGTAATTGGATTTATGAAAAATTAGATTGTTTAAACAATATGTTAAAAATTAACATTATTTTGAAAATTTCTTTAATAAAACGTTTAACTGTTTTGATGAAATTTCACATACGTAAACTATGGGTCCAAAGACAAAATACGGATAAATTGGAATTTTTTATTTCTCTTGTGGAAAACATATTACTAACGTTGGAGTTATACGTACATTTTATACCTTCCGGTCGGTGTACGACTGATTTCTATGCATAATATTCTGGCAATTGTATTATATTGCATATTTCATCAGAGCTTTAGAAAAATCAGCTTTTTTCAGAGCTACCATATTTTTCAGAAACGTAGAACAATTCTCAATGAACAAATACAATCCTTTAATTGCATAATCTAAATTAACCATGTTTTATAGGGGCGCCTATGGACCCTTAAGTTCTTTTTTTAAATAAATTAGTATAAAATATGCAATATGTTATTCTGTTCCTTATTAAAAAAAAAACGGGAGATTTATTTTGTAATACGTGCTTTTATTGTGCATAAGAATCAATGGACGAACAAAAGACTCGTGGTCCGGATATCGACCCCAGTTGTGCATTAGAAGGCGTGAATTTTTGGATTAAGATTAATGATACTTAAATTGGGATTTGAATATCCAAAACTAACAAGAGTTTAGCATGTGACAGAACTGTAATAATTAAGTCCGTTGTAAATGATTGATAGAATGATAAATTCATAAATTAATTAAATTCTTCTTTTTCAAAGACACTTCTTGTGCAGTTGTATAATGTTTTAGCCAATATTATAATTAAAAAACTCATACGATCTATGTTTATTAATAAGAAACGTATAAATAGGTTTTTTTAACACAATTTGTTTCAATGAATTATAATATATAGACTCATTCGTCATTTCAATGGGGGAATTACAAATTATTGTTCAATATGCTCACTGTTTGTGAATTATATTTATTAACATATTTAATACTGTGAACATTCATAGTTAATACTTACCACTCTGATAAACATCAAATCATAAATAATAATGATTCAAATACAAAAAATGCTTTTATCTATTAATTACTCCAACATATCGTTACATTTGTACACTATAGATAAACTTTTAAATTTACTTTAGATTTATATTAAATGTAAAATATTAAAAAGGACCTAAGATTTTAACTGAGCACAACACATACATTTAAGCACTTGCTACAATACAATTTCGTCTATTAATATTTCTATTACTTATTTCATTCTGAACAATACTTGGCAACTTTTTGTGAATTTTATGTACTCAAGGTCACATAAAGGTCATAGTATTATTGGTCGTTGGATTTGTTTTAACCTCGCTTATTACACTATAACGATAAAAATATTATTCCATGTAAAAACTTCAACAACTTTGAAATCTTAGAAAAACTGACATTTTTTAAAATTTGTTAACCACTACAATATTTACCACTACGAACAAATCAATATTTCCCTCCACTATTTTTTGCATCATAAAAATAAGTAGATATTCAAGATGCTCATATCAAAACGTTCTATAAATAATTATTTAAATATTATGTAAATAATTTGAATGACGATACTGCAAATGATATGAAATGAAATGGAAAGTATAAATGAAAAACTTGGAATAAAGAATACTGTGTAATAATGAAATTATATTTTGTCAATAATTTGTAATAATTTTACAATCTCCCAAACCATAAATACGCGTTGTGATAACTGTTGGTTACCTTGTAAATTAACTGTTAAACGCTACTAACGGATGAAGAAGAAGGAAGAAGAATATAAAAATTGTCGCAATTCCGTTATCGATTAACAGACAACGTTGAATATTGTTATCAATTGCTTTCGTAGAGAACAATTTCCGTTTGAATAATAGACAAAAGAAAGTTTCCAAATACTCCATCGTATTTTTAAAGAAAGATTCTCTTCAATTCTTCAAACGCTGATTTTTAACAGTTATATACAGGGTGTTCGAAGTTTTTCTTAACTAACGGAGGTGTATTCTATAAGCGGAAATAAGAAAAAATATTTTATGGAGGTTTGTTATATTATATCATTTGAGTTTCATGTATGGATTACTGAAAGACACAATGATTACAGTATAAAAAAAAAACTGAACAAGTATTTTGTCTTACGAAACTGATTAAGTGAGTCTTATAAACTTTCATGTAGTCATTACAAATCTGCAAACACCTCCATCATAAGTTTCTGAGCGATTCAATTTTAAAGAAATATAATCTTAACTTTAACAATTTTTTCTGATTTAACTATAAAAATGATACAGACTACATGCACAGAAAGTAGTGTTTATAGTTAAGAAAGTATCATTTATGTATAATAACGTTATAATTTTAATTCTTTAAGTTCTATATTTTTCAAACGTTGATCACATCTGTATCTTAAAACATTTACGGAGAGATTCCGCATTGAAAAAATAGATCGTAATTATAAACTGATTGTTTATTTTCTTCGTTTACAAGAAAAACAATTTTGTTTGAATGCTCAATCAATTCCACCAATGTAAAAACACACGAACTTTTAACCTCTTTATTTTATCAGTTTAGAAATTACTAAGAAAGTAATTATAGTTATTATCATGATTATTGCACGTGCATTTGACAGATATTTAATAATGTCTTAATCGAAAACAAATGCACTTATTTAACAACTCACTTTAAAATCTAAACTTATTCTTTCATTCGGTGTTATACAATTTCGGATTATACTACTGATAATTCCATTATGTGTGAGCATAAGTTCCATCCACTTTTCAATAATATGAATTAAAAGTAAAAAATATAAATAATACGTGCAGTAACAAGTGATAATTTAATAGCTAAAACGTTTTGGGGAATAAACTATACGAATTAATTTTAAGAGAATTAACTGACAAATAGAAAAGATCAAATTACATGTTATTTACTTTTAAAGTTACCGAAGCTTTTTGATTCGAAAATTAGTAAGAGAAGTATAATTTCTGCTACAAAGAAAGTAAGCAGTCAAAAATAATAATAATTATAGAAAACAATAAATTAAATTAATTTGTTTTTTCTTTTATTGACGCAAGCCTGACTCGGTAACAAGTTTCTTATTTCTGTTAACAATCTTTCACATTCTCGCGAAAATATCGTAAAATTGTTTCAAGCCTCCGTTTTTATACACGCGTTGATTTACCATTTCAAAATAATGCTTTTAAATACTGAAACATTAGTAGATATCAAAGTACTCTACCAAATAAAAATAACATTCTTGTTCATATCTAACAATGTATTCTTAAACGCGAGAAAAAAAAAACGAAAAGTCTGTATGCAAAACGAATCAGTACGTAATGTACAATTCAATGAAATATTACTGTAGATTAGACACTCGCAATATGTTGAAGAAATTAAGATTATTTATCGAAGGAACATGGATGCAACGTGCAGTAGCATCGTTAGATTAAACTACTTCGATGGCAATTCGGTGCTGATAACGAGCTACTAAGTACCAAACGATCCAATCGTGAGCGTACTTACACCCGGATACGCATACACAGAAGTGTTACACATCCTAGTATACATACCTGCACCGATGCTTGAACACGTTGCGTCTGCACATCTCATAAAGCACAGACGAAAATGCAGACGGGTGAAATCGGCAACGCCATTGAGCACCATACGAAATCGAACGGAAGAAACAAAGGCTGCAATACCAATTGATCGTCCGGAGAATCAGCAGCAGTCAACTGAGTAACGACACCTCGTGACGGAACAGCACTCGCGTGAAAAAGTATAATATTCTCTCGTTTATCCCTATGACAGCGATAGTTGCAGCAGCGCTAGCCACACGTTTGCGACACGTAGCGTCGTGACGCTCTTCGCTCCTCTTCTCTCCGCGAGTGACACGAAGACACACTTCGGTACACCTCCCACCTTGTACGTGCGTTCTCTCGCAACAAGTTGAATTTACCCTTGAATCGAACTCATCGAGGATCTGCGGATTGTCACGTGACACAATGATACCCTGATGGACACTTTTGTTCCGATCACCGTGTCAAAAAATTGAGAAACAGTATCAAATTCGATTTTCGATCATGCAGTTCGAAGGATATGAAAATGGCAACTCGCCCGACTAGTGTGTTTACGCGTCGTTAACGTGAAGATGAACTGTTTGCATGCGTCGGTGTTTGAACTTCTTTACAGAGAACGTTTTCGATATCGACGCTTATTTGTGGAACTGGGACGATGTAGTTTGTTCGTTCGTGAAATATTTGTATTGTTTGCAGAAATGAAGTTGCTCGTGCGGATAATGCAAGTACTGCAGCTTCGCGAAAAAATGCCTCACTGGCTAATGTACAACATCGAAAATCCAGATAATTGTACATGGCAAGCGGAGAAATTGTAGCCTAAACATTTAATAAAAATGTCTACTTCTGTCAATGAAAGAATTCTTTCGATGTCAGTGATTAAGATCCGGCATTTAGAAGACACTTAGTAATTGCATTATGGCTCCTCGGCGTATGTTGCGCTATACTAATCGATGAAATTCGAAGTACGTGACAATAACCGTTCACGCAATAACTAAACACTAATGCGATAGTAGCTTTATGTTCCTTACTTCGACGCTTTATTTAGGAATCCTTTATCGATAAGTACAAGCAGTTATACGTTCAATTAGATCCGTCATATCAGAGTAGATTCTTTCTAGAACTTTCACACTCCCCGGAGCCGTCAGTTTGATATCTAATCCCCTGACTAGCTCTTCTCTCAAAGGTGTGAAAGGTTAAGGTCAAATAATCCAATAACACACAAAACGTGTATTAAGTTGGAGGATCCTTCAAGCACTGCATAAGCGCCCGTAAAATCTTCAATTGCTTCAATATTCTCTTAAACGGTATCCATTTACACGTTGCACTATTTGATATAACTTGTCCGTTCAATCAAGCACGAAATATAAATAGTTGCTTCCCACTCGAACAACACGTGCATAGTTTTTGTTGCTCCTTTCAAACGATGTTTTCTTAGTTTTCTTTCCACTGGTTTAACTTATTATTAATCGCTTCAAGCAACTTTTACTCCATTGTTGAAAAACCAAACGTGACATCAACGTTTCTGCGCCAATAAAAGTTCACGAGGTAAAAATAAGTTGTCTTGTCGCAAACTTTCTTCACGTCTCGGCAGATCTAGTTTTCACCGAACACACTAATAAAATCCTAATAAAACTCGTCAGTCTTCTGAACGATAGTACCTTCTAAATAATATCACGAAGACAACGGTTAATATCCTTATTTTACATATAACAATGTCTGTTGGCTTTAAGTCACTTACACAGAAATGTATATTCGGCAGTGATAAATTATCACCATCGTCAACCGCGTCCTCGTTGCCGCGTCAAATTATCGAGCTATACCATTAATCCATATTCGTCTCTATCGACAAATTCGAAACTGCGGTATCCTAATGATACACCAGCACCGCTGTGACTTTCCTGGCCTCGAAACGTACATTCGACGCTACCTGTTCATTTCCAACATGCACACAATCGGGAAAGATTTCGATTCCTTAAGAGAACGAAAGCTTCATCACCCACGTCCTCTTGTTAGCGAGTTACTGTTGAAACGTCGACGACGTCTGATGCGGTCTGCTTCGAATTTAGCGTCGCAATGTCACGGAATCGAGGTTAGTGCACTGGCATCAGCTCGCGCTCGCTGTCGTCCACGTTCACGCAGCAAATCGAAGATGTTCCACGAGCGACGTCGTCAGCAGCACCGTTCATCCGTTGTCATCAGGCACGTCAAACGAGCACGAATCGCATTCGTATTCGCGTCACATGATCAGCCGGCGAAGGGTAGCTTCATTTTTGGCGTATGGTCCGAATCGCAACGAACGATAAGCACTAACTGGGTATAGGTTAGAGTTCCCTCGGAGGAACACGTAACACCACGGATTAAAAGACAGAAAGAGAGAAAAAGAGAAAGGAAAAAAGGAAAAGAGAATGATACGCCGGTTTCTCCTCCTTCGTTGCCCAGGGAGCGGCTATGGCGGCGGCCTGGCTCTTACTGCTGCTTCCCTCGATGCGTAGGTGACCGAAAGGGGTCGTCTGTTCGCGGGACAAAGGGGGAACGATTATCTCGCAGCATCCCTATCGCGCAGGACCAGTCGGTACGACGCAACATCCAAGTCGAACGAAGACAACGATATTTCAAGCAGAGTGAATGAAAGAGGGCGCTGGTTGAACAGAGACATCTGTAGAACACGCCGGGGGTGGAAGCGAAAAACGAGGATGGCAAGCCACGGTGTGGATTGGAGAGAGAAACTGAGATGGAAAAAGGGTTGGAAAGTGGAACTGAGAGAAAACAGGGTTGAAGAAAGATAACGTTGCGTGGAAAGAAAAAGGTTGGTGTAGATTTTGCAGGCTGAAGGGAAAGGGTCACAGTTAGGAGAATGGAAAGAGAACCATAAGCGAGATATTGTTGGAATAAGCGTGTAAATTGGAAAGAGAAAATATCAAAGGAAGGGAGATCAAAAGCAACTGCGGATTGAAGGAGAAGGTGCACTGAAAGATGGTTGCGATTGAAAAAGGACAGCGAGAGAAAGTATGAAATGGGGAAAATAGGTGTGTATTAAGGATGGGGGCGAAGGAGAAAAAGTAGTGCGGAAGAAAAGGAGCGGCGGTCGGAAGAGACAGAAATGATTGAAACATGAGGTCGACGGGGAAAGAATTAAAAAAAGGAACAATGTCGAATATATATTTTATATTCGTTTTAATATGAAATGCAATAGTGGCAAAATTTACATCACATGTGTCGAATAGTAATTTTTTTACAGCTAGTAAATAATGCATGGTAATGATATATAAATAAATTATTGTAACGTGGACACGCATTAGAATATCTAGTATGAAAAGAAAGAAAAATAGAGAAGATATCTCCAGAAACGGAAGAAGGGGTATTAAAATAAAAGAAAGAATGCAGAACGATACTTAACGAAAGCAAAAATAGAAGTGGACTAAAATAAAACGAGTTAAAGCAAGGGAAGGATTGTGCAAAAAATTAAAATGAACGGATGTGAAATGAATGCAAAAAAAGAAAAAAACAGGAAATATAATAGAAGAGCGTAGATAGATAAATGAAAGAGAGTTGTACGATAGCAGATGAGAAAAATTGCAAATGTTGGAATACGCAAGAAAATACAAAAGATGGAGATAAAAAGAAAAACCTATATATATTTGCAAGGAAAAAGAAATATAAAAAGACAAGATGATGGTTGGATCTACTTAAAATAAGAAATGAACTGGAAGTTAGTAGATTAGGGTACATGTCAGATAAATGATCAGATATGTTGGGTTTTAATGGTAATGTTTATATCATAATCCGTTCAGAGGCCAAAATAACTATGTCCATTTATTAATTTTTTCTGGAACTTTAGTGTTAAAGTACCTGATTGCAAATAGAACGTTAAAAAAAAAGAATTCTATTTTAAGGACTTAGAAGCATTTATTTTATCAGCGCCCAAGAAATAAATACTTCTTCCAAATATATCTGCAATAAATTGAATTATAACAATTCAATTCAACAACAATAACAATAGCAATTCTTTGTACATTTACAACAATTTATATAATGATCTGGATAATTAAAATTAATTCAATTTTTTGCCTTTTGGAAATGCAGTGAATTGAAGGACACTTAATCAGTATATGAAGTAGCATACTTGATCAAGGAATCGAATTTCACCGTAACACACTCACCCTGGAAATTTTCTTAGATTTAAAATACGTATTGTTACTACTCCCATTTTTCTGAAATTCGGATATGTTATAATACATGAACGATTAAAGGATACGTATTTTTTTTTATCTGTGGAAAAACATATTTAGGACATGAAACAACCCCCAGTTTCTTTTTTTTGGGGGGGGGGGGGGGGGGGGTGAAATGGAAAAATTGCGATATCTTTGAGACCAATGAAGCAATTTTGATGATTTTTCGCATGAAAGTATCTTTCGATGGAAGGCGAAAGTCGACCTAGGTATGTTAAAAGGGGAGTAAAAATTAAGGGGTGAAGTACCCCTAAAGTGATCAATTTCCTGCTGCGAAGAATCAGTTTTGATCTAATCGAAGTAAAATTTATTAAAACTTCAAATGGAAAGCTAATTAAGGAACACATATTTTTTTGCCTTTTTTATATAAATATTTGGGGGGTAAACAACTCTTGGGAAGTGAATCGATGATTGAGAATATTGTTTCAAACGAAGTATGATGTAATGGATGAAATTATGGGAAGGAAATTAAATTCCGCCTTTACTAAATGCAGACTTGTGCAGAAAATATAAACCTTGGTTAATTATTACTGCGAATATTTCGAAATGTAGGGAAAATTTATTATCAGAAGTATATAGATGTAGGTATTAAATATAATTTATAGCGTAGAATACTCAGACCAATAACATGCATGTTCTAATTAGCGAAATGCCGTATATGGTGGTGAATATATTTTTACGAATATCTCGAAAACTAAGGACGAGTCGTGGTAATATGGAAAATAATAGGAAATAATAGAGAAGAATTATTCAAAATGATACTCTTTACAACATATTTAAAAATCATTAAAATTGTTGAAGTAGATATAACATCGAATACTAATTACTGTTAAATTTTATAAATGTCTACGTATTAACCCCTTTTTAGATTAATATATATTATAGATACACATATGAGAATTATTTGACAGAAAAATGATTGCTTTCTGAGTGCAAAACCTACCTCCAAATTTTTTGATCACATTTTTCCGCATTTTAAAAATCATGAAAAATAATTGGTATTAAAAGTCCATATTATATCTATAGTTAGTTCCAACATAATTTGCAATAACGGTGTGAGAGAAACCAATCTTTTTTGTAATTCAACGTATTTTCTCTCAATAAATATTTTCAAGTTGATGTTTGGCAAAATTTATTGGTACTAGGAAATTAGGCTATGGAAAAAGAGAAACCAAATTTATCTAAAGGCATATGTCCAAGGCTTGTCCTATCACAGCGTTTATCTTTATCTATTTGATTTAGTATATCTATTTATTCAGAAAGCTGCAGTAATCAAGTTTCCCCATTTCTATGATCAATTCTCCCTCTTAGCGGAGGATACTTGTGCATATTATCATAAAGAAAAAATATTTGAAAACAATTTTTTATCATTAAATAGTTGTAAATTAATTAACAACACTTTAAAAGTCAATAAATAATAAAATATACATAAAACAACAAAATATTATTATATATATGAAAAAATAAACCTGTGATCAACTATTCCACGTTTTCCATATTAAATTGAAAAGGAAAAGATACGGTGCACAATGTACGTATAAGAAACAAGTGACTATGATGTGATTAAATGTGGAGTTACCAAAAGCAACACAAACATGAAAATTTTAATGAATCCTGAACAAGAGAAAGTAAAATAAATAGATGAAAGCAATATTAGGAAGCAGATAATGAAGAAATAGCCAGAAAATGTGTTAAAATAACAATAAAAACAGATATTAATAAAAATAAATGAGAGTCTAGCATATAAAGTATAAATATAAAGTATAAACTATAATATAGTTTAAACGAAGTTTTTATATTTTATAATCATACATATATTCTCTTTGTAATGAAAATTGCTTTATTAGAGCAAACGCAATATATATGTACATATATCTTCGAAAGAAAACACTTTCTTGTGAAAAAAAATTAATCAAGTGTGAAAAATAAATTCTATAACGCTAACGAAGAACTACATTTAAAAATGAGTTAAGCACGAAAGAAACGAGACGGTAGATATTTTGTATAATAGACAATGGAATAAGTGTGATTCGAAGACAGCACCTTTATCTTCCAGCGCTGCTGAAAATAACAATAGAAAGAAGAAACAGGAATTGAACATAATGTGCACTTGGTAATACAAATCGATTTCCAACATAAAGTTTATCTAAAATTGCCTTCAGCGTTAAGACGGGCCACTAGCTAAAACGGATGTAAATACACAAGGTGTCCCAATTTTTTATCAACAAAATTTACCAGCATATTGTTTATGTAAAAATGGGAAAAAGGTGTTATAATAATATAGAGTCTTAAACACTTTGTTAAAAACTTATAAAAAGAGTACAACGTGACTTTGAACTGCTTAATTTTTCGATGTCACGTAGCATGTGTTCCAGTTTTGTACGCAAAACTTTACCAACATATTCTATAGACGAAAATTATAATAAAATGTTATATAAACATAGACTCTTAAATGTTTTATTCAAAAAGTATGACAGCATACGATATATGCGGAAAATTGTCGACTTTCATGTTTTTTTTAACAACTTTTAATGATGCATTCAGTAACCAATATTCATACAAACATTTTTCCTTATGTTTATTTATAGAATATGGTAGCAACGTACGTATGTCGAACAACAAAACAGTCCGTTGTTATTTCATGTTTTTGTTATAATATTTTAATAAGATATTTGAAACTCGATGTTAATATAACATTACTGTTTTATGTTTACGAATAAAATATATTAATAAAGTTTGGTTGTAAAACCGAGACACCCTGTATATCTATAAATACTCCGACGTACCGAACAATAAATATAATTGAAATAAGAAACTTCTATTTAGTAGCAACATGTTTTTGATCAAAGAGGAATTTTTCTTTTACTTGTTATTTCTGTTGTTACCTGTCACTGTAAGGATAAACATTATAAATTGGATTAAATTGAAAACGTCAATAGAACTGTCGTTACTGTATCCGTGTACGTAAATCTCAATAGCTTTACGGGGAACCTCTGTAAGCGTTTACGTAGAAAACGGAGAATCTAAAGTTATTGGATTTCTGTACAGTATGATATTCATCCTGAATTGTACAATCACAATGCTGTTAATCCTTGAGAATATTGATCTCACACATAGATTTGGATTTAAACCTTATGCACCTCTTAAATCATTGTTATATGTGTATTATTCAACATATATGTGTTACGAGCAAAGTCCGCAAGATGTACAGTCTCGAACAAATCTGCCTTTCCTACACAAATATGGCAAGCAAGTAGGAAAAGCTATTCCACTCGATGATTTTTAGAAATTTTTGAGGATTTGAAAATTTGGCGATGAGTTAAGAGTTTGGAATTTGGGAATGTAGGAATCTGACAGTTTGGAAATTTGAAGACCTATAAAGAGAACCTAAAGATTATGGAAGATATTTGGAAAACGTGGAAGTTGAGGATCTATAGATATGGAAATATAGGGTTTTGAAGATTTATGGATGTAGGAATCAAAGGGTTTGGAGATACGTGGGTGTAAAAATCTAGAGATGTAGTGGTCTGAAAATTCGGAGTTCTAGGAAATAAAGGACATAAGTATTTGGGGTCCTTGAGATTTGGGGATGTGCGGATATTGGAATCTAGAGATATGACGATCAAGGAATTTAGGGACTTAGAAATTTAGGGATGCAGAGATGTGAGAAATTAGGAAACCTAGAGTTAAAGAATATATGTAGGTATTCAAAATTTAGGAATATAGGTATTTGGAGATCTAGGGATATAGAAACTTAGGGATTTGAATTATCGAATTGCATAGATATGAATTCTGATATTTAGAAATCTAGAAATCTAAAGATCTAGAACTCTAGAAATCTAGAAATCCAGAAATCTAGAAATCTAGGAATCTAGAAATCTAGAAATCTAGAAATCTAGAAATCCAGAAATCCAGAAATCTAGAAATCTAAAAATTTGCAATTTGAAATTTGAAAATAGAAGTTTGAAAAATCGAAACTTTGAAAATGTGAAATTTAGAAGTTTGAGAATATAAAAGTTTATGAATTTAAAAACTGTCAAGTTTGCATATGAATTCTTATCTAAAGAATGTCTACGTTGCACTCGAGTGTACAGAGTCAGTATTGTCTGGGCAATATTAGCATTGCACATCGCAGCTTAGCAGAGTCTGCAGAAATGGTTGATTTGCAAACATGATACACAATAACGCGAGCAAAGTTAATACTACCCACCACTGAATGCACAGTGCAAACATATTATTTCTCTGTGAAATTTGCCTGGTTTGAAATAAACATTATTGATAATGACAAATTTGTATGGACAGAATCGCTGTAATAAATGGACGGATTTATTCATTATATAAAATTACTTAGTATAAGTTTTACAAAATTTATCGAAATAAAAGTGACAAATTTTGATTTCAAAACAACCAATTATAAACATAACTTTAATCGTCGAATAAAACGAAATTGTTGCACTAGGTGCAATATACATAAGACGGAATAAACTAATAGTGGCACCGATTCTTATTACAAAATGAAAAGCCGAAAACATGTAATTGTTATCGTTTATGTCTCACAACATTGTCTGCTGTACACCTGGCCCGAGTTAGTTAAATTTATTATATCTATATTATTTTAAGGTATGTAATATATGTTGAAAATAATAAGTATTTTTCGGTTTTATATGTCACCGATATTGTAATTTATGTATACCACATACGATGTCCCCCGCTCAAAAGTATGTGGACACTTATATTTTCTTGAAATTTGTGATACACATTGTATATTTTTATTGTTAAACAATATTTGTTGCTAAATTCTATTATGAATATGAATGTAATGTATTATAATAGTACTAAATTAACAATTTAGTTATTCAATTTTCTTAAATAAATAAATGTCTATGGGACCACCTTGATAGACAATTTCGAAAAATTTCCAAAATTGGAAAAACATTTGTGGGAAATCCTAGAATCGGTGTAGAAAACTGTTAATAGTGAAATACTGAAAGAGTTAATAGCCACGATTAGTAATCGCAGTTAGAAAAGCACGCGATGGATATGTGAACAAAAAGAAAATATAATTATTTTTTATCATTATCGGTAAGATTTTTAATAAATTATTATTAAAATATGTTCTCTAACACTGTATAAACTGGAATACATACAGGATAATCAAAATAATCAGAGATATCATAATTTTTTTTTGAGGCATTTATAAGAATTCAGGAAATGTCCACATACTTTTGAGCGGGGGTGTACATAACTATTTTAAAACATTTTGTACAATCTAGTTTTTTACTTAAATGCAGTTAAGGTATAAAGTGAATAAATCGTAACAAATATCAGCTAAATATAATTTGTTTAAATATTCAACGTTTATTTCTGTCAGCTAATGTATGATTGATGGACATTCAATTACTATTACTGACAATATGCTTTTTATGAGATGCATTTAGTCATTGAATGTATTGAGGTACTGAATTTTATATGAGATACATAATTTCATACGACAAAGATGATAATATAAATGTTGATGGAAATGTGTAAGTTACGGATTCTGCACTCCATGTTAAGTCATGTTCACCTTTTTGCACTGAATTTATCTTCTGCAGATTTTATTCACCATTTTGTAAATCAAATTCAGCCCTTTGCAAAGCAGATTTATCCCTCAACTGCTCTTTACTTTCTTGTTATCAAATACATTCTGTAGGTAACTTGTAAATGAGGTGGTACACAGTTATAATACATGACACACATATGCATTACACATATTATACATGATGACACACATAAGTACATATTGTGTAACATTTGTTTTTATCACTAAATTTTGTGAATACAACTGAAGTAAGACGATTATAGGAAATAACCAACAATACTAGAGAATATGAAGGACAGAATAATTAGACATTCTATTATCGTTAATCCTGAAATAATTGAAAGAACATTGCAGTCCATCGTTACTCGTTTCAGACGATGTATTATTGTGAATGGATACTGTGCCAAATATTGATTTGCCAAACTGTGATAAAGAAGAAAATTATGGATCCCATAGAAATTTCATAGCAGGTGAAACCTGGTCTATGTAATATGAATACTAAATATGTTGACCTAAAAAGAAGTTGGAAGTTTGTGAAGTGGAGAATTTAGAAATTTGAAAACTTGAAAAAATTTACTTAAAAATTCTGAAATTAGTAAATTAGGACCTTTGTAAATTTAGGAATTTTTGAAATTTAAAAATTTGTAGATTTGGAAATCTGAAAACTGAAGAATTTGGAGATTCGGAAAATGTAGAAAAGAAATGTAGACATTCGGGAATTTGGAAATTTAGCAATTTGAAAACCTGGAAATTTGGAAATTTAGAAATTTAGAAATTTAGAAATTTAGAAACTTAGAAATTTAGAAATTTAGAAATTTAGAAATTTAGAAATTTAGAAATTCAGAAATTTAGAAATTTAGAAATTCAGAAATTTAGAAATTTAGAAATTTAGAAATTTAGAAATTCAGAAATTCAGAAATTCAGAAATTTAGATTCAGAAATTTAGAAATTCAGAAATTCAGAATTCGTAATTTAAAAAATTTTAATACTTTGTAATTTGGAGATGTGAAAATTTCAAAAAGGAGAAGTTACTATAAAGACAATTTCTGGCCTTATACCATTTCAGCTCATGTAACACAAGTTTATTCATTTTAATTTAATTTACGATACCTTAAATCGATTTATCAAGTGGACATTTCATTACAGTGGAAGTCCAGTCTTTGTATCGTTTTCAAGCGGAATTCCGAACACCTTATTAGATACTTAGACATTTGATCCTGTTGCAAATTTATCCTGTTCACCATACTTTCCGAAAAACAGTCTGCCTACGTCACATTGAGTATAAATATATTAAAATGGCGGATTTAAACTTTGTGTGTAAAAGTAAACAATTTATTTTAATTCCAAATGTTTAGCTTAAAAAATCGGCTTAAAAATATACAATTTTGATGGTTTTAATATTATATAAATATTATACAAATAATTATTTCACTTTATTGTATCTAAGCAATATAAAATAAGTGGCAGAAAAGTATTTCATGAAAACAAATATGTGTATTATGCATATAAAACAAATGTATCTTGCAATATTCCCGTTTAGTTATTATATTGCATAATAACATTTTGTAATATTTTTGTTATTTTGAGCTAGAGGATTAAAATATACGTTATAATGAACTGTTACATTATAATAGCAGATTATTTTACGTTGCTTGGAATGGATCATGGGGCAATCTTCATTAGATCCCATGATTATATACAAAAAATGAATATATTTGCAATATTTACATAAGGGGTTCCTAATGGGATCAGTATTGACTCCCTGGTGATCGATGAAAATGTAGAGGCGGTTAATAGTGATCGATAGATAGATTAGGGATCGATAACCGAATATACAACAGCAACTAATCGACATAATCAACATCCCATTAATTAGAAAAAAACTTTATTAATAAAATCGATAGTCAACTCTTTATTTATATAAAGCTGTATCATGTAATAAGAAAAAATCATATAAAGTAAATATGAAGGAAAAATACACTAACATTATTTAATATATTTTAATTAATATTACTTAATATATTTCAATTTGAGCTTTTGTTAAAATAAAATCTGTAATTTCCTTTCTGAAAATTTCTTTATATTTGTAAAATTAAAAATAATAATACTATAAAAATTAATAGAATATATATCTAATAGACCACTTTTTCCTCATTTTTGTAAATTGTTGCTTTTAAGTTATTTATGTGCAATTATTTGTATTATGATTTTGTTGTATGCTGCATATTATGAAAAAAAAATGTGAAGAAGTCGATGAAGAAAACCATTCTTTTAAAAGGAGTCGACGCAAGTAAAGGGTTCGAAATCTCTGATTTATACATATAATGATAGTGCACAACAAGTTTTATAAATTGTCTACGAATTTTCATTATGATTTCCACATTGATTTCTGTCAAAGATGATTTACGATATCGATGGAAATAAATTGTATGTCTAATTTTGGAAGATAGAGGTTAGGTTAGGTTACTTGAAGGTTACTTAAAGATTTAGTGTATTTAACTGTTCGTTGCACGACATTTTCAATTGCATAAAAACAAATTTTCTAATTCTTAGAAGAGATGATAATAAAAAAGTAACACTAAATAAATGTTTCTTTATATTACGAATGCATACAAAGGAAAATTATATAATACTGCAAAGTAATGTTAAGTTCATGTGAAGCATTAAATTATAACTGCGAAAAAACAAGAAATATTTGCGATAATGTTTGTAATACTACAATTATGTAGCTCATTTGTGCTTAATAAAATACAACAATTATATAGTGTATTGATACATATTTATAATACTTATGAAACAAACGGTTAATATCAGCTATTATGCAATATCAGTATTAGTAAAGTATTAATACAACTTGTGTCGATTTTGCCTTTAATATGCAGCACATATAATCAATATAGAAATTTAATTAAATAAATATTACTTTCAACAGAATTATTATAAATTAAAATATTAATATTAATATAAAATATATGATTTTATAGATTTATATATTTGTGAAATGTAATTTATATTAATATAAATATAAATATAAATATAAATATAAATATAAATATAAATATAAATATAAATATAAATATAAATATAAATATAAATATAAATATAAATATAAATATAAATATAAATATAAATATAAATAAATTAATATACATAGAATTAATTAGATGGAAATAAAGAAATACCAAATATACCAATCTTGAATATTTCTATGAAATTAGCAACATTGCAACTGTTTATTCTTTTTCATCTCCATCATACGTTTTATTTAGCATCCCCAAAAGTCAATTATATCGGAAGATGCAATTATGATAATACGTAACGTCCAAATTGATCGAAGTAATATCCTCGAGATCAACCAAAAGTACTTCGAACCGCTTTTATCCGATTAAATTGTTTCTATTAGTTATTCAATTAAATTGTAAAACCAAGTATCCATTGAATGTTTCATTAAATACAATTGATAGATGTAATTTAATATCACTACATGTTGTGAGAGCAAAAGCAACATGGCGCCAACTTTACTAATTTTCTTATTTTTTTACTTGTAGAACATGTTACACATATACTAATAAGAAAATGTTATATAAACATATAACAATATGTAATCATTTTGTTATAATCTTTGAATAAAATGTTTGAAGCGCTATATTGATAAAGCATTCTTTTCTTATTTTTATTTTTAAAGTTTGCCGGAAAAAGACTGAACTTCCCTGTATAAGTCTAAAATAAATCTGCTGGGAATTTTACAAAATATTCGGTCCTCAGATTTGTAGTGTTCTGCTAAGAATTGACGTATTTATAATTAACCTTTTCGACGTCACTGTCTTTCATAGGCAAGTGAAGAAATAATGCGTTCATATGTATAAAATCTGCAAACACCGTAAAGTGACCTATGAAGTTAAAAAAAATCATTTTACAAGAAAATATTTACAGCGTATATGTCATTTCATGCCACGCAAATTTCACCTAAAGCAAATATTTTATTATACCATCATAATCGAACGAAGAGGTCATGCATACAGGACATTCAATTTTAATCACTCTATGCAATCATCTACCAAATTGTTATATGAAACAATGTTTGAAGTAGAATTTATATTGCTACGAGAGAAATATGTTGCTATGGAAACAAATTCTGTCGACGTGGATAGAAATTTGAAAGTGCCATTTCTTTTTTTTAATGAAATTACATATTACCTCCTTAGATAAATTGATTCTTCGGAATATTTTGATTGAGAAAAAATATTAGATTATCACGCTAAAATTTTTGTAAGATATTTTAATTAAAAACTGACACATTTCACATACAAATTTAAGTATTTAACTATTAACATTTTTCAACATTGATTTTTCTGCAACAGTACTAATACTTCTGAATGAGCTCAAGCTGCGAACAGTAAGAAATGCAACGATTGTTTACGCGTTATAAAATACGTTTTTAAATTTGTTAAAGAAACAGATTAAAACTGTATCAGAGATAAGATTGGATAATATCTGCATAAGTGTAGGCGATTATTTAAAAAAAAGATATTAAACAGTATCTACAGAATTCTTCTTAAATGTCATGATAAATATAAAAAGAAACAAACTTTTTATAAATGCGGAAAATGTAATGGAACCGTATACCTTAAGTAAATTAAATCATTTTAGAAATAATTCAGCTTCCAATTGCTACAGTAATATAACATATGTGTGCTGTATTTTTCTCAACAATTTAAAAATATTTTTCAATGTCATCTGTATTATTTTATAACATTCATGCATTACAAATAAATACATTATAAATAAATGTAGTAAAAACTATCACATATATGTCGTAAATAAATATGGTAGAAAACTATGACTTTTTTGTCTTAATAAATGAATCATTCAGGGTGTTATTGAAGCACAGCCGTTTCATATAATTTTTATCTTTAAATCAACAAAATTGAGATACGACAAAAGTAATATATAATAGGTTGATGGCACGATAATCAATTTAACAATTACAAATTCTTAGCAATAGTTAATTCGGTTATTAAAGAGCTAAACTACTTCAGAGGGATAAAATGGAATACTGAAAGGATATCGTGTCTAGCTTGACTTCACCTGTTAAGTAAACTGAGACACGTGAGTTAGCTGAGTACACAAAAGTGGGTGTACATAAAAAATGTAGGACCGTTTATCGTATAAAATCCTTTATGCTAGAGATCAAAGAGAGTGGTCTCCAGGGAGAATATATGCTCTACCACACCCTCAAACGTTCAGACAATAAAGCTAATATTGTGTTCGTTAAGTCATATCTATAATTGGATCCAGGTGTGTTAGCACATATGTCATGAACTTAGACGCTTCATAGGCTGATTCTCGGCATATAAATTGAAATTGCTGCCGTTCGAAACGACTCGTAATTATGGGAAGAAAGATGCGAAATTCGAGTGATGCATCGCTCACGGGATTGCACATGGATCGACTTGTATGAAATATTCATGAAGAAAATCCTATCAATGTAATCGCTGGAGACAAAAGCTATAGTGAAATCATTCACAAGATTCTTGGATCAATACTGCGAGCGTATTTTTCGAAGATAATTTAAAATTACATTTTTTACGGATGTGCATATATGTATTTATATGTATGAACCGTTTGTTTTAAAAGTCAGACAGGTCCATCTTTTGTTATCACGAGATATTTAAGAACATTTCAATAAATTTAAAAATATCGATAAGCATTAACACACAAATTTTTTGTATTACATGGTTATTAGTCAATAATGTTTAAAGTACTGGCTGAAAGAAAAAATTTCATAAACTCCAAACGACTTGCCTCACTTTCAAAATAAATGGCTCAAGTAACGTATGACTTGCTGGTATAATAATTATGTACTCATCATTCAAAAGTGTCAACTATTTACAAACAGGATTAATAGAAGTGGGAATAATTACATATTTAGAATATCATTATATTCTATATTACATAAGATGTTTTTGCATAATTTGTAATTACAATCATACCATTTTGGGAGCGTCAACTTCCCGCTTGCAACTACTTGTAAAATTGATAATACGAAAGATCTAGACTAAAAATTGCAACTTCTAATTAATTATAAATATTTATTACTAATATAGTATAATACTTACTATACAAAAATATTAACTGTCAATATCTGTTTTACTTTCTTTTGTTGGCAACGAGCTTTATTTTCCCTGCCTATTAATTGTTCTTTTTATAATTGTATATTTTTTATAAAAATATTTTCTTCCAACTTTGTTAGTCTTTCATCATATTTTTTAACACTGGAGTTGTTTTTGCAATATTTTTTATCCAGTATTTAAGTTGAATATCGTTTAAGAAATGTAAACCTAAAATAAATTTTGTCAACTAACATGATTCCTGATATTACTAAAATGTAACAACTTTATTAATAATTGTTGTACATTCAATTGTCGGTCAAAATACTTATTAACCACAAATTTTTCAATTTGGTATCATTTTACAACTACGACGTGACAAAAAGTGATATAATTACATTCTGTATGTACCATTTTTAGTAAATACCTAATTTAAATATATTTCAGATTGTGTTCTTAAAATTGTTATACAGAAACTTACAAATATTTGTCACATAAAATAAATATGTGTAAAACTTAATAAATGCTACTTTTTCAACGTGATAAAATATAAAAGTTAGAATTATTCGTTCGAATGGAACTATCTTACATATATCGAAATAAATGAAACTATTGTATAATCATACAAATGGTGTAATGGCCATAAATGATATACTCATATGTATTTATATTAATAGCATCTGTTTTTTATATTTAACCCATTGAAATTTCACAGAATTTTTTTTTTCGTTGTGTTAATCTTGATTAAAAAGATCTAGTTTTGCAGTAATACAACGTACGAAATATTTGTTCGAAATGATCGGCTAGTAGATCAGAATTAGTAATAAAAAACCGTAGAAAAACGTCAAGCCCGTAGTCACGAAATTTGTTACAGGCTACAGAACTTTGACAACGAATAGTTCGGACAAAAAATACAATAGCTATATATCATTTGAGAACGTCATAAATTCAGCAGTTCAGACATCGACTAACAACTCGTCCGTTATCGCACTTATCTCTAAACAATCACACTATTCACAATCATGGTGTGACAAAGTTGTTATAAAATCATGTCTAACTAAAATATTAGACTACGTAAGTTCTCCTTATTTTTGATTAACTTATCGTTATAGTTTAAATTACATTTAATTCTCAATTAACGTGATAAATTACATCTAGGAAAATATCGTGTTAATCAAGATCAAAATAAAAAATAATGTAAATTGGAAAACATTTTTCCACATACAAGGTCCAATATGAATCATTTGTAAAAATATAAAAAATTGTTAGACGGTGAGGATGCAATTTTTTAAATTGGAACTGCGTATTTTATTTTAAATAGATCGATTATTTGGAATATTAAAAATACATATACAGTTATATCAGTTCATCAACGTATTTTTACAAACATTTAATACAAAGAACTATTCGAATGTAATGTATAAAAATTAATAGCATGTGAGATCCATCAAATTTTCGTAGAAAATGTGTCAGCTTTAAATACAAAATATCTCAAGGATTATTGATTTTTTTAATATTAAACCCAAATCTCTTTTTAGTCAAAATGGAGCTGTTTTAAATATGGAGTTGTAATTTCTGGTACATGGATAAGAGAATGGTGAACTAATTAACAATATTATAATTTATTTATAATTAAACTGAAGAACATAATAATTTCTACGTACAAGTTACAAGTCGCAAACCGGAAATGAAGATAAGAAACAGAAGCCATAAAATAAACTAAAGAAATAACTATGAAACCCTGGAAAATATGACTATGAAATAATCATTCCTTGAAATATA
Organism: Megachile willughbiella; assembly: GCA_945859595.2. Taxonomy (NCBI): domain Eukaryota; kingdom Metazoa; phylum Arthropoda; class Insecta; order Hymenoptera; family Megachilidae; genus Megachile; species Megachile willughbiella. The sequence goes on from OX243798.1 coordinate 4,197,420, forward strand.
AAACTTTTATCCCTTGTATTTTTGTTTAGAGACAATAAACTAATTAAAAATAGACACATGGTTAGAAATATCTTGAATATGTCGCAGGAAAATGATGAAAATAGGAATTTGATCAAATCCTTAAGGTACATGATCAATGCACGGAAGATGCTAAAATGACAACTCTGTGGGGTGATTTCCCTGAAGAAAATAAGTGACTTGATCAAATTCCTTAACTGTTTTAATGAAAAAATGAAATAAACAAGTCAGGATTCGCACAACTTTATAATTTGTGTTTCAATGACTATTTTTGTATTAATTATAATTGTATGTTGTATAAATCTCTTAATTTAAATTTCAAAGTCTATTAAAATTCAAATCTCTTAATTTTCAAATTCTGCTTCCAAGTGCCTAAATTCAATTATGTTCAGTTAATATTTTAATTGACTCACCCTGTCTATACAAACGGTCGAAAATGGGTTTAATATTGTTATGTTCTTGATCTACCTTGCAAGTGTTATTGCAATCGGTAACACGTCACGTGATTCGTTTGCTATTGTAAAATACGAGCTCAAGTAATTATCAGAATCTCTTTGTGGTTTGCGAGCTTCCTCTGATGGAACCGTGGAAAATTTATCGATTGTTCAGGCCAAACTAAAGCTTCGAAAACAATTGTCCGTAGACTATGAGTCAACCTAACTCTATCTATCAGCGTACTGTCCATCAACCGTTTTAGCAATTAACGGTCACTGCTAAACTCTTCTCTGATCGGTCGGTGTCTAACCTGTCAATCGATTAATCACACACAAATCCAATTATACCTGGATCATATCGCTGTCGCAATCTAAACGCACTTTTTGAAAACGAACTCCTAGCAATCATTACTCTCGACGATTGGAGCTACTAATTTACGAAAGATATATACATGGTTTGTCCGGAAAGTAATGCAATTAGGTACGTAAAAAAAAAAATGTATTTATGTTATTGATATAAATCTTTAAAATTCTTCAGAGTACTTCCCTTGAGCTTCAACACACTTTTGCCAGCGACTTTTCCATGTACGGTACGCATCCTGGAAGGTGTTCCGTTCGACGGTACATCTGGGTGAGGATTTCGAAAGTTTATTTATGATCGAACCGTTAGATAGCCGTTTTTGAGCCAAAACATTTCGGGTTTTTCCAGCACTTAGTTTTATTACATGTCTTTGCCATAAATTTAGAGTTAATTTTCGCTTCGTCCTCAACGGCCACTTCTCGATCATAAACACGGTTCTTTCCGAAGGGTAACTTTAGAAAAGGTCACGTACGGACCTAACGGTGATTGATGTTTACCAAATGTGTACCTAGACGAAAAAATCGCGGCATTGCCGGACGTTCGGGGTCCTCCCGCCAACTTACCGGATTCCCCACCCTTCCTAGACGAAGACGCTCTAAGGGAGCTATGAAGGGTGGGCCCAATCATCAAGGAGGCACGCTGATTGGAATTTGAGAAAAACTGTCAAATCCAATCAGCGAACGATTTCTGACTCCGCCGTCTTCGTGGGAGTCAAAACGATCACGTAGATCACATTCGACAAACAGTCTCGTAAGGTAAGCTACCTAGTCAACCGTTCGGACAGGATAGTTTTACTTAGTCGCCAAAACAGTCCATCGTTCGGGACTTATAAAACATTTGCAATCGTTCGAGCAAAACCAACTTGGCAGCGTTCGGCCAATTTCCTAGTGACCGATACTAGATTTTGAATCAGTTGATTTCACATTAATTTTTGAATTCAACACGTCGCGATTAGACAACGAGTCTAAAAAGATAGGTTGAAAGTTACGCCTTCAGCCGAGGAATTTAATCCGCGTTTGATAATCGCGACGGGTAATCGATCGACACGAGATTGCCACGAAACATTTTTGGTCCTTCGAGCCGGATACGCGACCGACGGGAAGTGCAGTGCAGTGCTAGACATAGACACAATCCCACCAAGTGGATCCGGAATTCGTTGCGTCAACGGAGCAGACGATCAAGCAACGGACGATTCACCAACAGGACGATCAGCCAAGGTGTCCACTTTCAACCGAGGACCCTGTTGGAAGCTGAGCAGCCACCCAGATCTGGACCGATCATCGAGGACAGCAGACAGTCCAACCACAACGATCGCAAATTCAGCCAAAGGTAGGCTCGTTAAAGACTACCAATCAGATTCCTGTCATTCCTTTTTTTCTTTTTCCAATTTCTGTTCTTTCAATTTCGATAAACGCAACAATCAAAAATGCCGAACACAAATCCGGGCCCGAACGTACCTGACGGAACCGCGCTACGAATCCGCGACATTAAACAAAGGCGCAGAACGTTTAAATCACAAATCACAATGTTCGGGACTTGGATTGAGAATTACCGCGATTCCGAAACCGAGCGGGTTAAATTGCGTGAACGCACGCAGCGTATTCGAAATCAATTCGCAACATTCAATCAAGGACAGGACGAACTATCCCTTTTGGAGAATTTTGAAGAAGCGGAAACAGAACGACAAACAACGACAGACGCTTTCGATGACGTCATTAGCAAGGCTGTCGTCTTAGCCCAACGCGTAGAGCAAGTCGCAGCACAGGCACAATTCGCGAATTCGCCATCGATCGCGTGCAATTCGCCGTCGCCATCTACCGCGTCCTCCGGTCCGTTATCAGTAAATTTACCGAAGATTGATTTGCCGAAATTCGACGGAAGCATCGAGAAATGGGTTACGTTTAAGGACGCGTTTAACACGTTAATTCATTTACAACCCGGTTTAAATAGAATACAGAAATTACATTATCTCCGCCTATCGCTCTCCGGAAAGGCCGAAACCGTTATCGCGGCTTTTACGATTTCGGAAGATAACTACGAAGCTGCATGGAACCATCTGAACGAGATTTATGATAATAAACGCGCCCTCGTTTTTCGACATGCAGCCCTTTTACGTGAAACGCCCGTGATGCCCGATGACTCATCGGAGTCTATCCGTGATCTCGCGAATCACATGCAATTGCATATCCGTTCGTTGCAAGCGCTTGGGAGATCATGGGCCGACATCGCGAACGATTTATTGGCAAGCATCGCGTTGTCAAAGATGAAGTCGGACACTCGTAGGGCTTGGGAGCGGACGTTAACGGATACAGAAGTACCGAAGATCGAAGATATCTTCAAGTATTTGCATAACGCTTCGCACCAATCGAAAGATTACAACGTCGAGACAGTGAAACCGCGATCGTCACCGCGTCTCCAGGAATCTTACAACGTGAATCCACGAACATCGAATCGCCCCTATTCGTCGTCTTCACCGCCGCAGAAATCACACCCATCGTCGCGAACTTTTCCGTCATCAAATCGAATTTCTCCGCCATCACCACGAAAACAAAGACACCAGGCATACGTAACGTCCGCTGGATCGAATTGTAAAATATGCAATTCTGGATCACATGCGCCATATCAATGCCAGAAATTCTTGGATATGCCGATCGACGATCGACGAAAGGCAATCCAACGAGTAAAATTGTGTCTCAATTGTCTCCTACCGGACCACGCCACCGATGATTGTAAATCGGGAGGATGTCGTGTATGCAACGGACGGCATAACACGAAACTTCACAAGGATGCTGCGCCTCAGGAGGACAAGAGGACATGACAATCACCCACATCAACCGGACAGTCATATTTAAGACGACAAGGCATCACCATGGTTTCCCATGGACAAACCAATGGACTATTGGCGACCGCAATGATTCATGTATTAAACAAGGAACGACGACCCGTTCGATGTCGGACTTTGATTGACACCTGCTCGAACGCGAATTTTATCACGGAAGAACTCGCGAAAAGATTACGATTGCCATCGACGCGGGTAATGATATCTATCGAGGGAATCACTCAGTCGAATACACTAGCGAATAAACTTGTTTCCGCAACGATAAAATCACGGATTAACGAATATCAGCGTACCCTGACCTTTCTTATCGTTCCGAAGATCTCAGGGCCGATACCTGATACTCAAATTGACCGCTCGAGCATTCGGATTCCGCCAAATATAAAACTCGCCGATCCGTTTTTCCACCAGCCGGGAAACATTGATATGTTGGTGGGTACCGGCCCAGCACTATCATGTCTAAGTATTGGACAACTCGACATCTCTGAACAACATGGTTCAGACCTAATTTTACAAAAGACGCAATTAGGCTGGATCATCGGGGGGAGCGTACCTATTTCCGCAACGAAGCCGAGCCGCAAGACCTTCATCGCCCACTTAAACTTCGATTTACAGAAGTTTTGGGAAATAGAGGAAGGACCCCACGCGCATCATCTTTCGTCGGAAGAACATGAATGTGAAAAACATTTTGAAGAATCTGTTCGTCGCGAAGATTCCGGTCGTTATGTTGTCGCTCTGCCATTCAATGACAAGAAATCACAGCTCGGAGAATCTCGATCGCGTGCCGTGAATCGATTTCTGTCACTTGAACGAAAACTAAAACGCAATCCAGTGTTACGCGAACAATACACTGCGGTCATTGATGAATATCTAGCACTCGGGCATATGACACAGGTAGAAACTTTCGACTCGCCGGGTTTCTACCTGCCACATCACGCGGTGGAAAAACAAACGAGTATGACAACCAAGGTACGGGTTGTATTCGACGGTTCTGCGAAAACGAGCAGTGGAATTTCATTAAACGATGCGCTAATGACGGGTCCCACTATTCAGGACGATCTTTTTTCGTTGCTCCTGCGTTTTCGCATGTACGCGTATGTAATGACCGGTGACATCGAAAAGATGTACCGGCAATTTCTCGTTCGACCGGAGGATCGCGCATATCAGAGAATCATATGGAGAGACAATCGTGGTAATCTAGCAACGTTCGAGCTGAACACAGTAACGTTCGGTCTCTCATCGGCTCCATATCTCGCGATTAGATGCCTTCATCAGCTCGCGGATGATGAAAAGGATAATTTCCCTGAAGCGGCGGAAATCGTGAAACGAGATCTTTATGTCGATGATCTTCTTACCGGCGCGGACACAGTCGAAGAAGCTCAACAGATTCAGACACAAATATGCGCGATGCTTACGAAGGGAGGCCTCAACATTCGGCAGTGGGCTTCCAACGACCCTGATCTTCTTCAAGGTCTTAGAGAGGATCAAATCCATCCGAAGATCCTAGGAGAAACCAACACGATGAAGACGTTAGGAGTCGTTTGGGACGCACGAGAGGACACGATTCGGTACACCGTCGATCTTCCAACGAGCGGAAAAATCAGCAAGCGCACTATCCTGTCAACAATTGCCAAAATTTTCGACCCGTTAGGTTTGCTAGGACCGGTCACCATCCTCGCAAAACTTTTAATGCAGCGCCTTTGGCAATTGAAAATTGATTGGGACGAGTCGCTTCCTGCGAACATCCATACCGAATGGATTGCGTACATGAATCAGCTTCGGACGCTGAATGACGTTGAATTCCAGCGATACGTATCATTACGGGAATATCAACGTATAGAAATCCATGGATTTTCTGACGCGAGCGAGCAAGCATACGGTGCATGTCTATACATACGCGCAATAGATAAATACGGGCGTATCGAGACGCAACTCCTCTGCGCAAAATCTCGCGTTGCGCCTTTGAAGACCGTAACGCTTGCTCGTCTTGAATTGTGCGGTGCAGTGCTTTTGGCCTCCTTATACGCAACCGTGCGAAGAGCCATTATTCATGTCGTTCACGAGACATATTTGTGGACTGACTCGACCATAGTCCTCAACTGGATAAATAGTCAACCCTGTATGTTGAAGACGTTCGTAGCCAATCGAGTGGCAGACATACAGGGAAAGACCGACGTATCGACTTGGCGTCATGTCAGGTCAGAAGATAATCCAGCCGATCTTATGTCTCGTGGAGTGATGCCCGCACAATTCCTCAACAGCGAGTTGTGGCACCATGGGCCCAAATGGTTACGTAACGACGTAACATCGTGGCCAGAAGGAAAATTCAAACCCTCGAGCGACGTACCGGAAACGAAGAAAACGATCTGTCTCGCTACGTCAATCGTTCGGATCGACGAAATCATAAACCGATACTCTTGTATACGAAAGCTTATTCGAATCGTCGCATATTGTTTACGCTTTCGTCCGGGTCGTCGAATCGCGGGTCCACTGACGGTCGAAGAGCTTGACGAAGCCCACACGCGTGTCATAAAACTTGTCCAATCCGTCGCGTTTGCTCAAGACTTAAAAAATCTCGAGTCTGGAGAGCTGCACCTCAAGAGCAAGCTTCGTTCGCTCCATCCGTTCCTCGACAGCGAAGGAATTTTACGTGTCGGAGGAAGACTTCAGAACGCGACAATACCATTTGCACAAAAACATCCCATTCTTTTACCCAAGGGAAACCATGTGACGGACCTCATCATTCGCGAGGCCCACATGCAAAACTATCATGCAGGTGTAACGGCCACCCTGTACAACGTACGGCAAAGATACTGGCCCATTGACGGAAAAAACGGAACGCGCAAAATCATTCGGCAATGCGTGCGATGTTTTCGGGTTCGTCCACCTGACGTCGAGTACTTGATGGGAAATCTACCTGCGGCGCGTGTCACGGGATTCCGTCCTTTTTACAATTGCGGCGTAGACTATTGCGGACCTTTCTACGTGAAGGAACGGCGCTACCGTAATCGAGCGCAAATTAAAATATACGTCGCCGTCTTCACCTGCTTCGCAACTAAAGCGGTACATCTTGAGGTAGTGAATGACTTGACGACCGAAGCATTCATCGCTGCACTCAAACGTTTCGTAGCCCGACGTGGGCTGTGCAAAAACATATACTCTGACAACGGGACAAATTTCGTCGGCGCGGATAACGAATTGACTGATCTGTACCAATCATTATGGAAACATGAGAAGATGCAGCGATTTCTCACGGACAAGAAAATCGCATGGCATTTCATTCCCGCATTGTCTCCTCACTTCGGCGGTTTGTGGGAGGCTGCGGTAAAATCATTCAAAAATCATTTGAAACGCGTAGTCGGGCCGGAATTGTTTACGATCGAGCAATTTATTACGTTGACCATCGAAATTGAGGCAATTCTTAATTCACGTCCTCTCACCCCGCTTTCCTCCGATCCCAACGATCCTTCCGCACTAACTCCTGGCCATTTTCTGATTGGGAGCTCTTTAACGGGCATTGCCGAGGATGATTTCAGCGATACACCATCGAACAGGCTATCGCTGTGGCAGCACATCCAGAAAGTCAAGCAGGATTTCTGGGCTAGATGGTACAAGGAGTACATCCAGCATCTGAATGTGCGCCACAAATGGACCAAGGGATCGCACAACATCCAGGAAGGGACAATCGTGGTTTTGAAAGAAAACCACCTTCCACCTTTGGCCTGGCATCTCGCAAGGGTCGAGGAAATACATCCCGGAGCAGACGGCATCATCCGGGCAGTCACCGTGCGGACGAGCCATGGACGATACAAACGGAACGTCAAAAACATGGCACCTCTTCCGATTGAAGAAGAGGATCATCCATCGTCGCGGGATCAGATGACGTCACGAAATCAAGATCGATCCACATCTTGATGAACATGGTCCATCAACGGGGGGAGCATGTTCCGTTCGACGGTACATCTGGGTGAGGATTTCGAAAGTTTATTTATGATCGAACCGTTAGATAGCCGTTTTTGAGCCAAAACATTTCGGGTTTTTCCAGCACTTAGTTTTATTACATGTCCTTGCCATAAATTTAGAGTTAATTTTCGCTTCGTCCTCAACGGCCACTTCTCGATCATAAACACGGTTCTTTCCGAAGGGTAACTTTAGAAAAGGTCACGTACGGACCTAACGGTGATTGATGTTTACCAAATGTGTACCTAGACGAAAAAATCGCGGCATTGCCGGACGTTCGGGGTCCTCCCGCCAACTTACCGGATTCCCCACCCTTCCTAGACGAAGACGCTCTAAGGGAGCTATGAAGGGTGGGCCCAATCATCAAGGAGGCACGCTGATTGGAATTTGAGAAAAACTGTCAAATCCAATCAGCGAACGATTTCTGACTCCGCCGTCTTCGTGGGAGTCAAAACGATCACGTAGATCACATTCGACAAACAGTCTCGTAAGGTAAGCTACCTAGTCAACCGTTCGGACAGGATAGTTTTACTTAGTCGCCAAAACAGTCCATCGTTCGGGACTTATAAAACATTTGCAATCGTTCGAGCAAAACCAACTTGGCAGCGTTCGGCCAATTTCCTAGTGACCGATACTAGATTTTGAATCAGTTGATTTCACATTAATTTTTGAATTCAACACGTCGCGATTAGACAACGAGTCTAAAAAGATAGGTTGAAAGTTACGCCTTCAGCCGAGGAATTTAATCCGCGTTTGATAATCGCGACGGGTAATCGATCGACACGAGATTGCCACGAAACAGAAGGCTTTAATGGGGACATCGTTTAATGCCTTCGTCACGGCGGTTTGAATCGCTTCTATGGTTCCAAAATGGAATCCTTTGAGAGCAGACTTGATCTTCGGGAACAGGAAAAAATTTGCTGGAGCCATGTCAGGACTGTAAGGAGGCTGTGGTAACGTTACCAAGCTGTGCTTGGCAAGAAATTCTTGAACGCGCAGAGCGGTACTGCTGTGAGCGTTGTCGTGGTGCAGCTGCCACGTAGTGGCGATCTCTTTTCGAGTACAATGTTGTGCACAGTTGTTTTCGATATGTTGAGAGTCTCTGCGATCATTCGAACACTCATTCGTTGATCACTTTTAAGAAATTCATGGACACGGGAAACATTTTCGTCAATAGTGGTGCTTGTCAGCCGTCCAGAGCAGAAGTCATCCTCCACGTTTTCCCGACCGTTTTTGAACAAATTTAACCATCTGGAAACCTGAGAATAGGAAAGAGCAGAGTCCCCGTATGCCGCCTTAATCATTTGGTTGGTTTCGGCGAGGCTTTTATTTAGCTTAGCGCAGAATTTAATCGCACAACGTTGTTCGATATTTTTCTCCATTACGCGTCGTGACACGGGCACAAATAATAGGTTTACGTTTACTACGATTCTGACGAGTTCGGAGCGCGGATCAGGTTGAGATTGCAAAGATATGAAGATAAGAGTCCCCTCCACATATTCCAACAAGTCCGAACATGTTCGGACCAGGAAAAATGGCGGAAATGAACAAATTGCATTACTTTCCGGACAGACCTTGTACAGGATACTCCAGTTTCCAAAAATAAGGAACAGATGTTATATTAACATAGGGTCTCAAACACTTCATTAAAAAATTGTGACAAAAGTACAAAATGTCTTCGGGCTTTTTTGTTTTTTAATGCCACATACAGTGTGTCGTAGTTTTGCACGTAAAACTTTACCACCATGTTCTATAAATAAAGATGATAAAAAATTGTTATATAAACATAAGCTATTAAATGTTTTATTGAAATATTATGAGGAATACAAGTAATAATGAATGATATTCTTCTTCAATACTGCATACTAATAATTGTCGACTTGCATACGTTTTTTAATAATTTTTAATAATACGTCAAAAGCCTATGTTCATATAAACATTGTTTCTTATTTTTATTAATAGAATATGCTAGAAAAGTTATATGGAAAAAATGGAACATACTGTATGTAATATCCAACAACAACGCAGCCCAATGTCATTTCGTATTTTTCATATAATTCTTTATTTAAGTGTTTGAAACTTTATGTTGATGAATATATTATGAATATGAACATATTAATAAAATTTGGAGGTAGAATTGGCACACCCTTTATGTACAGAGATGGTTTCAATAGATGAGCAATGCATAGTGTATGTATGGAGGCAGCACCTAGTACTTTGATGAACAAAATTACAATATAGTTTAATACTGAGGCATTATTAATAAGTAACATTTTTTCTTTCGAAGTTTATATGCATTTGAAAATAGTGAAATGATTGTAGTTTCTAGCTTTCTCTTAGCTTGACTTCTTTTTGCTTAATAATTTAATTTTAATAGCTTTTTTATGAAACTCTCATAGAAATAAATTAGTGTGCACTCATGGGTAGATACAACAGTAAATTCCATAACTTCCATTTTTTTAAATCACCAAATTACAAAATTTCTAAATCCACAAATTCCTAAAATTCTAGATATCCAAATTACCAATACTTTCAATGCCAAGCTTTTTATATTTGTAAATTCCAAAATTCCTAAACACCTAAATTTGCAAAAGTTTAAATATTCAAATTTCCAATCTTCCAATCTTCGAATCTTCTAATCAGCTTCTAAATTGTTAAGTTCTCAAATTTTCAAACTTACAAACTTTCAAATTTCTAAACCTCCAAATCATATAATTTCAGAATTTCCACATGCGCAAGAACTTGCATTTTCGAATTTCCAAATTTCTAAACTTGTTACTCTAAAAAACCGTCCAAATTCATTTTTAAATTTACATATTTCTACAGTTCCATATTTCCAAACTTTTTAATTTCAAGGTTTCCAAAACCCAAGCTCTCAAATTTCGAAATTTCAAAATTTCGAAATTTTCAAATCTTCAGATCTCTAAATCCTAAAATTCCTACATCCTCAAATCACCAAATCTCTCAAATTATTAAATTTCGACGTTTTCAAATACCAGAATTCTAATTCCCGAAGTTAAAAAATTGATAAATCTATAAATTTCTATATTTTCAAATGTCCAAATGTTTTAATTCTTAAATTTCCAAATTTCTAGATTTATAAAGTCTCAACTTCTAAAACTCCTAAATTTTCGAATTCTATAACTTAAATATTCCCACATTTACCAAAGTTCGTTTCAAATCTCCAAATTGTCAGTTCAAGTCGGATACTCAAATCGGAAATAGCTAAATTCCAAATATCCATGTTCACGATCACGCTCAGCCGTCAAGCTCGAAGCTGTCGCTCCCGCGTTAGGGCGCGCGCTATTCTCGCGCTCTGATTGGTCAGTCTTTTTCATTAATAATTCAAAAACTAAGTTTCAGCTAACATTTTGGTAAACGAAAAAGTTGTTCAGTATCAGCCCAGCTATCACCCCCTGAAATTATGTCCAACAGTAGCCGAACACCCTGTATAATATTTAAAACATTGAGATGATCTTAATTTTCTATCGAACAAAATTTTTGTTTAGTTACATTTTATATTGAGGTTTATAATCGAATATCAATTTATTTTTATTGGAATATTGGAAGTATTTGGAAAATCGTGGTAACAGCGGAACAGTTTCATTGAAAGATTGATTTGAATATTTTCTAATGTTACATACATACAAGAAAATTTTCTTTAATATAAGTGTTTTACTACTTTCATTGATAGTACAATTTTTTACTACAAAAATTGCTTGCTTTCAGGCACGATCTTTGTTACAGAATATTGATTTACATGAAAAAATTGTTATATTTCACCAGCATACGTGATTAGAAATATAGAAGAAACAAACTTGTCAGTTTGAACAAAACAAATATTTTTACTCTTGGTCAGCTTTTTGAGATAAATGTCCTACTTTGTATTAGCTTGAGTGATATTTAGCTACATCACGAATCATTTTCTTATTTCGAGTGAAAAATGCATTGTATAAACATGATACTTCTGTAACAAACGTAGTAATATCTCATCTGCATTGTTGATTGATGAAGTTTTATTAATCATTTAAGATAAATTGAGTACATATGATGACATTTATAAAACGTAGCTGTAATTATACATACACCTATAAAACTGTTCAATAAATCCGAATTGTTTTCAATTTTGTAACTGTCGTATCTTTGTTTGTCGATTTTGAATCCGTAAACGATTTCTTTATAGTATTCACAGTTTAAAGAAAAATTACAAATTTTTAACTATTGATGTGTTTTGCAATTTTATACAAACAAATATTCGGTTTCTGTTAACTTAAAACAATTCTATGGAATTTTTTGAATAAAATGACATAAATTGTAATTACACATTATAAATATCGAAATAAAAAAGGTATCTAAAGCACGCCAACACATGTTGACATTTTCCTACTTATTTTAGAAATTAATAGTCAAGGAAATAATATAACCATTACACCCGCACAATAATGACATTTATCAAGTTATAACACCCAGTAGTTGTCAAATTACCGAAAAACTTGTTAAATTATTCCTGCTGTAAGTAAATCTTTTTACAAATTTTTTTACGAATCTCCGAATTTAATTTTCCTCGAAGCCTCATATTAAAAAATTGCTTTTCATACTTTCAACTTATCTTTTTCATATAAAATTACTTTAATTGTGTCATCAGTTGCTGAGCACGCTACATTCAAATACGGATAATTAGTCAACTTTTTTTTATCAACTTTGTGTGCACTTTGGAATGCAAATATCTTTTTGTTAAAGTAGATACAAAAGTACCAAATATATGTACTGTATAGAAGAGAATTTTCAGGATTTCCTAGACACATAAATGTTGTATAAATATATTTTTATTTTGCCTCAAAAACTAGTAATACATTTGATTGGCAATTTTATCGCCAAAAATTTGTTATGCAAAATAATTTCACAATAAAATGATGGAAATACAAAATATATTTTCAGTTATACAGCAGTTACCTAGAAACAAGTGTAACGATTCTGGAGCAATTGACAGAAATTTTACAGCGCTCGTGAGGTAAAGAGCGGTATTTACCTACTGAACGACTCGTCTTGCAATAACTAATTCTAAAGAATGTGGGATTCGTGTGGTGTGCGGTTAAGGAGCGAAATCCACAGGTCAATACCTTTCAACAAGCAGGTTTATTCAATAAAATAATAATGATGATTAACAATTAACAAAATAAGAAAATAAGAAAATAAGAAAATAAGAAAATAGGAAAAGTATATGAAATATAAATTGATATAATGAACGACTAGATAAATAACTAAATAGGTATTGTCGTATAATGAGCAGAAAACTATATGAATTAAATATTACGCTATTCGTAATTATTAGAAGAATTTAATAGAATCGCTATTTTTGGTTATTTAACTCGAAGTCCTATAAATTGAATTTACAGTCAAGGCTAACTCGACTACGCTTGTACAATATTAATAAGATTCAAAATTCTAAGTGTCAATAATTCGTATTCTTTTCAAAGATTAACGCAGTTGCAAAGTTTAACAAAATTAATAAGTTTCTAGCTCTACGCAGAATCCTACCTAAGTCTGATTCTCTTTTAAGCTTGGCTAGATTCGCTTTTACAATATTTACGATAATAATACTAGTTCGACTTCGAAGATTATTCTGCTCTGCCTCTAGGCTGGTTTCGCTCGGCCTTTTATATTCGAGATTCCCCCTCGTTTCAAGATTATGACGTATATAATTTGCGTACAATTTACATATAATTCTTAATTAAACGCTAATTAACAAAGCAATTGAATTTCTAACATTGCCAATAGTGTTTTCTGAAGAATAGTTAATGTTTTTAATACAAAAATTATTAATTAATAGCATATTAACGAAAAATACACTTTCTGTCCTTTTCTACATTTTTCGTACGTACGCCAGTAAGGACCTGAACTATATGTCGAAGCATACGATGCTTCGGAATATTCCATAGATCACGATTACAATTTATTATTCATATGAGTTAATAAAATAATATCTGACTTTGAGTATCGAGAATTAAGCTTAATATAACATTTGCTAATTTTGTATATTGATAGATTTTATTAATTAATGATTCTAATGACTAATAATTCTTATTAATTGAAATTATATATTCTATCTCTCTCTAGAGATCGCGAGCCAATTCCTGGAAATCCTACCTATTGTTGTGTCACGTAGGCACGTAGCATTCCGGAATCTTCCGTACGAGATATTTACAATACATTATTTACAATGCACTATTTACAGTGCATTATCTATTCAAATAGAACAATATGAATATTTGGCCGTCAACGGTTCGGTTTACCATATGATCGAATTCGCTTTCCTACATTCTAATTCAACAAATAGTTATTTAATAGCTTTCGTATTTAATATCATTGTTAATGAAAATATGTATTTATGCTATCCTTTCTAATACAGCGTATGAGTCTTGAGCTATTGTCGCAACGCGTGGAATAGAATCTTTATAATACATTATTTATTTAAACAAAAGAAATATTAAATGAATCGGATAATTAATAATTGGACTTAACATTCGATTAACTCGCTTATATGTTTGCTAACTTAATGATTATTTAATATTCGCAAATTAAATATATATATGTGTATATATCTATATGTATATATGTGTTACCGACAGTTCAACCCAAATTTGATGGTAATTGATGTATCTAATTGCCGCGGTCGGTAATAGAAAAATATCGTCGATAATCGAAATTGAAATATCTTTGAAGAATGAGATATCTTAGCAGTGAGACAGTTCTGAGGGCGACAGAAAAACAAAAAATTCCCCAGGGATGTTACACAAGTTTATCTTTTATTCAAACAATTGGGGAACCCAAATTCAGGGAAAAGAATCATCGGATAAATAACGCTGGTTGACGCCATTTTGATCGTGAAGAAAATGAGGTCATTTGTGGCAGATACTGATACGCTGATTACGAATCTGACGATGAAATCATATCACGTCAAACAGAGCAAATTGAATTTTCGCAGCTTTCAACAGGAGAGGGTATATTACATATATACGTTTAAAGTGTGACTATAAAGTAAATTCGAATATTTGAATGCCAATCAAATTTGGGTGTAAAATTCGAATATTCTAAAGCATTCAAAATATTTCTAACTTTTGCTGTTCTAGTTTAAAATGCCATTTAATTTAAAAATTCGATTTACTGTATTTTGGCGAAAAATTATCGGATGACAGCTGATGACCACATGTTAAAAAATATAATAACATACTGATATGTCGTATTGGCGCGAATACAAAGAAATTGTTAGAGAGTTTGCAAATAGTTAACAACCTCATTTCTGAACATTAAGGTAAAAATATTTCAAAAGTTTGATGTCATGTGATTCTCGTGACCAGGTTCGTAATCAGCACATGAAATCTGGTAGAAATGAACACGTTCTCTTTAAAACCAAGAAGGTAAAGACCAGTTTCATTTATTCGTATATTAAAATAGCTAGATTACCCATTTTTCGCACAGGGTAGATAAAATATTTAGCCAATTGATGTGCGACTCTGTTTCGCCGTATTCACAATGTTAGAATGATAATTTTTCATATTTCCAGGAATACTAAATTCTAGGTCAATTCGGAGTTCAAAACGGTGATGTTTTCCGCGGGTTGACCCTTAGTTGAATCTGATAGGAAGTTTTTAAAAATCTTTCTTATTGAGCATCTAACAGTAAGACCTAAGAGGAAGCTATGTTCCTTCCACTGCAATCCGTTCAGTGATTCCAGGGAATTCGTGATGAGCGTGTCAATCGTTTTTGGATTTTTAGTTCTTGGAACAAAGGCTAATCCTATTTCTACGTGATTTATATACGATTTTAAAGTCATCAAAATTCCCTTTCGAATATCTCGTATTTTCGTAACTTAATTTGATACAGAGATATTTGCATATAAAGTGCAGATAAAGCTAGTAAAAAAAAGTTGTAGGGAAATTGCTCGCGATTGCATATAAAGTTACGTGCTTGGCATTCAAATTTATACTTCAATTATCAACTCATTATCACTTATGCGTTATAAAACGTATTATTGTAATTAGCAATTATTTATAAGTAGTGGGTTATTTTTTACTTGTACCATACTTTGCTACAAAGTAATAAATTTTACGTAGGGGAAACTGGGGAGCTTTAATACAGTCTTATATTTTCCTAATATTGAAAATGTTAAATGTAATGTTGAACTCAGAGATACAAAAAGGATATTCAAATATTATTTATTTTCATTTATATGATTCTTTGTGTCTAAAGTGTATCAACATTTTTCAGTCTTGTTTATGCTTATATTATAATAATTAATGTTTAGAGGCCATTTTGAAGTTAAGTTATATATATATTATTTACTACACGTAACATGGTGCTACCTGTAAAGCAACGCACAATTTTTTACTCACTGGAAACCATCTGACAAGAAAAGTTTAAAAGTAGTTGCAGAGTATGGAGTGTAAAATAGATGTCAGTAAAGGAAATTTCGAAAACAGATTGTTTTCTGGCTAAATCGACGTCAGCTAAGTTTTACAAAGAGAAATACATATTTTTCTTTTGACTATATTGTAGCGGACATTGAGAAAAATTCAGTACATATATTACATGATATTTTCGCTAACATATTCGTAACGTGTTAATATGTTATTTTTATCGCGGACGGCAGAATGCATTTCGAACATGTAATTAAATAATACATTTTTCTTATGTTCTAGTTTCGTGCTTATATTCAGTAATCTCGCCAAATATTGTACTCTCTTCAGTATTCTCTTCAAATATTTCTTTAATAGGTATTCAAATACCTAAATATCTATTACAACAGTAATCTTTTCAAATACCTCGATAAACATTTAAATTTAATTCAGTTTGAAATATTGTTTGTACTATCTTAAAGTCAAAAACAACAAAAAGTTAAATATTTCACATTTTCACTACTATAAATCGCGTAATATATTAGTAAAAATATCATGTAATGTATACTTTGAATTGGTTTCGACATTCTCTTCAATATGATAAAAAAGTGTTTTTATTTGTAAAATCCACGATGACCTCGATTTTACGATGAAAGCAAATTGTTTTCAAATTGTTTTTCACTGATATCTGTTGCACACTCTATACCTTTCAACTCTTCTAAATTGTTTTTATCAGATAGCTGCAAGGGGATGAAAAATCGTGTGTCGCGTTAGAAGTAACATTCTCTTTATTAATCCCTTGTCCTACAATATTGTGTGACACTCCTGACGCATACTACAGTTCATGTGTATGCTAAACCAAATTCGTATTTTCATCGCAATTGAATTTTGATTTCAATTTTAATTATAATCTCCGTAATCGAGGATCGTTGAATACAAAATGTGTGTAACTTTTCAATTTTGTAAATTTGTCTTCACATTGTAGCTATAATTAGTTAGCTGTGAATGACGCAACTGCCTTGAAATTTGTAGGTTAAGGAGTTAAATATAATATAACAATAAGTTGAAGCGTACAGTTAACTAAACTACATGTATTCATTTTATGGACTGGTTTTAGGTATTACAAATTTCAACGATTTTACTTTTACTAAAACGCACGTGTTCATTCTTACGAAGTCTGTTTTTTTTCTAATCTCTACTCACACAATATTTAGTGGATGTAGCGCTCTCTCAAGGTTTAAGAGACTTATTTAACAATTGATAATCTACTATCTTATCCTATCTTCTTATTTTGATCACTTGTATATTCCCTATGAATTTTAAATATGCAGAATTGCTTCAAACAAAACGTCGTTCATGTGACATTTTGTGTGATCGCTCTGAACTTACGATGTTTATCTTTATATAAAGTTATATTTGCAAAATGTGCAATAGATGGTATTCCATTATATCCGTTATTTGAAGAAAATAACGGTTAAAACTCTCTTTGGAGGTAGGCATTATAATGTCAGGATAGAAATCTTGTTTAACAAATGATTTTGTCTTGTTTCATCAAACAGTGGATAGATCTATTCGATCTGTAACAAGTGTATTTATTACACTTGTCGAAGCATTTTTACATATAAAAAACCTATGTCCATAAACCTTTACTGAAATAGATTAATTTTCATATAACACACTATTTTGAATAATTCAAAAAATAAGTGAAAGAACAGACTAAAATGGAACGCCCTGTTTAAAATATACAATGTATATATTGGATAAATTGTAGATATAATATTACTTCTGTTTCAACAAAAATATTAAATACATTTGTTAACTTTTTCACGTCGTAATTAACATTTTCTGGATTTATGTTATTGTAAGTTGGGATAACTTTGGTCTACTAACTTTTCTTCACGTATTAACAATTTGTACAGCAACAAGTCTAAATATAATCATTTTGTAACTCTTAAACAAAGTTATGCTACCTGACCAAAAGTTACCTAAACTTAAAATATCATGTTTAATACACATTTAATAAATCTTGGACTTCTGTTTTACTGCATCATTATGTTGTGAAGAGAAAATTATTGGGATATACAGTGTCTGGCCATCGAATTTGTACCACGTACGAAAATTTCACTTTTATGGCTACAACATTATGTATTATATGGAAAATTCTCTTAGGTCATGCAAATTGTTACAAAATACGTTGATAACGATATACTATACAATACGTTGATAACGATATACTATACGATATACTAGACAATAATCAAATTGTGCGAGTGATGGGCGATTAAGGGCTGTGCGAGTGTTTACGTTAGGCTCGAGTATCGAAAGCGCGTGAGGTCAAATTTGGTGAATGGAGTCTACTCAAAAGACTAGTTTACAACTCACCAACCACATTATCTGAGTTGAAAAGAATTACAGATATTTGGAAAAATAATGAAGATATAAAAATAGATATAAAAACAAGGGGTAGAAATACAAGATATTAACATGTGTGAATAATGTTATTTACAGTAATAGTGTATCATGTTAGTAGCTAAAGTAGAAAACTTGAAAAATGCTGAAAATATGTAGTGGTCGTAATTCGATGGCCAGGGACTGTATTCTTTCTTTTCTAATAACACAAATATGATTTTTAAATTCTGATTAACATTCAAATGCTTTGAAAACGTGACTACACTACCGCTCAAAAGTATCCGGACACTTGCTTTTGTTCTATAAAACATAGTTTAACTTTGTACGAAAGGTATTCAGGACTACTATATCAATTGTAATTATTATTATTATCTTTCTTGAAGTAGCATAACATAATAGAATTAATTTTTAAGTACAAATTATACAATGAGTGTGCGTAAGTAAAATTCCTGCCCAAAAATACGGAATCTCATGGAACGGTTTTGATGCTTAAAAGAGTCTTAATTTCTTTTTGTTTCATTTCTATGGTACAGAACGAATTCAGAGTTCTTCGATATGTATCAAGTGTCTGTAAACTGTTGATGAGATGTTGATGTTCTCTCAATGGAGATACGAATGGAGGTAACGCTATGCACTCGACAGCTTCGGTTTAGTTTGTCTGTAGCTTCTTTTCCATCGAGACATGAGTTCCAAACGAGAATTATTAATAGAAAAACGTTCCAGTATTCTGATTCTTGCAGAAGAAGGATATGCAGTTAGGGAAATTGAAACAATTCCGAAATCAACAGTGTATGACACTATTAAAAAGTATGCAACTAGCAATGGTTGCTTATAAAAAAAAGACAAGACGACCAGTGAAGACAACTAAATCCGAAGACTGATGTATTGAAACACTAAGCAAACGTAACAAACATCTTAGAGCACCACACAGAAACAATCAGAAAATTTGTAGAAAGATTGCTGAGATTAGTGCAAGCGGTAATGTCTAACCGCGGTGGATACATTGATGAATCTCGTATTTAATTGTAGTGTAATGTTGGTAAGTTCCACATACATAATTTCTAATTTCAAACGTTAAATATTTCATAAGCAACAAATAACAATCGATTGTAGTCACTGTTGTAGATACTTAAATAACTTTTATGCAGCGCGAATACATGTTTCGCAGGTATCCGGACACTTTTGAGCGGTAGTGTACATCGTTTTGATTGATAGTCGTTGATATGTGTCCAAAAGACGTGCAAACTATTGGTCGTTTGCTAAATTTTGAAATACATATTAAAAAAGATTGAAATTTAATTGAAGATCGTATAATGCTATAAATACAACGAAGAAAACACTATAAACCTACAAATACATACATATGTATAATGAGAGTAAATGAGCACTGTAAAATAAACAAAATTCAATTCAAATATTGAGGAGATAATTACAATTTCTATTTTAATTCAGTTAATCTTGAATTTTGCTGAATAAGTTTTTAAAAGTTCTTGATATTCGTAACAGCTGTTTGAAAACAATTCATATCGTTTTGTATATTAATATTCATTAAGAGGTTTCTTAAAATTTCTGTTATAAGTATGCTGTTCTATATGGAAAAAAGTAGAAGCATTATGTAACATAATGCAAAAATAGAAACAATTTTTATTGCATTCAATAAAAAAAGAAATATGTAAATCGCACTTCATGAGTATTCGTAGTTCTTAAAAGATTTCATTGGCATTGCACAGTTTTACAATTTTTTGCTTGTTTAATGCAATTATTTGTTACCAATACAGCAGTTATTAAGATACAACATTATTCTCTTTCTAATATTTTTAATCCTCCCTGACATAAAGTGCCTCAAACCATTTAGACACGAATTATCTAACTTTGCATTTACATTTTAAAACTAGTGACAAATTAAAAGTTTTCAGAATTACAGAATTTTTATATTACTCATTTTGTACATTTTAACTAATTTTCAAATTCTCAAATTTATGATTAAATTTACAAATTTCCTAATTTTGAAGTTTTTCAAATAATCTAATTTCCAAATTTTCAAATTTTTCAATTTCTACAGTTTCTAAATTTACAAATTTCGAAAGTACATACTAAGTTGCCCGTTATCAAATTTTTGAATTCCTAAATTTCCACATATGCACAATTTTAAATATCTAAATTTCAAATCTCTAAATTTTTAAATGTTTGAATTCTGTAGTTTCTGAATCTCAACATTTCCAAATTTAAAAATTCAGAGGCTCTGAGCTATTCAAGTATTTAATTTTTGAATTAAATAATTACATTTTCATACTTTGAAATTGTAAAACAATTTATGTAAAACATAAATTTTACGCATTTTTAAAAGTTCACAGACCGTGAAATATTAAAATTTCTTATTTACCAAATTTTAATGTTTCAATAACTTAATTAATCACATTTCCATATTCTGAAATTGTTAGATAGCAAATTTGATAAATTTTCGAAAGATCATATTTACACTTTAAAAATTATGAAATTGCTAAATTCTTAAATTTATTCCACCCAATTTTCAATACCAAATCTTGAATCTTAATTTTAAATCTAAATGCTTGTTTAAAAATTTCTAAATGTTTAAATTTGAAAATTTGAAATCTGCGATGTGATATTCAGAATTGAAAGTATCCAAGCACCATCGGCTCAGAGTCAACTCCACATAACATTAATAAAAAGAAACAGACTATTTTTATCCAGTAGTTTATTTCTTTATTCATGAACCTATTTCAAAATATCATACATACAAATGGAGTTATAAGTAGTTGCTCGTAAATTTCCACTCTCTTTTTGTTTATATCATTAATCAAATGCAAATATAATACAGCAATTAGTGTTTTGTTCCGTCACTTGACAAGGTGCGTTGACACATTTCCTTGGAAAGCGTATCGCACGAATGCCATGAAATGGAATAATCTTCTCTCGATGCAATTAATAACGCGAGGATGAACAAGCATTACGACTGATTCGATGAACCGCGTTCGCTAATGTAGTGGCCGACAGTTAATCAAGAATGGAATTACGTTAACAATGCGACCAGTTCAGACGAATATTAATAGCAACGAGAACCTGTTTCTACGTATTGCTAACTGTGTGTCAATGCTTCGTTAAAGATTATCTCTTCATATTTCAACGAACGTAAAATTGTAACTACGGTTAATGTCCTCATTTCTAATTGCATCCTGCTTTGTAATCAATAAATGCATTTCTATTTTGTTATAAATATTTAGTTGATTAAATAATTACAGAAAAGTCGTTTTAAAATATTTTGCGTAAGGTAAATGCTCAAACGAGTCCTGGTACTTAATAGTAGAATAAGAATATTTGTTACTTGGTTAGGGTGTTACGATAAGAAGATAACAAGTATACATATTTAACTGTCTAATATTTGAAAAATAAGAAGGTACTTTTATATTAGGCGAAACAAAAATAAATTCAGAATGGATACACTGATTCCTTTTGATGACATGAGGTTTGTACATTTCTAATGGCGCGAGGGATATGTAATACAAAAACCGAGTGGAAATGTTGTCGCCCTTTAAACTCATTTCTCTAACGTGGAAATTACAACTAAAAATCACGCATTCTTAACATTATTAATAATAATATTTTTCCTTATTTTATACGTGTGAACTAATCAAAATATATATATTTACATAAATATATTTACATTAGGCAGATACAAATATAAGTTTCTATAATTCTGTGGCGGACTGCCGCGCGCGAGAACCTTCGCGCGCGAGAACATTCGCAACGCAGCGCGCACGAGATATTCGCGGCGAGGCGCGCGCGCTAGAACATTCGCGACCAAGAACCTTCGCGAAAAACAAAAAAGTATATAAATTGGCCAGCTTCCGGGCCAAATCAATCAGTCGGTGATCAGACCTCACTCCGGAAACTCCGAAGCTTCTCAATCACTCTACAAACCTTTGTATATGTTATCTAGTCCAGTATTACATAATTTATAATTACTAGTGTGTAAAGATAGTTTAAGTATCCATAGTAATAAATTAGTGTAATCCAACGGAATTCTTTATTCACGCAACCACTTCAATTCCATACTTACATCACGCAAAAATATTATTGTAATTATTCCAAGATTCAACATTTTTATAATGATTCAAGCAAGCAGAGGAGTACATTTGTTAAAGTTGAAATTAGTATGTTATATAATTTTTTAAATAATAAAGTTGTTTTAAATTTATTAAATAATAGAGAATTCAAATTAATATTTTTTCTTAGTAAGTTTGCTTAAATTTTGAAATTGAGTATTGTGTTTTTCTACTAATAATATGATACTCATTACTCATTAACTCTTTAGCAGTGGATGTGGTTTATAAACCACATGTTAAAATTATAGCCAGAGGCGGGTGTGATATATAAATAACAAGCTAATTTTTGCTAATATCAAATAACGACTGTGGTTTATATACCAGTAAAAGTAAAGTAATTACAAAAACATCTTTTAAAACAGAATATCAATTCAGTAATAAGATTAGATTAAAATTAGTTAAGATTAAATTAAAACTTATTAAATTAAAAAAAATTAAAAAAGTACCCGCAATTAAAGGGTAAAAGAATATCGGCACACCCATGATTTTACGTGAGGGATGAATTATTAAATGAATAAGCCTTAGTGAATTTATTACATTGTTAATATGTATTGTATTAAAATACGTATTTAGTATTCTATACATTTATGTTGATAACAACTATACAGAAATATAATTTAGCTCAGTCTTAAACTCACCATAATATCAACATAACCTAAAATTTTATAATATACCTTTAATCATTTTTCTAATATTATAAAGTCGTATAAATTTTTTCAGATATCAAAGGAAAAGACAAATAAACAAGATCGCATACGAAAAGAATTTTGTGTCGCAATAAAAACATTAAAAACGGGGATTTCAAAATTAAATCAGGAGACAAACCCAATTGTAATTGATTAAATGAATTTATTATAAAAAAAATATTTTCGTTTCACAAAATATTACCATTTCAATTTTTTTTTATTAAATGATGAAAATAAATAAATTAATACATATTTAATATTTGAATCAGTAAAAATCAACGACTAGGATATGTCACGAATGTTGTTTAATTATTTGGTCATATGAACAATTTCAGATTTTATTTAATTTAAAACTTCTTCTTTTATAAATGCTGTTAATATTCTTTATTATAATGCGAATCTTTACAATATGATGGACCGATGAAGACTGACGTTGACGCATATTATTTTGTTCGAAAGTAGAAATTTTGCTGTTTCGAATAAATGTATTTCGTTACAATTTTACATTGACTAAATATAAAAGAAATTGAAATTATTCTAACTATTTTCTAAATTATGTGACAACAGGAATATTTACCTTACTTCTGGGCGAATTGCGTAAGCGTACTACTCTTCAGGTGGCAACATTCATTTAACAATAAATAGAATATGCAGCACGTTCGTTTTCAATTGCTGTTTTGGATGCACTGCAGCAGTTTAACTTTAACATAGGTAAATGTAATTTTGTGTCATTAATTATCAACCATTTAACTGCGTTCAATGTGTGTACACGTAAATTCAAAACATTATTTCAGTGCGGTTGATACGTATACCCGTCGTGCAAAATAGGAAATTACCATCTACTGTAAAAACTCGAAAATTCAATGTGTAGTAGTAAAAAGGTTATTTGATGGCATGTTTCCGTTATATTACCGACATAACTGTTATGTATTTTATAAAAATAACGTTTACCCAATTTTATACCAGTGGCATCATCAAAAGCAAATTCGCTTCGATGTGCTGTCAGCTCCAAAAATGAAATCCATGAGTCACGATACTTTGATCTGCGAAATGCTACTTTTTGTGGTACCTTGTCTCAAACAATTTTTTATCAAATAGAAATATAATCCTTACTCGTTTTGCTTTATTTTTTATTATTGACAAAATAACATTTTGTGTAAAATTCTTTGTTTACATAATAAAACTTCTTTGAGTTTATTTGTATAAGGAAGAGAGAATTAATAAACTTGCAATTGTTTATTTGCATTTTACTGCTATTGAAATGTTCCTTACTGCTATTGAATTCTTTTCTCACGAATGAAATTATAGATATATTTACATACACAAAATTGTGTGCTACATTTTACTACTTGTACCATTAATTATATAACACAGTTGATAATCTTGAAGTATGAACACATACTACAACTGGAACAATGTAATGGTGGATTCTGGATCGCAGAAATCGATGATATAATCCATTATGCGAAGTCAACCGTACAGTTTATATTTTTTATTATTCAAATATAATTGTTACATCCTACAAAAAGAATATACGTTTTCTTCGTCAACCCAACAGACACCACGTATAAGTATGTAACTATACGTGTAGTATAAATTAGGGATGGATTTAGGTATTTGTATATTGTACTATATTTTAGATTATAAGATAATTTTTTACTTTAACTTAATGCATATAAATATTATTTATATTCAACATATAAACGACTGAAAATTTTAGCTTACTGACAACAGTATAAATAATTATGTGTTTTAAGAAAAAATCAACTTGATTAATAAAAATATTAATGAACTGTCGATGTAGCTGTTTTCGTTGAATCTTAATTTTCAAACTGATATTTGATATAAGCAAGTCATTTGTATAATATTATACTATATTTGTACTATATGTTGAAATTTTTATTTTTTTGCCATCAAGGTTATCCGAAGTCCATGGTGTACTAGGACGTTGAATTTGGCTTGAGGCGGACTACGATACTGTTTAGTAAAAAATACAAAGTGCCATTTAAAAAAAAAGGAAGGTGACGTTAATTAGCTTGATTGAAGTTTGATTGACTTTGATTAAAGTGACATTTATAAAAAAATGTTTTTCGTAGTTTTTTTTACTGCAATGTATAGATAATTAAAAACTGACCAACTTTTCTTAAACATATTTTTTGTCACATTATCGCAAGTACTTGAAAAATCGTGAAAAGTTTTACGCGGGACACCCTGTATAAGAGAAATATAATAAATTCTTACAAGCAAATTTTTGTATTAGATTATTTTGTTTTATATTTTGATGACTTAAATTATACTATTAAATTGCAAATCTACGCAGAATAGCAGTTATGGCACCATAAAAGAATTTTAAAGCATTGCATACTGGGTGTCTCGCATTTGATATAACTGTTGAATGATAGCTGGTACAATAAAAATATAAAAAGACTTTTATTACTATTTTTATGCAAAATACTACTGTGTAAAAAGAGATTTTATACCTTTAATTTTTCAAGTCCTTACAACCTTCAACTCTGCAACTATTGACTTTCTCAAAATCATTTCAAAGAAACATGCTGGGCTTGTCTTTTATGTATTTTTATAATATTATGACAAAATTATAACATTTCATTTAAAAAATACGGGAGAGCTTTTTAATTTACAGCACATAAAACAAAAGATTGTAGTCTTATATGAGAACTTTCTTCTAGAAAATTTTCCCTATATAGGAAAAATTTGGGAATTGACAATATGGAAAGAGCTCTTTCCATGTAGTAGTTAACAAGTACAGCTCTTCTGCCAGCAGTGAATTCTTCAATACCCCAATATCGGTAAACTGCATAATCATATCGCCATACATAATGTTCGCAGCCAACCGAAAATTGTGAGGGATCCATCACGTCCCACTGATTCGATCTCTCACCCAGATACTGCCGCACACAAATTGTATCAGCGTTTAAACAAAAATTTGCGATCGCGTTTTCTGAACAGGAAAACATGGGATCGACTTTTATTAGTGATGTGCTTCTCGAAACCTGAAAATCTCTTGAAACACAAAAAAGTTTCGGGTTTCGAGAATTTGAAACTTTGCACTCTTTTCAGAATTCAAAATTCTCAAAACACAAATAAAAGAATTTATAAAACTAATGAATAAAAATCGTTCGTAGCGCAGCTTGAGAATACTTGATCCACATATTGTTATACGTATATTCCGAGTATACATATACATATGTATAAGTAGGTTGACACTCAATTGCGATCGTAGATCTGTAGAACAAGCACGTGGGATGTATGTGAGGTTGAAAGATTGTATGACATCAATCCCTGAAATAAAATATTCCTCTAACAAAACAAACTCACCACTTCAAGTTTTAAAAGTTTCGAGTTTCAAGAATTTCGAAATTTTATAAAGTTCCGGATTCAGTTTCTAAAAATTAAAAAATTTGCTTCTGGAATTAATAATTTTTAATCCTAATGTAAATGTCTGTCAAATCAACCAAATTCAAATGTCATATTTTATAAGATACTTTTTAATTGTTTTTTAAGATCTATCTTTTAAAACTATCCTTTTAAATGTTTTTTTATTTTTTTTTAATATATTGGAATATTCAAGCATGAATAGTTTCAACTTATGAATCGAATACGTAGGACAAAATTTTATAAAATATTTTTATGATAATAAAATTTATTTCATTTTTATTAAGGAAATACGTTTGCTTGCTTTATTTCCATAGCAGTCGAAAAGATCGTTATAAAGAAGGGAAGAAATACCGAATGAAATTTTATATTGACACACTTTGACGTCGATGGAGAAGGGAGTCGGAGGTGGGTAGACAAGAAACATGGGAACGATTGAAAGGCAGAATGAAAAAGATCGAAAGGAGTAAATGAGAGGGAACCGAAAGCCACAGCTTCCAATAGAACCGTGGCCTTCAAAAACCTTCAACCCTGTGAAAATCGATGTGAGTTACTATGGTTTCGTCACTAGCCATTCCGATAACGTATTTGCTTCCTTTCACTTTTCTCTTTGAGAAAAGACAAAATTACAAAAAGCAAGAAACTTACAAAAAAAAAACAATGAAAAGAACGTATAGTGCATAACTGTGAAATCATATTTATTTTATCTGTTAAATAGATGGTACAGAATTGTTTTCTTTATAAAATATAAACATTTCAAGCTTCTGTTCTTAAAAACATCATCATTATATTATATTTCACAAACACAACACATAAATAAAATTTTATTATTTATTTTGTTATTTAGATAATATATAATTATTATTTAGATGAAAGTAACAAAATAGAAATTAATAATTTTATTAAAGTTATACTAGAGTAATTTTTCATTTTAATATAAATTTAACATAACAGATATATTAATACATATCGAGTTTTTAATAGCATTTGTATAAACAATGTATTATATTTGTACAACTGGTTAAATGAATAAATGAATAAATGAAGTAAACAATCTATTGTTGTTTGACAGCAGGCTTATTAAATTTTTTAATTTGTGGAAAATATTAAAATTATCTTCATACAGTAAAAATAGATAGATACGTTAATCACCCAAACTTCCATCACCTAAATATTAGGGAATTTTAATTGTTTTGACTATAGATTGCTTACAGACAAAAGTATCATATTAAGTTTTAACTATTGTTATCATTACCCTCATTTAAAAAAAAAATGGGCATGCCCCACTTTAAAATAAACGGCTCAAATATAGTGTTGTCATGAAATTATATAATCGGAAGAACATAATGTCACTGTTTGCAGAAACAAAATACAATTTGAGAAGTTTTTTATTTTTAAATTTAACCAAATGTAAATGAAAATTATGTCAATAATGCAACTCTTCTGTAGCTACTTCTGTATTTTCAGCACATGACTTCTAGTAGAAAATTTGGAAAAATTAAAGACTTTCTAATCGATGAGAACGTTAAATTTTGCACAGCTACCAACAAGTTGCAATTTATTCAATATGTTGTCTAGTGAATTAATAAGATATTATACCTGTGCAAAAAAGTAGCAATTACTTTTGTACACTTTGAAGTGGGCTATATTTTTTTTCTACAAATTTTTTATTTCGTATCTTTAATGAAATGAATAATTTAGTAAGTCAATGTAAGATGGTTTCCATTAGTTGAGAAGTAATCACTCCAAAATTATGTGTACTAGTTGCCCCGATATTAATAAATTTTAACGATATTACGACCACATCTTTCTGTAATAATATAGTAGATTGAAATCGGAAAGCTTTTGCAAATAACACTACTGCTGAAACATCTGCTACAAGATATAAAGTCTTCATTGCGATCCAAACCATCTAATATAGAGTAATTGCCGAAAAATAAGTAAAATAATCAGCTCTTTACAATTAAAAACACAATAAATAAATTAAACCGTTCTTGCAAAGAGGACTGCGGTTGAAACACTCTATAAAATGGAAAAGCAATCCCAACTCTAAAACTAATCCTAAGGCAACCTCACTTTAAGTAATTGTAACCCTAACTTTAACTACAACCAATCCAGAAGTTGGTGTTATCAGTTGCAGCACAATATATAACAGTAAGTATTTTCCAATATCAATAGTTAGAAATAAACAAACCGAAAAATTTTTGTAAATGCGACCATCGTGCAAAAGTTGTTTGCAACATGTAAAATGTTTCATCGTCATCAGTACATCTATTATGAAATAATCGCTGGAGATACATAAAGCAATTTGCTTTCTGTAATCACGACAATTAAAAATAAACAAATCTAAAAACCATGATAAATGGGTCCACCGGAGGAACATCCGCTACAAGATGCAAAAGGATTTGCCCCGATGGGCTCGTGTATTATAGGGTAATCATCAGACAAACATAAACATATTCGACGAATAATAAGTTTGTCGCAATAACAATAGTTAACAATAAAATTAAAAAACTGTGGTAAGTGGTAATATTGGGAAAACATTCTTTAGTAAATGCAAAAGATTTCATCTCGATCATATCGTACGTTGCTGAATAATTACTGGGCAAGCATACAAAAATTATACTGATTGAATCGAAATATACAACCGACCTTTTTTCCGAAGTCGATTAAAAATGAATTGGACGAGTGAATCGGGTCATCAATATTCGAAAAAATCGATATTTTGTGATCCACGGTCATTTTCTCGGCTTTCGATGCGAATTTAGGTTTAAAATTGAATGCACAATTCTTTTGTGATTAACAGAAATGCACTGTGCATATTTCATCTCTACCTATTTATATTTTTAAACATTTGTTTACTTTTTAACAACTATGTTTAGTTAACGAGAACTGTAAATTAGATCTTTTGGCGCCCGATGTTTTTTTATGAAGATAATTTCAGTTATTTTTTGTTTCCTTTTTCTTTAACAGTTTAAGAAACATTATAGATAACACATAAATATTTTGAAAATTTTATGAACATGATAATTTTTGAGAATTTTATTTTGTATTTAGATTTCATAGAAAGAATTTTTTATTATAAACGTTTTATAAACATACAAAGATTTCTATGGACTCTCTTTTATTCCTATCTTTAGTTTAAAGATTGTGTCCTCTGCAAGCAATTTCTGTGCATTTTGCCCTTTTTATTAAACAACAAAAAATTAGCTGATAAGACGGTTATTGATCGTATAATTATTTCGTGAACAGAACATATGAACATGATTATTAAAAATTGATTCTCAAAGTTGTATTTTTAAATTGAATTATATCTTTTACTAAAGTAAAATGTTTCTAAAATATTTAATCCCAATTCCAGTTCTTTAAAGGCCCTTTCTTACTAGCGAAGTGACGGCAACAGTGTTGTTGTACGGTTAGACATAATTCAATTCGAAATGATGAATGTTGAAAATCGGTCAATGATGGCCGAATACTGAATTCAAATATAGAGCCATTTTTTTCTGTTTCATTCCACGACTGCCAACTTTTTTTTTGTTCTTGTTTTATCGCTTTTGCCTACGCTTTTCCCTCCTTTTTCAGATTTATCATTATATTTACTTATGTAATACTTTTATGTTAAATAAAGTGTGTGTGTGTTGGCCGATCACAGTTATTGATATTTCGTGAGTGTTCCTGTTTAAATTCACAACAATTAAAAATCGTTAGAAGTTATAAATAGAATGTACAGAGTAAGGACGCATTATTATGCAATGTTATAATATAAGATATTAATGTACACAATAAATAATAAAGACAATCTGAACATTATAATAAATACAACATACTTAATAAATTATTAATAGGAACAGCAATTATATCATAATTCTTTGCAACTTTAATAATGATATTTTAATGTAATCAAATATTTAAATGAAAAAATCGGTAATTGGTTTGAATTGTAGACTTTTCGATCTACATTCAACCGTTTAATTGGGCGGCTACAACTTTATATTTATTCATATGTTGTACTGAACAATTTAAAGAATAACTGCTTTTGATTGTTAATATCTTTTAAACAATCAGCCGTCTGGTCAAAAGATATACGAATGTTTAGTCGGATAATATCTGTAAGATGTCAAAGTTTCATAAATGAGTGAGTGTAACACCTGGGGAGTTCCCTCATAACGTGAAGAGGGAATTGAATTTGAGTACACAGATATAGAAGCACAATGATAAATCAACTGATATTTAATTTATGATAATTGCTACATTCGTCCCACGTTACCTTTGTCCCCGGTCTTCTCTATATTTAATCATCGGAGGTTAAATAATACATAATTAAGCCCTTGTGTACATTTGACGAGTCCGAATTATCATGACATTTCTGGTACTAAATTGCAGAATAATGAATCTTCTCGTTAATCGGTTTGAAATTTGAAACAACATTTAGGAAATTTGAATTTTCACGTACTTGTTCATTTTGGGGTATTTAATGAGGCCATTATCGAATGTGACACAGAAAATAGATAGAGCGTTTCGATGAAACCGCAGTGTCATAACGTCGCAAATAGCACTGAATATGTTATGTTTTATAAAAGAAATAACGATAATTTTGATGAACATAATTTTAAACATCTTGATTAAGAGACTTTGTACAAAAACTTTACGGTAAGTAGGTACTGTTTAATACTATCCGCAAACAGATAAGCCGGGTAAGTTCAAACTTTGGTCAACGTACAAAGAAACATAATATATAATCCGTAACGTTATCACGGAAAGTTTTAAACATTATAAGTATATTAAATACTTTATATTAAAAAGTACGTAAATATTAGGAATTTGGTAAATTAAATAATGAACTAGTAGTTAATACATATTTAATTTTTATTTAAACAGAAAGTTATGTATATGTATTTAATAATAACCGAAAGCGATATACTGTTACAACAATAATACACAAAGCTGATACAATCATTATTTAGCAAATTCTTAGCAACAAATATTGAAATATTCAGAAATTTAGAAATTAAAAATTTTGAAATTTCAGGGCTTGGAATCTAGGAATTTTTTAATTTAACAGTTTGAAAATTTAAGAATTTTGGATTGAGGATTTTGAAAATTTAGACACTTTCAAATTGGGCGATTTGGAAATTAAAGAATTTGAAAATTTCCATATGTTGGTTAGGAACAATTCATAGGATCGGTACTGGACACAGTATATCGTCCATTTTGAGTGTATGCACGTAATTATTCCTCTAAATATCAGACATGCAAAATAATGTTTCAGATGAAAATTGTAGTGTATCAAATGGAACATATAACACCCTTATCAATTTGATTTTGCGATGGATTGATTCTTAAAAGTATCAAAAATCGCGTGATGAGAAAATTCAAGTTTCTTTCAGTTTCACGAACCTTTTTAGCTAGTTTATTCCAACGTGCAGCGCAGTTTAAACGGATCTAGAAGGAGAATCATTACAACTTCATACTGTCCTTTGAACTTTAAATCGCGTTCATCCAAACGCGTTCTTTGTTCCTGTAAAAAGACCGTATTACCTTATTGATATTGAATGTCTCTCCATAACCGATTCAATCTTTCTCTTTGTTTGAGAGCGTTTAAATATAGCCTTTATTCTATCGTTTCACGTAATTTGGCTACGTCTACTAAGTTATTGGTTTCTCAAACAATTTTAGCCATTTACTTTAGCGAATTCGATATTTCTAGATACGTAAAGTTCGTAATGCGGTGTTTAAAACTAGTTGTATCTTAAGTAAAATATTTTACTATTTTTTCTTATGCAGTATTTCATAATTGAACATATTTAATATAGTTGTAACATGTTTCACGTGGATGAAAATTTTAGTTACATTTGTTGCATATGATGACTTCTTTCTTACGAGAGATTTTCCAAATTTTAATAACCGATTTTAATGAAACTTATATGAAAAAATATATAACCCATATTTTTTCTATAGGGAGTTACGCATATTGGGGGGGGGGTCGGTTTTCGAAGTTAGGAATGCAAAACATATTTTTCTGGATATATTTTCTCGTACTTACTTACGTCATAATCACGCATTTATCCTTACTAATAAGAGTAGAAAGTTGTCTGTTTGTTTGATTGTCTTTTTGTTATATTTAAACGGTTAAACGAATTTTATTAAAATTTGATTAGAGACGTGTAGGATAATTTAGGTGATGATGAATAAAACTCGCGCCTCGTTAAAATTAGATATATAAATAAATATATTTGAACTATAAACAACGCGTACTACAATAATTAACTCTGTACTATATTCGCCGTACACGTCGCTTTTTCTACTCCCTTCCTCGAAGGGCTTTTTGACCCACCTAGACCTCTCACCCCTACTTTCCTCGATGAATTTTTCCCAAAACGTAAAAAGGTTAGGTCGCGTGAAGGAGAAAACGCGTTGCCTTCCTTGCACCGTTAGACCTGCAAACACGCCGACTCTACCATAAATTAAGCTACACAGTTACACTCGACAAATCTGACTATCCTACAGACACTATATGCGTCTTTAATTGGGACATAAAGTATGTAATATTTTACTATTCTAATTAGGACCCAAGTAGCAAACATAAAATATGAAGCAAATAAATGGAAACAAAAATAGGTGTACAACTTCGAAAAATTAAATACGTTGTACGAACTCTAAGAGATACGTTGATATAACGTATGAAAAATATATTACTATTTGCGAAATTATATCGCCGCTTGTGTGAATTTTGTATTGTCATACATACAAGGAAATTTTTTAATTTACTTCAAATAAAAATGAAATATCATTTGTTTGAATTTTATAACGCTTCTTCGTCTCAAGGGCTTAGCTGAAATTTTACATGTAGATTCTGAGGGATAACAGGTATTCACGGCATATTCCATTCCGTAAGATAACAGAAACTTCAACTGCAATCCGACTCGTATAATATGATAAAAAGAATACAAGGGGATACGGTTACAACGAAGTTAGGTCAGATCAGCATTACATTAAGTCAAAGTCAGGTAAGTTTAAATCAGGGTTTGGTTAGATTATCATTAGGTTAACTACGGTAGATTAATTAGAGAGTAGGTTACATTGGCACTTGCTTCGATTGACGATATATTAGGTCAGATTATTGGTTAGATCATTCCTTAGATCGAGATTAGGTTATATATGGGGTTACTTTAGGTTAGGTCTCAATAAAGTTACAATAAAGTATGTTCGTTAGATCGGTATATGATTAGATTAACGTTAGTAGATAGATCAAAGTTAGTTTTGCGTTTAATTAATTCTCTGTTGCGTAATGCGTATACCAAATTTAGGTTTGATTAGTTAGAAATTAGAACATTTTGAACATACCTGGATTATATGTATGTATGTAAAATTAATTTGTAAACATACTTGAAACTATGAACCGTTGTTTTTGAAAGTCCATTAATTCATACATTAAGATATTTAAGGGTTTGCGTTTGAATCTCCTTAAAACTATTAGCAAACCTTAATCAATTCAGGTACTGTTTCTAAAATTATAAACTTGATAAATTATGCAATGATAGTTAATAAAAGTGTTAAAGAAAATAACCGATATATTGTCTGTAAATAGATTTATACCATTTTTGATAATTACATACTATGACAAATATAAACAATATTAAATTCATGTTTTCTTCCTTTTTATTGTAAAAAATGATAATTAAAATGAAGACATATAAGTAAAGGAATAATCAAGTTAGTTAACAAACAATTTCAGTTATATTATAATGAATCATAAATAAAAAAATATGAAATATAAATTATATTGTGAAGATAACTAATAATAACAAACTTATTCGTATTTCAATCTTACTTCTCCTTTACTTTAGCATAATGAAGTATTTATAACGAATAAGAGATATGAAAAGCAGAGTCGTATCTTTACATAATATTTTTCTCTTGTTATAGGTCTTGAAGTTGTGTACAGTGTTAACATAGTGATCTAGCTAGAATTTTTATGCCTTCCTCGTGTTCTGAATAAATCGAGAACTTTAAGTTTCTCGTTTTCTTCCATAGAGATTTTGTAGACAATTTTTTGTGGTTCATCTCTTTTAAACCTCATTCAAGGTATAATTTCTCTGTCTGAATTCCTCTTTTATTCAATAATACCTCTTCTAGCGATTTGGTTAAGACAAAATCTTCTTGCTTCATTTCATATAAAATGGAGCCATTTCTTCAACAGTTGTTTCAAGTATAATGGGCTTTTTTCACGTTCAACAAAAATATTCCCACGATAACATTTTTCATTAATTTATGAGAATATAGTATACCATTGACTGAGTGACTATAAATATAAATCTGTATTTAACTAAAACTATAATTAACGCATTTTTTTTCCAAAAATGGACTTATACTACTTTAAAAAAGAAGTTTAATATGACCAAGGAGTGCAAGAAATTATAAAAGCAATTCTTTTTTATTAACTTAACATATGATATTTTACTATTATTGA
Organism: Megachile willughbiella; assembly: GCA_945859595.2. Taxonomy (NCBI): domain Eukaryota; kingdom Metazoa; phylum Arthropoda; class Insecta; order Hymenoptera; family Megachilidae; genus Megachile; species Megachile willughbiella. The sequence goes on from OX243798.1 coordinate 4,232,510, forward strand.
AATCTTTGAAAAACTATTATTGAAAGCTAAAAATTCAACTTTGTCATTATAATAGCCATTGTAATGACAAGCTTAAAAGGTTAAATTTTTCACATTTTTTACGGTACGTTTTTAATATTTTATCAAGTGGCAATTATATCTATGTTACTCAACTACTTATTGAATATTTTATGTTTTTTACATATATTTTTATTTCGTTTCTATCAAAGAAAACATTAATATTCAATTTTTGTTCAGAGATATACGTAATAAAAATGTACAGTATGGGGCGATATTAGCACCTTAAATATCTTCGAATCTATAAGGCCCAGAGAAAAATTAGTGTAACCAAAATTGTACGGTACGATGGGATCATATAGCGATAATAATTATTGTCCAAATGGAGGCGCTGCGGAGATATGCAGGTCATCTTTGTTTGTATCATCGAAATCTTTCCAACATGGAGAAATTTCGTGTCTTAAAATAGTGCTCAAAGTTGAATGAGGAGGAGGGTTAATAAAAAATTAATTAGACAAATTTGAGCCTAAAAAATCATAATAATTTATTGGCTCGAATAATGTGATTTAAGGGAAAAAGCCTTGCGGCATAAAAAACCCTTTTTAAATATGTATATATTTATCGTCATTAAACGGTGAAAGCGTGTATGTGATTGAGTGTGTTTGTTAGTTGATTCGAGGAGCACAAGGTCTCACTCAAATAATGATACAGTTCGTGTTATAATCCACATTGCGTAGGATTGTCCACGACGATTTATTTGAAGAGTATAGGGTCCCACTCAAATAGTGTTATGTTTTGCGTTCGTTACCACCTTACACTGGCTTATTCGAGGAGTGTAGGGTCTCACTCGAATAATGTTATGATTTGCGTTCTTTACCACCCGACACTGGCCTATACACTCTTATTTGCTCTTATCTGATCTATTTAATGATATTTAGGATTATGTACTGAAATTCACATCTATGCACTTTTCTTGTAGATAACAGAAACACAATAACAATTTATATTCTGGGCATCTTAACGTACACATCTCTAGAATGACTAGCCCTAAACAAGTGTCTATCAACAAATTTTATGTTCATTTGTATAGGTTTAATTTGTAAGGGATTAATTTATGACGATATTGTACCAGATTGTGTGATTATAAATATAAAAAGAGGATATCTATATCTGACTGAAATTACCATTAACTCATTTTTTGCAAAAGTGGACTTATATCACTTTAAAAAGCGACTCATATATTCTCCTATACATGTACAGAAATAATACAGACATACTCCATTTCACGTGTAAAAGTGTGGCAAAGGTGCCCTCATAATGTCCAATTATTCCTTAAACGTAATAATATTCATAATTTAATTATATGGGTCAGAGAATGCGCGAGTAGACAGTATAGTGGCCCTTATATGAAGTCAAGAGGCTGTAAATATATTAAATAATAGATTATTTCTTGTATGTTTTAATTATTTCCTGCTGAAAGTGCATACGTAATTGATCATAAATTTAATGGCTACATAAGTATACTTGTATATTTTTGGCCGCATTAATTTTTCTTTGAATTTCAACGGTCTATAAATAAACGAAGCTCATTACTTGATAAAGGCAATACAAACAGCTTTTATTACATTACCGTGGTGAAACGTGTTTCGCTTCACCATCGTTCAATTAACACACTATCGGCAGACGATGTTTTACGTAAACTACTGTCTGCGGTAAACGTAATTTAGATATTCAAATAAACTTGTTGATTTAAAATTACATTTGATTGCTTCAATTGTCAATGATCGAACTTGAACATTTTGTAAATGTACTTGTATTTTTAAATTTAGTAAATTTACTTATATTTGTACGTTTCGTAAATTTACCGAAATATCACAAAGAAAATAACACTTAATATGTATTCCTCACTCAGAAATAATCAGTAAAAATATTATAAAAATGAAACGTTTATTTTTCGTTAATATCATTAACATTTTTTGTTTGAATGAGATTTCTCAAAGTATTACATTCTATATAGAGAAATAACCATTTAGAAATGTACAAACTCACTGAAGTTTGTACAGGAAACAATTTCTGTTTCTCTTATTATGCATGAAACAATTTGTGTTCGATTATTCTTCCCTACTGACAAACCAATAATTTATTTAGAATAAAATAGACGATCAACGGTTTATCTAATTTTAGGCAAACCTCTGATAATGTGTTAGCTGACTATCTGAATACACAACCGGAAATTGCTTTGGAATTGCAACGAGCAAGTGTGATTTTGCAAATTATACCTGTTCGATTTCTAATCGGGATTTGTTCTGTTTGTTTACTAACATTCCATGCAATTTATGGGTAAACTCCAATTAATTAATGACACCACAAACATTAATTCTAGTGACAAGAACAATACCGCATGTGTCCAATCCGTTCTATAAGTAAATCTGCAGGTTGTTAGAAGATAAAGATTCAGAAGTACGTATTTAATATAATAGTAACGAAGTATTTAATATAATCTGAGTAAGATTAAGTATTATATTATATTATCAGAAATATAAATTCTCTGCTTCAGATATTGAGAGTGTTTGATAAAACGCACAAACGAATAAAAATTCCTTCGTTTTTAAGCAAATTGGACGATAAAACTTTCATTAAAAAGTGAGAACGATATAATAACGAGATTTTAATTAAAAGCAAAGAGATTACGAAAAAATTTCGTTGCAAGAATTACTGTGGACATGCACGTATTATTGCACGTGGATTTCTAGCGAAATACCAATTATGTGCTTTTCTACGCAACAATGTTAGAAAAATTATTAGTGAAAATATATGTTATAAATAAAAATGTTATTTAACTTCCTGCATGTACTAAAATCAACATACATAACTAATAATCTAAATGTTCTTAAATATAAACGTGTGTACACTAGAACTACCGGCATTAAGCGGAAAAATAAGTAAGTACTAAAATGGCAACTAACATATGCAATCATCTTTTATTTCTAAAAAATATGACAGACTTTCTACAAAAGCATGGCAATAAAATTTTGTAATATAAAATGTGAAACCTGAAACCCGCCATTTTTGTCTGGTTGATAGTTCTAACGTTAACTGTACACAAGTTAATAATAAGTTTAACGTTACTAAGCGCAAATGTATTTGACATAAATATTATTTAATACAAGTAATAACACTTTAAAATAAAGTTGAAACACAGTTAATACCAATTAACCAGTTTATTAATAAATTTTTTAAAGCAAAACCAGGATTTTACACCAGCACTAAGTTTTGGGATTTGTCTGTTTATTGTTTTTATTTTTTATCATTGTTTATAAGAAACTATAGGAACTCATTTTCTATTACGTACTTTTTGGTAAGAAACAGCCAAATGTTCTTTTCAAATAATAATGCATTGCTTGTATTTTGATTCGTTCTCCACTTGTCCCTATTTTTGTATCTTTATAAAATTTCGTTTAAAATAATAAGGTAAAATTTGTTACTATAACTAATGTATCATTACTAACTTTACACGAAGTAAAGTATTACAATCAATAATGCAGTAGGAAATAAAAATGATACACTTTTGAAACAATAATTTTTAATTTATCGGGTAGTAATGCTAAATTAAACGCGTTATTATTAACAACAAAAATATGAATATTCATATAGCAGATAAATCTAACAGGAAATCTCTCATGCGTTGATTCTTGGAGATTTTTGAGGATTGAGTAATAATTTTGGGATTTTATGATTTGCGGATCTACAGATATCATTAAGGGGTTTGTCTAGTTCAGGATTTTGAGATTCAGAAATTTGAGGACCTAGAGATTTAGAATTCTAGGAATTTAAGGATTTTAAAACTTGAGAACTTCAAGATTTGGAAATTTACGGGCATGAGGATCTCGTGATTTGATGATTTAAGAATTTGGGAAACCAGAAATTTGTGGATCCAGTAATTTGAAAATCTAGGAATTTAGGTATATGCGATATGAAAATTTAAGAATTTGGGAGTCTTGAAGTTTGGAAACCTAAGTCTTTTAGTTTGGGTTGACCTGAAGACCATCATATGGTACATGGTTGAATTCGTTTGATATACGCTTTCATATGATGCAAAATATAAGTATTGTATCACATTCAAGAAACTGAATGTCATCCTCACTTCTCAAGAAATAATGCAAATATAAGAATTTGATACGTGTCCACACATTGTCAATAAAACATACTAACCTCTTTCGTCTTCCATCTTTTTTGAAATGCTTATCATTAAAGGTAGAAAAGCTCTGGGTAATAAATCTATGAACACCCTGTATATCAGCATATTAAGATTTTTTGCCGATTTTTGCTTCGACTAAACCAGGGGTCGGCAACCTTTCTGGAGTTAAGATCCATTTTTTGTCCCAATATGATAAATTATTTTTTTAAAGAGCCAATATAAGTATTGTACATACATCGGTAATATATATTAGAAAAAATAATATAACCATTATCTACTGTGAAACATATATTAATTGTGAAATCAAAACATTCTATTTTGCGTAATAACAGAACATATTAGTCAACGTATTAAAGAAAACAGAAACAGTTTTTGGTTTTTAGTGTGGCGTCGGTGAGTGTGGAAAGCAAGGTTAACTAAAGCTAGTTTTACATGTATGCGATCTGCCGCGCATTTTGATGTGTGCGCAGGATTATTATATTTGTTTGGCAATTGCAATATTGCAGTTAATTTTTCAATATGTATTATTAAACTACTCAAGAGCCACAAGTATGATTCTACTGAGCCGCAGGTTGCCGACCCCTGGACTAAACCATGCTATAGATAATTAGTGTTTGGACTTGTACGCTTCAGGAGAACCATTACATTGTAAACGAAAACGTGCAGCACAGGCACAGGACAGTTTTTACTTTAATTTATTACAGTGCACCATAAACATCGCCAAAAGGCAAAATCGGTTAAGTGGTGTTATAAATCTACCACATCTGCAAACCATAAGGAAGGATCATGGGGTGCTCGACCCATACTTAGGACTTTTTGAAATCCTGGACACTTCACTCACACTACCTGACGATGACCAGGACATTGGAGGCGTGAACTTGCCTAAACAACAGAAAACACAACCGCCTTCTTGCCGATTGGAGAACCAATCAGAGAATTCATCCCCATCATCAACCTTCAAACCGAACTTTTAAAAGCAATGTTTTTGCAGAAAAATATCAGATTTTTGTAACTCGTTCGAACTAACAGAGCAAAATTCTCCAGGCGTACTCCTGTGTATTTTACTAATTATTCGAGCGAACTCTCGCATAGTCGTTACATTGTTATATTTTATAAGTTAGATTTATTTCTATTTCAAGGTAGTACATTTAGTTATACATACTTAACACAGTGCACTTGAGAAATATTTTATTCCGAAATTTCCCGGTGCACAAACAATTAGAAAAGTGTCATAGAGTAACCTCTATCACTAAACAAAGTTTACCCTATGGTATGTATTTGAAAGAAAGCCTAGTATAAAGCGAAAAGAAATCGTGAACGTTTTTGCCCTTTTAAAGAATTAGTGACGTGGAGTGTCCCGAAAAGGTCATACGAGTGTACAACAGTATATTTTCCATGAAAAATGAACGGAAAAGCCATACGCCACTTTGCAGTCTGCGGTTTCGTTTTTGAGCTATAAACGATTGAAAATTGGATATTTGACTTCTGGCGATGTTCAAACGGCAAGTGGTTGAGTGGGTAACAGGAAAGTACGTGCAGAAACGTGTGCGAACATACTGCAGGTACCCAATTCTCAAACGTTTATGTTTGTGAAATTGTAAAAGCCGTTTCGATTTGTTGGCGGACAAAGCGTTTACATTTCTCACACTGCAGACACCATGCATTTCATACGGTCAATCACCAACTTTTTGCCGGTGTCAGTCAATTTTTATATCTCTATAATTTCATATAACACTCGAAATATTTGTCCCGCACTTTTTTCACCTGGAAATGTTCTTTTTAAAGCGGTGGCAACGGCCATAAAATTAGAATCGCAAACCATTCTTTGTTGAATACGTAAGCTTTGTTGCAGAAAAAAAGTTTAACAATTTAACCAACGTTTAATTAGTTTAGGTATGTGTGCTTGTTTCCGTGTAAACAGATTTACAAGAAAGACATTTGTTTAAACTTTCTGCTAATTTCCTTGACAAGATATTAAACATTTCTCCTGAAAATTTGTACATTTAAAATATGAACCAGTACAAAGAAAATAAAATGGGCAACGCATAATTTATAATTTTGCATGCAAGTGCCATTTTATGGCAAGCACACTTGATTTTCGTTGATTTTACGATTTTCGTTGCTTCATACAATACTTCTTTTTACGTAATGTAGTTTTACACGACATTTCCGTGATATTGCTTTCAATATCATTAAAATTTACAATTTTTTCATTATACGTACTTCAGGATAGAGTGCGCAACATAAGTTCCTTACACAATCAAATATATGTTGGGTAAACAAAAGAATATTTAAATAGTACGATAAAAAAATATTAAACTTTATATTTCTACAATAGTTTTGGGTACTTAAAAATCTTCAGCATTTCTAGTTAGCTTAGCATAATTACATTAAACAAAAACTTGGTAAGTTTTTCAATAAAATCTATACTCCCTGTATGATCGTATAATTAAATAAATAAGATGGGTGGAGGTTAAATTATGACTATTTTAAAATTGTAGATGTTCAAAATGACCACCAACAACTTTAATATCATCTAATATTTCTGCCCTTATTTTTATGTTCGATTAATATTCCTAATAGGTATACATTTTATTTATTTAGAATTTTATTTAGAATCGTTCATACTTATTTCATAGAGTCTGTATTAAAAAGAAGACATACTCTGTTTTACACAAATTAAAATGGTTCCATTTGTACAGTGTTATTATTACTAATTCATTGTTCATTCGAACTAAAGATCACTTGATTTTGTATTAAAAATATTGATAAAATGACTGCATACACATTTTCACAGAAATTTAAATTTCAAATCGATATAGGGTAAGTGTTATTCTGCGGTATAGTTTAAAAGTCTGAAGCTAAATGATACTTATCAAATAACAATTTCTTATTATTATTGCTTTATTGTTTAACTTTCTTCTAAGTTTTGTCCCTGTTCGTTATTTCTACTCGTATTTAATACAGTTTAGAAATTTTTTCCTTTTTTTTTTGTTAATCACCGAACATACATAAGGCTGTATTATTAGCTGCCCACATGTTAGAGATATTTAATCAAATGGAATTTAAAAATCTGAACTTTCGTTAATTTCAAAATTTAGAGAATCGAAAGTTTTAAAAATTTGGGGATTTAGAAATTTGTAAATATAGAAATTTGGGAATCTAGAAATTTGGAGATCTAAGAATTTGAAGACTTAGAAATCTGGAAATTTGAATACTTGAATATTTGGAGTTGGAATTTGGTTATTTGAACTTTTCGAACAAGCACGTTTGCACCATGACAATGTAATTGCTGGCAGAAAACCACTACGTGAAAGTTAAATCAAATAACGAATAAAACAATTAAAAATAAAATCCGGTTATGCATTATTTACAGATAGGGGATAAACTAATTCTTTATTATTAACTTAAACCAAGTAAATCGAATTTGTTCGATATTTGTATTCGTTATTCGAAAGAAATAAGGGATATGCTTCCGAATAATCCCCATCAAGTTGAGTGCTGAAATTTTGTGTGCATATACAACTTTTCATGAGAATTCCATATCCGTTTTCAAAATCAACGGGTCTCTTACGGTTCGTGAGATATTTCTAACAACAAGTAAACTATTGATCCATCTATTGATTATTCAGCCAGTTAGACTCCTTTCATAAGGAATTAAAAGAGAATTAGGTGAACAAACCAAATATATTTCAGTATACATATGCATGCACATCATTGCAGAAATAAAAACCATTTTTACATACATATTTATTTCAGTCTAGTATCATGTTGCATGCAGTATCACAATTTGTGTGAAGCCGAGTAAAGAGTGACTAACAAATTATTATATAAATGTAGACTTATGTAGATGTAGACTTAACCCGCAGCAGTTGTGAGCTTCTTCATCTTCAGGTATATTCCACCTCGAGCTGTCGTGGTGAGTCCTCTGGGATCCAGAACCATTGGATCCAGTGTCTTATCACAGGTCCTCACTTCGTAATCCTTGATCACTTGCACTATTCCGAGCTTCGATTGCATAAGTCCCAATCGAGAACCTGAAATAAAAATTACCATAAGCAAAAAATATCCATATCCTTATAAAACATTTGCGAACATAAAAATATAGAACTTTCGATTATACATATAGTTATTCATGGTATACTATTTACATATTCCTCCGATAAATAGCTCCTGATGTAAAATTTGTTCAACGAAGAAACCTATCGATACAGTCGACAAACAGACACATATAACACTAACCGATACAAATACGAGGTCCCTCGCCGAAGGGGAAATATGTAAAGTTTGGTCTCTTCTGTTTGTTCTCTTCGGTGAACCTCAATGGGTCGTACTTGTCCGGGTCAGGATAGTACTCCGGGTCACGGTGTACTCCCATCATGGGTATGTACACTGGTGTACCTTTCTCCAGTACCAGATCAGAATTTGGTACTTTGTAATCCTGGCTTGTGATGCGATCCAAGAATGCCAGGGGTGGATACTTTCGGAGTGTCTCCGAAATTACCATATCGAGGTATGGTAGTGTCGTAATCTACAGAAAAGTTCATTGAACTGTTATTACGATAATGTCTATAAATTTTTACATCTAAACAAGTGCTAAGCAGTTAGTGAGTCGACGTCATGCTACTCATATTAGGGTGACATATGAATTCATGCTTAAGTTTGGCACACATTTCATGAGAAATGTTGTCAACTATCAAATTGTATATCGTATACAAGTTTGTAAATTTTGTTAAATTAGTATTTGAACAGTATGTAGTAAAAAGAACTAACTACGTTTACAATAATCATTCAAATTTGTTGAAAATAAATCTGACCGTTAGATTTTTTTACGAAATTAATGTAACAATTAAAGGGATAAAGTAATATACTTCTTGTTATATTAATATGTGAGGGAAAAATTTTTCAAGGTTAAGGGGAGATTGCTTTCTTTTATCTCAACAGTTTCTGTTCAGTACTAAGAGCGTGATAAAATCACACAGCTGTCGAAATCAACTATCAGCAATGAGATAAGACGACCATTATGTGTTTTTAATCATTCCGTACCATTTCGTAGGTGATCTTGCCGCCAGACTCTTCAAGGGCTTCATGAATCTCGTTCCTAAGAGTTTGTTGAATTTCAGGGTGCAAAGCGAGTTCGTACAACGTAAAGGACATGGTAGTAGAGGATGTTTCAAAACCACCAGTGAAGAATATGAGGGCCTGTGCTACCAAATCATCACCGTTGAATTCTGAAATATCAATTTAAAAATAATAATTTGGAGAGAGATTCAGATTTTCCCTTAATCGAAAGAAGTAAAAATTATACCTAATTGTTTATAATAACATACACCACCCAGAAGGTTATATCTACACTTTAAGTTATAGAAACTGTAATAGTAGAAAATCCTTTCAGTTATTAATTTTTATTTCCAATAAACTCAATTCATGTATTTACTGAAATCTAACTTATTTGGGTGGGTAACTTTCATATATTCATAAAAATTACTTGGAATAAGTTAACTAAGACAATTCCTACTAAAATAGTCAGATCCTGGTGAGAATTCATGCGTCAGAACAATGTAAAGTGTGCAACGAAATATTAATTTAAAATTCAGAGTCTAATTTCACATTTCAATCCTTGCATATTTTTACTATCATTAGAATGCACTGATTTGCCTCAGCTCCCATTAGCAAATTCGTGTAATATTTCATAACTGTACAAATATCTGAATTCTTATTTATAATATTTTATACTGCAAACATTATTTCTGTATATCATGTTACGAACTCAATTGTTTTTCGTTCACATTCATAATAATTGTAAAATACTCATGAATATTTTTCCAACACATGCAACCTGATCGGTTTGTCTATTTTGATTGCATCATCGAAGCGATTTCCGATATAAATTGATCTTAATTGATCTTATTGACATAAATTACACTCACGGAATCCAGCCATATCGTCGTCGTTTTCATGCTTCCGTCTCAGCTCGATAAGAAGATCGATGAGATCGTTTCTCTTCTCTTGCGATTTAATTCGTTCGTTGATTGCCTGCCAAAAAACGTCGCGCAAGAATTCACTGGTATCTTTCCCGAACACTTTCGGTCGAACATATTTGACGTATTCTGGCAGGAAAAACACTATTGTGAATTCTAGACCTCGTCGTAGGTTAAAGTCAAACAGTTTTCTGCCAACAGCTCTGAATGGTACATTTGGATTTAGCAACGATCCCACCTGCAAACCGTATGCAGTACTGCCAATCATGTCGGTGGTGAAGTTCGCACAAAGATCCTTCACTTCGATCACTTTTCCGTCACCTTGAAGAAACATTTAACTTTTATGGTATTACGTAAGCGTAACCTTTAACTATTAACCTCTTAGACATCTCCATCTCCATCTCTCTATACGACGGTCCACTATAATGGCTTTCGCGAATCTCATCGTAAATTACATAGTGTCACTATAGTGGCTCACTCGATCACCGTTTCAATTGAATGATTGCTCTCATATGTTTTGATACGCACTTTTTTGCCTTCACCATGTCCTATAAGAGTATGGACAAATCTTACAAAAGTACATTACATGTAAATAAAAAGTAACGACAAGTAGTTTAGGCACTATAGGAGCACCTCTTTGCACTAATACACGATATTGAAAACATTTGGAAATTACATATTTTGTGAATTTTCTAAAAAAATAAATTATCAAAGTTAAAGTATATGTTATCTTTGGGAAAAATTATAATTTAATCATCAAAAACTTCATTTCAATGTACTCGCGTAGAGAACTACATGCCGTACAGCCGTACAGAGAAGCAGCGTAAAGTTCAGCTGTGCCTAAGAGGTTAAGGAGATAAGTAGAAGAAAAAGAATATCTTTCTTTAAAATTAGAATGAAGAATTTAAATTTGTACGAGGTGTCTTCTGTCGCATTTGTTCGCTCTTTTAATAAAACTCAGTCGTTCAGAACCGCAGAAACAGTAAGAACCTAATTAACCAAGTTCAAATTTAATTTCTTTAACGGCGTAAATAACACTTACCTTCCAAATTCATGTTGTCCAAACACTTTTCGAGGTCTTTAGCGATCAGCAACATGAGGTCAAACATCTTCTTCAGCTTTCCCGTCGTGAAAATTGGTGTGAGTTTAATTCTTAACGGCTTCCATGTAGGATTCTTTATCATGAAAAGGTTCGCGTGTCCTAAACGATCGCGTTCACCGTCCGCCGTAGCGTTTCTATCAGCGAATACGTGGAAGTCCTTGACTAAAATATGTTTCAAAAGTTCAGGGTCACGCGCCAAAAAATATGGCTTGTTGAAGATATAGAAGCCCATGTAAGGTAGTCCTTTGGATTGGTTGTACAAGTCCTGCAGATATTCGCAGGGTGCTATCCTTCCGAATAAACAGTCGCGAAAATTTCCAAACAGCAAGCTCCTAGGGATCTCCATGACCCCGCGTTTCTCCCAATATTTGACATTTCGGGTTAGACGGTAATATATGTACGCCAAAATTGATGCGACGACTATGAGGCCGTCCAGAACCCAGTTCGCTGTTAGCAGAGCCATGTTGAACGAAGCTGAAAAACAAATACATTCTGACTTAAGATTCAATCAAAACTACAGACACAAATTTATTGATTAAATGTTTTGACAAGGAGGATTTTATAGTGAAAGAGTACGTCTCACGAGCAAGTGCTTTAGAAGGTGTTTAAAGAGAAAACAATGAGATTTAAAAAAATAACATTCTGTTTGTAGAAAATAACATTCTACAAACTTATCAGTAGATAAACCGTGATTAATGTCTGAGAGAATAAGTAAAGAACAATTAAATTTAATTTATTTATTATGAAACAGTCAATTGAGTTAATACTTGAACAGTAATCGAAGTCTTAGTATCTAATCATGGAAATGTTTGAGTAGTTACAATTTAAATTTGCTCAGTTTTATCAAACCACAGAAACAACGTAATTTCAATCCAAATGTCATTTTATTAAGAATGAAGACTAAAAACAGAGGAAAGGTCAGGCATTGTTGTGTTAAATTAAGAATCACCATAAATAAAAAATAATAGCTAATTACAAAATTAAGTAGTATTTAAAAATATTTCACTGGAGTATTCGATGTAAAAGGAATGTAACAGTGAAAAGATAAAAGATATTAACTACCATGAAATTGAAGCAAATTATAATTAATGATTTAATGCAAATTAGTATCGAGTATTAACTATGTTATATTAGGGTAGCATCACTATAATTGATTGAGGGCTAATGGAATAATGTCACCACAATTTACCGAAGTAGTATCACAATTTATTAGACACAACCATAACATTCCAACGATAAGCGATTCTTACGATTTACTGTCGAGAGTTAAAATGTAATATAATATACTGTAGCGGCGTATATAAGTACCGTACAGCTTCCCCTACCTTCTTAAACATCAAATATGTGCAACATCATCGTTTACATTCTATAGAATGGCGCTATCGAGAGATTCGTTGATCAGAATACTTGATATTTTAATTATTTTGTTGGAGAACCGGATTCAAATCAAAGTTTAACTTTAAATAGTTAATTTATTAACACACCAGTAATTCTGCTTTGGTTCTTAAGAACAGACAAATATAACAAACACGGTCGAGTACTTGTAGGAATCTGTCTCTCAAACCGGTGAGAAGTCCTTCAACAAAATTCCTTGCAGAATTTCGAGGGTGGCGGAAAAAACGGGGATTGAGTAGAATACTGACAGAAAGTGGGGTTTTTGTCTAGGAATATTAATAAGAGGGGACCCAAGGTGAAAAACAAGGAAACGGCATGGTAAAGAAAGTAATTGGCGAACATATGATTGAGACCTTCAACCATGTATAACATGACTTTACGTTTTAAAGAGATTAACGTACTATCTATGTCGTTCAAAGAGCGACCAAAGTAAATTGTTTACCATAACGTAGCAATTAAATTTATAACATTTTCTTGGGAGTGCAATCGTTGAGCTATGAGAATAAGTGCTAATTGTAAAGTGCAAGTTTGAGATTTTGTTACAAATCTGACGAGTCGATAAATTTGTGATGGAGTGAAACATTCAATTTGTATTCAAAATCTGTCGCCTACATTCTGGAAGACATTCATGAAATTGTTCGTATAAAACACTACAATTTTCCTGTTTATAAACACGAGTATAGTTATGAAAAAATATCAGATTTTCAATCTAATTTGCCAGCATGCTTTTGCATTAAAATTGTCTGAAATTCATAGAAGAATTGGAAAATTACCACTAAAACACACATTTTATATTACAGTAAATATTCGATATCTGCAAATCTCTCGGGTCTGAACTGTTGCACATATCGTATAGGTCCTACATTAATTGATGTTTTACCGAACATAGAAAAGGACAGCCAGTGAAGGATACCGAACGTTAAGAAACAATAACATATCGGTGGGACAAACCTAATGTAAGTATAAAACTTTTTTATTTTTTATTTTTTTCATATGAAACTTCTACTATTAGATTTTTTACATTTTTCTGATTAAAATAAGACTAAACACGACGTAATTCGGAATATATTTATTTGTAATTTCAAATGTTACACTTACATCGAGGATTTTACTCGAATAAGTTATTGCAAGTAAATATGAACCGAATTACGTCATGTTTGGTCTTATTTTAATCAGGAAAATGTCACGAATATGACGGAGAAAGTTGTATGAAACATTGATTCAAAATAAAAAAGTTAGCAACGCATTAACATTGTAAACAATTGAAGAGACTTTCGATCTTTGCCTGCGAACGATCGCAGCGTCTCTTTCTTTTTAACTCGCTATCCTCCTTTGCGTTAGAAACTTTTATCGTCAATTAAACCAGTAAATGTAGTCTAAATTATACCGTTCTTAGTCTCATTTTTATCTGGAAAATGTCACAAATATGTTGGTGAAAGTTTCATGTAAAAAAAGTCAATAATAGGAAAGTTTTATATTTGCATTGGCATTGTCTCATGGATATACACAACCAGGTTCACGTTATACTTCTCGACGCTCAAGCTTCGCAACGTCTAGAGGGGTCTTCCCTCAGTGGTGGAGATAAATATTTTGCACATATCGTATAGGTGATTTTTGCAGATATCGAATGTTCACTGTACAATTTATTTGTTTAGATTATTGATTCGAATAGTGCCTGAGATTGAAACTTCGTTGCCCGATGCAACATTGTAAACTAAACAGAGACATAACCGACAAGGTTACACGTGCTGCGTAGTTACAAGTTAATTATTTTTAATAGACACTCTTGTAGAAACAAGATATGATATTTATAAACGTATTAATACACTTCACTTACTGTGATACCGCTCAGGCTATCTGACAAATGAATACATGTTATCTACTTTCCTTAATCATTATATCTTCGCAACTATTACGCAAGACGTTTATCAGAAATTTTTTATAAAATTAGAAAACTCTAAAGGTCTTGACGCAGTAATTAACTGTTTCATTATACAGCAATATCGTCAAGTATTGATTCTACAAGATTCGGTATTAAAATATTATTATAATATACTATGGTACTTCGATAAACAGAATGTTAAAATATGACATTTGTTGTATTCATAATTTAACTAAATAAGTAATTTTTAATTTTTAAATACATAACAAGTTATTTATGTACATAGCAAGGAAATCTTTTGTTTTGTATTTATGAATATGTAACATCCCTGAAGAATTTTTCCTCAAGTATCTCGATGTTAATTTTTTATTACTTCAATTGTACTCTTAGTTTCGATTATCGACTGCATTTTCTTTTTGTTTTACCGACTGCAGCGTTAAACAAATCAGTTATCATAAGAATTTAATTAAATTGTCGGTAATATAAATATTCTTTAATTTGCGTATATTAAAATTATTAAATAATTACATTGTACAACAGCCAACTGAATTCGTAACTGCCACTATGAAATTCTTATGAGTTTTTGCGAGCTGAATACGAATCTGAAATCCGTTTTTCTCTAGGACGTACAGTTTTTGAGAAAATTAATGTTAAAGAAAATTGCAAATTTTCAACTTTGGAAATTTTTTGTGCTTTTACCATAGCAGCTGTTCAGTGGCTTTTTACACGAGAAAAATCTGTGAACTTTCCCGAATAAAACGATATAAATTGTTATTACATCGTCATCATTTAAATATGTTTAAATAATGATCAAAGTAAGAAAGACACCAAAAACGCACCAATTTTTGCTGAAATTTTTCAATTTATTTAAAAAACTATGGGCCTAGGCGAAAACCTAACCATCGTACGTGATAGAGCAGACATTTCTGCTGAAGAAAGTATCAAGCGAAGTTACAAAATCACTTTCGTTTTCTTTTTATAAAAAAAATAGTTCGGCAAAACACGCGCCGCTGCCAGTGGTACTCCATGTTGGCGCGTTGCGGCGTTCAATTATTCCCTTGCGCCAAGACTAGACAGGGCGACTATCGCGCCTGTCGCTCGAGAGAACAGAGCATCGCCTGGACGTGTTGCAGGGAAAACGTAACTGTAGGTTTCGCGGAGTTAGTTCCCGTAGGAAATAAATAACAACGAGACTTGGTTTAAGACTGACAGTAATACTAATTTTATGTCTAGGTTTTCTTTTAATTTATATAGGAAGGAACGCTACCAGTTTGGGGGAAATGAGTAATGTTTTTCCAAAATGATGTGCTATCGGGAAATATTGACTATGAGTGTTGATGCTATCGGTTTGTTATCCGTAATCTCTAGTTAGCTCAACAGGTTTTGTTAAGATTATACAGTGCAGACGACAACGAATTATTATAAGTGTATCGCGTCAGCCGAGATCGAACTTTGGTGAGGTTGAGTAATTTTAGACTGAATTATGTTTATTTTCCGGAATCGTCGCGAACAAAGTTATTGTCGACTCGTAAACGAGATGGAACAAAGTCCTCAAACGGCAAATACAGAAAGCGTTCGAAATTATTAAACCGAAGTGTCTTAAGATAAATCGAAAACAGAAGTGCTCTAAGAAATATCAAAAACAGAAGTGTGGGCCTCGAGGCCCCCCCGCATTTTATATTGAGCATTCCCCCGCGATGTCGCCTAGCAACCACGCCGATTCCACGTGGAACCGGCGGCGCGCCCTCCGCCGATCTTTGTTACGCCGCCATCCCTGTGCGGCCGAACCGCCGAACGCTACCATGCCGCCCTCCCTTTGCGGCCGAGTTGCCGCGCCGCCATGCCGCGTGCCGACACCGGCGGCTCGCCGGCCGCTTGCCGGTATCCTCCGTCGAACGGAGCGGTCCGCTCTTTTGCCCGGGTTTCTGGGAATGCCCGTCAGAAGACGTCGCCGAGTACAGTATTGCCTCGAAACAAGCAACAGTTTCGAGCTTCGAAATTAGCAAATTTCTATCCCCACTTCTTTGATTGAAGTCCGCCGCCGAGTGAGAGATCGGCGACGGAGTGAGAGGTCCGTGAAACCGAACAGTTTAGTGAAAAGGGGACAGAACATGTGTATTGTTTTCTCATTTTAACACACGGCGATTTAAAAAACAAAAGCAAGCCGAATAGCATACCACCTTCGAAATAAGCAACTGGCCGGTCCCGAACGTGTTGCTTGTTTGAGTAATTTTTACAGTTGACCGAACAGTTTAGTGAGAAGAGGATAGAACATGTATATTGTTTTCTCACTCTGACACACAGCGATTTAAAAAACAAAAGCAAGCCGAATAGCATACCACCTTCGAAATAAGCAACTGGCCGGTCCCGAGCGTGTTGCTTATTTCGAGGCAATACTGTAATGTCTTTCTTATTCGCCGAAGTGCGCACCAGGTTCGCCGAAATACAGCGGCCGCATCAAATACTTATTAATTTGCGCTTTCCTTGGAATCTCAGAGCATGTGCCACGTGTCGCGTGCCACGTGCCCCGGGCACGTGTACACTTCTTAGAAAATTCCTCGTTTATTATCGTTTTCGGGTGCCAGCGATCCCGCAGACAGCCAACCGGACGCAGGGCGAGCCAGCTCGCCCCCGCCCGGGTTCTTACCTCTCCCGAGCAGAGTGGCTCTCGGTGCTATGGTAAGCATCACCCCTCCCGGGCGGTTTCCGTACCCCCGGTGTTATGGTGATGTTCTTCATGCCGAAACACTCATGATGTTCGACGAATACGGCCACAGGTTTCCCTGTGCACGTAGGGCTTCGAGGTATGGCTCCCATACCTGCTGCTTTTGATCAGCCGCCCCCGAAAACCCCTCTAATTCCATCCGCTCGTCTGTATGTTTTTTGGCTATTACTCCATGCTCTGATAGTTCCTCGCAACGCCACATTCTATCCGTAACAATAAGGATGTGAAGCCAAATAATATTGTACGATTTATTAAAATAATATTACAAGAAACTGATGTTTATAACACGATGGCAACGACACAATAAATTGAACAGAACAGATATTCAGGACGGTGTTCACGTTTTATATAAACCAATGACTGAGTAGTCTTTTGTCAATCGATTACTTTATGAATCGAATAATGATTTACGTCGATAATTTGGTATATTCTCAACAGGTTTGTATGGTGAAGGCTGACGCATAATGATCGAATGTTGCCTCCGTTTGCCCGTTACAGACGCCCTGAGTAAAGTACAGGAGAGTACGTGAGAATACTCCTGGTCGCCCGTTCGTTATGGAGAGTTCGGAGAAAATGCCTGGATGCCATTCGAACAGGAGAGAACAGAGTTACTCCTGGACGCCTGGTTGATTAGAGAGGTATTTAGAATAGTTGTTGCGAAAGAAAAATTGTTATGTGTTTCCTATACTGATTCCTAAACCTCGCAATAAATCCTATTTTTCCAGTATTCCTGATTTCCTGACAATCCTTTATCCTGAGAAATAAACAATGGCTACAACTATTATTTTCGTGTTAAGTTTCGACCCGCTTAGGCTATCTCGAAAACCATACGAGATACATTAAAACTTCTAATAGGAAAGTTGTATGGTCTTTTACGTATAATAACAGGATGTTAACAAATTGGACAAATCGCAATTTATTTATAACAAAAAAATTTTTCATAACCTTATTTTACAATTTATTCAAATTTGCTTAATGACAAAAAGTGAAGAGAATTTCGACGCCAAATCGATCACTTTTTGACCTCGCCATCTGTGATTTTGTTTTAATCGATGTATGTTATAGTCCATGTGAAATTAAGGGGGGTTTAGTCATCATTTTGCCGGTTTCGAGTTTGTTAAGATATAACAGGCCTCCAAAGTTTGCAATTTTTGCCCATTTTGGCGAAAACAGGCTGCACTACGAATTTTTTTCTCAAAAACTACTTGTCCGATTTAGCTACATTTTTTGTTTGTGTTATTTATAAAGGATTCAGCTATTATAAAATATTTTTGTCTACTTCGTCAATTTGTTGTATAATATCGAAAACTTTAAACAAATCCTTTTTTTGCGTTTTTTTCAATAAAGAGCGTAAATGGTTTAAATTTAAAAAAAAATATGATCTTATTCCTCAAAGCTTCCCCTTTAAAATGAGCTCTTCAGAAGAATGGAGCCTTGAAAATTGACGTCAATGTAAACTAGAAAAGAACGCGGTATATGTACCTCCGTTTCAGATAGGTGAGTTATACGTTCCGCTGTTATAGGCGATTATTTTATACCACTGGTCTTAAAGCAAATCGGGAAGACTTCATATATGAGTAAATGATCCTATTCATGCCTCGAAAAGTGTATTAGTAACTACTCTTGGTCAATGACACATTTTTTAATCATAACTTCATTTATAGATATTAGTTCCTACATTCATTGTTCATGTTCTACAGAAAAAGCGTCATTGCTCAATGGAAACCGCGAAAAAGTGGTGGTTTACTTCTATAGGGATGGAATAAAGGGGGTTATGATCAAAAGTATAGTGAGCATCATTGTGTGGGGTGGCCTTAGGAATTGTGAGAAAAAATGTACTGACAACTACGATGTACGGATTTCCCGTATGGAAAAATTTTGTTCGTCGCTTTTCGGATATAGTTGTTCTATTGCACTGACATTAATCTCCACACACGAGACAGTATTCTAAAACTATAATCACTTGTTCATAATCAGTTTTCTTTACCACGATTTAAACATTTCATTAAGTATTCACGGTATAAAAGCGGATACATATCTTCAAAACCACCTCATTTTGAAAATTCCGCAAAATTTTGCTATACATCACATAATGAACCACTATGCCCTATATATCGTAATGTAGCAATTATTATATGTGCTTGGTATCAAAAACCGTTATGTCTGAAACATTTCTTTGAGGAATATTATTATTGCCGCGATTAGGTTGTCTAACTTATTCAAACTATTCGTTACCTAATAGAATTGACATATAGAATACCTATGTACTT
This sequence comes from Megachile willughbiella, assembly GCA_945859595.2. NCBI lineage: Eukaryota > Metazoa > Arthropoda > Insecta > Hymenoptera > Megachilidae > Megachile > Megachile willughbiella. Next base: position 4,252,060 of record OX243798.1, read on the forward strand.
TAACAACAAGTATTTTTAATATAAATTTAATAAAATTAACGACTATGTATAATGCAAATATAATTGTTTATCATTTATGCTTAAAGATAATGTTGACTGATAGTGTAATATCGTCCAACATGATCCGCTTCAGTATCGCGCGGCGGGTCAACGACCGCGCACGCGTAATGTTTATAATAAAAACCTGAGGAATTGTAGGAGGCAATATGGAATATATATATATATATACCACTGGATTTGTAATAAAATTCTCTTCACTTTTTGTCATTATGCAAATTTGAATAAATTGTAAAATAAGGTTATGAAAAATTTTTTTGTTATAAATAAATTGCATTTTGCCCAATTCGTTAACATCTTGTTATTATACGTAAAAAACCATACAACTTTCCTATTAGAAGTTTTAATCTATCTCGTATGGTTTTCGAGATAGCCTAAGCGGGTCGAAACTTTAAGGGGTCGTTTCACCCCTTAAACCCGCGTCTCAGCCGATAAAAAAAATACGTGTCTCTTATTTTTTCCTGCTTAACAAACGTACGAAGTTTCATCAAAATCGGTGGGGGACACTTCCGTGCCTTCCCTTGTGAGTGTACCACCGGTGGTACACGCGGCACGGAATGTGTTAAAGATATTGTAGGCATAACTTTTAGTAGATTCTAATAATTTCAAACGCAATGTGTTTTACGAACTGACTAGTAGTCTTCCATATCTGACATGTAAAGAAAAGAAGATATCATTTAATGAGACAATTATTATCTTTCAGTTATCACTCAAGTGCATAGATAAGTTAGATTTTCTGAGATATAAAAACATAAATTACATACGAGCAGGAGAGAATTTAATATAGAAAGAATATTTAGTAATGTGCTGACCACATTATAAGACAAAAAGTTTATTTAGACTGAGATTATGAAACAAGAAGTTAAATAACGATAACCTTATAATCGAATAACATTTAATATCTGGAGTAAAGTGTACGATTACTAATGACAGAACGGAAACGCAACTTTAGATATCGGACGAAATGACACAGCAAGAATTATTATCTTATGTTTCTATTTTTATTTATTTCTATTCTCTGAAATAAAATATCAACATTCTCGTTTTATTATTATTTATATAGGACAAATACAAAAATTTCTAAAATTTTCAAATTCCGTAATTTCAAATTTCCGAAATTCCTAAATTTACAAAATCCCAAATATTCCAATATCCAAATCTTCAAATTTCTCAATCTCCAAATTCCCGAATTTTCCAATACATACCCAAATCCCCAAATTGGAAAATTTGGCGCAGGACTGCTGTTCACCAAGCTCTAAGGAAGCGACATTGACCTATGTCAACTGTAACTGCTACAAACGGAGATGACTGCATAGTGAGTACCACGATATAAGAAGCTCATAAACCTCCACCGAAGTTAAAGTTCATAAAATCCAACCGTAGAAATAGCAATTTAGAGGCGATAAATAGCTGAAATTTTTGCTGAGACCGTGTAAGAAAAGTTTCGTACAGTGTCAGTAAGCTGTATACCATGTATTGAAACGACACCGTAAAACAGAAGATAGTATATGATTCTTTGACGGCCAAATTCTGTAGCTACAACTTTACAAGCTGCTACTTTATGAGTCATGTACTTTATAAGTTTCTTATTTCGTGACTGCGTAAACTCCAGTGAAATGCAGCTCTCTTTTAGTTAAAAAGAAGACTGAAAGGTAAATTTACACTGATTTTTTGCAATTTCAGAAAATCCAATTTTGGGTTATTATTGCTTGAGGGTTTTGGAAATTTGAACGGATATTTGGTTCTGTTTCAAGTCAACATAGTCCCATTAATTACACTGTTCAACAAATTTAAACTTTTTTCATGTTTTCCGATACCCATTGGGTGATCCTTGTAGAGTTTCTCGCCCTGAACAAGAATCCGAAAACCGAATTGCTCCATCACCCTCAGTTTTTGAAAAACACGAGCTTTTGTAAAAACACGCGTTTTGGGTAGAAAATGCTATATTGCGAGGAAACTAAAAAACCTAGGACATTCAAATTTATTTTAAAAGATAGAGGAGAGTGTCCCGAATAAATTGATATATATAGTTGTTGAATTGCGTGATTCTAAATAGATGTAAATATCGATGAAAGTTCAAAAAACGGCCGTTGTACGCATTTCCTACGTATTATTTTTGCATTTTTAGGAAAAGTTATTTATCTAGCGCGAATTCGCTATACAGTATCGAATTCTATAGACATTTCTGACGAAGAAACTATATGGGGTAAGTGTTGTATCTGTATACAATCCCAGTAAATCGAAAAAATATCTGGCGGTAGCACGCGCACGGCGTTTTGCCGCCAGGCGGCCATAGCTCGCTCTCCTCGCCAAGTCAGAGCCGTAGCTACGCGCAATCAGCATCAATGATGGGGCTTAATAGACATCCACTTTTTATATGTATAATGCTTAATTTTTTTTAGTATTATTATTTCATAATTATTATTATTCATCTTTTATTATTATTTATTATTATTTTTAGCTACAAACAATACAATTATAAAATATAATAATGCAATTATAAATCAAACGATAACCGATTGAAGACAGTTTTGAATCAATCGTGTATAATGCTAGCAGATTATTGTTGGACACTAATGAAGGACCAAAAATATGGGACATACAAACGTCAAGCAAGACGAAAACACTTCTAAATTCTCTTACTGCAGGTAACTTTCTATCGTTTACATTTTATTTTTTTTATATTATAAATAGATTTCAAAACTGTCTTCAATCGGTTATCGTTTGATGAAGTTGTAATGATCATCATTTGATTTTAAAATTTTGAGTTATATTATTTTATAATTGCATTGTTGGTAGCTAAAAATGATAATGAATAATAACAAAAGATGAATAATAATAATTATGAAATAATAATACTAAAAAAAATTAAGCATTATACATATAAAAAGTGGATGTCTATTAAGCCCCATCATTGATGCTGATTGCGCGTAGCTACGGCTCTGACTTGGCGAGGAGAGCGAGCTATGGCCGCCTGGCGGCAAAACGCCGTGCGCGTGCTACCGCCAGATATTTTTTCGATTTACTGGGATTGTATACAGATACAACACTTACCCCATATAGTTTCTTCGTCAGAAATGTCTATAGAATTCGATACTGTATAGCGAATTCGCGCTAGATAAATAACTTTTCCTAAAAATGCAAAAATAATACGTAGGAAATGCGTACAACGGCCGTTTTTTGAACTTTCATCGATATTTACATCTATTTAGAATCACGCAATTCAACAACTATATATATCAATTTATTCGGGACACTCTCCTCTATCTTTTAAAATAAATTTGAATGTCCTAGGTTTTTTAGTTTCCTCGCAATATAGCATTTTCTACCCAAAACACGTGTTTTTACAAAAGCTCGTGTTTTTCAAAAACTGAGGGTGATGGAGCAATTCGGTTTTCGGATTCTTGTTCAGGGCGAGAAACTCTACAAGGATCACCCAATGGGTATTGGAAAACAAAATTCGTGTTGAACAGTGTTATCAGTAAATAACAGTTAGCACCATTGTTATTGAAATAATAGTAGTTTTTTCACAAAATGTCACGGCAAGCCCCTAAAAGAATGTAATTGTTTAGGATAACGTGACGTGAAGTAAGTAAATTTCACTTCGGTTAATAGACAACAAGAATATATTTAACTAGACAATAACAAAAACGATAACAAATTATAAACAACTAAAAGTTTTAATCTTAACGTGAACAAAACTTGCCTATAACGGCGCAACCTGTATCGTTCGAGTGTCAGCTACTTTCTGGCATTTTCCAAACTCCCTCTGCAGGTTGGAAAAATGCATGTGTCAGAATAAGCGACTCTAGCAGGCAAAATAAGAGTCTTCGCGAAAACGTTGGAACAAGCCTGACACCTCAAGGACCTTCAAAGCTCTCGAATTAAATTTATGACCTTAACCGCTACAATTGATTAAATGAATTTATAATAAATAAAATGTTTTCTTTCTACAATTCATTAATTCCTGATTCTTTCTTATTAATTCCAGATGTTCATTCCTGATTCTTTTTATTAAGTGATGAAAATAATTAAATAAACATATACTCAATAATTAATAATTAATTAATAAGTAATAATTAATGAGTAAGATATGCTATAAATGGAATTTAATTGATTCTTATTATTTTATCTGAAAGTAGAAAAGTTATCATTTCGAATAAACGTCATTAATGATAATATTACATTGTCAAATATAAAGGAAATTGCAATTATTGTATTTTCTTCCTTAATTGTTTGACGACCGAGATATTTACCTTAGAAGTCGAAATGATTACTACGCGATGAGCACACCTCTTTTTTATTTCATCATATTATAGCTGCACAGAACTATGCTGCTGAAATAGCTACTGAATTTTTCTCTCTATTTCATTTACTTTGAATGTCCGCACTCTCGTTTCCGATGCATTCATGAAACGGGCGAGATGAACAGACGATAACAGTCGGTAATTCCCAGAATACCTTCCTCTTTTGCTAACAGACAGGACGCAGTACCGGACGTACGTTTATTTAAACGAACAATACTGTTCATACAGGGTACTTTAAAATCGGTGATTCAACGGCAAAAATACGGATTTTACGTAGAAGTAAAATTGGATAATACGCCCTGAATGACAAAATGTTCCATCGCTTTTTTATGCACCTAAATAATCATTATTAGATTACAAATATTTATCTATACAATACAAAGTATAGTATATAGTATTTAGATATTTAATAATAAACGAGATAATATAAATTTTAATAATGATCAATGCGAAAAGAACACCTAAAACCTAAATAATAAAATTCATGCAGTAAATATACTAAAATAATGTGTAATAACTTTATCATAACAACTATTATGAACAAATAACTTTATATTAACACATTTATTATACGTAAACAATTTTATAGTAATATAATTCTAACGTACATATGTGTAGACTATACATATACATTTATATGTACATTTACATGTACATGCATATTTAATGTTCAAGGTTATTACCAAAATATATCTTTAAAAAGGTATTGCAATTTGGAGCATATTTGCTTTTTAAATTTTATACATCTGATGGCGTTAACATATTAGCAAGTAGCAATTCCAAACTATTGCCACGCTTTATAGGTATTATCATATTTTGATATAAACGATATTTATTTATCAGAAACGATAGAAACGATTATCGACGATCGATGATGTGTTTCGCTTCCTTAAAATATGTTCTTTCATCTCGATTATTGTTTAAGTATATTTAAATATTTATAATATATTAATAACTTGCGTCATTTTATTCGAGATTTCAAAGATTTTTATTTTTGTTCAAAATCAAATTTCTCAAAAACTGAAACTGCTGGCGAAAGTTTCAAAATTAGTATTCAGCTCACAAAAATGTATAAAAATCACGTATTAAATGTTACACACATGAAAGTTATAAGAGTAGTTACCATCAATTTTGGCAAATGTATAATAGGTTTTTCAATATTTGTAAATTTTTTAAATACAGACGGAATTCAAAGCGGATCCTTGACCTGACTATTTCGAAAGTTAAAAGATTTTTATGCTATTACACTCATATGTCCATTGAGCAAAGACTGGAATAGAAATAAACATAAAAAATAAGTGTACATACGTTGATTAAAATAATAGTTCGTACTGTTTCTTTTATATTAGCAAATAAATTCTAGTTTCTTTTTTAATTAACTTATTAAATAATTCTGGTATCAACATATATAAGAATTCATAATTTAACACAAATGAATATTAATATATTTGAAAAAATCTACAGAAATTTTTCCTGTTAACAGTAATTGCATCATTTTTATCACAATACCTGAGACCAACTTCCTTAAAGTTGGAGGCAAAGGACATAACTGGAAAATGGTAAAATTTATATTCAACGCATAAATATGTATATGAAAATACTGCTTGAATATTATCCACGAATATTCCTGTTAAACGGTATCATTTATTATCACTGGTGTCACTTAAATATATTTTCTAGTAAAACTGTTCCTAATACGCAGAAATTATGCAAATTACTCGTGCTGAAGAATTACGAGCTTTAACTGGAAACAGGGCTTTAGACGGGTTGTATAAATTACACCACCGACAGTGGAAAACTACATCGATAGTCAGACTCCATGCTGGTTAAACCGTAGGAAACTCGTGTAGATCAAATAAGGCAAATGTCCCAGTGGTTAAACGAATAAGGAAACAGTTACGATAATTCTTTTATATTCAGATAATGCAAAATTGTAACTAAATATGTTTATCCAAAAGGGTACAATTTTTACTTTCGGACAAAGTAATAAAAATCTATTTGTGAAAGGAAAAGTTTTAAATTAATTAAAACATGCAAATGTTCATATGGCCCAGTAATATATATATATTGATTTTTCTGTTAAATGATGAAAATAATTAAATTAACAATTAAAGTAATAATTAAATTAAATCTTTATTATTCCTTTAAATGATGAAAATAATTAAATTAAGATGGTAATATTTCATAAAATGAAAATATTTTAATTACAAAAAATTCAATTAACCAATCACAATGCGTCTTCTTCTGCTGAATTTATTTTATCACACGAAATTTTCACAAGTAACTTACAACGAAGTGCTTGTTTTAAAGGATTTTACTGCTGTACAAACATTTTTCGTGTAGAATTCTTTTCTTTTTCTTTTCCTTCGGCATTCTGAAGAATTTATGTGACAATAAAATGTAAGGAAAATGATTAAAAGTACATTATAAAATTTTAGGTTATGTTGATATTATGGCAAGTTTGAAAAGAAGCAGAATTATACTTTTGTGTAGTTATTATTGACATAAGTGTATAAAAAACAGAACACATTTTAGTAGAATAAATATTACGACCTTAACCAATTTATTAAGGGCGATTCGTTTAATAATTCGGCCTCGCGTGAAATTGCGTTTATGCAAATGGCGTTTAATGATTGGTCAGTGTCATGTTATCACGCACTAGTAGAACTATACAATACTCAATTCTAATATTTAAACGAAATTAATGAGAAATTAATTTGTATTCTCTGTTATTTAAACAAACTTACTATTTAAAAAATTGTATAACATTAATTAATTAGAACTTTATCAAAAGTACTTCCTCATTTGCTTGAGTTATTATGAAACGAGTTTAAAAATGTTAAATCTTGGAGTATTGTATAAGAATATTTTTGTCATATAAATTTTGAATTATAGATACTTACATATGTACGAGAGAAGCTAATACATTTTGCTACAACACTTTGAATAGTTAAAATTTTCAAAATAAGACGAAATTTTATTTTTAACAAAATTCAATTGTTAACAAAATTCTCAATTGTTAATTGTCGGAACTCGTTTGAGAAGTAGAACATTTATCTTACGTATGACAACCAACGGGGAAAAGGCCTCCAACTCGATGCGTTTTAGGGATTTTGAAGTACTTCAAAATTTCAAGGTAAGTTAAGAATTTTGGGGAATAAGAATTTTTGGTTTTTATTATTTGGAGACTTTGGAATGTTGGGATCTATGGATACTGGAATTTAAGTATTTGGGGATCTAGAAACTTGTGGGAATATTTTGTGGACCTTAGGATTTGAGAACTTAGGAATTTGGAACTTCGGAAATGGTGATGTAAGAAGTCGCGAACATAAATATTCAGATTTTGATATTTAGAGGGTACATAGAAATTTTAAAATAGAGAAATTTGTAAATTTGGATATTTAGAAATTTCGAGGTTTATTAGAAATTTAAGATTATGGGAAATTGATAAATTTAGGGATTCGGAAACTTGAGATTATGAGAAATTAAAAATTGTCGAGTTTACGTATGTGTGCTTATCACAGCAGAAAAATACGTTGCACCCGGGTGTACATGCTAGCCATTTTCTACAGAAAATCACTTTTGCTTAACGTTATGGTGACGCGCGTAAAATGGAATTATGGCCCTCCTTTTGTATTCCGCTCAGCTGTTAATTTTGATATTAACGTTCACGTAGATAAACCCGTAACAATACTCGTAAAACGACATGCTCTTTCGTCATTTTTAAGCTTTATTTATAGTGGATTTGGAAACTTTTTAATATACATGTAGAATAATTAGCCGAAAGATATTGCGAGGTTATAAACTGATGTTTGCTTGATTATGATGACTATGAAGTTTTACTGTTGGAAATTGTATCGTTGGTTTAACGCCATGACGGGACTTTTATACAATTTTTGGATTTCTAGATTCAAAAATTTCAGTTTTAAAGTTTCAAATTTTTTAAATTTCGAAATTTTATAATGGCATAATGGCATTCTATAATTTTATAGTTTTATATTTCTATATTTCAATATACCAAAAGTTTTAAATTTCTAAATTTCCCAATTACCAAATTTCTAAATTTACAAATTATCAATTTGTAAGTTTAAAAATTTGCGAATTTTAAAACAGTATTGTGAATATCTAATTTCCCATATCTTTAAATGCGTAAATTTATAAATTGAAAAATTTAATATTTCTTTGTTTATAAATGCATAAATTTAATATTTCTATATTTAGAACTTAATATAGAACTTAACATAGAACTTAAATTACTTGAGTACTAAACATAGTACTTAAATTTCTAAAATCAAAATTTGTATACTTCTAAATTTATTTTTTCACAACTTCGTATAAATACATTCATTTTTATAATTACCCTCAATTATATACTTTTTAGTTTTCCCTACGTTTGTAGCTGATTAATTATTACAGTTTGTTAATGTCGATATGTTGCACTGGAAGTATATTAGAAATCTATATTATGTTTCGTTCATAAATATTTTTAAAAATGAATTTGTCACCTACTTCACATAGAAACATAATCAAATGTATTTTTAACAAAGAAATCAAACAAACTAAAAGCTATTTACGAAATCGTTCTAATTCGATGCCAAATTTTATCTGTCGTTAATGATATCAAATTGAAACCTTCGAAACATTCAACTATACATTTTTATCATTGCGAGTTACACAGTATTTTTACTAGCGAACAAATTTCTGTACGAGCACTTTTGAACGCTGTCTGCGTATTGAATATCGATAAAATTTTGCATAATTTATTGCCGTTCTCTAGCTATTCTAGAACAGATATACTTACAAATGCAGAAAATGTTCCTATATAATTGAAAAGTTCTATTTCTCGTGGCATACGTTTCTTCAACTTCGTATTTCCAACAAACACTGCTCTATATTTTCTACGGATATAAAACGTGATGCAGCAGCAATTTCATTCTGGAGTAATCGAGCAATGCATTTCAATATTTTCCGCTTGAGTTGAATAATATTTCTATTTGTATCTTAGAGTACTACTTCCTATTTATATCCTCTAATCCCACGTTTTACATTATTCAATATACATAGACTCTTTTAGGAACTTATAACAATCTTTACTATTAATTAAATGTTTTAATTCGTTCACTATTTATTATATTTTTACAATTTAAAAACTTTCCTTTTTTATAAAAAGCGTAGGAATTTATGAAATTTGAATTAAACTGTTACTAGAAAGCTTAGGTATAAATTAGATACTATACCAAAATTTAATAAAAGTAAATATAGTATATATTATAGTATATGTTATAGTACATATCATAGTACATATTGTATAATACGTATTGTAGTATATATCATAGTAAATATAGTACATATTATAATAAATACAGTACATATTTAATTCTATAATACTGTACCCCGCAAATATTATGTCGCCTAGTATGACTGTGATCGCCATATTCGTTTCTAACAAGAAAATAGAAAACTTAAAATGTAGAAAATTTGAAAAGCTTAAATTGAACAATTCAAATATTTGTTAAAAACTTTTAATCGGAAAATCTGTTTTTGTCGTTCAGGAATGAATTTACCAAAAACATGGTACTTTTTGAATTAGTCATGGTGGTTTAACAGTTAACCTCTTACATTGTACAGTTAACCTTTTAACAGTATAATTAGTTTTTACCGTGTTTAGTGTGAAAAATGTACAAAGTTTTGGTTCAAATTAGCAAACCTAATTTTGTTTTCGCTAACATTCCCGCTTCCACACACCACAAGTGCTATTAACACAGGGGCAAACGAATTTTGCAGTACGCCATGATGCTGAGGTATACAGTACTTGTCGAGTTTCGAGCTCTCGACTAAATAACATTTATTCTATTATCAACGGTGCATTTGTAATTCAAATCATTTTCCAGCATGATTGAACAGATGATTTGATCGGTGTGTCCATTAGCGTCCAAAATCGATATACCATTTCTCATGTGTTAATAATATGATCTGAGAAATATATTTCATGTTAATCATGCATTCCAAAACGCTTCCAAATTATCGAGAAGTAAAGGATGAATGTTAGAATGAAATAAAACGTATATTAATTTACTTAAATTGTTAATTCAATGTAGTTTTTTAAATTATTTGTAAGGAGTGAGATATCTGTACTAATTGATATTCAACAATTTTTGGTTAAATTAATATTTCTAAATTTCTAAATAATTACCAAATAATTTCCAAATTTTCAGATTTAAAAAATTTTCTAGTTCTTAAATTTCCAAATTCCGAAATTATGAAATTTTAACATCTTTAAATCTCTAAATTTAAAAATTTACCACTCTCTGAATTCCTGAATTTTAAAATTCTTACATTCTCAAATTTCAAAATTCCGAAATTATGGAATTTTAACATCTTTAAATCCCTGAATTAAGAAATTTTTCACTCTCTGAATTCCTGAATTCTAAACTTCTCAAATTTCCTAATTCAAAAATAGTTGAACGCCAACATTCTCAAATTCCTCAATACAAAATTTTTTATCTCCAAATTCCTAAATTTCCAAATTTTTATATTCCCAAATTCCCAATAAGCATCGCATAATAAACATTCTACTATTATGGTATATTTTTAATATATTTATTACACATTTCAGATATTTTTTGCATATGTTATTGTATTCCCATATATTTTATGATAATATTATGCAAAATATTTCCGAAATAGTAGTACAATCGAAAAGAGTATAAATCTATGTCAAAAAATAAACGAAAAGTGTAGAATGAAATATTTTGTTACGCGACACTCAAAATTTCAAAAAAAATTAAACTTGATCTTATAAGTATTTATTAAAAAAAAATTGTTTACAGAATAAAAAGTAACAAAATCAGCAAACTGTTTGTTAATTCCAGAGTCAGCAAACATTATTTAAGTCAATAAATGTAATTATTAATATCACTAAAATATGTTTATCTTCATTACTTATGACACATATTGTTAATCATATGTATGCTTGTCGTCGACTAAATTCATTACATTATACATGAATACTTATTTCAGTAATGTTTTGAAGTATGACTAATATTAAACTTTAACGATAATAATGACTAGATTTATTTATTTAATCATATTCATTATTTCTTAAATTAATGAAAAACTTGTTAGATTTGTCATTTTATGTTTCGAGAACGAATTATTTTACAAATACTTCAAAGTTATTCAAATGCAGTTCCTGCGAAAATGAAGTTTGTTTGGACTTGTATGTAAGCCGTTAGATTATAAAACTAAACGTGCAGTACAGGAACAAGACGTCGTAATTTTCATTTATTGCAGTTTACCGTGAAAACAGCGTCTAAAATTAAATCAGTCTAGTACCCATAAATCTAACAATTTGCAAGCAGTAAAAACGGGTCATGGGGTGTTCCACCCAAGGTTGAGATTTTTGGAAATTTTTAGACATGTTACTTGTAATACCGAAGGGTGACCAGTAGTTTGGAGGCGTGAATCATGTCTAACGAATAACAGAAAAATGACCGCTTTCTTGTCAATCAGCACGCTAAGAGGCAACCACACGAATAATTCATCCCCATCACCACTTTTCAAGCTGAAGTTTTAAAAAGAATATTTTTCCGCAAAATGACAGATTTTTTCAAAGTCGTACCGACTGACGACAATCAACGGCTAATAAATGGACTCTCGTACAGTAATTAGATTATCATATTCTCACTTATATTCACTTTGTACTATATGTATTTGTATTTCAACTTTTACATTAAATAATATGTACGTTTTATACAGTGCACTTGAGTTATTTTTTCAAAATTTTCCAGTGCACAAAGTTGCATATGAAAAAATTTTATTCTGTATTTTTAGCTTGCTTTTTCATTCGTCCGTTTTCAATTGTTTTACTAGGCCGGAAGCACTATGTATATTGATATTTTGTATATTTTGACATTCCTCAAATGCCTGATATAAGCATTTTTATAAATGGTAGTGGATATGTGGATTTCTGATCCTGTATTCGATTAAAACTGAGAAATATATCTTAAATAAGTACAAATCCACTACTTTCTTTTATTATTAGTTTATTGAAATCTTATCGACAGTTTTATATGTTTTTTAAACAGAAAACTACGTTATTCTCATTCTCAAAACTGTTTGTAATCAAACTTATCTTTGATCAGAAATAATATGTCAAAAATAAGGACTGTAATAATAAGCAATAATAAGTTATGGAGATTTTAATAATGAGTAATAACGAGTAATGAAGAAGAAATAAACAGTGAAATAAAATGTAAGTAATATGAATTATAATCAGTAATAATAAGTAATGAAAATTATAATAATAAATAATAACAAGTAATAAAGATTATAATAATAAATAATAATATGTAATAAAAAGAAACAAAAAGCTAGCAGCATTGTATTAAGAATATTTCTCTGACAATGCAGCTTATAAAACCGTTTTACTTACATCATAAATGTTCATTTGTGTTCGTGAAAATTGCCAATTTCTATTGACAATTTGTTCTTCCAGTGCAATATAACGCGGAAAGAAAATGTTAGCGTACGAATAAAAGAGTTCTGAAGAAATGTCTGGCTTCGACCCTATTTGCGCATTCGATATCGCAGCACGATCTCTCTCGGTTAGCAGATCTCTGGCTCGATAAAAGAGCAAGCAGTAACTGGACCGGGGGAAAATGGATCTGACAGCAGATTACCGCAGGTGAAAGTGAGATTTCCGAATGTCTTTATTCGAGTTTCCCAGAAAGCCGCCGCGTTATCGGAAAACTGTCGAAGAAACGTTTATCCGATTATCAGTCGGAACGTTTATTTTTACACCAGATTACTTTACGCTTGATCGAGAAAAGGAATGGAAGTGTAAAAAGAGAATTCACTATTCCTGATGATTTTTAAATTAACTGTCGATACAGTTGGAGGTTACAGACATTTGTAAGAACATTTCGGATATACAGGGTGTTTTAGGTCGTAGAATGCATATTACAGCGAGATGATTAGACCTCAATACAAGTTTTTAGCGATACAATAATTGCAGTTTCAAATCAATAATTCTTTACCCGTAGTAGCAATAAAACCCAAGGAGTCATTAGATTCTAGCAAGTATTTTTTATTGTTAGTCGCATCTGTCTATAGCAACCCTTAACCTTAATAGCAGAGTCTTTTGTTTGCAGTTTTCTATTCATGTCGGAGTATTGCTTGGTTTTACTACTTGCTACAATCGCTTTGAGGAAAACCCAGACCCACTCCATACGTCATTTGAATTTCCATCTCCGCTTGAATTTTAGCTAAACGAATAGAAAATTAGAAACTGTTTTGCTTTACCAATGTCACAAAAATTGTACGCCCACTCTAAGCTCTTGTAAAACGTAAAAATTCTTGGAAGAAACACTCTCGAACAAATAGTCATCAAGTACATAGCGAAATAAACTCTAGTCGTCCGAAGTGAAATTCATTTCTCAGATATAGTCCACTTATATTCACTTATTGGAAATCATACTGATTCCACGCGTCGTTTAATCGTCACTACTGCTGACGCTGCGACGCACATATAGGGTGTTAAATGTTTGATGGTGGAATCAAATAAGGACTGATTCTACATGATAAATAAGAATGCGCTGTGGGCATTTTATCCCTGTTTATGCAAATTTTTCTGACATTTGACTCTTTTTATTAAAGGTAATTTTTGTTCTCTTTTTTTTTAATAATTTTTAAATATCGTAAATGGTACATGAATATTACGAAGAATATATAAATATGAGAATATAATTTTAACGTGTTTTGTTTCTCTTTTTAAATGTTTTGTTCACTTTTTATTAAAAATATTTTGCAAATGTACAAAGATTTCTGAGAACTTTAATCTAGGTCGGTACTAAAATCGATTTTGCAATTTTGTCCTTAAAATTTTATGAAAAATTTTGTTGTGTAAGGAACCTTAGTTTCCGGCTCATAAAATTTTAAGGACATAATTGCAAAATCGATCTTAGTACCGACCTAGACCAGAGTTCTGAGAATAATATGCAAAAGAAATCATAGTGAAATATTACTTTTTCCCAAAATGCCATTTGCGTTTAGAATTCGCGTTTTCCACATTTTTGAAAAATAGATATCTACTATCCTTGTCTCTCCTAACCAAAAACACATAAGATAGACAAAGGTCGTCGAACTACTGCAAGTCACCGCATGATGTCATTAAACTCACACCTGGATTTTTTTGTCACTAGATTCGACCCTTAAGAAAGATACTTTAATATAATCAAATATTTAAATGAAAAAAGTAGGTAACTCATATTTTAACTGTAGACTTTTTGATCTACAAGCATTTAACCGCGAAACTAATATTTTGTATGTGTTAGTGTGTTGTACTTAAAAATTTGGAAAGTAATTACCTTTAATATCTTTTAAATATTGAACTGACGACCCCCAATATGAGGTATATTAATGTTCAGTTAGACGTTCTCTATAAGGTGACAAAGTTTCATAAATGAGTAAGCGTAACACTTGGGGAGTTCCCCTTGTTAGATATGATATTTAAAGAGAAATATGACTTTCATATCGAAACGCCACGATCGCGGTGGTTAAATAGAGAAACTTTAGAGCCACGTAAAAGGATCACTACTATGCCAGTTTTGGGGCCTGTGTAATATACAGGGTGTCCACGCCTAAGTGTGACAGCGCGATATTTCATGAACTACTGATGACACGAAAAAGTGTTTATATGGAAATTGCAGGGTAAAAGGTGCTCTATGTTTTGGCGTAAACGAATTTTTTATAATGTTATTAATGTAAGAGATATGATTGTGAAGATTTGTTTTTTAAACGGAACTATATATTTTTTTTTCGATCACGCGATAGTGCTTTTCAAGACGAATTCATTAAGATTTAATGTATCTACCCGATTTTTAATAGTTTTCGAGATATAACGCTTAGAAATTTACTGATTTTCGGCAAAGACGTCACGATTTGAGTAGTAAGTCATAAAAACGATCTTATTGTTGCGGTAAGTGCCGCATGTTTAACTCTACCTGCCGAAACCGATAGCCGCGGGTCTACGGTCGGAACGACAAGTCCGAAAAGTAAGAAACGTGGAAAGAATTGTCCATTACGGTCTAAGTTTTCCGCATTAGGATGATGGCCAATTCTTTCCACGTTTCTTACTCTTCGGACTTGCCGTTCCGACCGTAGACCCGCGGCTATCGGTTTCGGCAGGTAGAGTCAAACATGCGGCACTTACCGCAACAATAAGATCGTTTTTATGACTTACTACTCAAATCGTGACGTCTTTACCGAAAATCAGTAAATTTCTAAGCGTTATATCTCGAAAACTATTAAAAATCGGGTAGATACATTAAATCTTAATGAATTCGTCTTGAAAAGCACTATCGCGTGATCGAAAAAAAAATATATAGTTCCATTTAAAAAACGAAACTTCACCATCATATCTTTTACATTAATAAAATTATAAAAAATTCGTTTATGCCAAAACATAGAGCCCCTTTTACCCTGCAATTTCCATATAAACACTTTTTCGTGTCATCAATAGTTCGTGAAATATCGCGCTGTCACACTTAGGCGTGGACACCCTGTAGATAGAGTACTGTGTAACTGATGACATAACCGAATATGAATTGATTCTACGCGAAAAATTAAGTCGAAAATATCAAATAAAATTTTTTCATTAGAGACTTCGTTCTCGAGAAAATTGGCTTAAAGGTACAAGTACACTCAACCGAGTCTCAACTCAACTGATTTTATGTAGTATAGAGTATTTACATTGATGTTAATAAGCGATCTTAATATTTTTACATTGGTTTAGATCAAACGGATAATGAGGATATAAGTAATTATATTGATTACTAAATATTAAAGATATTTTAACATGTTTGATAGTCTAGTCTTTCAAATCTCGAATAATAATATTCAATAAATTATTGATCCATCAATGAATCTCTATTCTGCTATAATTGCAAACTTGGCATTAGAAAATGAGATTATTCATAAATAATATTAGAATTATTTCTAAATAAACTTATTACAAACCGAAATATCGTTTATTCTTTATTTTAGTATGAAATTAAAAATATTCCGATAACTTTTTCATACATATAACTGTAAATATTAATACCGAAATATTACCAATAATTTATAATAAATTTTCAAATTTCAAGTTTCTAAATTCTTTAATTTCTAAACTTTTTTATTTCTTCATTTTAATCTTCTAAACTTCCAAATTCCTAAATTTCTTAATTTTTACATAGAAATTTACAAATGTATAAATTGAAAAAATTTGAAAACGTACAATAATAAGTTTAAGCGTTGTTTCTCTTCTTCGATTGTTATAGGGGGACCACCCTGTCGATTGTGACGACCCCCCACAGGGTTCGGATTGGTGTTGTGTGTATCTGTCCGGTGGGTGCGTCTCGGAACATCCCTGGCCAGTAATAACGTTGCGCCAGTCTGACGTTAGTTTACTAATGCTGAGGTGTCCAGCGATTAAGGCATCACTTCAGCTCCGGGTGCAGCACGGTGTTCCGTGATACCTCTCGTCTTAATTGTGTTTAAGGTCTATTAGGTCATCATCGTCCGGTGAGTCTTAACGTTGGCAGGGACGTGCATCAGCCGTCAAATTGCTTTTTCCCCATCGGTAGAAAATAGTAATCATGGTGCTGCAGCTGCATGTTCCGCCTTATCAGCCGTTCAACCGGTCCCTCGAATGTTTGCAGCCACTTTAGTGCCTGGTAGTCGGTCATCAGCACCGTGAAATGATATCGTTCCAGATAGGCTCACATCTTCCGAATTCATCAAACTATGGTGAGACATTTTCGTTTGGTGGCGGAATAATTGCGCTCAGAGGGATTCAAGAGTCTGTTGGCATAAGCGATGACATGTTCCTCCCCGTCGTATTCTTGCGCGAACGGCTCCGCGTCATTTTTCTCATATCGGTCTGAATGAACAGCTGAATAAAGCCCGGGCATGCGAAAATACAGGCGGTCGAAAATCGGTACCTCAACTCCTGGCAGGCTGTGTCTTCTTCGGCATCCCGCTGCTATCAGCGGCGTTTTTGGAGGAGTTCCGTCAATAGCACAGCAGTGTCGACGAACTGGGGAATGAACCTTCGGTACCATGACACAATCTCCAAGAAACGACGCAGTTTCCTAATGGTCTTCACAGGGGGGATGCTCCGTATAGCTTGGATTTTCTCTGGGTCGTTCCTGATTACTCGGCTGGTCACTACGTTACTCAGGTATTTCACGTCGGCCCTTTCGAAGTGGCACTGCTCCGTTTACACGGAGCTTAGCGGCACGTAGTCTTTGAAAGACTTCCCGTATTTGTCAGATGCTCTTCGAACGTCCGGTCGAGGATGATGATATCATCGAGGTAGGCGACACACCAGGGGGCGGGACTCAAACCAATTACCTCGTCCAGAAGTCGCTGGAACGAGCTGGGTGCGAAGTGTAAACCGAATAGCATGACCTGAAACTGGTACAGACCTCTTCCCGGAACCGTCAACGCGGTGATTGATCAGTTGGCGGGTTCAAATGTTACTTGCCAGTATCCGTGTGCTAGGTCCAACGTGGGGCCGTATCGTACCTTGCGGAGTTTATCCTGCGTCGCCTGAACTTGCGAGAGAGGATAGACGTCCTTCTTGGCCAGGTAGTTGATCTCACTGGTGAGCTTTACAGGCTGTTCAACGACTCGATGTCTCCCGTTTCCTACATAGCGTTCACTTCTTGTTCGATGACAGCTTACATGATCAATTTCCGAGTCATGTCGTACTGCTTTACGGGCTCGATTCCCTCTTTCAAGCAGAGTCAGTACATTGCCAGCGGTATTATGGGTTGAAGGTGTTGAAATTTGTTCCTTGGTGAGCAGGTCCTGGAATGCTTGCTGTTCTTTGTTCACTAGGTGGGTCCGGTAGGTTTGAGTGCTTCTGCATTGTCTGGACATTGCCAGCAGTATCGACCGATCTAGACGGTTGTTCCCACTCGTCTCAAGACATTCATGCCCAACAACATCGTCTGGCTGAGGATTGGCACTACTGTGAAACGATACGGAATAGGCCGACCATCGATGGTGGGCTACAGATCGGTTTCGTCGTCGATGTTAGGCCTGTACCAGGCATCGTCGGTACAAGTCAGCAAGGTCGCTTCTCATGTAAGATCGAGCGGAACCAGTGTCTACAAGTGTGTAGTAGTTCTGGTTTTAAACTCTAAACAGTAGGTAGATCCGCCTCTACTTCTCAGGTGGAAACGGCTGGGATGTTCCTGGGCGAACTGTGTCTTGTTCGTCGGCCAGGGCGGTGTTTTCCTGTCGGCACGTAGATGCCCGCGAAGTCTGCAACACTAGTAGCAGGTGATCCAGTGGTAGCTGGGACCCAACGCAGTTGCACTCTGACGTTGGATAAAAAAAGGATTCCCAAATGGTGGTTGCGCTGTGGTGATCTGACCTTCAAACTCTTCGTATTTGATCGCCAGGCAGAAGAGATCCTCTTGGCTGCGCTGACCTCTAGTGCGGGGGGTATTGTTGCCAGAAGTCCCGCTGGAAAGTGTCCCAGATTGGCCATGCTTGTTGTTCAGGAACCAGCTGAAGACGTTTCCGTGTAACAGAGACACCAGCAGAGAGCGGAGTATATTCTCCCCGGAAAGACCCAGGCATTAGCGGAAACCTTTGTGACAGTTCAAGTGTGTATCGTGTGTCGTATTATGAGCTAATTTATTCTTAGTAATACTTATAACTATTCTTACAAACTATTCTTAATCCTAAGCTTAATACTACGCGGAGAGACTAGGAATTAGCGGACGAATGCCTCTTGGGACAACAGCTGCTCGAGGCACTCCGTTGGATCCTAGACAATTGGATGACCGTGACCCAAAGAACTCTTCCGCCAGGCATGCTCGTCCTAACCAGCTGTCGGGGATACCGCCACAATAGCAGGACTAACGGGCAGGGCGGTGGTGACGGCAGTGGTATCGACGAGCGGCTGTTTATTGCTTGATCGCCGGCGGAGGTACGGCTGGATGCGTATGGAATGCACCGTTCGTTACCATTTGAAAAATTAAAGCAGCTTTCGGCTATTGGTAATATTGGCTTCGCGATGTTGGTACACTAAACGAAATCCTGTTCACCCTTCAGTTGTTCACGACTGCTACTAATGTTTGCAGGAGCCCCACTGTAACTGTGGAAAGCACGGAACGTGCGTGACTGTAGTGGCCGCGACGTCAAGATCGAGGCCTCTTGTTCTCATCGCACAAGTTATATTCTGCTTCAGACAAACTGAGTGACTTCGCTTTCTGTTCTCATTAGTGATATCTTAACTGTGCTCCCGATATACCGTTAAATATTAACAAGGTATCAATAGGATATTGATAATCGATAATATCTCCTTCAGTTTACCGTGCACAGAAGCTTTAATCAAAAAGGCACCATTTGGAGCAATTATTTGTATACTGAAATTTATTATGTTTATATAAGTTTATTTAAGCATTCACAAATATTTATTAGACGTCTATTGATATGCCCTAGATTTATTCGTTAGGAAGTTATCGCAGCTAAAACTTCGAATTATTTCGGTCACTCGGCAAATGTTCAAGAGTACCTACGTTATGTTCCATTATAATGCTTGTAAACATGAAGCTGCTAATACTAGTCACTATAAGATTAAAATTTTCATCGATAACTATTTACTATGTACCTGTGTGTGATCGTTTAGTGACCCAGTGTTTCGAAATTATGGCATTTACGAACAGTGAAGCAGTTAATATGTTCATTTTGTTCGGCAAATACAATCAAAATGGAACAGAGACTATCGGGAGACATATCCCAATCGGCAAAAGCCCTTGCGTTGGTATTTTTACAAACGGGAGTGCAATTTACGCCAGTGTGGCTCCTTCCACAAACCAAAACGAGACGTGCCGAAACCAATCGTTGAAAACGAACGTAATGTAGTAGCAGTGCTGGCGAACGTCGAATTAAATCCACATGCGCCCGTGAGAGAACTGGCTAGAGAATGTGGAATTTCCAAATCCTCGGTTCAACGCATTACGAGAACACATAACTTTTATCCGTATCGATTTTCCATTGGACAAACATTGCGGTCTGGGGACGAAGAACGAAGAATGAACTGTTACCAATATTTTTTGCGGTGTATTCAGGAAAATGAAAATTTTGTGTTTCAAATTCTATGAACAGACGAGACGACATTTACAAACAATGGGACGTTCAATCAATATAATGAACATACATGGTCCGTTGAAAATCCACGTCCCAGGGGAAACACTAACAATCCAATACTGTACAACGTAAATGTTTGATATGGAATTTTTAACAAATGGATTATCGGACCATATTTTTTTAACGGAACATTGACCGGTCAAAGGTACCTAAACTTTCTGGAATCTGACCTACCAATTCTCTTACACGATACAGAGATTCCTCTAAGAGAACGGCAAAACATGAGTTACTTTCAACAAGACAGTGACGTCTTGTAAGACGTCTTGGTAAGGTTTGTTGAAAGAAAAAATACTACGTAATAAAATTTTCAACTGCTTCAGTGTGTTAATAGGATAATGCTTATTTGACCAACAAAGTTTAGTTTATTTTTTCATGTGACAGCCTATCAAAATGTTCACCCTTATGGGGAAATAACATGGTATTTTTTTGTATGTTGCAATTGAATATTAGGGGTCACTACCAGCTATTGGATTTTGTGTTTCTTAAGAAAAAGTATTATTACAACGTAATTTTGTGAACCCACAATTTTGAAGAATAGCCACTGCACATTTATAAAAATCTATTTCGCATATAATATTATTAACCTAATAAAATCGATTTCTTCAAAATAAGGATATTTCTGGCGAAATTACTTGACTAATAGCAACAAATATTGTTTTACTTCTTCATGTAATTTATTGATAATCCGACTATCACATTTATCGAAAACCTGGTGTCTTTGATTCATCATCTAAAAAATATTAATAAGCGACTAGCAAATAAAATATTATGAAATGTTATAAAATTTTATCCAAGCCCACTTCACGGTATATGTATATGTATAAAATATTAAGATACCAAAATAATATTTTAGAAGTAGAATTTTAAACACTAGAGTGCAGAAATACGCCAATGCCCCTTATTTTTAATAATTGGTGCCAACATAAACAGAATATATAAGGTTGATACATTTATAAAACGTCTAAAAATTAAGTTTTTGTAATCTAGCTTAATATTGACGGTAACACTTCAATTTCCTTTTACGCAATTTATTGTTTAATATTTACTTGTATATTCCGTAATAATGTGTAAATAAGATAAATTAGTATTTACATTTCGTGTTTACGGAATATTGACCATAATTCCTACCAAAAGCTCAAACCATTGGAAATATTAAAGTAAAGTTATACAACGCACTTATACATTAATGATTTGATAGTTTGATCAAACTTGAAATTTAAAAGTAGAATATTATAAATGTTATTTCGTGGTATTTCCGTAACATCAAATCGTGTTAAATTTAATTCGCTTCAAAATCGATCATTTGATATGCAACAATTTAATATTACTGCTTCGTTTCGAAGCACCTTTACTAATCTTCTGCAATTGTTTATCCGACGATATCGGACGTGGTACGTGACTTCAGTGCTATCCACGATAAACCTCGTCCATCCTTTTGTATATATAAAAGCTTATTTGACCTACTATTCTATCGAAGACAATATCACGTCTTGCATTCAAAACAGATGTTAATCTTGCTAGTATAGGTTGCGTATGAATATGATAAAACGTAAACATAGAAAATACACAAATTTTTATCTATACACAGTATACGCATTTTAGATAATAATTGAAACTTAACTATTGTAAAGTCCATAACAACTGTTGTGTGCCAACCTAAACTAATGTTGGAGGTCCCAACCTTATGTTTTGCCAAATGCTTTCCTCACCATGCTGTTTCCATTTCCTTGTCCTTAACCTTGGGTCCCTTCCTGTCATCAGTCCTAGTCCGTTCAAGTACCCATAAATTTCCACTTCCCAAAACCTACTTTCTTTCAATATTTTACCCAATCCCTGTTCCTTGCCTCCACCCTCGTTAAACAACTTCCACCAATTAGAATTTCACTAGGAGGTTTCTTTTTCAAGAGACTTCACCCGTTTCGTCAGATTTCTATCGTTACTCGACCGTGCTGGTTTATTTAGCTGTTGTCTAACTAGTGTAAGATTAACTTGTCAGGAAATAAATTAACTACTTTAAGTTAATTCCAAATATTCTGAACCCAGTTTTCCAACACTAATATAGATATCCTACCCAACTATCCAATATCTCCGATGACCTCATCCTTAACTGCGATTCATACTGTCAATAATCAGCCCTACATCATCCTCAACCTTGTCCTATGCGTCATTTTTGAACCCCGTCCTTACAAATTCCAACTCCCTCCACCACTCTTCCAAATATACATATATATTCCTGCATTTTCCAAAATATGATTCAGTTAGATTTACTATCTTAGAGCGAACTCTTGCACGTCTGCACGACAAAATATCAGTCAGTCTTACTGTACACGTTAAATAAAGACTAGCCTAACATTCCGCTTGAAATCAAAGATTATTTAATACAATACCCTGATCCCTACGGAATACAACACAACTATTGTCTTAAATATTTTAACGCGTTGGCTTCCATACTAAAGTATTTTCATTTTTCACAAATCTTACCAAATATTTTCGTAATATTTATTATATTTATTATTTATAGTTCGAAATAGTTAATACAAATATTTTCAATTAGGTAAGTGAACAAATTCTTAAGTAATATAGGTGATAGATTCGTATGAAAATTGTTATTGCGAAATATTTAAAAGTTTGTATTTCAATGAATCTGTAAATATTGGTAAGCACTAATAGACAAACTTTCTGTATTTTGTGGTGTTATTCTTATAATAATTATATTCCCTATATTTAAATTCATAATTTTACAATAAATGTATAGTTTTATAATAAAAGTAATAAGAACTTAAAACATTCGATTAAATTAACAGTTGGAAAATAAAAATATAAAAAAATTAAAATTAAAATTAATAATAAAAATAAAAATATAAATATAAAAGGTTGGAAAACCTTTTTAGAAAAATAAAACCGACAAAAGAAGCAAAGAAATGTATTAAAAACATTAAAATAATAATATTACAGCAGAATTATCATTGAATATTACAAGGCAGATATTGTTTGCGTTAATTACAATTTTCCTTTACCAGTTTTTAATCTTTGTATTTCTGTAATCGGCTAAACGTCATAATGGATTCACAATATTGTATATGCTCCATACGAACAAAAAATGAATATAACCAAGTTTGTCTATACTCATTGTGCATCAGAAATCGATGGTGAAGTACCTTATGAAGTAGCATGTAAATAAACCACGTCTTCAGAAACAACTTTAGAAAAGATGCTCCCTTACTTTGTGCACTTGCATCTCTGAAACTATTCGCGTATCTTCAACACTCTGTAGAGATGAAGAAGACTTAAAAATAAAACAGTTAACCCTTCCAGCAGATATGGAATGCAGGAACTAAGATCTAGAAGTTTAATGTCTGCTCGGTAACATTCATGTAATGTAGTAATTATCAACCAGTCGAAACTCGTAAGACAAAATACACATTAACGTCAATTCAATGTCTTCTGGACTTCCTGTAAACATGTGTAAATGCAGTGAAACTATAGCTCATGACGTACTTCGTGACCTTATATGGTAATATGCGGACATTCTGTGGAAGTTCCGACAATACGATAAACGGCAGTTATTCAGAATGAAGAAATTCAGAAATTCAGAATTTGCGAAATTGAGAAATTGAGAAATTGAGAAATTGAGAATTTTTTTTTTAAATAGTGGTTTATAGTCGCATCAACTACCCATGTTATTAGCGACTGTTGACCAATTTACGGAGACAAGGTTATGGTCGGAAGTGGATGGTTTGAGATAGCTTTTTCATAGTTGGGTGAGGATTCCTATAGTTTTATAAAATTTTAGTAATGTGTCTTGATACGCTGTTCATGTAGTTGCTTCAGTGAGGTTGTTCCTGATGTTTAGTCTTCTTCTGGCGTGGTTATATTTTCTGCATTCCAATTATGTGTCTGATGGTTATGGTTGTGTTGCATATATCGCACCTTCTGGGGGAACCGTTTTCGAGTATGTATGAGTGAGTCAATTTGGTGTGTTCAGTCCTAATTCGGGTTATTGCCACTTGATTTCTTCTATTGTGTTTAGGGTTATTTTTTAAATCGTAGAATTTGTCGAGTTGTTGATGGGTTGAGCTGGCTTTGTATTTTCTCCATGTAGAATTCCATGACTGTTTTAGTAGTGTCGCGATATGATTATTGATGTCCGCAGAGGTGTTTAATATCGGTTGGTTTTCTGTGACTGTGGTCGCTGCAATTTCTGCCTGAAAATCGGCCATGGTGTTTCCGTAGATATCCATGTGGGAAGGAACCCAAGCTATGATTACAGTTTTGTTGTCTTTGCTTAGTTTATCATATTTTTCTTGAATTTCTAAGTGCATTTCAGTGGTGTATTTTACGTTTTGAGTTTTCCGAATAGTGGAGAGGGAATCAGAGAAGATAATGAATCTGGACTGAGGAGATCTATTGACAAGGTTAAGAGCTGATAGGATCGCGTACGTTTCGGCTGTATGGATACTATTGTAGGGGTGTAGACCATAACTGGACGTTTCTTCTTGGGTGAAAACAGCGGCTCCTGTTCCGTAGTTGTTTTTTGATCCGTCAGTGTAGATGTGGGTAAAATCAGGGTAATTACTGCAGAGGGCATTGAAAATTTGTTTGCATCTCTCTTTAGATAGGTTTTCTTTTCTGTTAATTTCCAGTGATATATCAATTTCGGGTATCTGTAATGTCCATGGGGGTATTTTGTGCAGTCTGGTCTTTTCCATATTCGGTACCTTAAATTGGAGCTCTTTCATGTAGCTTTCTACTCTCTGGTGGAGTGGGAAATTTTCAGTTTGGTAATGTGACTGATGTGTGACCTTCGGAAAAATGTCAGCATGGATAATCGGGTTTGTGGATGTTAGTGCCCTTATAGCGTATTTCAAACTTAAAAGTTTTCTTCTATGTTCGAGAGACGTTTCTCCAGCTTCAATTAGTAAGCTTCCCATGGGAGTTGTATGGAAAGCTCCTGTCACTATCCTTAGTCCTGAGTTATGGATTGTATCTAGTTTTTTAATGATGTTTGTCTTCGCTGAGTTGTATATTACCGATGCATAATCTATTTTGGATCGAATAGTTGCTTGGTAAGTTTGTAGAAGGACAGCTTTGTCGGCACCCCAGTTATTGTGTGAGATTGATTTAATTGGTGAGAAATTGAGAATTTAAGAATTTGAGAAATTGAGAAATTGAGAAATTGAGAAATTCAAAAGTTCAAAAGTTCAAAAGTTCAGAAGTTTTGAAATTCAAAAGCTTAAAAATTTGTAAATTAAAAAATTTTTAAATATTAGTAATATGAATGTTATACCAACAACGAAGTTAATGTAATACCAATAGTATTTCATTTGAACATCTGTTCTATGATCGGTGGATATTATATGGGTTAGGTTTATTTAAAAAATAAACGCGCGAGATGTTTCAAATGTTATAAAATATCTGAACCTTGCATTTAAAATATTTTACGAATAATTCACTCTTTTAATATTATAATCTAATACTTTCCGATGTAAAATATTGAACATCATACTGTCAAAAAGAACATACAATTCTATTAACAGAATGTTACATGAATTGCGCGGATTCGAGCACGCAGCGCTAATTCTGACACAGCCACAAACTAATGAGTCTGAATCTGGTTGAAACGATACTTTATAATTCAATTTGCTCGTCCGTGTTATTGATACTTTGTGTTTTACGTTGTACTTAGCACGCGTTTATGCTCTAAATCGTACTTGACTTGTTAACGTGTTCTTTGCTTGTTCATGTTTTAAACTGTTCGTTACGTTTGGTCGTGTTCTAAAATGCTTAAGGTTTGTTCGTGTTCTAAAATCCTTCTCCCGACTTGTCGCAAAAAGTCCATCAACGTCACCTCCAAAGTGCGGAAGGGGATGAGATACATGATTGGCAACGATTTTTGTAAAGTGACCGCCCTCGTACAAGTCACCCCTGAAAATAGTCGCGACAGAGGGATGACGGGCGGAAGATTTGCGCCTGCTTTGAGATAAACCCGTAGCAGGTAATATAGCTGAAGAAACATGCTGACCATGATTACGATGGTTCAAAATAACGAAGTGGAAAATTAACATGTTGGTCCCAAACAATAAACTTGGGTTGTCGTCGCGAAAGTATTTTTTTCTAAAGAAAATGGTCAATGGTTTCATAAACTTCACAAAGTACAACAGAATTTGTGTTAAAATGTGTCCTCGAAGAAAAGTATGTTTATTAAAATATATTTATGAACAACAAATCCGTTAAGAAACAATGGTGTGAACCATTTACAACGAAACATACTGTATATTATGCATGATATACTACCGAATGGAAGACGATCATTCTAAATACATTTGAGTTGAATGCAGCAACTATTTAGACTAGCATCCATTTACGTAAATGTTATTAAAAATAATATATAGTTGAAGTATGTACCACACAATTAAGAACAATTTCATTAAAAAATCTCGCTGGCCAATCAAGTCTGAATGCCTATTGATAACGTTGATATTTGAGAGTAGACGCTTGAAATCTCCATGACAATTTTATCAGCGTACAAGAGGAAAGTAGTACTTCAGCTACTCCATTTGTCATAGCAAAATCAATCGATGGCTATCAACGTTCTTTGTTTTCTTCTATCATCAATTCTTCTTTGTCGCACCTTCGGATTTATTTCTCACCTATTTTCGTGGACCTTTCATCTTCTCCTTTGTCTACCACTTCGCTTTCCTCTGAACCTCTTATGTTCAATTTGCTCGGTAATTCCTTTGGGATTTTGATAATTTTTTACGTGCTCTGTAGTTAGTGTCCTCTTGACCAGTACCGTCAAACGTAACACAATCACCTAATACCTTCCGGAAAATGCTTTGTAACTGCAATAAGCAGAACAATAGCGAGGAACGATAAACTTCAGAAGCATTAATGAGACTTCTCGCAATCAGCGAACTTTGATGTCGGTCTCACCTTTATTAGCTGTATATCCTTTGCTGACGATACTCCGGTTGTTTTGTTGATTGAATTCGTCGTATTCATTTCACTCGTGCGATTAATTATACAAAAATTGCTTAAAATTCGTTGATGCTTCATAAAGTCAGAAACTGTAAAATTATTTTAGAGTTATTTCATACTCTTTCTGAAGAGTTACATAACTCTTTTAGAACATTCTGTATGTATATGATTTTCTCGAAGACTCCAGATAACTTTTCTAGAAGATTCGTTTTTACGGTCTATTATCATTATTGCAGACGTGTAATTTCTAACGCTGCTTAACAATTTTATTTCTCACATCATTGTGGTATAAAAATATCTCAACTACTTTATTTAATCATATGTGAAGATTGACTATACGTTAAATCAAAGAAATGGAAGTTATAATAGTATGGTCGCCATTTTGAACACGTGTTAACTGTTACCAGTTCAATATATAAATAAGGCAACTAGTCTGTTTTTGACATTAAATACTACTTTTTGAAAGTAAAACAGTAATGGAAATCAGAACCAATCTAAACTGAATCGTTATTTAGAAAAATATAGAAGTGGTTTCGTGATTGGCAATGTGGCCGAATTACTATAAACGAAATTGGACGTACTGAACGTCTTATCAAGGTTACTACATACTTTACAGATGATTGTAACGATCTAAAATAATATGATGATGCTGTAGATATTTCAAATGGTTACGTCTACATCTGCAAATGAAAAAATTCTGCATGTGTCTTATATCGGCTCATCCTCTAATGTTATAACAGCAATTGTTGAAATTATTTAAGGTTTAGATACAGACTACATATAAGTATTTTGTATCCATGTATTTCTCTACTGTATCGCAGTAACTGTAAATCTTTTATCATGATTTTGAAATGAAGTTTTAAACAACTTACATTTATGTACCATTTTGTTTACTTACACTCATGGAATATATTAACAACATTTAACTATTACAACTTAGGACACCATATCATCACATAGTAATAATCTTGTATAAAATGCATATTTACGGAACCATTAAAAAATATTTCGGAAAATAATAATCTTATAATACACAATATTTATTGAATTCTGTATAAGGCGGTTTTCCGTAAAGAAATCGTATTTTTTGAAAAATGAAGAAAACGAATTGAATTAAATTTGACCGAAAAATGCTCTCATGCTTATCCAGAAACTCAATCGCGTTTACAATCAAGATGCAAGTCGGATCATTAGAGTTTCATAATTGCTAGAAATTAAGGAATCGTTCCAAGCATCCCAAGAACACGCTCCGTTACTCTCGATAGAACAGCATTCATCCAAGACCGTTCTTCTTGCCTGTGCCTCACTCTTTCCTTCAAATGAGATTCAGTTGGAAATTGCGTCATCCGTTCCTGTAAAATCCACCTGGATCAGTTCGTCCGTCAAGGAGAGATCTCCTCCGAAGTTCCAATTACAGGAACATCATGGTAGAGTTGTAATAGGCATGCGCCTCCGGCAGCAAGACCCTGCTCCTTGGTGATTATTACCGGAAGAGAAAGAATTGTCCCTCGGGAACTTCTAGTCAATTCGTGTTTAGAAATTATATATACAGTCTGTCACGGACAAGCTGTAATTAAAGATTTTATAATGCACGTGACGGGAATTATCACCAGTTTGATAAGAAAAAAAGAAAGAAGTCACTGTGCATTGCTTCCCGATCTTACCGGCACTAATAATTACGTATATTAATTGATAACATCCACTAATTGTTGAACTATTAAAAAGTGTTATTTTGTGTCATAAACAAAATGTTGACAAAAATTTATTATATATTTTTGGTTCACCTTTTTATGTAGAATGGTTTTTTTTCTTATTGTATCATGAGGTTATAATATGAGTTATTGTAAATATTATTTTTGTACAAACGATTTTTGTTGAGAAATTAAGGTGTTTACTTCCTTTTGGTAGTCAGCGTAATATTTGTAAATTGTGGACAAATTTTTTGATACTGTAATGTATTTGTAAGATTTATTTATATCTTATAGTTCTCGATCTGTAACTTCCAAAAATGCAAGGTACAATTTAAGAAAACTACTACTATATATGTAAAAATCAATATAATTGTCATACATTTATTTTCAAAATATCAGAAAGTGAACATTTTATTACCACAGAAAGAAAATTCATATTCAATAAGAAAAATTAACATAAATAAATATTTATTTTTAATTTTTTTCCCAAAATTCATTTAACACATTTTTCTTATCACAAATCATTAATTAAAATGTACATGTCATTAATTTTGAAAAATATGTAAGTCATTGAAGGTTTAAAAGACACATTCAAATTACTTAAAACACGTTACAATTATAGATAAATTTCACATAAAATAAAACGGTATCTTCCAATTGTAGAACAATCAAATGAAGACTACTTATAAAAATAACATTACAGAATAAAGGAAAAACTGCAGTAGAAAAGTGCAATAAAGAAGGGAAAACATTGTGTGTAGAAAATTATATATAAAATACCGTACATTAAAATATTTATGAAACAAAGAAAAAATTAAAAATATTTATTTCAATAAAACAACATATTCTAATAAAAAGCAGTAGTTTTGTTACAAATGTTGATTATTAAATTTCCAAGAATTTACTTTTAATACCAGATAAGTTTTAAATTTATTTAATCAAACATTTGTTTTTAATTCAGCAGTTTATAAGTTTTATTTATTATCGACTAATAAATATTATTAAGTTAGTAAATAATTTACGAAAATTGCAAAGAACCGCTAAAAGTAAAATTGTTGAACGCGTCGCTATTCACCTCTTTGAAATACGAGACCAGGTTTACTGCAGGGTTGTTAACAAGAAATTCCTTCTCTGATGCTCAACCTATTTCTGAAGATATTCAATGGTTTACTTTTATATCGCACTTTCGAAGGAATCATACACACTTTTATCTCAAATTATACGTATAATATGTATTGGTTACTCTTGGATATTCTCGTAATGAGAAGCGTCGTTCGATGAACATCCCCGGAATAACCACTGACGACGCTGATGCACGATATCAGTAATCAATAATTTAACAACGCAGCATAAATGATGAAGCAAGAGGAAGTTCTAAATTTGTGTGAATGTCAAATAATATTTTAGTACCTATTTCTTTCTTCATTTTACTTTAGTGTTTTTGATTTCTACTAAAAGTTATATTTACAATTTTGTTTTATAATTCTGTAAGAAATCAATCTTTCTCTGCTTCATATGTCGTTATTACTTATAAACGTCTCGTTTAATTCAGCTTGCGATAAAGTAATTATTCACTGTTTAGTATTATTCAAATATTCCTGAAAAAATAAAATAGCATGTATCGGAATTATTTATATTTATGATATAATAATGTACCATATTGGACCATATTTCGAAATACGGAAAGTTTAACATCTTCAAAATAACACTCATGGCGTAATTGAATGTTAAGGATTAATGAAAATGGTTGAACAAATATTTCATTACAGTTATTAATACAGAATAACCACATTTGTGGTAATATTACGATATATTACTGTGACACGCTACCACATATTACTAAATTGTGTATCACATATATACGAAAATTAATGAAAATTCAATTTAATTGGAAAATTTCTTCTTCCTTCATTGGTGATATTTATCTCACATAAAAGCAAACTGTATATTTCTACAAAATACCGGAGATTGTAATTAGCAATATTATTGTTTATTTTATACAGAAACAGACTGTTTACTTCTGCGAAATAAGATAGCAATTAGCAAATATCAACGATTGCCATTACCGAAGAGTGCACGTAAACATGTTTTCTCCGCGACAAAGCTATAAGGCAGTTACTTTAATGAAATGAAAAGATAGTAAAGAATGATTCCTGGAAATTTAATTGCGGTAATTAGGTTTGTTGCTTACTATGTAATTCTAAGAACACTGTTAACTCTAATGTTACATATACAATGAAATTGTCCGTAAAATCAAATTAAGTAAAATAAAAATAAAGATAATAACTTCGCAAAAAATGTTCACTTTCAGAAGTATCGCATATATTAAAAATAATTGCTGTGATAATAGAAAACAGTATGTGCGCTTAAGTTTAATTCAAACCCTGCAGCGATCAGGTTTAACCTGTCAACCGGGGAATAAACTTTTGTTCAACTCGTTTCACAATGCGTTTCGAAATATTACCGCAAATTTCCATGACGAAAAATATCGTCGTGTCCATTGCAGTAGTAGTTCGTATATAACGAAATATTTCGTCATACCCAGTTAACAGATTAATATTGTCGTAGTCATTGTCACTTCTTCAAAAAGACAGGGAAGCAACTAAATGACTCCACATAAAGTTTAAAATCGAAATATCTTAAAAATCAATGCTCTGTAGATGACATTTTAAAAACCACTGTCTGAAGAAACTGTTGAGAGTTTCAACTTAAATATACTTCGGTGGTTTCAAATTTAACTTCAATATATTGTTGTTACAAAAATGATTTCCCTACCCATTCTTTTTCTGTACGAAGAGTACGGAAAGGCAGAATTAATTTTCGCGAAGATAAAAATGCAATGTAACAAGAAATAAAGGAAAGTAATATTTCCAGATGGAAAACGCTTTAATATAGATGATCCCAATGGATTTCATTATTATTTTTATGGCACGGAAGAGAATAACTTATTTAACAGGAAAGATAATTCGATGGAAGAAGTATTGTAGTATACACGACTGAGTTGCGCTGATAAAAGTAATATCAAGTTTATTTCCAATAAAATGGATAATAAAATATACGTTCGAGCGATCCGAGAACATTCAACTGAACATAGCTTCACAAAATTTCATTTTTCAACACGATTAAAATGACATAGTAATTATGCGAAAAATTAATAGCAATAGAAAATATCAAATAATTATTATAATTCTTTAGAGATCTGGATTCAAACGTTACTAAAAACTTTTGGCGAATGCTTACAGGACAAAATACCCTCGATTTTCCTTTTTCTCTTTTTAATCACGTATCGATTTCCGCGTTCAATTAATATCCACATTAAAACTGAATGTATACAAAATAAAATAAAAAAAATTCAGCTGCAGCTAGGTGCAGCTCATTATAGTACACTAAAAAAACGACGACGCGGAAGCGTACGAATAATGTATCGTATGTCACTCGTCGCATTAATGACGAAAAATTTTAAATGTAAGGCCGATTCGGCTATCGATGTTGTTGGAAATCAGATCTCACTTTTTGGTCTGATTTAATTTATATTAAAAAGATCGACTGAGTGTGCTCGAATTTAAGGATGTTTAGTCTATTACGGGATATGGTCCAAAGATCGTTAAAATCAAGTAAACTATAGAGATTTATATTAATACAGTATACAAGTGTTAAATATAAAATTGTATATTTAATAATAAGTCTGGTGTAGTTCATAATTAATGCTTCCAAAAACAAATTTCTACTTATAACTTTTACATGTTTAGAATTAGGTAAAATTTGATTATTAATTTGAATTCAGCACATAAAAATCTACAAAATTGCGTGTTTGTATTAATTTTGACTGAAAGGTTATTTCAAAAATAGGTTTTGTCCACGTTTTTCGCTATGCACCGCACTGTGCATCCCCTCATACGTGTGAGTTCTCGGGCGATCTTGACATATTGAATAGTCAGTCGATTGTTGAAGCTGGTGCGGATAAAATCGGGAGTCAAAAAATATCATACATCGTAGTGTCGTGCGAAAGATTTAGTACAGTGCAGATTATAATCCGGGTCGTAGAACACATTCGCGAGTCGCGCTACCGTGTCACCGTGATTTCGAAATCATGCACTATTATTGAGAAGATATTGTGCTCCTCGCACGTCATGCACAACACTGTTCGAGTGAGACACTGCACTCCTCGAATAGATAGACTCCATTCATTAGAACCAACAGAAATCACACTTCGGTGCTCGGATCGCACAACAATCAATCAAAATAGTCAATCAAATAAATAATCGCACACAAACTACATACACATTACGATCGTAAACCGCTCACAGTTTTACCATTCAATCACAAATAAATATACTTATCAAGGGGTCTTTTATGCCGCAAGCCTTTTCCACCTAAGTCGTATCATTCGAGCCAATAAACTATTATTATTTTTCAGACTCAATTATGTCTAATTTATTTTCTATTCACCCTCCTACTCAATCATATCCAGACAACAATTTGAAATATCCAACCTGGATAAATTTCGACAATACACGTTTCCTACGCTTAAAATAAGATAACGTGAATAATTCCGTAAGTATTTTCAAATTTGCCATGTATGAATCGAAACTATACAAAATTTAAAAAGATTATCTTTCAGTAACTATTATCTCCTCCTCCATCATATCCAGACAATAATTTGAAACCCGTAATTTCTCCACGTTGAAAAGATTTCGACCATAAAATGATGTAATTATATAATAATGTTCACTAAAAACAGGGATGTCTTATAGTTTCATCGCTCAATAGTTTTCTTTGTCAAAACGAATAATGAATTACTTTACAACTTAGTCTTTCGCCAGAGAAGTAGAACTATTAATCAAATTTTCAATGTATGTACTACAAAGGGAAATCATAAATAAAGGTACTCAGAAGACATGTATTTCTATTAATTTTCTTATTCATTAGTTTTTACAGGTGTAGAAGAGCATTATAAATAACATCCTCTCTTAGCTGTGTGATTTTCGTTGGGAAGATTACGATTTTAAACCATCTGCAATAGCATTTACAATTCTCGTTCCATTTGATAAATCTTAATGGGAGAAGAAAACCTATAGTTTAACTTATAACAAAGTTACACTTGTATTTTATGATTTTTTGTGAATTTATAGTGGCATTCATGCAAAATTGTATATGTGACATGTGATGAGAAAGACGCTTATTAGGAGAAGTATGTTACAGTAACTAACAAGTAATAACTAGTTATACTAATTAGCACATAAAATAGGATACACATATAAAAGGAAGAAGTAGGCAAGTGTACGATAGAAAATATTCAGTATGTGTATACAGAAATAATGTGCGATTTGAAAATAAAAAATATTTTTTTATTCCAAAACTCCTGGACCCAACTTCAGTTAAATTCCATTATAACAAATTACACAACACAAACATATTCTGCATACGATGCTTAATATTTATGATATTTTTCACTTCTTTAAATTCGTACTTAATATTTTTTTGAAAGGAAAAGAATTTTGTAATTGTATCAATGTACAAAATTGCCTGAATTTATTTTTAATTTTACATTTGAATGTATGATAGAAATAACGCAAATAAAGAAATAAACCAAATTTATATAACTAAAATAGTATACAAAATATTCCATGAAAATATATTACAAATTGATGTCCGTAAATCTATTAATAGTACAAAAATGAATTCCTGTCTGCAAACTAATCAACATGAAGGACATGCAAAATTTTGTAGTACGTGCATCAAAATACGTTTAGTCCCACTTTATGCATGGAAAATAAATTGTTTCAGTTTATTAAATAGAATATGATGTAAATTTTAATATAAGAATTATATTAATTATTATAGAGTTGTATATGACTATAAATACTTGGATA
The DNA here is from genome assembly GCA_945859595.2 of Megachile willughbiella. NCBI lineage: Eukaryota > Metazoa > Arthropoda > Insecta > Hymenoptera > Megachilidae > Megachile > Megachile willughbiella. Next base: position 4,287,175 of record OX243798.1, read on the forward strand.
ATAAATATACAACAAAATGTTATATAGCTTCTTTTTTTGTATTTTGCTTCAGGGAAGCTAAATTTCTTTTATTATTTAAAATTACTAAGTACATATGTAGGTATGTGCATTATGTACTAAAGAGATGTAAGAAAATTACAATAAGTAAATTATACATCACAAGATACAATTATATTTTACAATTAAAAATTATATATTCGTCGAGAACAATATAATACTAGAAGTTTCTATGAAATGTATATTTCTTTAGTTTATTGCAAATTAAGTGTATGTTTCGTGTCCTAAATAAAGAACATTTTTACAACAAAGTTGAACTATATCATGTACACACTTAATGGTGGAAATTGTTCTTTCTTAAGATGATTTAATACATTTTTACGTAGGATGCTTCCAAAAATCAACCTGGGCAAAAGAAGCATACTTAAGCAAAGATACATTCGCATTTTCTAATGATACTGTATATTTTTGTGACGCAGATCGATCGTTTGTAACATTTTTCATAAAAGAAATATTAATGCACGATATTACAAACCTTAACAATTAAAGAGATTATTTTGTATGAAATATTCCTATTTTAATTTAAAGTATTTCATGAAGTATTACTTCTTTTAACATTGCGTTTTAATACTTCATTATGCAAAATATTTCAAAGAACTGACCAACGTCAATTCCATTAAAAAGATATCAATGACCTTGAAATGTCGTAAAAGAATGACATTAAGAAAAACTATTTCCACCGTCAAATGTAACCCTTGAAACAGTATAAAATTGTCTATAAATGTTTTTTCATAAAACAATGAAGTTCATACAACAATAAGATATTTAGATGATCTCCTTCAACTGACATACCTTGTGTTTTAACCTATAATATTCTTTCAAATAGGATATTATCATAGCATGTGTAAGATCAATATTCTGAAGCGTTGTTCTAAAAATTTTCACAATATTGTATTATATAAAAATCGGATACTATCTGTAAAAAATTATATCATATAAAAATCTATTTAAAAATAGACGATCAATAGTATATATTTTTATCATACGTCCACTACCAGATCCATCAGGGGAAATTGTTTACTCAGACAGTTCAGAGAATTTCTTGCTTGCTCCCTCGGTCTTTTTATCTATTATTAGAAAGTACTTTGTTATCTTCTGCGAATGTTCTCTATGTTCTTTCATCGAAGACATCATGCAGCATCTCAAGAGGGTGATTTCAAGAAGTGCGGCTTGCTTCTTTGTGTTTTTTCAATCGATTCTTTGCGAGATGTCAGCAGTTCAGATGCTAAAGCTGCTGAACAAACGCATTCGCTCATTTGAAATGTAAAATATGATGCACTGTATGAAATTGTGAAATTGTACATTTATTAAACAAATTCAATTTTAGTAATTATTTCCATTTAAATACTATGAATTCAGTGTTGAGTTTGATTTTTGGTAAGGGATTCAACTGATGAAATTTTTTTATTATATAAGGGTATTTAAATTCGTTGAGTATTAAGAGATATTAAATGTATAATTTCAAAATGTCCAAATTCAGTTAATTTACTTATTTATAATAGTTAAATATGAACAGTGAGAGATTCCACATAATATTTAAAATTGGCTTATTTTGTATGACATACTAATTTTATCATTTATTATTTCCAATAAAAATAACAAATTGCAAATACTTTTTTTATGGCATGATATATGCTCGTAGCAAAAAGGTCCTGAAATTTCATTTCGTTTTATCATATTAAATAATTATACGCTCCGAGAACATTAAACGCAATAAACATTTAAAAGCAAAAATCTTCACATTAAAATTTTTGAATGACCAAAATACTTCAAAAGTACTTCGTAATAATTTAGTCTAAATAGCACAACTTTATGAAAGAAAGGATAACAATTTTAACAGTTTACTACCTCACAGAATAGAAATATTATTGCAATTGATATCTGAAATAAAAAAGATTGAAATTTCTAATATCGTTATTAAATTCGCTAGGGAAATGTCTGAAATATGTATGGATTAAAAAAAAAAAATTAATAAATGTGAAAATAATGAATCTGTAAAAAGATGTAAAAATTTCATTACTTACTTCAGATATTAAACATATTAACTGCGTTAAATGTGTTAAAAATGTTAAGTATGTAAATAAATATGAAAAGTGTTAATTCTTTTTATTTCATCATCATAATCAATTTTTATGATTTGACGAGGCTGCGTCAAATTAATGTACCATTCAAATTCCTACATTGCAGCTTTTGACATTCTTAAACTCTAAATTACAGATGAAAGTTAATTTAATAAATCGCGTAAAAACATCCTTTGCATTTTTATAAATGTCAAGTGGCTACTCTTAATTGTTAGTTCACAACTTCATATTATAATAATATTCCAAAATTAACTAAAGATATTTTAAAATTATAATTTGTCAAAAAGAAAGTTACATTCTTTCTGTCAATACAAGACAAGTTATTGATCAAATAAGCATCCCCTAATGCATATATCGAATGTGTAAAACGGGAAAAACTGGGAAAATCGGAAGAAATATAAGGTGGAAAGGACTTCCATCTATCGAGAATTTTTATGACAGCGGATTGCCGCTTTTGAACAGTCGATGGAATCTTTCCGCCATACCGTTTGCTGCCGGGTGGTAGGTCGTCATACACCAATGAGTTGCACCCGTTAACTTAGATAACTCACGAAACAAGTGGCACTTGGATTGTCTACCCTGATTTGTCATTACGTGCAACGGAGTTTCCAGTCGAGTTATCCACCCATCGCACAGTGGGGTATTTGGCCCGAAAAAACGGACAAAATTATTTTAGCGTCGTTCATAGGTTCAAGGTCATAACATAATAGGTCGTTGAATTCGTTTCAACGTTGGTTACAATATTCTGAAATAAAAAATAAATGTTAACATTTACAAAATCAAAATGACCTTGATTTTTTGAAAAATAATAAAAATTTTGGAAATTTTATATACTGAAGTTTGTAGATGTCTAAATACCATTTACATTTTGTTTGGACCATTTTTTCCCCAGATTGTTGGAAACCCTTGAAAAATAGTGTCGATGATGAGGTGGTACAATATTAAAATATTCAAATACTTTCAACAGCGTCTACGAGATTTATTCGGTGAAACTCCACACCTTTATCGAGTTATTTCAATTAGCTTACATATCGCAGCTTAACATAAACATCATGAGTGCCAATACTCTGTAACAGTTTCTTTTAGAAAACTTTATCACTGAGAGTTTCTCAAGCAGGTCTGGTTTTATGATCATGACCATGCATGCCGACGTACGTGAAACGCTGCAAAACGTTTAATGCTAAATTAGCTATAAAACTTGAATTCGGATAAATCCGGAATAAAATTTTATTGGCTTATAATCGGGAATCTCTACCGATTGTAATGGTACCAATACAGGCCTCTGATATCATTCAGAAGTATAACAAAATCGTTAATGAATTTTTATAATGGTAAAGAAAATGACTGATTTATTGGTTATTTTCAAATATTAATAACTATATAAATAAGTATGATAAAAGAAAAATAAAAAGTGTGGAAGTATGCTATATACGTACCTAAAAAGGATTTGTAATGAAAGAAATTTCACAATTGTTTTAAAAATATAAAAGTCACTAGTAAATGCACGATATATTCTAGCGTGGTTGGAAAGACAAAACAGGTCATAAAATCTCTCAACTTTGGATTAAGTTTAGTGCTTTCGGGGTGTACTAATGAACAAAAAAAATATAGTACATTGTTCCTCATATATTTAAGAACCTCAAACAATAAAAAGTTTACGGTTTACGCAAAATTTTAGAAATTGACTTTTGTCCGGTTTTTCGGGCCAAATACCCCACTGTGCATCGTGAAAAGCGTGTGCCATGGTCGTGGCTTCTTGGTCTCTAAATAGAAAGGCCTCCTTGCTCTAATCAAAATATGTTGTAGTCCACGTGAAATTAGGGGGGGTTTAAGTCATCATTTTGCCGGTTTCGAATTTGTTAACAAATAACAAGCCTTCAAAGTTTGTAATTTTTGCACATTTTGACGAAAATAGGCTTCACTTATGAATTTTTTCCTCAAAAACTATTCAACCGATTTAGCTAAATTTTTTTTTGTTTTATTCATAAAGGATTGGGCTATTTTAAAATATTTTTCTTAACTTCGACAATTTGTTATAAAATATCGAAAAATTTCAAGGGGCGTAAGGGGTTTAAATTTTTAAAAACTTTGGTCATATTCTTCGAAACTTCCCCTTTAAAGTGAGCCCTTTAGAACGATAGAGCCTCGAAAATTGACGTCACTACAAGCTGGAAAAGGACGCGGGGTCCTCTGTTTCAAGTAGGCAAGTCGTGCGCTCCGTCATTATGATCGGTTGTTTTATACCACTGGTCTCAAGATAATACGAGAAGACTTCGTACACGACTAAATGACCCTGTTCATACCTCGGGATGTATATTAGTAACTACTAAGCTAAACATTGCCATTCTGCAGAATCATCGAAATCATTCAAATGTTTTTTATCACCTTACTTGTTTAACCGAGATATTCTCCTTAACTAAAAATATCTCAGTAATTATTCATTTCAAATCCCACTTTGTATCATATTTATTTTATGCAAAATTTAATGATTTTCCGAATTGGAGGAAAGATATTAGATATTGCATTAGAAAAAATTTGGTGCAAAATCGGTCTCTATCCGCGTTTAATGATTGCTTAAACACGTTTAAATATTCAGAATGCATAGAAAACACATACCATTGTATTCGAGAAAGTCTATAAAATCTTTTGATACAAACGAAATCTTAGCATCTTTTATAGTTACCTCACAAAATTAGTTTGAATTTGAAAAATGTGTTTTTTTTTCAAAATCAAATTTCTCAAAAACTGTACGTGCTGAAGACAAACAGGTTCCAGATTCGTAATCAGCAAAAGAAGAGCTACAACAATCACTGAACAGAAATCAAGAGATCGAAAAAAAGTTTGAGGCTGTGAGTGTGTGAACGAGAAGTAGAGTATTTAACGATCACTCAATATACAATATACATACAGGGTGTTCGGCTACTGGTGGGCATAATTTTAAGGGGTTGTAACTGGGGTGATTCTGAACAACTTTTTCCTTTACCAAAATGCTGGTTAAAGCTTAGTTTTTGAATTATTAAGGAAAAACACTGACCAATCAGAGCGCGAGAATAGCGCGCGCCCAGACGCGAGAGCGACAGCTTCGAGGTTGACGGCCGAGCGTGATCGTGAACAAGCATGTTTGTACCATGACAATGTAATTGCTAACAGAAAACCACTACGTGAAAGTTAAATCAAATAAAGAATAAAGCAATTAAAAATAAGATCCAATTATGCATTATTTACAGATAGGGGATAAACTAATTATTTGTTATTAACTTAAACCAAGTAAATCGAATTTGTTTGATATTTGTATTCGTTATTCGAAAAGAATAAGAAATAACATGTCGAAAATTGTTCTTGTCTTTCGTTATAAAAATACAAAACAACAAATTCGCACATTTTAAAGGACAAATAACTTTTCTATTTATCAGAAAAGATTTTAAATCTAATAACTAACAAATGTATTAATATCTGCTTACTTTAAATTTACAAAACATGTAAAAATAATTTAAATCAGACTCACCTATTGTTTAAAAATAATCCTGCTTCGGTGAAAATGTGTTGTCGTGACTGGGTCATTTCATCGGGCCTGACCTTCCGTAAAGGAAGATGCAGATCGCATAACATCTGTTGTCACAAACAGGTCAGTGAACTTTACTTCGTTGATATTTTTCATTATCACTTTTCACTGCAATATTTTGTTGTCACTGTTAAATAACTTCCTAATGTAATAACGGCGGATAAACACGCGAGAACGTGGACACGAATATCCAAAAATAACTTCAGCGATTACTTTTTTCCCGGTAATGTTGCGTTTCGAACGTTTTGTCCTAAACTGGCGATCGTAACATGATCGGCGTGACCCCCTCAATTCGTCTTTCTCTCTCTTCCCAGTGTCAAACATTGTTTTTCAAGGAATTGTTGCGTCGCGGCGTAGAAGCTCGCACGTGTTTTTTTTTCCGTCGAGGATGTTCCTCGTATTGCGATCGGCAGTTCAGGACACAGCGTCCAGTATTCAACATCGAAAAGAAAATGAGAAATCGGTCAAGTTATTTATGAATAATAGTTCACGCGTTTCATTTGCGTTCTTGCTTTGTGGTTATTACATTAAACAATTAGTGAAAAGTGACAGTAAAATGTTGCAGTGAAACGTGAAATAAAGTGAGTTCATTGACCTAGCCGCGACATCAGCTGTTTTGCGGTGTATTATCTTTTTTTGCGGAAGGTCAGTTCCGGTGAAATGATCCAGTCACGACAACACATTTTCACCGAAGCAGGATTATTTTTAAACAATAGGTGAGTCTGATTTAAATTATTTTTACATGTTTTGCAAATTTAAAGTAAGCAGGTATTAATACATTTGTTAGTTATTAGATTTTAAATCTTTTTTGATAAATAGAAAAGTTATTTGTCCTTTAAAATGTGCGAATTTGCTGTTTTGTATTTTTATAACGCGAGATAAAAACAATTTTCGATATTTTATTCCTCATTCCTTTCATAACAAATAATTAGTTTATCCCCTATCTGTAAATAATGCATAATCGGGTCTTATTTTTAATTGTTTTATTCATTATTTGATTTAACTTTGACGTAGTGGTTTACTGTTAGCAATTACATTGTCATGGTACAAACGTGCTTGTTCACGATCACGCTCAGCCGTCAAGCTCGAAGCTGTCGCTCTCGCGTCTGGGCGCGCGCAATTCTCGCGCTCTGATTGGTCAGTGCTTTTCCTTAATAATTCAAAAACTAAGCTTTAACCAGCATTTTGGTAAAGGAAAAAGTTGTTCAGAATCACCCCAGGAACAACCCCTTAAAATTATGCCCACCAGTAGCCGAACACCCTGTATATGAGCTCCTCATTGCACAAATCGATTAACTCCATGAAACAAAAAACGGAGAAAAGCGATGAAATAATGTGCATTGGTTTTTGAAATTCCTTTTATAATATAAATTCAAATTTTTGTAGAATGCATGAATACAGATGTAGCTTTCATCTAAAAGATATTAAATTAGAAGAAAGAATAACCAAATATTTATCGTCAAAGATGTAAAAATAAATGTACTTTATTAATCAGTGGCCAAAAGAATATTTTAGTCGTTTAATGGTGTTAAACATTTATGTTTGGGAAAATTTGTATAAATATAAAAATTTATGATTATACCAAGTGCTTTTACGATTAAATTTAAGATTTTTCAAAAAGTGGAGTTAATCGATTTGTGCAGTGAACGGCTTATATTTAAAAATGTAATACAAAGATTAATTAACAAAAATTAGTAATGTGGGAGTCAGCGATTCCGCGAGTGTAACGTGTCAGTATCAAAATGAAGACTGTCTCGAGCGGCGTAATGTTGTTGGATATCGCTTTAGGTTAATCAATATCTTTATTTCTTTAGATTAGTCAGTATCTTTAGCACTCTAGAATAGTCAATATTTTTATGTTCCGAACTAAATCCAAATCCCGTCATCTTTCCGTATACAATTAGTCACACAACCCTTGAACACTTACTCACTGACTCTGAATAATACACTTGACTTCTTGATATCCGACAATCCCTATTGGTCCTTCTCTTCATTCCCACTACCTCCAAAACCACAACCCAAATCCTTAAAAGAACCTCCGAAGCTCCCCAGAAAGGCTTTTTAGTATAATAATCCTAATACGTAAGATTAGACAGAAGTGGAGTCGCAGCGAGATTCTAGTTCCTAAGTGCTTGTTGTAAAGGATTTTGATTAATAAATCGGAATCTAACAATGTCCAAAGTTTTTATACTCTTTTTAAAAGGAGATAGAAATAGGAAATGAAAAGGAGGGATACAGAGTGGAAATTTGAAGGGGTGAAAGAGAAAGTTAACGGAAAACGTAGGTTCGTACAAGTCTGGCTGCCAAATGTGTAATCTGACATTGACCAGACTTGTGTGAGACTCTGAGAAAATTGAATTCCTGCAGAATAGGCAGGAAGTGTTTAGAAATACTCAGACAAACAAGAAAGTTAGAATAGTTTCGGAGAAAAAATAAATTGGCAAGAACGTGGTGGCGAACACTACCACAACTTAAAATTTGTTAGCCAGTGTTATCGATGCCACACATACAAAGAAAGATATATAACAAAAATTATTCACAAGAAAACCGCATTATATAGCGTTAAAAAGGGTCGTATAAATGGCAAAAAATGAACGAAAAGACGAGAGAATAGAAAACCGAGAATATGACCACTAAACGTGTTGTATTCGAAACGAGTTAGGTAATCAGTTACGTTTTCTGTTATTGTATTATTTCTCTATTGTTACCGCGCTATAACAGATGCTTGATCGTGACTGAGTACGCCAGATTATTTTGCCGAGTGTTTTTGCCCGTTTCGAATCACCAAGATATGATTTATATAATTTCGCAAAAATTTTCAGATATTGTGATATACCTTTTTTGCTTCATATCTCGTGTTTATTTATGATCATCGCATAAGCTTTCAACATCCTTTCATAACTTCATCGATAAATGAACGTGATCTAATTCAAACGGAATATTTTAAATTTGAACTCGGTAGAGTGTAAAACGTTTTTCCATTCAGCTCTCATCCAATTTTCCTACTCTACTACTTAACTCCAACTTTTTTTGTTTATTTACTGGACGTAAATAAGATTTCCTTAAAACCTACATATTCTCCGTATTACCATGAAATAAACGTAAGTTCATTTGCTGCAATAATAACGAAAGAATTTATGATTTCAGAAAGAATAAATTGGAGTGTTTAGAAGCATAATAATCTTGTTATATTAAAATGGTAGATTGGTACAATAAAATTGTAAATCTGTACAAAATTATTAAATTACTCTCAATCAATATCATACATTTTTATGTACCTGTAACTCTTTCGAGTTACAATATTATTGATAATTAAGAGTTAGTTAATGTTACGTTGTTACCTAACAGAAATTTGTTTGCATTTTTCTTTCTAACACATTCCAAATTACAGTGTTATTGTCAGAAGTCCGCTTGTAGAAAAATAATGAAGATGAAATATTTAAGAAAAGAAAACAAATCTCAACACTTTCCTCCGTAAAAAGTAGGAGCAAATTGTACATGTAATAATCATTGCAAAATTGCAATAAACAAAAAATTCCAAAAACACGTATCCCTCATTTTAATCCATATTTTACGTAATACAAATCTATATCAAAATCGAACTGCATTCAGGATAAAAAATTGAATAAAAAATCCAATTTTTTAATATATTATTTAAATAAAAAATTTCATCCGAAATTTTCGTAATCAACTAAATTCCTCCTACACCATCTAGTTTCCGAGATATTAAAGAAAATGTGTTTTCAACCCCCAACTTTGAGGGCTATTTTCACCCCCTCAAGATGCGTGTCAGCAGATATAAAAAAATACGTGTCAAATAACTTTCAAAAAGCTACCACATATGTAAATTTCATTAAAATCTGCGTGTAACACCTTGGTGATGTTCCTTGTGAGTGATTTTGTCAATTGGGTTAGACTACATAACTCCGTTTTAATTGTAAGTGAAATTAGACAGATTTTTTATCGGATAACGCTGTAGTCTTTAACAAACTCCATAATTAAAATGTATGATTATTTTTCACGAATGCATTAGTTCGATTTGTGAATAATGAGCTGGACAACCTTCGTGTTGAAATCACATGTTTTGCCTGTCTACTAGGCTTACATCTTCAAGTAATACAGATAATTCATAATCCAAGAAGTCCCGATATTTGTTTTCATCTAACGTGCCATCAATAATTCTTAAGGTACTAATAACGCTTAATAATGTAAGCCTACCAGATGTAATAGTGAACTTACAATAAAATGTATGAAACAAAAATTATGCGTGTTTTCGCGTAGAATATGGTTCCGGAATACAAAATATGGGTTTATAATAAAAAAAGACAAGACGACCTTGAAATAACCTTGTAGACGCCCATGCATTAAAAAATTAGTACTGCCATTTGACTCCCTGATCGAAATACTAAAGGACATGTGTCAGTTTGTTTTTTTTAAAACACACGTTTTCGAGATTTTTTACAATATCAACTTGAATGGAACACCCTTAGAAATTGAAGGACATACAGGGTGTTCGGCTACTGGTGGGCATAGTTTCAGGGGGTGATAGCTGGGGTGATACTGAACACCTTTTTCATTTACCAAAATGTTGCTTTAGTTTTTGAGTTAATGAAAAACACTGACCAATCAAGGCGCGAGAATAGCGCATCCTGATGCGAGAGTGATGGGTTCAAGCGTGACAGTTGACTATGATCGTGAACAAGTGCCTTTGCGCCTAGGCAGTATAATTATTTAGTAGGGAACCCTTATGTGAAAATTCAACTAAACAACGAACAGAACGATTAAAAATAACATTCAGTTATTCATTATTTGTAAATAAGGAATAAACGAATTATATTTATTCGTATGTTAAATTAAAATAAATCTGGAGCAAATGCCAAGTGGTGAAACTTGGTCCTCTTGCTGGAAGGCACCAGATGATATTTTTTAATGGCCGAATCATTCACGACTGTTCGTCACCCGACACGACGACAGAACACATTCGGCATCCTTCTTTTCTTTTGTTCTCCATTGACTGCAAATGTGCCGAACTTCATTCAATCTTTCATCATCCTCGCCTTCCCTACTCCGTGGCCAGATTCCATAATGAACATCGTTCCTATTCATAAATCGTTCGAAGACAAAATAGCAACGGCTAATTGTCTTCAACGATTCACCAAAATTGCGTTGACGCTAACACGTATAAACCGTCATTCGAATTTGTTCGATACTTGTATTATAATAACTTGTATTATAAGTATGGAATAAGGAATAAAATATTAAAAATTGTTCTTGTTCCTCGTTACAAAGATACAAAACAACGAATTTGCACATTTTGAAAGAAAAATAGCTTTCTTATTTAGTAAGGAGGATTTTAAATCTAATGAATAACAAATGTATTACCACCTGTCTACTTTAAAATCACAAAACATGTAGGAAAATGTAAATCAGACTCACCTATTGTTTCAAAATATTCCTGCTTCGGTAAAAATGTGTCCAAAAAGCATGTTTGACATTGGGAAGAGAGAGAAAGACGAATCGAGGGGGTCAAGCCGATCGTGTTACGATCGCCTGTTTAGGACAAAATGTTCCAAGTGTAACATTAAAGGGACAATAGCTAAAGTTATTTTTGGATAATCGTTTACGCTTTTCACTTGTTTACTCATTGTTATTACATTAGGATGTTATTTAAAAGTGACAACAAAATATTACAGTGAAAAGTGGTAATGAAAAGTGACAGTGATTGAGAAAGGTTTCGTTAAAATCCATGAGAATATCACACGTCAGAGTAGATCGACCCAGCATCGTTTTTCGAGGTCGTAGAGACCTAACCACAAGCTAGTTTCATTTTTTCCCATATTTATTTTTGTTCAAAATCCGTGAGGATGCCCTTTGTCGACAATTTTCTCTAACTTTTTAATAAATAACAAGCCTCGGTTAAATTTTTTCAGTTACTCAGAATAACTTCATAATTACCTTGGCACCATAATGGCATTGACACAATGTCAAGGCCAACATCAATAACGCTAAATCTCCTACTGTCAATGTTTACTACTAGTATTATTGCCGTTCGTTGTAATTTTGTTTTATAGAACTATTTTATTTAGGTTGTAGTAGAAAGTTTTTATATGAATATTCGAAGTTTACTTTAGTTTATTTTATAATTTTTAATGAATCATCGAAGGTAATTTATTATTATATAACAATCGTAAGTTGAAACTTTCGTATTATTGACGGTTTAACAATAAAAATTTCATTTTTTTGAAAAGTGAGGTAGTATGAAATTTTCGTATTATTAACAGAAAATATAATAACGAATCGGTACCAATATGAAATACTTGATCATTTGTGACTTATTTTGAAGAAGATATTATATCAAATAAGACAGTACAATGAACATATTTTATGATTTGGGAATTTACAAAATTCTTAAAGAAAAATTATGAATTCAATATTTATTATGCATAATTCAGAAGGGTACAAAAAGAGGCTTTAAACCTTCTTGAAAAGAAGTAGCTTTTCAAGTAGTCTTCACCCTAAATATACAAAATTATATTACAATTGTCAATAATTAATTTTCTTTTTCTAATAATGTATCTAAATTCCATTTGAAGTAATCCCAAGGAATTTATATTAAAGCCAACTTTTGCCCTTTGTAATTGATAAACTGACTAGGTTCATGGTTGTGCCAATTATTGGTTGTTATTATTGCGCAAAAAGATAGCCACTATTTAAGCAATAAAATGAAATATGACTGGAAGTTATCGTTTACAAAGTTAGACTATTAAATTATTACCTGAATAACAAGATGAACATTCGATCATTTTTATGTAAAATTAATAATTAAACATGAAATACTTTCGATCGATATTAGCAAAATATCGTGGTCATGTGATGTCTAGAATCTCAAATAACTTCGAAAAACATTCCGTAAATCCTGCGTCATGATTGATTTGTACATGTATCGTTCGAGGTATAAATGTCATATTTAATGTATACAATTATGTAACCCGCATAAAATTAAACTCTTTGATACGTCGGCATTAAACAATTAGATGTATTGCATAAACAAAACGTTGTAGATAATGACTCATACTGATAAATGTTATTCGTACTCATTATTAATCGAATGTTAACTGGTTGTAGAAAATGTTTCGATATCAGGATTCACACTTTGTATACAAATTATAGCATCGATGCAATGTAAAAACAAAAAACACTTGTTATTTTTTAATATGTAACATTAACTTAACTAAACCAATTCAGGAAAATGACAAAAGATGTTGTCTCTCCTAATTGCAGAGAACAAAATTTACATACTTACATAATTGTTTTAATATATTTTAATATATTAAAATGTGTTTAATGTAATAAATGTATTAAAATATGTTTGATATATTTTACCATATAAAGCATTGTATTTGACACATGTACATGTGTGTCATTAAAACTTTTTTTATTAATGCTTTAACGTAGTTCTTTGTCTTATTTTTCTGAAAAGAAGCATTGTCTCATATCATTCGAGTTTTCATTTGTCCGATTTTGTCTTCATTTAAAACAAATAAAGAAATCAAAATTTTTCGTAATTTCACTTTATTTATGTTTACGTAGTATATTTTACATAAAATCTGTCGGAGTTATTCATGTCTGTTTTCAATTTATAGGTTTTTAAAGGCTTCCTAGATCAAAAAATGAAAAAAGATGTCCCATACATTGACATGTGAATTTTATAGATATCTATATGTGAATTAATTTAATAAGTAAATAAAAGGAATAAGGGGTAGTAAATCTACAATATAGGAATATGTATTTAATAAGAAGAAAATAATAAGTAAAATTCTATGTACGATGCAAAGAAATAATTTTTGTAAAAATTACTCTAACTAGAAGTGTCCATGTTATTTCATTAATAAAGCAATAAGCCTAAGTGATACATTACTAATAATATATGTAAGAAGAAAGCTGTAATTGTCTTTATAGCAGCGCAATACATTTCATACATCAACTTTAATAAGACAATATTAAAAGTATAGTATGTATACACCTCTAAAAATTTTCCTATAAGATTATAGTTATAAAAAATACAAGCATGAACCAATCTTCCACGTGTGCAAAGTTTCTTTCTTAATTAAGATAACATTGTTCATATCTTCCATCGTTGAATCATGGACTAAGTTTTATCATCACCAATTTTCTAATACACTTACTAATTATTGCAATGTACCTACCCTCCTGTTATGAAACACATTTTCTCCTCCCATATCTCTACGTATTCATTACGCTGTCGGTGATTCGTTTCTTCCTGATTATGTTCCACACACCGTTCTTCGATACCTTCACTTTATTTGCAATATCTCGGATAGAACAGGCTGCATTGTGAAGAATACACACTGCAGAATGCTTTTCAATAGAAATCTCTGCGGCATTCACCACTTCCAATACATTATAGTGATCGTAGTCTTGACAAGAAGAACGAGTAATGAGAAAGGTAAAAATGGACTCCATATTTATAAGCTCGTGGCGGGAACATTTAGTTTATAAAATGTGGACGCAACAATTACAAACAGGAAATTTTTCCTTTTTAGTGAATAGTGAAAACCAGTGGTTAGTGAATGAGGAGCAAAAAAAAATCGTTATGCAGGATAATGATTATTGTTCGCAACATAACACTTTCCTGAAGCTGAAAAGTAATGCAAGATACGTTGTTCAAATAATTTTGAGCTGTACTGTAGATGTTACGGAAGTAATTTCGATACTCTCAGCACAGTGTATATATAACATGGCCGATACAGCAATATTGAAACGTTCTAAGCAAACATTGCAACCAACTGGAGGTACGAAAATTGACAAGAACGTCGATGCCAATAATGTTTGTTTCTAGAATGCAACAAGGAACTATCTAAAGTATGCACAATCACAAGCATAGTCATTTTAGATTGCGAGTAAAATTAAACTACATGACCGTATATTATCGTAGTCTGTATAATAGTATTATACGTAATTGTATATTATCGTTGTTTTTTATAAACGGGAGATTTCGAACAATGAGTTGCGTAAGAAGTAATCTGTACATGGTGTATCTGGAATAGGTTGTATTTCGAATTTGGCACACGTTAAAAAAGATCTGTTGAACGAAAAGTTAATAATGTCTATTTTTCTACAATTTCATTTGTGTCATGAGCGCATCGATACACTGACAACATGCAAATGCACTTTTTCTTTAAAAATTACATACTTTTTGTTATTTTATTGCGCTATTGTTCAGCAATCTTTAAAACGTGTTGCCTTCTTAAAGAACCAAGAACGAAAAATTGTCTGATATTAAGATTGTTTACAATTCTACTAAGTTTAAAAAAACCAATATGTTTTAGTTACCGAACATCCTTTTTAGTGTTTTTCAAAAACTGCGACATTTTTTAGAAAATCAATTGTTAAGGTTAAAATAAATCAACAGACATACAATTATTATAATACCAAATATAATTACTTTATAAATGTAATGTGTTACAACTATGTAAAGTACACATAGAGTGTATGAAACATATGCTGGATAAATGCAGTATAAATGCACTTTCGTAATAAATGTAAAATTTATATAATTGTATTTAATTAATGTAATGTTTAGAAATGCATTCACGTTACATATGCGTTACACAAATTATTTCAGAAAATAATTATAATGCATTATACATTTCAACCTATTATACTAATGAATTATTTATAACCGTTAATAATATGGACCTGTTAAATTATTACACTCATTAGAATAATGAACTGCTATTATTATTAAACTATTATACGCCACCAAATCAAATTTCATACATAATTAAACTTACATTAATCATATATATGTATACTTTACTGCAGTTTAGTAATAATGAAGATAACAATGATAATGAAAATCATTTCAATAATAAAGCAGAATAATAATAAATGAAAATCATATTAGTAACGAAAGATATTTAGTATAACAAATTCCCACCAGATTTATACAGTATCTACAGGAAAGTAAATTAGTATTTCATTTTTGTTAATTTTGGAAAGATTATAACATTTACTGTAAAATATAACTACACATATACAGATGTATAATTTAAGAAATTAATTTATAGAACTTTTCATTAGTCTTAGACAATTATAACATAAGAAGTATAGTTTTCAAAACTTTTAGTATGCATCAAATAAAAAATTTTAAATAATGGATAAAATTAAACTGTAAGAGGTTTTCGCATCTTTGTCAAAATTATGTTATTAATTCTTTAAAGTGTTTTATATCATTTTGAAAATGTGCACTTGTATGCTGAATTATTTTTAAGCGATCATGAATGCATTCAACAAAAATAGAATAAACGCACTTATTGTAGAATTGCATAAAATTGTAACAAGAGACAAATCCTTGTAACCGTTTTTTCTTTTAAATTCACTTTTATTGTCTAAAAATTCATAAATATGTACAAAATTTAAAATTTGGTTAATTGGTAAACAAAACAAGTAATATTAGAAATTAGGAACATTTTTATATATACTAAACAATTATATATTTAGAAAATAAAAATTAGAAATGCAAAGCTTCATTTGTTGTTAGAAAAGAGAATGATATTTTTTAAAACAACGAACAATAATCAGGTAGAAAAATATGCATCAGTATTTCGATTACTTTTGTTTATTAACTTAATCGTTGCATATTATTTATTAATGGTTAATCCATTATTATTTTAAAATCTGTTAGTACTATTAATATTTTTCTTGTTTTACTTAAATTTTATTTTAAACAGCAAACTTGAAGTGTTTCTCTCGTAGTACGTTCGTCATTAAACGAGATGTTACCATCTGAGCATTATGAATATACTCAACATTACCATTAGAAGAGTTAACTAATTTTTAATGAATCGTCAAATAACTAATGATAATACAAGCAAATAAAATAAAATCTTTAGTCGATCGACAGCAGAATCTAAATTAATACTAACAATGACCTCCATTGCATTAACGGAGAACTACAAAGTGAAAGACCTGCTCTCTAACGCTGGAGCACGTGTTCTAACATTTACTATCCTCTATACTACACCTTGTATCACAAGGATGGCAAAGGGGAGATTTTGATTAAACTGAGTGAGTCCTCAAATTTCATTGAAATTTAGTACATGTACTATAATGGTAAGAGTAGCTAAACGCAGTCAAGCATTCACACCATAAATCTATCTTTAATCCTTTAAGAGCTTTAAACGTGCTCACTTTACTATTCATGAATTAAGTAAATTATTACTTAAAATTATAAAGTAAAAAAAAAATAATTAAAAATTAATATTAAAATTTAGAAAAGGAAAATTAATTGTTAGTGAAAATTCACTAAACTTATAAATTACAAGTAACTATATTTATTTACAAAAACAATTAGTACGCATCTAGAATCAATTAAAAATACAAAGAAGTACGTAATTGAGGTTAATTTGTAAAACAGTATACACGGTGGGGCAATAACTATTAGCACCTTATGTAAGAGCGAGTAAACAATTAATAGTGACGATGGCCAGAGCCGCTTTAGGGCCATCGTAAATTAGGGACTTTCGGCGAGGGTTGGGACCGATTTCGTGTGAGACCCGGTCACTTTCACCCACTCGCCAGATGATAGTTTTCAGGCCCGTAGTAAAGCCAAGATTGTTTTTCTTAAAAATGTAAAGTGGGGATGTGTTCCCCATAAAACCTTCGGGAAAGCTTGAGAACGACGCATTTTGTTAGAGACCGTGAAGAGAGAAATCGAACGATAAAGTTATTTGTAATAATTCTATGTGAAGTTTAGGCATCCTTACACTTATATATCTTCGAATCTATAAGGCCCAGAGAAAAATTAGTGTAACGAAAATTGTACGGTACAGTTGTTATTTGTCGAAAAAAAATTCGAAAAAATTTACACGATTAATACAAATATTTTGTAAGAATTTTTTTGGTCACCACCGAATCGGTATCGTTGCAAGAAATTTGTTTTGGTTACATTTTTAATAAACTAATCTTGAAAGTAATAGCGAAATTAAGAATCTAAATCAGAGGAATTTTGAATCATGCCACAACTGTTAGAAAAATATATACATTTAAAAAACAAAAAAATTGAAACAAATTTAACGTCTCAAATTAATTAATTACTAGTATGTTTTGTTTATTTCAACATATTCTTTCTTTCGACTACTTGTTGAATCTTTTTTTACTATCCTATGAACCAATTACAAGTTCTCATGCTCGATCGATACAAACACGAGGCTGTCTGTTTTGGCAAACGAAACGAAGGAAAGTTTCTTTCTCGTTTTCTTTGAAAAGTTTGTATAAGACATTAGCGATTTCGGGATTTGTTTCGAATTTTTCTTTCCGCTCTTATCGTACCATCTACTTACCTTACTTTCAAAACAACTATCAATCACGAAGAAAAATTAACATACGTCTACTATCATTCTAGTTGATTACCTTTTTCCATTTGTCTTGATCTATTTCGAAACAAGCGGGAAATTGAACAATCAGATAAAAAATTAAACTGATTTTTCGTTTCTGTTTTCTTTTTCATATCTTTATTATACACGATATTTGTATTTTTGTTTAACAAAACGTACTTTAACTTAGAAAATTTTAGGTTAATTTAGTTTAATCAAAAATCAAATAGAAGGATTTGTAAACAATAATATCAGTTAAATGACCATCACGAATTTGTTAACATTAAAATTATCAAAACGGTCATTTAAACCATTTACAAGTTTCCTTTTTGTGTTACAAAATTTATTAAAATGCTTTTATTGAAATCTGTGTTGATTTTTATTGAAATAAAGAAACAGTGCATATATTAATTTATGTTTTACCATTAATTTATTTATTTTTCTCCTTTATTTGCACGAGAGAATATTTCTGTTGAAATTGTTTGACTAATAACACTAAATATTCGGTATACATATAAATAAATAAATGACAATAAATATTGTTTGACTAATAACAATAGTTTGTTAATAATTTGCCTCTTACAATTACAATGTATGAATTCGTTGAAATTTAATGTTAACAAGGAGTTAACTAAACTTAAAATATTATGAAATGTAATCAAATTTTAATCGGGCTCGTTTCTCTGTAGAAAACAAAGTGCCTAAAGAATATTTTAATTCTATCAACTTTTATTCGACAATTAGTCGTGAACAACAATTTATTCTATCAAATTTATTGTATCAATATTAAAATTTAATTTTATCAATTTTCGAAAAGTACGGAGTCCAAACTTAGAAAATATATGTAAAAAATGTGAACTTTTTCGCAAACTCTCATGAAATTTTTTGAAATAATTTTACCTTCTTTTCGCTCACAAAAAACTCTTTCTTTTTTGCCATCAATTCTATAATTTCTTTATGTATCTTGTACAATTTTATATTTCAGCTCAATTTCTGTTATGCTACAGTTGCAATTACCTTTGAATAATAAAGAGTAAAGTTTACTGTCTAATTCGGTATTCGAGTCTAGGAAATTAATTAAAGAGATGTCGGTAACTCAACTTTAACCAAACCCGTATCCTGCTACTAAACTCAGATAAAATTTGCATAAATGCACGGCGTGTTTTCATTGGACGTTACTGTATTCCTATATCTTCCACATTGTATCTCTTTATTTGGTATACTTGTTTAATTAAATATCCTTATTTATTACGTTCATATTCCTAATTGAAAATCAGGATACAACGAAATCCTAACAAGTTTACATTATTCAGGTCAAACTATAATAAACTTCGGTCAAATACAGGATCTTTCCGAAATGGTGGTATAACCGAAAAGAGGTGGTTCTAGACGAAAAAATTACTCAAAAACATATTATACAATCTTTTTTTGTGTGGCTTCGTTTTAAAAAAAAATTGAATTTGAACATTTTTCAAATATTTGTAAAAAAAAGATTATGTACGACGTAGAAAATAACAAAATCAACAAATTGTTTATTAATTCTACAGAAACTATTATAAATAAGTAAATGTAATTATTGATATCAAGTAAATGTAATGTATAATATCACATTATACATCAGTACTTGCATTAATAATGTTATGAAGACTGATAATAAACTTTAGTGATATTTACGACTAGATTTATTTACTTAATAACATTTATGAATTCTTAGATTAATAAAAAAGTTGTATTTATCATTTTTCCATCTTAAACAAATTTTTTATAAATACTTCAGAACAGTTGAAATTCAGTTTTTTCGAAAATAAAACTGCATATGAAAAAATGTTATTCTATATTTTTAACTTATTTTTCACGTACTCATTCGTTTTGCGGTTGTATCACCAAATCGAAAACATTCTGTATATTTAACATTTACACAATATATTCTAAAAACATCCTATAGGTACTGCTATAAAACTCAATAGATGGACGAAAGTATGCGTACAGTGATAATAACGAATTAATAATTCTTTTACATTTTTTTCTGATTACACTGTCCAACAGCCAATTGACGTTTCTATTTTCGTTCAGTGATTCTTATAGGTTTTTTCGCGCTGATTACGAATCTGCAACCCGTTTTTCTCCAGCACGTACAGTTTTTGAGAAATTTGAGTTTGAAGAAAAAACACATTTTTAAAATTTGAACCAATTTTGTGAGATAACTATAAAAGATTCTGTTTGTATCATACGATTCTATAGACTTTCCTGAATACAACGATATCTGGCTTTTATGCATTCTGAATATTTAAACATGTTTAAACAATCATTGAACGCCGAGAGGCATGGATTTTGCACCAATTTTTAGGTATATTTTTCAATTTATCTTAAAAAGTAAGGGTCTAGTGGAAAATCGAACTATACCACGCGATAGAGCAGATTTTCACCTTTAAAAAGCACCCATGCAAAGTTGCAACGTCGTTTTTTTACGATGCTAGAAGCAAAATAGCTGCGCGGGAGACGGAAAAAGGACAGTGGTGCTCCGTGCCAAGTTGCATCGCGTTAATATAGGCGGGACACGAAACGGCCGCTCTGACGCGGAGCACCAGTGTCCGTTTTCCGTTTTCCGCGCAGCTATTTTGTTTCTAGCATCGTAAAAAAAACGACGTTCCAACTTTGTATGGGTGCTTTTTAAAGATGAAAATCTGCTCTATCGCGTGGTATAGTTCGATTTTCCACTAGACCCTTACTTTTTAAGATAAATTAAAAAATATACCTAAAAATTGGTGCAAAATCCATGCCTCTCGGCGTTCAATGATTGTTTAAACATGTTTAAATATTCAGAATGCATAAAAGCCAGATATCGTTGTATTCAGGAAAGTCTATAGAATCTTATGATATAAACAGAATCTTAGTATCTTTTATAGTTATCTCACAAAATTGGTTCAAATTTTAAAAATGTGTTTTTTTTTTCAAACTCAAATTTCTCAAAAACTGTACGTGCTGGAGAAAAACGGGTCGCAGATTCGTAATCAGCGCGAAAAAACCTATAAGAATCACTGAACGAAAATAGAAACGTCGAAAAAAAGTTAAAATTTGTTGGACAGTGTTTTTATACCAAAAATACAATTAATAGAAAATATTTGAATCTGCCAAAAGTTGACTTCCCGGTTTTATTGCAAATCTTTACGTCTAAAAATTCCCTGAATACAAATATAGTGAATTGAATTTGCAAATGTACATTACATATCTTGTAAATTTTGTCTTTTTCCAGTCCTATTTGACTAAAATGTTTCAAACTTGGCTCAAAGATGTCGCTACATGGGACACTGGTAATATTCAACTTTGAGCCCGGATTTATTGCAATTTAAATATTGTCTTTTCTGTTATATTAAATTCTTTTTGTACTAAACTACCAACTAAAATGATAAGTTCTGTTCATTTTTGCTAGCGTACTATTATGAAGAAGTATACTGCTTTTTCCTTTTTCGCAATATCACGTAATAATGCAAGAGACACAGTGCTATGTGAATAGATTTTACAATTTTTACATACGCGCTGAATTATGACTATTTTCATAAGAAGTGCTATTTATAGGTTGAACAAAAGTAGGACAAGTTCAAGTATATAAAAGAACATTTACTTATTAATTAATTACAATAAAAATTATTTTTAATAATTAATTATTAGTCCACTACGATTAAGTGATAAATTCAGGTCTTTATGCTTTTAACAAATTTTTAAATTAAATTTTTATAACGTCCTTTTCGCATTTTAATAGTGGCATTCCGACACTTTTTTAATTATATTCATATCTGGAGAACATGTAGCCAATTCTAAAATTTGAATATTCTATTTCAGAAGCCATTTGTGGTGAATAGAAACATTATTCTGTTAAAATGTGAATAATATTCCTTCATGTTCTTGAATATAATGCAAATGTAATTCTAAAATTTTCTGATACTCTTCATTATTCATCCCTGTAATTGGAAGTTTCCCATGTGCACTGAAAGCTTCCTACAACGTTGCATTATCTGCGCCGGAATTATAAGAAAAATTTTTTCTTTTCAAATGTCATATCAATATAAATTAGTAATCATTTAACCCATATAGACTGAATATCATTTTTTCGCGAATGATACAGAAAATTGTTAATTCAAATCTAAATTTTTTTCCGACGTGTAATTTTAACTATCTTCAAATACATCATATTTATATAAAAATACATAACTTTTGAAATCAGAGCTCGTTAAAAATCATTTATTATAAACAGATTAGTTGCTGACCACTCTGTTCAACCTTTCAATACTACACGTATGAACCATTCTCAAATATGATTACAACTATACTATTATTAAAAAATTAAGCTGAAATATTCATTTATTTTTCTAAAACACAATTTCAAGTGGTAACTGTGGTAGATCTCAAATTTTTCCTTTAATTTTTATATAATAATACTCTTAATTTGTTTAAAGCATAATATTTGATATGAATGAAATTTTATCCAGATTTCGAGAAATCCGAGGAGTTGTATTTCCCCGAAAAGTTCATTTCATCAACGTTGTATGATATACTTGTTTCAAAACATATAAACAATGTATTTTGATATGTTTATCCACGGATTTTTAATTATCTGGACATTTAGTTAGCATAACTTTTTATACGTATCAATTATTTTAATTTCATTGTTTTATTCATATTAATGCTACGATAAATTATTTAATTATGTATTAGTTGTCTTAATAAAATTTCCAGCATAAAATACACCATGCAATTTCATTTATCAAATAAACTATTTTTCCGTCTTACCCAAATTTTCCTAGAGGAATAAACCATACTTACATCAAAATAATGACTTTAATTGTAAAAAATTTTGTAAGCTACATCAAAATATACATGTTTCATTTCAGCACAATTATAAGTGAAGATAGTAAGTTTTTTAAATACGGCATTTATTTATTCAATAACAATATTTAAGTGAATACAATTAAGGTAACACGTTGATAATAAAATTTCTATCAAAGTAATTGTTTATTCGATATATTTTAAACAAAAATAATATTCTGGTAACTAATGCAACTTCTGAACATTCTTCAACTTCACACGAAGGTTAAAAAATCTACCGTATTTTCAAATCTATTGAAAGTTGGAGATACACATCCCCATTTATATCAAGAATATTGAACTAACAAGGGAACATATCCAACCGTGACACACCGATTTTAATGAAACTTATGTGAAAGATAGTTCTCAAGAAAATATTTGACACGTATTTTTTTATATCGGCAATCGTGCACATTGAAGGGGTGATAATAGCCCTCAAAGTTAAGGGCTGAAATCATATTTTTGGGAATATCTCAGGAATTAAAGGATAAATTTTCAAAATATTATTTAAACAAATAAAGTTTATTAAAATTTTTTTCTGCAGAAAAATTCCCTATTGAAAGACCAACAATTGAAAAAAAAGATTCCAATTATCTCCTTTAATTCCTGAGATATTCCCAAAAATATGATTTCAGCCCTTAACTTTGAGGGCTATTATCACCCCTTCAATATGCACGATTGCCGATATAAAAAAATACGTGTCAAATATTTTCTTGAGAACTATCTTTCACATAAGTTTCATTAAAATCGGTGTGTCCCGGTTGGATATGTTCCCTTGTAAGTTATAAGATTGAGGTGACAATAGTTGGTTATACACAAACAACTGCGATTTCATGAGGTTAGGTTGAAGTCATAATTAAATGCAAAACTGTATCCGATATTCTAAATCCAAAAATATGCAATGGTTGAATTCTTCGAGATATATTAAACACGATAAAACGCATTTAAAGATAGTCATTCCAAATTAAGAAAAAGAATAACTGAATGGTTGAAATATTATCAGTGTAATTAACGATTACAATAATTCATTAATATTGAAAGTGTGGCAAATTCATTTCAATGTAATAAAACCTTTATTTTTTTTTTTTAGCCAGCACTTTAAACACTATTGGATAATAAACATGTAACACCACAAGATACAAAAAGTTTCTTCATTAGTGATTACCAATATTTTTCAATTTACTGAAATGCAAATCCTTTAATATGTAGTAATAATAAAAAATAGACTTGCCCCACTTTCAAAATAAACAGTTCACGTATACTTTTTCTTGACCATAATAGAATCTAAATTCTGATTATGCAGTTGATAACTACTTCAAATTTTGTAAATAAAGAATGATGTATTGGATGTGGTTTTCATATAAATGCATATTAACTACAATTATCTTGACACCAGAATAATGAAGATGAAAGTGCAACTGTATGAATACTTTTCTGCCCAGTGTTATTAACCTCAAGTGTTAATATATAAGTCTTGCAATTTTCTCTATACAATATACACCAGAACATAAGCAAATGTTGTTTGTATCTGTCTGGCATTTTCACTCGACAAATTACGTAATAATTTCAGAAGCGAATGAAGAAAGGTGGACATTAACGTATGTTGAAACGAGCCGTAAGCACAAGAATTACGCGCAACGACGTCTCCCGACGCGAATATTACGTTTTATGCTCAAGTCACGTCGCGTCGCGACGCGGGATGCTCTATTGTGACAGGAAAAGTGCAGCACTCCACGTTCAAGCGTTGCAGCTATTGAAAATTCATGTCAACTGCGCCGTGTAAAAATTTTTAACATCCTTCCGGTTCGCCATCGAAAAGACACATTCTCACTATCTTGCCATAGAACCTTAGAAAATTTACCACGATTCTCTGAATCATGAACAAAACGAGCCTGAATGTGGCTTAATGGAACAGTACAAAATGTTGCAATGAAAAATGAATGGTGCAGTTCATTACTATAACAATTACGATTACGATATAATAAGTACGACTTTTTAACTACTAGTTTGTATAATAGTATACATACAGGTTATGTTGTACAAGCACGTAGTAGAATGCAAAAGTTTTC
Source organism: Megachile willughbiella (assembly GCA_945859595.2). NCBI lineage: Eukaryota > Metazoa > Arthropoda > Insecta > Hymenoptera > Megachilidae > Megachile > Megachile willughbiella. The sequence continues at coordinate 4,312,205 of OX243798.1, forward strand.
GATCTAAACAATTGGAAAGTTTGAAAATTACTGTACATACTTTTATCTATAATGAAATTCGAAACTTTTTGCCCTGATAAACTCAACGTTTTCAAAAAGAAGGTTGGTTGGTAGAGACGTTTATTTAAACCGATATTAACATTTGTTAAATTTTCATCGCAACGACTTTTTTCTCATGGAAAACCAAAATATAGCAAACACGAAAAATATTGAAGGCGCCTACAAATCTTCAGTTTTCAAAAATTTCGACCAAACACACCTCGTAAACTTAAATACAAAAATCTCTGTAGGCATTCGATAGAATTGAAAGCATTCGTTATGACGAACTTTTTCCAAACATAATCGAACAATTGATTCGACAAATAGTGTTCACAGTTGGATAAATTGAAGACTGTGATCAAAAAGAAACGGACAGAATTGATGAACAGGAAGGGTATTTCATCAGGAAAGCCCTTACATTTCTTTAGCTGCTCGCCAAAAATTAGCGCTTGGATGAACTATTTTATCTCACTCTTTAAATTCGTTGAATATTTCATCACTCAACTACTTCATTTTTTCTCAAATTCATTTGTGAAAAAAAAAGAAAAATGTTTACAAATATATTTGTAAAATCTTAGGTGACCTCAATTTCGCCAAAAAAACAAACTCTTCTCAAAATTTATATGACTGATAACTTCTAGTATCTCCATAAGGCATATCTTCGGTAAAAAAAAGATAGACAATCAAAACACAAGTCTTACAAATCGAACACTACGCAATCTCGAAATGTTCACAGGTTTATATCGAACAAGACTATCCGAACAGGACACACGGATAGCAGGAATAACTGATTTAGTCAGTGGAAATGCACGCATGTCCCGATGCCAAGAATGTCCTGTGCGGTGGTAACAAGGTTGATATGTATTGCGGTTGACGAACGGTCAACGTTTCGTTGATGGCCTGCCTGACTATTGCAGTTGCATCGCCCAGATCGAATTGCATTACCACAACCTCATCTCACTTTAAATTCAAAATGCAATCACATGCGAGTAGCAATATGTACACTCGGTTACAAGATAGCATTCCTTTGTATAAGTAAGAACAATTATATTACAAAGTTGAACATTTATTTATTTTTAAACTTCTTATTTATTCTTAAATTCACACCAACTAATATATCATTTATATCAATTATGAATGCGAATCTATTTAAGATTGCTTAATAAATATACTGTGGAAAGACAGCATGCTAATTCGAAACAGAAAGTACTTTTTTAAAGGAATGTAACTGTTTTTCATTTTTTTAACTATAACGCACCTCAACGAAAAATCTAAAAAAATAATACAAAATCGCGTTTCTTCCAACTTATTTTCGGCTGTTGATATTTTTAAATTACAATTTGCGATCGAAAGGTTTTAAAAAATTCTATAATATGCGCTATGTGGACCTCAATGTTTCAGAACTTTTTCAGAATTTTTGTACGAAATGAAATAGGAATAATAGGCCAGAACAGGAATTTCAATTTCTCCCTTTTTCTACCTCCATGGATAAGGTAGAGGGTTGAAACTTGGTGTGAAATGTTTTTTTTTTTTGTGTGCTATCAACTGACATATTGGGTGTTTCATTTGACTCAAGGACACATTTGACTACCTTACTCGGCTAGACCCTTTTATGCAATTTTATGCTATGTCAGAACTATACTCTTATAAGATTTCATAAGACTTCAAATAATACGTAAATAATTTTAATAATAATTTTTTTGAAAAATATATGAGATATTGGACATACTTGAATATATATTAACCCTTTTAGTGCCGGGCGAAAAAGCGATGCCTATGAGAGAATAACCGGCCGAATTTCACGGTTTTATTAGGGTTTGGGAAAATGCTCATAAAAACCAAACAAGAAACAATATTTACATGATTCAAAAAGCAGAATATTAAGGACGAAATAGAAACAAAACAATGACACTAGTTTTTCTATATTCATTGAAAATTATATAAATAACAAAGGTATAAAAGATCATAAAGAAAGTAAAAGTTGAGTTCTCTCTTACAAAACGTATTTGCACATACAAAAAGTCATCTTTTCATCATAATTTTATATAGACCATTTATTACAAAGTATATACTTTGCATTTCCAATATATTTTGTTACAAAATAAATAATATTACATAACAAAAACAAAAAATAATAATAATAATTTCGTTATCTCCAAGCGATAGGAAAAAGTCGTCGTCCACAAAGAGTTAAAACGAAAAACTATTTTTTCTTTAATTCTCTCGTAATGAAATTAGACCATTTATAACGTATTATAAATTTATTTTGAGATAGAGTTCTCCCGCAATGCGAATAGTAAAGCGCTACAAGGGGCGGGCCGATATATCGGCTCTGGCACTTCTCGCCAGTACAGCAAGAGCCGATATATCGGCCTCCGGTACTAAAAGGGTTAATAAAATTAAGTCTTGTTAACTATTTCGAATATAAAATATAGAAACAGCCAAAATTGTGGTACAAAAATCAAAATAACATTTTATTGTATGTGTAATATTTACAGAAAAAGTCAATATAGGGTAGTGAAATCCGTTCGTTATAAGTTCGTAGATTAGTGTAGAATAAGATAGTTTATAATAAGGATAGTTACATAGTAACAATAGATAATTACATAGGAATAGTTACACAGGTACAATAGTAATAGTTACAGAGAAATACGTAAAAAATCTTGGAGATATAGAAGTTTCAGCTTAACAAGTGTTTCAATAGGGTGTTTGAATTCTAGTTACAGTCGTAAGATGGTTTGAACGTATGTTAAATAATTCGAGTTAAAATAAATTTTATTTCCACTTTATATAGATTTTCACAGGTTAATGGAAAGGAATAAACAAACTTTTAGTCTTACAGAAATTCGATTTTCATTATTTTAATGTTTAAGGGCAGGAAGACACGTTTTCTCACTATCAACGGAACTGCAATTTTGTACAGGTTACTTTTTTATTAATTGGAAACTTTTCGCTGCGATGCAAACCTATACCATAATGTAATATTTTGATTATAAAAAGAATATATATTTATCTGTATTATTTTAATACATGTATTATTTTAATACAGATAAATATATCAAAAAATGCTGGTACTATTTAATAATACTATTCTTTTCTATTTTAGTCACGTGACATTTTGAAGTTAAATTTTTAAAGCGAACCGTTTTTAGTGACCCGTTGACCTATGATTTAAATTTAAAATAGTGTGAACTCAGCTTAATCAGTTTATTTTTATTTTACATTTCAGTTATCTGAAATAGATGTCCGTTAAATGTATTTTTGTTATTTTTAGGTCGTTTAAAGCAAAGCAATCGGACATGTAGAAACCACTCCTTGTCAGTCAGACACACAGTCACGCGTGAATACGTCTTGTCTCGGCGCTTATAGAAGGTTTGCGATTGTATTCGATCAGAAGAAAACGGCATCGAACTTTTATATTGCGACAGTCTTCGTAAATCTTCGTGCGCCACGATGCGTTGAAGAAAAGCGCCACTGGTATGTCCGTGTGAAAGAGAATTCGTTCAACCGGCAATATAAATAGGTGTTATGGAGCGAAGGTTCTGCTGTACATGTATATGATTTACGTTTACAATTTAGAGACACCAAAAATACAGAGTATGGATTTAAAAAGGTATCGAAAAAGAAATCTTTGCATTATACTCGCAAGTTACTATTCATTTATCAATTTGCATGTACCCATTAGCACAGAGTAGGGAAATCAGAGGCGACACTCTCTGTCAGCACCTTGACAACGCTGTCCCTTTAAATTGGTTGTACAAACGAGCGGGAAATTCAAATCAAATGAATCTAATTTCATAATCAACCTCTAATAATTTGGAATGTATTTGTAATGAATTTTCTGTACATTACTAATATTGTCTTTCGAGGAATTTGCATCAATTTTGCGACGTTGAAAAGTTGAAAAAGAAAGGAATATACGAAAATGATTACTCTACAAAATATATTTGAAAAATATGTATTGCGGACATGATTATTACAAATAACTTATAAGAAAATGAAAAACTATATATCACAAGAAATTACAGATGAATGTATTACAGAGATATAACAAAATATTTATTACAAACAAATTACTGGTGAATGTGCAGGTTTAAACTATTCTTTTTTGATCGCCATACTTGTATACTATGCACATTAGGGTGGCCCTTATTTTTCGACTTCCGATTTTTTTTGGTCTCACCACCTCAAATTTTTACACTTGGTGAAAAAATGATAATGTCAAAATTTCAGCATGATTGGATAACAGGAACCCGTGCCGCAATCGAGTTGAAGTTTTGAAATTTGCACGATTTCAGGTTATCGTCCGATATGTTGGTGGCCTTTTATTTTAAAAGCATCAGTGAATATTTTTTAATGAAAATATAATTTTTCACACGTGTAATACTAGCATTTGCATTTAGCTGTAAACAATTTACACAAAATTATTAAATTTTAGCGTTAACCGGATAATGTGACTGCTAGGTAATTGGGAGCTGTATACAATTTGTGCAAAGGTTGATTAATTTTCGAAAAATCCTGATTGTATTATAAATCAATTTTTTTTATAATCGTTATAAACAAAATATTCTTTATTAAAATTTAAGTTATATCTTATATAATGAATAAATTAGCCTATTATAAAATTATACATAGTTTTTAATATATATTCTGTGTTAATGTAGATTTGCTTATATCAGAATAAAGGCTTTTATAATTCTCAATTACTTGTAAAATGTATTGTGTTCCTTCTTCATTTTTGGTTAGTAAGTTATTATATTCAGACATAAGTTTAACACCACGTTCAGCGGTATCGTTTACCACTTTTAAATTTGTTGCAATTTGTAAACATTTTTGATGTGAAATATCATTGTTCTACAATGAAGGGTCTTTTTCTAAAAAATCTGCAAGTATATTGTATCCGGTAAACTTTTTTAGATTCAATAGAATTGGAGCTATCAATGTTCATATTTACATAATTTTGTATATTTTCTGATAATATTAATAGTCTTTTTATTGTATGTTCCGTATTGTTATCTATGAGGGCCTCGATCATTTTCCTTTTAGTGTTCAACGGCACTACTTCATCGAAAAATGATGATGCCACGTTGTCTGGCCGGGAAATTTGCGTATTACTAATCTAGTAACAGAGTAATGAAACTTTTAAAACTTCCGGAAAATGTACAAAATTATGTAAATATGAATATTGATTGTTTCAACTTTATTGAATCTAAAAAAACTTTAACGGATACACTATACTTGCAGATTTTTTAGAAAAAGACCCTTCATTGTGAAAAAATGATATTTCTTATCAAAAGGGTTTACAAATTTCAAGAAATTTAAAAGTGGTAAACGATACCGCTGAACGTGGTGTTAAGCTTATGTCTGAATATAATAACTTAATAACTTGCTGACCAAAAATGAAGAAGGAACACAATACATTTTACAAGTAATTGAGAATTATAAAAGCCTTTATTCTGATGTAAGCAAATCTACATTAACACAGAATATATATTAAAAACTATGTATAATTTAATAATAGGCTAATTTATTCATTATATAAGATATAACTTCAATTTTAATAAAGAATATTTTGTTTATAACGATTATAAAAAAAATTGATTTATAATACAATCAGGATTTTTCGAAAATTAATCAACCTTTGCACAAATTGTATACAGCTCCCAATTACCTAGCAGTCACATTATCCGGTGGATCAAACGATACGTTACATATCAAGTTTAACGCTAAAATTTAATAATTTTGTGTAAATTGTTTACAGCTAAATGCAAATGCTAGTATTACACGTGTGAAAAATTATATTTTCATTAAAAAATATTCACTGATGCTTTTAAAATAAAAGGCCACCAACATATCGGACGATAACCTGAAATCGTGCAAATTTCAAAACTTCAACTCGATTGCGGCACGGGTTCCTGTTATCCAATCATGCTGAAATTTTGACATTATCATTTTTTCACCAAGTGTAAAAATTTGAGGGGGTGAGACCATACAAAAATTAAAAAAAAAAAAAATCGAGCTCTATAGCTAAGAGCCACCCTAATGCACATGCCATTTGAAAATACATACCCCGTCGAAATTGTATCCCCAAATTTATAAAATAAATTTTTAGGTTCATATTGTGAGGTTGTTTTTACAATAAAAGTGAGTTGGTAAGAGTGTTGTATAAATGAGGTTGGCAAGAGTGTTGAGTGAGTGAAATTGGTAAGATTGCGATATTTTTTCGGTTGGTATGAATAAAAGACAAGATACTGTCCGGGAATGCAATGCGAGAAATGAGCGGAGAGATGGCATGTTCTTTCAGCGCGTGATTTGAAAAAAATTCACAATGTTAAAATATATCTATTTTTATTAATTATACATTAAATAATATAAAATAAATACTGCGAAATAAACAAATGTGCCTAAACAAAATTGAAAAGAACTAAATAACTGTGGCGGATTTTCACATTGCATAACGGATATAATTAAAGCCGATACTTGGAAAGCTGATGCTTGGTATAAATTGCCACGAAGACCTCTACTAATGAGATTCTTGCACGTTACAAATACGTGTGATTGTACAATTAAAAACGTAACTTGACGATGAAGGTAAAGAATATAGTCAATGAATGTTTATCTGCTAATAACTCATCCTTACAGAAAAATATGCACAGTAACTATTAAAAAAATGTAGAAATTCTATTCATTAATAAAATAATTAGAAAATTCTTGTGATTTGTAACAATTATGAGACATCAATGGAGTTTCCTTATTAAGTAGAAATTTTGAAATGCTTTGTTCGGACGCGAATGTAGACCATCATGAATAGCCCTATACCTTAAAATACAGATCAACGGAGGACCTTGTTATTAACATTTTGATAAATGAATGAGGTATTGCATCCTGTGTTTGTTTTTTTTTTAATTCATTCCTGTAGCCCATTACCAAGCAGTTAATTGGAGACAAATTTAACTCTTCCTTAAGTCTTCAAAAAATTGGTTGTTATAATGGTTATAAATCAGTATGTGTATAAGATAAGATTCCTGGCATATACTCTATTGAAAGGGCGTTTCGAGACAAAAAAGCAAGTACCTATTTCTTTCTCTTTGTTATATAGAGCGGCTCTAGAAACTACATAATTATGTAAAATGTAATTTTCCTTTTACTTTTTTTAATTAAATAAAGCTATAAATAGATTTCCGCGTTCAATTACTACCCACATTAAAACTGAATGTATACACAATAAAATAAAAAAAATTCAGCTGCAGCTAGGCGCAACTCTTTATAGTACACTAGAAAATGACGACGCAGCAGCCTACGAATAAAGCGTCGTATGTCACTCGTCGCATTAATGACTAACAATTTCAAATACACTACCGCTCAAAAGTATCCGGACACCTGCGAAATATGTATTCGCGCTGCATAAAAGTTATTTAAGTATCTACAACAGTGACTACAATCGATTGTTCTTTGTTGCTTATGAAATATTTAAGTTTGAAATTAGAAATTATGTATGTGGAACTTACCAACATTACACTACAATTAAATACGAGATTCATCAATGTATCTACCGCGGTTAGATATTACCGCTTGCACTAATCTCAGCAATCTTTCCACAAATTTTCTGATTGTTTCTGTGTGGTGCTCTAAGACGTCTGTTAGGTTTGCTTAGTGTTTCAATACATCGGTCTTCGGATTTAGTTGTCTTCACTGGTCGTCCTGTTCTTTTTTTATAAGCAACCACTGCTAGTTGCATACTTTTTAATAGTGTTATGCGCTGTTAATTTCGGAATTTTTTCAATTTCCCTAACTGCATATCCTTCTTCTGCAAAAATCAGAATACTGGAACGTTTTTCTATTGATAATTCTCGTTTGGAACTCATGTCTCGATGGAAAAGAAGCTACAGACAAACTAAACCGAAGCTGTCGAGTGCATAGCGTTACCTCCATTCGTATCTCCATTGAGAGAACATAAACATCTCATCAACAGTTTACAGACACTTGATACATATCGAAGAACTCTCTGAATTTGTTCTGTACCATAGAAATGAAACAAAAAGAAATTAAGACTCTTTTAAGCATCGAAACCGTTCCATTAGATTCCGTATTTTTGGGCAGGAATTTGATTTACGCACACTCATTGTATAATTTGTACTTAAAAATTAATTCTATTACGTTATGCTACCTCAAGAAAGATAATAATAATAATTACAATTGATATAATAGCCCTAAATAACTTTCGTATAAAGTTAAACTATGTTTTATTGAACAAAAGCAAGTGTCCGGATACTTTTGAGCGGTAGTGTATAAGGCCGATTCGGCTATCGATGTTGTCGAAAATCAGATCTCATTTTTTGGTCTGATTTAATTTATATTAAAAAGATCGACTGAGTGTGCTCGAATTTAAGGATGTTTAGTCTATTACGGGATATGGTCCAAAGATCGTTAAAATCAAGTAAACTATAGAGATTTATATTAATACAGTATACAAGTGTAAAATATAAAATTGTATATTTAATAATAAGTCTGGTGTAGTTCATAATTAATGCTTCCAAAAACAAATTTCTACTTATAACTTTTACATGTTTAGAATTAGGTAAAATTTGATTATTAATTTGAATTCAGCACATAAAAATCTACAAAATTGCGTGTTTGTATTAATTTTGACTGAAAGGTTATTTCAAAAATAGGTTTTGTCCACGTTTTTCGCTATGCACCGCACTGTGCATCCCCTCATACGTGTGAGTTCTCGGGCGATCTTGACATATTGAATAGTCAGTCGATTGTTGAAGCTGGTGCGGATAAAATCGGGAGTCAAAAAATATCATACATCGTAGAGTCGTGCGAAAGATTTAGTACAGTGCAGATTATAATCCGGGTCGTAGAACACATTCGCGAGTCGCGCTACCGTGTCACCGTGATTTCGAAATCATGCACTATTATTGAGAAGATATTGTGCTCCTCGCACGTCATGCACAACACTTCGAGTGAGACACTGCACTCCTCGAATAGATAGACTCCATTCATTAGAACCAACAGAAATCACACTTCGGTGCTCGGATCGCACAACAATCAATCAAAATATTCAATCAAATAAATAATCGCACACAAACTACATACACATTACAATCGTAAACCGCTCACAGTTTTACCATTCAATCACAAATAAATATACTTATCAAGGGGTCTTTTATGCCGCAAGCCGTTGTCACCTAAGTCGTATCATTCGAGCCAATAAACTATTATTATTTTTCAGACTCAATTATGTCTAATTTATTTTCTATTCACCCTCCTCCTCAATCATATCCAGACAATAATTTGAAATACGAAATTTCTTCATGTTGGAAAAGTTTCGAAAATACACGCTTCCTACGCTATAGCTAAACGTTATTTATTGAAAATATACAAATTCGTTTAAAATAAGATAGCGTGAATAATTCTGTAAGTATTTATAAATTTGCCATCCATGAATCGAAACTATAAAAAATTTAAAAAGAAAAAAGTACCAACTTCGAAAGAAGCTCTAAAAAGTGTGAAATAATTCACTAAAATCTTCTCGAAGTCGGTGTCGAATACCAAAGTAACATACAGAATGTTGCTCAAGAATACAATTTGGAACTAATAGGGAATTCGGTTCAATTTAGTCTATTCAGACCGACAATTTCATTAGGAATCTTTCTTCGCACCGCTGACTAGACTAATTGTTTTATAGCGGAATTTGCGTATCAACGATTTGAGCCCTGCAGCTCGTCTTTGTTTGTCGAACAAAAGAAGAGACAAAGAGCAAAACAAAAGGACTGATAGAGAATCATGTTTAAACTTTTTTATTTTTTAATTTTTGTGAATGAAAATGTTTATAACATACTAACAGGGTTATTCTGATGAACATGTGCCTAAACATGATATAATTTGGACTATACATATTTACATATTCATACTTACTGAGCCTGCAACTCGTTTCATGTTATAATCAATTACTAAAACACATATTTTTAAGTACATACTCGAATATCCAGATAATTTTTGTCCACCCGGGTATCTCACAGGTTTTTGAGTATCCGAGTACCTCATTATCCATCTGGTCTGAACCAATAGTTCTATTTTATACCACTGTGTGTGTGCTTTGGAAACATAGAAACTCTCTAATTGGATTACCGAAATAGTAAAAATTAAATCAATTACACTATTTTTCATCGAAATCCAAAGCGCGAAATTTAATTTGTAATGAAGAATACAATTTACATAAATAACAAATTGTCCTTCGTTTTATTTATACATATATTATGCATTGCCATTGTCTTATTATTAGAATATTGTGTTTGCTTTCTGTGTTTTTTACACCCAATCTTACATTTAAGAACAAAAATCTTTCAAAAATCATTGTTTTTAATTTATGACAAATAAATATAAAATCGTATAGGTATTGTTGTTACTTTTGGGTTATTATAGACAAGAATGAGATTAACAAAACATACGTTTATTATGAAAAATAACAGCACCGATCAAAATCGATACCGTTACTTGGTAACTCTCAATTCAGTTCAGTTTATTGGTTTACTTCTGTACAGAAGATGATGTTCAAATTCATTACCTGCCCTTTTACAAAACATTTTGAAATTCTTCACACACTCATACATATCGGGCACAAAATACAAAAATACCGAAATGCAAAAGTACAAAAATATAAGAGAACCACACATACATTATACTAGTGGGCAAAATGAAAGGAATTACCACTCAAGCGCCCACTTTTATAAGAGAACAATAAAGTAAAGTACATTATACTGAATTGTTTTCTTCTATAAAAAACATTTATACTCTTGTCTTCACTGGAAACATACATGTAACAACTATTAACTATTAAAAATATTTTATAAAAGTATTTTCATAAAATGTATAGTCATATTTTATTATTTGTTATTTTATTATTTCAGATGATCTTAGAAAAAATAAATTAGAGGCATATAAGAGTGCATTGCTCTTCAAACGCCATCTTCTGTAACTAGAAATAAATAAAAATCAAACCAATCAAAAAGCATAACTCATAGAACTTCATATACATACACACTACACACATATATATTTAAACAAAATGTGTAACCAAGGGTAACATACAAATGACGGTATAACGCCAAGCTTATTGTATATTTGGTGGGTACATTATATTATAATTTTTATTTTGTATACTTACTACATTATTTCCTGTTCTAATAATTAATATATTATTGTCTATCAGGTGTAAGAGTGATAAAAGAACACATTGTTAAAGAGGCTCCTAGACTTACAGAGGATTTGTATAATTGCACGAAGAAAATCATATAAAAAATAGAATAAGTAATCAGTTGTCCTGATTGCATAAAACTAGCATGATATAAAGTAATACTACGTCAGTTATTAATAATAATAATAATACAAAACTATTTCATTTATATATATATATATATATATATATATATATATATATATATATATATACATAATTATAATCATGTTGTTTGATACGTTGTGTAAGGAATTTGAACAGTTGGCAGAGTCAATGAAAGACTGTGAAATAAGGAAGCCAGGGTCAATTTGGTGTGAAGGCTGGAATGATGAACTTTTAGAAAACTTGCGCTCACCGTTATCATTCTCATCAAAAACATATGATAGAAAAAATTTGAAATATATACTGATTCGTTTCTTTTATTTATACTTACAAGGATCAGTCACTGAAGGTGATGATGTATTCTCAATAATAAGTGACATGATTGCTTTGTCAGAAACAGAAGATGGTAAAATTTGGGTTGCTTCTCCTCCAGGGACTTCTGGATTTTATAGAGAGAATGAATCAAAGCCAGAAACACTAGTTATTACTTTACAGTCAAATTATAGTCACAACCACGTCCTTTTTTACAATTATATAAATGAGGTAATACAACGTATCGATCCAGTTGGTACTGCTACCAAAACTGAAACCCAGGTAGTCAGATTAGCCTCTTTTCTTGCGCTTACACTTTTACAAGCTGGAGTAAAATATAAAAATCAAGTATCTAAGTATTTCTATTCGCACGAATACAAATCACATCTGATGTATGTTGCACTGTGGCCACCTAAAAATCCTTATTGTGCACCGTGTGATAAATGCTTTGAGATCTGTGAAGAATGTTTACATGCAATACCATACATCTCTGAAATGTTTACTATACTGGTTTCAAAATATGTTTTGGCTTCTAAAGCTAGTTCTGCTAATTCAAGCACTACCAAATTTCTTGAAAAGGCTGTTTTAGATAAAACAGCTGGAAATGGAATGGCGATGATTACACTGTTAGAACAGGTATGTGAAATCACCTCTCGAAGCTGGGAGGAAGTAAAAGAATTGACACTATTCGATAAAACAATACAATCATGGGAAAGAATTACTAACTTTGCTAAGGTCCAATGGTGTAACAGTAATCCTCAATACAGTTACAAATGGGCTAGAATAATTAACAATAATTATTTCAAAGAAGTATCACCGCGTGAAAACATGTTTCTAACAGTTCTCTTTGCTGCAGTAGTAGAAAAAGTTAATGATGGCATTTGGAACTCTAGTTGGGTCAAAAATATACAAAAATATCCTTTTTATATGTCAGCAAAAATGTGTGGTTATGCACTTTATGAACAGTGCTGTAAAGACAAATTGACGAAATAAAATTGATAATATGGTGGAAAACTTATATTAATTTTTTTTATTTTTCATGTATTCAGAAAGAAATATTGTTATAACGTACTCTAACAAAAAATGTTTTACTGATGTATTAATGTATTGAGTCAATAAATATTTAGAAATGGTAAAAATTATTATTTTATTTCTGATGAATATTTACTGTTAATATTATTAGTTTTGTTTTTTGTAATATATAAGATACAAATAGAACAATGCAATGAAGAATTTTTGCAATTTTTTTATACATAATGGATTTTTGATTCTTTTTTTTAATAAAAAAATATATATTCACTATGTAAAAAACCTATTTACATATTTGGTAACTATGTACACAAAGAAAACATAAAATGTTTAAGTTGTTAGTTATTGTTATGCATAGAATGTGAGATGAAATTAATTAAAATTTGATTAAATCTGAATTGCATAGTTTATTTGTAACCATAATGAAAAAGCAATTGGTTACTGCAAATAATTTTTATGCTAATTAGATAAATTCGGTTTACTATATGCATAATATTTTTGTACATATACCATTAGCATGCTTTATGCCCAATTTTCTAAATAAAGGCATTTTCTAAATTGATAAACAATAAAAATTCCGCTAGTATATACTTACTTTTAACAGTAAACTGCTTTACTGCACACTTTATACTTCAGAAAAGTAACATCAAAATGTACATTATTGCTTTTTTATAATTGAATATTACGTTCACAATGGAAATACATGAACAATTTAATCTGTAAAAGAGATGTAAAAGCCAGTAGTTTATTTTAAATTAATTAATGTAAAAAGATAAGAACATTTTGGAAGCCTCAGTCTTAGATGTATTTTAAAGGGTTTATCCGAATAAGGCAGTCAAATGTGCCCTTCGGCCAAATGAAACACTCAATATACATACGTCAGTCGATTGCATATTTAAAAAGATATGTCACGTCAAGTTTCAACCCCTTATCTCATTGGTGGGGGTAGTAAAAGGGAAAAATCGAAATTCTGGTTTTTGACTTATTTTTCCTATTTTGATCGCAAATTGTAGTTATAAAAACTGAAAAACAAAAAAAAAATCGGAAAAAATGCGATTTTTTAATGAAGATGTAGGAGCACTACTTTTATATTAATGTGGTACTTACATATTGGCATAACTATTACTCCCTAATTTTTTCAAATTTTTCGGTGCGGTGTGCCATAATTAAAAAAATCAAAATCCGATACATTCCTTTAAAAAAGTACTTTCCGCTTCGAATTTGCATGCCTTCTTTTCTCAGTATATGTATTTATTAAGTAATCTTAAATAGATTCGCATTCATAATTTATATAAACGATATATCAGTTGGTGTGAGATGTTTTTTTTTTAATATGCTATCGAGGGACGTATTAGGTGTTTCATTTGGCTCAAGGACATTTTTGACTACTTTATTCGGCTACTTTGAAAATGTAGGGATTCGATTTACATATCTTGCGAGTACGAGATGAACTCAACACGTTGCGACACGTAATTATGAAATTCATTTAAACGGAATTAATGAAAATACAAAGTTTTAACGCAATACAAGAGAAATATTATTACATCACCACACGATGGTGTTCGTACAAAAAGATAAAGAAGAAATGATAACAAGAGAATAGGAAAAATCGCCGTCTTGCCACCACTGACTCCGGTGCTCTTAGCGGTGGTCTTGGATTGCAGTCTCCAGTGGCGCCTCAAATATAAGAACTGTCTTCCTATATTATAACTAATTAATTAACAACTTCGCAAAAATAACTAATTTTATGGGAATTGATTTTGAATTTTATTTAAATACACATTCTTGAATGAAGGTTTGATTACAGAATGAATGAAAACGGTTAAATGACGATAGCTTTAAACATAAATCATTTGTTCACAGATGGAAACAGAACTCTTCTTCACCGATGGCCTTGATAACAGAACTCTTCTTGACCGACGGCTTTGATGATCACCACAAAAACAGTCTTATTAGTACAATCTAGTTTTCAAATATAGAACATAGTTTTTTGTCAACTATAACATTCGTACGGTTTATTGATGTTTGCAGATTATTCTACGGGCATAACAAAGTCAGAAAAATGTCTTTATAGTGAGCTTGAAAAATTAAAAAAGTGCATTGCATGAACTTGTGACGTGTATTGTAATGAACAACTTTATTTAGAAAATTTATTTGGCTGTACTTCCAAAAACCTCCATGCTCCAAATTGGCTGAAATTTTGGGAATGGGTTTCTTTTTAATAAAAATGATGATTCCGAGAAGGATTTTTGGCGACTCGAGAAAAATTTTTGTATCATTTGGGTGTCACTCCCTACTTTACCGACAGAATTATTACCGGCAGGAATACTTGTGGCAGATTTGAAGGCGATTCTGAAGCTATGAAATCTAATATTTTGAATTCTTTTTAAAAAGTACCAATGTATCAAGAGTGGTACTATATGTGTAATTAGGTTAGGTTAGGTTAGGTTAGGATAAGTTAACTGTTGGGATGGCCATTGTAGAAAGTGCAGATAACAGTAGATGTAAATACTACGCCGATAAAATAAGGAGTGGCACCCAAATGTTAAAAAATTCTTTTTCAAGTCGCCAAAAATCCTTCTCGGAATCATTATTTTTATTAAAAAGAAACCCATTCCCCAAATTTCAGCCAATTTGGAGCATGGAGGTTTTCGGAAGTTTAGCCACAAAATGATACAAAATTTGGCAAAACTTCAAAATACCATTATGTTCCGATTCTGACCAAATTCTGCAAATAAGCTCCTTTTTAAGTAAAGAAACATCTGTGAGAACGGTTTTTGGCAATTCGAAATAAAAATTTTTACCACTTTCATATCATTCCCTACTTTACCGACAATTCTTTGAAAATGATGTCGCGTATAATAAACATATGTGTATGTATATGCACATGCTATGTTCTATTGAATACTGTTCATGTATATGCTATCTACACGAAAATACTGTCTGAATAGGTTTGGTACAGTTTTTGGTGGCGGCAGCAATACTGGATACTGTTGATGCATATACTGTCAACATGAAAATGCTGTTTGCAACATATTCCATGGGTCCGAAGATGCGGATTATGTGTTCAAAACAATTCGTATAGGGTCATTCCACGTCAATCGATCACTTTTGGAAGTCACCATCTGCGATTTTGCTCTAATCGAAATATGTTGTAGTCCATGTGAAATTAGGGGGGGTTTAAGTCATCATTTTGCCGGTTTCGAATTTGTTAAGGAATAACAAGCCTTCAAAGTTTGCAATTTTTGCCCATTTTTGCGAAAATAGGCTTCACTTACGAATTTTTTTCTCCGAAACTACTGAACCGATTTAGCTACATTTTTTTTTTTTTTTTATTCATGAAGGATTGGGCTATTTTAAAATATTTTTTTTAACTTTGTCAATTTATTATAAACTGTCGAAAAATTTTAACAAATTCTTTTTTTGCGTTTTTCTCAATGAGGGGCGTAAAGGGTTAAATTTTGAAAAAAATATGGTCATATTCTTTGAAGCTTCCCCTTTAAAATGAGCCCTTCAGAACGATGGAGCCTCGAAAATTGACGTCGCTACAAGCCGGAAAAGGACGCGGGGTACCCCCGTTTCAGGTAGGCAAGCCGCGCGCTCAGCTATTATGATCGGTTTGTTTTATATCACTGGTCCCAAAGTAATACGAGAGGACTTCGTACACGACTAAATGACCTTGTTCATACCTCTGAAAGTATATTAGTAATTACACAGCTCAGGATTGCCATTCTGCAGAAACATCGAAATCATTAAAATGTTTTTTATCACCTTACTTTTTTTAACCGAGATATTCTCCTTAACTGAAAATATCTCAGTAATTATTCATTTCAAGTCCCACTTTGTATCATATTTATTTTATGCAAAATTTAATGATTTTTCCGAATTGCAGGAAAGATATTAGATATTAATTTCTACATTCATTGTTTATGGTCTACAAAAAAGGCGTGATTGTTCGACTGAAACCGCGAGAAAGGGGTTCTTTCCTCTTATCGGGATGGGATAAGGGGGGTTACGATCAAAAGTATGGAGAGTATCATTGTGTGGGGTGGACTTCAGAATTGTGGAACAAATATAATGGAAGCTATTTCATTACACTAAACACAGAATTATCATTATCGTACTGGCAAGTCTTACATAACATTTTTTTATTTGATAATAGCCCAAAGCTGCGGAAACTTCTAGTGCCTGTAATAACAGTGTTCTAGTGCGTGTAAAAAGTGAGCTTGTAAAAAATCAGCATGTATACTGTATTCATTTTGTGTTACATAATTAAATGCTACGTTTGAAGAAGATAATTCCGCTCATTCAAATATATCTTTAGGAATGAGAATTTGATTTTCTAACAGTCTTTGTAAGCTAATGCGCATTGCAAGTCTTTCAATGCTCCCTCTAATACTATCCCTTTCCATGAGTTGTTGCAAAAGATTGCCATTCTGCAGAAACATCGAAATCATTAAAATGATGAGATGAATTAATATAATTCCTTTTGCTTTTATTGTCCAGCTGCCCTGTCAGCCATGTTTTCTAGAACCTAACAACTTTTACGATTTTAATATTGTCAAATCCATAACCGAACACACGGATCACACTTATATCACTTCAGAGTTAAGTCTAGCATAACTAAATATGCGTCATTGACCAAGAGTGGCTATTGATGTACTTTCCGAGGTATAAACAGAGTCATTAACTCGTGTACGAAGTCTTCTCGTATTGCTTTGGGACCACTAATATAAAACAACCGATCATAATAGCTGAGCGTGCGACTTGCCTACTTGAAACGGGGGTACCCTGCGTCCTTTTCCAGCTTGTAGCGACGTCAATTTTCGAGGCTCCATCATTCTGAAGGGTTCATTTTAAAGGGGAAGCTTCAAAGAATATGACCATATTTTTTTCAAAATTTAACCCTTTACGCCCCTCATTGAGAAAAACGCAAAAAAAGAATTTGTTTAAATTTTCCGACAATTTATAACAAATTGACAAAGTTAAAAAAAAATGTTAAAATAGCCCGACCCTTTCCCGAATAAAACAAAAAAAAATATAGCTAAATCGGTTGAGTAGTTTCTGAGAAAAAAATTCGTAAGTGAAGCCTATTTTTGCAAAAATGGGCAAAAATTGCAAACTTTGAAGGCTTGTCACCGGCAAAATGATGAGTTAAACCCCCCTTAATTTCACATGGACTACAACATATTTCGATTAGAGCAAAATCGGAGATGGTGACTTCCAAAAGTGATCCACTTGGCGTGGAATGACCCATAGGTAATAACTAGATTAAGGTCTAGGATATTAATAATATTCATATTTATTACTTTGTACAGAAACATTACAAAAGTATCCAGTACTGTCACGGTTAACCGTAACAGCAATGAACAGTTACACGTATTCCAATACAAAAGTCACCATTCCGAAAGGACAACGTGTACTCGTGTCCTTTATAGGATCCCGATATTTATCCAGAATCGGAAATTTTTTATCCTAACAGCCTTCTTTTTGAAAATGCGAAGGTCAGACATCCTACATATGTTCTATACATACTGTACCGTTCGGAGATGGCTCAAGAAATTGAATTGGTAAGATATTATTTGATTACAGTTTAGAAATGAAATAAACCCCAATGTAAGTTTAATAAATTTGTTTCTCTTTTTAGCTGCAAAATTTGCCAAGATTTAGTCATAGCAAGGATGAAAATTTGTTCAAATTTTAAAATCGACGTATGCGATAAAACTATTAAATACAACAGAGATCTCAGATCACAATTTCTTTTACAGCTAAATACATCTAAAAATATAAACAAAAATACAAAAAAGAAACTTCAATCAATTTAACGACTGATAACAGCAAGCTTTAGGATTATAATCAAACTTTGAGTAAGTCAAAGATCGTGCAGATTGAGATGCGATATATGTTTGATTGTAAATCTTCTCGTGAATATAAATTTGTTGTGTGACGTACTGGTCCGTGGAACGAAGAATAAGTTCCCGGCGGAGGAGGGCGACCAGGGAAAGTAGCCCTCCGGTTACCAACGTACACTATCACGGACGATTTTGTTTTCGGGCGCCAGTGCAAAGGCACTCGTCCGGGGTATTCGCCCTTCCGGCTGTTCAGACGAAAGCGGAAATCAGGGGGGGTCAAGAAATAATTAGACGACCCGCGAGTAATACTGAAAGGGTAATCTTTAATCGGGGCCGAAATAAGCCGACCTAACCCAAAATAAAAAGGAGCCCCTCGCGGTACAAATTACGGCCGGGAAAAAGGTCCGCACTCGCCAAACGCGATGGGGGGGGGGTTCGCGGCGCGGGGGCTCACGATACAAAAGAAAAGAAACGCAACGGTAACAAACGGACGCGGACGTACGCAAGCGGGGTCACACCCTCTCGATGGTGTGGACAAGAGGGGGACGCTGGTCCTAAATTCGAAATTACAAGGAAAAAAAAAAGGAAAACGGAAACGAACGAGAAATTTCGGGACCGGTACCGAATTGCGCGGCGCGACGCGGCACGGCGCAGAGGCGCGAAAGTAAACGGTAACGGTTCGCGGCCTCACGGGTCCTCGTCGCCGGACTGGCGGTCCTTTCACAAGGTACCACCCGCACACACGCACTCTTACGCACACCCACAAAAAGGAACGGCGCAGATCGCCAGGAGGTCAACCCTACCTGGACAAGTGCAGGTCCTTCCAGTTCCACTAAAGTTGGGCGGCGGTTTCTTCACACTCCCACACAGTGACACACACACAAAAAACACACGCGTACAAAAAAAACTGGGAGTGGGCGAGGGGATGACTGGGTGTCCCGGCGTCTCTTTCCGTTGGCAGCCCGCTTGCTTCTCCTCAATCCTCGACGCTTGTCTCCCGGTGCGCGAAGTTCCCCCTCCCCGAGGATTTCGGCATTGGAGATGGGCCACCGCGTTCCTCTGGTGGCCAGGTCCTGGGACCCCCTTCGGGTGGTGGCTGGTCCCCAGGCCTGGCATCCCTCTTCCGTGGGCTGCCGGTCGCCCCCGCGGAGGCTGACGAGGTGGCACGACGACCGGTCAGCGGGCAATTGGCGTTCTCCGATGGGCACATCCCGCGCTTCCATCGCTCGGGTGGAGGTTCCTCGCGACCGGGGACGTGGCTCCTTTTCGCCCGGCGACCGCTGTGCGTAGAAGGGGGTGGAATGGGGGGGACGCGTTGTTTATAAACGTAATAAAAAAAACACATTCATCCTTCCATTCGCTCCGGCGGCGAGGATTTCGCCTGGGCGGAGGAGGGAGGCCGGCGGGCCTGTTGGCAAAAAGTGCCTCGTTACAGTTGATATAATAAACCCAAGTTAAAAAAAATTTAACATGAATAAAATAGTAAATTAATGCAGAATTATAATGGAATTTCTTAGCGAACTAATCTTTGCGTTAACTATTATTACAAAACAATATAAAATTTCATTTTATATACTTACCATGAATTATTATTTAACTCATTTGAAAAACTTGTAAAATTGTATGTTTGTAAACAAAATGCAGTAATCGATTTGTTTTTCTGTATCAGTCAAATAATATTTATTATTTAATCACTTAATATTTCGATACCTTTCAAATTACCTATATTAATATTTTGATACCTTTCCATTTTACTTTACATATCACAGTAAGTTTTTAATAATATACAGAGAAAGAATATTAATATGTACTTTGTTATTCACAATTAATTTTAGTACAAATTTTATACAATTGCCATAATGTTTAAATAAACTTTCACTTCAAAGTTATTACAAGCTTCAGAATTACAAATTATTCAATTCGTAATATTGTACATAGGGAAAAAATTAACTAATTAGCATTTTACATTTTACAAAGTATTAAATTCAGAATGTTGTGTAGAAAGAATGAGGCAATTGGCATATTAACCATTACGATATTATATTCACTATGGTATTTCAGAATAAAATGTTAATTTCTCTTACAGCACCCAATTACAGTTCCAGAAATAATTGAAATTATTTTCCGTCTTAAAGAGTGTTTTTTAGAAAATCGGGTTGCTTTGTAAATACATCTATTTAATACAGACAAGAAGAAAATGTGAAAATGGAAAACAAGATCTTGAGGTAAGAAATAAAATGCCACGATTGTCTGTTTACATAATAAAGAGTAAATTTATACAATCAATTACAGTATCATATAAATAGTAACAACTATGCGCGAATTACAAGTATTACAATATTATTATGAGTGTAGTAAAAAACATTCTCTGCGCTATACTACACTTACATAGTATGTACTTATCAGTAAATATTTACAATGCTTCGAGTTAAGCGGAATTTTTTCCTTTTCGATAGGAGAAAACACCGAGTATCAATGTTCGCGAAGCTAAATAAAGTTCAAATATTTCGTGGAACGTGGAACGTGGAACGTGTTCCACAACTGTAAAATGTCGAGACATTGATCCTTTTTTCAGATACGCGACAGTTTAAAGAATATTAGGATACTTATCACAGTCCATGGACATTATATGCATACGAAAAATATATTAACAGTTTGAATACAAATTTTAAATTCGATTAATCTCTGTTTCGAATTTACAAGTCTACGAAAAGAAGACTTTTAAAAAACAATTTAATTGTTTTCTATAATTATTTTCATGTTCTTTATATCGTCTTACTTGATATGTTTATGTTATCAATTTGTCCATGTACAGTGCTAGAAGATGCTTTTTGTTTGGTCAAAAATACAAACGACCGTTTCGTTCGAACCTTAAGACAGATGACATCAAAATCTTATGAATCTAATATAAGTTAAAAATCGAAATACGGAGGGCTACCAGAGCCCCCACCCCCACAATTATTCGTGAAAACGCCCTTTCAGTGCAAAACGAACAGTTATAAAAATATCATGAATAAATTCTCGTTTTTCTTTTTATATTAGAATATTAAGAAAATCTTTGTAATTAATGGTCCTTTTTGTGTAAAGGCACGTTGTTTTAATAGATACTGTACGCAAGAGTT
Organism: Megachile willughbiella; assembly: GCA_945859595.2. Classification (NCBI taxonomy): domain Eukaryota; kingdom Metazoa; phylum Arthropoda; class Insecta; order Hymenoptera; family Megachilidae; genus Megachile; species Megachile willughbiella. The sequence goes on from OX243798.1 coordinate 4,333,906, forward strand.
AACGAGGCAAGAATTTCGCTAAATAGTTAAGTCCTTGTAAAAAACTAACAAACTTTTACTTTTTTTTATATAATCTTTCAATTTTAATCGTTTCATTAATTAAAAAGAAAAACATTATTGATATTTTCTCTCATTATTGATCTTTTTTATATAATCTTGCAACTTTAATCGTTTAAATATTAAAGAGAAAATAAAATATTTCCTTTTTCCTCTTTACTCTGACTTTCTTATAAGAAAACAGTAATAATTGAAATTATTGAAATAAAAGAATGTTGCAAGCAAAACAAGTTATTATTACAAGGACTTTAAATATAATTCACATTCGTATTCAATTAAAAAATTTAATTCGATTAATTTTGACCTTCACAAGTGAAACACATATACCTTTAAATCCACAATCTAAAATATTAATTTTTTTATACCTAATTGCATTTATTGACAATATTTTTTCACAAAAATAATATCGAATTCGAGTAGTAGTATAACTCTTTTTCTAAAACATAATCTTTAAAAAATCGAAAATCATGAGAAACAAAAACTTTTTTTTCTATTATAGACAAAAATATATTTGATTAATTTTCAAATTCAATTTAATTTCTAAAAATAGATTTTTCTCCAAAATTCAATCTTTCTCTTAACGTATTATGAAAACCAAAGAAAAAGTATTTTATCACAACTATTGTTTGTAATTGACCGAGTAGCTAATTACAGGAACAGTTTTCTAGTTTGCCAAAAATATATATTTTGAGTAACAATATTGTTTTTTCAATGAATATATCAGATATTATTTGAATCTTGTAATATATTCATTTAACAAACTGCTCACGGAGCTGAAACACTGAGAAGTATTTCTTATATATTATAAATAAAATGTAATACTAAGCACAGTATTACAATATGGTTCTTAAAAATAGTTACTATACTTCAAAGAAATTGCAACATAGAAAATAGTAATTTTCATTTATACCAATATCCTGTCCCTTATCAGATATGTAATGAATCTCAGAAACGTTTACAATGTTTAAAAATTAAAGTGTTCTACAGAATTTTTAATGTAAATTACATATGCAGTTTTTACAATTGAAAAGATGTGAATAGTTCCATGAATATTTCATAGCTTTGATTAGTTATATCTTTAAAATTTCTGCAATTACAATAAGCGTATAATCAAAGAAATATAAAAGAGGTAACAGTAATATAATGCTAATAAACTATACTTCTCTATAACTATTTGATACTACCTATACATTATTTAGAATGAAAATGGTTTTGATATTTATGTATATCTTATTTTTCTATTGTTTTTGCATTTAATTACTTTCTTACATTTACTACGATATGCTTACACTATTAAGAGAAAGAAGTAAAAACGTAATAAGATACATTACAGTATCATAAAGGTGATACATGTATAGAGGCAACAGAGTACCATACAGATGATATAGTCATAGTCAGTTATTGCAATTCACATGAATGAATTAAAACCGCAATGATGAAAACCATGGCAGTTGAATTAAAGCTTAGATAAGAAATGTATAGTTAATGTTAATTTCATAAATTAACATTAAATAATTACTTCTTTCATTATTAAGAACCACAAGCGGTGTTCAAAACGATGTAATATGTTCTAAACATTATTTATCATGATAAAATGGCACAATTTTCGTATTTTCATTTCTTGTAGAAGGTGTGTCGTATTGAGATTTGTATAACACTGGAAACGTAATATCTTTTTTCCTTCTTTGAGTTCAATTTCATTTGCCTTCCTGAGACAAGTTCGAATTATTTAAATATTACATACATAAATTAACGGTTAATATAGTATTACATACGGTACGTCGTTAATATGTAATTGCAACTGCTTAAAATGTAACTGGAAATGTACATTTTGTTCATAAAAATCTGTGTGGTTCTATTGGCACATGGCTAATACAAATGTTGAATTTTCTTATTGAAATCTACAAATATGTTGTCTGTTTTATCTGATCTTGACGCAAATGTTTTACAACTTCATATATTGCAGACGGCAATATTTAAGTTGTGGTGCAAACATACTCGTTCCATTAACATCCATAACATTTTTTACTTTCACATAAATCTCATTGACACCAAAGAAAACATACAGTATAGGTGTGCATGCGTTGTACTTCAAAGATCGGATTTGTCTTGCATGACTTCCTCTGAACAATTTCTGCAGGATAAACAAAGTCACATGAAAAAGACTATAAAAACCCATAAAACGAAAATAATTGCACCAACTCGTCCACATATGAAAATCAAGTACATTTTTAATTTCATATTTTACACTGATTTCAGCAATAAATTAAGCAACTAATTTTTTAAAGTACCATAAACGAAGTTGGTGAAAAGATTCATATAAGATACATATTCATAATAATAAAGATACGAAGAATGAATTTTAAGACAATACATCTAAACATGTAGCAAATAAGCATATCTTGAAATATACTAATGTAAAATGTGAAGAATCAAATTCTAAGATCGTTAAATAAATATGTATTAGTTAAACTAAATATTAGATTAACTTTTATCATTTGTTAATATTTGAATTAATACTATAGGCACTAAGTAAACACAATTTTTAGTGTTATTGTGATAGCATAGTGAGGTGAAATTAGGTACTTATGAATAATATTAATTTAAAGAAAAGAAACAATTGTAAACTTTTGGTACAACACAAACTATAGAAACAATGTAGATGAATTTTTTGCGTAAAATTATGTACATACAAAGTATACTAGCAAATGACATTATACCTATGATTGAAGGTAATTACTAATATGTTGCATTTGTAAATTTTGCGATATGTTATTATAAGCTCTCTTTAACGGAAATGAGTATTCTCTTCCATCAAAAATCCATAACACGTTACAACGAACTAATCGCCAATTTTCATTCAAGCTTTTCTAAAGCAATGAATTTTTACTTATATTATTGTATTTGATAATTATAAACTTTTTACTGTTGCTAAATATACTTGCAACTAGGATTTTCAGACCAGTCTTTATATCTGTTTACAATTTCCCACAGGAACATATTGATACATACACATATACCAATATGTGAAATGTATTTTTTACGTATATGGATCTTATACATAGTTGGACGTTGTCTTCGATGAAACGACAAACACAAAATGAAAAAATTTAAGGCACATGGAACAATGGAAGAATTGACCAAATGTGGTTATGCAACGATAGCGAAAAAGAAAAACTGAATAGCTTCTAATATACTAATTACAACCTTCTCAATGAAGCCATACTCAGGGAACTGCATTTGGCCTTTCGTGTCGGTTGAACCGACATAGGTGCTACTAGAACATCGTCTCTAGATGGCGAGCCTGAACCACCATTACCCAGCTCCTGGAAAGATACACGAATATCTATTTATCCTACTCATATACACAATTTGTAAATGAAAATTCCAGAAGCAATTGAAAACACAAAGGGTGCATTAAACGAAAGTACTTAAACATATATAAGTAACATTTAACTTGCATTTAAATACAACTAATAGAAAGAAGAAAGAATAACTAATGTAGCATGCAAGTTCATAGGTATATCGAAGAAAAAATGCTTATATATATATAGTTTTTCTCAATGCAAATATATTTTACAAGAAGAAAAGAAAAGCAAGAAAATAACAAAAAGGAAGCCAGCTTCAAATGTTATGTGTGTAAACAAAAATGAAAATAAAAGAAGAAAAGAAAAACAAATAAAAGAAATTTGTTATTACAAAATGTCTTTATAAAGGCCGAGTTAACTTTATAAAAATGTCAATGTTTTAACATTTGTAGAATCCATTCTGAAAGTATCGGCCAAATCATTTGTAAGATAAATATAGAGTTCTGTTTTTAATTTATGACACGAAGTATTTTGATCCAGTCGAAACACTGTGTGACATCACGTTCCTAAAATGAATTTTATCTATTGAAAAATATTTTATTTTACCTTCCTCTTTATTCCGTTTCACAAGAGGAGATGTTACAAAATTAAATTACTGTCTTTTACATATTTTTAAATGAATATAAACGAAGTATTTAGTACTCGATTAATCAACAAATATTTGATAAAATAGACGTGTTATAATATACTTACGTGACAGAAATGAAAATTCATTCGTTAACATTACAGCAGCATAAACATAAACTGTATGATTAATTTTGTGTCAGAACAAACATAGCAAAGAGGACAAAAATGACATACATTATGAATAAATTAATGCAACTCATAGAATAGAAAATCAAGCAGAATAATATATTAAGATGAATATAAAACAATATGTAATATTTAACATACAATAAATTAAATTTCTGAAGTATTTGCAGAAAAAGATGAACATAGTAAAAAAAGAAGTTGAGAAATATCTTACTTGACATTTAAAACTATGTACAGATGTAACGTCAAGCACACGTAAATTTGATATAATCAAAATATGTACAAAGAATAATATTCCCATGGTTGCATAACCATGTCCTTTAAGGAAACTTTAGGCAAAATGTGGAATGAGCAACACGGAAAAGAATAATACTTAAAAGCAAAATGAAAACTATGACAAAGAAGAATTCAATAAAGAAATTAAAAACTATTTTAAGAGATAACAATCTCCTGTCGTGAAATGAAAATGAATGAGGAGAAGTTTAGAAAGAATAAGCATATTCTAAGGAAAAAATACATGCGATAATGAAGTGTCAACTAACGTTAATGTTATTGCAACTGGCAAGTCGCATCTGCGCAAGCTGTTGACTCGCTGGTGTAAGACTATTAGTTGATCCAAATGGTGACATCATTGTTGACATTGCCCTCTTCAATTTACTTGGAGTCTTATTAAAACTAAACGCTCTGCCGACTTTCATCCTTGTACGTGATGCAAACCTGAAGAAAAACATTTGTTGCAAATTTATTTAAACTTAAGTTTCCAGAAAGAAAAAAAAACTAAAGCGTCTATTGAAATTTTATTTTCCCCAAACAAATTGATATAGTTATTATGTTTAAATAAATCAACAATATCAAATAATATAAATAAATAATGTATTAATTATGAAAAACAGGGGAAAATAAATTTTCTAGCAAATAAAGGGACTTAGCAAACTTAAAGTAAAATCCCAAACCTTAATAAACCAGTTCAAGTAAATATTACACCATAACAATTTTAATATACATGCGAAAGGTGAATTATAGTTTAGCAATAATTTTGAAATTTTTTCATGCCGGACTTTAGATAAAAGTTATACCACAACTACAAATCTATGTTACACACAGAAGAAAATATGTATATGAACAGAATTTACTTTTAAAAATCAAAATATTTATAAATAATTAAATCTGTTGTCTTTTATTAATAAAAACACGAATGACTGAAATATATTAGTTACGTAAATTGTTACGAAGAATTGTGCTAAAATTTTCAATGAATGTACATGTATATATCAGACTATTTAACAGTTAAGAATTTAATGAATTTATGTTAATCATCTTAAACAGGCTGATATTATCAATATTACGCTTGAACTGGCCACACTATTTTCACGAAGCAATTTAGTTTTATATATTTCTTCGTCATAAAATGAAACTAATTAACTCAAATAAGCAAGGAATAAAGGACCAAAGCGAGTAAAAAAAAGATAATCAGCCTGGTGCGAAAACTGACGGTAGTGGGACATGTAATGTGGTTTCACACATGCTATTGAGTAGGAACACATACGGGTCCATATACTCCAGGTAAAAATTATGAAATAGGCTCCTGCAACCAAACGAGTCGTCGCCCCATTATTTTTTGTTAACATGCAATACAGGAAAAAAAACAGTTTAAAACACCTAGTAACTTTTTCCTTCGCAAATAGGCGTAATGTGTTTTGTACAAATTTATCTTCTCTGTATTAACTTTTGCACTGCAGTATATAATATTTGTATTCAAAGTGCAATAATCCTACAACTATTAATCAGGGATTGAAACAGTTTTGGAAACTTTATTAAAAAGATTCTATCTAAAACGGTTATAGAAAATTGAAAAACTGTAAACTTATTATGAATAGAATAAATACTTGCAAACATTGCTTTCAATTACAATCTCAAAATCTGTTCGAGAACGAATTTGTAACAGTTTCATAATGATTTCAAAAGTATATTAGCAATGCTTTCATAATCTTTTTTAAGGGAGCTGAAGTAGCTAAAGGAGATACTCCACTACAAATAAATCTATGAAAAAATCGATTTTTATACAAGTTTTTTTTATCAAAGAAAACATTTTTTGGTAATTTTAAAAATTGCAATTTGTAGCGAATTGTAAACTAACTGTCACTTACTGGAATGACTTATATTAAAAAAATTTTAAATCTTCTGAAGCGCTTAGACTATTTAAAGATCTTTATTTGACACTTATTACCACAGGTAGATTTCTCCACCAAGTTGCAGAATTCTCAGTCTTAAAAGACAAAACATTTGTTCTGATGTCATAAATTCCAATATTTTGTGAGAAACAAACACATCTTTGCAATTCAGTTTTATAGTAGCTTATCGTATATCTGAAGGAAACCATTTAGTGATCAATGAATCATCAAGTGTTGACATTTCCATATTCCTGGTCATAACACGTTTAATGAAGAATTTTCAACTATTTCGAAAGTTTTCTCGAAAATCCGTTTAACTGTTCGAAAAAAAACTAAAAAATCTACAAGTTTATCGTAAGTTTTTCTTGAGTAAGAAAAATATCCATTCTGTGGTTCTAAACTAATAAATTAGTCGTAAGTTTAATAATTTCTAGTGAAACAGTATAAAAACACTTTGAATTCATTTTTCTTAAAATCATGTCTTATAAAATGGCTCCCATAACATCAGAAGATCTATGTCTTCAGCAAGAATATTACTCATTTTTCTTTTAAAAATTTTACAAATATTGCTGAAATATGATCAAATATTATATATATGAAGAATTCTGCCGAAAAAAGATATAGTGTCCTTGTAAAAAGTTTCAAAAAGTAAGTCCAAAAACAAACAATTTGACAGTAGAATATCCCCTTACTTTTTTTTTAAACCATTAGTTCCATTTGAAAATATATTATTGAAAGTATATATTATTAATTGTTTAAATTCGACGTTCATGTACGGTACGCATCTTTGTTATACAATGACTATGATTATGAGTTCTACTACATATAAAAGATAAAATTCTTTTGTAAATTATAGTAATATTGAATGCTGCAGAAGGGATCTATATAATCGTATTCAGTACTGCTGAAAAAAATTGATACTATAGCAATGCAGCTAACAGAATCTGCATTCCTTTCACTAATCCTTCTTCGCTATGTAGGCAGTACATCACGGATGATTCATCGACAGTGAAAAGTACAAAAATGGTTTTCTATAATAAATAGAATAGATGATTCATCTGTAGTAAAGCAATTGTAATAAGTTCAAACTTGCTTAGTAGGAACAATCATTCAAATAACACATTATTTACTTTATTTAATCCGAACACTTACTATTTCAATCGCTGATCTTCTGGAAATAAGTGAAATAAGTTCAATCACTGAATTGGTATAAACACTTTAGCTCTCATCTTTCATATTCAGTGTGGATGAATCATCTCCAATGCATATTTAAAACGAAAAATCTAAACTCGCCTTTAGAACGTATATCAGATGGTGATAACACAATGACTACATGTTTGAACTGCATAGAATATGAAAAAGAACTTTTTGACTCTTTTTGGTACAAAGAATTTACCATTTTCGAATAATGTGTATTTATAATTTTCGAATAAACTAGATATTAACAAAATATTTTTACCAAAGTTATTTTGTATGAACCAGGACATAATATGGTATAAATAGTAGTATAAATAAAGAGTTGGAACAGTTTTGAAAATTAAGTTTTTTTTTTAATGGAATGCTATATTTTTTATTTATAATGTTATGGCTCTTTATATTTCATTTCATGAAAGATTGTAAAATAATCTACATTATTTGGATCTACACGCAGGGCTATTGATGATCAACATATACCGATCATTTTTGGTAACGTTAAAACCAATTAATAATATGAACCAAATCTTTTAATTGTTAAAAAGATTCTCCTGAGTGAATACAATTTTAACTTTTTCTCATATGATAGTGGCACATGATTTCATAGTTCGCATCCGGCCGCTCTGTCACGTTATTCCAGTCCCCCATTATTTTACAACCTTTTATAATACGAAATATCATTACGTAGCATTTCGTTGATCATCCCTTATTTCAAGAAGAATTATACAAGTATCAGTACAAAGTATAGCACTGTGTTAAAAAAATCTAATTTGACTTTGATATCTGTTCCAGTATCAGTAAAAAAAGTATACCACATTATATTCCTCTATACCAAACAAGGTTTTTAAAAACTTTTTATATATTCTGTTCCTTTTGAAGCATTCGAGCGAGTCTAATTAGTATTAAATAAACAATATTCATACACTTTTTAAAGAAAAACAATGTTTCTAAAATTATACTAAACGACTGGAATCCTTTTGAAAAGATATGTTAGAATAATTAATTAAAATTAGTATTAGGTCAATATTAAATATGTATAAAAAATTGTATTAAACTAGTATTAAAATAGTAACAGAACAAAGTAAGTATTCGATAATAAGAATATTATAGAATCGATGTTATAGAAATTAGAATTATATTCACTGGTATTCATTTTTTGTAACCCTAATTCATAATATCATTCAAATAGTTCAATCCCTGATTTTAACACATACATTCTATGAACAAACTGAAATACCTACAACCTAACAAACTTTTAAAATGCAGCAAAGTATCATAAAGTAAGCTATACTAAAAGAGTATAAATACTAACTAATTAATTATTTATCTGTTTTATATAATAATACCTCTACAAATATTTCTCTAAGAAACTGTAAGTATTATGTTCATGATAGCATTGTAATAAAAATATTATTTTTCAGTTATGTATATGATGATTTTAGGTTAGACAACACACTTACAGTTACAAGAGAAATATAATTATTTATAATATTAAAGATATACAACAAATGTAGATTAGAGTTTTTACTACTTACTTAAATGCTTTACTTAATGTTCCTAATGCTACATCACTTGTGTCAATTTCAAGTTGATGTGAATCTAAACTTATCAAGAACGTATCCTAAAACATAAAAAATGTATATGTTAATCATGAAATAACAGTATATTGGAGTTAAATACTTCATATAGAAGATACTGAAACTTACTGCATCAGCTTTACATACTGTATTAGCCATTTGTCTACACAAGGTTCGTAAATAATTTGTCTTGTTTACTTCCTCATCAGTAATTGTAAATGAAAACAGTTTCTCTTTTAATTCTTGATTACTTCTTACCATTAAAGCAAATACTTTATGACATTCTACAAACATACCAAGTATACAATGTACTTTGTGCAATTAATAGAAAATAGTTATTTTAAAATGGCCTTTTAATATATAAATAAACATAAAATTTCTTATAAATGTAAATATAAATATGTAAAATGTATAATTAAATATAATTACAAATTTTAGAATAAGTCTGTACCTGAGAGTCAGACTAAGCCAAATCCACTTTCTTTTTAATCGATTTCTATAAGCAATGTATGAGTGCTCTTGTTTTCTGCTCTACTGAAAAGTAACAAAAATGGACTTGTGTTAGTAGTCTGGCTCTCAAATACAGAAGTATGATCAACACCTCACTTTACGAACTTACCATCAGTTTCTCGTATATCCACAACCTTCTTTATCGTACTAAGTGATAACATTTTGATATGTTTATACGGTTTTCCCTGACTTAATTTAGTTGTATGCAGTCCGTTTGCTGTATTTGGACTCTTTAACGAGTTAAAAGCTTTTGATCTTTTCTTACATATTTCAAGAGTATCAGTAAACAAGAACAAAACTAAATGATCACCACGCCCACTTAAGCCCTCACTAAGTTCCATCACGTCGCATTTACCAATGAATGACCGATGTGAAGAAACTAAATGCGGTGGACAGTTGTCAATTTCATTGAAAATATCAAACATAACTAACTGACCCTCAGTTTTCCTTTTATCTTCATTTATGTACGTCATGACTTCTTTAATACTGCTAATGGATAATTCCAATGCACTATGATCTGGATTATTTTTATTCGTGTGTTTAAGGATATCTGTAGTATACAAATATTACAAATATTAATTATTGTAATTAATTATAACAACTTATTGAATAATTGAAATTAGTAAATTTACCGTTTAGTAATAAACTAATACTGGGCAATCTTTGTACTGGCTTAATCAGTAATTCCTTCAAACTTTGTCTGCCACATTCAGGTTTTGTCTGACACACTTTCAGAAAAGCGTGAAATCGCGGTTTATTCTGATCACATTGATCAAGCATCTCCTTCGTATTTTCGAAGAAATTGACATATGGTGGATACGCCTTGACTAGGTCAGGTGCAAACTTCAAAAATATATTACCTATACTTATATCTTCCATCCAATAAGTGGCGCTATATCTCAATTCTTCTAACATTTTTTTGTGGACTTCATAAATGGGTGGAAAATTTCCAAATATAATTTTAGCTTCTGTACCATTTAACAATTCACCACTTGTATCTATGAGATCTTCCAATGGTGATTTAAACAACTGAAATAATAAATAATATTGTACTGTACATATGTATAAAGTATTTTTTGCTTGAATACATTGCACATTATAATGCGTCAATATATTACCGTCATAATTGTACTAAGAATTCCAACATAATTTGACTCCGTTTGTACTAATTCTAAGAAAACTTGATGACGCGGAGATAAATTTTTCCTAGTGTTGTCGGTATTAACAGCTTCCACTTCTGGAATATCTGATAATTATTAATAATTCAATTTTGTATTATCTTCCCCTTCGTATGGTTCATATAATATGTTATTACTAAGGTATACAATTGTTAGTGCATGTTAAATAAAACAATACAAAACGTAATATTTAACTTAATAAAATAGATGAACCACAAAGGAAGGGAAGATGTTGCGGGACTGTTAAAGAAGCATTACAATATTTCATAAAACGACAGTTAACTAATAATTGTAGAAAATCTTTATAAAATAGTGTAGATTTCATTATAAAACCAATATAGAAATAATAAATACATAAATCTTAAAACTAACTTACCATCAAGTAGTGGTTTTTCAGGACTTGTTGTACAATCCAAGAAACTTCCACTAACACTTAAATGCCCTGCATCACTGATACTAGATCGTCTTTTATGCAATGCTGGTGAATCTGTACCATTTTGAACCAGACTAGATAAAGTTTCTGCCAAGCGTTTACGTTTCCGTCTTGTAGATGCTGTACTGGGAGTAACAGCTTGCTGACTATCACGTCTTGCTGTTACAGTTGGCGATAGAACGGATTCCAAATACTAAATATAAAATAAACCATTAAATGAGGAAGTGTATATAATAATCTTATTACACTTACATCTTCAAACAAATATTCCTTCTCATCAGCAGCACCTTCATTTTGAACAGATGTCCAAAACCATTCAGCTTTAACAATGTGAGCTCTCACAGATGCTAAATCCGGTAATGCATTTACATTTGATTCATCTACAACCTAAAATAATAAGAATTATTAAGCATACAGTACAATGGCGCTTTTAAATAACTAGAAACATACGCTATAGACGTTAATTAGAACGTAACACAAAATTTTCTTTCTAATTTCCTTTCTAATATTACATAATATTACAACACAAAATCTATTATAATAGAATATATTATGAAAATTATAAAAAATATACATATAAGTAATTAAATATCATTTGGCATTACTGTTACACATTTGAAAACCTGTTGACACATAATGTCACAAAATAGAAGACACAATTTTTGTATTTATATTAATATTAAATCACATTAAAGGTACACACAATACATATAGTACACATAAACAAATAATATACAATAAATAATTTCTACATTTGTAGATAATCCCCTAAAACTTCCATTCTCCCATACTTGCAATATACTTTCTCTTTGCCTACAACTTAACAATTAATCACATTAGCTACCAATCATTAAGTTATAATTCCACAACCTACACAACTTTCTATTAAAAAAAGTAAAAGTACCAAAGGTAATGTTTTGTCGTCCTGTTTCTCCAGTTTCAAATCATCACCTTTCAAAGAGCAAAGTTTAGAAGAAATATTTGGGTATTTTCCATCTGATGCAAAGATATTTCTTGAGCCATGTTTGGACTTTGATATTTCTGCTACCTTAGCAGGTACAGGAAGTGGACTAGGTAAAGGAGTATATTTTTGTCTTTGTTGAATTTCTGGAATTTGGTGACTAACCAGAACATATTGTTTAAGTGCTGGAGAAAAGTTTAACTGATTAAACTTTGATAAAACAGACGAATTCAATTTACTCATATTCAAAAAATTGTTTCTTTTCATTTTTGTAGGTGAACTGTGCAAAAGGGGATCATTTAATTCTGAGTCATATTGCCCTACTAAATTAGGATGAGAATGTATTTTCTTAAATTTGAATTTATCTGGAGAAGTAATTTTATGAATATTGACACAAGACTTGGCTTTGCTCCATTTAATGTATCTTCTTGGAGTTGTAATTTTTTTGTTAAAAAAAAAAGAATTATGTGGGCATTGTGTGTTTTTACAGAATTTCAATAAATGAGCTGTACCACTAGAGCAATGATTGTTCATGTACCGAGTAATTTTTTTTTTACATAATGTAGATGACTTAAAATTATATAATTCTGATTGAGTATGAACATTGCCATTATTAATATTCTCGTTTGAAGCAATGTCAGATACAATATTCCCAATTCTTTTGTTATTGTAATCTAATGAAGATGTAAATGTAGGATATTTCCCCAATAGAGTAGATGGAATAAGAACATTTGTTCGTTTTAATGCTGTTAAGTCATTTGTTGGTGTTACGTTAAAATGAGGCTTTGATGTGGACATATCAATACCAGAATCAGTACGTGATATTGATAACTTAGATGTATTGTGAGATTCGTCTGGAAAACTTAGATAATCATTTAAATTATCATCTATATAGATAGCTGAATCTTGACTAATATCATCTGGTATAGAATGATTGCATACATTTTCTTTGCATTCTAAATACTGACGGATCGAAGAACAAAAATTACATGAAAAATGTCTACTACTTTGTTTCTTGATCAAATTAAAACAACTACTATTGCAAGTATATGAAGGACCTACTTTTTTCTCGTTAGGTATAGTATTAGTATATGGGTTATAGAAAGTAAAGGAAAATGGTTTTGTTTCCATATAATGGTGTGGAGTATAATTAGGATTTTTAGTACATGGTAGCATGTCAGAAGCACTGAAACTTGATTTCTTGTACTGATGATTTCCTAAATCTGTTACCTAAAGAATTTAGCATTCTTCTAGATATCATATGTTTATGTTTATGTTGTATGATATATGTAATATCCATTAAATGTCAAATATTTTATTATAAGCTTACCACATGTGTACAATTAGGATCATCAATTTCTGTAGATTCACCACCTTGCTGTTGTAAAACTTCACACATATGACGTTTCTCTTCTTCAGGAAAACCGAAGAAACATACTTTTGCACCAAAAAATGGTTTTAGTTTATAGGCTGCAATCTGTATAAAAATAATGATTTTATACATTAAATGTAATATTTATCAACTCTTAATTACACTTTTCCATATCCTTTAATGAACAATTAAATAATTTTAACAAAAAAAACTAATAAAAATTTAATAAAGATGATTAATTTAGCATTTTTATAATTATCACTAATTAAATTATTACCAATTCTTCATTATTTCCATAAGTGGAAATATCGTCTTTGGCATTCCAGAGAGCTATCACCCACTCCATGGACATAATAGGGACCCTAAATGTAACAGCATACCGGTACTTATCTCCACCGCAACAATTGGCAATGAGATGCGTCACCTTTGCACCCATTTCTTTTCTGATACTTCCACCCATATTATGGATCATATTAATTAATTTAGTCTGTAATAATAATTCAAAAACCTTATTAAAAATTGAACAACCTTATTAAAAATTTAACTTTTTTCTAATGTGAAACAACAATTTAAAACTAACCAATTCATCTTTTTTCCTGAATCCAGTAAACACTACTACTGTGCCTACCATGGCTTGTGTATACATTGGTCTATTAATACTAGGTAACGAGTCCTTTCTTTCTGTCAATTGCAGAAGTGCCGTCGGCCCCAAAATTCTATAATGTAATCAGAAATCAAAGTGTTTCTATTATCTTAACCCATTCGCAATGGTACCAATCTTACATGCATAGGCCCAAACAGTGGATAGTAAAAGAACGTAACAATGGTTTCATATAACAAGGTGTATTTGACCCAAAATATAATAAAATATTGCAACAAATTAAATACAAGAAATATAATATTCTTAGTGAGTTGTGATAATTGTGTTTTTCACTTTTTGTTCTTATTTGTTATAATATTGTTTGTGCCAAATGATATTCATTACATCTTTGACATACCAGTCCAAAAGCCATACAAATGTTCAGTACAACTTTGACATACCAATACATCATTCACTGCGAATGGATTAAATAAATTAACACGATAATGAGATATGACGAACCTATGAGCACTTTTATGAAGAGCATCATATTCAGGTCCCTCAAAACTTTTTAATATAAAATAAGTACAATATGCCGTATCTTCTACATATTCTAAACCAGTTTCTGATTTGAGAACAGGTACGTTAAACTGCTGAGCAGCAGCACCAAGCGCAGGATCATCACCAGCTGCACCAATTAAACATATTCTTTTCTTACGTGGTATAATCACAGCTGAAATTAAAAGAAAAATAATATTTTAATATTTTTCTTAATTAATATTATTAATAATAATTTGTTTAAGTATTAATCATGTAATATAGTTAATACTTTGCTAATTTATTTTAACTGATCATCTATATTGATCGAATAATTACAAATAATTTCATAAAATAATTGATATAAGTATTTCTAATTTTAAAAAATTATTTGAACTATATTTATGATTTATTAGCATTATTATAAATAATTTTCTATATTTACAATATATAAAAGTACCTCATACTTTTTGTAAAATTCAAATAACTGACAAAAGAAAAAAACATGAAACATTAATGGTAACATATACTTTCTGAATTATTTGTTTCAGATTATTCTAAACACCATAACCACAAATTATTCAAACAATAATTACAGTTGAAAAGAATGGTAATTTTAGAATAATGACTCATAAAAGCAATAAATACATAGAAATTGACAATAAAATTAATCCTTTTATATTCACCAGTTCAAAGTGCAATAAACATCTATTGTCACAGTCCTAATCTTGTTTCACATAATAGGTACCAAATCACCCTCCTATGTTCCTTTCACTTTTATATCTTAAATACCCCATAAACAAGAAAAGACATATAAACAGTGACTAACCTAATACAAACATTAGATATATGAATATAAAATATTTAAAATAAAGTTTTTATTTATTTATTCATGAGGCACTAATTAATAAACAATATAATGATAATATTTCAAATAATGTTTATATGTCATTATAGTTATATCAATAAATAATAAAAAGTATTTAAAATAAAATTTCAAACTAATAAAATTTAGCAAAATATATATTTAAAGAATTTTATGTTTTAATTTGTATACCAATAAACAATGAATATGAATATTTAAATTCAAATTTTCTGTTTAGCTAGTAATTAATCATGGAGTACTACTGAAAATTTAATAATAATATTTTTCAATAATTAAAAAAGTTTTTAAACTATACTAGTTAAAAATTTGTTAAAAAAGTTTTTAAACTATACTAGTATACAATAAAAATAAAATTCATACAAATTTGATGTGTGTTTAGTTATTAATAATAACGAAAATTTTACAAAAATATTTTGTAATTGATATTATAAAAGTTTCATAAATAAATTATAAAATTGGAATATTATAAAAAATATGTCTTATATCATTATTTCATTTTTCAAATAAAATAATCTGTAACAAACAATATATTTTTCAAGTGATAATCACTCTTTTATACGTAAAATTAAGTTAAGCGAATTGAGAATAAATATTAAACGTATCAATTCAAAACAAATAAATATATAACGTGTTATAAGACAATTTGTGCTAGTATTTTGAATTGACAAATTGTACATTTCTGACGTAATTTTGGAGAATAAGTCAAGGCCGAATTTACAAGGAACCATTAACATTCCTTTAATGGTAAATTCAGGATGTTGTGCGAAGATATGTTACGAAAATAACGATTATTATGTTTTGATTTATCTACGAATCACGTCCAGTGACAGATATAAGACACTAACATTGTCGCGTGAGTTTTGATAAAGAGTGAGGTAGGGTTAGTTACTACAGGTGCTTACCGTGTAGACATCAATTAACAACATACGTAAATTCTTAATCATGATATTAAAAATGATAATACTGGCAGACTTACATTCATTCCTAACTGCTTCTTCACTATTTATATCACTGATACTGCTGTGAACGCTTTGCTCTTCCATTTTGGCCGTTAGTTACAACATCGTTCTGCTCATACACTCTTCTTCGTACTGATTCTTCGTATTGGAAGCGCCTCCTACAGGCGAATCCAGTGAGAAAAAGAATTCGGAAAATAAGGGAAAACTGCGGAGTTTGATGACGCAGCGTATGACACCCTCAAATTATGCGGACAAAACTCAAGCTCAAACCCCAAACAGGTCTTTCAGGTGTACTTTTTCTCTCAAATCGTACAGTACACGGAATTCTTCAGACATGTGTGTGCGTGTATGACATATGTTTACATATATATGCTTCGCTGTTGGCACTGAAAGGCACTTATCGTCGGCATTTATTTAAAATCCATTATGAACATAACATTCGTGTGGTCCATAGTCATTCAACTGAATCTGACATAACTGTCATGGAGTTGCACGGACACATAATTATTAATAGTACTATAACTTTAGTACTTTTTTCGATCTTTGCTTTTAATCCTTTTACTTTAACTATATATTTATTGTTAATTTTGCTTCTTTTTTTATCTATAGCATGAATAAACAATGAATTTCACTTACTTCAGATTAGTATGGACAATTTATAAAGAAATTGATAAGTTCAAGTTCAAATTAAATGTCTATACAACACTGCGATGAACTTGTTTGGAACTATAGTTTGCAGAATATTAAAAAGTAATATATGTACAGAACAATCTGCTATGAGAAATAATACTTTAATAATATTTGTAGATTAGAAATACTTAAAAACCAATAATAAATGACAGCAACAGATCACACGCGCCGTTAATATTACCATTGGAATGAAGTTATCGATAATGTAATATATCTGTACAGTATTTTACGTCACGTGGTCCCAATCCTTTTTCACTATATCTTCGAATTATATAAATGACAACTGCTATTGCAAAATTATATTTCTATATTAAACAAATGCATCAATAAATAAATTATACTGTAATTTTTAATAAAGCAAATTATGTAAAATTCAGTAGTTTCAGCGGTACATATTACATTATTGAATTTTTTATTTAAGTATGTGGTAACATTGAATTCATGTCATGTTCTCCGTATTTACATTTAAATTTTCAAAACATGGAAAATTAATTAATTTAATTAATTACTAACTTCACTAAATAATCATTATATTATCGAGTATAATGATATTTAAAAAATGAATAAATAATGATATTTATTATATTAATGTTGCCAAAATTTAAACGAGTTACTATATCCTATATTCGATGTAAATTATTTTACAGATATTTAAAATGCTAATTATGTATTTCATTAACGTTTATTCGCGTTTTAAAAATATAACACGCACATACATATGTATATATGTAAAGTTAATGTTACAATACAATTTATACAAGTCAGAATATTAATATCCAATTATTATAACGTAAATGTACACGTATTGAAGAGACGCAAAGTTATTAACTATATGATAATTTATAAGTACATTAACGATGATGATGTTTATATTTAATGTACAATTATTTGTATTATTTGATCTGATTTATAAATAATTTATGATTTCATCGAAAAATTTTTATTATATTAACTTTCTATATAAATAAAACGAAACACTATTTACTTCATATTTATATTTAAGAAGAATAATAATCTTTGATAATGAGTATTTTGTTTAAAAAACTCAAAATATAATTTTATATTATTTAAAATTGTTAATATTACGGAACATTTGTCTAATAATCAGCGAATATAAATAACGAGTAACATATCCAAAGTATTATATTTTATATCATATACTATTAAACGCTAGTGTGCCAGTTTGTTTAGGAAGCGAATATTGACTTATTTAAAAAATTTTGCATGCTTTAAAGAAATATATCATTTCGCGACATATTTAAATAAATGTCAAACTCAGGCACTATCGGTATGTTTTAAGAAACAAAAGCGTATCAATGTGTATAAATCTATACATATTTTTTACAGGTCTGTCATATTCGTTTCGTTTCAGTTAAATCTAAAATTTGCCTAATGTACGTTAGCCTTAGAACTATAAACAGAGTAAACAATTTATATGAAAAATTACATTATTTTGAATACTACATATTGAACGTAAGAATAAGTAATTTTTATTTTACATTTACCTATGTATTAAAAAATATTTTATTCGCATACTTGATAAATATACTATTATAAAACTATGTTACGATTTAAAAGTACAAAAATGGTTGTACCATTTCAGGGTTATATTATCTGCGTATTTTTAAATAAAAGCACCATATTCAAAACACGATTTCTATATTGATATCACGTTACAATACTTATTTAAGTGATTTTGATTAACCTTTATCAATCGAATCCTATCAATATTCTACTACACACAACTATCTAATGGTAAAAATAGTCTATAAATTTTCTGCTTGTACAATTACTTTTTCAAAAAATATTGAATACTTAAAATGGGCGAACAAATTCTTTATAAATAATGCATAATTAAATTAATCATTTGCAAAATAATACATTTAAATTTGTTCTGTACTATTCACCTTTGTAATTTCCTTGGTACACTAAAATAAAGTTTCTATAATATTCCATTCATTTTTCGCTACTTTACATTTTGGTACCATCGATTACATTAGTCATAAGTTATAGTATAACTTAATGTTTACAGCAACAGAAACATTGCTTGCAATATATGTATCTATATAACATTTAAACAATTAATTATGAGGTAACTTGTAAAAAAATGTTATATAAAATTAAGAATAAAATAATTATTATTAATAAAAATCATCGAATGAACATTTGAAACAAACTTTTCTGTATAAAGTATGAAAGTACTTCCTGACTATTGTAAATTCTTCAATAAAGTATAAAATTCGAATTGGATAATAAAGTATCCTTTAAAACATAGGAACTTATTATTAAGAATGCAAGTAATGATAATGAAAAACTTTTGAAAATAGTTGCAGAAAAAGTTATAAATAATCTATGTGATTTCTGTATGTAATTCATGCATAATACATATTCTAATTTATATATAATAATCCATAATCGGATTCAATTTCTATGTCATAACAGATAATTTTATGTTGTAGACAGTATGAAATCATACCAAAGAAAAACTACCAAGCATAGCATTACAATCCATATCAGCAAATCACATAGCTGTATGAAAATATCTCTAAACATTTTTAAGGAGATTGCACAACATTTTTGGTCAGAATGAAGAATGCGATTATGACAACACAGGTTATCATTTGGAGTGTAAATTTTCCTCTTCATCGTCGCTGTAGTCATCACTCAAATAGTAATTACTCCGTGAACATTCATAACGACCAGTCTTTTTCGGTGGTGGACTGTACAACAGATCATAACGATTATATATATATTAAAAGTGACACAAATAGATAACACTTCCACATATTTGTACTCTACTTAAATAAATATTAGTATTAGTCAGGAATAAAGAAAAATTAAATGTATTTTTAATAACAAGCATTGGTTAAGTCGTGTATTATTGCTTAAAATTAATGTATTAGACAGTGGGATTGTATACTAACACAACATGCTGCAAATGGGTGGTGTGAAGTATTGAAGGTTTTCATATAGAAGCAGTACAGAATGAAGTGGTGTTGCATGTTAGTCAATGGACTCAAATGCTGTGATGTACCTTGTCTGATCTTCATCATTATTGCTGCTATTACTGCCATTTGGACTGCCATCTCTTTTGGGACTTGCTGGTGGAGATAGTGCTTGCATTAAACGGCCTTTACTTTCATTCCAAATTGTCGACTGGAAATAAAGAAAATTAAAATGTATTTGAAATACAAATTCTCAATTTATATTTTTATTTTATCTTCAGCAATAAATATGCAATACATTGTTTATAACAAAAACATACATGAAATAAAAAACCATAAAGAAAAAATCATGTTTTAAAAATAATCTTTAAAACAAAATCTTTATTATGAATATTTATTTTATCTGTAAACGCATTTTATGTAAAGAAATTTAAAAAGTAATCGATTATATGTATCAAACAATTAAAATAATGTTTATTCTTTTGTAATGCATATTTTGCAATGTACTAGTAGTATTGAATACAAGATAATTATCAAAATTATTCCTCCATAAATGCTACCCACCAATCTACCTTCTCTGCCAAATAGTAATAGGAAAGCATCTATAAAGTCACGAGACTTTTCTTCCCATTTGCTTATTATATCCATACGTTTTTCACCAATATTCTCCATGACACGTTTACCCTTATCTTTCAGATCATCAAATTTATTTTGTAAACGGAATTTCTTTTCCTAGAATTGCACATTATGCTACATAAAGTGTTACCATGTATTGTATTTAAAAAATGTGGACTTACACTGAGGAAAGAAACATTAAGCTCTTTGGCACTATAACCTCGTGCAAGATTCCTTCTTACATATATGTCATAATCTTTAACTATTCTTGCTACAATATCTGACGTTGATACTCCTTCTGTCCTTTGAGTAGCTACAAACATACCTTTAGCTTTTAATGCTGCATAAACATCTGTGCTATCATCTGTCATATAGGGTATATCATCATGAGCAACGAAGTCAATCTATTCAATTAAATATCAGACCATTAACAATCTATAAATATCTTTTAAAAAATAAAACTAATATAGTTAATCTTACTTTATGCTTTGTAAGAAACTCATCATCCAATTCCCAAGGAGCATCTCTAACTACTTCATCTACATAACGACAATGCTTTACAGCATCGTATCTTTCAATATCTGTCATGACTGTTCTGCCCTTTTTACTATGTGTTAATTCATCGTTACAAACTGAAATGTAATACATATTATAAATTCAATAAAAGACAAACTACTTTTCCTAATGCTTCATAATATTTCATCTTTTATGTATGTAAAAAATACTATTTATATAATATTTACCTCCAACAATAAGATATACATTAGGGAAAATATTCTTTGCTTGTAAAAGTTGTCGCGCATGTCCTTGATGAAACAGGTCATAAATACCATCTGCATATACTCTGATTTTTCTTGGTGCTGGATTACAAAACGTATTATCATTGTAAATAAAATAATGATGCAGCATAAATTTTTATTTCAACTAACCTTTGCCATTTTTGGCCATTTTTAATGTAATACGTATATTATAATCACATGCATTTCTTTCAGCAAGTGCTTCAGGATCATCACTAAAAGGAGCTTCTTTACAGATTGACTGAAATATACCAAAAAATACGTTAATACCTTAATTAAAATTATATGGAATATGATATATAATAAATATAATTTTAAACAACTGACAAAAATATGTTTGTTTACAAGTATTATTTCTACAATATGAACTGTATGTCATTATTTATATTCTTAACAAATTAATTACAGTATGCAGCAAGAATTTATTAAAAAAAAATTACATAAAAAAAGACATTAATATTAGCATTTCATATTTTTTTATTTTAATATATATTAGATATATAAATAAAAAAGTTTCAATTATTAAAATTACAGTAGAAAAAGTTAATATTTAATTATATCATATTTAATGGTATAAAAATTATTTAAAAAAAATTAAACTCACTGGAAGTTCTTTGTGGTAATTTGAAATTTCACTATTATGTTTTTTTAGTGAAATTTGACTCGAATCATTATTCGAATTCCTGTTGGTCCCCCAAGTCATTGTCACCAGCTGTTAATATTATTGAAAAATATATTTTTTACAAAAAAATATAAATTAATTTACATATCACATTATTAAATTTTTCTAATTTAACATTTATCAGAATTCTAATTTTCTTTTGTAACAAAAAAGAAAAAAACAATTTCTGTAATTATAATAATCTTCTACTGTATGCTATTAAAATGGATTTATTTTATATTGAAGTATTAAATATATTTTATTCAATTCTTTATCAGAAAATATGTTTTAGAGCATACGTTTATATAGCTACTCGTGAAACATTCCAGTAAGACTATTTAAGGAATGAAATATTCACGTATTATATTAATTTAGATACGTTCATGATCTTGCATCATATGATATCACTATCATGTGTTCTTGCTTCTACATACAAACTATGACATTAAAGACATATTATCTCTGACCGATTAAAGTTAATTTTTCAATGTAATAATGATCTTTTAACATAACATAATACATAAATTGTGTATCAGTTCTGTACAATATCTTAAAGAATAAAATTAGTCCATATGATATTCATATTATGATATCTTATGTTAAATATGATAATTACACGTTAACACCAATTTAAGTAATGAATGAACTTATTAAAAACAAATTATGACATTTGATCATGCTCTACATTATTTTCAACTGAAACATATTGTACATATTAATACTTACAGGATAAATTGGAGAATCTTCTTTAGAACAGGATGCATTTTCCCCATTTTGAATATCTGAATATGGTGTAGAATTCAGCATAGTTTCTTCTCTAATACGCTTTCTAGACATTTTTTATTGTTTCAATATCGGATCCATAAAAACCCTATTAAACATAAGCAAATATGTGACACATGTATGTAACTGTTTCTAATTAACAGATATAAACAGAAACTATATCAAATATTGTATTTAGACTACATGAAATACAATAATTGATTAAATTGAATGAAATATAAAATGTATAAATTTAACAAAAAGTACATAATTACACATTTATATAGTGCATGGCAGTAACAGTAGCAAGTTTAAGAATACTGACATCACTCCATGTAATTTAAAAATGAAAAATTAAAGTTGCAGTCAAACTGTTTTTGAAAATATCACGAATTACTTATTTCTTATTACTTTAAACTAGGTATACAAAAATTAACTAACGTTTTACCTAGCCTTTATAAGCTATCTTAAAATTATTGATCAACGTGGTTAATACAGATTTAAGATTACAAATCATTATCGTTATAAAACATTTGTGGACAGTCGCATGATCTCAAGGAAGCGATGTAAGATACGATAAATTTTTTGTAAATTAATCATGTTCGGTATTATTACATGTTAACGTTTGATAAATATTCACTGACACACATTTGGTTCCTGCAAAGCACCTAACATGTCAAAAAATAAAATATGTTCCAAGGTTAAAAAAAGAACAAATGAAACAAAATGTAACCCGAGTAGTAAAACTGAATACAATATTTACAACGTAATTGCAACTGAATTATAGATAATGCAAAGAATATACAAAACTAAGTCACTTGTTCAACCCGGCTTTCTATAATCTACTATCATGTGAATTATTTATTAGATATACATATATATTTTCATTTAAAATTTTCATGAATTCCAATTTAATTGGCCGAATTTTTTCACGCCCTATTTTTTTTAATATATACCGCACAACTACACTGATAAGTAATGGGATATGACCAAAAATCGAAGTTCCGTTAAGAGTATGTTCAACTCGTAAATTTTGCCAGGTAATGGTACGAAATTTTGATAATAAAATTTATAGAAAAAAATATGTACAAACATTTATACAAATTTTACATTTCATATTACTATTATTACATACTATTTAACAACTGATGCAGCAGACGTCTGCCACGACACTTGCCGTGGAAATTCTGCGCACTGCAAGCGTTTCAATGTGCAATCAGGGGCGGAATAACAGTACTATGATACCCAAGTAATAATCTAGGAAGTTTATATATATATATATATGTACATGTATATATATGCGTGTGTATTCTGCATTAGAGAAATACGGGAATTACGAACGAGGGCAAGAAGCCATACCAATACCTTTATTTAAATTTAATTTTGTTTTCGTAACAATCGAAAATAAAAGTTCCAAAATATCATGCTCCAGACTGTTTTCCATTGAAATTCGTTTTATATTTATTTTTATTTGGAAGATTCTAACAAGTTTATTAATTTTAATGTTTGTTAATTTTCTGAATTGTATTATTATTATTAGAATTAGTGTGATGGAAAATATTCGGATAACCGCAACACAAAATTTATAACTTATATTCAATTTTTATTAAAAGCTTGAATATGACATAAAATTACGAAATTTCATTAATCGATAACATCAATCCGATATAAAAATAATCGATTAATATAATGTACTGGTTTTTTGAAATTCCCGCGTAAAATATGAACTAGAAAATAGAATAAGCATGATTTGTGGTCTTTTTTTGTGGTTTGAAATAACATACTGTTTTAAAACGTACAGCCACGTTGTGTAGATGTCTAAACTGCTGAAGAAAATAAATTAATAATTGCAATATATGGTAACACGATTAATTAAACATTAATTTTACACAGTACAATAATCACTTTTAATGTATAAAATACGTTTAAAATACACCAAATATATACGAATAGATGTTTCACGATAGAATGAGCGCCAGTTACAAAAAGGGGAACACTGATGACGTAATATCGGATGATCAGAACGTCACATACTTGTAATATCACATGCGCACGTATATGTTTTAATTCAGAAGAAATTTATGACAACTAATTGCCTTAATACCTACATATTTAAGATAAAAATGTTAATACACTTTTAGTATTATTATATGAAATTATGTCTAAATAGTACTATGATAAAGATAATACTTTTACTATTTTGTCAATATAATTGAAATTATTATATTATATGAAATTCACGACTACAGAAATAATGCGAATTAAATTAATGGAAATTTCCATGTCTATATAATATTTCGTTACAATCCATACTGTATGTGTTTACTTTGCCTTAATAATGTATTGATAAAACTATAAATATGAATCATAGTAGAAAGTATGTAATTATACTTACATAATTCAAAATAATGTTCTGTACTTTTATTTTTCTGTCAAGTGTTAGTTTATTTCTATAACTAATAATTGTTTTAAAGTTATGACATTAATGTTTTGCTTCTAAACGAAATAAACGCTTGTTTGTAAATTGAATAAAAATTAGATGAAAATATATAATGTTGACGTAATGTAATTGATATGTTCAAATTTCTAGTAAAAATAAGCGTCATTTTCATTTGTCGATTGCATATTTACATGAGATAGTGTCGGCTAAAAGATTTATTTGACGGGTGAAGTTATATAAATGAGACTAAAAATATGAATGAATACATATCTAAAGGAATAGTTTTGTATGCGACTCACAAGCTTTTTTATTCTTCATCGTACTTAAAGACTTTCAATGATAGTGATTTAATAACACCACACAATGGATCATCAAAATTTCAGTTGCAAGTAATATGAAATGGCGAATTTATGTCTATTAAAGTTATTTATTATATATAAAATATATCTTAAGAAATACAGAAAGATTGAAACAATAACGTGTAATTATAATAAAAATAAAAATTGATAATAAATCATGTTTTCTTCGTCTTTCATTTAAACTAATAGATTATAAGGAAAAAATTAATTTATATTGAAATCACTTATTTTAAAAAAAATTAGCTAATACTATATATAATATATATATATATATTAAAAAGCACATACTATGAAAAACGTAAGTTTTCGGTGAGAAACATGCAATAGGTTATTTAAATCCTACATGTTTTAATTTTATTGAATTAAACTTAAATTGTTAGCAAAAAGAAATATATTTAATAATCATTATATTTTTATTTCGTTAATAGTCAAATGCATGTATATTAAATAAGAAGCAAAATTAAAAACTTAATTATGTATACAATTTTTTAACTATATATTATCAAAAATTAAATGTGAACGTAATAATGAATATGGATTCCTTATCATCTTTTAAATCTTTTTATACTTGGAAAATTTTACTTTTTTGAGGTACAGAATATATTTATATATGTATGATGTTTAGAGGTAAAGCAGGACAATCAATTAAAAAGCTGAGATTTATTTTAAATAATAATTACTTTAAAATAATCTCTATATAATTATACGAATTATAACTTTACTTTTTCGCATTGATTTTGTTTCAACATTTTTCGTCACAATATATCGCACAAACAGTCCTTCAGTAGCTTCTAATGAAATGTTTACAGCCGCACATTACTTGTATTCATTTCGTAAGTACCTGAATGTACTTTGTATGTTGGTCTTCATGAAATAATTAATGAGGCAGTGCCTACCAAAGATTAATGATAATTACATTAATGTATTTATTTTTAATATCTATATACTTTGATATATATATACATATACAAATGAATATTCAATTATTATTTTCATCACATTTCTATATATATATATATATATTTATTTATTTATATGGTAATAAAAATTTTTTTAAGGATTCTGTTGCAAGTAGTCGTAATTTTTATAAGGGGATATATTTTGCATTGCAAATTTGCATGCATTAGTAAATATCAGCAATTATTGATTACAAATAAATAGCAACAAGATCAGGAAGTTGTAACGCTACTCCACTCAGTCGTTATTTTTTAACATCATTGTTCTTAATTCACGTTGTCATTACACAATAATCGGAAGAAACGTAATGCCCAGCATTGTCACCGTTTTCGATCATTTCAGTCATATCTCTTAATTTTACTGTTATTTTTATTTGTAGATGACATAATAACAAAATAAGTGTAAAGTTACAGCTAAATAAGCGTAATAAGTTGATATAAATTAGCTGTAAAATCATAAGGTTAAATACAATTTATATAAAACTGAAAATACGTATCTTTTTTGTTTTTGTTTTATAAAACGCAACTCGATAAATTAAAGTTAGCAGAAAATTTAATATACTATACATCGTAATTTATCCAAATCTTAAAATTTTATAGAGCAGTTCATTACGTTTCATGTAAAAGGCATTCGTATACAGTTCTAACTTCAACGCGGTAATATTATCGACATTATTATTAAATAACATTTACTGCACCTAAATTTAATAATAAAAATACCTAAATCACAATATGTTTTGCTATCATGTGATAGTAACGAGTTGGTGTCTTTCCAGTCTATTTTTCGCAGTTTTATCATTCTGCCAAAGAAGTAGATTCAAAATATAGATAATTGGGACGAAGAGATCGCAGTGACAAAAACTTCTTCAACGCCCTCGGAGCAAAGCTACAAGAAATTTAGAAATAAAATTTAGAAACGGTACGCAATTTACAAAGCTATATTAAAAAGAAATTTAGCATCGTTCGGCTTTCAATGGCGGGAAATATAGTCTTATATAAATTTAGTTATATTAAAGTAAGTCCGTGTATGTACATTATTTTGAGATATAATTTTTATGAATGATACGAATGGGAACAAATTGTAGAAATTTCGTCAATGCGAACTCACAAATGACTCAAATAATTTCATATCGCTAGTTTTATGTGCAACGTATCACAATTTGTCGAGTGAGAAGCACAAGTTTTGTCTTATATAATTTGCAACAATTCCAAATAGTAAAAAATGAGATTACTATTGTATCAAATTAATGAAATACAATTAACAAATATGCAAAATATATCAATTACGTACAGGTGTGTCTGTTCATACTTAGGCTGGCGTATGTTCCATAGGTATAATGTAGCTACCTAAAATTTGTGATTTCTCCATAAATTTTATTAAAGCAAATGTTTTTTTTCGTTTTATATTAAGGTGTTAAAGTTCTGGGGTAAAAGCAAATGGCTAATTAGTAGGCTATGCACTAAGTGCCTCATGCAACGCTTGCTGTTGATCTGCTGTCAATGCATTTATACATGCTTGGAACATAGACTCGTTGTTCTGAAACAAATAAATTAAATAATTACTGCTTAGAATGTCAAAGCACAATATGGAGGACAAATATTAACGTTTCTTATATTGAATATTGCTATACCTGTATTTGTCTAACAATACTAAGAATTCTACCCATGACAGGATTATCTATAGGTACTGCATCTTTATAAAGCGCTTCTGCAAAGTAACTTATTAATCGAGGTAGATTAGCATTATTTGGTCCTAAAACTGTTACATGATTTGCTTCGATCAAATCACACAGATATCCATAAACGTGAGGTGCTTCATCTTCGTCTTCTACCACTGGTAGCCAAGAAAGCCTATGTTTAAATAAATTAAATGAAATATTTAATAATAATTAATTGGAGATTTAGTACATAATAGATTAAAAATTTACCAATGAGGAAGTATTTCATCAACGTTGATTGCCTTATTATTATATTTAAGAATTTTTGTTACTGCAGAAATAGCGTTTTCAGTGGGATTAACATTTTCTGGTGATCTAGATTCTGGATCGTTTATAACTTCCATTAACCTAGGTAACGCTTCGGCACATGCCTGAGCAAACGCTTCTCCTCCATATTGCCCCAAAACGCCGCAACCATAAGCTGCAGCCTGCCTTACTTCAGCTGATTTGTCTGATACATATTGTATCATTGGTCGCAAAAAATATTCTTGATATTTTGCACATTCAGGTCCGCCAAACTCTATTACATCATCAAAAACGCATAAAGCCCACTGGTGATCTGACCAGGACCTTTCAGGACTTAATAGTTTAACAAAATGTCCACAAATTTGATCGAAGTAAGGGAAAAATGAAGATTTGTGAGTAATAAACAAAGCATGTAAAATATCTCCTATTTTACTTAAAGTATATACATCTTCGTTATCTTCATCAGCAAGCTGTTCTTCAACAACCTACAATTTAAATTAAAAATTCTTATTCAATAATACTTATAATATAGTTATTCACGTAAAATCAGTTTTATGTAAAATCTTACTTCATCGTAGTCTTCATCTTTACGTTTTTCCAACCTAGCTACTGCTCTTTCGAAATGTTTGTTAAGTAACTTATCTAATATACGTAAAAGTTCTGCCATAGGTTGTGATCCTAAACAACCTGCACCAAGTGTTTCAATACATTTAGCCAATGAATATAATAATTCTAGCAAAACTTCAGATTCGGGTTCCGTATCAATTGCTTTCAACAGATCGGGGCAGATATATGCCCACATGCCTTCAAGGTATTGCGGACCTATAGCCAAATTATTGCATATTATAGTTAAATGTTTTTATAGTATAATAAAAATAATATAATATATATTGAAATTAATTAACCTTTAATTTTTGCACAGTCAAGAAGGTACGGTAAACTTGCAGCAGCCGCTGTTCTAACACCATCATGAAAATAAAACTTCAACATAGGAACCATTAGCTGTACTACTTCTTCGGCATAGTCTGCAAAACCTTCTTTTAATTCTCGTGCATAACAAACTAACATTTCACAGGCAGAAGCCTTATCTTCTAAACCAGCTGTTTTGATGCCAAAGTTTTGTTGTTCTCCAAGAGAAATGAATTCCCAATCAAAATCATCTATACCTTCCATATCTTCATTGTCTAATAAAGCAACTTCGGGTTTCATAGCTGCTGTACGCAAAACTGGACCCATTACCAATGGTAAATATTGTTCAAATTGTTTTCCTAAAATGGATTAAATCATTATTTTTTAAAATAAAGTACAACTTGAATGCAATAGAATATACAGGATTTATGTATGCACCAAGAATTTTACAAATTCGAGCCCAAGCAGATATAAGATAACTTGTTTGTGGATCATCATCTGGAAGATTTCCTTCTGAATGAGTTTTTAACAACATATCCATAACTTCACTGGCGTCTGCAATAAACTACATAATCGCAAAAATATATAGTTACATACAATCATTATAATGAAATATCTAACTAAAATTTATTGAAAAAATATAATGAAACATAATTTCTACTTTGTTAATTGTTACAATTTAGAGTAAACAATAACGATAATATACCTTTTCAGGTCCAACTGCAAGTCCTATAAGACTCACACATTCAATTGTTTTGCCACGCAATATCTTGTGTTCTTGCTGATTCGCATTCTGTATAATATATTTTAGACATGGCATAAGTCTATCATAATATGTTACAAATTGTTCTTCGCATGTATCCGCAACTGAAGCAATAGTTGTAACTACCTGCAAAAGAAATATTAGTTCATGATTATTTTATTATTATATTATCATCGTTTCTATTATTATAATATTTTGTTTATATTCGATCTATATTATCTTTAATCAAGTATATGTAATTGGTGTACATACTTGTTCCAACACAAGTTTAGTGCCTTTTTCAACTAACTCTTGAAATTTAGCCGTAAGTATTGATTCCAATTTAGCCATAATTGCGTCTAAATATGGCGTTAGGATATTTTTTGGACAATCTTCACTGAAATTTACGAGTGCTGCACCCGCGTGAGCTTGAACTCTTGGGTTTGCATTATCATCCAAAACCATTAATAAACCAGGAATAACTTTGTCATGAAATTTTTTTTCAAATATAGGTGCAAAATCAGACGACATTTGACCTATTGCATTACAAGCTGCATATCTTACACGAGGATGCTGAAAAAAATTAAATTACAATTAAAAACATGTCAAATGTAACTGACTAGATATAATGCAATTTTATAAGTAACTTGTATGTTCCAAAACCATGATTGCTTAGTATAAAATATATAATAAGCAATTTTCAGGAACTACAAAGGATGTATTTAATGCATATTATCAGAACGATAACATGAATAAATATCAATACCTTTGTTTTACTCTACCATGAATGTAACGCTATTATATTCGTACCTGAATATAACTGCTGACCCATTCATGGTTTCTGAATTAATTTATGTATAAATAGTTGAACTTACAGGATCCTGCAAATACTGTATGACTCCCTCCATAATTTGAGGTAACATTGTTTCCATCTGTTTATGGCAACCTTCACCAACAGCTGATATTGCCATAAGAGCAGCATGCCTAAATATAAGCGTTTTATAAATATACGCTAGAATTTTGTAGGTTGTTTATAGAAAATATGTATATGTATAAATACAAGATGTTAATAGATATACAAATGCATAAATGTATGTTCCAAAACTATGACAATAATACTGTGATATTATTGTCAACTCTCTTATTGAAAAACACCTGCCAAGGTCTCAAACTTCTAATTATCAAAACGATAGCTAGAATAGAGAAAAACTTGACAGTTATTCTATCACAGATATAATGCAATTATTTGCATTAAAGCATATAATTGCTAACATTTCTGTGACGTGATAATAGTACATGTCAGAATAACATAAAATACCAAACAAATATTTACCTATATTTCCAATCGCTGTTATTTAGCATTGAAGGAATATTTTGTACAATCTGTGGCAACATTGTTTTACCACCTAAACCACATGCTAATCTGTCTAAAGCACTTTCGGCAACAACATTGTTACTGTCATTATCATCATCAACAATTTCGTCAGAAAAACTCCACTTTTCATCTTCTTCTATGTCTGTCATCATTTTTAATACCAATGGTACAAGAGATGCGATATATTTACCGCCAACTTTACGTACCATCGCGGGAGCAGTTTCTGCTAAAGTTACTAATACTTCCAATGCTAATTGTCTCCATGAATCAGTCATCTCTTCATTAGAAAATATTTTCATACACATTTCCATTATAGTTTCTAATTGTAATCTCAAGAACTTAGGTGTTGATTCTGCCAAATCGATTAAAACTTTTAATAGAGCATCATCTTCCTGTTTTTCTACTGATTGAGCAATTACTTGTACAATAGCTGGCAATAATTCTGAGAAATGTTTTTGTATATTTTCTTCTTTATCATGTAAAATAATAAAAGCACCAATTGCTCTTACTGCTTGAAATCTGACCTACACAACAAACATTATTGCTATAATAATAATATGTAACTTAAACAGTACAATTATGCAGAGTATCCCAAATGTAAATGACCAAATTTACTAGTATAATATATAAGTTGAAATAAGAAAAAGATGTTATACACACATAGGATTTAATAAATACTTTATTAACTCAAAAAAGTTTATTTATGGTTTCACTTCAAAATGTATTTCATATGTATTTTGTTTTAACTCGATAAATGCATCATTAATTTGTTGTATCAGTTCTTGTCATAAATAGATTACAGTATCACATTTAGAATTATTTATAATTGAAAATGGCATGATATAAAATTTTAAAATTTCATAAAGCAAACAAATCTTCATGTTGAATTCATCTTTCCTAAAATGTCTGTCTAATCATTCTTTGGTCTAACAAGTCTTGTATTGTATGCAAAACACTGATCAAATTAGAATTACATTCATTAATGATAAAAAAGCGAAACTTTTAAAAGTCCAGCAACAAAATAACAAAATAAATTCCTACCAATATATCATTTTCAAGTAGTAAAAATTTCCACATAAAGCAGATTTGATAAAAATGTCGGTCTATTTTTATATTAGTGTGTTAGCAGCAAACCTGTTATTGTCTGTAAGTTTTACACTTTTTTTATAACATTTTTAAATACCGTTTGTAAATCTAAACACACATAACATATTTTTTTTGTTTCTATCAATAAAATATACTAATGAAGTTTGATTGTTTACTAACTTTGGAACACTCTAAATACATATATAATAAAAGAACATTTGAGGTATATACAATAAAGTCTTAATTATCCAAGGTGAAGTGGACCAAGCTTGCAATAGACAATTCAAAGTTTGGATAATATGGAAGAAAATTTCATATAGAATAATTCTTTTATTAATTAGTCAAAAAAGTGGCACTAATCATACAAAGCAACAAAGACAACATGAAGTGATCAGCTACAATACCTTTGGGTTAAGTAAAGAAAAAATCACTCTGTATCTTGTCAACTCTCTGAAATTCACAACAGTGTTCTTTATCATGAAATAAAAGTAGCTACAAGATTGCTATCCAATGTAAAGTTCATGTTCAAATAATATGGAACCTCGTATTTAGATTTTCAAGACTTCATTGTTTATATGTTAATCAATTTATAACATTAACATTTCACCATTTTAGAACATTAATTGATATCCTGTGCAAGTTATTGCATATGTAAATGCATTACAAGAAAGTACAGAGTTTATACTGTTTATAAAAGAAATATGGACATAGTTGTATATATGTTAGGATCAATAAATTTCTTTACATATTGAATATTTGCAAAATGTCGATAAAAATTCAATTCAAATAAAATAATTGTACTAAGTAACCAAAAAATATTCTATCGTTTATTGTACTAACAAACGAAAGTACAATGGTTGGCAAAATAACATATTCTTATGAAAACAGACTTTATTATATTCGACAATTCATTTGGTGACTTGATTATTTTCTCTATTGTATAATAGTGCTATAGATATTTTTCATATGAAGCTGTGTGAACATAGCCTCAAAATTTATGGAAAATATATCTTCGACAACCTCTCAGTTATTAATATTTTGTTGCTGTATAGTTTTGTATTATGGAATTGATATTAATTTATTGGAGAGATGTCAGTCCAACTTTGTCATCACCTGTTAGGCAATTTGTGTTGTGCGTGAACAAATGTTAGCCATGAGAAAAAAAGATTCCATTTTTATTCACAAAACATAGCTGCTTTGTTTAGAGTTTTCATGATTTTTGTACATTAAACTGCAGAGAATGCGACTACAACAATGGTTTATACTCAGTTTATTAGTTCAAAACAGTTCATGCTCTACGATAAAGGTATGAACGATCCCAGAATATGTACTTTCTGCATACTTTAATTCAAAATTGGCGTGACTTTACATGAAATGCATTTATAACCTTATTATTTGATAGAAGAAGGTTGTCTCATATAATGGCATCTATTTTGATGAGTAAAGGTTATTATGTAATCAAACTGTATCATTTTCTTTTGCTAAAACGAAAAATAATAGAACTTTCTTGGTTACCTAATACATTTAATAATATATACAAATTAAAATCATCGACTTATTTTTTTTAGACGTTAAAAGCCGTAATTTAGTGCTAGGTAATAAAGTGTTAACTAATTTTTGTATGCCCCGTATCTGTCCGTAATTTAAAACTTCGCAAGTCACAGTCATCAGAAGGCAATTTTTTTATAGGACGATTCTGTGACGAGATACTTAACTACTCGAATCTCGTGTATCCATATCTTCCAAATTAAATAATAAAAATATAAAAAACTTAATATTTAAATATAAAATTTTGTTATATTACCTCATAATTTGAAGAATCCATAACCGATTGTTGTAACATTTGCTTGATAAGATCCAGATAATTGGCCTGTTGATTTCCAAATACACCAGGGACGGATCTACATGTTTATAAATATTGATATATATTACAAATATTAAAATTAAGTAGAGCTTATTTATATACCTATGTGTTTGTAATTGATACAAAATATACCATATAACTTATGTTAATTATAATACAACTTGTATCTACAATTACAAAACTAATGTAAACTTACGTAAACATTCGAAGTGCACTTTCTTTTAGTGCTGGTAAGGGACTATTTGCACATTGAAATAGGAACTGCAAAAATTCTGGCCACTGATTATTACCATCTTCATCAATTAAATTTCGTGCGACTTCGGCTGCAACCTCACATACTTTACGTCGAATAGTTTGAGTTTGTTCATTTTGAACAGATAATAAAATTTGTTCTTTTAACTGTGCTTGTGCTTCCGGTGGAATCTAAAAATAGTAATGCAATAAATGTATTTTTTTAACTACAATATTGTAGAAGGTACTTTTTGCTGTATAACATGCTTTAATTTTATTAGTATTTCAGTTTATCATTATTTTATGACTCAAATAAATTTGTAGTTTTTTATAGTAAATAACATTGCACATATTATTTAAACAATCGTTTTTAACATCTAGGTTAGGGAATTTAATGAAACGTCAACTAATTTGTCCAGTGTAAAAAAATGCACATATGATACCTTTTCTTCTTAACAGTTACATGTAGTGGTACTTTTTACAAGTAGTTGAGTCAAATAACAAGTTACATTTAACTTATTTAACAAGACAATGAATATACTCATTTATAAAATGCACTTTATAACATGAAATTCTAACATGTAGATTTCATTTTTGTTATACACATGATTACATAATGTAGTTGATTATAATTATCACAAAAATATACTGATAATATAATATGTAGTATGTAATAAATATATTTCAATTTAAAAAAATTTAAGCACATTATGTTATGAACCACATAGAAACAAAATGTATAACTTATAGAATAGATTACTTTGCCATTAGCAATATTTGTTGTTATAAACTATAACAAAAATATTATATGATTTGAAATTATATAGTTTTGTGCTAGGCATTGAACTACATGTGTATGACATAATTGTTATTCACTCAAAATAACAAAA
Source organism: Megachile willughbiella (assembly GCA_945859595.2). Taxonomy (NCBI): domain Eukaryota; kingdom Metazoa; phylum Arthropoda; class Insecta; order Hymenoptera; family Megachilidae; genus Megachile; species Megachile willughbiella. Next base: position 4,369,728 of record OX243798.1, read on the forward strand.
TGATCTTGTTGGAAAGATACTTATTCATAAATTTCAACAGATTTTATTAACCACAATATTATCAAGTACATAAAGTAAAAAGAATAATAAAGAAAAAAAACTGGACAGAATATTATTTATCAGAAACTTATGACACGCGAATTACAGAAAATGTAATTGAATAAATTTATTGAATTTCAATAACTTTATGAAGGAAAAGAGAACATACAGAAAATGAAAAAATGTAAATATTAGTACAAGTCCAAACTCTAGGTATATAAAGGAACATGAACTTTTGAATAATTTTCCACCCAGCACAGAAATACAAAATGATCCCTTTGAAAGTATCATAAACAGTATCTTTTTTAGTATTCAAGGACTCTGTTATTCAGTACCGTTACTGTTAAAAACTAATAGTACTTAGTCATAAAATTATCTCTACAGAGTCATACTAATTATAATATAGCAGAAAATAGGGAAGCAAAGATTTAATGTAACTATTTCCAATCTGCTAGAACAAAAACATGGTTTGAAAATATTTATCATTATTATTATTGCCATGTTTCAGGATTACTATTAATATATTTAAATATTACATCACATATATTTGTTGACTGCAATATTTTTTAGAAAGAGATAAAAAGGTATGTATTGGTTGATGTACACCATATTTGATAAACATTAATTAAGAAAGAAACATTATTGTATTCATGAATTACATTACTATATAAATGAATTTACCAGATTTAAAATCGCACTCTGATATGTTAAACAAAATTTGATCACTTATCTACCAACATTGACAGTATTTAATTTTTTTGAGATCATTAAAATTCAACTATCCTTTTTTTTTAAATATTTTGTTGTATTATGTCAAAACAAAGTTAATAAAAAAAAGTCCAAAATCATGACGAAGTAACTTTTCCACTAACTTATGTATTCTAAAAATCAAAGTAAATTAAAGGGATAATTACTTTAGGGTAAAAATCCATGAACTCTGAGGAAAAGAGTCGACGTAGTAAGACAGCAGCCATAGCACGTAACTCTTCTGAAAGGGTGGCATTGCATAATAAGGCCAACAGAAACGTCACCTTGCTATCCACTGAAAGATTGCTGTATGCCTCCTAAAATATTAGATATGTGTATGTTAAAATTTAATTTATTTTAAGAAATATTTGGCACTTTAAATAATTTATCAATTTGAATAATAATAATAGAATTATTTGCATTGTTAGTAACAATCAATAATAATTAATATAAAATTTTAATTAAAATCAAATTGAAATAAAAATGATATATCTAATATTCCTATTAAAACATGTAAAAAATGATTAAACTTCACATTTCAGTAAACACTAAAAATAGTTAATAAAAAACATAAAGCACATGGTGTCTGACAATGACATATAATCATAGATCTATTAATATTTTATTATAATATTCATAAAAAGTACAAAATACATACACAAAAATATAAAAACAATAATTTTATAAACAATAATATAATGAATTAAACAAAATCTGAATACATATGTATAAGTTCTACTACAAAATTTGGAACGGGATCACAAATGCCGGAAATCCCCCGAATACCGTTGTATGTAGGCGGGAAAGTGAAATACACAAATTATCAATCTTGCTAAGCAGTTATGTTATATATAATATTTCATTCAAAGGTAACTTACTTTATTTTTTACTAATAACAAAAGTGCGTAAGAAATATGAATAATTACACAATAACTTTGAGCAAATTTAAATTTACAATTAAAAGAGCAGTTTGAAATTTTATTTCAAAGAAGATTGGCGGGGTGCATACTCTCACGCGACACCATTTTGGATCTTATTAGGTTGTTCTAAACACTTGTCAGTAATCAACGCAATTATCAACTACATTGATCCTAAAATTAATTGAATTAATATTGTGCGATAATAATTTACACTGATATGCAAAGAGGAATCATTATTTAGCAGTAACAATCATCGAATAGTATCCACATGCGAGTTCTGACAACACGTCGGCAACGTGCTCCAAAAATGAAGCATCTTTTTCTTGACAAGATTTCTGTTTTTTTCACCAACTAATAAATACAAAATGTGTGTACGAAAATTGGATAATATATACGCACCTCTGCTTGTGTTCTGGCATCATTATCCGTACTAATAAGAGTGTGTAAAAGTTGTTGAAACTGCTCAAGGTCTGCCGCCATTGTCGCCGAACGAATGAACCTACAGCGCACACTCCTGAAAAGTGATCGTCAATTTATAGTACCAAGTTGAATTCTTAAAATATTCCTAGACTTTTTATTACCAACTTCACAATGATATCTCAGTTGAAGATAAGCCTTTACATCATTAGATTCAAGTTTATAATTTCTTGAAAAACAGTATATATTCTCAACATATAAGAGAATATTACTCTAGATGACGAATTCCTGTTCTTTTTACTCATATTAATTTTATTTGTTTCTAAACACTTTGTAGTCTATGATAATACTTATGTGCTTTTACAATGATCATGATGCTAAAAAGCATACACACAGCGAATAGAAAGGTTCATGATTTTTAATTTTTATTGATCGTTTTATATTCCATCCATTAAACAAAATACTTTTTTTTATATTCATATATTGTATAAATATATTAAAAGAATTGAGTACAGTATTTCTTTCACTGTGTCTGTTTTCCGCATTATCTTTTTCATGATTCATTTATTTTTTATCCACTATGAATGTAACCATGAAGGTAGAAACAAACGGTAGAGAGAGTTCATAATTATGTGTAGATATCTCCCTAGGTTGTCAAGCTGCGCGGATTCTAGTATTCTCTCGTGTAATAAAATATACAAAAATATGATATTTTGAATAATTTATAATTATATAAAGATTTATAACCTGTAATTTTTATATCTTACACTGTTTTTCACAGAAAATTCATTTTATATTTGCGTATTTGAATGGATTCAAGAGATTTTTTATCACTATTGTAGTATGGTGTCGATGTATGAATACATGTATGTATATTGTCTACTTCTCGCTTTGTGATGTGTATATGCTAAACAAAAGAGTGATGACCAATTTATACTCTGTTTCAGAAGAGAAAAAATTAACTAGACAGCGTTTAGCGCAGGGTAATTCATAATTACGAAAGTGATGCCCTTCTACATTCTGTTTCAACCTTCGTGATCATATACTCGGTAAGGAAAAATGAAGGAATAGTAAGCACAGGTAATGATCCAACAAGATCAAAACACACAAGATCTAAGTAGTATTATACCCAATTTTGTTGGTATATTTATAGCATGTAATGGTACATTAACGATATAACAATTTAAATTAAATCAAAGCTTTCAACTAAAATTATATGACTTTGCGGTTGTCAGAGTTTTGGGCGTATACACGTAGACCGTTTATTTTGAAAGTGGTGTAAATCCATTTTTCTTTGTTTCGAGAAAACTAAGAGTTAGCATATTAGTCAATTAAAAAATATAGGTTAATTATGTCAAGTCTTGCAATGTTTCTACCAATTTATCAATATGTAATTTCATTATATATATTGCTTTTAGGCTAATTAAAGTAAAATAATATGTATATATTTACAGGCTATAAATGTTCTTGCACCACTTTCATAATTAATCAGTTGTATAAATAATTTCATTTCAATTATGAAAAGTTAAATATCACTTAAAATATATATCGTATTAAAATCCAATTGTATTTATAAATGATAACAAGAAATAAAGTAATTTAGAAATATTCATGATGCAGTGGAGGTTTATCAGGTAATAATTACTTCATATTCTTATATTTTCCGTATGTAATAGGTATGGCATTGTTATACAAAGGCGTCAGCGCAATTCTTTCCAATTTTGGCGGTTTTCCCTGACATGTACATAGGTGACGAATCTAACACAATCGGAATTTTTTAACATATTAAGTATTAACTAGTTATAAATAAAAAGTTTACACTAAATTAAGCACAAATTACGTAATACAGTATTTTCTCCGTAAGTGTGAAAACTTCGGGTCTGCAGTTTCACATTTATAGAAGAGGTACTGCATTCTTTGTAGTGTGTTAAACGTAGAAAAGGATAGTAACATAAAAATAAGCAGAGATTGAGGTTTGAAACATTCAGAAAACATGAAAGGACTCATGCGAGTTCAACATTTTAAATTCAAAAATCAAAATTCTTCATTTTTAGTTTTTCGTCAATGAAACTTTTACCACCGTATTCGTCTCATTTTTATTATTAAAATGACATCAAACACGATATAATTACGATTACAATTACTTGTGTAACAAACCATAAAAGTTTTAGACTTTACACTTACGGCAGACTACATTTACGGCAGAGATACAAACTCCTCCTAATGACTCGTTACACAAGTAATTGTGATCGTAATTATATCGTGTTTGATGTCATTTTAATCAGAAAAACTCGACGAATACCGATGGTAAACGTTTCATGAAAAAATAATAAGAAATTAGAGAATTGTAATCTTTTCCATTGCTTGGATTAGTAGGTGTCTTACTAACATTCGATCCACGCTGGCTCGGTGGCCGAGATTGTTAATGCTGGACTTATTCCAAGGGAGATCCCCCCAGTAGTGAGAATAAAATTTGTACTCTTACAATAGACATCTTTTTCACACTTATGGACAGAATACTGTATTATTATAGAAACTTTTAATGTGCAAAAAAAAATTAGAAATAAAAAGAGTACATTTGTTTATACCATATGCGAGCGATCACGGGCGTTTTTCAACTTTTATTGTTTATCGTATGGAACATTCTGGACCTCCTAGTTTTCGATTGTTTTTGGGGAGGGTTCCAGAACATTCCCGCTTCCCGCTCGCGCCACGCTTCCAGAATCATCTCGATACCGATCATTCCCGATCGTTCGTCCACGTGCCCATTAACGGCGCACCACGCGACGGACGCACACACGCACACATACAAATTAACGCTTACACATATATGTGAAGTTAGAAAGTAATAAATGATTGCTTTGAAGAAACGTGGAGTAAAATGTAGGATGATCGAATAAAATGTATGTATACTTGAATATTAATATCCAAAAATGATAATGACAGTGTTAGATAACATTGACGTTGATGGTAATCATTCTTTAACTTTTCTAATTTTAAGATAGTAAAGATTATCATATAATTTTATAGATGAAACGAAGAGAGGTTAAATTAATATTTAGGATGTACAATATTTTATTAGTATCCTACGTCCACAGGGTATTCCAATATTAATGGCGCAATCAGGATGGAAACTATTGTGTATAAAAAAATAAAAGAAAAATATAGAATAAAGTTTTGTTGTATATTATTTCACTTTTACAAAAATTACATTTAAAGATTCTTTGAAACATTTCTAAAAAATGTTATTTACGGCACAATACAACTTTTTGTAATGGTTTAACAATTAATGGATGTTAATTATAGTGTAAATTAATAAACGTAATTATCAATGTACCACTAAATTGTATTATTCGTAATTACTCTTTATGATATTATTAATATATTAATGTATATTAATGTTATAAAAAGTAGTGATTATTAATAATTCATCGATAAATATAATTACATTTATTGATTTATAACATTCATTAAAGGTTGAATTAATAAAAATATTGTTAAAATTGTCACCTTTCTTCGCGTAAATATATGATCTTACAAATATCTTCAAAGATTTTACATTTTAAATTTCTCGAAAATAAATGTGAATGTGAATTAACCTAAAATAGTTAAAAAAAGGTCTGAAAAGCATTTGGCAAAATGTTTAGAGAAATCTTAAAACAAAATTAGAATAGACAAGGCATGTAATAAAACAAGAGATCTTTGGCAAGATATTTAATGTTGTAAATTTCACAGAAAAAAAAAAACGGAACTAGATTTCATTAAAAAGTTATCACAATTTAATATTAATGTAAAATGTTTCATTTGTATCAAAAGAGTGAAGATTTTTTGCATTCTTACCTTCACTTCTTCAGCAATACATTTCAGAATATTATATGATGATATTCTGAAATAATACTATAATATTATGTTGTCATATCTAAAAATAATCTTTAAATTACAGAAACAATGTGAACATATCTCACGCGCTCTATACTTATTAATCGTTATAAATAAATTATGTATATATTACTTTATATTGTATACTTACAACCAGTGCACTAAATATTCAGATTTGATAAACATTATTCTATTAATTAACTAAATAGGAATTGAATTAAGAAAGAATTAAATAATCTCTTTCTATCGTAAGCTTTATGCAAAAAGTATACAATGAGTCGTAAAAGTATTCGTACCTTGTTAATTAATGACTGATCATACATTATACTTTTCAGAAGAAACATTGAGATCCTAAGTGTCTTAATGGTTTCTGATTTTGCTCGTCATCTGTACGAGCTAACGAGCCCTAGCAAAATTCAAGAAACTATGCTGATTGATTTCCGATCAAATCTTAGACTTTCCAATTAGCGTGTACCTTGACTTTTCACCACTTTTCCATTGTACGCCTAATACAATTTTTTTTTTTAAAGGCAGGATGGTGCCTGTGTATATGGAGGAAATTGTAAGTCCAGCAACGCAGCGGTTCTTCTTCTGGATGTAAAAGTTCTGCTATGATATCTTTGATATTATCTTTCCGAAACATCGCGTTATTAAGCGAATTACCTATTGAGGACGATGTCAGAACTAAAATTCGTGATGTTTTGTTCGAAGACAAGTAAATGAATATTATTGTCAGTACGGAAAAAATAGGCTTTCGTTACGGTAAAAGGAACATATGTTATGCATAAAGTGACTAACCCTAGAACTACTAGCGTTAAGTGCATTAAAAAACTTGAAATTAGTCATTTTAACTGGTTGGTAATTCTAGTATTATATAATAGAGTATTGTGATAATGCCCGGCCATCACCAAACAATCGAACATTTTAACACATGTGTAGTATTTTGGTTCTACTGATAACAAAGGTATTGTTAATTCTAATTTTGATAAAATCTCAGCTGCAAATGTTCAGCTGATTATTACCAACGTGGTACGAAATTTCTCCGATACTGTTCTGTTTATAATCCAGAGGTGACCTTGGTTTTGTAAGTACATAATATTTTCTACGTTAAATAAAAGATAAAATATTCAATCGACGAAGATGCAGCAATTAATATATTTATTAATAAGATTATGAACATAGTTTTGTCTGACGTTCATGTTCCAATTATAGATTTTTTAAAAAGTACTACTATTTCAGGTGTGCCTGATACTATTCCATTCCTTTCTTTTCATGTACTTTCTTCTTCGGATATTACAGCACGTAAAACGGAGAATGAAGAGAATGCGTTCGAGAGAAACTAAAAGCATTCGAAATCACTAGAAACATTGCTAGTAACACTTATTTACTATACAATAATGTTGCCTACCGAGCAAAAGAAATTCAATGAGAGAGTTGAGATAATACAAGGGACTTTAATGGCTACTGGAGCCTGTGGTACCATCATAATCTAGATGTCTCGCTGCATTTTTTTAGGTTGATCGTACCAGGTCGATTCGAATACATCTTTCATTGCATCACCGCTCTAAAACAAGCTCATATTAGTTGCAATTTTAACTTCGACAGAGTAGTGGTTAATTTCTTTATAAATGGCGGGATAGTGATAAATTTTTATATAACAGTTAGTGCACAATAATTTGATCACAAACTTTCTGCTATACACAAACACGATTTATACAGTCTAGTGCAAAAAATAATAACTTACCTGATCCAAAAGACTATCAGCGGGCCAGGCACAAATAAAAACCGTGAGCGTAATAGTTGCAATTACAGATATATATTGCAATTTCACAAGAAATGATTGTGGCTGTTTACAAAAACAAATCATCTCATAATTAAACCTGATTTTTATACTGCTATTATTACTACTTACGTGTACCAAACTTATGCCACACAACATTAGTACTACAACAGCTTTGATTACCGCACATGGAGCTACTAATTTCACAATGTTGACCACAAAATTTGCGTACCTAAAATAATACAGTTCATTTGACTGCAAATAAAAAATATTGAATCGCATAATTTCTCTATACTTTTTCACAACATAATACTCTTCCATGTGTATTATCAACTCATTGGTGCTTTTGATATTGCGTAGTTTTAATTTCAAAATCTCGAAACGAGCTGCAGCGAAGAACAATAGAAAACCGCAAAATGCACTAACTGATGCGTTCCCGCTAGCGTTACAAATATATAACGTTTGATGCAAGAATATGATGCTCCTGCATGGTTGGTAATCAACGGGAAACGGGTATATAACATTCATGGGAAAAGGATCGGATGTAATGAATGCCTTCGAAATGAATAATATCCCAGTTACATAGCCCGTTATGATTGACATTCCATAGAACGTCGAAAATTGTTCCATGTATCGTTGAAACATACAAGGTTTGTCCAGAAAGTAATGCAATTTGTTCATTTCCACCATTTTTCCTGGTCCGAACATGTTCGGATTTGTTGGAATATGTGGAGGGGACTCTTATCTTAATATCTTTGCAACCTCAACATGATCTGCGCTCCGAAATCGTCAGAATCGTAGTAAACGTAAACCTATTATTTGTGCCCGTGTCACGACGCGTAATGGAGAAAAATATCGAACAACGTTATGCGATTAAATTCTGCGCTAAGCTGAATGAAAGCCTCGCCGAAACCAATAAAATGATTAAGGCGGCATACAGGGACTCTGCTCTTTCCTATTCTCAAGTTTCCAGATGGTTAAATTTGTTCAAAAATGGTCGGGAAAACGTGGAGGATGACTTCTGCTCTGGACGACCGACAAGCACCACTATTGACGAAAATGTTTCCCGTGTCCATAAACTTCTTAAGAGTGATCGACGACTGAGTGTTCGAATGGATCGCAGAGACTCTCAACATATCGAAAACAACTGTGCACAACATTGTACTCGAAAAGAGATCGCCACTACGTGGCAGCTGCACCACGACAACGCTCCCAGCAATACCGCTCTGCGCGTTCAAGAATTTCTAGCCAAGCATAGCTTGGTAACGTTACCACAGCCCCCTTACAGTCCTGACATGGCTCCAGCAGATTTTTTCCTGTTCCCGAAGATCAAGTCTGACCTCAAAGGATTCCATTTTGGAACCATAAAAGCGATACAAACCGCCGTGACGAAGGAATTAAACGAGGTCCCCATTAACGCCTTCCAGGTTGCGTACCGTACATGGAAAAGTCGCTGGCAAAAGTGTGTTGAAGCCCAAGGGAAGTACTTTGAAGAATTTTAAAGATTTATATCAATAACAAAAATACATTTTTTTTTACGTACCTAATTGCATTACTTTCCGGACAAACCATGTACGTCTTCCATGATCGTTTGCATTCATGCAACAAGCTTTCGTGAATTCCATCGCCACCTGTAGTGTTCAAATTATTTTAACTCTTTGTTCTCGAAGGTATTGTAGTATTGTAGTTTAGAACTTAGGGTACAGTTTATTTCTAAACGCAAGACGAGGGTTATAAAAGAGAAAAGCACTGACGAAAACTAGGCCCAAGAGCCAGCGAGTGTTTTTCTGAATGATGCGTAGATTTGAGTAATGAATGCATAGTGGTGGTACAGAAGCGTTAATAAGGGTGCTTTTTGAGAATGCGAGGGAAAATTACGTTGACTTTAGAGAATAAAAGGCGTGTGCACTGTAAGCTATCGACGTTGAACTGTTTTTCATCCTATTTAATAACATTTCTTATGGTTTTTGAAAATTGACCACAATCATATTTATAATATTTTTGCAAACAGCAACTTTAAAACTTACTAGTTGAAAATGTAATATATTATATATTGAAAATTTAAATGAACTCTTTTGAAGTTATTATTTCTCTATTAATAATTTCCATTATTATCTGTTTCACTATGTTTATATATCTCATGTATAATACTATAAAGTTAATTAAAAAATGCTTATTTCAATTTATTGTATTAGATCGAATGGCGACTGAGAGCCATCTCTAGAGTGCAGAATTTGTGATTTAAGCTTATGGTGAACAAGTGTATTTAGTATATTCTACATATAATAGTGCATTGAGTAAATGTACCGCCCCCTCACATTTTCAATGATACGAGCTTTTGGTAGAAAATCATGGTCAGCATTCCTCATATACTAATTCGTAGTATGTAAAAATTAAATTGTGTAAACGAAAATTGACGTATTAACGTAAATAGTAATCTGGATTATATAAAACCTGACTTTCAGCGCTTCATAAACATACCAACCTTGTATAATTTCTGAATGTTGGCGTTCATAAACAAATTTATTATGTCACCTGTCTTTGTTTCTTTTTATATTCATAAGATATATTTATAAAGGTTAGAAATTGAAATGCCTCTTGGACAAGATCTTTTAGAGAGATAAAAAGCCATGATCGATGATTTTCTTATCGAAAGCAGAGGTTATAACTATATTGCGAAATAAATAGATCGTTCCAATAGTACAATTGCCGATTGCGTTATTAGATCACGAAGGTTTAGAGAAAAGAAGCGTTTAGGTCCTCTTCCAAAACTGTCTTTTTGAGATAAACGTAAAATTCTACGATTAACTTCTAACTCGATAATGTCATTGGCTCAACTGCGAAATTAAATATTTCAGTAAAGCAAAATGTTAGTAAGAGTGAGAAAGTTTCAGCAAGAATATTTATTTTATAAGAAAGGCATATTTAGTAGTTACAAATTGTAGGTTATATTTAACAATGAAAAAAATTCTATCTAGATGGGCCAGATAATTTAAATTCCTATTGGCACGATAAAAGAAAAAGTGCGAAATATTTTTTCAAATGAAACTTTGATTGTAGTGTAGTTATAGCTTGAGTGTGTTTCTCGGTTCATGGAAAAACATCCACAGTATTTGTTTCTCACAACATGAACAGTCATAATTATATCGATATATTAGAAAATTATTTAAAGCTCTATTGAACAGAATACCACAACAAAAATTTAATTTTCGTGCAGCATAGTGCATTGGTTCATAAATCTGCAGAAGGTTTTCCGAAAATAACATTCCGCTAGTAGATTGGCCAACATGTTCCCCTGGCGTTAATTTCATAAAAAATTTGTGGAAAATGTTGATGATATTTAAATGTAGATGAATTGAAAGTTGAAGTAGCTGATATATGGAACAATGCTAGGGAAAATATAGTCAAAAATTATAATGATAGCCAAATGGAATTATTGATATAATTTGTGGTAGTAAGAACAAGATAAATTATTAAGTTTCGTATTTTTATAGATAAAACACAATAAAACAGTGTTTGCTAAACAGTTCGTATGTTTATGGAACGCCTGAAACGTTTTTACGCAAATCAGCTGCAAACACGTTAAATTCTTTTTATATCATTTGTTCTTTATACACTGTGTATTAGTATTTAAAGAATATTGGTCACAATTTTCAGTTAAAAAGACTAACAAATGGGGTTGCTGTACTTGAAATGCACGGTATTATATTTTTCGTGTTATATTCTAAAACTTAATTATTTGTATAAGAAAAATGTCTTACTCGGATATCATTGGAACAAATTATGCCAATACATATGTTTGAAGTCGTCGAAAATATTCCTACTAGATAGGTAGCGGTTTGAGTTACAGTTACGGAATCGGTGATCGTTTGTAAAGTATTTATTAGGGGATAAATACAAAACAACGCATTAAAGAATGATAAAAATCTGAGGATATTGTAACACGTAATCTTTAATCTACTCGTTTGCGAGGACAGCGGTAAAAAGAAAGTGATTGCCATGCTAAATTGCAGGAATTCGATCGCTTTCTCTGGCGTTGCATTCTTGAACATAGTTGATGTAGGCTATCGAAACTCTTTGGCTGTCCGTCCACGCAGCGTCACGACATATTATAGTTAAGCAATCTTCAACAATAGTTAAGCAATCGAAGTAATGAATACCTTGATACTTACGTTTATATCTTAGAATTTCTTATGAAAAATAATGTTGACGACTCGCGATGTACTGTTATGCGTTGTTTGCTCTAAACATGTTAATAATTACGTATTCGAAAATTCGTAGGTCTGGACACGAATAAATTTGACAGCAATTTTCACAAGAGGTCGATGTTACGTCAAGTTACGACTGCTATCGAATAACTTGAGGTTGAATGCAAGCACGAGTAAACCCTTCGTTCTATTAAAAAGTAACACGTTAGGGTTGTTGTAGCTGTAATAACAGTTGTGCATTATTTTCCTGTTTCATTAAGTAGTTCTATTTCTTACATTTGAACGATGAATTCGATTTTCTTCTGTATGGGAAGTTTGATACATGTAGCAGATATTATGAGGTGCGTTATAACATAACGCTATCTATCCTTTGAATAAGTAAATGAAAGATAATTGACGTAAATCAACGTAATCACCTGTGCAATGTACCAGTGCAACATATAAAATGTATGCACTGTTTTACCTCAGAAACAGTACACTGTTTATCCGCAATATTCTACCTGATTCTTTTGAAATATTCATGAGAAAATCGATTTGAAGAAAATATAGTAATTATTGCCACTTGTTCGTACTTTTTATGAATTTTTACGATCTTTTAATGATTCGTTGTACCGTATAGTTTTAATCGATGTTCATGCTTCATTTGTGATACGTAACGCGGTGAAGTAGTATGTTGATAAGTTAGTTTATTACGGCGATAGTAGTAATGATTCGCAAAATCTTTTATAAGAAGTTTCTTTATCATATGACATGATAAAATCTCTAAACTACAACCGACCATGTACTAGTTTAACTATCGTTAGTCAGCTGTGTTTAACCATTGTATTCATCAACCTTTATCGTAGCCTATGAAACGGTAAAACTGAGAATGAAACTATTTGAACTCGTTGATAAATTTTTTGTAATATTTATTTATTACTGATTAATGTTTCAGATTGCACAGATGTAGCACGGTGGCATGATTGGAAACTTGTAAGATGTTATTGGCCATTAGTACCCCTGTTAATCGTCCATATGAGGATTTATATGTGAACAATGCTGTGTTTGTGGGTAATGTGATAATTATTGATTCATTTATTAAATTGATCAAATAAGCAATGGTATATTTCCAGTAGGCAAGTTTGATTTAAAAGAAAAGAACAGCAGTTTTTCATGAAAAATTATGTATTTTTTATGAACAATTATAAGGTATTTTAAAAAACAATGCTACAAGTGAGTGTAAATCCAATCAGGGAACTGGAATCAACTTCTTCAAAAAAGACTTTGTTCTTGTATAATTAACGTAAAACACCGACTAATCATAGCGCATGAAGAGTGTGCGCCCAGTCGCGAGAGCGCGATGAATAACAATTATTTAAAAACACTTTGAAACTGTATTAATATTATTAAAAATGACAAAAAAAAAAATGAAAAACGTATTATGGAAAAAACCAAGTCCGGCGGGCTCGAACCTGCGACCAAAAAACATGAATAGATTACGAGGCAGGACCCCTAACCACTTCGTCAATTCTTTCATTCAACAAACGTCTTACGTTTAGGAATATAACAAAGTACGATGTAAAATTAATTAATAAATGAATTTTATTTCTTTAACTAATATATCATTTGTCTCAATTATGAATGTGAATCTATTTAAGATTACTTAACAAATATACTGAGAAAAGAAGGCATGCAAATTCGAAGTGGAAAGTACTTTTTTAAAGGATTATATCGGTTTTTGATTTTTTTAACTACGGCGCACCTCACCGAAAAATCTGAAAAAATTAGGGAATAATAGTTGTACCAATACCTAACTACCACATTAATATAAAAGTAGTGCTCCGACATCTTCAATAAAAAGTCGCATTTTTTCCGATTTTTTTTCGGTTTTTGATTTTTCACAACTACAATTTGCGATCAAAAAATCTGAAAAAATTCTATAACATGCGGTATGTGGACCTCAATGTTTCAGAATTTTTGTACGAAATTAAATGGGCAAAATAGGCCAAAAACCGGAATTTCGTTTTTTCCCTTTTACTCCCCCCACGGATGAGATAGGGGGTTGAAACTTGGTGTGAGATGTTTTTTTTTTATATGCTACCGACTGACGTATTGGATTTTTCATTTGACTCAAGGGCACATTTGACCACCTTATTCAGCTAGACCCTTTCGTCTATTTATGATCTGGGTTATTTCACGCCAAATCGATCACTTTTAGCCGTCATCATCGGCGGTTTTATTTTAATAGAAATATGTTGTAGTCCATGTGAAATTAGGGGGAGGGGGGAGTTAAGTTATAATTTTTCCGGTTTCAACTTTTTTACGAATTGGCAGGCCTTCGAAGTTTGCAATTTTTACCCATTATGACGAAAACTTTTCATACAAATTTTTGTCTCAGAAATTACTTATCAGATTTAGCTTCATCTTTGCTTTGTTTTATTCATAAAGAGTTGGACTATTCTAAAATTTTTTTTTGTTTTATAATTTTTTTTAGTTTTATAATATCGAAAACTTTAAACAAATACGTTTTTGCGTTCTTTTCAATGAGGGGCGTAGTTTAAATTAAAGAAATATAGTCATATTCCCCGAAGCTTCCCTTTTAAAATGAGCCCCTTAGAAAGATGGAAGCTGGAAAATTGACATCATAGTAAGTTGGAAAAGGATGCGGTGTACCTCCGTTTCAGGTAGGTGAGTCGTGCGCTCCGCGATTATGATCGGTTACACTGATCTCACTGATCTCAATGCAATATGAGAAGACCTCGTATACGAGTAGGTGACCCTGTTTATACCTCGAAAAATACAGGGTGGGCCACATAACCCGTTACAAGCTATTTTCTTGGAAAGTATTAAAAATATTAACCTGATATTTTTTTTAAATTAAATGGGGACGTCGGGAGTAACTGTTCCATATGTACAAAAATGTTTTCCTGGGCTTCATTGGGGCAACGAGGAGAGCGCCTTCTTATTTTTTTTAATGGAATGGGGCACAATTTCTTTTTTATTCGCATAGTTTTCATAAAAATGAACAACATTTACTGGAAGTATTTGTTTGTATTCTGAACTGTTAAAAAAGTACTGAAAAAATCGGCGGATACATTTAAAACGATTTCGCGTTAGTTATTTACATTAAGCATGATTTCGTTGATCTCGAAAACTGTTAAATGTTGTCAAGGTGGTGCGCCAACACATTTATACATTTATTAATATACTATTAATAGTATCTGGTATAAAGTTTAATAATAACACTGCACATTTTAAAATATATCTGAATTATTGTTTATATGCCATTGCATGTAAATTAGTATTAAAACTATGTAAGTAGATAATGGCTACAACTCCACTGAATTTACATTGTAAATGATAGCTATTGTAATAGAAATTAATTTAATACGAACTGATATCAATTAATTCATACTTATATTTTAAACAATACTATAATAGAACTATAAAAAAAATAATAAGTGTATAAAAATTTCACCTAATATAAACTAATCGGGAAACACATATTTTCGATCTTATTAAAATTATTACGTAAATAAAAATGTTGAAATTGCATCTGAATCACTTTTGTACGTATAAAATATATACATTAATTTAATTTTGAAAATTTTGTATGATATATTTTTAAGATTAAATTCTCAATTTTCATTCATTCCTGATATCTGTACTGCTATTTCCGCTGTTCACTCTAATATCAATGTCTGGGTACTCGTTTATAGTTCTATTTGGGTAAATAACAATTTTATCTGGTAAAACTTCTACCAATGTAGAACTGTTATTTTCTACGTCAGTGTGCAATACAGTTTGACCAGTATGAATATTTATTGTTATCGATCCTGGAAGGCATTCCATCGGTAGCGGATCCCATTGGCCATTTTTATTACACGTAGTAATTTCCGATGTAAATTGCAACGTCGTATCTCGACGATGGCCAAGGCGACACTTTAATCTTGCTTCTGTACGAGGCAAAACCGAAGATTGGCATGGCACAGGGGTACCTTCGAATTGACACGTAGCACTCCTTAAATTTGATTCCAAAGATTCACAGCGTACTTCTGTAAAGTACATAATTATTTAACAAATTTTTTAAAATTTACATTCCTGTATTTTACATTGTAGTGATTTCGCACCTGTACAAGCTGGAATATTTAACAATTGACCCTCTCGACTACAAAATACTTGATTATGACCTTTAAGTTCATAACCAGGATAACAATTATAAACTAAATATTCTCCTGGTTTTAACCTAGTACCAATGGGAACGTCACAATTATTACAGGATTGAGAATTCGTTGTAGAATTACAGCAGTTTGGCTTGTATAACTTCGTATAACCATTTTTTGGCGGTGGTGGTACAATACAGGTTATAGAAGGCGATGTAGTAGTAGGTGGAGGCGCTTGTGCCAAAGCAAAGGCCGTATCAGTTGTAACTGTTGTATTATTTCTGCAAAGTATTGGATTTTCATCGGAACCATCCACGCAATTTTTAACTCCATTACATTTTAAATCAGCAGAAATACAAGCACCGTAGTTACAACGGAAAAAAATATCTACACAGCTGTAAAAACATAATACATATAGATTCCATATTTACATTTGTGAACGTTTTCAATTTCATATAAATAAAAAAGATCAGAATACTTTAAACTTACTTAATTCTTGCACATTGGCGAAGTGTTTCATCTGAACCATCTACACAATCAGCTTTACCATCGCACAAATCATATCCCGCAATACATTGTCCGTTGTCGCATTTAAATTCATTTCCTAAACATGGGGGAGCTGAATTCTGTCTGGAACATTTGGGTAGTGTTTCATCACTACCATCAATACAATCATTTATTCCATTACAGATTGCATCTCCATTTACACATGCACCATAAGTGCATCGGAACATATAATCAGGGCACACCCTTTTAGTACATTCTGCATAAGTTTCATCGGATGCGTCTTCACAATCTGCTCGTCCATTACATGTTAGACGACGTTCTATGCACCGACCATTTCTACACTGAAATTTCTGTGAACTATCAAAAAGAAAGAATATAGAATGCATTATTTTTAATTAGTATAAAATCAAGTCTTAATTTTTTTTATCGAATAAAATATTTTAGGTAGATTAAGTAAAATAATATTACTAACTCACCCTAATCTGTCTCTCTGTGATTCACATCCCATAAAACCTATGAAACAGAAAAAGACACATATGTATTTCTTGAAACGTTAAACTTATTAAGTGGTAAAATAACGATTTTTTAGGTAATTTTTTGTACAAAGTGAACAAGTGAGTAATTTAAATGTTGTTTCAAAATGTACGTAATTTTCTGCTTTATTTTACAACTTTCTCAACTTAAGAATGTTATAGATTGGTGGATACTAACTTGGATTCCGCGTGTCATCACCAAGGATTGAAATACCTAGAATAAAAATTAATGTTTATTATAAAATATTAATTGTTATGCGGCGGAGGGTTGAAATTTTGAGAAGGAAAAATCTATATTTATGAAATTAATTTAGTTTTAAAAGAGTAAAATTATGAAATTATGAAACTATATAAAATGAAATGAAATTACGTTGAATTAAATGGTGGAATTTAATTAAATTCAATAAATTAATTTAAATAATTTCATAAATTATTAAACTATGCATCAAACATATCAAGAAATAACTTCTAGTCAAAATGTATAATGTTCAGATATTTTATAATTTATGACCTCCTAATTAAGAAAGTTAATTGGCAAAATTGAAAAAATTGGCAGTTTTGCTTCCTGTACATATCAAAGTTGGTATTTTTGTATATATTCAATTTGAAAAATTCGCGAATTACGATTTCTTGGAATATGTTCCAGTCAGATTTATCTAGTTTACATATAAGTATTTTATAAATTTAAGTAACCGAAAAAAAACGTTCATATAAGGTAAGACTGTAGCAAAATGAAACACCAAAATATTCTGTATAAGATGCGAATTTTACAAAAAAAATATTTTATACAAAAGTTGAAGTTTCTTGAGATTACTGAGTATTCGTTCTATCGAAATCAAACGATGAATATTCACACGTCTATAAAATATGTTCATCGTGTCAGAAAACTCTTCTAAGAATTTAATTACAGGCAAACGGATACAAGTGCAATAAGATTATTTTTCGAATATTCAAAAACTGGTAATTTAAAATATGAATCTAAAAGGTGAGTTAAAGATTGGTGTATATGCTTCTTACTATACTTATGTCAAACATTAAATACAATTTAGTTTTTATAGAGATTTTATCAGGAATTTTTTAACATATTTGAATTTCAAATTGGATTTTTTCGATATTAAAAAAGTGCGGTGGTTGCCCTGCCTACTGTCTTGACGTAACGGAATAACTGAAGAGCGCACCGCGCCAACATTGAGTACCATTGGGCGTATTTTACCGAAATATTTTTCTTGTAAAATGTAAACGACAATGATTTTATAACTTCGGTTGATGCTTTCTGCAGCAGAAATGTCTGCTCTATCACGTGCGATGGTTAGATTTTCGCCCATACCCATAGTTTTTTAAATGAATTGAAAAATTTCTGCAAAAATTGATGCGTTTTTGGTGTCTTTCTTACTTTCATCATTATTTAAACATATTTAAATGCTTATAATGTAATAACAACTTATATCGTTTTATTCGCGAAAGTTCACAGATTTTTCTCTCGTAAAAAGCCATTGAATAGCTGCAATGGTAAAAACACAACAAATTTCCAAAGTTGAAAATTTGCAATTTTTTTTAACATTAATTTTCTCAAAAAACTGTACGTCTTAGAGAAAAACGGTTTTCACATTTTGTATTCAACTCGCAAAAATCTAATTTCATAGTGGCGGTTACGAAATCATTTGACTGTTGTATAGTGTAATTTATTCCGAGTGAATGCACTAGTACGTACAATAAAATATTATGTAATAATTATCACATATTATGTTATATTATTGGACTGATATTGAAAATTAAAAAAAATAATTAAAACTAACCTAGGAAATGTGTAAAGTAAGCGTATAATTCTTTGGTATCATAACAGATGATGTTAATGTATTTAGCGGATATTAAAAATAATTTAAATGTTATAACAAATGCAATATTATTCAAATAAGTTGCCAGTAGAAACAATTCTAATTCTAACATAATTACTCAATAATTAGATAATGTTTCTATAGTTTAACAATGATATTTTCATATACTTAAATATAAAAAACATTTCTATCTTTTTATAATATTAGAATATATTTCAAGGACGTTCTCATTTACAGTTCTATATTTTAACTGCGGTACTTCGATATGATTAAATATTAAAACGAATGAGGTACATGTTGGAATTTGAATCGAGGATCTCTCAACTTGCAGTCAAGAATCTAACCGTAGACCTAAAGTTTATGTTTGTACGGTATACTTTAAAATATACGTTAATTGCTAATATCTTTTAAATTATTCATCGCTTGCCTCCAATATTGGGTAAAAACGTTTTCAGTAGGATAAATCTATAAGACAGTAAAATTTTATTAATAAGTGAGCGCAATATTGGGAAGTTTCCCTAATTAGAACTAAAGGGATGTAACTTGTACTTTTTTCATACCGAAGAAATTAAATTTGAAATTCAAATACACTAAAAAAATATAACAGTAGAGTTGCGAAGAAGAAACCACTCATAAGCAAAGTAAACAAAAAAAAGAGATTAGAATTTGCAGAACAATACATAAATGCTAGCGACGACTTCTGGAAAAACGTAGAATTTTCCGACGAGTCAAAATTTGTCAAATATATGTCAAAAATATGGCGGAAAGCTAATACTGAATTGGATTTTAAAAATATGCAACCGACGACGAAACATGGAGGTGGAAGTGTCATGGTGTGGGAATGTATTGCTGCTTCTGGAGTCGGCAATTTAGTGATAATAGATAAAATAATGGATAAACATTTATATTTAAATATTTTAAAAGAAAATTTACAAAATAGTGCAGATAAATTAGGCATTGGGAAAACATTTTATTTTCAGCCGGACTGTGACTTGAAACATACAGCCTATTGTATAGTACGTTACTGGTTGTTATACCATACTCTCCACAGGTTAGAAACTCCTCCACAATCACCTGACTTAAATCTTATCGAACATGTATGGGCGAAACTAGAAAGAAATGTGCGAAAACATGATATAACGTCGAAAGAACACTTGAAAGAAATATTAAAAAGAGAATAGTGTAATATAGAACCTGACTTCGTTAAAAGTTTGGTATTGTCAATGCCCGATAGATTACGTGAAGTGATTCGCCGGAAGGGTTATCACACAAAATATTAATTTATAAAATTCCTGCTAAAATAATTGTAGCAATAATTAAGTGTACGAATACTTTTATCCCGGCGATTTTTTACAGTCTCATGAATTTCAAGTCATTTCAAGTATTTCGAGTATGTGCTCACCGAAATGTTTTATTATATAGTACAAAAATATTTGTTAATTTGTTCCAACTCAAACCTTTAAATATTTCGAAACAGAAAATATACAGGGTGCCCCGTAAATGGTGGTCAACCGGAAAAGGGGTGATTCTACATAAAAAAATAAGTCGAAAATGTAGAATAAAATTTTTTCATAACAGGCTTTGTTTTCACTTGGTCTACATTCGGCTTGACGGACTTCGCTGTTATCTTCATTCCCTTCTATAAGCACATACAATGTTTGTATACATGGAATGTGAGAATCAAGGCCGCAATATTCAGGAGTAATTTCGCTCAGTTCATAAATTGCTGGTAGTGATTTCATGTTATTGCATACATAATTGTATGTAACATATATTGTATCTTTTTAACAAATTCCTACGAACGTGTTTAACATTTCATTATGCATCTTTAATTGTTCAAACGCCATAATAACTTTTTGTCATAATTGTTCGGGACTTATTAAGTCATCACTATACACAATAGACTTAACGTGACCCCACAAATAAAAATCCATTGATGAAAGATCGGGAGATAGTGGCAGCTAAGGAACTCTGTCACCGCGGCCGAACCAGTACCGACAATTTTTATTTAAAAGCTGCCTTACCTCGCGACTGTGGTGGTACTTCATCTTGTTGAAAAATCAAATTCCTTCGAATATGAAGTGGAACATTCGAGGATTATATCAGTATACTCTCAATTGCTATATGATGCCATAAATTCGCGGAAATGAAACGTTCTGTTCAATAAGCATAAGAGAACTTGGAGAACGATACAAGAAATATCATGTTGTGGCCTTAACTCCCGATGTATTTTTTGTATACAAACATTGCATATGCTTATACAATGGAATAAAAATAGTTCACAGCGAAGTCTGTCATGCCGAATGTTAATCAAGGGTACGCATACTCGACAAATTTTTACACCTATTTTTCTCGGAAACAAAGTCTCAAAAATTTTATTCTACATTTTCGACTTATTTTTTTATGTAGAATCACACCCTTTTCGGTTGTACCACCAGTCACGGATACTCTGTATAACTTTGTTAGACCTCTTCCATTATCAGGGCCATATTGTATAAGGTGGCAAAGTTTTATTAATAAGTGAGTGTAATACTTGGAGAGTTCTTGTCGTAAGTTCTGCAAGTAACAGTGGTTTTGTAAATGCTTTCTTTTTTTTTTGTTTTTATCTATTTATGAATTGTCTCGTCATCGTGTCGACGCGCTATCGCTAGCTGTACGCTTTCCTGCAAGAGGAAGAGAGAGCCATCTAATAAATGGAAAGAGTACGCACATAACCACATGTAGTTCCGTATCTGTCATGTTGCGCTTCGTGAACGATTGGAGTTATTTTTATAATTGTAGAAATTCCAAGAAAGATGAATTCTACTTTTATCTCGACAGGGAAAAAACTATCAGTGTCAATAAAACTTGGGATTTCAGCATTTTGTGAGGAAGCATAAAAGTCTTATTAAGCGGTAGTATAGTAAGAGGGAAAACCTGCATCAGTGCAGATAAATTAATGGTCAAAGGATTCTGAGTTCAAGAAAAAACGATTGATATCATATATGTTGCGATAAAAAAATGATAAATAAATACATTTTTAAGAACATTTAATGTGTATAAATACAGTTAGTAACTGAGTACAGTTACTCTGGTTGTATTGTTATGAACAAGATTAACAATTGGAAATTTAGAAAGACATTCTTCTATATAGCATTTCAAGGCTTTTAAACATTTCTAAATTTCTAAATTTCTTTAATTTAAAACTTAAGAATTTGTTATTTTTAATTAATTTCCAATTTTTTTAATTTCTGAAATTAAAAATTTCCAAACTACAATATTTCTAAATTTGTACCGTTCTAAAGTTCCAAATATCCAAAATTCTAGTTTCAAAGTTTCAATATTCTAAAATTCCAAAGTTCCAAACTTGTAATGTTTATAGTGTCCAAAATTCCAAATTTCCAAAGTGCCAAAATTTAAAAATTTTGAAATTCGAAAGTTTCAAGTTTTCAAACATCTAAAGTTCTAAATTCCAAATTTAGAAAGTTCGAAAGTTTCAAGTTTTCAAACTTCTAAAGTTCGAAATTTTCAAAATTCAAAAATTCCAAATTTCAGAGTTTATAATTTTAAAACTTTAACTTAAAAATTTCTAAATTTTTAAATTCGAAGTGTTCATAAACAATAAGTTTTGGGGTAAATGCTGTTTATTCAACGCTAATGACGATAGTGAATATGTGTATTTATTTCATTGAATGATAAGAACAGTGGTAACAAAGCTATGACTTGTGAAGATGAACTTATAGAGATTATGCTCCTCTGAACTCTGGTTACGGAGGTAAAATTTCGTAATCGAGCACGTGACAAACAATTGGATGTAAAGAAAGTTTATATTTCAATTGTGACAGAGGTTCAGATTATTGTAGCTCGACTGTAATGTAAGAAAAAAGAATTACCAATACACTTCCCTTTTTGTAGTATGTAATTTTCACTAATAAAGTGTTTTTTATTCTCATACGTTAGATAATAGTTATTCAGCTTTACTGCGGATGCCGTGTATATTCATTATCTGTGATTGAAGCAAAAAGAAAAGAACCTTTAAGATCGAAGGACATTGGTAAACTGATTTCCAGTTCTCGTTGAATTTTAACCTTCCCGTTTTAAACTTTCTGCTTAAATATGCAACAAATATGGAAGTATGTTTTACTCATTCAATAAAAATTCATATATGAAAGTAAAAAAGTTCGACATTTACATTAAAAGCAAATTGGATAGAAAGAAAATAATAAAATTGCATATTTTCTACATTCTAGTCAAGCTTATTAACTGTATATTAATTAAATAGATTGTGTATATAATAGCTGTGTTATAAGTATATGTGTATTAAAAAATTCACTGTGTAATAATTTACTACGATTTTAAATATTATAAAGATATGTAAGATGTAAAAATTTGTTTCTTTTACATTTTTACTCTTCTTAATAATAACAGCATTGTTTGAAATGATCAAAACTATTATTTCTTAATTTAAGCTTTAATTTTTAACTTTACGTTTTTAATTCAAGTGAAAAACGTAGTGCAAAATGTTCTATAAAAATGCAATAAAAATATATTTACTTACTGTAAGTAATTATTGCAATAACTATAATTGTGATCTTCATGGTGATGAGTCGAATCACTGAATGAAAACACGATGCGCGTCTTCATATGGTGGATCGCTTACTGGCGACGAGACTATGTCAGCTTGGAATTACCCAGCCAAGCAATACTGATTCAGTACCATATTCATATTCACACGCGTACGTGTATACGTATATTTACCAGGAAAATACACCACAACATAACGGACAAAGATACCTTCTTCCGAAAAGTTAAAATTATAGGGAGAAGCAGATGACTATCATACTATTTATCAAATACGGAAAAGAATGCGGTGGAATAAAAATAAAATGAGTCACAACTTGCGATTAATGGCAGGAAACGGCATTATGACCCTTCAGTTTGTCTGCACGATTTTTGATTCTAGCAACTTTAAATATTTATTCGAAATGAAGGTAAAGTATTAACATCGTGTCTATGAACAAATGGAAACAAAAAGAACATAACTGAAATATAAATTATTTATATTTATATGGCTACTACTTGGTGCCGTAACCATAAAAATAAATTAACCATATATTCAAGGCTAATTTCTGACATGCTCGAGTATTGTTGAAATAAGATATTTAAAAAATGATTATTTAAACTTAACACAAAATATAGTTGTGTACTTTTCTTATCCCATTTCTGAAATAAAATTCGTAGACATAAAGTAAATCGTATAAACATTCTGATAGCATATGTCAAATGAAAATAACTTCGTTATATGTTCTTTTTGTACATTAATTAACTTTGTCATAGTGCTTTTCTAATTTTTTCTTCCTTATTTATTGCTAATTTTATTTTACCTATTTCGTCTTCTAATTTTTCTCTGACATTCTATTCCTATGTGTATTTCACTTATTTTCTTACATCAATCAATAATGTACATTTAATATTATTATTTTTATTCTTGTCCTTCCGATTTTTATCGTTATCATTTTTATTAAACGCTTCAAATATAAGTCTAATTTAAGATATATATATTGGATATATATGTATTTTATTATCGATATTGAAACCTTCCATTTTTTCAATTAATTATCACTGATTTATCTTAAAATTAACAGAACTCAAATATAATCATGTCAGATATCATCTTGACCGTACAGGTTTTAGTAACTTATAAAAAAATCTAAAATATATTTTTCATGTTTCAATAATTCAATAGTCTCTCTCCAGGCAGCATTTCTAAGAATTGGTGGAGACAGCGGCTATATAAACGAGCAGATCTGCGGCCATACATCAGGGCATCACTGTATACGGCATCTAACAAAGTTAAAAGTAATATAGTCTATTAAAAAATTAAAGTAAAACATTTTTTAGTAGTAATATTTAGAAATTAATCAATAAACACTGACACATTTCTTTCAGGATTCCAACCACCTGCAACTTCTTTTCGAAAGAAAAAAAGTATGTTAGCTAGTAAACTAATCTTATCTTCATAAAAAAGATTCAAATCATTTGGTCCAATGTCAAAAAGTAAAAGAATTTTCTGGTAAACCCGCAGTTATTTATTGCATTTTAACGTATTATATTTATTGTATTGCATTGAATTATATTATATTTAAACATTTTTTGGATCCCCTTCAGACATTTTTATTACTATAATTAAAAGTCAGTGACGCATTCAGAAATAGGAGGCCAAGGGGCCTGCTGTCATTTTATTCTTTAAATACATTTCTACAATTATCTGATGAATTTTGTTGAATGTAAATTAAAATTATTTTTATATGTTCCACTCGATCCCATGTTAAAAATTATATCTTGAGTACGTCGCGGTTACAAGCTAAACTGAATACTGTAAAAGTAGAGTCATAAAAAAGTTGATATAATAAAATTTGACCGATATACGTACATACATACCGTATACAGGTGATTTTACAAAAGTAGGAATTATTTGACAATGATTCTGTTTACATGGTTTTTTGTTTAATTTGTCAACTGGAATAAACTTAAATCATGATAGAAGACATGACAGTAATGTTACGATTGCGGAACATGAAGCAAATAAATGTATATTATTTAATTAGCATTTTTCCAAAATTTATTTCCAGAGAACTGAAAAAATATTTTACGGCAAGAAATGGCAAAAAATATTCTCTGTCTCACTTTCCTTACAGGGACTAAGGATTGTGAAGCTATCTGTGTAAAATTCTCAAGTGAATTACTATTTTATTGTAATATTAAGAAATAAATAAAACTTAATTTGTATGATAAATAAAATTTAATACAAATATTAAACTTGAAATATGATATATACCAGAGTACTGCAAAATTAACTAAATGATATACATGTTGGTTAAACAAAAACCGTTGTTTAGTATCATAAACAGAATTTGCACTAATTACACTTCTTACTCATTAATCGCGTAATTGGCTAATATTATTACGGACGGCTTTTTATTACATTTGCGAAAGTAGAGGATTGAGACCTAGATCTTGCAACGAAGTCTGTAGGTATCTTCTGCCGATAAAATTTAATCGCATGAAGTAAAAAGAAACATGAATGATAAATATGACTAATCCAAAGTAATTTCAAATAATAGTAGATAATTGAGATAATAATGATAGATGATAATTTCAAATGAAATGGCCCTGCCGGTGAATCGGTTCGATTTCATATTACAATTTTTCATGTATGTATGTATTTAAATTTTTTGGTTGTTTATTTTTTTATCTCTTTTTATCTGAAAAATTAGATAAGTTATTTTTAACATAAAAAGTGAATATGTTTAGAATTTTTTTTCTTGCTGATTAAATTTTAATTTGCTGATATTTTATCATACTTAATTTACTGGTACTTTAAGATAATGACTGTTTCTGGATGTAATACGAGCCATCTTGTTTTATATTGTATATTGACGTTACGATTCCGTTTATATTTTAATTTTGCAAATATATTTTTTTGATTTAGATATCAATTAAATCGACATACTAATAACAATACTAGTTGTTACATATTAATTGTTTGTTCAAAGGACCCTGCATGTGAAAGAGAAAGTTAATAAAAAACTTCAAATTTATGAAATGAGTATAAATTGCAGTACCATTTTTTAAGATTTTTGATATGCTAAGAGAAATTCATACGTTAACGATAATTCTTGGATATAAATAAATAAAAGAATTGTACTATATAACTTTATCGATAGCTGCAATTATCTTTCTTGGGCATAAACGTGTAATATAATTTGACCTTTTCAAGAGTGTTGAAAAGTGAAGATTGCAAAATTCTATAAAATCATCCATATAAAAAGTGCAAAAGAATATGAAAAGAAACGAATAGTTACCTACTTATGCACATTTCTATTTTTCGACATTGAGCTATCGATATATTTTAAAATTCAGTATTAAGATCTTTGAAGTGATGCGGTTTAAAGAGAAATTCAATTCAAATTTCATTTAGCACAGATATAATAGTACGAAATTATATCTCTTAAAACAGATAAATAGACAACCATTCTTTCATGAAATCGAAGTCACCTAAGGGTTTACAAATAAAAACACATGTATTTTTCTTTTATCACTTTGTAGACAATATCGAGACAAATTTAATACATACACATATCACATGATATTTTTTCTGACACATTACTAATATATTAATATGTTATTTTTGTTGCAAAAGGGGGATTACATTTTAAATATGTTATTAACTGAACTGCATTTTTCTTATGTTCCAATTGCGTGGTCACATTCACTTATCTTTTCAGCGTGAAATATTGTTTACAGTTTTAAAGTCAAATACAATAAAAAGCTAAATATTTCACAATATCGTGTAACATGTATTCTGAATTCATCTCGATATTCTTTTCAATATGATAAAGAAAAGAATATATGTTTCTGTTTGTAAAACCTGTGTATGATTATTTAGGTGTTGGTAAATAAAAACGCGCGCCCAATTAAAATTAGAAATATAAATATATTTAAATTATTAAAGAATAATATGTATTACGCTAAACGACGCAAGTAATTCGATTCCGAACGACATCCAAAGTTACAACGCAAGGATACTTTCTCTACAACTGCTTCTTTGCCCGAAGGATTTTTTGACCGACATCTCGACCTCTCGCCTCTCTACTCTCTCCGATGGGTTTTTCTCAAAACATAAAAAATTATGCCACGTGGAGGAGGAAGCACATTGCCTTCCTTGCACCGTTAGGTCTGCAAACGCCGTGACCCTATCATGTCCTATTTATTAACTAACCTATGCACTTATACTTAACGGATCTCACTATCCTACACCTATGATCGATTTCGTCATGAAAACAAACTGTTTTCGAATTGCTCTTTTATTGACTTCTATTGTTCACTTTATACCCTGCTACTCTTCTTCCAAACATTTTTTATTAGATAGTTACAAGTGGGTAAAGAATCGTGTGTCGCGTTAAAAGTAACACTCTATTTAATATTTACAAACATCTATTCAAATTAGAATAAAAATTAAACCAATCGTTTAAATATATTTTTGGAAAATATAGCTGAAAATTAAAAAAAAAAATTTAATTAATTAGCAGGATATTTAGGGTTTCCATGTCATTATGACAAGCGACACATGAAAATGTATGTTAAAATTTCAAGAAACGCAAGTTTGCTGGTTCGAATTTCAGTAATACACTTTTGTTACTCAAAACTGAATGCATAATACATTTTCAGCAGCTAAATTTGTTACTGCATCAAAATTAATAATGCGTTGTCTTATTGGATATTCCCAGGCAAAGTGACTCTGTCCTATCGATGTAAACATAATAGGTCATCGCTTGGGGTAATAATTATCCATTAATGAGTGTAGATAGAATAGCACAAAGAGTAGGAATTAATCACATGGTTTCATGCCACTCGATGAGGCTCTGGCTTGTGATGTTAATTAAAATGCAAAGTTAAATTGCATATTAAGTAAACAGTTTTTCGAGTAATAGCACTCTGAGCCAAACAGATGTTACAATTTGGATTGTAATGTTTCAATGATTTAATCAAAGATATTTCATAGTTAACATTTTGACAGGATTTATTGAAACCCATGTTAACGACGTAATTTATTTATCTATAATACGAGCAATTTTTACAGATTGTCTTTTAAGTGAACTATACTACATATGTGTGGAGTTATACATATACATATGTACCACAACACAGCTAATCAGTTCGTCAGTTTTTGAATGAAATATTTACAATATGATAAACAGAATGCAGATCAATTCCACATTTGTGATCCTCTCGTTTTCCAGATTTGACTTCACTGGACTTTATTTATTAGCAATAAAAGCATATGTGAAATTTTATAAATATTAAATTTCTTTCTCGTATTATGACTATATCTTACATGTACAATATCACACTTTTTATATAACTCACTTAACTTCTAAGCCCGCTGTTTCTTTATTAAATCCATAAAACAGCATCGTTTGATTCGTTCTCTTAATACCTTGCGCAGCAGTCTCAATATGACCACTAATTTTGTCCAAGTAGTTCCTTAATCTCGTTTCTACGCGCGTTTTTACTTTCTATCTAATATTTGACACTGATCAGAAGTTTGAAAAGTTTATTTAATTCTATATTTTATTTGTTGCACGATTCGAAGCTTTTTTGCGACTTCATAAAGGAAGAAGACCAGTGGTGTCAAATGTAGAGAATGAGGAGGCTACATATTATTTATCGTGTTCATTTAAAAAATGGCAAATTGATTGGCTATAATGGGAAAGAGTGTTGCTGTACACTCTGTTAAGTGTGTACAATAGTAAATGGAATAATCTTTGTATATAATTTGACATATTTTGACCTACGGTTCATTCGTAAGGGCAAATTCAGCGACAGTAATTCTAAAGGAATGCAACTGGATCATATTGGATATTCAACGATATTTTATTCCAAATCTATATATATAATACGCTATGTCTGTCCGTTGCTATTTTCAATCTCGATAAGGATAAAAGGTAGAAACTTGATATTTTGCACACATATAGAACTCGCCGAGATAGAGTCATAGCCTTTTAAATTTTTCTGATTGGTAACCTATGACCTGGACCATAAGGTGTCATAGGTAACGCAGTAAGTGATTGAAAATATTTTCGCAAAATTTTTTAAATCGCAAAATTTTATAAGCGCGCGCATAGGTAACAATCTAAAAAGATTAATTGATAATGGGGATTATATCTTTAATAAAAAATTAATTATCACTAATACGGGGTGTACTAGTAAATTATAATGTAGTGCAAGTAAAATTAGTAACAGGTCTAATTTATTGTTTTGCTACTTACGAATTTGTTGAAAACATACACTCTGCTGTACTTTGCAATTTGCCAGTTTTCATGAAACCAATTTGTGTTCACGAATTTTTATTTCAGGAATTTATTTGTCTAATTTTGTTTAGTTTTTTTTTTTTAAATTAAGCGATTGTAATAATATTTATTTGCATATGACTGACCGATAATAATAAGTATTATATGTTCGTCAACCTATACAACTATTAAAATATAAAATTACGTAAGTTGTCGATATAATACTGTTTATTGTGCTGAATGATGTTAGTTGATATTAAGATTCATGAAAATAAAATAATTATCAATAAAGCTGACAATATTTATCCAGATATCGTTATTTCTTTTAATTCAATTATAAAAATACCTGATGAACAACGTGTTAACATTGAGAATTATAAATAAACTTTTATTTTGCAAACGTCTCCAAGTGATTAGATTGTTTGTAACTTTAACAAAAATATGTTAATTTTTGAAATTCTACACAATATACAGTGAAATTATTGCTATGATTTTTAAGACACTTCTGGTAATCTGATAAAAAATTGTCATGAATCAGAATTCATAAATATTCAATCGTCAATAAACTCAACAATTGGAATTATAGACAAATTTATTATTCAGTCAAATACAATTTATGTCTTTCATACATCAACAATATAAAAAACAATTTGTGTAGAGTGTAGGTTAATATCAGGATCGATTAGTTGTAAATACCGCATTCGAGAATTATCGATTTTACTAATAAATTGATAGCGTGACAAATAAACGATGAAAAATAAAAGTTACAGTTAGTTGGCGACATTCAGACGTGAAAGACGTTGTTCCGAACGTGCGACGGAACACAATACGAGGAGGATTTCGTAGGTAGTTTATGATAGGTCCGGGACTAACAGTTATTTTTGAAAGACAGTTTTTAGCCATCGCCGGCAATTTAGTTTTACATTTTTTCGAACAATGCCTTTAGAATTTCTAACTTTCGTTTCGTCTTCAATAACTATTTCCGTCATAAACGGGGTTTTTCCCGAAGGGTACCGAGGACGGACCTCGGTCCTTTCGTAGCGGTACTTTGGACAACGTGCGTGTCACCTGGAGGGAAAAACCCCGGCGTTGCCGACCTTCAAGATCCTCCCGTACTTATCGGTATTTTTCCCACCCTCTTCCAAAAAAGGCGCGCTAAGGGCGCAAGAGAGGGTGGGCCCAACATCAAGGGGCATGTTGATTGGAAAATCAACGTTTCTAATGAAAACCAATCAGCATGCTTCCTTCCACTTCCGACGTTTCGTGGAAGTTAAAATGAGAACGTCTCATTAGATATATCAAATTCTTCGTCGAGTCAAGAACAACACTAACAAGTCACTCGGTCGGACATAAGAAGTAAAATATAAAGTCACTCGTTTCGGACATAAACTAGAACTGAAAGAAATAAGTCAATCGTTTCGGACTTAGAATTTCAGAGCGTCAACGTGTCGGACGCACTTATTAAAGTTTTCAAGGCATCATTCGTATCGGATGCATTTAATCATTGGTCTTAACGTTAATTCGTTTTGATCAAACTCGTGTCCGGTTAAAATTCACCGCCATTTACACGGCTCGACCATTTTTTAATCGAACGCAGTTGCTGATTATACGCGAGTCAGCACAGACGTTTTCCAGAGAGTGCGCGAGTGGGAAAAATGATTTAAAACAGCGATTGTGTGCAAAATATTATTAAACATAGTTAATTTCAGTGTTGTTCATTCGTGTTTAAATTTGTTTGTAATAATTAAGAGATTTGCGTGTTAAAATAAACCTTTGATTTTATTCCTACATTTGTATAATGTATAAATGTTTAATAAAATTATTTACAAACGTCCAAATATTAAGTCGTATATCACAATAAAAGAAAACGTTATCTCAACTATTTTCTAGTTAATTTAAAGAAGCAGTAAGATATGATCAGATGTTATAAAACTGTAAGATACAAGATGTATAATTGTAGAGTATTTTATTTGTTGGTGACATGCAAGAGTCAAACAAATTTATTTAAACTTGTCACAGCTTATTGTGGAATATCTTCTGTCGTAACAAGTATCCTTTCACAGTTACTTATTTACATAGAATTTGGTCATAACTCCTTTGAGCGAAATTGCAGAGGAAAATAGCTTTCCACCATTTCATTGATTAACTCAGGTTTCTCCGTTTATGCTGCTATGTACAAAGTTTTGTTAACTTCAGATTCACTTCGTGCGATGGTTGTAAGAGGAATAATGGTCTTTTGTCTATTTGATACGTTTTAACAGTTTCCTTGCATACATCGATTTTAAAATTTGATACAATCTTTATCAGCGCCACCTTTGATTGAATCTTGGCAAATCTAGCGCCTGAGGAAAAAGAATCGATGAAATTTATTTTCAAAATCATATACTTGTATTTTAACATCAATGAAATATCATCTTACCAATGCAATTCCTTGGACCATCTCCAAATGGTAAAAAGTACATTGGATGGCCGATTTCAGTATTCTCACTTAGAAATCTGTTGGGATTAAAGACCTCCGGTTCCGGAAATATATTTGGATCATGGTGAATAGCGTAAACAGGTAGGATTACAAACTGTCCCTTTGGAATAGTTACTTTTGTACCCAAAAATGTGTAATTTGCTGTTGCTTTTCTGGATAGCCATAATAACACTGGGTATTTTCGTAATGTTTCTACAAGAAGCAACAAATATAAATATTATTTATATTTCGATTAACATTGCATGTAAATCACTTGCATATCTTACACGAACTATACAAATTCATCTTTAACATTGAATATTTAATTGAATGTTAAAAATAAGGTGAATGTTTAAAAATTTTCAATTTTTGTTTATTTTCCTATTACTTATTCTATAAAACGTTTTGCGATACAAATAAATTAATTTAATTTAATATCAATCATTACAATGCTGAATTCATAGAATGTTGTAGCTGCAATACTTAAAAATTTAATGAGAGCGTAACAATTTAGTATAATCTCGTTGATGACAAGAACTTTACAAATTCAAATATCTTTTGAAGTTTTTCTGATCAGAGAAGTTTAATTTGGACGGACCTGATGACATTCACTATTATTAACATGATTTAAGAAATCTTTAAGAAATTCAAAGATTTTGAGTAACCATGTCATAGAAGATATTAGTGTAATGATTTGGTCTAGTATCATTGTCACAATCAGATGGAAACAAAATTTATTATCAGGCAAAATGAATGGTAAAAACTATATTGAAATAATAGATGAACAAATAAATACACATGATATACTAATTACTGAAGTTTTTGAATGACCAACAAGATGTTTGTCGTGAATACTATAGAAAATTGTTCGTGTTACCCTGCCAACATAGTGAAATTTCAAAGGAATTGAAACATTCTATACTGAAATTGAAAACGGTTATAACATGTTGATGATTTAACAAACTGTATTGTAGAGGAACGGAAACAATTACCACAAAAGATCATTAAAAAAGTATACAAATAATTGCTGACGAGAGTGATTGTATAAATAAAACAAAAAGGGGGAGTCACAAGGTAATAAACAATAACCACAATTGCTTTATATTCATTCACTTTTTAACATGCTATCTTGTTGTCTCTTTTACGAAGTATAACATTTACGTCTTCATTTGTGTAACATCATGAAAATGAAAATTGGAGATGACAATCAACATGAAGAATCATGCTCGCAATTACTGATGTATTGAAGTATGCTTTACTTTATGATACAAAATATAAGGAAATATATAACGTGCTATCTTTTGGTCCCAGGTGTACCATTTACTAAATGCAAGAGGAACAATACCTTTGAGGACTGCATCCAAATATTTCATTTCCCTTATACTATCGTACGTGATCTCTCCATTGTTGCGTTGTAGGACATCTTTAATTTCTGCTCGGAGGTTCTCTTGAATTGGTGGATTTAATGCAAGCTCGTATAAAGCATTAGTGATCGTCACTGAGGATGTTTCGAAACCAGCAGCGAAGAAGACGAAAGCTTGTGCAGTTAACAAAACGTCATTCAGATCTGTGAAAATAAATGAAATTGTATTTTAAAGAGAAAATGGAAAACTGGTTTGATTTTCAGCAGTTCATGATTGAATTACGTTGAGTGTAATTTAACGTTACAATTACCATTGACTTTACGATTTTTGCTTCACTGATTTAAATGACTTGAATATTGATAGAATTTGCATCTAATGCATCCAATATTGTTCCAAATATTCATTAGCGTCAATATGTCAATATTACTTTAAATGTAATTGAATTTAAAATAAAGCTAAGACAATATTGTGGCGAGAAAGTTACTGTAATGTCACAACTCTGTGTTCGGATTTGGCTGATTTTCCTGTTGCTTATTTTGAAGAAAATATACTTATCGTAAAATTTATTTAATGTTTAGAATACGGTTTTTACTCTATAAGAATGAAATTATACAATTTTATACAAATAACCAAAAGGTACAATAGAAAAAATTTTACTTGATTTTTAATGTCGATTTGATTATATTTAAAATGACACTGACACTTAAATAATGAATATTTGGAAAAATATTGAAAATCTGAGATAATGATGGGTACATTCGTATAGAAGAAGACGAATTATACCAGCATTCAAAAAATCACTTAAATAGGTGAAGGTTGTATAATCTCTTGTTAGAATACTAATAATTTGACAAATTTGTGGTAGGCTATAGGCAGATATACATATAGATACCAGTAATATAGTTGTTGTATGACTCATTCAGATATTTCTTATCTTCTTTCATAATATACAAGAAAATATCTTTAACCAGATAATTAATACAATTATGAAACTTACAAATATACGGAGCATATATAGGTTATATATTACATCATTTTCGTTTGTTGTCTAAATTCACTTTAAGCTGGTAAAATTAATCCCTAAATTTTGTGCTATTTTTCAATTTTATTTTGAAATTAGAAATCTGTAAGAAATAGAAATGAAATTGTAAGATAAGTTACTTCTCTTAATCGAATTTATTTTAAATTTTTAACAAACTAAGACGGTTAAGGTTTTAACAAACTTCCTTTCTATTTCTTACAAAATAAAATCGTGAAAAAATTAAAATTTTAGGGAGTTGATATTAATACTTTAAAGTGAATTTGAGAAGCAAAAAAAAAATTGCGTGAATATACTCTACATATTCCCAAAGTTTCATAATTTTTTTAATTCTCATTTTAGGTATGTTTCCTTGTTAGAAATGTTTTTATTCATTTACAATAATTGATATTTTCAATTTTCAAAATTATTTTTGCAAAAATATTCTTTCTGTCACTTTTAAAAATTTTGCAATCTTTCTTTCTTAATCGTTTTTATTCATAATGCGTGTACTTTGAAGAAATGCTGCAATATGGAAGATAAAGTTAAATACATGAACGGTGCTTACCCTCAAGTCCAATTTTTCCTGGGTTTTGTTTTAACTCTACTAAAACATCAACGAAATCATGTCTATAAACATTGTGCTTTATTCTATAATCTATACTTTCTTTAGTGATTTTCGTAAAGAAATCCACAATCTCGTAATCGATAACGAATCGTCCGAAGATTTTAAATAGTAATGGATATTCCCTCAATCTATCTCTAACGACAGTCTTGAAACTCGATTGGAAAACTTGTCTACCCATTTTACGGAATTCGCTGTCTTCTGCAGCTAATGCGTTCGCTTCTATTCCAAACGCACAACAACCGATCACATCTGTCGTGAATTTTGCAGAAATCTCACGGCAGTCGATATGTTTCCCTTTTTCGGCTATTCTCTCCAGATATTTCTCAAAATGGTTCGAACATTCCAGTATCAAGTGAAACATTTCCTTGAGTTTCCCTGAAGTGAAAACGGGAGAAAACCGGCTCCTTAAAGGTTTCCATCTTTTTGCTTCCAGTCTGAACAGATGCAATGAAAATGGTTCAACCTGTAAATAATCAAGGTATTTAGGCAATAGCTGAAATAAGTAACTATCATCGTATACATTCCAAAATTGTTAGCAACTGTTGGAATATACAAAAATTAATTATTGCTTAGTTCACATATTTTATTTAAAGTGAACATCCTACAAATCAGAAGTTCGACGAACAACGAACTTCTCGATCATTGCACGTTGCCGGTCGGCGATCTTGTTACCTGATTCTTCTTTATTTCTCTTACAGTACGATATATTATAGAATTGTAGAGACGTATTTTATACTAGTCATTCTAAAGAGAACATCAGTTCATTTCATAATTAAAAGTAATAACTGTATTTTATTATTTAAAATAATAATACTTAAACTTGCTTCCCATATCGCAATAGCAACTTTCACCAGAAAATAAAAGAGGGTAAATTTGCATCTTGTTATCAATTAAAAATTTGATATACAGGGTGTTGCCAGACGGGTGGTATAAGCGAACAGGAGGTAATATTACATGTAAAAATAAGTCGAAAAAAAAGAATAACATTTTTTCGTTTATCGCTTCATTTTTGAGAGAATCAAGTTCGAAAATTCTATACAGTACGCATGACTGGACTGTCTCTCCAAGTCATTGTTCGCTACAAGTTTCCTTTTGCATTCTAATGTTGACGTTCCTAATGTTTACATCTTTTCTTTAACCAAACCAATATACACATATACATATATATACTCCTGTGATAAAAAAATAAGGTGAATTTTTCATTTAAACTTCGCGGGTACTATAAAATCATGAAATTATTTTTTGTGTGTATTAGTAGTACTGTCTTTGATATCTGTGCATAGTTTTATGTCAATGTATTCATTTGCTACAGAGCTACACGTGTCTTTACAAACTTACAAAAGTGAGTTTTTCGATTTTTATTATGTCTGATTTTGTTGAGCAAAGAATTTGCATTAAATTTTGTTTACGGAATCAATATTCTGCCGCGGAAACTTTGTGGATGTTGCAGAAGACCTTTGGTGACAAGGCTATGCGCGTAAAAAAATGTTTACAAGTGGTACAAACATTTCAAAAAAGGCCGAGTCCGAGTTCAAGACAAATAGCGTTCTGGACGAACCATCAACATGTACTGGTGAATGGCACGTGAAGAAAATCAAAGATTTGGTGCTTGGAAATCGTCGATTGATTTACCTTCTTCATGTAACCGTATAACAATTTTTCTTTCTTCCAATGTTGTTTCATTACATTTTTCCCCATATTGCAAATATTAGGGTTAAAGTGTATTCGCCACGATTACTACTGACTAAATTAACATAACATCTACTAATGTCACTGATCTCACCGCAACTGTTGTATTTATCAACATAAATGATAATGTGTAACGTCCCCGGCGCACAATGATGAACATCCGCGTAGATAAGTAGGGTAATCCTAATATATGTACTTTTATTTTTGATTATCGACCGCGAATTACCGACCGCACCATAAAAATTCGCGCGGTAATAGTCACGGGTAAATCATACGTGCAACATTGTTAAATTAGATCACCGATCGATGGCGCGCGCGTTGGATAGAAAGAGACGCCAAACGTACATTGAGAATAAATTATTATAAATCATCATTTAAACATTCATATTATTACTTATTTATTTACTATAAATCAAAATGTATTTTTAGCTATTATTCTACGTATTATTTGTGACTAATTAATCTCTTATTAAAATACTTGCAATATCCCGCCAATTTGCGTACGTAAAATGCATTAAAACTAGGATTTAGCGAGTTAGCTTGTGAAATCTTAGTTGATGATAAATCAAAACGTATTTTTCTTAATCGAATTAATATATTTTCATTACTAAATAAAGCATAATAAAATAATATTAAAAATTATGTAAAAATAGTACGCATTTAGAATAAGGGTAAGCGTCCGTGGCCTTGAAAAGTGAAAGGCAAATTGGCCGTTCTCGGGGTATAAAAGAGCGAGCGAAAAACCCATGGGGTGCAGAACAATTTTCAAAGTATTAAAAGCGGGACTCCTAGGAGAAATATAACCGGAACAGTTTTAGCTGGTAAGAGCCAAAACGATTCTTATGCCTTGACTGGACAGCGAGTGTCGGCCATTTGGATACTCGATCGCTGGGTTATAGCAGCTAGCTGACGCGGGCTCCCCAATTAAGCGATCTGGGTTTGAGTGTCAATTCAGGTTCTGACAAAAAGGGCGAATGTACAGTAGTCTTAGAGTCAAAATAGTGAGTAACTGTTCCGTACTAAAATTACTTTTGCATAGATTCTTGAAACTAAAATAAATTCTTAAACTTGAAATAACTAAAGAATATTGTTCTGACCAGTTTGCGATTGTAAAACAGCGAAACTTGCGTAGCGTTATAGTAATCGACTACGAACACGTCAATTTCCGAATCTAGAAGCGAATTAGATAGAACTCATTGTAATATTTTAAACTGAATTCTGAGACAAATAATTTGCGAGTTGCGTTTCCGTTCAATTAGATTCATTTCATTAGATTCATTATTTAATCATTACGCGATAAAAGTCCGTTTCGTTCTTTGCTAAATAATCAAATACGTATTCTCTTTTTATATTTTTTACAGTAATAATTGTTAACTGTAATACTCACTCTCTACTAGTTAATTGAATAAACCTAAGTTATTGAAAGGTATTGACCTGTAGATTTCACTCTTTAACTGCACACCACACGAATCCCACATCCTTTTAGAATTAGTTATAATAAAAGAACGAGTCGCTCAATAGGCAAAAGCCGCTCTTTGCCTTACGTAGCGCTGTAAACTCCCGAGTCTAGCACCAGGGACGTTACAAATGTACGAATACTTTTGTCCCGACGATTTCTTACAATCTCGTGAATTTCAAGTCATTTCAAGTTACTACATGATGTTATTGCCTTTGGTTTTGGGTCATTTGTTGCTGTAAGTGTAATGTTTAATATACAGCTACATATGATTAAATATACATAATAATATAAAAAATATTGTTCTTTTTATTCCAATATTTCAAGTGTACGAATACTTTTGTCCCTCACTGTAAGTTAAAATAAGAAATTTAATAGGTGAATTATTTTGTATTCAACTTTATATTACATTTCACATAATTATTATACATAAGATATAAATTGTTTCTACAGTAATTTGGAGACTTTTTTACCCTTCCCAAAATACACTTTTTTTTATAAGAATTACTTAAAACGCACTTTAAGTTTTAAAAGCAAAGTTAAAACATTTCTTCCAAACCATTATTCATTTTTTTGTTTAAAATTGTTTCTCGGATGAAGAAAGGTAATCTAACAGAAATAATGCGTGCGATCTAGGTTTATAAGTTTTTCGATTAAATCGAAAAAATCAATTTTGAAAGAATTTAATTAATTATTTTAATGTTCAAAAGCATCAAGACACGTTTTCAAGTTACCCGATCAAGCTGAAATTTCGTAAAGATTTTCTTGTTATGTATGGAATTTTATAATTTTCAATCCATTATTTTTGGTATGTTAAAAACTTAAATTGCATCTCATGTTAATAAGCGTGGTTTAAAAAAATTTTTCAAGATAAAATTTTTACGATTTATATTACTTGGTTTTATATTTTTCAGACAATTTTTTTTATTCTATGATATCTTAAAAATTGTTCGTACTGCGAAATAAATAAAGCAACATTGATGAGTTTTTCAAGCAACTAAAAAACACGCTGTTAAAGATGAGTATATTAAGTTTATAAAAATTACATATAAACTTTGTTTAAACGAATATTTACTATTTCCAAAAAATGTTTGATCATATAGATTTCACGTTCTGCATACCATTAAATACACGAAATAGAACACATTTATAAATCGAAATAAATATTTTTGCGAATAATAAATTGAAAATATGTTTTTTAACGATAATTTATTTATTCGCGAAATGAATAAATAACTATTAATAACACCAAGCAAAATAATTTCACTTACAATCATTAATCACGGTAATTTAATCTTTAAAAATGTAAAACTCCGTCAATCAAAATTTATGATTTGCACTTTGAATTTACATTCTACCAAAAAGAAGTTTGAACCTACCTCAGCATCAGGATCGCGCATTCTATCGGCGAAGTTTACAAAATCTTTAATGAGAACATCTTTCATTAAGTGCGGGTCCTTTACAATTAAAATC
Source organism: Megachile willughbiella (assembly GCA_945859595.2). NCBI lineage: Eukaryota > Metazoa > Arthropoda > Insecta > Hymenoptera > Megachilidae > Megachile > Megachile willughbiella. The sequence goes on from OX243798.1 coordinate 4,409,653, forward strand.
GGATCGTGGCCACTAAACACTCCTATCAGTGGTTCATCCTTGAATTCATAATAGGCTTTAACGAAGCAATCATTGACTGATGCTTTTCCAAGAAACACGTTTTTGAAATTGCCCAAAAATGGAATAGGTTTCGGTCCTTTAACGCCTCGTTTCTGCCAATATTCTAACATGGACGTGGAATAATAATACAGCAGAAGCAATATTGCAGCAAAGAATCCAACAGTTTCTAATAATGCCCAAGACATTGTTGCAGTTTCAAATCAAAACTGGAATTAAGTTAAATAAAACACTTCACGAACACAAAATTAAGTATACACTTTTAAGAACTATCACGGTATTCTTGTTATTCTGTGTCACACCGCTGTGTTCGACGGTCTCCTTCGAAATATTAATTTCCGTATCGACGTCTTCTTTTTACATCATTTGGAGACCTGATAATATGATGGATGTACTGTAAACTAGTGCAATTAATTAGTTTGATGATTAACAAGATAATAATCTATTTACGAGCGTATTTTTAAGCAACATTACAGCGTGTCATGGCTATTAAAATAAAATTTCACGAATCTTCCAATTATTTCATAATTTTTGTTTATGTATTGTAATTCATTTTTAAATGTATTGAACTGAAATACTGTTTCGTACGTCACACGAAGATCATGATAGCATAGGTCATTGCTTTCAACTTAACCTCAAATATTTCACAACGATAAAATTATAATATGTAATATGTAATATGATTTCATTTAAGGGAATATCGATAATTTCGAAATGAAATGAACAATTTTCAGGAAAATGCGTTGTTCTAATACAAAAAATGTAATACATATAAACACATACATAATAATACATATGTATGTATTTTTGTATTATATAATGCATAGTGTGAGACATTTCAAAGTGGCCTTTGTTTACTCCAATAGGGATATTAATACTCTTTATATCTGAAGGCGTGAAATATGTACCGATAAGGGAATTTGTTTGGATTATTTCGTAAACATACAATGAAAATTATTGTGGTATAAGTGTGTCTGAAAGATATTTCATTTATGTGCATAAATTAATCTATACACGTATATTTGTTGCGAATAATGGTGTAATAAGTCTAATTAATATGAATATATATATTAAAACAAATCTACACAATATTTTAAATATTCTGTGTTTTCATTTAAATTGAAAGATCTAAGCAAAGTATAATATAAAAATTTACTTATTATTAAAGTATTACACCTTGATGTTGTCTAGAATGGAGTTTTCGATGTCGTAAATGTTTATTCCAAAATATTCCAACATTTAACAGCATAAATGTTCCACATATGCATAAGATTCTGATTTCTAAGATTCTTATTTCTAAAGCATAGTCGGATAAGGAAGTCAAAAGTGCCTTTAGAAATTAATCAATGAACATATCAGCTAATAGACCGTTGAAAGGAAATGATTTTTGCCAAGTCGCTACCCCTACTTGAAGGATAGTTACAGGGCGAAACGCAATTTATAGTTTAAGCTTTATATCTTTTGTCGTGCCGTGCGGAACATATTGAAAAAATTTAGGATATTCTATGCCGTACGTGTTTGTGAATTTTTCCAGAATTTTTAAACGCAAAATGAATTTTTAAAAAATTCTAAAAGTTTAAAAATATTTTTTTTTAAATAGAAATGATCAAGTGTCCACGTTTATATTGTTACAGTAGACGTGCTTTATCATGGTTATTGATCTGTAATTTTTTTAAGATTTCTTGAAATGATGGAAGACAGTTGCAAAAATCAAAAACCGATATCTGGTTATATTATTATTTCAATTTTTCACGAAACCATGTTCATATTTTAATAGTTTTAATAGCTTGTTAAAATTATTAATATACAATTTTTCAGTTTTTTTGTGGAAGTGTATCATATATAAAAATAATTGCAAGTTTTTACATGGACCTATTCTATGGAAAAAGTATGGAAACTTTTATATAAAAAATTATATAATTGATTTTTTATATAAAAAAATCAAGAGTTCGTGAGATATTTTAAATTGGAAAGTAAGATATATTATACAAATTATTAACTGTGTTGACACTATACCCTAGTATATTTTGATGCAACTGTGCCAAAAACAATAGACAATTCCGTTAAAAATAAAAGAATTGCTAATGCACGTTTTAAAAAAATGATGTATACTTTTCGTATATGCAGATCGATTAGTTGTAACATTGTTTATTAAAAAGTGTTGTTATATTTTCATTTTTTATATGAAATATGTAATTTTTTGGTTAAAATATCTCACGAAATATTAATTTTTTTAATATAATACATTAATATTTCTTTAGAATACTTCATAATCACATTAAACAAAATTTGAGCATAGAACTATCAAACATTTTTTATATCAAATATCATTATTAAATAAAATATATGTATAGAATAAAATGATAATCATATAATAAAATGAGATAGTAATACTTTATAGTATAAAAAAACATCATAGATAGATTGTGAAATTGGATTGTATACACAAATCAAAGTAATGATCGGTACTATAATAGTTATTAAAAGTACATATAATTAATTAATCTTCAAACACATTTTCCTCAAAAATGGTGTTCCTTTTTAATTTTATTATTTATGATTTTTATTTTAGTTTAAGTTGAAGTAACCTCCCTAACCAGATTTGTACCGCGAATTATAAATCACCATAAATTATTTTATATTTTTGCTATATGCTGTGTATTATTTTCTAATAAATGGAGAGAGATTTCGTCGTAGAAATCTACCATCACGAAATACATTCAGTTATGTCTTCAAACAATTTTATCAAGCTGGAAATTGGTCACGTAAGGCACCCTGCACATTACTCTTTGATAGCAAAAAATGCTTTAAGTCAACAATTTTGGAATCGTTAGATTGGGAGAGGCGGTCCCATTCAATTTCTACCACGGTCACCTAATTTAACGCTACTCGATTTTGTCTTATAGAGCTATTTAAAGGATAAAATTTACGCGAAAGTTTCAACTACATTGGTTGATACAGAGTAGCGTATTATCTACGAATGTGGCAAAGTATCAACCGATATATTAAATAATGTAGGCCAGTCCTTCATTGGCTTTACAAAAATGCTGTGTTGCAAATGATCGTTATGTTGAATAACGTATTATGTTTACTGAATAAACATAAATAAACACTACATAAGCATAATAAACATAAATAGACACTAATATTAGTACGAATTTTCGAATTATTTAAATTGAAATATCTCCTAAACAACTAGCTTTCCGACATACATAAGTCAGTATTTTTTTATAAATAATGTCTAGCTGCATTTTTAAATTTATACAGAAGTACCTGATTCCGTTAAAAAGAAAACAAAGTTTACCTTTATGTTGCTATGTACGCTGAACATTTTTCTATTTTGGAGTTGGGTTGGTCGTAGTCGGAGACCTCCGTGAAGCAAGAGTTTAGTCTAGCTTTCCCACCGATCGAGATCTCCTTATTTGGTATCATATGGTTGGCACAAGAATTTTCTGGCAACTCAGAACCAACGCGAGAGAGATTCGTCTCACGAAACTTCGCGTTGACCTGTTCCTACCTTTTCCATCACCACTCTTTTTCCGACTATTTTCGGGTATAAAAAGGGTTGCCGAGAAAGTCAGACCCAGTTAATTCTTGAACGTCTAGTTAAAAGAAACCTCTATACGAGTTCTTATCATGTCACTAACATCAAGTTTAGAGGTATCTTTGAACGAGATCGGGTTAAAACTGGGAAGAATTAGATTCTTTCTCCGTTGAAATCGAAACTAATTAAAGTCAACTTAGTGTATTATTTAAACTCTTGTAAATTAGAGTCAATCTTTAACCGACAAGTACACTTGACACTTGTAAAATCCGGTTTTTGAGAATTTATTCAATTGTTCATTTTATATTTAAATATTCTCTCATTTAATTATAATCACAATCTAAGGAACCCACCTGCCGGTGTATCTTAGTCGCTCGAGGTATACCGTCAAAATCTAGTTATGGGACTTATTGCTAACACTTCTTGTGACATCCGGCGTTAGCCATACGTTGGTTAGTTCACATATCACTTTCTGGAGCACCCGCTGTTAGCTATATGCCGACTAGTCTTCACGTCTAAAATCTTTTGGCGCTCAGGTCAATTAACAAACCTGAGTTAGCCTAATATCAATTACCATAACCTATATACAGCCCCCAGCTACGTTGCTGTATCCCTCCGACTCGTAACAATATATCCTTGACGCGTCCGCTTACGAAGAAACCTAATAACATCAGAATATGCTCAACTCGATACCATTTAAGTACTGTATGAAACATATTTCGCTACGTGTAACAATATTGAGAAAATCAAGATGTCAAAATCGGCTGATACACCCTGCATAAGATGTATCAATGAACTCCAAGGCATTCGATTGTGGATTATGTTTGCATGAAAAAAAATGAATTACGTTATATTTATTCGAATCATTAATTAAGGTTTTTTCCAAAGAAAATGGTGTAGGAAAATCAGGAAATGACCGAAAAGGCATATTATTAAAATTAATAATGCGATTTAACTAGGCAAACTGTCTCATTTATTCTGAGAACGTGTTTCCACGATCACAGTCAGCACAAGAATGTCTCTTCGGCAAAACATTGGCCGTGAGGACACCAACGTCACCATGGCCCTTGACAACTATACAGTATTTCTTATTGTTAGCCTCATAAAACTTTCCCTTGCGACCAGGAAAATACCCTGACACAACGCACATGTGTAACGTCCCTGGTGCTAGACTCGGGAGTTCACAGCACTCATGAAGCAAAGAGCGGTATTTGCCTAGTAAGCGACTCGTTCTTTTATTATAACTAACTCTAAAAGGATGTGGGATTCGTGTGGTGTGCGATTAAAGAGTGAAATCTACAGGTCAATACCTTTCAACAACTTAGGTTTATTCAATTAACTAGTAGAGAGTGAGTATTAGAGTTAACAATTATTACTGTGAAAATTATAAAAAGAGAATATGTATCTGATTATTTAGCAAAGAACAAAACGGACTTTTATCGTGTAATGATTGAATAATGAATCTAATGAAATGAATCTAATTGAACGGAAACGCAACTCGCAAATTATTTGTCTCGGAATTCAGTTTAAAATATTACAATGTGTTCTATCTAATTCGCTTCTAAATTCGGAAATTAACGTGTTTGTAGTCGACTACTATAACGCTACGCAAGTTTCGCTGTTTTACAATCGCAAACTGGTCAGAACAATATTCTTTAGTTATTTGAGTTCAAAATGATTTCAAGTTCAAGAATTATACGGAACAGTTACTCAGTATTTTGACTCTAAGACTACTGGTACATTCGCCCTTTTTGTCAGAACATGAATTGCCATCTAACCCAGACCGCTTAATTGGGGAGCCCGCTTTCGCTAGTTGCTAAAACAACCCAACGATACTGGAATCAAATGAACAACCAAGTCCAACAGGGTTGCAAATAAAAATGACTCTATAGGTCGTGATTACTAAACCGCCACCCAAAATACACGGGCTTCACGGCCGCTCAACATGGGGAGCCTGCGTTAGCTGGCTACTAAACTACCCAGAGCGAACTCCGTGAATCCGACGGCAAGTCAGTAATCCGACAACAATATGTAATAGAGTGGCTGCAGAGCTCTCGTTTCGATGTCTTAGGCTTTTCTGGGGCTGAGCATAGCACTCTCCAAACGGAGTTCCAGATACAAGACCGCTCAAATGGGGAGCCCGCTTTCGCTAGCTGCTAAAACAACCCAGCGATCAAGTATCCAAATGGCTGATACCCGCTGTCCAGTCAAGACATAAGAATCTTTTTAGCTCTTACCAGCAAAAACTGTTCCGGTTATACTTCTCATAGGAATCCCGCTTGTAGTACTTTTGAAAATTGTTCTGCACCCTATGGGTTTTCCGCTCGCTCTTTTGTACCCCGAGAACGGCCAATTTGCCTTTCACTTTTCAAGGCCACGGAGGCTTACCCTCATTCTAAATGCGTACTATTTTTACATAATTTTTAATATTATTTTATTATGCTTTATTTAGTAATGAAAATATATTAATTCGATTAAGAAAAATACGTTTTGATTTATCATCAACTAAGATTTCACAAGCTAACTCGCTAAATCCTAGTTTTAATGCATTTTACGTACGCAAATTGGCGGGATATTGCAAGTATTTTAATAAGAGAATAATTAGTCACAAATAATACGTAGAATAATAGCTAAAAATACATTTTGATTTATAGTAAATAAATAAGTAATAATATGAATGTTTAAATGATGATTTGTAATAATTTATTCTCGATGTACATTTGGCGTCTCTTTCTATCCAACGCGCGCGCCATCGATCGGTGATCTAATTTAACAATGTTGCACGTATGATTTACCCGTGACTATTACCGCGCGAATTTTTATGGTGCGGTCGGTAATTCGCGGTAGATAATCAAAAATAAAAGTACATATATTAGGATTGCCCTACTTATCTACGCGGATGTTCATCATTGTGGGCTGGGGACGTTACACATGGCCTGCTCTCGCCGTCCGCATCTATACAAACTCTAAATTTCTAACAATGGATTCTGGAAAGAAATTATTAATATTTTTATCTGTGATTGTTAATTGTTTGAATAATTGATAATATTTTCACCATTTGATGAATCTAACTACAAAAGTAACTTCAGCTATAACATTTATTTTACTTCTTAAAAGTTTCGAGTTAAAAAATAAAAAAAAGAAAGCAGCCGAATATACATATACAGTAGAAATAAATTTTAATCCTTCAAGTGAATTTAGAGAGCAAATTATGAGTGCGTAATACATTCCTATACTTATATGTTTTCCATATCCCAAAAGTTTTATCATTTTTTTGGGTGTCTGGATTGGAAATCATCCCTTGTGAGCTCTACCGGCGATTGCCTTTGAACCCTTTTCAGAACTCTCCAGTGCTAGACAGCGCTTTGGGTTCAATTTACCACTAGCTTCTCATGACTGGTATTGAGGGGGAAAGTAAAATAAAATAAAAGTCTAATTCTTCCACACACTCGCTTTTAATTTGTGGGAGAAAGAACGATTGGTAAATTGAATATAACCTCTTGAAATTATTCGGAACGTCACACGCGAAGTTACAAGTCGAACAGTTCGATAAAATGTCCCTTGTGCTGCCATTCTGCCAGGGTTAAATAGTTGGTTAGAATCGGCTGCAAGCAGTACTTCTACAACGCGGAGGAAACACGCATTATTAGAATTTAAACACACATACACACACAGAAAAACGGTTTTTTTTTTAGAGCCGTATGATGTGCAAAATCCCTCCGGCAATCTCCTCGTGGTGCACATCGCGTAATGCCAATGTCAGCGGTATATGCCATAAATGCAAGGGTTACTTTAAAGTGCTGTATCTTTGCGAAAAAAAAATGGCAGCGACTTCTCACTTACTGGAAATTGAAGATGAAGGTTCATACTTTATGCTCCTGTAAACAGAATCTCTGAAAAAAAAGTAGCAAGTCCATGCATTTCGTCAAACTTTGTAATTTTCGATACAGCAAACATACCCTCACATTTATGGTGTTATAGTGGTAGGGATGCATCAAATTTAAAATCGAACAATAGTATCTGAAAGTAGAGATTCCAAGCTTTAATTAAAAAAAAAGAACATAATTTTACGATGATTTTTCACGGAGTTACCGTCAGTCAAATTTGTCCAATTTCTGCCTAAAATTTTTCTATGCCATATTTCTTTTGAGTAGTGTATTATTTAAATTACCTACTTTTTAAATGTCTTTAAAATATGTGTAAGAACTCAGCTGTGACAAAGAAAATGACATTTGTAACAAATTTTCTGTTAACATAGCAATTAATGGACGTTATAAATTAACAACTGTAATTGTTAATACCGTTGAAAGATACAATAAACCCTATGTTATTCAAGGAACATAAAGAACATTGAAAAATCATTTAGTAATATTAAGCGAAATATGTACAATATCTATACATATGTATGTATATCTAATACTTCACTGGACAGGATATACTGTCAGTAATTTATGTAATTTTTAAGTAATTTTTTGTGAATATTTAAAAAACTAAATGAATCAACCTATTGTATGTATAAGAAAAAATTTTTCAGACTTATAACCTTGAAAATATATTTTAGAGATAACTTTCCTATTTTCGCATAATTAAGTTTCATTCGATCATGTTAATGTGATTAGCATTCTCTGCAACATAGATGTCATAGATCACAGAACATCACAATTGTTAGTAATTAAAAAGTTAAACCATTCAGATCTATGTTACGGTAAAGTTATTTCACATTAGCTGGGTTAAAGAAATTTATTTTTTTACTAATTTTATTTTATGTTAACCTTTTGGACAAATATAAATGGGATTGCATATGATCAAAGAATAGTAGTATCGCGGGGACATATCTACACTAATGATTATTAATTTTTGTAGACTGAATATTTTTGATTGCAGGAAATATTTGTGGAGTACTAAAATTACAAGTCGTAAGTCGAAAATTACATATTCGTTTCTCAAAATGAGATTTCAAGAGTTGAGAATTTTTACAGTTTTGAATTTTGCATTTTTTAAATTTAAGAATTTAGAACTTCAGAATTTTGAGATTTAAGACTTTGGAACTTTTGGCAATTTGGGGCTTTGAAATTTTGGAATTTCGGTACTTTGAAATTTTCCGATTCTGGGACTACGGATGTATGAAATTTGGAAAAATTGGAGCTTTAATATGTATTAATTTTGTCATTATGGGACCTTCAAATTGTTGAATGTTGAAAATTTCAAACTTTAGTACTTCCGAATATCGGAATGTTGGAAATTTGGAGTTTTGGAATTTTGAAATTATGAGTTTTTGGGACTTGATGACCATATTTTGAAAATTTGGAATTTGAAGGCTTTATAACTTTAGAAAATAACGTATTACAAGCGTATAGGTCATGCAAAATTATCATTTCCGAAAGTTGGTTACGGCCAATAAAAGCTTGAGAAGAAGAGAAATAATAAAAATATATATAAACATGCTCTCATTAAAAATCATAAATCACAGATTACCAAATAATAACAAACATATAAATTAAGAAGATATATTTGTACAATTTGTAATTAAGATAATTTTACATAAAATGTAATTCTTTTATATTAATTCTAATACTTTTGACAGTTTTATGGAATACTTTTAACAAATTTGTAAATCAGTAGTATTTCGATAAAGATCGGAACCATTGATCTACGCATACGTAGTAACACATTAATGCTGGAACATCTCTTTAAAGTTCTTATGCTTATTATATTTTTACATGATCATTCATTACAGGTAGAGGAGACGAGAGCAAGATGGCGAATGTTATTTTTTGCATCTTTCGTTCAGCATAGTAAAGTAAATATTAATAAAAACAGTACAAAATTGAAACGAAATCATGCCTTCATAGCTTGATCTTTACATCATATATTATATATATTTTTCCATCAATGATTAGAAATTTCAATAAAGGTCAATATTGCACGAGAAGTAAATTTTGGCATTTATAAGAGTACAGAATTGAATATTATATGTATAGTGATTTAAAATGATTGGACTGTTTAATGTATTATTTTAAAACTACTTATTTACATACGTTACATGGAATAATAAGGCAGCAGTAAAGTAGTGAACTTTTGATTTTCCTATGATAATTCATTTGTTTTTAATTAATGTATTTCGAAGCTATCAGAGTTGTAATTTGACAAAACTATATTAAACGATCAAATGATCGAGTTTGATTACAAGATAATTTAATCATATTCAAATCCTTCTGTAGAAAACCGTGTGTCTGTAATTGTTTTTATTGTGTGTGTGTGTGTGTGTGTGAGAATCGAGAAAGATCGAGAAAGAACGGTTGGACATGAGAGAGAGAGAGAAAGAATGTGAGAGTGAGAGAGAGAGAGTGAGAAACAGAAGAATGCGAGAGGTGTGTGGAACGCGCGTAGTACTGAGGAAAGCGTGCACGTGAGAAGAGTGTAAAGAGAGTGTGCCTGATCAAGAGTAATCATAATATCTTTAAATATATATTCCTTTTCTATTAAACTATAAAAGAGTGCAATTTATTTCTCCTCCACGACCCAACAAACCGGTTACAAAGAAAAGAACCATGTTACAAGGTTCATAAATGGCAACAAACTTATGTACCACTACTGAGGAATTGGATTGTTCAAATATAAATTATTTGTTAAATTAAAATAGTAAACTTATTCCAGTATGATCTCATTAAACGCTCAAATAAGACGGCAAAAGTTCGTACAAATTAACTTATCATATACGTATAAGAAATAAACAATTATTTTTTCATCGTATATACACAAAAACTAATAGTAAAACAATTTAAAAAAATTTTTTAAAAGTAAAATTCTTGTAGTAAGACGTTCATTTTTTCTGTAAGAAATAAAATAGTTATAATCATTTTTTTGAAATGCAATTAATGTTTAGGACACTTAGACTGTCCATCTTACTCCATACTCCTCTAATTATAATAATATTCTGGTTTATTTGTAAATAATTGACGAAACCATCAAATAATAATAATAAACTCTCGACAATTTACTTCGACCGATTTCTTATTTAAGGTCATCCTTTCTCATTTTCTTGACACAACCAGGGTTTGGCCATAATCCTCTTGACACGAAGATATGTAGAAAATCTTCTATAATTTTCTCAACTAATTTCTTTTCTTCTATGTTGATATATTTAAATCTTTGTTATTTTCAGATTTATCGGGTGTGATGGTTGTAAAAGGAATAATGGCTTTTTGTCCATTTCGTACGTTTTAACAGTCTTGTCGCATATTTCAAGTTTAAAACTGGATAAAACTTTGATCATCGCTATTTTTGATTGAATTTTGGCAAATCTTGCACCTAAACAACGATTCATTAAATTTATTTTAAAATTCATAAGATTTTTTATTTTTAAATAAGTGACATCTTACCGATACAATTTCTAGGTCCGTCTCCGAATGGCATAAAAAACATTGGATGTCTGATCTTTTCATCTTCATCAAGGAATCTATTAGGATCAAATACCTCTGGTTCTCGAAAAATATCTGGATCGTGCTGAATAGCGTAAACAGGCAAAGCTACAAGTTGACCCTTTGGAATGGAGACTTTTGTATTCGAAAATGTGTAATTATCGGTAGCTTTTCTACTTAACCATAATACCACTGGATATTTTCGTAAAGTTTCTGTAACAAGAAAATTTTACAAATGATATTTATAGGTATAGGCACTATTACAGTATACTGCATACTCAACGTCTAATAAGTCACCATTTTTATAATTAAGTTATACTATGTTTACAATTGTAAACATAAAAATGGACACGATTTATTACTTTACGATTTAAATTAAGCCAATTAATTTACAGAATAATTCGATGTGTGTTTATACAATTTTTATTATATAAGATGTCATAATATTTTTATAGTTTACATAAATTGTATAAATTTATTTTATTATTGAACATTCATCATAAATATTAAAATATACAGTAATAGCAGTTCTATAGTTTAACAAAGGTTTCATCACTGTTTTCAATTTGCCAGCTCTACGGTGCAATTAAAAAACAAACACTGTTATTTTTCTTCTTTCGAATACAAATTGTATTTTTATACTTTTATATGTTTGCCCACAATAGATTTTAATTGTACGGCAAACTTAACGAATTAAATTGTTTGTTAAAGATTTGTTATTGTTGTGTATTTTGCATAGAATGTTAAAAAAATTAACATGTCACGAGAAATTTTTAATTAAAAAGTGAAAGATTTTATACAAAAATTGGACATGCTTCAAGAATTGCCGATTTTCGTCTTATTGTAATCTAATACTATATGCATGCGGAATATTAAAAAGACAGTATGTATAAATATAGTGCTATTCCACCTTAAAAAACTTTTGGTGGCTCACTTTATTTCTTCTCCAGTTGATCGAAAGTAATTTCCTGCGAATCAAAAATGTTTAAGAAGATTGATCTGAACAAAAAATATGTTGCAACGTTTTAAAAGAATTAAGTGAATCCTAAATGTCCCTGTAGCAGTAGCAAAATAATTTATTTACGAGCTGTGTAAATAAAAAAGGAAAATAATGTCTATATATGTGTTATAGCTTTGGAGAAAATAGCTTGCATATCTATTTCACGAAACGACTGTTTTTATCGGTATTCAAGTCACAGCGCAAAAAGGTATTTTTAAATCGTGACAAATAAATTATTTAGTGTATTAAAAATGACTAAGTATGAAACACAAAATACTGTTTATTGGATTGTATTTCGTTCAAGGTCGTCTTATTAAATCTTATTTAACATTCAATATTAGTATTTTTAAGCATTGGAGTTTATTTGTGATGCTGCTATCGCTAATGACATGATTTTCACATTCTAAATTACAGTTTTTCTAGTAAAAACAAAGAAAACCCATTGGAAACGAAAGGGGTTAACAATTCAAATCAGTCCAGATATCCCGAAGATAGTTCTATTGTAACACAATAATGAGTAAATCTAAATTTTGTAAATAGTGACACTGGTTTTACTTAAACCATAACTCGCTAGAATATTTGTAAGTTAAATGCGATAGATAAATTGCGTTATTGAGTTACAAATCACTATTTATTAAACACAAAAGGAACATTACCTTGGAGGACAGCATCCAATAATTTCATTTCCTTTATATTTTCGTAGGTGATTTCTCCATTACTGCGTTGCAGAGTATCCTTAATTTCTGATCTAAGAGCGTCTTGGATCGATTGATTTAGTGCAAGTTCGTAAAAAGCGTTAGTGACTGTCACCGAGGACGTTTCAAAGCCAGCAGCGAAGAAGATGAAGGCTTGTGCAGCCAAGAAAATGTCGTTCAAATCTGCACGAACAAATAAAATTGCGTTTTAAGGAGAGAACATTAGAACATTACACCACATTTACGAGTCTATATAGTAGCAGCTAATAAATAAATTAACATTGCATTATATTTAATGTCGATTCAAATTTGAATTACTGATCATTCTTTCTTGAGAATCTGTCATCGAAGTTAAATTGTATTTAAGTTGACTGGAATAGAAAGAAATTCAAGACTCGAATGAATGGATAATGAAAAATTAGTTTTAAAAATAACTGGAAGAAAGATTTATAAGATATATTACATAAGCAAAATAGTAGTATGTTAATATTTGAACGATGTAATACCAATACAAGTCTTGTGTGATATGAGTTTTAATGAGTTATAAATATGAGTTTTAAAATATTTTTACAATGAAGAAACAGGCCATCAATGATCATGTACTATGAATAAGAGAATTTGGAAACCAACTATTACAGAATTTCGACAATTATATGGATTTTGAATTATAATTTCAAATTTAGTGTTGATAAATTTAAATACGATCGTAGTAATTCTATCACATCTTTTTATGAGAAGTAAGAACATGAGATAAAGTAAGTGAATTATGCTTACCTTCAAGCTTAACCTTTTCCGGGTTTTGTTTTAGCTCTACCAAAGTATCAATAAAATCATGCCTACGGAAATTATTCTTTATTCTGTAATCTATACTCTCTTTGGTGATTCTCGCGAAGAATTCAACGATTTCATAATCGGTAATGTATTTTCGGAAGAGCTTAAACAAGAATGGATAATCCCTCAATCTATCCCTAATGTAAGTTTTCATAGTCGGTTGGAAGACTTGTTTGCCCATTCTACGGAATTCACTGTCTTCTGCAGCTAATGCGTTCGCTTCTATTCCAAACGCGCAGGAACCGATCACATCGGTCGTGAATCTTGCAGAAATCTCACGACAATCAATGTATTCTACCCCATTTCCGAGCGTCGTATCCAGGTACTCCTCAAAGTGTTTACCGCATTCTAATATTAAATGGAACATCTCCTTTAATTTCCCCGAAGTGAAAACAGGAGTAAAGTGAGTTCTTAACGGTTTCCATCTTTTTCCTTCCAACCTGAACAAATGCTCCGATAATGGTTCGACCTGTAAATAATAAGATGGATATATTCAAACAAAGGCGAGAAACGTTCACAATTTTTAGTAGGGTAACTCGATTTGGAAACTCGAATCCGAAGCTTTATAAAATTTCAAGAGGTCATTATTTTGCAAGAGTCTTACAACATCTTTCAAACTTATACTATACAGTCCCTGGCCATCGAATTAGGACCACTACAAATTTTCAGTATTTTTCACGTTTTCCGTAAAATTGAAAGGCTTGTTCAAATTGTAATGATACAATTTATTAGCTACTAACATGATACATGATTACTGTACAAAACATTATTAACATATGTTTATATCATGTATTTCTACCCTTTGCTTTTGCACTTTGTTTTTATATCTTTTTTACATCTTCATTATTTTCCCAAATATCTGTAATTCTTGTTTTCAACGCAGATAATGTTGTGCTTGGAGAGTTGTAAACTAGTCTTTTGAGTTGGCTCCAAATTCACCTTTGACCTCACGCACTTTCGATAAGCTCGCGTGGCCCTTAATCGCTCATCACCCACACATTTTGATTATCATGACAGCAACAAATCAATTGCTATGTATATGTATATCGATATCAACGTATTTAGTAATAATTTACAGGACCTAAAACAATTCTCCATATATGACATAATGTTGTAGCCATAAAACTGAAATTTTCGTACGTGGTCCTAATTCGATGGTCAGGGACTGTACATCACATTCACTCACTCTGCAGTTATATGATCACGACCAAGTATTATTCTGTTCATATCACCAAAAACAGAAATTAATCTGCGAGCATTCATAAAACATCACGTAGTGAATACTCGGCGTCTACAACAGTACGTGAATCAAATATTCTCAAGGGCGCTATGGACGATTATTTAATAATTGATCTTTATGTTTTCTCATCTGAGTTTTGAGAGTCTAGAATCACGAAAAAAGTTTTTTGTGTTTCGAGAAGCTTCGAGGTTTCGATGTTTCGAGAAACTCATTCTTAATTTTTAGCATTCACATTCACAGAATCGAAGGACGATTCTTAAAATACGAAAAGATGAACAATAATAGAAAGCACAGGGATCGTCCGATAAATACCCGGTACAGGGGCTTTGGATTCTGATTATTCCGCAAAAAGGGTATTTATCGAGCATCCAATAAACAGCTGATGATTTCTTTGTTTTATTCGTTGTAGTTACATATGCGGTGTGCCATGAATTTTGTTGTCTTAATCGTCTCTGTTACTTTCCGAGATTACTTACAAAAATAATATGGTGTACACAGAATTATAACACAATAGTAATAATTGTAAGTGGCGGATCTTTGAAGATTTCAAGGATAATCCCATATTTAAAATAATTGTAAAATGGAAATATATTTTCTGTATTAAATGATCATTTGACACGTTTCGCATAATAAGGTATTAAGGTATAATGTTAAGAAATTGTTTTAATAATGTATATACCTTCAATTAAAAGTTATTTATATTTTCTATAAACAATTTAAAATATCATTCAAACTGTTGATTTTTACTTTTCATAGTAACACTTTTATGTATGTAGAAAATAATTGTTATGTTATGATCTCGAAATAGCATGATTTTAACAAATACATTTTTTTTAACGTATTTCTAAATGTAATGGAAACAATTAGTATGGTTGAAGTTGATGATTTAACTATAGTTTCTTTTCTAATTTCTGCTTGTTTGAACTAATTATATATGTGAATAAAATTGTGTCAAATAAATGTTTTAGCATTTAGTTCGCTTGATTATTGCATATATATATACAATATATATTATTATATGTACCTTAATAAGTAGTAATATATTACATTCAGTAGAAATTATTTTTCAAAATTTTTCTATTTGAGCCTACAATGAAAATTTAAAACATATTTTATGTAGACTTTAATAAGTTATTAATTGAGGCCGATTGCATCTAACAAATGTTTGAAAATTTTCATTATATTAACCATATAATTATCAAATACGCGTTGAGGCTCCATGAACTTTAAAATTTTTTCGTATTTGATAAAATTCTTATTTTCTAATTTCAACATATTTTAATTTAAAATCATCAAACTCCTAAATATCCATATTTCTAATTCTTCAAATTTTTGAAATTCTAAATTTTCATATTTTTAAACTTACAAATTTGCCAGGTATTCAGATATCCATTTAAAGAATCCAGAATGAAATACATGCTAAAAATAATGGAAAAGTTGTATTAAAATAAGCATGATTTTTCCAAATTTCTAAATTTTCATATTTCCAAATTCCCAAATTTCTAAACCCAGAATTTTCAAAATTCCTAAATTTCCAAAAGTTCTAATTTCTCAATTTTCGCATAATTAAGTTTCCAAATTTTCAAATTTACGTATCGAAAAATTTGAAAACTTTTAAATTTATGAATTATCAAAATAATATTATCTCAAAGTTAGAAATGCATATTTTTCGTAGCAATATAAATGCATTCATTGATACTCGTCTCTGGTCTACCGTACACTGTAATAACGTAAAAATTAATGTTGACTTTTTCGTCAGATTTTGTCAAATCTATCAGTGGCTCTGGTTATAAGTTTAGATAAATATTGACAAAAGGGGAGCCAGCTCCAGTGACCATAATCTGGATATATGTTGTCGAGGTCGTCGTCCTGAGTAACTTTTCCTTATACCTTAATCGTCGTTCGTTGTTTATTACAAAGTCATTAACAAAAAATATTTCGATAAATATTAATCTAAACTAATCTAGCTCAACCTAGCATGCTTGACAATTCATGATATTTATTCACTAACATTCATTTTTAATTATATTATAAAACATGTTAAGTTAGGTCAGGTTAGAACAGTATAGACAACTTGGGATTCAAAGCAACTGAAATCTGTTTAGTTTGATTAATAATTCACGCGTTATACAGGGTGTCTCACAACTAGTGTAACTCCCGGAAAGGAGTTGTAGTTATGGAGATTTTTAACAATTTTTTTCTTTGCAAAAGTGGGATTTGAGACTTTACTCTTGAATTATTAACGAGAAACACCCACCAATTGCGCGCAGTCAGGGTCGATGAAACGACCGTGTCACGAGGACACAATTTTATCGGAACAGTATTATTTTTAAATAGTGTGTGAGTCTGATTTAATGGTTTATTCCTTATTCGCGAAAAATGAAGAACTAAACATTATTCTTAATTTATTTATTCATTATGTGATTTAACTTTGGCATAATATGACAGTAACACGCTTGTTCACGACCATGGTTAGGCGTCGCTCTCGTTTCCGTATTTTTTTGTTAATAATTTAAAAACGAAGCTTTAAACCTTACTCGTAAAAGAAAAAGTTATTGAGAATCACCTCAACCCTTTTCTGGTAGTTACAGTAGTTGTGAGACACCCTGTACTTCCCGGTAGGCGTGGCCTCAAATACAAAACCGCTGCCAAAATCGTCAAGTCTTTCGTTCTCGGATTATGTACAAACTTTGGGCATGCTTCCGAAGTGCTTCGGAGGCCGATCGACATGCGTTTTGGATGCATGAAAGGAGAGAGTGAGGAGAAGCAGTTCCTATATCAGCCTGTTGGTTTCGGAGATAGTAATGAAAAACCTTCAGCATAATACATAGAATTCTGCCTATACAGACATAACTAACACAACCATCTCCGTTGTAGTAACGACCGTAGTAGGTAGTTGTGCCCTCGACCTGACTATCTATAGGGTGTCTCATATCTATAAAACACATTATTTTGTTAGCTGTGAATATGATTTTCATTTTTGGTGGATCTAATAAGCTATCGAAATATTTTTAAACAACATTGTTATTAGTACAAAGAATTGTACTTAAGAGTGTGGACCTATAACACAGTCAAAAGTATATCTATCTCCTGTTTGTGTACTTCTGTATGTATTTGTGAATACAAAATAAGATTTCAGTAGGTCCACAGATGTTGGATCACAATATGACTAGGTTAGGTTATGCTCCTCGCGTTAATGCATGCTCGCGTTAATGATCGGTAATGATTATTTTGAAACATTGAAATTATTTTATCTTGCTTACCAAAAATGTTAGATATAATACTAATGTAAAGATCAATGCATCAGTGAAATTTTTAGTGGGACTCCCGATATACAGGGTGTTATCTGTAACGCTACTCACGATTTTTCTCCTACTTGCAGTCACCTTACAGAAAAAAGGTTAGAATAATATTTGCAGGGTATGAAGTGCACAATAGGTATTAGTAAAGCAAATTTCGAAAACAGTTTGTTTTTTTTGGCAAAGGCAAGGTCACCTTGGGTTTTTTAAAATAGAAACATACATTTTTTCTTATTCATAGCTTTAGAGGGCATCGAGACGAATTCAAAACACATATTACATGATATTTTTATTAACATATTTTTTGATTTACAGAAGTGGAAATGTGAAGTACTTAGCTTTTGACTTTGGTAGTGTAACCATTATTTGATTCCAAAAAGATTACTGAATGTAAACAAACGACTAGAATGAAAGAAAAATAAACTTTATTTAATTGCTTGTTCAAAATGCATTCCACCTTCCATCAGGCAATATTCCGCTCTTTTACCTCGCATTTCCACTTCTGTAAATCGAGTAATATGTTAATAAAAATATCATGTAATATATGTTTTGAATTCGTCTTGATGTCTTCTAAAGCTATGAATAAAAAAAAATGTATGTTCCTATTTAAAAAACCCAAGGTGACCTTGACTTTGCCAAAAAACAAACTGTTTTCGAAATTTGCTTTACTAATACCTATTGAGCACTTCATACCCTGCAAATATTATTGTAAACTTTTTTTTGTAAGGTGACTGCAAGTAGGAGAAAAATCGTGAGTAGCGTTACAGGTAACACCCTGCATACTATCTCCCCCACTGTGTCATCGGTTGTTCACCTCCTGACCGTGATAGTTACTTCAGTGGAGATGGTTAGGTGTTCGTTATGTCTGTATAGGCAGAATTCTATTTAGTATTGCTGAATGATTTTCATTAATATTTCCAAAACTAATAGACTGATATGAACACCGCTTGATATTTGGGGTCCTCTTCCGTCCTCCCTCTAGCCCTCCAAAGGGAGTCTTCCCCCTCCATTGGGACACTTCGGAATTATATCCCAAATCTTTTGTCGCTAATAACTTTTTAATAAACAATGAGAGGTGATTGAGTTATAAGGAAAGGTTACTTAAGTATATGTCCTTAATAATATATGTCAAAGACGTTGGTATTTGTCCCCTTTTGTCAACATTTACGTAAGTTTGTGTCATTGCAACTGAACATTAACATCCTTGGATAAACGTTCAATCTTGCGTTGTGAAACGCAGTACTCGTGAGCACCTTGTTAGTATACATGCAGCGTTAGTAAAATTAAGGTCACCCGTCTACAATATATCATGTCATAGATACATATTTTTCTGTAATGAGACCGTGTGTATTATAAGAATAAGTGATGTCCATTTTCGCACTAAAACTAACACACCGATCAAAATGACCGGTTCACAAATTCTTTACTTTGAATTACAAAATTTGTTAAGATGTTTTTCTTGAAATCTCGACTAATTTTTATTTAGTTAAAGAATTAATTTATGTCTCATCGTTTGCTTAATTATATTTCTAATTTATCTGTAATTCTAAATTAAGTGCTCATTATACACCGCACCGGTAGGTTTAGTGTTAACAAGATAGGATGATTTAAAAGGTAGGATGATAAGGTGAAAAACCACTTTATATTACTTTACTTACGACTACGGCCTGTGTCAACTCGCGTTGAGAAAATCAACTCTTAACTGCGCAGTTAAAATCACCGATTAATAAATACTGTTTCTTGAAGCGTGACTGACGCTTAATACAAGAATTTTAGCGCTGTCTAAGAATACTATTGTAACTATGAAAGTACATGTACGTAAATAATGAAATCTTTCCGTTACTTAGATAAAATAATAATTAAAAAAAAGAATAATAAAACGAAATATACGTTTTTAATTATTAAATGTGTCGATTTGTTTATGAAGATGTTTGGTATGACGGAAATGAAAATTAACATGTATATAAACAGATCTAAATGAATACTTTGATTGCCAAATATGGGTGACATTAAAATTTTCAAACGAATCTACTACTTATGTAATTAAGGATTCAGTTAATTGGAAATACTAGTATTAACTACTTGTTTTATGAATAATCACGATTTACTGTGAAAGTATTTAATAAGATCTGTTAAAAATAAAAATGCTGTCTAACCAAATTTTCAAATACTTCAGTGTGGCAGTCTTTTGGGGGAAAAGGAAGCCAGGAGGGCTATAGTCATGTGCCCCGTTTGGTGATGATCTTTTAATTTTTACGTCTTTAATTAAATTTGGTAAAAATGTCGAAAAGGGAACCCAGACCTGATATCCTTGAACTTGACATATGTTGTCAAGGTTGTAATCTTGAATAATGTATAAAAGGTCTCAACTGTTACTAATTATTTATTTTAAATTTTAAATGTAATTAAAATTTTTAATTTAAATATTTTAACTATACAAGAAGTGTATATTTAAAGAAGCATGTTGGATTTAAATTTTAATTCATATAAAAAGAATTAAAAAACTATAACTGTTGAATTATAATTATTCTTCCTGTATTGGAATGAAACACACAAAATTGTCGTTCGTTAAAAAGTTATGGAAAAATTGCATAAAATATTTTTATGACAATGAGTCAATAAATTTTCTTACTTTAAAGCATGCAAAATTGTTTTAAATTATTTTAATAATGATTTTATTATTGTATATAACATATCTCTATTAATATATTGCACTGGATATTGTACATTTGTTAAAGTTTATTCATATTTAGTTTTACATGTACGCGAAGTTTCAGATACTTTGTATTTATAATAAAAACAATATTCTATGTAGTAGCGATTTACTATTTTAAATGATTTATTTTCGTTCGTGTATATTTCGTTTCATTCTGTAAATATTAGACGAGTGGGACAAAACTTGCTTTGTGCTTGTCTTTTAATATTCAAAACAACTATTATATTTTCTAAACTGTTTTGTTAACAACTTTATAATAAACAATGAGCGATAGTTAAAACCTTTTATTATTCAGAGTCATGACATTCCAACATCACGGTCAATGAGGCTGAGTTTTCTTTTCTGTAATTTTATCTTAAAACAGAGTTCAATTTTCACATTGCAGTTTAAATACGAAATTTTTATTTTTTATAACAAAATGAAATTAATTTCATATCCACTAAAATCCGTTTTTTCGTTTGTTTACAAAGTACGATCTTCGCAGAGATAATAGACCCGGCTTCTCAAGAAGTACAATCAAATCATGCATATAAATTTGCATTAATAAACTCATATTAACGTTTATTCAATGAATGATACCACCCGAAACAATTACCTCTATGGAGAACGATACTCCAAAATGTATAAATAATAAATATACATGTATAGTGTATAAATATACACGTATAATGTATAGTACCTCGAAATTGTTGTGTACTTAATATTTGCTATAGGTTATGATAATATTTTGATTTCTTATGAAGAACTGTTACTGTTAACCGTATTTTCGCTTTTCACACGCATCATTCAGTTTACAGGAAACGGTAATACTAGTCTCTCAATTTAGTTTGAAGTGGTTAATTTGTGTTGTGTATGTTTTTACATATTTTGTTGCAATTACATACATGCTGCACCTTATAAACAGGACAAGGCATTTAAAATTTTTAATCTAAAATTTTATTTTTAAATTGTTAATTTAAAATTTCAGCAGATGGAATTTTGAAAATTTGGTACATTGGGATTGTAGGGCTTTGAAATTTAGAATTTCAGAGGCATGGAATTTTGAAAATTTGGCATTTTTGAACTTTGAGACTTTGAGATTTTGGAAACTTGATACTTTGGGACTTTGAAACTTCATAAAATATCCATGGAAAATTCGATAACAGAAAATTTCTATGGTACGCCACTGTCGTTGGCGCCTTAAGCTATATCTTAGTTAGTAGTTAATTTAACCCTGCGCACAATATATTAAGAAACTACTGTAATACGTATACGTATTTCATGAATTACATATTTTATATGAAATTTCAGATAAATTCAATGTGACAAATTAGAAAACCATAGCTTATTGATAAAGCATGAATATGTAACATTGTTTCTGAATCTTTTTTGTGTAATTATTTGTATGAAGTATCATTATACCAGGAAGTCGTAGTTGTATCACACATATAAATATTGCATTATAAATATGGTCATATGTAAAAAATACATAAACAAATTCAATGGTCTAAATAACCCGCAGTGAAAACGTATATTATTCTGAATAAAACAATAAATACAAACAAATTATATTGATTGTCAGTATCAAACTGTGTTAGATACATAATTGCATAATATAATCAAAAAGTAAGTAAAGTATTGTGATTAAATTAATGTACGAATTTAATCTGATAATAAAAATTATCTGTCTGTAATAGCGTTTGATAAATTGTAATATTTGTCCCATTTTTTGACTTGCAATAAATAATTTTTGTAAATATATGTGTTTAATTTCTCAAATAAAAGTTGCAGATGTTCAACTTTGGAAATGATTTAGATATTTACACTTGCAACTATTTAGTCTGTTTTATCATATAATAGTTCTGTAGACACTTCCAAACAAAGTAATATAATTTGTTATTACATTGTAAACAGTTCAATAGTGTTATGAAACTAAGATCGAAGTTCAGTAAAATGAAAAGAACATCAAGGCTGCCTAATTTGTATACACGAGGAAATGCTTAGTCATTGTTTAGAATCTACTTTTCCTGACAATGTTTACTAGAAATGTCCTAATTTCTTATCTAAATATTTTTTTTTCTTATTTCCACCAAACGACGTTAGGTTCCCTTATCGGTAGATATGTTATATCTTCTTTGGTTATGATGCACGCGACTTAAGGGGGGCAATGCCTTTAGAATCTTAAAAAATTGAAAAATTTTTGTTTTCTATAAAATCTTAGTGCAACATCTCAAAAATATAGTGTCAAAATTTTAAAGCGTAATACGGAGCCCTTTTGAAGTTATGGCCGATTATCGTGACTCATGTCTGTTATCGCGCCGCAGATATTCACGCGCTCGGTGCGGAGGGCTATGTAGCAGATTTATTATTATCACGCCATTGCTGTGTTTGAAATTTTGTATTTTTACGGGGAATGAGCTTATAGAGAAAAATGAATTTTACGTGTAAGCCGAAGGATTATTATATGGCGCAGGAATCGTAGATTAGTTGGTAAATCATTGAAGTTATTCAGGTTTTACTTATCGAAACTTTAAACGCATTTTTCTCAAAACTACGTTTTTAAAATTGGCGTGACTGATAACTCAAAAACTAGTTTATCAATCGCGCTTAAATTTTTTGTACATATCCACGACAATACTATCTAACATATGAACCTAAATGTACGAAATAAATTTAACATTAAAGTCCTTTTTTACTGCAAAATATTGCGAAAATTTTCAGTAAAATTCAAAGTTTTTCTTTAAAAGCGCGCCATCTCTTCAATTTTCCATATTTTTCACATTTCTTAGGTTCATCTACTAACTGTGAATGTTAACAATCGAAACATCGTTTGCAAACTTGTTTCAGACCAATGTAACTAAAGCTAGAAGTCAAGCCGTTTTACGAGACGCGCCGAAACACTTCCAGGAAAGACTATCATAATTCCGCCATTTTTAAATATAAAAAAAAAAAAGAAAATATGTTGTAATAGGCAATAGTTATACTAAATTATACCTGAAATTTCGAAAATACAAGACAAAGATATCCTATACAAAAAAATTTACAAATATCAGCTTATTTTCATCTATCTAAAGGTATTGCCCCCCTTAATTCACCCGGTTACTATCATGTGCTATTTTCTTATTTAAAACAATAAAAGTGACATTTTTATTTTAATTCTTGAATTATATGTAATTTAAATGATTTTATTTAAAAGCAAATATTTTTTATTTTAACCTAACAAGAATGTGAATAATAATGGTGAACAATTATAACTGAATTATTCTAATTGTTATATTTTCTAAGAAACAATACGCTAAATTAATCTTTCTTCAATTAATTTAAATTAATCATTCTTTTTAGTTAAAAAAATCTTACTAAAAAAAATTAGAATTTCATTTACGTCAATTATGAAAAATATCTATTTAAATGGGTATTTTTTTATTTTCGGTATGTGTACCAATATAAAATTGTGTTCATTTACAAGTAAAGGTTATTTAATGTTACTTATAACCTAAGTAATCTGTGAGTCCAAAGAAAGAAGTTCATTTAATATCTATTTTTATAATCCAAAATAATCTGTATAATTAACAAACTAAACAGTTTAACTCTTCTATGAAGTTTCAAATTTAGATGGACTTTAGTGTCGCCATTTTATTAAATTTGTAAATGTAACATTTTTAGTTTAAAGACTCGATTAGATTACTTTTATAAATTTTCTAATAATTACATCAACTTAAAACATGCTTAATTTAGAAATTGTAGGAGTCTCTGCAGTTTCTAGGAGAGTTAAGATTTAAATTCATTTTCCGCTTAAAAATGTGGTGTGAACATACCTGTATGTCAGGATCTTGCATTCTATCTGCGAACTTTGAAAAATCTTTGATAAGAACATCTTTCATTAATTCCGGGTCTTTAACGAGTAAAATTGGGATGTGACCACTAAACATTCCTATCAATGGTTCATCCCTGAACTCGTAATAAGCTTTAACGAAACAATCGTTGACTGATATTTTTCCAAGAAACACATCCTTGAAGTTGCCCAAAAAGGGAATTGGTTTCGGTCCTTTCACACCTCGTTTTTTCCAGAATTCCAAAGCGGATTTGGAATAATAGTACAGCAGAAATAATATTGCTGCCAACAATCCAAGAGTTTCAAACATTAACGAAGGCATCTTCGCGAATTTCAATACAACTTTAGCACTCAGTTAAATGAAACACTGTATAAATGTAAACTCGAATGTCCGCGAACACCGTTAGAACTACGAAACGACTATGTTGCTCTTAATACGCTGCACTGTTCTGTTGTGTCCCACAACTTCATTCGATCTACAAGTTTTCACGTTGACGCCTTCCTTTTACCATCTACTGAGTTGGTGGGATGACTGGCAACTCTCGGTAATCGAACATCTATTCAGTGTCTTCAGTGTCATTACTTGCTGAATGACTTTCACATAGAATTGTGATTGCATGCATTACTTGTCTATTTATATCAGTTGAAGATTGTTTAGGGTTTAAAGTTTCGATGTTCTACCGTTACATCGGTTTGTTATGTTCACTAAGATAAATATTTGTCGTTAAATTTTCCATGATTTTATTTATCTTTATCTATTTCTGGATCTTTCGTATTGAAGGACACGCAAAGATTAAGTTACATTGCTTATTGGGTTTGCCTTGTTCATATTTGAATTGGATTAAATATTCCGTACATAGCAGATTTATACGTTATCATCGAAGGACGATATCAATGAAGAATTGTGAAACTAACAAACAAATTTTCCAAAACGATGCAATGTCGAATTCCTAATATTGAAATTAGCAAACCGATCAAATGACCGTTTTATATGTTTCTTATTTTAACACGCTGAGTACCACGTCCACCATTTTGGGGAAACATGAATTTTTACATAGGTACATCATTTATTTTATTAAAAGGCATTTTGTATTATATGCTATAAATAATTTTGTTAGATATACAAGGATTTGCGTAATGAAAACGAGTTAAGTATCATAAAAATTGTTTACTAGATTACTTGAAAACAAATTTACTAATTGAAAGGATTTTACAGTATTAAATGGTGGCACTCAATGTGTTCAGTTAGAAAATTTGTTAACGTGAGTTTCTTAACATCTGTGTTAATTTTTATCAAAAGAATAAATATGTATATTGATTAACGTTTTGTTGTTTGTTTATTTATTTTACAATTCCATTTTTAATTTCATAGTAAGTACATATACGACGATGGGTTAATTTAAGTTACAATAAAATACCGGGTTATTTTAATAAAGTACTTTGACGCAATAAATCTCTTTAAATACGATTTTTTTACCACAATTAAAGAAACACATCAAGTTGTTTATAGGAGAAGCAGATTAACGATATTGAATTTTATACTAAAGAAAATATTGTAGTATACCAACATATTGTTTGTAATTATTGTAGTACACCATTTCTTAATTTTAGAGGTGCATTGATATGTACACTGAATTGCAAAATTAAATTTTACTATGCCTTGACATGTCGCATGCACAGTTCGATAGCAGGTATGATATCGCACGATATCATTTTTTAGCATCAATTCCAAGTTTTTTAAGGAAAAAATTATTTATTTTATTTTTACTAATATGTCTTTACTATAATATTAAATGTAAAAGTTTTATTATGGTTGTACTCTATACATATTAGTTCGCTTTAGGCCCGCTGGGGATCTCTGCCCTCCAGATCACCCGTGAAGTGATGGTTTGATAAGTTTTTAGAGGTTTTAGCCCATTCTAAGAAAGTTTGATTCTCTGACAAAAAGTCCTATGTGACACGGTTTGGTCTGTACATTTTTATACACGAGTGAATGATCAAGATGGAGTTCTATAATATTTTGATATAATAACATTAAGAGAAATTTATTCTGCTTTAGCTGCAAAAGGTTTATTAAGAATTTCAGTTAAATTAATTTTCCCAATCATTTTTCGTTTAGTGGAACAATAATTCAATTGCTGGGGTATAAGGATAGTCGCTCGGTATATTGAGTGTGAATTGTGTACATCACAGCTTAACATGTCATATATACCATATACATATATGACATATACTATACCATGGTACATGATATCACTTATACTTTTGTATATAACTTGAAAATTTGTATTTTGAATTAATTTTTATTTTTATTTATATAGTTTCTTTATAAGAAAACGTATGACGTAGAGGAGAAGATTTAATATGTCTTACGTTCTACAGTCATTTAGAGCAAACAAGAAAAATGAAATAAGAGAAACAATGAGGAGAAGAAATACAATGTAATATAATATAACATATATAATATATCATATTATATTACACGAGATATTTATATATTATAAAAACATAAAATTTTAGAATTCGAGAAGATGGGCTAATAAATGTACTAAAAATGCTATGGAGGTTCTAAATATATCAATATTATATCATAATTTCCTATTCAATTTATACAACTGAAATAACCGTAATTAACCCCTTGCACTACAATATTGTGTCACACTCGTGACGCACACTACAGTTGGGATGTGACAAACCAGACTTATATTTTCACTGCAATTAAGTTTTTGTTTCAATTTTAATTATATGTAATCTGTATATTCAAGGATCGCTGAATATAATACAATACAATAATTAGCTAGATGTGAATTACGCAACAGTATAAAAAATTATAGGTTAAGGGGTTAATGCGATCTTGTTCAGTATAAATTAAAGAGTAGTTTTTTAGACGAGTTAAAAGCATATTCGAAGAGAAAAGTTAGATCATCATTGGGAAAGATACTACACCCTTTAATATTTTACAAAAGAGAACAACATCGATCATTTTTCTTCTATTATGTTGCGTAGTTTTCGACGAGATATAGAGTAGAAACTCAGCACAAATCTGATCTCTTCTACAAGCTATCAAATGACATATCACAAGTCGAAGTTGATTTAGGGTGATTTTTTATGGAAAACAATTTCTCGAAACTGTAGAAATTTTAACACGATTACAACTAACATGTAAATACACTGCAAAGTGACGTATTGAGTCCAGGTAAAGACGTATTATATACATACATGTCTAATATTCTATACCTTGGTTTGTTTTTATTTGTTGTACTATTTGTACTTGATATGTTATTATGGACGCTATCTTCGTTACCTTCGACGTATAAAAGTTTGTATCTTTCCCGCCTTTCGGCTATTATCTACTTTAATTTATCTTTAAGATCCATTTAACTATTACGCGTTCAATTTGATTAAAAAATCTGACAGGTTAGGTTAGTGTCAGATTATATTCGGGATACGAGTGCTGTCCATGGATAAGGCCCTTCCTTCATCTGCACAATGAACTTTTAAACAATGCTTTCAATCAATAGCAATCAATTCTTACGATATATTACTGTGATCAAAAAATTTTTCATTTAAATTTCGCGGGTACCATAAAATCATGAAATTATTTTTTGTGTAGATTAGTAGTACTGTCTTTGATATCTATGCATAGTTTTATGTTAATATATTCAATTGCTACAGAGCTACACGTGTTTTTGTAAACATACAAAGTGAGTTTTTCGATTTTTACTATGTCTGATTTTGTTAAGCAAAGAATTTGCATTAAATTTTGTTTAGGGAATGAATATTCTGCCGCGGAAACTTTGTGGATGTTGCAGAAGGGCTTTGGTGACAAGGCTATGTCGCAAAAAAATATTTACAAGTTGTACAAACATTTCAAAAAATGCCAAGTCCGAGTTCAAGACAAATAGCGCTCTGGACGAACCATCAAGATGTATTGGTGAATGGCACGTGAAGGAAATCGAAGATTTGGTGCTTGGAAATCGTCGATTGACAATTAGAGATCTTGTTGTTGCTGCGGACATCTCATTTGGATCAACCGAAACCATTTTAAAAGATGTTTTGTGCCTCTATCTCGTAAATTCCGCGTGGGACGATACTGCGCCGTCCCACACTGCATTGGTTCTTCGAGATCATTGCACCAAAACATCGACCCATATCGTTCCACAACAACCGTATTCGCCTTATTTGGCACCGTGCGACTTCTGGCTGTTTAACAAACTCAAAGAACTGTGTCTGGGACACCGTTTCGAATCGACTGATGAGATAAAAGCCAAATCGAAGAAAGTATTGAAGGCCATCCAGGAAAAGTACTTGTTTGACTGTTTCGAGGATTGGAAAAAACGTTGGCATAAGTGTATTGTTTCGGATGGGGAATACTTTGAAAGTGATGAGATTGATTTAGAGGGTTAAATAAAAATTTTTCATTTTATAAACAAATTCACACTACTTTTTGATCACAGTAGTATACATACTTTATTGTAACTACATTAGTGGAATCTATCCGTAATCTACCTTCAGTATACAACAATTTTTTAATACAAAATGAACATCGATTTACAAGAAGAATGCAAGGCCTTGCCCCCGTTAATGTAGTTTGAACTTTGTGTTTCAGTTTATACAGATGTACCATTATAAGAGATACTTAGTAATGTTTTAAATATTTATGACTGTAGTTTTTTCATTTTTCATATTTTTACGGAATAAGTATGCTATCCATCAGGGTTCGATACTTCCGGAATGAGAAAATTTGTTTGTTAATTAAACTTTTCTTATATATTTATCCTATTATAATACCATTATTTATTGTTCACACGTGCAATATAATGTAATTTAATATAATATTATTTGTTATGTTATATTACTACATTTTAATATGAAACCGCGTATTTAATTTTAAATGAAATATCTTATAACGACTTCACCTCTCGTTGCATAAGATAATTCGAAAATGAATTTATCATTATCATTGGTATCTTCCTTGATACTCACACTTACTTCATGCGTGAAACACGATTTTCATATTATGCTCCATTATTTTCAGCCACGGTTAATACGGAGTATTTTAATTCATTATTTATTATATCCGTTTATTATGTATATTATTTATTACAGTTATTTTGATAGATATTTTATACAAAATTAAATATGTGCTTTTGCGTGTGAAGAGCAGTAATATCATAATGAATAATGATATTTCAGTAGGATAAATAAGAAAGTTTAATTGATAGAGAAAGATTCTTATCTACGAAAAATCGAAATCCTGATTAATAGTGTATTATTCCGGTATGTTACTGCTACGCGACAAAACTATTTGATGCTCTTCGGAATTAAAACCAAGAAATTATTGAATATTTGCCCATGTAATGTTATATTTCTATAAAATTAAACTTAACAATACATAAAGTTCGAGCTAAATCAACAATTCCAAGATCCTATATTCACCTTGTAGAACCTCTTGGAGGTAAATCGAGAGAGTGTCTTCGACACCATAAGATCATCAGAATTGTCTCAAAAAGTGAGTAGAAACAATAGAAAAATTTGACTTTTGGACAAATTGAATCTCAAACCAGAATTTTTTAAATTCTGTTGCAGACATTCGATGCATATCTTCAGAGAATTTTCTAACTCTAATTTCAAATTCTAGGTTCTTAGGTTATTTAACACGATGATTTGCACATGACCATAGACATATGTCCGCTCATCACAAGATGACGATCTTTTGCAGTAGGAACACTTAGATTCTTATGTAGTTTCAGTGCGTAATTTTGTGCAAAAGTTATACCTAAAAATCAAATCCAAAAACCGGGAAAGTGGATTTGCTTCTCTGAATTCCTAGAGTTCATTTTGTCATGAGCATATTAGTATATTAGCATAGCATATTATAATAGGGTAACAGTTTCGGGTCTATATTTGATTAAATGGAGACATACATTATACAGTCACTGGCCATCGAATTAGGACCACGTACTGTCACAGACGCTGACAATGCGCATTCCTTAAACGCAAGGAATCAGAATACATATTAGGAGTAATATACACATATAGAGCGAACGTGCTGCGGTGCAGAGTCTAATAGACATACGCGAAGCAATAGTTTCAGGTAGTGTGTTAATTCCGAAATTGTATAAATAATTAATAAATAAAAAAGTGGTATTTGTTGTTGAAGTGTTTCAACGGGAAACCATTGCTTTAAAAAAATTGTGTTCTTCACTGAGGACACAGAATAGAGATACCAGAGGCGACACTCTCTGTCGGCACCTTTGATAATTTCTGATAAGAAAAATAAGAAAAAAAGATAATTTAAAATGAGAAATCTAAGAACTGCCATTTTTACGGGATCCGTAAACTTACTGTTAAAAAGTAGTTGAAAGTAATGTAATTTATAAAATATATAATTACAAAATGTTCTGTTACATTTATAAACAGTATATGAGATTCACAAAATAATTTCGAACTCCCTCTAATTTATTTTTGACTCTATTTTGTTGTAGATGTATTCTGTAATATGTAATCCTTGATGTACCCAGGGTTTGACTGCAATCCTCTCAACACGAAGAAATGTAGGAAATATAGTTTTCTGTGATCCTCCTGTGTAATACATGTGTAACATCCCTGGGGAATTTTTTCGTTTTTTTTATCTTTCTTTCGCTCTCAGAACTATCCCGCTACTAAGATATTTCATTTCCTTAAAGATATTTCGATTTCTATTATCGACCGTATTTTTCTATTACCGACCGCGGCAATTAGATACATCAATTACCATCAAATTTGGGTTAAACTGTCGGTAACATATATATATATATATATATATTTCTCGACTTACAAACATTATATTATTAAATAATTATTAGGTCGAACAAACGTATGAGCTGCTTAGTCAAATGTTAAGTTCAATTATTAATTATCAGATTCATTTATCATTTCGTCTGTTTAAATAAATAATGTATTATAAGAATTTTGTATAGAATATTCCACGCGTTGCGATAATAGCTCAAGACTCGTAGAAAGAATACGCTGTATTAGAAAGGATAGAATATATACATATTTTTCATTAACAATGATATTAAATATGAAAGCTATTAAATAACTATTTGTTGAATTAAAATGTAGGAAAACTAATTCAATCATATGTTAAGCTGAATCGTTAACGGCCAAATATGCATATTATTCTATTTGAATAGATAATGCATTGTAAATAATGTATTGTAATTAATGTATTGTAAATATTTTGTACGGAAGATTCCGAAATGCTACGTGCCTACGTGACACAACAATAGACAGGATTTCCAGGAATTGGCTCGCGATCTCTAAAGAGAGATAGAATATATAATTTCAATTAACAGTATTATTGGTCATTAGAATCATTAATTAATCAAATCCATCAATATACAAAATTAGCAAATGTCATATTAAGTTTAATTCTCGATACTCAAAGTCAGATACTATTTTATTAATCTGAATGAATAATAAATTGTAATGTACAAGTCTCAGGAAAAATAAAAAGTTTCATTTTTGTATTAGGATTGTCCCACCGACATGTTACTGTTTTTTTACGTTGGTCGTTCGGACTCACTCGCTGTCCTTGTGTACGTTCGACAAAACATCTATGTAGGACCTATACGATATAATATGTACTTCAAAGTTCAGACCTGAGATATTCGTTTATAGCGAATTTTTATTGAACCAAGTTTCTATTTGCGTTAGAAAATGTAAAAGTTTCAAGAACTGTAAATATTATATTAATTCTAAATTCCAAAATTCCAGAATTCCAAAATTCCTATATTCCAAAATTCCTAAATTCCTAATTTTTTTAATTTCAGAACTTTTCAATTCCTAAATTTCTTAATTAAAAAATTTTAATTTAAATGAAATTTAAATAATATAATAATATAATAAATTTAAATTAAAATATTTAAATATTTAAAAATTAAAAAATTTAAAAGTTTAAAAATTTTAAAATTAAAAAATTTTAAAATTTAAAAATTAGAAAATTTAAAGATTTAAAAAATTCCGAATTTCCAAATTTCTAAATTTGTAAGTATCAAGTTTTGTAAATTCTGATCACTACGTGATGATCCCCCGTGAGTTGAGCTATATTTTCTTATAAAGAACATGAATAATGGAGATAAAATAGAAAAAATTATGTCAAGTAAGACTGCGTAAATTGAAATCACGGATGAATAGTTTACGTAAACGAAAAAATTGTATGTTGTGTAAAAAAGAACCGTGTAAGTTGAGGAACAAATATAATCGTTGAATGATATGCAAATAATTGTTGTTAATAAGAAAGAAGGACAAAGAATTAGAAGGTAAAAAATTAATAAGATGTTGTTACGTGCGGCGTGCGCGCGTATAAAGCCAGAAAAATATTTGCCCTAACAAAATCAATTGTAACCGGGTCTTTATGTTGTGTGGATTCGGAGATACGCTAGTCCCATACGGGCCCTTTCATTAGATCACTTTATGGAATAGTCAGGAAGCAATAAAGGAAAAGTTGTAATGAACAAATAACTCAAGGCATATAAAAGATTAAATTTTTATAAAAGAAATGTTTCAAGGATAGTGTATACAATATATTGCTATTCACAAATGGTTAATTTTTAAACGAAAGAAAATATTGGCGATGTTGACATTAATGTTACGCAATTCCGGAGTTGGAAGGATAAACAATTTTCAAATAACAACAAATTTAAGAATTTCCAGTTAGGGAAATCCCACAGTTAATTGTTAACTACTGGAAACTACTTGCCAAAAATATTCATACAAACTAGCTGGAAGAGTAAAGGAAAATATAACTCACCCAAATAAATGTGTTAGGTTAAATTTTGAAATTATATATATGTATCCCGAATATTCTGTAATGCCTCGATTCCTGAAGGAAGAAACACACACACAGTTAACCAATCCACCAGTTAGAACCTTAAAAACTGGACTATTATGAAATTAAACAAAATGAACTATAGAATTAGAAATAAAAATGAAGTAAATATAATAAACAAAATAAAATAAATTGATATTGAAATTGAAATTGGAAAAAATACGCGAAGATAGTCTTTGCCCTAACTTGTAACTTAAACAAAATTAATGACAAACTCGTCTCTAAACCACTTCACGGACCCCTGACACGCACCTCGCGATTGTACGTCGAAGAGTGTCGCAACTTGTACCTCTCGGAGAAGACCAGAGAGCCTAGTCCGAAATTGTTTACATTGCGTTGATATGCGCCTAACGAATTAGGCTGCGAGGCCAATGCGTAAGGGACCGTGATACGTTAATTAAGTGGTGGTGGGTGCATGTGCGTTCCTCCCTTGTCCAGTCCTTATCTTCCTCTCTTTCTATATAATTCCTTCCTTTACTCTCGAGCCATGGACTGATGTCTTATTAATTATTGAATAATCTTTACAATTATGTGGATTAATTGCGCTCGGTACCTTAACTATTGTAGGACTGACTGGCGTATAAATACTTACAATATCAGTACAATGCAGATCTATGAACAATTTCTATTGTAATTTACTGTCGCATCGTGGATCCACGAGAGACATTCCAGAACGCTTGGCGTTATCGGACCACACGAGCGCACTCTTTGTTTATATTGAGCGGTTCGAAGAAGTAAATTGATCTAAGATTTGGACCGTGGGACCATGTTGATTCCAAGGAAGGAATGTGCTATATTAACAATCTCAGTTTAGTTGCCAGAAGATAGTCTATCTAATAAACATTAAAAACCGTTACTGCGTACGATTAGGGTGTTCCCAGAATGCAGTGTGCATTATCGATACGCATCCGGTCGGTGAAAACTACAAAGGAAATTTTGAAAATATTTCTGTTCGGAACGTAACAATGTTAAACTAAATAATTATTAAATATTCTAGAATTCTTATTTTACCGAATCGGTAGACATAAATAAGACTTCAGTTTAAAAACTTCATGAAATAATACAAGATTACTTCCATAAATTTTCAAATAATTATATTAATATACGTTAGAGAATATGTAGCGCATTCGCGAATGCGTTTTTTACAAAAAAAAACGTAGCCCAAACATACCTTTGTATTAGAACTTTTAAATCTGTCGGTGAACTTTGAGAAATCTTTAATTAGAACATCTTTTATTAAGTCTAGGTCCCTCACAATTAAAATTGGTAAGTGGCCACTATGCAGTCCTATCAACGGTTCATCTTTGAATTCGTAATAAGCTCTAACGAAACAGTCATTGAATGATGATTTTGCAAAATATAAGTCCTTGAAGGTGCCAAAAAAGGAACAGGATTCGCTCCTTTCACTCCTCGTTTTTGCCAATATTACAAGCTAGATTTGCTATAATAGTACAGCGAAAACAACACTGTAGCAGCGAATGCAAGAGTCTCAAACATTGGCCAAGACATCTTTAGAAGATTAAATAAAAATTTAGCACTCATTGTCAGTTAAATGGATCACTACACGAACGCGAACTATGGTATAGTAATATGTACTTGAACAAGACTTATAAAATTACTATGTTATACTTGATATGTCGTTCTGTCTGATTTCACAGTTTCAGTAAATCTATAAAGTTATGCATCGCTGTTTCCCTTTTATTATCTGCTGTGCTGAACGGTAGCTCACGTAATTCGTCACATATATAATTTCATAACTTATTAGAGAAATTTTCATTCTTATACACAGTTGTAATTGCGTGAAGAGCTACTATATGGTATAGAAACTATTATAGTAATAGTATAGTGATAGTACAATACCTATTAGTATAAATAGTCACTATTTATACGTATTCAAGGTACTTAGACTCTAGACATTCCTGTTCACGAATTCTAACTGAACCTTATTTAATATCTGTATAGTAATATGTATGAACAATAGAAAAAGTAATAAATATTTCAATTGCATTGAGGACATGGATGTGAAATAATAAGTGGAGCTTTTAACAATCATTAAATATATTCTTAACGAAGTACATAATACAGAAACAGAACGGTATGAAATGACTCAGCGATTCAGTGAGCGTATTATGTAGAGTCCACATAAAATTACGCCTGTCTTGAGTGGTGCGATGTTCAGAGTTTTTATCTTTAACAAGGGAACATATCCAACCGGGACACACCGATTTTAATGAAACTTATGTGAAAAATAGTTCTCAAGAAAATATTTGACACGTATTTTTTTATATCGGCAATCGTGCACATTGAAGGGGTGATAATAGCCCTCAAAGTTAAGGGCTGAAATCATATTTTTGAGAATATCTCAGGAATTAAAGGAGATAATTGGAATCTTTTTTTTTTTTCAAGGGGCTATTATCACCCCTTCAATGTGCACAATTGCCGATATAAAAAAATACGTGTCAAATATTTTCTTGAGAACTATTTTTCACATAAGTTTCATTAAAATCGGTGTGTCCCGGTTGGATATGTTCCCTTGTAAGGTATATGAAAAAAAAAATCTCTAAGGTATATGATCAATTCACGGAAGATGTTAAAATAACACTCTTCTAGTTTTTCTTCTGGTTTTTCTTTTTCATGCCACTTGTTCAAAAATGTCCTGATAGTTTCATTAAACTGTTTTTCAGATACACATTCGGTCAGAGTTTAATTTTTGTCTATATCTGAATGAGTTCAGATGTAGAATGATCACCCCACAGAGTTGTTATTTTAACATCTTCCGTGAACTGATCATATATCTTAGGAATTTGATCAAATCCCTATTTTTATCATCTCCCTGTGACAGTGTCATTGATTACTCCAGAAACCTCGAAGCTTCTTTCGACTATATTGAATCACAGTTCTGGATCGCTGGGATAGAATTTTGGTATACGCACAGTGACCTGTTCGATCACTGGTGGAATTATTGTCTCATTTGCTCATGATGATAAAAGTTTTTCGTGAAATTCACTCACAGTCCGAATACAACTTCCTAAGAAAATATCACTGCACTGTTGTTATAACAACAACGATCAGGTCGGTGTCACCAAAGTGAGAATGTGAGTGTGAAATAATAAGTAGAGCATTTAACAATCACTCATTATGTTCTAAACAAAGTAACATAGAAACAAAACGGTATGAAATGACTCAGTGATTCAGTGAGCGTATAGATTTCGTACAAAATCATGACTGTTTCGAGTGGCGCGATGACTAGAGTTTTTATGCCCTTTTTCGAAAAGGGATAGAAATAAGAAAGGAAAAGGAGAGATATAGAACGGAAAGTTGGTCGGGTGGAAGAGAAGGTCGACGGAAAGCTTAGGCTCGTACAGATTTGGCTGCTAAATGTGCAATCTGACATTGACCAGACTTGCACGAAACCCTGGGGAAATTGAAGATTGCAGAATAGGCAGGAAGTGCTTAGAAATACTCAGGCAAAAGAGAAAGCTAGAAAAGTTTAGAAGAAAAGATAAATTACAAACAACGTAGTGGCGGGTACCGCCACAGAAGTATATATGTACATTATATTACAATTTTGTATTCCCAAATTTATTAAGATATGTAACCTAGCATATTCTCTTAGAATAGCTTTATACTATGCATTTTATCTATTGAATGTTATCAAGTAAGTGTTAAGTGTTCAATTTTCATTAGTATATTACAATACATATATTAAGTTTTTGTTA
This sequence comes from Megachile willughbiella, assembly GCA_945859595.2. Classification (NCBI taxonomy): domain Eukaryota; kingdom Metazoa; phylum Arthropoda; class Insecta; order Hymenoptera; family Megachilidae; genus Megachile; species Megachile willughbiella. Next base: position 4,446,861 of record OX243798.1, read on the forward strand.
ACCTATCATAGGAAACGTATGTGTTATCTAGTAAATAAATATTTATCTCATATCTCTGCTAAAATTGTGCGCAAATACATGCATTGACTATTAAGTGAATACATTTATTAAACTTCGCGATTTTAATATCACATATTAAGCATGATACTAATGAAGTTCGAAGAGTAAAGTGGAGAATACAAGTCAGTAAGTCATCACAACTCATAATTTATAATTTTGCAGTTCAAGTCGATTATGGCGCGAAAATATTACATTAAAAATAGTATTAACACAGCATTACTACTCTAAAGTATAACGTATAATAATTATATTGACTTTGTTTAAATTTACAATTTCACAATGAAATTAATATAGCACCAAAACATTAAATAAAACTAAAACTTGGGAAATAAAAATTTGTTAATAACAATAAAACCTATTTAAATTGAAAATGCACTAAAAGAAACGAAACAATAAAAGTAAAGGAAAATTATCATTGATCATTATAAACGCGTTAATTTTGCGTTAATTTGAATTTTTGTGCATCTGCTAATATAAACTTTTCGAAGTTGACGTCAAATTTTATGAAAAAGTACTAATTCAAATTCTTTGCACATAACGTATGCAAGAATTGTCTTAAAAAATAATAAATATGCCGTCAAATTCTTACATAGGTTAATAAAATCTCTGACTGCGAGAATTACATTTCAATCGTTTAAATTTGGAACCATTTGAAAAGTTGATACTAGTAGTTTAAAATAGAATTCGAATTAACACAAACATTGGTTCGGTAACATAATTATAATTATGCATTAATTTAATATTCTACTCCCGTTAATATTCTTTTAAATCGTGTTTATTTTTATCAACAAATTTATATTTACGAGGAAATTTACAATCAAGCACATATCGAATCTCAATTTGCACAACCTTTGATTCACACAAAGTTTGAATACAATTTTAAAGATTGTAATCATCATTCGTCAAATTGACTAATGCTTCTTTTTTGAGCAAGAAATAACCATCAATACCATTTTATTTTCAAATCTTTGTCATCTTTAGATATATTTCGTGCGTTGGTTGTAAAAAAAATAGTGGCTTGGGGTCTCTGTTATACTTAATGGTTTTGTCACATAAATCAATTTTAAAATTTGAACAAATCTTGATCATCGCTATCTTCGACTGAATCTTGGCAAATCTTGCACCTAAATTGAGAAACGAATTGATTAGAATAACATTGGATTTTATTTCACTTTTAAACTGTAATCAAACTATATCTTACCAATACAATTTCTTGGACCATCTCCGAACGGTATGTAGAACATAGGATGTCTGAGCCTCGCATTTTCATCAAGAAATCTGTTAGGATCAAAAGTTTCCGGTTCTGAATAAATATCGGGATCCATATGAATAGCTTCAACGGGCACAATTACATGTTGTCCTTTCGGAATGGTGACTTTTGTATTCGAAAACGTGTAATCGTTCATTGCTGTTCTGGTTAACCATAATAGTACTGGATACTTTCTTAATGTTTCTGTAAAAGGCAACAGATTTGTATATTATTAATATCCCATATTTAATATAATTATTATCTATGTTATAATAAATGTGTTAATTCAGTAAACATATATTCTTATCTGTCAATATATGTATACATTTAATAATTTAATAAGTAAATGTGTTTGATATAATTATACTTAAATGTGTATTAATAAAAGCGCATACATATGTAATAACATTGTAGCAATGTCTGGAATACGAATATATTTACTTAAAATTAAAAGTCATTTTTATTTCGAATATCGGAGTCTATTAGAACATATAAAGAATATTTTGGAAAAGAAATCATGACAAAATATTATTTTTTGGTTTCAAAATCCTGGCATAACCACATCTCTTTTTTCCACATCTTTTTAAATCAAATATCCTCGTCTCTCCTGACCAATACACTATAAGATAAACAAGGATCGCCGGAGCTTATCAATTTTCTGACAGAGGTCCGAAAAGTCCTAAAAAATTATACTCGGAACATTCAGTCACCAGAATTGACCCTTAATATAAGTATTCATATTGTTGAACGTATTAGTTACGTTGGTATAGGCAGAGTTTAGTATATTGTACCAGAAGATTTTTGCAAATTAATAAATACTCGAAGTTAAAGTGATTTATTGATTATTCTCCTGCTAGTCATTAATTCCAAATTTTATGTTAATCAAAAGGAACTACTTTTCGAAAATAGTTCTAATATTAACACCACGTAAAGTAACACAACGATAAAATTGAAATCTTATAAATTATAATCAAAAAGTCCACGCTTTAATGAAATGATTCTTCTCCTGTATGACGTCTTACGTGTAAATGTTGCATGGACGTTTTTAACTGTTATTTCATGTGGTACCACATTTTACTATTAATAGTATGATTTACAAAATATAAACTGCATAATACCATTCATGACTGCATCCAAATATTTCATTTCCTTTAAATTTTCGAAGTTGATTTCTCCATTGTGACGTTGTAGAACTTCCTTAATTTCTGTTCTAAGCTTGTCTTGAATCGACTGGTTGAATGCTAGCTCATATAAAGCATGAGTGACTGTTATGGAGGATGTTTCAAAACCAGCAGCGAAGAAGACGAACGCTTGCGCAGCCAAGAAAATGTCAGACAATGCTGTACAAATAAATAAAATTTTGTTTTGAGAGGACGTGAAATGTTATATGATGTTCTGTCTACGTTATAGCAACTAATACAGTCCTTGGCCATAGAATTAGAACCACTACAAATTTTCAGCATTTTTCACGTTTTCCGTAAAATTGATAGGCCTGTTCAAATTTTAATGATATAATTTATTAGCTACTAACATGATACATTATTATTGTACATAACATTATTAATACATGTTAATCTTGTATTTCTATCCTTTGCTTTTACCCTTTGTTTTTATATCTTTTTTATGTCTTTGTTATTTTCACGAATATCTATAATTCTTGTTTTCAACACAGATAATGTGGTGCTTGGAGAGTTGTAAACTAGTCTTTTGAGTATTTTCCATTCACCAAATTTGACTCATCATCCACACAATTTGATTATTATCACGATAGTAATAAATCGTTTGTTATGTATATGTATATCATTATCAATATACTTAGTAATAATTTGCATGACCTAAGACAATTTTCCATGTATAATATAATGTTATACCCATAAAAGTGAAATTTTCATACGTGGTCCTAATTCGATGGCCAGGGAGTGTAGATAAAACACGTGAAATGCAGCGTTATCTATCTACCGATATTACCAAAACTGTTTCATTGCAAAAAGAAAGACATACTTAAAAAAACAAATATGATAAATAGATTAATATAATCGAAATTTAGAATTTTAGAAACTTAGAAATTGGAGGGTGTACGTTTGAGAATTTTGCATTTTGATATTTGGAAATTTGGAAATTTGATAATTTGGCAATTTGGGAACATGGGAATATGTCAGTTTAGGAATTTAGAAACTTTGAAATTGAAGTTGTAAAATTTTAGAATTTTAGAAATGTTTAAATTGGGGATTTGGGAATTTGAGGACTTAAAAATTCGATGACGTAGACATTTTAAAAGTTCGTGATTTCGACATATAGGAATTTGGGTATTTGGGGTTTTGGAAATTTAGAAATTTGGGAATTTGTGAATACGAGAGTTTGGCAATTTTTTAATTAGGTTTTGGAAATTTGGAGATTCGAAGATATTTCTACAATGTCTCCAAAAGAATTTGAGAAGTTGGAACCTCAAGAGTTGCGTAATTTGTGAATTTAGAAATTTGGACATCGAGAAATTTCGGAATTTGGAATTTTTTACTTTGCAATTATTGAATTTTGAGAATTTGAAAATTTTGAAATTTGGGATGTCAGGGATTGGGGAATTTGGGATTTTATGAATTTGGGAGCATGAGATATAGGGAACTTAAAAATTTGTAAATTTAAGAACTTCATAAATTAAGAAATTTGTAAATTTATAAATTTAAGAATTTTATAAATTAAGGAATTTGTAAATTTGTTGATTAGAGGAACTTGTGGTAATTGTAAATTCAGAAATTTAGAAATTTTAAAATTGCAAATTTCACAAGTGCAAAATACAAAAATTTGAAAACTTTTACTTTGGATGTTCAAAAACTTGAAAGTTTCTAACATATGCTGTACACAACATCTTAAAGCAAAGGTAGAAACAGTGATTCTGTCGTTATACATACATAGAACCTAGAGTATGTGCATTCATTCCGTAACTGATCTGTGACGATGTTACGAGGGATGTCCGATTACTAAGGTACGTTTTAATGGAACGCCGCCTACATTGCTCCGATGAGGTTGAAACTTGCACGCATTTTAAATGCACATATGTACTGCATAGGTGGCTATGGTCATTGCCTTAGGTTCACTACAATGTGTCCAATGACAGCTGCAAAATGTTAGTTCCGATCGAAATAAGTCTACTCCAAGTCTGAAGTGCGAGCGGTCATTCGTTTTTTGCATGTAAATAATGAAACACCACCCGATAGTTCAGACCTGGCTCCTTCCGATTTTCATTTGTTTTGGCCGTTGAAGTCTCATTTCTTGGGTAAAAGGTTTGAAGACGACGATGAACTTCAAGATGAAGTTAAGCAGTTTTTTTTAAAATCTCTTTTACGAAGAGGGTATACAGAAGCTTGTGCCTCGTTAGGACAAAGTGGCAATTATGTTGAAAAATAGCTAACATCTCGCGCCTTTACTTACAATTAGTGTATGTTAGATTTCTATAAATAAAATAGTTTATCTGTAATTCTCAAATGTACCTTAGTAACCGAACATCGCTCGTAGTAGCGTGAACGAAGAAGATAATGTCACGTAAGGAAACATAGCTTACGTTCGTTGCTAATTTTTCGTGAATCCTTTTTCAGCTCAACCAAAGCATCAATAAAGTCGTGCCTTTTAAAATTGTGTTCTATCCTATAGTTAATACTCTCATTGGTGATTCTTGTGAAGAAGTCTTCGACGTCCCTATCGATAATGAGTGGTCCAATGAGGTTAAGTAGGAATGGGTAATCTCTCAGTCTATCTCTAATGACAGATTTCCAATTTGTTTGGAAGATTCTTCTGCCCATTTCACGAAATTCGCTGTCTTCTGCTGCTAGTGCGTTCATCTCTATCCCAAACGCACAAGAACCGATTACATCAGTGGTGAATTTTGCACAAATCTCACGACATGGGACGTATTCGCCTTTCTCAACTAATTTAATTAGGTACTGTTCAAAGTGATTTCCGCATTCCAGTAGCAAGTGAAACATTTCCTTCAGCTTTCCTGAAGTAAAAACAGGTGAAAGACAGGCCCTCAAAGGCTTCCATCTTTTTGCATCAAGACTGAAAAGATGTTCTGACATTCGTTCAACCTGTAAATTATAACACAGATAATTTAGATACAGTTCGTAAAAGTTGTAACCTCCGATTTTGTTGGAATTTTAATCAAAGCTCGTTTTTATTGAAAAAAGAAATTCTGTAAGAGAATATTTGGCGATAAGGCCTTCTTCGCCATACCCTTTCAAAGTTTAGAAAATTTTTATCGTGTATCTTCGAAAATATTGATTTTGGAGAAAAAAGTTTAAAGCAAAAAGTAAAGCTCCTGTAAAACTCCACAAGAAATGTTATATACATTTTTGACATACACTTATTACTTTGACAGTTATAAGTGAAATTAAATTATTACATATTTTTGTTTAAGCTTTGCCATATTAAATATAAGTCTAAAGTATACTAAAATTTGATAGAGAAAACAGCAAGTCCTATACAAGAGAGTATGTATTTCGAATCATAAATACAAATTTCTTTCTAAATTTTTTCTTCCTTGGCAATTCTATGATAAATCTGGATTATTATATATTAAAGTACAGACGTATATTTAAAACTTTCATTTTCATGACAGTTATAAATCATAATGCAAAACTGCATAAAAGAAAAAACACGTATTTTTAAGAGCCCTACAACTTTCGTTTGAAATATTTTTTTATATCGTTTTCATTTAATAAAATAAACGTAAAAAATATCAGTTTTTTTATTTTTCTGGTCGTCCTTTTATTATATTAGATTAATTTAGAGGTTGCTTATTTGCGCCATATTCTCTCATGTCAGATACTAATAAAAATCCGAAAAGTTATAATGAATAATCAAAATTAGAGTAAGTCACAGATGTACTATTACAGATTGAAAGTATAGGTAGCTGTACAATGTGTACATAGCTGTTTAGATGTTGTTTTTGTACTACCTACATAATATAACGGTAATGATTACATTTATCGGCTATATGTACATCGGCAAGCAAAGTTATCACTTTTTAAACATTAATTCCATAATCCGCTATTATTTGATAATACTGCTCTATAACTTTGTTGCTTCTTCAGATAATAAATAGTAGAATGTTCCCTTATCGTACAGATATCTAAAATTAAACTTTTAAATTCTGATGTATCAAGATTGTTGTGTATTGTTAACGGTGAATATCGTCACTTATTAGCGTCAATTTAAAGCTCATATGCTTTTATAATATGCGTTTATTGATATTACATAGTTTTTGGAACATTTTTTATTTTCCAATAAATAAAGAAATAAATAATATTTCCGTTTTTAATGAGTTTATTTATAAATAATTCCAGTAATTACCAGGTACTACATGTTTTATTAAGATTGTTATTATTAAGAAAATCTTATTATTAAGATTTTTATTCAAAACATATGAATAAAATAATAGATAAAGCAAAACTGCTACTTTGTTTTATGTGAAAATTGTAGTTTGTCTTCAATGAACTCATTTTTAAAATATTTTTTACATACGTTATAAACTGTAGATTTTTTTAATGCTAATGTGTCTGCAATACATCGCAACGTTTTGTTGTTTGTTGAACGAGAAATCATGAATGATCTAGTATTAATGTTTGCTAATGTTTATGTTATGCTAATGTTTACTACAATTACAAATATTTGTTACATTAACAATGTCAGCAAGATTGTAATTAAAACAGAACTGTATTTATTTTTTTATTTGTTACAACAAAGAGTAGTTTCAAATTCTTCTTCGCACCACTATGCACGTGTAAAGAGAATCCTCCTTTAGAAATCTTTTATTTCTACGAAAAGTAGGTCTACAAGATAGCTTTTGTAAACAGCGCTATATGGCAACCACCATTCTTTAGTAAATAAACTTAAGCTTTCCGCAACTAAATACTTTTCCAATTCTCTCTGATATAATTTGAAAATGTTTTTATACCTCAACCATGCAAATCGAAATATTAACGATATTAAGATGCAACAATTATTGAAAAATGAACAGTGAAAATATCACGAAATGTTTTCAGAATGTTCTCAATTTATATTAAACAGTTACATAATTTTTTTACATTCTTCTATTATTATCTAATTTATCACTTTAGTATTTTTGCTTGTCCTATCTTAAGCCTTATAATAGATGGCCTTTGTAGTGGGAAAATAAATAATAATCCAACAATAATTCCTGAGGATACAAAATAAATATAGCAGTTGAAAACAGCACATATTAGGTTGTATTCCTTTCTTTCGTGTGATTCATAGCACAAAATGGAAAACGTTCTGAAAACATTTTACGATGTTCCAATTTCTTTCTTTTAATAAAGAGATTACTTATTACTAACAATAATTAGTGTAAAAGAAATACTTCTTTTATATCACTTAATTTTCCTTCCGCGTATTGATTATGACAAAACTGAAATAAATTTTGAATTAAATGAAATTTTTTATTAAATTGAAATTTCATAAACAATTTAAAAATTCATCAAAATATTCACAAGGATATTTTATAGTAAAAAAAAGACTGTTTCAACAACTTCTTCATTAATTTAATAATTAATGGATGTAATAACTTAAATGTATTTATTAATAATGATGAAATCTAATATCAGTCAATATTCTTTATAAATTGTTGATGCCTTCGTATAGCGTGTTAAATTTAATTTGAATTGCGATAAGTATATGTATATGTAGCGTTATTACAAAGAACAGTTTATTACAGTTTATCAAAATTATTATTTATTTATTAACATATAAAATTCATTGTTGAATGAATGAAATAATTGTTCAAATCATATTCTTTATCGCAAAAAAATCTCACAAATATTTAAAAAAGAATTGAAAAATTTGATTTAAAAAAAAAGTGTCAGATACAACAAATTTTATTCCATATTCTCAACATAGATTTTTAAAAATCATCTCTTTTCTGATTGTACGACCAGTTATGGGATACCTTGTATGTGCAGGTAAAAAAGACTTATTTAAAGAATCTGGAGAAGCTAATAATATCTAACAAACATAGGTCTTTAATGTCTTTCTATATCTTATTTGATATCAAGAGTGTTTTCGTAATGCATTAAATACATATAAATATAAATAATAACTAGAAATTTTGTGAAACTGTTGTACGTATGTACCTATTGTATAGAAGCAACTCTAGCGCAAGTTTCTGTACTTGTAAATATTCCATACCTAATTTTATTTGTCATTGTAAATTATCAATCCTCCCAAATTACCATTGTGACATGTCTAATTTTTCATGCCTGCCTGCATCCGCGATAATGCTATTCTACTTCTGTCAATTATACATTCAACAATGATAAAACTTATTATCATCAAATCAAATACTCATAAATATTAGAATTTTATTTTACATCGAATGAATTGTTTTTAAGCCCTATGTTGATAAAAATCTTTTACTTTTCCCTGTAAGATATACAATGTTATTACAGGCATCCTTCGAATAACACGGTGCTTGAATTGCACGAAGGGTAAACCTTACGTTTAGGGGAGCAGCTCCGATAACTCTCCTGAGTAACATCCAAGAGGTTTTAGCCGACGCTTTTTATTAAGAAGTTATTAGCATATAACAATCATATTATAATTATTTTAAAATAGCAAATTTTAGAATATCAATTATGTAAAATAATTATATTCGTACTATAGGGTAGGGGAGGGACGAAGCCCACACCCCAAATAATATGGTCCGACCATATTGTAGTCCGATATTTCAAAGAATAAAAATATTTGAACTATTATAACATTCGTATTATATACAATCAAACACCGTATACATACTTCGATAAATATCTCTGGAGTCTCCGGTAATTTTTATATGTTATAAATTTGTTAATAAAAACTGAGAGGCAGCTAAAACTTCTCGGGAGATACTCAGGGGTGTAATCTTTATAAACTGTGTGAACGTCAAGGTCACATTCAGTATATGCGGATTGTAGTGTAATATTAATAAATTTTTAATAAAAATGAGCGACGGCTAAAACCTTCAGAGGATCATTCAGAAGAACGACCTTGACAACATACGTGAAGGTCAAAATCATCGGAACTGCCTCCCTTAAACATAAAGTTTACTATATAATGGGTGAATTGAGTAGAAAAGAACGTGTTTACAGGAAATACCTCGTTTCAAATAACACGGACTCAATCAACCGTGTTATTTAAGCGATGTCTGTATTACGTTTATTCTTATCGTAATCGTTTCAGAGAAAAGTTTCTAACTTTTCCTATCATTATTGGATAATGTAAGTAGATGCACGACAAACATGAGCATTTTTAACGCGTGTCACAGCAACTGGTTGATGGTAATTAGTTACTTTTGCAATTCCTCACCGATTTTGATGGTCTTGAAATATATCGTCAAGTTTGTTACGAGCCGGAGGGGTACAGCCGCGTGGCTGGGGACTGTATTAGGTTATGGTATTTGTTACTAGGCTAACTCAGGTTTTGTTAATTAACCTGAGCACCAAAGGAAAGTAAACGTGGGGATGAGCCGAAGTGTGGCTAATGCCGGGTGCTCCAGGATGTGATATGTGAACTAGCCGACGCGTCGGTGACGTATGGCTAACGCCGGGTGTCACAGGAAATGTTAGTATTAGAACTCGTAACGTAGATTTGACGGTATACCTCGAGCGATTAAGATATATCGACAGGTGGGTTGTTTGGACTTTGGTTATAATCAATTGAGGCAAAATTGAGTATAAAAAATGGACAATCAAATATATTATTTCCAAAACCGGGTTCTACAAGTATTTAAAGTGTACTTGTCGGTTAAGGTGACTCAAATACGCAAAAGTTTAAATGTTACTTTGATTTAAATTTAACGAGTTTAATTTTAGTATCGACTCGGACAAAGTGTGAATCTAAACCTGCTTATTTTTAATTGAAAACGAGCGAAACGGGGACCCAAGAGTAAGTCAGTAAAATGCCTAACAGCAGATTATACGTTCTGTAGGGTTACAGCAATGCTCGACAGGGACTCTAACCCGATCTTGATTAAAAGAGACTTCTCTAACTTGACGCGATAACTCTAAATGAACTCGGACAGAGGTTCTTCGTTAGTCAACGTTCAAGAATTAACTGGGTCCTTGTACAGAAGTTATACGTTACTCTACGTACAAGGATTAACTGGGCCAGACACGTCTTCTCCACAGCCCTTTTTATACCCCAAAAATGATTGGAAAACGAGTGGTGGTGGAAACGGTGAGAACGGATTAACGCGACACTTTTCGTCTAACGAATTTTCATCGCGTTGGTCCGAAGGCGTTAGATATTCTGGGGCGAAGCCTAGTAAGGAAACCCTGATAGCTGGGAAAGCTAGGCAAGACTAAATTCTTTTTTTGCGGTGGTCCTTAACTATGCTCGAACAGTCAACTCCAAAATAGAAAACGGTCGGCGTACGTAACAAGTTCATTGTTCTGAATATTTTTTCTCTACAAATGTTATCGCTGTACGGCATTCGTTTTCAAGATATTCTCAAAAATAATTTTATTTAGCCTCGCGTTAAGTCGAAGATAAGTATTTATGGACTAAGAAGACGTCCTTCATTATATTAGCAGTTACCGATCTTGTTAATGTCAAAGATTACATTTTCACCTCCGGCTTAGGTTGTGGTTCATTCCATAAAACGTATAACTCTCGGCAAAAACTTCCGTAGTCAACAATTGTTTTTCATGCCAGATTAAGTTCATTTTATAGAAAAATTTGTGACGGTCTGATCATTAAATGGAATGGAATAAAATGACAGACATTTTGTTTGTATGCTGTAATCCTTAAATTGAACTGCTCGTTAAGACGTTTTTTATTTCGACTTTAAATATGAGATGTTAAATAACATGACAATATTAAGTTTTCTTGGTCAAAGGGCCTAGCCGAATAAGGTAGTCGAATGTGTCCTTGAGTCAAATGAAAAACCCAATACGTCAGTCGGTAGCATATCCAAAAAAAAAAACATCTCACACCAAGTTTCAACCCCCATCTCATCCGTGGGGGTAGTAAAAGGGAAAAAACGAAATTCCGGTTTTTGACCTATTTTGCCTATTTAATTTCGTACAAAAATTCTGAAACATTGAGGTCCACATAGCGCATATTATAGAATTTTTTCAGATTTTTTGATCGCAAATTGTAGTTGTGAAAAATCAAAAACCGAAAAACAATCGAAAAAAATGCGATTTTTTATAGAAGATGTCGGAGCACTACTTTTATATTAATGTGGTAGTTAGATATTGGTAAAACTATTATCCCCTAATTTTTTCAGATTTTTAGGTGAGTTACGCCGTAGTTAAAAAAATCAAAAACCGATATAATCATTTAAAAAAGTACTTTCCTTCCAAAGTATGCATGCCTTCTTTTCTCAGTATATTTGTTAAGTAATCTTAAATAGATTCACGTTCTTTCAGATTCATGGGATTTAAAATTGTGCTTTGCTATTAACACCAGTAAAGTCACCAACGTGAATTGTAATTCGTAACTTTTTTATTAAAAATAATCGTTATGAATAACTAGAATGATATTTAGGTTACTGATAACCATTATCGACGACGAGAAGTTTTTTCTATTACTGTTTAAGAGATACCGATGACAAAAATTTTGTCTTATATCCTATTTATGTTAAGTAGTATTATAAATATTTATACATATGTCAACAAATCACATGGAAAAATGACGTACTTATGGTTAGTATAACAATTGACATGAAAATATAACAAGAAACATATAACAATTGTAGCAATAATGTAACAATAAATGTAACAATTAATAACAATAACAATTTTTGCTGTGATATTGATTAGGGGACACTTAAAAAATACTTTTAGTCATCGATAACAGTTATCCGTCATCGAACTGAAATTTTGATCATTGATACTGATTATTAGTGACCAAAAAGAATTTCGATTTTTTATACTAGTTATATAATCAAAATTATTTCTGTCATTCATAATTATTGGCGTTAAGAAGAAATGTATAATCATTCATAATGATTATTCGTACCCAAAATCATTTTATTAAAGATTTTAATCGTTATATTATAATCAGTGAAATTTTAATTATGACAGTTATAATGCGTTGTAAAAATACATAAATACATGGATATTAATCTATTAAAAATAATCTAAATTAAAATGTAGATATGTTAATAAATATAAAATGATAATAAATATCAAATTTTAAGAAACGTACACGATTAGCTGGATACCAAAATGTGCATGCATTGAAATACGAATAATACGCATTTCAATTCATGATTTTTATAAAAAACAAAATTTAATAACAGTATACTAAGAATAAAATTAAATATTTGATGTGCACGAATGGTTTCAAATATAAATTGTATAAATATAATCACTAACTTTTATTATACACATATTTTATTTGAAAGCATTAAAAAAAACGAGTTAAATGTATTTTCTTGACTAAAACCTATGATCAAAACTTACTTTGTTAGGAGTGATTATTCTGTCAACGAAGTTTGGAAAGTCTTTAATAAGAACATCTTTAATTAAATCCGGGTCCTTCAAAACTAGATGCGGGATGTGACCACCAAAGACTCCAACCATCGGTTCATCCTTGTAGTCGTTGTAAGCTTTGACGAGACAATCGTTGATTGAAATTTTTCCGAGAAACACATCCTTAAAATTGCCCAAAAATGGAATAGGTTTCGGCCCCTTCACGCCTCGTTTTTCCCAAAATTGCAAAGCCGAAATGGAATAATAATAAAGTAGAAATAATATCACAGCAACGAGTGCAATAACCTCTAATATCGGAAAAGCCATCGTTGCAAATTGAAATTAAAATAGTTGAATCACTGCTCAAATGGAAACTTAAGTAGATACAATCGAAAATGAATGAACTGCGAAACTATACATCGTTCTTATTAGACTGCCTCACTACGGAATGACTAACGATCTCGTTCGAAGTGAATATATGGATAAGCCTATTGATGTTCCTCCTACATTATCTTTAGACCGGTAATGTGACTTGCAACTTATTATTGGAGAGTATCTTTACATGAACTCGAGATGAGATGAAAGAAGTTGTTTTGTTTATAGATATGCATCCAAAACATGTTTTTCCATAATTTCTTAATGTGTCATCGTTAATCGTTACATTCTGACGTTTTAATCTTGTGGTTGTTCTGTTTGACAAAATTTATTTTAACCCTCTGTTGCATATGGCCTGTAGTATTCAACAGATAAAATAAATATTAAATGTATCTCAAATGGCCAATGCTGATGTAAACAATACACTATATTTTCGTTAGTCAAGAAATAATTGTCTTAGTGATTATGAAAGTACAGTAAGTGATGTTTTTTATTTCCAAATGTTTGATTTTTTGTGTTTATGTTTATACAGAGAAGCATACCTTGGGATGCAAAATTTTATTGAAAAATTAGTTCAATTTACTACAAAATTATAGGGAAATGTGGTTTAAAAAAAAAGTGACTTATGCCAATAACAATAAACTTTGTTACAAACAACAGAACGTATCGATTTACTTTTCTTATTTATTACTATGTTTACTTATTCGTTGTAATTTTTGAAATATCCAACGTGTTACTAATTTCGTTGTTCATGTGTAACTATTATTTAAATGTTATTGGTCTTCGACTGCGAAAGATCTAATTTTGTTTGCTTTGAGAGCTTTAAAATGTTCTCGATAAATTGGAATATGAATATTGTAAAATAAACAAAATGATCATGTCCGAATATTGTTGGTTTGTGACTGAAATATGATGCAGGTAAGTATACATTTCCGTTTGTTTTTGTTTTCTGGATACCATCAATTATGTACATTTTAATATACATATGTACACCATTAAATAATTAAGTATATAATTACATATTCAGTCATTCAAATTACATATTTCTATAAGTATTATTAGATAAAAATGTTAAATAAAATTCCTTAAATCAATATAAATATAATAAAATATAATAACAAAATATGTAATAAATAATTATAATAAGTAATATAATATATGCTAATAAAAATGATAATGAATGATGAAATAAAGAAATAATTATGACGCAATTGATTTAAGCCGTCATTACCACAGTATCTACTGTGATTATCAAACTAAAAGTGATCGTTTAGTTATATAATGTCCAATTTCGTCATGAATTTTATCTGCAAATATTTTTCTTAATACGTTCTTATCCTTTCATAATTAACAATATATGACGTAAAATGAATTGATATAATTAAATATAAGTGAACCGTGTAATTTTTTAGAAGATTATTCTACACCATTTCCATAATCATCGATAAAATTGAGGCGTATTTTTTACCTTGCGAAAAAAGAGTTTTTAGAATATGGAATAATAATTATAAATTATGTAAATTATAAAAAAATTCGTGTAACAGAACAAAATTGGAGACAAGGAATCTGGAAAAAATAAATTATACTTAATTATTACTTAATTATAAGTATATACTTATACTTAACTATACTTAATTATATTTAACTAGTTATATTTGATTAAAACTTAATTATAACTTAATTATGCTTAATTACACTTTATTAATAAATTGTTTTAATGCATTTATGAAAAACATGTATTAATAAATTTATAAAAATGATAAAATTATATGTTAATAAATTTTGTTAATAAACTAGATATTAATTAGATATTTAGTAATAAAAAATAAGTGTAAAATAGTTAACTCGTTATTTGTTTCAACAAAGAATTATTCATTTAATGTTAACAATTTGGGTAAAATGTTTATTGGTAGTCACATTCATTGAACATTAAGCTGAATCCGATGAAAAGTGGTTGAATTTAATTACAATTTAATTAAATCTTTTACATTAATGGGAAATAAATTTCTATTATCACAAATGAAATACAATGATTCTGCGCATTTTAAGGAATAAAATAGTAGTAGCTGTTTCCTCGGAAATGATATGTTATTATCAAAAATACGTTGATAAGATAAGTGCATCGTCATCGTTAAAACGCATTTATATAGTTGAAATTAGTCTGTTTCATTTTCATCGTGTGATAGCTTATTCGAAAATTAATCATATAGAAACTGATCATCAGTACTATTTAGATAAATTGTTGCACATTAATGTTTAATAAAAGCTGAAATAGTGAAAAATAACAATAAAAATTTAAATTTATTTATCCCGTAAGTGATAATAGTGATAACAAATTACTCTAAGCGTAACAAAATAATAGTTACGATAAGGACAGTTGCAAATTTTTTGTTTGCAACATATGCAAATAGGTAAAG
Source organism: Megachile willughbiella (assembly GCA_945859595.2). NCBI lineage: Eukaryota > Metazoa > Arthropoda > Insecta > Hymenoptera > Megachilidae > Megachile > Megachile willughbiella. The sequence continues at coordinate 4,462,424 of OX243798.1, forward strand.
TAAACAATCAAGATCGTTACAGATTTTGCATGACTTAACAGTTATTAATCATTACGATTATGAATTTCTTCCTGAATTTAAGTGATCGTGGTCTTCGTTTATATACTTATTCAACTTGTCGGTTGTAACCGTACTGGTTACATATTTACAAGTACACCCTATATATATGTTTATCAATCTCAGCGGCAAGGGATACCCCTACTCCGGGCGCAAGCCATGATCATTGTCGCGAGGGTTACTACTTGTTAGAGTATTTGCCCCACTTCAAGATAATTTTGCGTGCGCATCGATCCCCTCTCAATAGCGATCGAAGGAGGTCGATGCAAGAATCAATTTGGATACTCTACGTCTGGCAGCGAACCAGTAAGGATCTCTCCAAATCTATTCAGCGAAAACGGTACGCGATCAGGAGGTCAAACCGACCTGATAACATAGACAAACCAGCTATTTACCCTCGACGCACACGCGCCTCAAACCGAGGAGTCACAGGTTCAAACCGAACTGTAGCACTGCTAGAATACGATTATTGAAATCCCTTTTTGGACGTGTACAGCGTAGTTGTCAAAACGAGAATTTTGATTGTAATAAAATAAATAGTTAAAGTCATTTAATTGTAAATTTCGCTGATAGAAGGAGACGGTGAGTAATTGTTGATTGAGAGTCAATTATCAATAGTAATCATCGACGATAATACCACAGTTGTACATAGCGACTGAGATTGTTTAATTATACATTTTGGCGTGGTACAACTCCCAGACTCATACAGGCAATTGAAGTGTCGCTCGGCCCACGTAAATTGTCCCGTCGTATCTTCTAATTGTACCTGTGTGCCCTTGTGAGGGATAGTCTCGCGGGTGTGGAATTGGATGATTTCTGCCACATTTGATTGGGCCCATGGCCAGACCACACTACTATGGGCCATAAAACCATTGCGCATGGTGTTGCGTGATCCCAGGAATTTGGGAAAAGCACAACCGTCTTTGGTAGGAACGTGTGGTAGAGTTGATGAGCGTATTGGGCGCCATATCGACTCGATCCCAAGGGTTTGCGTGACAGGGCCATCGCTCGAGGTGTCGGGCTTTGACCTAGTATCCAAGACGAGATCCTGGTGACCACACACCGCTTACCCTAAAAAGCCTCCATGGTACTACCCAATCCCAGAACTCTGGGTAACGGATGCCCTTGGTGTGCAGAATTGCGTGGAAGAGGTGTCGCGGTGAGTGCCCTCGGCGGTTCCCCATCAAACGCTGGAAGAGGAGTCTTCCTAACATGGGATTGTGCGTAGGGTAAAGGCACGGCCGTCGTATTTTGAGGTGTCGGAATGATGGACCCAGTCATTCTAGTATCCGAGACGAGTCCGTGATGCAGACCGCACGACTTTACTCTTAAAACTGTCGCTACGGAGCTACCCAATCTCAGGTTTCTGAGCAACGGATGCCACCGACAGAAATTGATGTGCGGTAGAGGAAACCCGCCCTTCGGGGCCACGCCCTCGACGATGACCTGCTAAACGTTGCTCGAGGTTCATTCTCGTTATCACAGGTACTAAGGGTGGCATTTGAAAGCCCCGCCGGGATGTGGACCGGCGCTATGCCAATTTGGGATGGACTCTTAGGGGCAGTGACCTTCGGGGTCTTGAATGGGGTGTTATGTTGTGTATACCCGACCGGGTGAGGAAACACGTCCGCGTCCTGCTTCGGTGGGTCGGACACAGAATAAATCTGCCACATTTGATCGGGGCACAGCTCACAGACTCGTTTGAGCAACCAGAGTATCACTCAGCTCACGCAAGTGCCCTGCCGCTACTCCTTGGTTGTACTCAAATGCCTTTGTGAAGAGATGGACACGACCGTGTGGTACTGCGGTCTCACTGTTTGGAAGTAAATTTGTTCGCACATAGTTCATAATCAGATTGGGTAACTGAAGTGTCGCTCAGCCCACTTAATGTGCCTGCCGCCATCTTCTGGTTGTCCTCAATAGGTTTATGAACTTCATAGTACAGGATCCGTTTGACATTTCCCGAATTGCTCGACAAGGTCGATCCGAGTGTTTCTGTACTATACGCGTCGCGAATCATACGATTGGATTAGCACTGTTAGAATCAAGTGTCCGGCATCGGAGGAAGTCTTGAGCCCCAATACGGTCCTCTTGACGAACTCTTAGGTATCTTAACCTGGTTTTGACTTCGCGCGTGTCTCCACCGGAACAACTCCCCCGATTTCTCGGCCGAGTATAAAAGGTGCTGCGACGGTCTTCAATCGTACTTTCCACCGAGATATTGACTCTAACAACAGATTCATACTACCAGTCTATTTCTCTTCGAAAATTCAATTTCTTTTCTATGCGCCATTGCGTGTAAATATATTAAAACTCATTAAACTTGACGTAAAACGTATTTTCGTACGTGTTGGAATTATAGATTGGTAGAGAACTCCTTGAATAATAAATATACTATATTTGTTCATTAAATAACGCGATCATTCTATATTTAACAAACGATTTCTATATTGTGATAAACAAAACTAGTTTGCTCATTTACTTCGAAATCCATGTAACGGTACTGATTTTACAACATATATTTTTTTAGTGTTTGTTATTGCATAAATTGTTTCCAACTTTCTTCAACGACCAAAAAGATCACTCCGCTCTCCAGTACCTGGAGGCCCGAATTCCTCCGATTAAAATCCTTAGTAGAATTTGAATTATATTAACTTAGTTTTCATTTACACATATACGCCCAACCTGAGCATAAATCTGACAAGGTTCACCAAAAGTATAACTATAACGTTTACAAAATTGGCGCTCAACGTGGGGCAAACCAAAAATATACAGGGTTTGTCCGGAAAGTAATGCAATTAGATACGTAAAAAAATGTATTTATGTTCTTGATATAAATCTTTAAAATTTTCCAAAGTACTTCCCTTGGGTTTCAACACACTCTTGCCAGCGATTTTTTCGTGCACGGTACACATCCTGGCTCGTTTAATACCTTTGTCACGGCGGTTTGAATGCTTCTATGGTTCCAAAATGGAATCCTTTGAGGGCAGACTTGATCTTCGGGAACAGGCAAAAATCTGCTGGAGCCATGTCAGGACTGTAAGGGGGCTGTGGTAACGTTACCAAGCTGTGCTTGGCTAGAAATTCTTGAACGCGCAGAGTGGTATTGCTGGGAGCGTTGTCGTGGTGTAGCTGCCATGTAGTGGCGATCTCTTTTCGAGTACAATGTTGTGCACAGTTGTTTTCGATATGTTGAGAGTCTCTGCGATCATTCGAACACTCAGTCGTCGATCACTCTTAAGAAGTTCATGGACACGGGAAACATTTTCGTCAATAGTGGTGCTTGTCGGCCGTCCAGAACAGAAGTCATCCTCCACGTTTTCCCGACCGTTTTTGAACAAATTTAACCATCTGGAAACTTGAGAATAGGAAAGAACAGAGTCCCCGTATGCCGCCTTAATCATTTGGTTGGTTTCGGCGAGGCTTTTATTTAGCTTAGCGCAGAATTTAATCGCATAACGTTGTTCGATATTTTTCTCCATTACGCGTCGTGACACGGGCACAAATAATAGGTTTACGTTTACTACGATTCTGACGATTTCGGAGCGCGGATCAGGTTGAGGTTGCAAAGATATGAAGATAAGTGTTCCCTCCACATATTCCAACAAGACCGAACACGTTCGGACCAGGAAAAATGGCGGAAATGAACAAATTGCATTACTTTCCGGACAGACCCTGTACATATAACGTTTACAAAATTGGCGCCCAACGTGGGGCACACCGAAGTATAATAATAACATTTACAAAATTACAGTTGTTATGCTGATAACTTGAACGGAACGGATGATTGTGAATGTTACTATCGCAAAAGAATCTTGAAATATTGACTACAGTGAACATCAAATTATATATTGGATTGTAATAAAAATTTTCGGATAAATTCAATACATACTTTTCTTTATTTGACAGAAGCTGTGATTAATAGTAGTGTTAGCTTGAAATTAAATGCTGGTCACTTCGTCATGATCATCATTTATCATCGTCATTATGACAACAGTGAAGTAAACAATCTGTTATTAGAAGAGAAACGCGATATACATGTGTATACAATGACTGAATGAATCGTCTGTTATAACCTAATCGATTCAATGAGCACTTTTCTACTCTATTACGTTCTATTCAAAACTTACAAGGGAACATATTGAACGGAAACACACCGATTTCAATGAAACTTATGTGAAAGATAAAGATGGTTCTCAAGAAGTTCACGTTGACGGTGTGAAAATTTCCCTCAAAGTTAGGGGCTAAAATTATATTTTTGGGAATATCTCCGGAGTTAAAGGAGATAATTGGAAGCTTTTTTTTTGAATTGTAGGTCTTTAAATAGAGAATTTTTCTGCATAAAAAATTTTAATAAACTCTATAAACTCTATAACTCTATAACTCTATAAACTCTAAATACATAAATATTTATACGAATATAAGTGTACTTGAAACTGTAGATAACCGGATAATAAAAGATACACAGATTAAAGTACGAATGTGTGTTACAGATGTGTGTATGTGACACATGTCTGGTTAATACGTATGCCATTCTTTAATCTCTACTTTATAATATAATATTGTTTTTTTATTTCCATCTATAAAGTACGTCTTTACAGTTTGTCAGAAAATCCGAGACATCACGTGTGTTGTATAAAATTATAATAATTATACAAGAAATTTGTAATATGTTCGTGCATAAATGTTAATAAAAACTATAAATCTCAATAGATATAATAATGATCTGATTAACAAATAGTTATGAAATTAAAATTATAATTATCAAGTATTTATAATTTACACTTATTTGATATTTATTTCTGAATATCATATACAAGTATAATTAAAAAAAGTGTATAAGACATTAATGCGTGAAAGTTGCAAAAAACATATATTTTTTAAGATACCATAGTAATTTAATCATTACATAAAATAATACTTGAATTGTAATAATTCAAAACCCTATTATGTATTTGGATTCTGATCTACAAATGAAAAGATTTACAAAAAACATCAAAAAGTAAAATTGCGTAATATATATGTATTATAGTCACAAAAGTAAGAATTTTATATTTAAATGAAATTAAAATACTGAATGTAAAAAAAATGATTTTTGCTAAATTGATCAATAAAATAGCGAAAAACTGCGAAGTCATTGTAACATGCGTCACATATTTAGCAAAGTAAACCATAATCGACCATGTCATTAGCACGTTTTAATTCCATTATCGTTTGTACAATTCATGAAGATAAAATTGTAAAACTAGGATTACTATATTGTGATTACTATTGTTTATTGCATTGAAAGGTTGTTCGTTTATTTCTTAATCACGTCATCGTTTATCTGATTTACAATATGTATACATTTATTGTAAACGTATAAATTAAATTTTTGATTAGGTTCATCATTTCCGTTTATTATTACAGTATTCTTTTTATTTGCCTTAATTTAATAATTTCGTTTGACATGCTTTAATATTTGGACATAATGTTGTATACATATCATTTTGAATGCAAATTCGTTTGAAATTTGTTTCATCAAATTGTTTTCAATTAATTTTGAGTTTTCCTCAATGATTTTCAATTAAATTTCATCTGTAACTTCACACAAAAATATCACATCTTTTAAAAATGTAACTTAATTAGTTTTCAAACAGTATCATAAGTATAATTCCCAATACTACGTTTTCCTATTTTGTATTTGTCTACAAACTTAATAGTTTCGTGGGTTCTATCGTGTTATAACAAAATGTCTTTAATGTTAGAATATAACCACTACATCAATTAAAAGTTAATTTTCATGATGTAGTTAGTTATTGATATTTTCGAGCAATACTTAGTACTGAAGCTACAATAGTTATAAAATAACAGTTACATTGTTCTACATCGACGAATAGTTCCTAGTTTAACAGTGATCATTGTTATCGACATCTGTTAATCGACAAGAAGAAAGTATATCAATAAAACTAACAGCTGTCAGTAGCACTATGATCCGTTGGAATATCAAAGAAACTTCGAAACACAATTTGGTAGTAACCACTTCAGTTTATGGTCATGTTTATCAGAAATCTTCTACGTTAGTGGAAAATGTTCCTTTAAATTTTGGTATCACTTTGGATTCTAGGAAATCTATAAATAAATTACAGTTGTTAATACGTAACCAACTTTCGTCACCAAAATATAAAAGTTCATTCAGATATACTTAATCCCAACGTGGTTATGTCAGTCTTGATAATTTTATCAATCGAGTTCAGTCTTGTTTTAGTGATATAAAGGCTATGACCTATTCCTTGTAAATTACTGTAATTTCGATAAAATGGTCGTGGTACAGAAAACATTTATATTTTAATAAACCTTTCATGGAATATTGTTATTGTAATCATTTTGTAAAATAATTTTCATTGTATTATTTTATCCTTTTATGTTTCAGCTTTATTTTTTCACTTCTGTATACAGGATGTTCACGTTCTTTACTACTGAACTTTATTGTATAATAAAAAAATTGAAACAAATTTTGCTGTTAGAAGCAGAGTCAACAGTTTACAAGAGGAGATTGCAAATAACTCAGCTCTTCTCACAGTTACGAAATTTTTATAAGCGGGGAATACTTCTGGTGGAGTCTTGAACTATTCTGATGTTCCCGATAACAAGAAATACGACTTTAATTATACGAATGTGTTTTTAAATTTACGTATTCATCATACTAAATTGTAGTTTATACTAACAATGTTTTAGCAACGTGGATTAACAATAACAACGGATAAAAAAAGTAATAGTTTTTAATATATACTTTAAAAAAATTGATATTCTAAGAAAGCACTTACATGGTCCAATTTGTTATTAAAAAACATTCAATTTTTGTTTAAATAATTTTTCTGTAGAACGAGTAGTTTTCAATATGTTAAGAAAAATATATTTTTATTCTCTTATTAATACCTATTCAATTCGTGAATACCTTTTTTTTCTCTTTAATCTTCAACTTTGAGGGTTGTTTTCACCTCATGGATACAGATGATTGCAGTTACAAAAAAGTCCGTGTCAGATATTGTTAAAAATACACGAGTTTTGTTAAAATTATATTATTAAAAGACATGTCCCTTGTAAATTGTATAATATTTAAAATTTAATACTTAAAATTATATTATATAAAGCGATGTCCCTTCCATTGTAAATAATATGTAATATGAAATGAGAAGGCATAAATATCAGATAGGGTAGAAATATAATATATCAAAGTTTTAACTTGTATATGTATAGTTCTCACATCTTTGACAATCATCGAAAATGAAATACATAATAATAACATTCTTCTCTTACAACCATCGGTATCTATTATTTAATTTAATAGGCGTTTTTCGATTTGGTCGTAACGAGTAGTTTTGGCATGCGCTTATTTATGTGTAATTCACTTCTGCGTATATTGCAAATTTTGAATAAAACGAGAGAGATAAATTACTCCATAATAATAATCGTAGTTTGAAAATATTGATAAAAATATTAACACTAGGTTTACGGACGTTTGATGGTCACTTATATTTAAATTTGAATTAAAGTAGAAAAATAAATAAATTGGGGATGATCTGTAAACTGCATAAGACATTGATTCTTTAGCTTGACGAAAGTTGACATACATTTTTACAAAAATTTCTTAATAAATTTTATCATTTAAAATAAGAGATCTATGATCCGTCATTTTGACGGGTTCCGTAAATCTAGTGTTAAATATATTATGTTTTTGATTATGATATATTAACAGAAAGTAGAATAGCAAATTAGTAGTAACATAAAACACCTGATTTATAATGAATTGTTCTGAAGAAAATATGACGACATCGAATTGAACGTGTAGATTTTGTGAATCAAATTTTTCCGAAGTTTTCAAAGGTAAACCGTTGATTTAATGCTTGTCATGCTAACTATGTATCCATTATAATTTAATTTAATAGGTTAAATATAATTATACTGTATAATTATTATACAGGTTCAGAGAAAAAATTAACGTACGACATTATTTTAAAACTAAATCAATTTTAGATGTACTCTAAAGTATTCTGTTTTTGATACTTAAATATATATGACGACAAAATTTTTTTATTAATGTTTGTATATATTATACATGGAGCAAGTTTTTTTATCGAAATGTGATAAAAGCACATCTTAAATTGTGATCTATTTAGGGAAATAATTACACATCATAGCTTATTAATAAGCAATGGAACTTTAATACCACAATACTAAGTTACCAATTTTGGAGGTAAAGGAGACTATAAAAGATCGACGCTAAAATTAATGTAGGAGATCGATATAATCTGTCATGGCGCAAACGTACGTGATAATTGTAAGTAAAAACTCTTTCCTTTCATTGACAACAGCTTGATAAATAAGATATAATAATTATGTTGATATTTGATGATTTGATGTGTTATCTTATAATTAATATCGCTCTATAAAGATTTTTTAACAATATTCTTTAAAGAGAGGTATTCTTTAAGGAGAGATATGGAATTTCAATTATTTTCCAACATTTTCTTTCGAAGCAACCTTTACCTCTTTAAACAGGTAAACCTGAGTGATATGTTCGTTTATGTAACCTGTTTACTTCATTTTTTCGGGGAACTCATACGAAGAAATTGTTCCACAAGGCAGTAAATTTGCTATGGTAATAAGTAATTTCTGGGCTCTTAGATATACGTTATTGGAAGAACACTTTTAAAATGCGCAGAAATGAAAGAAATTTGCACATGTCCATGGAAACTTGAAATATTTACCGACATTCCGTTATTTCAGTGTTTATTGTATTGTCAAATAATAAACACAACTATTGATGTATGAATGCAAATGTTTCAGAAAATGAATGCTTTAAATATGCGCATTTTATTTTTGTATTCTACGATAATGAAATTCTGTCTAATGTTTTTAGAATAAAAATAAACGAAGCATCATTTTGTTTTGTTTGGTGAAGAAAATGTTTTTCAAGATTAAAATGAACTATGTTAGAAAATAATTCCTTGTATTTATCTAAACATAGCAACATATAAAATATTAGATAACGATACTGATTTTGTGCATTTATTTTTCTGTCATACACGAGCGTTCTGATTGCAGTTTCTAAATTCATTGTTCCGAATTATAAAGTGTGAGCAACATAGTTGTTTTCAAAAGAGTAATAGAAAGATGTCTGCCATACTGATCTAAAATGGAGGTAATGGTAAACGGCGGTAAAATTCAAATATATTTATACGAAGACGAATTTTCGCAATAAAATAACAAAACAAATATCCTTATTCTGAAACTTATTCTGCTATACTATTAATTTTTTTCGTTTATTTTAATACATCAACAGATTATTGACCCTTTTAGTGCCAGAGGTCGATATATCGGCTCTTGCTGCACTGGCGAGAAGTGCCAGAGCCGATATATCGGCCCGCACTTTGTAGTACTTTACTATTCGCATTGCCGGAGAACTCTATCTCAAAATAAATTTATAATACGTTATAAATGGTCTAATTTCATTACGAGAGAATTAAAGAAAAAATAGTTTTTCGTTTTAACTCTTTGTGGACGACGACTTTTTCCTATCGCTTGGAGATAACGAAATTATTATTATTATTTTTTATTTTTGTTATGTAATATTATTTATCTTGTTACAAAATATACTGGAAATGCAAAGTATATACTTTGTAATAAATGGTCTATATAAAATTATGATGAAAAGATGACTTTTTGTATGTGCAAATACGTTTTGTAAGAGAGAACTCAACTTTTACTTTCTTTATGATCTTTTATACCTTTGTTGTTTATATAATTTTCAATGAATATAGAACAACTAGTGTCATTGTTTTGTTCTCTATTTCGTCCTTAATATACTGCTTTTTGAATCATGTAAATATTGTTTTTTGTTTGGTTTTTATGAGCATTTTCCCAAACCCTAGTAAAACCGTGAAATTCCGATGAAACCGGTTATTCTCGCATAGGCACCTCTTTTTCGCCCGGCACTAAAAGGGTTAAGACTTAAATTCATCTATTATAAATAAAATTAAAGTCTTTAAAGTCCTAACTCACTCATCAACGTCCAGGCTAAACTCTTGGATCTAGAAAGCTGAAATTTTGCATAAAGCTTTATGATGTATACAGTATTCTCTCCGTAAATGTGAAAAAGATCTCTACCGTAAATGTTAAAATTTTATCCCCACTACTGGGGGGATCCCCATCGAAGTCAGTCAAGCGTTAAACATGATCGGTCGCCGAAACGACGAGGATCGAATATCGGTGAGACACATACTAATGCAAGCAAAGGAAAAGATTGCAACTTTCTTATTTCTTACTATTTTTTCATGAAACTTTTACTTCGTATTCGTCTAGTTTTCCTGATTAAAATGACACCAAACATGATATAATTACGTTAACAATTGCGTGTGTAACGAGTGATTAAAGTTTTTAACGTAAAAGAGGACGGCGAATGGAAAAGAGAGGCAGAAGGTTGAAGCGTTCGGCAAACATGAAAGACTCGTGTGTGTTCTGCCGAACTTCTCGAACCTCAGTCCCTCTTTGTTGTTTGTGTCGCTATCCTTTTCTACGTTCGGCACACTACAAAGAATGTAGTACCTATTCCATAAATGTGAATCTCCAGACCCGAAGTTTTCACATTTACGGAGAGAATACTGTACAAGGAATAAGAATGGATATTTCGAAATTCAACTCCTAAGCGGGTAAAAAGGGGTTGCAACTTTTGTGCGAGGAATATTTTATTTGTGGTCGGATTTGCTTGAAACTTGGTTTAATTGATACAATTAATCAGACACCTATTTCGGCATTTTAAAAAGTTAAACTCCTGAAGGGATGAAAAGGGGTTGTAACATTTGTCTGGGACATATTTTGTTCGTGATCGGATTAACTTCATACTTGGTCTTAATGCTCATTGATACAATTAATTAATTAGTTTAATAATTAATATTACTAATTTATTAATTAATAAATTAAATTATTTATTAATTATTTGTTACATTGTTAAATTATTTATTAATTAATATTTTTAAATATTAAAGCCGCGGTCAAAAGCTAGTATTTGATAAAAGTAGAAGTCACGCGTTGGTTCAAGAAACAATATTTAAACGCGTACTTGAAAATAATATTTGCATTTCAGTCAAAATGCTAATGTTGAGTATAATCTTTATGTTACTAATTTATTGATCCTCTTGTTCCTTTTTCGATATTCCTTATGTGAGAATATTTTTTACTATTGATACCATAACATACACAATTTTAACGTTTCATATTAAATCAATAAAATCATTTATTTCACTATCTTACAATACATATTTTTCTTCATACAGATTTAGATTTTATAGTCATTAAAGATCACTTGTGCTCTCTTTTTTTGGCAACTAATCAAAAACGTGGGCACGATTTTCTATTATATCTTTAAAGATCACTAATGATAAAAACGAAATTTTAGATAACGTATTTTAAATCGTGGAACATACACTTCCATAAAGTGGCTGGTTTATCTCATACCTCGTCTATGTCCATGTTCAGATCATTACATCACGTCTATGGTTTAAACCTTTACTATGGTATTAACCATACGTCGGTACGTTAACATCCGCAACAGCTTCCACAGATCGCCGTATTGGTTACGTGTCGCGTCGGTTCAACCTTGCATTTACAGGGTGTTAAGAAAGGGTTAAATATCTAGAAGACAAATAGTAAAAAAATTAATATATTCAATGTTGTCAGCAAGTTTCTGTTTAACTTACTTAATTGTTTTCGGTATGTCTTATTACTTCGTTTACTAGTGTTTACATGAGGTTTCTGTACATATTTTGTAACAAATAATTATTACATCTTTGATGAAGAATATTAGTTTCATATTATTTCATTTATCAGTGAACATTGATAACTTAAACAAAATATTGCAAGTTTGAATATCTAAATTTTGCACGCATGTTCTTAAGGATATTTTTTTCCATTTAATGAATGCTATTTATCCTTAAAGAATTGAACTCTTTATTCAATACCTTGTATGTTCTGCGGCTTCTATTAATTAACAGAGTATTATAACTTAAATGTAATTAATAGAAAATATAAACCACTTAAATACATTAAACTTCCAAAGTAATTAATAATAATAATACCACCAGTACATTGGTTATTATTTGATTTGGATTTACTGTTAAATTAGCATTTTCTGTTTTCGAGATACACATGAGTATACATTTTCTAATCTTTCAATACAAAGCGATTTTTTCAAGTATTTTATCAATTAATCGTTATCTCCCAAACGATACTCCAAGAAAAATTGATTTATAATTGTAGTTTAACGCGACAGTTGGAGGTTTTTAACAATAGCGTTCAATGTCAATAATTGTTACATTCTTTCTAATAATTTGACTTTTTTGACATTATATTTATAGATTTATAACCTTGATAAGGGTTCCTCCTTATCGTCGATAAGAAATGATTAATAAGCGCACCCTAAATGTCACATGTATATAGGTTATACACATAAATAACACAAAACGAATCAAAAACAATTTGAGATTTAATGGTTTGGCAGAGATCAACGTTTAATTATTTCATTTGTAATATATTTAATCACAAACCATTTTAAGAATCATTGACGAATCATATGTGAATAATAGAATTGGCCAAGATTTAGTCATTTTTTAAATTTTATTCCGAAAAAGTGTGAACAAGTTCTCGGAACATTTTTTATTTTAAAATAAGTAAAAACATAAAATATACTTCGGTTTGTAATGAATTTATTTTCCTTGTTATGATTATATTTTTTTATAAAACGCATAAACAAAATATATAATGAAACTGTTTCTTTGGATTATGAGAAAGTTGTAGTTTGTCTTCAATTTTGAAATATTTTTTACATACTTAGAATAATTAAATATTAAGTTAATAACACGTTTTTTTCATTTATTGTCCTTTGCTTCTAGTGTCTTTCTCAAGTAATTTGATTTATATTTCAATAATTACATGTGTTAGAAATGTAAAATAAGAATAAGAATTACATTTCCAACGATCTCATCATAAACTATGAACTTTTACGAAAAATATGACTGAAAATGGAAATACAACAATAGAATCAAAAAATATACTGAAGTATTATTCAAATAAGACAATGTTTATATGTAATCATTTATCTTCAGCATATTCGTAAAAATCTCGAAAAAACATAAAAATATTTTGGACAAATGAAAAAGCAAGAATATTATACGTTACTATGACTTAATGAGAGAAACTATGAAATAATTCCTCAAGAGCAGCACATTAATGGTCCACTAAATATCACTACACATAATAGTTGAGATTTTATCGTTCCTCTAATATAAGATTTAAGTAAATGTTTTATTTTTATGATGCCTCGAAATTACTAATTATGGAAAATTATGCAAACGGAAGAATAACTAATTATGGAAACTCTAAAGTACTGATAGTGAAGTATTGATGTTGGAATCAAATGTAAACTTCGAGATCAAAATTGAGCATCAAACACGTTTCGTTTTTAGCTCGTAGTAAAAGGAAAAAGCAGTTTGCGCCCTCTTTTAATGGTCAACATCATGGAGCGTAAATCGATCAATACGCTTCTCGACGCAGTGCCGGCAGGCATTTATTTAATTGGTCATGTTAAAAAAATAAGAAAATAAAGTAGAAGGAATGTAAGGAACAAAATCCAATTGCTGATTTACGGTGTTACTTTATCCTCTATGCATAAATTCATGCGTCCATGTAATAATTTCTGTATCAAAAACGCCGAAAAATGCTTCAAATGGAAGCTGTACATAATCGAGAATGACAGATTATTTATTTGTTCTCACGATAACCTTCAAAAGCTCTGTGGAGGGCATGTTTTAATTTTTAACTGAGACAGCATATCTTTCTTTAAATGGATAGATTTTTCGGATCATTCTGTGTAAAAAAGAAGGGGTATAGTAACAAAAAGCGTAAACCTCCGATCGCACTGAAATTGTAATTAAAGCTCAGCCTTGATTAGGGAAGAAATTTCATAAAAGGACTTTTGGCGACAAAGCCGCGTTTGCTTCTCAGCCCCCTCCAGAGTTTTTTTTATAGTTCTTACTAAATATATCTGAAAATATTGATTTTAGAGATAAAAGTTTGAATAAAAAAATGAAGCTCGTAAAAACTCTACAAAAAAGGTTATACATTTTTTACGGAAACCTATTGTTTTGGTTGTTATGACCTAACGTAGCTCAGTGGATGTTAAATTGACTTCTGCCCAGGGCACTTCTATTAGCGGGGCGGGTACGGGAGGGGCGGCCTTGCACTCCCCCACGTGTGTGCGTGTTTGTTCTCTATACCACGCATTCTCTCTACCTATTTTTTACGATAATTTTTTTCGAGGTACATAATGAAAACTTTCCAAATTTTTATTTCTTCATGATAGTCAAAATAATAGGATTACATAAAAAATGTATACAATATTTTTTGTAGAAATTTTAAGAGCTTCTTTGTTTGAAACTTTTTCCTCTAAAATCAATATTTTTAGAGATATTTAGTAAAAACTGTCAAAAGGGGGCTTTGAGATGGCCTGTGGAGCAAACGAGGCTTTGACATTAAAAATTCTTTTAGGGATTTTCTTCTCTAATGAAGGATGAACCTTGGTTAAAATTTCAGCCCGATCGGAGTTTTGGTTAAAAAATTGAAAAATACGATAAATTATTAATTTCTATGATATTATATTCTAAAACATTTTCACGCAAAGAATCGATCTATGTAGGTGAAAGAAGAAACATTATTCGATTGGAAAATTTCAACTTAATTTTCGCGAACTTTTCAGGAGCACCACAATATTTAGTATAGATATAGGGAGTCCTACACGATGTTATACAACTTTCATGTGCAACATTTTTATACGTTTCTGATATTTCAATACCTGATCACGTGTGTACAGTTAAAACGAACACATATGTACGTATATGCATCGATGTTTCGTGAGATAAAATGATCTTATTGCTATAAAAAATGTGTAACTTCAGTTTAAACAGTTGAATGAACTGAGAAATTCAACCTTACATTATGGTCTCTTATTTAAGATAATATACGCGGTATTAAAGCTCTGATATACGCAGCAAAAAAATTAACACGTTGACTGCCACATTGAAACAGTTGAAAATTTGATTACATAGTATTTTTATTTTTAGCAAATTGTACTAAATATTTTCACAATATTTTGCTATATTTACTATGCGTAATTCAAGTAGTCAGGTACTTTTAATTAGATAAATGGATAAACTCTTAATAATGTAAGTGATGGATATTTTCAATAAATGAAAATAGTATGATACGGAGAAATAGTATTATTAGGAGTATTTTTACATCTACAAAGAGAAATTAAAAAAAAATTGTTTCTAATTTTTGGTATTATAAAATCATTTTTTTACACAAAGGAATATGATTGTAATGGGTAATATGAAGAAAATTTGATCAGTATTTGCCGAGATAAAAATCCATATAATAATAAGTCACTTTCACGAAAATATTAAAAAATTGCAAGCTTCAAATAGTCGATGTTTTATAAACAAATTCAAAACCAGTAAAATGATGCGTTAAACTTCTCTTAGTTTCATGTGTACTGCAATATATTTTATGCGAAACAGAATTTCTAACGTTGATGTTAAGAAGTGATCAATTTGGCGTGAAATTACTAACGTTGTTGGTATCTAATATTTTCATGGTTCAACTAACTTTGAACACTGATTACAAATAACTAGTTGATATTGTATACTCTGTATTTGCATGTAGGCAAATTAGTTTTGCATATAATTGAAATATCAACATTTCTCTACGCATAATAAGTGATTCATTTTAATTTTCAAGCGCAACTACTTCCCAGATTATGTATTGTTCGATCAAATATTTCAAACAGGTTTGAGCATTATTCAGAACTATTCGAAAAATAAGTGTCATGATAATATACTATCCTATCTGAACGTGTGTCACCTAAAATAACCATGTGTTTGTTTATTTGAACAAATTAATACTTCTTCTTAAGATTATTCCGCTTTTTGGATTTAACATGAAATGATTTTCCATTTTGTTTTCTATTTGATCAAATATTTGTTCAAATATCTTTTCTGTAATTCTGTTACGTGAATGCTGTGCCTTGATATTCGAGGTTGCGTCTTAATGATACTTCTTACTTTCCAAGCACTTAACGTAACTTAATCTAACTTAAATATTTAACCTAACTTCTGGTCAAGAAATGCGTGTATTAGCAAAACACGTTGGGTAACACCTTCATAGACGCGATGCGACGACCAAAGAAGGCGACGAACATATCCTCACACAAGAAAACTCCGGTAACTGATACATGTCGATTTTAATGAAACTTTGCACAATTGTGCACAATATGTAATTATATAAGAATATAATCGTAATTAAATTATGTAAGAATAAAATCGTAATTATGTTTGAAATGACCTTTATCACAAAGGATATCGATGTTACAACTATAAATTGAATTAATAGCCAATACAGAAAATATACAGAACCTAAAATAGCAATTGTATACAGAATAACTATAATAATTATATATTTTATTGCACCGTTGTTTGTGTCAAGAACAGACGCTTTTATTAATAATAAATTAATAATTAAATTAAAATTTCGAAAAGAATGGTGAAAACGCAAATTAATTTTCGTAAAAGTATTATTTTTGTCAGAAACTTTTCACACAGATTTGTAAGCCTAATAATACAGTACAATTTTTATTTCAGCTACTTTTTTATATTTTTCGCCGTTTACTATTTATAAGCAATTATACATATAAACGAGACAGCTCGTATAAAAGGGTTGATTTTTTCCTTAAAGTAAAGAACGGGCTGAAAGGGATTATGATTATATTCTTAGATAGGTCTAATGAACTGTGCAAAGTTTCATAAACATCGGCGCGTATCTGTCATCAGAGTCCATTTGTCAATAAAAAATCCGTGTAACACGAAGCGGAGTTTTTCGACTATTCAATTTTAAATTGTAACAAGTGGTAGTTAAGGGATTAGGATAGTCATGTGACTTTTCGAAAACTAACAAAATAAAAAGAAAGAAAAAATGATGTTTTTTATTATTATATCTAATAAATTATGACAATCTAGTTACGCATTCTTAAAATAACAATAGATTATAATAAACAAACCGGGAAACTGTTGCAATTAGGATCACCACAGAAATATTCTCTGTAATACATTGAAGGCTTCATTCCGGTTGATTCATGTGTTGTTGAGTAGTTACTGAACAGATACAAATTGCATCTATTATATTTGGAAATGAAAAAAGTAACTAATTATTAAAGAAACTACTGCAATGTATAAACATATTATATTAAAAAAGTAGTCATGTTTCTATATTTAGACTTTTTTCAAAAATGATTATTTCATGTGTGTGTGACTGGCTTTTTTACGAATTTAAATGAAAAATTAAGGAATATATTAATGTACATAATAAATAAATTAGTGTATATTATATACATATATTTGCATTATATACTGCGTGTTTCAAACGTTTATTTGTTGATCTCAAATAAAATGGGTTCAACCGCATTTTCGAACTTCGTTTTGAGGAGCATATACTGTTACGAATACTTCAAGGTGTTCTTTGTTTTTTTTCAAGCAAACACTACATTTTTGTTTAACACTAATTCATTCTTTGAAACATTTCAAATATTGCTATATAGTATTTTATACATGACATGTTTACAACAGTTGCATTTAATGCTGATTTTAGTAGGCGAGCAGTGCATGTCTACACGCAAGCGATCAAATCCAGCCGTTGATAATGCATTTTATAGAACAAAATTGCAATATAATTTAACGTTGTAGCGTTATAAATAAATAATACTGCATTCTTTGAAGTTTTAATGGATTCGATAAGAGGAAAAGTAGTTACAGTGCAGAACTTTTACAGTTCTTTCTTTTAATACCTTACTGTTAATAGTTTTTTTTTAACTGTTATAAAAGTGTATTAATGTGTAGCCAAATTCTCAGATTTCTAAGTCTCTAGATATCCAAAACTACAAATTAAAAAATTCCTACGCTATTAAATTTATAAAAGTTCAAATTTTTAAAGTACCTATTGTCACCACACCGTGAAAGAAAGTAATTTGAAGAATGATCAGTGATTCGTGAACTATTGTTTAATGACACATTTAAATAGATTTTTTTTCAAAGTAATTGTTAATTAATATTTCACTACAAAATGCCGCGACATTCGGCACATATGAGCTGATTTAGAAGAAACGACTTACAATTAGTAACTCTTTTTTGAAGATATTTTTCTTTTTCAATCACGTGATAAAAGGTGCTACCCTCGCAGGCCTCACACCGACACCAGCTGGCGGCAATACTTAAATTTAGATTGTCATATTCTAACAGATTCAAATCACTAGATCCCCACATTCTGAAATTCTTAAATTACCAAATATCCAAATTAAAAAATTCTTAAATTCTCTATTCTTTAAATGCTTAAATTTTCAAATCTTCGAAATTTCACATGTTTAAATTTTTAAGTCGCTAAATTCCTATATGTTCAGATTCTTAAATTTATAGATCTCCAAAGGTTAAAATTTCAAAAATTCCAAATTTTCAAATATTAAATTCTGACATTTATAAATCCTAATTCATAAAATTCTGAATCTTCAGATGTCTGAATTCTTAACTTCCTAATTCCGAAACTCACCAAGTCTCTAAATTAAAAAAATCCTTAATTTCCTTATCCTCAAATTTTCCGGTTCTCAAACTTTCAAATTCCAGAATTTCTAAATTCTTAAACTTGCGGATATCCAAATTTTCAAATTCAAATATTCGCAATATTTAAAATTTTCGTATACCTACATTCTCAACTTTTTAAACTTTCAAATATCCTTAATTTTCTAAAGATCTGAATCTTAAATACCAAGTTTACAATTTTACGATCTTAAAAATTTTAAACTTAAAAAATTTCTAGATCTCCGAATTACAAAATGGTCAAACTTGCAAATTCCAAATTTATAAAAATTAAAATTTCCATAACTTCTATTGGCGACGGGGGTACACTAGGGTGACCCTTATTTTTCGACTTCCCATTTGTTTTGGTACCATCAAATAAATTTTTTTTGGCCTGACCCTTCATTGTGGAAAAATTTCATATCAAAAAGGTTTACAAATTGCAACACATTTAAAAGTCGTAAACAATGTCGCTGGAGGTGGTGTTAAACTTAGATCTGAATATAATAATCTGTTCACCAAAAATGAGGAAGAAACACAATACATTTTGCAAGAAATTGAGAATTATAAAAGCCTTTATCCTGATATAAGCAAATCTACATTAAGACAAAATTTATATTAAAAACTACGTAGAATTTAATAATAGGCTAATTTATTCAGTATATAAGATATAACTTAAATTTCAATAAAGAATAACGATTCTAAAGAAATTCATTTATAATACAATCAGGATTTTTAGAAAATTTATCAACTTTTGCACAATTTGTATACAGCTCCCAGTTACCTAGCAGTCACATTATCCGGTGGATCAAACACTATGTTACATATCAAGTTTAACGCTGAAATTTAATAATTTTGTGTATATTGTTGAAAGCTAAAAGCAAATGCTGGTATTACACGTGTAAAAAATTATATTTTGATTACAAAATATTCACTGATACTTTTAAAATAAAAGGCTACCGACATATCGGACGATAACCAGAAATCGTATAAATTTCAAAACTTCAACTCGATTACTGTCATCCAATCATGTTGGAACTTTGACATTATCATTTTTTCACCAAGTGTCAACATTTTAGGGGATGAGACCATGAATACTTGTACACTGAACATGTACACTCTCACCGTGGGGTGATACACGCATTAACGCTTCCGTCCCCATCTAACGGCAATTGATATTAACTTCTACGTCGCCATTAGGTTTCGTCTCGCGTTTGTGTGTTTCTTTTGAATTTTGGCGTTTTACATTTCGCATAGTTGAACTAAAGAGTAGAGATGAACAAGAGGCGACACTAGACAAGGAAACCCACCTCCTAGACAGAGAAAGAGGTCAGAACTAACTTAAATGCTCAAGTCAAATAAATCGGGAGTGGAGGTCCGATTTCGACGAAGTATTTCGAAATAGCATGTGCATAGTGTACAAGTATGGCGGTCGAAAAAGAATAGTTTAAACCTGCATATTCACCAGTAATTTATTTGTAATAAATGTTTTGTCATATCTCTGTAACACATTCATCTGTAATTTTTTTTTATACATAGTTCTTCATTTTCTTATAAGTTATTTATAATAATCATTTCCATAATACATATTCTTCAAATATATTTTATAGAGTAATTATTTTCGTATATTCTTTTTTTTTCAACTTTTCAACGTCGTAAAATTGATGCAAATACCTCGAAATAAGGTAATAGCATAGTTCTGTATATTAGTAATATACAGAAAATTAATTACAAATATATTTCAAATTATTAGAGATTGATATGAAATTAGATTCATTTGATTTGAATTTCCCGCACGTTTGCACAACCAATTTAAAGCGACAGCGTTTTCGAGAGATCAAAGGTGCCGACAAAGAGTGTCGCTTCTGGTTCCATCTCAACTCTGTGGTTGAACCATGCATAAAATTGTATTCTTTTTCTCGAAAAAATCTTTTTCGTTCTTCAGATATTGCATCACGTCACTCCGGCTACGGATCCTCTCCCACAACTCTTTTGTTAAATTTTCGTGTTCCAAATCTTCTGAATCTTCAAATTTCACTTTTGGTTGCATTTATATGCATGTAAAAGTAACTAGTTACCTGTTGGTATCTTTTGTTTTCTCGTCTAAAACAGTACTAAATGCTGTAAAATAAAGTAATTTAAAGTAAATAGCATCATCAAATAGGACTTTCATATATTAGAACGTTTTAAAATTTATATTGTCTCCATACAAGGTTAAGAATTTTTAAAGAGTTATTTTGAACGCCGGTAATACATCTACAATGTCACATAAAAAATACAATATCACTAGATATACGGACGTTAGATAAACACTTATTATGAAATTCTAACTAAGGTAAATAAATAAATCAATAATGATACCTAAACTAGCTTACGCAATGATTTATTATCTCAATAAAAATTTACGTTCCAAAATTTCATAATTTGGGGATTCGAAAGTTAGAAAATTTGAGAATTTAAAAATTTAGAAGTTTAAAAATGTAGACACTTGATAATTTGAGAACTCATAAAGTTGGAAAATCGAGACCTTAGAAATTTGGAAATTTGTCGTCGTCGAAAATTTGAGAATTTGAAAGTTTAGAAATCTAGCAATTTGAAGACTTGAAAATTTGAAAACACAGAATTGTGGGAATTTAGGAATTCAGGAATTTAGGATTTTACGAATTTAGGAATTTAGGAATTCAGGAATTCAGGAATTTAGGAATTCAGGAATTCAGGAATTCAGAAATTCAGGAATTCAGGAATTCAGGAATTCAGGAATTCAGGAATTCAGGAATTCAGGAATTCAGGAATTCAGGATTCAGGAATTCAGGAATTCAGGAATTCAGGAATTCAGGAATTCAAGAATTTAGGAATTTAGGAATTTAGGAATTTAGGAATTTAGGAATTTAGGAATTTAGGAATTTAGGAATTTAGGAATTTAAGAATTTAGGATTTTACGAATTTAGGAATTTAGGAATTTAGGAATTTAAGAATTTAAGAATTTAAGAATTTAGGATTTTAGGATTTTACGAATTTAGAAATTTAGGAATTTAGGAATTTAGGAACTTTTGAGAAATTAGGAATTTGGGAGTTTGGGAACTTGGGAATTTGGGAGTTTAGGAAATTGGGAACTTGGGAATTTGTGTATTTGAGAATTTGGGAATTTAAAAGTTTGAAATTTATTAATTGGACAATTCATACAGTTGGAAATTTGAGAATTGTCAAAAGTGCAATATCAAAGTTTAAAAAATTTGAGAATACGAATATTTCAAAATTTAGAACTATGAAATTATACAAATTTAAAAATTCCTCGGTTAAAAAATTTATATGTATATGTTCTTATCCGGAGGAAGTTTACATTTCACACGAAATGTTAATTAAATGATTTCGTTTTATCTATAATGGTAATTAAATAAAGTAAAGTGATAATGATCAATTCTCCAAAGATAATACAATTTTTTCTATTAACAAAATGACGAAATTTGACTTTTTACCGTCGCTAGTTCGTTTTGTCCCATTGTGTTGCGGTTAGTTATGCTGTTAAAGGACGAATTGGATACCACTCAAGCACCATTATTAAATGAAACATGCAAACGTGTTGTGCAACATTGATTTTCTCTAATTGCCCCTTGTTCACAGTCCGTCATGGCTGACTTCGCTACGAATCGTTAACGTAGATGGTTCTCCCCTGTTCCAAGGGTTAATTAATATGCATTGTCATTCAATTCGTTCCCATTGTTGGTCGGACTCGAACGAAAAACACACTCGTTGAAATTTTCGAATGAAAATTCGTGAACGGTTTCACTGCAAAAGCTGCAAACTAGGTAGAAATGGTAATAAACCTCTGTGATACGTTTTATGTATGAAGCAACACATTGCTTTCTTTTTTGCAACTAAAAATGTTGAAGGGAAAAATATGTACCGAATCAAAAACATTGCGAATTAATGTATAACACTACAACGGTGTTATATGTATTTATGTATAAAATAGTAAATATAACACGTTTTTCAACTGCATATGATGTTGTAGAGAAAAATCGTACTATTTCCTTGAAATGTTAGGAATACGAGTCTGAAATATGGAAATTTAGATTTCAGGAATTATAATTTCAGAATAAGAATACGTGTTAATTGATAGTTGAGAAATTTGCAAAACTTGTGGGTTTAAAGATTTTAAATATAAGACTCAGATTGTGGAAAATTAGGGACAATCGTTAGAAATTTGAGAATTTAAAGAATGGAAACTAGAAACACTGCACATTTTGAGTTTTGGAAATTACGAAATTTTTAGATCTGGAAATTGATAATTTTGCAGATTTATAAAGTTGGAAATATGAAAACTCGGAAACTTAATTTTTAAAATGTTTCAGGATTTTCAGAATTTGAGAATTGAGGAATCTGGGATTGCTGAAATTTTCGAATTTATTAGTTTACGGGTCTAGGAATTTAGAAATTTAGGAGTTTGGAAATTTAGAAATTTAAAAATGTTGAGCTTTCGGAAATTAGGAATGTAAGAATTTAAGAATTTAGGAATTTAGGAATCTATTAATCTAGGGACTTAGGGATCTAGGGACCTAGGGATTTTGAGACCTAAGGATCTTGGGACCTAAGGATCTTGGGACCTGGGGACCTAGGGATCTGGGGATCTAGGATCTGGGGATCTAGGGATCTGGGGATCTAGGGATCTGGGGATCTAGGGATCTGGGGATCTAGGGATCTGGGGATCTAGGGATCTGGGGATCTAGGGATCTGGGGATCTAGGGATCTGGGGATCTAGGGATCTGGGGATCTAGGGATCTGGGGATCTAGGGATCTGGGGATCTAGGGATCTGGGGATCTAGGGATCTGGGGATCTAGGGATCTGGGGATCTAGGGATCTGGGGATCTAGGGATCTAGGTTTCTGGGGATCTAGGGATCTAGGGATCTGGGGATCTAAGGATCTATGGATCTGGGGATCTGGGGATCTGGGGATCTAGGGATCTAGGGATGTTGGAATCTAGGAAACTTGAAATGTAGGAATCTAGGAATTAAAAAATGTGGAAACTTTAGAATTTAGGAATTTAGATACTTAGAAATTTAGGAATTTGGAGACTTAGCAATTCAGGAATGTAGAAATTTGAAAATTTTCGGAATTGGAAGTTTGAAAATTTAGAAATGTTGAAACGTTTCAAATTGCATAAAGATACATTTCAATATGAACATTTTAAATTTAGGGATTTCAAAGTTTTGGAATTTCGGGATTTGAAGGTTTAAAAGTTTGAAATTTGGGAATTAGATATTTAAACTTTTGAAAATTTGGGACCTCGAATATTTCTAAATTTAGGCCCGATGTAATTTGAAAGTATTGGAATTTTAGGGAATTGGAAATTCGGAAACATGTGGATTTGGAAATTTGAAAATTATAAAATTCATGAATTCGAAAATTTTTTAATTTACATTCTTAATTCTGTAAAACTGAAGGCAAATGGTGCAATGCTTTTCTCTCTGTAGTTTTCTATATGCAAAGGAAATTTGCGGTGTACCCGAGTGTACAAGTAAACCACCCCTTTGTATTAGAGACCAATGAACTTGCAAATTTTCACTGTTTGCATTAAGGTGTATGTTAAATGTCTTGTTTTGTTTTTAACTCCATGTCAAAGTGATAAATGTGTACATTGTACAACAACGATACTACTATACAGTAAGCTTGTTTCATGAATATATGTATATGTTCTCGTGCCGTTTAAAAGTGCCAGAATCATGAATGTGGTTTCGCGTTAGTCATTTTGATTAAAAACGAAATGATTAAAACATACAAACTGTGTAAAACGCCTGTTATTCTATAGGAATACTATTCATTTTCTGAAGTACTGAAAAGTATTGCAAATTACAGTTTCATGTAATTACAAGAATGCATTTCTTTATTTTCGTAATGCTGCTATCTTCAATTCTATCTCTATTCAAACTTGAGATATCTTTATTCAAACATAACCACATTCGGTTCAGTTCCGTGACTTATTCTGCATGTGAATGTCACATTTATTTAATTTAGTAAATGCAACAAATTTTTTCTGAAGAAATGTATTTCAAAGTTATTATTATGTAAAAAAGTAAAAATTACTGTTGCGTATGTTATGTAACCAATTTGTTTCAATGAAGAAAGTATCACCATCTCCATTAGCTTTGAAAGAAAAATATAAAGTTCTTAAATCTTGATTCTAAAAGTTTTACTACGCAATAAATGTACAGAGTCGTTTTTATTTTAATTTTCAAATATAATGTATAATATACTGCACATGTCAACTTTTTATTGCCTTATTAATAAAGGGTTCTGAGGGTCATAAAAAATTTTATTGCCATACATTTGATACTGATAAAGAGGCATGAACGCGAAAGGGACTTTATCTTCAATGCGAGTTACCCCATTTCGATAAAATATTGTTTCATATAACAAGTAGAAAATATTTCACCGAATTTATTTCGTCTAATTGTACATAGTTATAACAAAGTGTCGTTTGTAACGCGAATTCTGGGACATATTGGTAGAGATTACGTCTGCTATCTCTGTAAATAATATTTTATCGAATCATTTCCAGTAGCGCGAAATAAATTTTTAATACTGGTAAAATCTATATGTGTATGCTCTCTTACTTTACATATTTTTTACTTTCAAGGAAAACAATCGTTTTTCTTGTTTTTGTACGTTGTGCCGAAAAAAGGCAGTTTTGGAAAACAATGAAACAGTACAATATATAATTAATTTAGCTGCTCTGACTGTGTATTGATATGAAAATTTAAAGGCTTATACGTACAATTTCTTATATACCTGAATATTTGACAATTGCACCAAGTGTAAGGTTTGTTGTATTCCGTAGGGATCAGGGTTATTGTATTAAATAATCTTCGATTCCAAGCCGAATTTTAGGCTAGTCTTTATTAACGCGTACAGTAAAACTGTCTGATATTTTGTCGTGCAGACGTGCAAGAGTTCGCTCTAAGATAGTAAATCTAACTGACTCTAGTTTTGGAAAAATGCAGGAATATATATATTTGGAAGAGTGGTGGATGGAGTTGGAATTTGTAAGGACGGGGTTCAAAAATGACGCATAGGACAAAGTTGAGGATGATGTAGGGCTGATTATTAACAGTATGAATCGCAGTTAAGGATGAGGTCATCGGAGATATTGGATAGTTGGGTAGGATATCTATATTAGTCTAGGTTGGCATACAACAGGTTGTAATAAATTGTTAATGAATGTATGTTTTTGGTTATTTAATATTGTTGAGTTAACATAAAATTGAAACTAGTGAATCTCATAATACTTATGGATAGGAGTGTAGGTATTAACACTATTTCTACCACGATTTTGTGCATACCTATTCCGACCAAACGGTGACTTTTGACACCTTTTTGGTTGAATGCAAATAATTGCCAAAACTGTTGGGATTTGAAATTATATCAGTTAAATGTAAGTATGTGAAAGACAGAAAAAAATGACAAGCTTTGAAATGTATAAAGATTTTTAAGATTATTGCAGTTGTAAGTCCAAAATTTGCATTTCTGACTTTCAATCGTTTGTTTATGATCAAACTTACTACAGTGAACATTCGATATCTGCAAAAATCTCCTACACGATATGTGCAAAATTTTTATCCCCACCACTGGTGGGAAGACCCCTCTAGACGCTGCGAAACTTGAGCGTCGAGAAGTGTAACGTGAGCCTGGTTGTGTATATCCATGAGACAATACTAATGATAATGTAAAACTTTGCTATTATTGACTTTTTTTACATAAAACTTTTTTTACATAAAACCAACATTTTTGTTGGTGAAAAAATGAGACCAAACATGATATAATTTGGACTATATTTACTGGTTTAATTGACGATAAAAGTTTCTAACGCAAAGGAGGATAGCGAGTTAAAAAGAAAGAGACGCTGCGATCGTTCGCAGTCGGCAAAGATCAAAAGTCTCTTCAATTGTTTACAATGTTAATGCGTTGCTAACTTTTTTATTTTGAATTAATGTTTCATACAACTTTCTCCATAATATTCGTGACATTTTCCTGATTAAAATAAGACCAAACATGACGTAATTCGGTTCATATTTACTTGCAATAACTTATTCGAGTAAAGTCCTCGATGTAAGCGTAACGTTTGAAATTATAAATAAATATATTCCGAATTACGTCGTATTTAGTCTTATTTTAATCAGAAAAATGTAAAAAATCTAATAGTAGAAGTTTCATATGAAAAAAATAAAAAATAAAAAAGTTTTATAATTACATTAGGATTGTCCCACCGATATGTTATTGTTTCTTTACGTTTGGTATCCTTCACTCGCTGTCCTTTTCTACGTTCGGCAAAACATCAATTAATGGTGGACCTGTACGATATGTGCACCAGTTCAGATCCGAGAGATTTGCAGATATCGAATATTTACTGTATATTGTTATGTTAAATCTACTATTTTCTTCATCATACCAACCAACTGCAATATTTTCAGAATGACAATAGTACGTCATCTAAGAAACTAATTCTTTTAGCTTCTAAAAAAAATTAACCCTTTGCGCTCTGAGGTACTTCCGTTGTTGGCAGAGGAAAACTTTTGCTTGAAAATCGTGATGAATTCTTTTAACGTTATTATTTCTCCACTATTTATTTCCGTTATTCTCTGTTTGGCCGTGTTTATCATCATATGTATAATACTTTAGGTAAAGTGTTAACTCTTAATTAAAAAATACTACTTTCAAATTGAAGTATTAATCCGAACGGTGAGTATGAGTCACCGTTCGAGTGCGCAGTTGAGATTTACAATGGGTTTATTTATGTATGATTCTGTTGACTGAATATTAAAGATACTCTAACATGATCGCTACTTCAGTGTTTCGAATCTTGACGAATAATATTCGATAAATTATAATTACCCGCCAACGAACCGTCGAAATGTATTTAGAAATGATTTCCCGCCGTTGTTCCAAATGGCGTCATATTAGTGAGTAACTCAGTTCTGTTTTAATTGCAATCTTGCTGACATTGTTAATGTAACAAATATTTGTAATTGTAGCAAAAATTAGCATAACATAAACTGTTAAGATTATACAGTGGAGACGACAACGAATTATTATAAGGATGTTAAGCCAAATAATATTCTAAGATTTATTAAAATAAAATTACAAGAAACTGATATTTATAACACGATGACAACGACACGATAAATTGAACAGAACAGATATTCAGGACGGTGTTCACGTTTTATATAAACCAATGACTGAGTAGTCTTTTGTCAATCGATTACTTCATGAATCGAATAATGATTTACGTCGATAATTTGGTATATTCTCAACATAAACATTAGCAAACATTAATACTAGATCATTCATGATTTGTCGTTCAACAAACAACAAAACGTTACGATGTATTGCACACACATTAGCATTAAAAAGATTTACAGTTTATGACGTATGTAAAAAATATTTAAAGAATGAGTTCATTGAAGACAAACTACAATTTTCACATAAAACAAAGTAGCAGTTTTGCTTTATCTATTACTTTATTCATATGTTTTGCATGCAAATACAATCTTAATAAAACAATACATGTAGTATTTGGTGTAGTACATTGAATTTATTGGCTGTCAATTTCTTAATTGCAATAATATGTACCACCGGAGCGCTACCATGATTGCGATCCTCCCTAGTCTCAAGCTTTGGGACCAGAAGCAAATTGCGTTTCATCGAAACGTTTAGGGCTAATTTGATTAAGCGATCGTATAGACGTACGAAACACAGTGAAGAAGTTGGTTATTGAATTGCATAATTACATGAAACTGCGTGCGATACAGTATTTATTACAAATCTATCATTGGAGTGTACCATTACATCTACATTACATCGTTATTAGTATTATCTTACAAAGACGTCAGTTTTCAGCCATAATACAAAAAGTTTTACCGTTTAGCTAAGAACGAAATAGATACAATTAAACAAAACACTAACGTAAACGACCAATTTAATTTCGTCATTTTTAAGTTATCACGATCTACGACCGTGATCAAGATTTAACGTATCATATGTTTTGAAAGTTACAACGTTTATTCTTGTAAAATCGATGCACGTACTGGCACAAACACAGATAGATCGAAATAAAACAAACAAACATAAATACTGTCTTCGATAAATCGTGGAATACTAAAAGTTATTTTGTAGAGTCTAAATATTTTTTCAAGAACATAAAAAAGACATGTAAGCTGAATTCAAATTGAAAAAGTACCTACACGAAATTGAAAATAATCATACTGAACTGACAAAATGAATACCAATTTTTGTTTGGATCAAGAATAATATTCCATATTATTTTATACTCTCCAAAGTTTTACGCAGTTATTCAATCATTATTTTTGCGTCGAAGATTTTTGAATTTGTAATTTATCATTCTTTTTGAATCGTTGAAAACTAAAGCTGATGCGAAGGAAAGCACGGGAGTCGCTCGATACATAGTTTGTCCTGTATGGGAAATATTCAAAAATTTCCCATCGGAATTGGCAAATGCTTTCTATGCAATAGTGTGCGAACACATATTATCACAATTTCCAAAGTCAGCATCGCACGTGGCTTGTTCTAAACGATATGCATTAGCTTTGAAAGTGTTCAGCAATAAACTGTGATTACGATTATCTTTTTTCGTTTCAAGAAATGTACAAGGAAGGCACTTTTTTTTTAAAGTCAGTGGATAGAATCCGCTGCGCTGACGGAACAGTTCAAATATTTCGATCTTTTTCAGAAAAGTTGGTAGTCTTATTAAAATTAATAAAATTGAAAAAAAAAGACAAATACCGATTACAATAAAAGGCTTATATTATTATGAAATTATACAAATTCAATTAGACATTTTCATTATCTTCACAGTTTCATTATTTGAGAAAAATAGAAGGAATTTCCCTAATGTCAGATAGCATCTAGTACCGGGTATTAGCTCTATCTGTATTACATTTGAAATACTATTAAGCTACGTCTTCACCTAATATGCAAAGGAGATGGAATACGTAATGATTTGGGTTCGATATGTTCTAGTCGCGTATGTACAACTAAGGAGATCAATCGATCGTTGTGTTCGACAGAAATCCGGTACAACGTATAAATTACCAACTATTATATCCACCAATTTTCGTGACCAAATACGCGTAAGGTGTATTATTATACAGGGTGTTACCTGTAACACTATTCAGAATTTTTCACCCATTTGCAGCCACCTTACAAAAAAAGTTTAGAACAATATTTGCAGGGTATGAAGTGCACAATAGATATTAGTAAAGCAAATTTCGAAAACAGTTTGTTTTCTTGGCAAAGTCAAGGTCACTTTGGGTTTTTTAAATAGGAACATACATTTTTTTTATTCATAGCTTTAGAGGGCATCGAGACGAATTCAAAACACATATTACATGATATTTTTATTAACATATTTTTCGATTTACAGAAGTGGAAATGTGAAGTACTTAGCTTTTGACTTTGGTAGTGTAACCATTATTTGATTCTAAAGAGATTACTGAATGCAAACACACGACTAGAATGAACGAAAAATAGACTTTATTTAATTACATGTTCAAATGCATTCCACCTTCCATCAGGCAATATTCCGCTCTTTTACCTCGCATTTCCACTTCTGTAAATCGAGAAATATGTTAATAAAAATATCATGTAATATATGTTTTGAATTCGTCTCGATGTTCTTTAAAGCTATGAATAAAAAAAATCTATGTTCGTACTTAAAAAAACCCAAGGTGACCTTGACTTTGCCAAAAAAAAATAAACTGTTTCCGAAATTTGCTTTACTAATATCTATTGTGCACTTCATACCGTGCAAATATTATTCTAAACTTTTTTTTGTAAGGTGGCTGTAAGTGGGAGAAAAGTCGTGTGTAGCGTTAAAGGTAACACCCTGTATACATATTTTAGAAAGTATTGTTTATTTACTTTTGTACTCATCGTCAGTGCATAGTGCACTGATTTTTACAAACAAAAATTCTCTTAAATAGGTCTGCTGTCCCCTGATTTAGATCAAATGTTTTCCTTTATTATCTGTATACATATACAAAATTGCAGCGAATCGAAAAATATTCGAAAAATCGTAGCAGAATTACACTTTCAAGAGTTGACAGAGATATATTTAGGTTAAACCAGGGGTCGGCAACCTGCGGTTCAGTAGAATCATACTTGTGGATCTTGAGTAGTTTAATAGTACATATTGAAAAATTAACTGCAATATAGTAATTGCCAAACAAATATAATAATCCTGCGCACACATCAGAATGCGGGGCAGATCGCATGCATGTAAACCTAGCTTCAGCTAACCTTGCTCTCCACACTCACCGACGCCACACTCAAAACCAAAAACTGTTTCTGTTTTCTTTAATACGTTGACTTATATGTTCTGTTACTACGCAAAATAGAATGTTTTGATTTCACAATCAATACATGTTTCACAGTAGATAATGGTTATATTATTTTTTCTAATACATATTACTGATAAATGTACTTATATTTGGCTCTTTAAAAACATAATTTATCACATTGGGAAAAAAATGGCTCTTAACTCCAGGAAGGTTGCCGACCCCTGGGTTAAACAAAGAAATCGTAAGAGTTTTTTATTTTTATAATAAGGTTTAGAAACTAAATTGATTAGAGATTGTTTGTAAATATGTCTAACTATCTCCGGACAATATACTTTCTTATTAAGCTTAATTACATTCAAAAAGTCGGAAGTTATTTCTTCTACTTAAACTTTAGACAACGAGCTCGATACTCGCGATTAATATAACGGCATAAAAGTTACTCTGGAAGCACAAGTTCCGCAAGAACTGCAGCTATTAAACTAGTAGGGAAAATTTCTTGAACGTCTGAACAGAACTCTTCAAACGTTAAAAGTAAACTTCACGAATTTCAGAGCAGAACTTCAATTCCTGAATGAATTCTAAGGTTTGTATATTCAGCGTAGTTTATACGTTGAAATCAATTTCGTTCAATACCCGCCTTTACTCCTTAATCGATTTTTAATTTAAAACGTATTTTTAAAAAGCGAGGACCTTAAACTTTAATTTTATAATCGCTAGAAATATAATATGGATCGTAATCTCAAATAAACGCATATATTTTTAGAAATTTGACAGAAGTTGAAACTTTAAGTTAACGAAGAATCATTTAATTTAAACGTAAGCATATCCTCCATGTTTCAATTGTTGATTTTATAAGACCCATATTTAATTGTAATTATTATCACGATTTACTTTTCTAGTATACAATATTGTAAATAACTAAATTTATTTGTCCTATGCTTTTGTATAATAATTTTATAACTACGTTTTATTTAAAAAAATTAGATATTTAAATTGCACAAATATTCAGCACATAAAATTTCTTAAAAACTAGTACTTGATAAGTTCGTAGACTATATTAATTGACGCCAAGTAGTATAAAACAACATTTCATTCGAGTAATAATGTGAGATTAAAAATAGTAGAACGAAATAGAAGTAATAAAATTACTTCAGTCACGTATTTAAAAAAAATATGAAACAAAAATGTTAGTATTGTTAGTGGTGTTTCGAACGTGCGACGAAACACAATACGAGGAGGATTTCGTAGGTAGTTTATGATGGGTCCGGGACTAACAGTTATTTTTGAAAGACAGTTTTAGCCATCGCCGGCAATTTAGTTTTACATTTTTTCGAACAATGCCTTTAGAATTTCTAACTTTCGTTTCGTCTTCAATAACTACTTCCGTCATAAACGGGGTTTTTCCCGAAGGGTACCGAGGACGGGCCTCGGTCCTTTCGTAGCGGTATTTTTTGGACAACGTGCGTGTCACCTGGAGGGAAAAACCCCGGCGTTGCCGACCTTCAAGATCCTCCCGTACTTATCGGTATTTTTCCCACCCTCTTCCAAAAAAGGCGCGCTAAGGACGCAAGAGAGGGTGGGCCCAACGTCAAGGGGCATGTTGATTGGAAAATCAAAGTTTCTAATGAAAACCAATTAGCATGCTTCCTTACACTTCCGACGTTTCGTGGAAGTTAAAATGAGAACGTCTCATTAGAACAACATTAACAAGTCCCTCGGTCGGGCATAAGAAGTAAAAATATAAAATCACTCGTTTCGGACATAAGCTAGAATTGAAAGAAATAAGTCAATCGTTTCGGACTTAGAATTTCATAGCGTCAACGTGTCGGACGCACTTATTAAAGTTTCAAGGCATCATTCGTTATCAGATGCAGTTAATCACTGGTCTTAAGGTTAATTCCTTTTGTACAAACTCGTGTCCGGTTAGAATTCACCGCCATTTACACGGCTCGACCATTTTTTAATCGGAGGCATTTGCTGATTGTACGCGAGTTAGCACAAGTGGCTTCCCGAGTGTAAGCCGTAGCTGACAGGAAAATGTGCCCAACTCGGAAGCCTCAAACAGGACTGACTTTATACTGGGTCCTGAAAACTTCAATCTTTATAAAAATGTTTAATTTTTTGAAGCATGATAAAACATACTACATTTTCAAGTGAGCACAAAAATGATATAATGCAGTTTTGTATTTAAAATGTTTGTTTATATTTGGATATTTTATGTTCTTTGTGCTGCTTAATCTCATTTATAGATTACTTTATAATAAAATCACCTCATTATATTCAAGAGAAAATGTAATAAAAAAACTCCATTTTTCAAAATAATTCACACATACACTACCGCTCAAAAGTATCCGGACACCTGCGAAATATGTATTCGCGCTGCATAAAAGTTATTTAAGTATCTACAACAGTGACTACAATCCATTGTTATTTGTTGCTTATGAAATATTTAACGTTTGAAATTAGAAATTATGTATGTGGAACTTACCAACATTACACTACAATTAAATACGAGATTCATCAATGTATCCACCGCGGTTTGATATTACCGCTTGCACTAATCTCAGCAATCTTCCTACAAATTTTCTGATTGTTTCTGTGTGGTGCTCTAAGATGTTTTTTACGTTTGCTTAGTGTTTCAATACATCAGTCTTCGAATTTAGTTGTCTTCACTGGTCGTCCTGTCCTTTTTTTATAAGCAACCACTGCTAGTTGCATACTTTTTAATAGTGTCATGCACTGTTGATTTCGGAATTTTTTCAATTTCCCTAACTGCATATCCTTCTTCTGCAAGAATCAGAATACTTGAACGTTTTTCTATTGATAATTCTCGTTTGGAACTCATGTCTCGATGGAAAAGAAGCTACAGACAAACTAAACCGAAGCTGTCGAGTGCATTGCGTTACCTCCATTTGTATCTCCATTGAGAGAACATAAACATCTCATCAACAGTTTACAGACACTTGATACATATCGAAGAACTCTCTGAATTCGTTCTGTAGCATAGAAATGAAACAAAAAGAAATTAAGACTCTTTTAAGCATCGAAACCGTTCCATTAGATACCGTATTTTTGGGCAGGACTTTTACTTACGCACACTCATTGTATAATTTGTACTTAAAAATTAATTCTATTATGTTATGCTACCTCAAGAAAGATAATAATAATAATTACAATTGATATAACAGCCCTAAATACCTTTCGTACAGAGTTAAACTATGTTTTATAGTACAAAAGCAAGTGTCCGGATACTTTTGAGCGGTAGTGTATGTATAGAACGAAAAAGGATTTTAAATTACGTTATGTACAAATAAAATTTGTATCAGCATATATTGAGGAATTCAACATATTCTGTTCTTGCTAAACTGTCAAATATAGCAGAAGTTGGAAGTTTAGAAATGATTTATTCATTCGAATTTTTGGAACACCTATTATCCTAAATAAGTGTTCATACACGATTAACATTAGAACTACCATATCAGTAAAAATCACTGATTTTTCAATTTTATTTTAAAAGTCCTACTTCATGTTACAATTTGTCCCACGACGATGTAATGGCATTTGTCTTATATTTTTTTTATTTGTTGAAAGTTAGAATAACTTTGTATTATTGTTACTTATGTAAACCTATCAGGAATATTTCGGCAAAAGGTAAAGTTAACCGAATAAACTGGTGGGCGCGTTTTAAGAATTACTCAGAGGTTTTAATCAGGTCTTTTCTTAGCAAAAGCCAATACAAGAGTGTCTTCGTAGACACGGTCTCTTCTTGAGGACACCCCCGTTAGCATGGACGTTGTTTAGGGCACTTGGACCCGGGGAAATTTCCCTTGGAAGGGGAAGTGCAATGACAAAATGGCACATGGTCTGTTTCGACCGTTCGTCGATTTCTATTTTCTAACACTTATATCAATGTCAACAAAAATGACTGGCACTTGTCAAAATATAAAAGGATGCTACAATTTGTTTGTCACACTCGAATTAAAAGGTTTTCTCATTTTGTCCAACTTTGCACATGTTTTTATAAATAAGGTTTCCATAACCAATTATTTGTAGTTGATATGAGTGTTAACTATTAGTGCAAGTTAATATTTATGTACCTGTAGCGGTTAACCCGTAAATTCAATCGGAAAGTTCTAGAGGTCCTTGACAACCCAGGCGTGTTGTAACGTGTTGGCGCGCAGGCTCTTATTTTGTCCGTTAGGACCGTTTTCAATGCCACGCGTGTTTTTCCACTAGGCAGAATGCAACCGACTTTCGTAAAGGATACATCGCGCTTATGTGTTATCGTTTTTATTGTTGTTTTTATTAAAAAATATATATGTTAGGAAAATAGAAATCGACGAACAGTCGAAAATGGCCATGTGCCTTTTGTCAGCGTACTTCCCCTTCCTAAGGAAAATTTCTCCGGGCCCAAGTGCCCTAAAGAACGACCATGCTAACGGGGGTGTCCTCAAGACTAGATTGTGTCTACGAAGACACTCTTGTATTGGCATTTGCCGAGAACAGTCTTCATTAAAAACAGCCTTAATATTCTTAAAACGCCCACAAGTTATTCGGTAAACCTCACCTTTACCGGAACATTCCTGATAATTTCTTACAAATATCAGAAGCGGGATTTACCGTTTGTGTACGTGTACATTTTAAGAGTTTACTCGCGTATATTATATTATTATATAAAGACAATTCGAGTGCTCTGAACTGCAAAGTGTGCATTTAGTGTTAATTGTTGGTGACTTTAATAACAGTTTTAGTGATAGTTAGTAACTTTGATAAGACTAGTGTGTAATATATATATTTTAATTAAGTTTCGAACATTGCTATATTATTAAACATGGATCGTGCATCGTGCAGTCGTGATGGAGAAAGTGCGACTGAGAAAAGAGACACCTCAGTGGAATCGCGGCTGGGACGTGTCGAAAGCATGCTGGAGGAATTTTTGAAACGTTCCCGTTCCCGCGTACGATCACGTGTGTCCCGACGGCAGGATTCGAGTTCGCGTTCGCGTTCGCGTTCGCGCAGCCGTGGAAGGCGTATTTCGCGTGTGCGATCGCGTAGCCCGCGAAAAGACAATAATGAATCCCGAAACGTTCGTCTCGATCGTGTCGAAGAAGGATTTATTGCCACGCATAGGACGATGGTGGTTAGAAAGTCAAGAGTATACCTTCGAGATTGTATACCGACCAGGGACGAGGATGGCACATGCGGATGCACTTAGCCGAAATCCTCAACCGGTCGCTCTCGAGGTCGCTTATGTAGATATTACAGAGGCTGAATGGATAACGACCGCCCAGATGCAGGATGAGCAATTGTCACGGATTCGAACAATTCTCGCCAACAAGGAAAAATCTCCGGAAACGAAACACTATTTTAAAGAATATGTGTTAAAAAATAACAAATTGTATCGCCGTCTATCAGACAATAAGACAGCATGGGTTGTGCCGAAACATGCAAGATTGCAAATATGCCGAATATGCCATGACGACGCTGGACATTTAAGTGTGGAAAAAACATTAGAGCGGATTCAGCGCAATTATTGGTTTGCCAATATGCGACGTTTTGTCACAAAGTATGTGAATGCATGTTTGAGTTGTGCATACTACAAACACACTGCTGGGAAAAAACAGTGTAAATTAAACACAATTGAAAAGGTACCGATACCGTTTCACACACTGCATATCGATCATGTAGGACCATTTGAAACGAGTAAAAAAGGAAATAAGTATTTACTCGTGATGATAGACGCGTTTACGAAATTTGTTATTGCAGAACCTGTGAAAAGTCAGAAGACACGTCACACCGAAAAGGTATTATTAAATTTCATGTATTTGTTTGGTGTTCCAACAAGGATAATTAGTGATCGAGGCACGAGCTTCACGTCGAAGAGGTTTACGACACTGTGCACAACGTACGGAATTAAACACGTACTCAATGCAGTGGCTACGCCAAGGGCCAACGGACAAGTCGAACGATATAACAAAACAATCGTTGACGCCCTAGCGACAAGTGCCGCAGGTCAAGATCCACGAGACTGGGACACGCAGGTCAAGAAAGTGCAAAGTGCATTGAATACAATGCACAACAAGAGTATAGATACCACACCGATGAAGGCATTAATCGGGTGTGATACGAGGACGATAGCGGAAGGAACCATATTAAGTGCGATACAAGGAGAGATGGATCGGCTTAATTTAAAAGAGCTTCGAGAGGATATTAGTAAACATATCTCCGAAGAGCAACGAAAGCAGAAGGAGCGGTACGACCGTAAGAGAAAAGAAGCTCGCAGGTATACCGTCGGAGAACTGGTGTTAATACAAATAACCAGCGACCCTTCTACCGGGAGCAGTCGGAAGCTGTTACCGAAATACAAAGGACCGTTTAGAATTAGAGCAGTTTTGCCCAACGATCGATATGACGTAGAAGATCTACGAGAAGGAGCGAAACGGTTACGAACAATCGTTGCAGCTGATAGAATTAAACCGTGGATTACAATCCAAGGGGATGATCACGACGTATCCAGCTGAAAATGTTTTATATTTTCTTTTAAAAAATAATGTATCGTTGTAGTTTATTTAGGGTAACCGTTAACCAGTAGTCGGTTACCGCACGAATCGAACATAGTCTCACGTGTTTTTGAGTTTGTTTACAGAAAGGCCACAGTAGATCGGAGGCGTAGAGTCCCGACAGGCAAGAAAGGGGGATGCTTGCCCGACGACCAGGCAAGGCCCACCACGTGAGAGCAACGGTCTAAACACCTGACCAAGGGCGAGGACGGCAGAGTCGTCATCCGCTAGAGTTCCGACGGGAACAAGTAAAGAAAAGGACGTAACGAGCGTCAAGACACAAAGTGTGTCAAAGCTGCCGAGCGTAGATACGACAGGTATCTTAGGCAGACACCAGTCACGGATACAACGGTATCTTGTGAAAGACCGGCGTCGAACCAGACGGACACAAAGTGTGTCTCAGGCAGGGTGGTGGCCAATAGGGGATGCAAAGTGCATCAGAGATCAGTAAGGGATACAACGGTATCCGTAGTTGATCGTGAGTGATACAACGGTGTCATGTCACGACAACAAACTTTTATTTCCAGCTAGACAATTAAGATTAATTTTGTTGTAAGTCTGGGGACAGACCTAACGTCAGTATGGCCGAATGTTAGGAAAATAGAAATCGGCGAACAGTCGAAAATGGCCATGTGCCTTTTGTCAGCGTACTTCCCCTTCCTAAGGAAAATTTCTCCGGGCCCAAGTGCCCTAAAGAACGACCATGCTAACGGGGGTGTCCTCAAGACTAGATTGTGTCTACGAAGACACTCTTGTATTGGCATTTGCCGAGAACAGTCTTCATTAAAAACAGCCTTAATATTCTTAAAAACGCCCACAAGTTATTCGGTAAACCTCACCTTTACCGGAACATTCCTGATAATTTCTTACATATATATTTTTACTCACAAGGGACATCACCCAATTGATACACGCCGATTTTAATGAAATTTTAATATGTTATAGAACTCGAAAAAATATTTGACACGTATTTTTTTTATCGGCAAACATCCATTCTGAGGTGGTAAAAATAGCCCTTAAAGTTGGGGTTGAAAAAGCTATTTTCACAAATATCTCGGGAACTAATAGACCTAGATAAAAAATTCAAAATGCAAAATTTTCTGTTTTTGAAGACCAATAATATGGCGTAACTGGATTTTTGAAAAATTAGTTTGTTTAAACAATATATTAAAAATTAACATTATTTTGCAAATTTTTTTAATGAAACGTTGAACTATTTTGATGACATTCCACATACGTAAACTATGGGTTCAAAGACAAAATGCGGATAAATTGGAATTTTTAATTTCTCTCACGCAAAAAATATTACTATCGTTGGAATTATACGTACATTTTATACCTTCTGTTCGGTGCACGACTGATTTCTATATATAGTATTCTGGAAATCGTATTATATTACATTTTTTATACTATTTTATTCAAAAAAAGAATTTGAAGGTCCATAGGTGCCTCTATAAAACATGCTGTCCAAGTTAGGTATCCCATTTGCTCCGCGTTGTGGGCGCGTTGTGATGGCAGTATTCGACGCACGGAAAACCTAAACGCGTAAATTATACATGCGTAAAGTGTAATGACTTTATGGTTAATTTAAATTATGCAATTAAAGAATTGTATCTGTACTTTGAGTACTGTGCCACGTTTGTAAAAAATTTAGTAACTCTGAAAATACCTTATTTTTTTATAATTTCCAGAACGGTAATTTTTATGTTGAAATAGTATTCTGAACTATTGAGAAATAATAGTAAATGTAAAAAGTGTATTTAGGATATATATCTTAAAATTGAAATGGAGGTAGGCCGGTGACGGCATCTAATGTTGTTATCGGAGTATCGGCATCAGATAAATTAAACGAAGATTTTTTCAAACAATGGTTAGAAACAGTATTTTTTCCAAATTCGTCCAAAAAGAGCATCTTATTACTGGACTCATGGACAGGATATGATCAAAATTTGATAAGAAATATCACCCCACCAAGTAAAACATTGACAGTTTTAGGCATTGCAAAAAACACTACTGGATTGACACAAGCTTTGGACGTATATGGTTATAGAATATGAAAAAATTTCACGCATAAAATATTAAACCTTGTACCTACGTTAGATTTACAAATTAATTTACACGCACGGAACACAATTATCGAGATGCGCTCTTTAATTTATAATCAACTGTCCGCACCTAGGTATAAAAAACTGTTTAAGTACGCATGGTTTCGGTGTGGTTACATCAGTAGCAGACCGGAACATTTTGGTAATCCCGTTGACTTTAATTTCAATCAAATTGAAACCATGTCACTTTTGCAAGATGCGCTGACAAATACTGATATCCGTTTCAATTTTATAATACATAACCTCATCACATTTTTACATTTACTACCATTTATAATAGTTTAGAACATCATTTCGAAATAAAAGTCATAATTTTCGAAATTATAAAGAAATATGATATTTTCAGAGATACTATGTAATTTTTTACAATCGTGAGGCACTTCTTAATGAACAGATATAACTCCTTTAATTGCACGTACTCTAAATTATCATGAAGATATTACACTTCACACGTTACGCGTTTAAATCTTCCGTACATCGAGTACTATCACCAGTACGCGCGGAACAAACGGGATACCTGACTCAGGCCCCATGTTTTATAGAGGCACCTATGGACCTTCAACTTCTTTTTTTGAATAAAATAGTATAAAAAATGTAATATAATACGATTTCCAGAATACTATATATAGAAATCAGTCGTGCACCGAACAGAAGGTATAAAATGTACGTATAATTCCAACGATAGTAATATTTTTTGCGTGAGAGAAATTAAAAATTCCAATTTATCCGCATTTTGTCTTTGAACCCATAGTTTACGTATGTGGAATGTCATCAAAATAGTTCAACGTTTCATTAAAAAAATTTGCAAAATAATGTTAATTTTTAACATATTGTTTAAACAAACTAATTTTTCAAAAATCCAGTTACGCCATATTATTGGTCTTCAAAAACAGAAAATTTTGCATTTTGAATTTTTTATCTAGGTCTATTAGTTCCCGAGATATTTGTGAAAATAGCTTTTTCAACCCCAACTTTAAGGGCTATTTTTACCACCTCAGAATGGATGTTTGCCGATAAAAAAAATACGTGTCAAATATTTTTTCGAGTTCTATAACATATTAAAATTTCATTAAAATCGGCGTGTATCAATTGGGTGATGTCCCTTGTCAGTGTGAAATTTATGTACTTCACCTCACGTTATTCTAAATACTCAACGTTTGTTTCACATTTTATAATGTTAAAATATTCTATATTATTCTCCTTGCAATATGTATAATTCATTCAAAATGTTAATGTTTATATTTAATAGTTACAACATAATTGTCTTTGATTTGATTTACATTTTACAATTTTAGTAAAAGAAAATCATTTAATAGATAATATCAAAAGTATAAACATCGGTGACTATCTTGGCATGTATTCTCATAATAATGAAAATAATTAAAATATAAATTTTTTGTTAGAACGTATAATTTTTCAAACAATACACGTTGTAAACATTTTTTGTTCATAGTGTTGTAGTTCTTTATATTTTATTATAATTGTATTACAGTTTTCTGAATTTCACCTGTCGCTCTCACTGCGTTTGCTCATCATCATTGTAAGAATAACGAGTGACAGAGTGGCAAGGTGTGAGAGAAAGAGAGAGATATTGAATGAGTGTTCCGATTCGAATTTGTGGGATTTGGCAGACAGTAGTCAGACGTGACGGTGAGCGTACCGAGCAATATAGACAAAGCGAGAGTGCGTGAAGAAGTCGAAGTACCGTGCAAACTAGACAGACAGTTTATTTGTTTTAAATAAAAGTTCCATTTAGCTTTCTGTTTTTTATAAAGTATAAATTTTGTTTCGTTTAGCTTTCTTTTTCTTTTTTTTTCCATATTTTCCTACATCATCTTCGTCTGACTCACACCTCGTCTTTCGTCGCCAACGGTTCACGCGCGCTCTCTCTCTCTCACATTCAATCACTACAAAAGAAAGCTTATTTTTAATAGATACTGTTAACTACCGACGCAGTTGCAATAACTGTTAAAATAAAGAAAGCAGTTTCTTCCTCATGTTTTGCATATGGTAATGATCTCAACTGTTTTGTTGAATCTCAAAGAAATTTTGATAGATATCCTGCTTTCATCGGAAGTATTTGCAGGGTGTTCATAGATTTGTTGCCCAGCGTGTTTTACGTAAATGATAAGGAATTCAGAAAAACAGAAGTGAGAAATGTTGTAATACACTTTACTGACAACATGAAGACATATGGACCGTTTATTTTGAAAGTGGTGTAAGTCCATTTAAAAAGAAAATGAGATATCACGTAAATTGTGCTTAATTTAGTGTAAACTTTTTATTTACAACTAAATAATATTTTATATCGTAAAAAATATCATTGCTTTCTTCAATTTAAAATTGACTGATAGAAATTGTGTAGTCAAAATGACGGGTCATACGTCTTTTAATTTAAATGACAAAACGTATTAAGAAATTTTTGTAAAAATGTATGTCAACTTTCGTCAAGCTAAAGAATCAATGTCGTAGGCATTTCATATATTATCCTCAATTTATTTGTTTTTCTACTTTCAGTTCAAATTTAAATATAAGTGACCATAAACGCCCGTAAACCTAGTGTTAACCATTTATCTACCATACGATAACCTTCAGTTCAACCCAAGGTCAAAAACAAAAGAAATACTTCGAATATTTCGTATTATTATTGCTTACCGACATTTCTCATTAATATGTTTACGTTTCGTGTTCGATGTGACGTCCATTAGCTAGGATATACTTTTGGTAGTTTTGTATTATGATTCAGTTTGCGTTGTTGCTGTAGGAGTACATCTTTACTTCTATTACAAAGTATAAAGAATTATTTCAGCGTTATTCCAGAAAGTATTTAATAATATTCTAGTGCGATGTATGGTTATTCTAAACAAATTTAAACAGATACGGTGTGTACATATTACGAATGCAGTAAAAGTAAAGGACGTAGAAAAATAAAATATTTTGAAGAATTTCTAAATAGAATTTGCTTTAGTGACAAAACGTTCGGGTGAAACGAGTTCCGTGGAAAATAAAAAGAAAACAATTATCCGGAAATTATGTTTTAGTCCGTTAACGTTCGCCACATTTAAATGTAAAGTAACAGAAACATTAATGAAAATAAACATGAAATATTAAAATAAACAGCAACATATTTTTGCAAATCAGTTTTTATTTGAAGGATTTCGTGTAAACTTGTATGTGTATATTATATTAAATTTTAATTTAGTGCAATACTACAAAATAATTCACGGTACTGTTATATACAGATCTATGGTTAAAATTCTTTTTCCGTCATTTTCGAGCATAAAAATAAATAGATATCTTCCGTCAAGAAATGATTCCGGTAAATTTGTCTGATCTACAGTATAGTTGAACGCTCCGTACTCTCCCTAAAATAAAATAAATAAAACATTTTACTAACATGTCTTGAATATGAACATTTACGTAACTACAATAGAAGTTCTGTTCATTTATACCATCAAATTTTACATATTTCGGTAGCAACGAGGTTAGTGAAATAGAAGGTGCGCTAAAATTTTTAGTGATATTAAACATGATTGCATGAGAAGCAGAACCATTTAATTTCACTATCATGTTCACGAATTAAGGGAGTAACAAAAAAATTTCCAATTTAAATTAAAATAACATAATTTGACTTTATGTTGGCGTTGAAAATGTTAAAAATATTTTTGTACATTTCATTCAATAATATGGACTAATTTTTTTCTTGCATAGAGTAAGGATTTAAAACAAATGCACGAGGAAGAAGTTGTCCTTTATTTTACTAGTAATACGGTGACCAGTGTCAATATTTGCATTATTTTTTGGGAGATGAAACTGACCTTCAGTTTTATAAATAGATTACTGTAATGTTTTTTAATGTCAAATAAAAGTGTGTATCAAGACGACTTTATTTATATATACAATTTACCTTCAAGGCCATACATGAGTATTTTTTCTTTACATTATACCTCACTATTTACAAATACAGAGTGTTCAAAATTGATAAAACCGAACTTATATTACATATTACGTATAGGTCAAATAGATGGAAAAGTTTATGTAAACTGTCCAGAAATGGTTTATTCGAAATATTTTTCGTGTAAGAATTCATACATTTACGAACAAAACTCTTATTATACTTCGTTGTACAAAATCATACATGTACTATAATTCTCATCGATATTTAAACTTTACAGGAACAATAATTTTTGGAATCAGTTCAAAATGAATATACTATTATTTGCAATATAGTTTGAATATTTTAAAAGTTCGGCAATCACTAAATGGACGAATAGAAACCTGCTACACCAAATGGAAAATCAATAAAGTATCTTTAAATATTTTGTGTGATCAGATTTTATCTGACACGTAGTATAAGTTCGGATCTAAACTTTTTGGACATCTGGTATAAAATATTCCGATTAATCATTCTAATAAAATCTATGTATAGTTTCATGAACAAAGAAAAGGAGATGATTTTCAAAAGTTCGATATAAATTTCGTAAATCAGAAGATATTTAAGACAATTATTTTCACTGGTTCACCGTGTATTTCTGTTAAGAATATAGCACATTATCTCAATTACATACCGGTTCTATAGGACAAGCAGGAGCTGCTATGCCAAACATTTTTGTAAACGGTTGAACAATGCTCTCAGGATCATCTGCCAGTTCACAAAAATTCATATCTATGTCAAGTCCATAATCGATCGTAAATTCACCATAGCGAGGTGCATATACTTTCGTCAGTAACTGTGTACAAGATTAATGATTATTAATATTAACTGCAACCATATATTAATTATAATAATTATTTGGTATTCCTAGTATTTGCTGATACTACTATAATGTACAACTAATGCTGAATAATGACTATAATAATTATATTCATAATGATAATAATTATTATGGTGTTTATAATAATTATAATTACTATAATTCTTATAAATACATAAATAATATTTATATAGAAGAATTAAATTGTATGACTTCTTTGTAGCTTTATTATAGGGAGGCAATTAAAAGACAAAAATGAGTCTATTAGTATTCAATTGAATTTATAAGTAATAAATGTCTGTAAATTCCTAAATTTATTCTATAAAGCTACATAACATTGCATTGGATTATATAAAGGTTTTTTCTTAATATCATTAAATTTCGTTACCAATTCGCCACGTAATGCGACAAGAATTA
Organism: Megachile willughbiella; assembly: GCA_945859595.2. Classification (NCBI taxonomy): domain Eukaryota; kingdom Metazoa; phylum Arthropoda; class Insecta; order Hymenoptera; family Megachilidae; genus Megachile; species Megachile willughbiella. The sequence goes on from OX243798.1 coordinate 4,507,379, forward strand.
GACTGTTAATACTTATGTAATTATAACGCACAAAAGTATGCGAAATTAAGTTTTTAATGCTACATTGCTACGTGTAGGAATACAATATAAAACATTTAGAACATATAGTGTATAGCAGGCTCGCATTGAGATATGTGGGAGCCCGGTCATAAAATAGCAAGGTACTGAATGTTCAAGTAACAAAAAGAGTACATGGCCTTAGGATCGTCAATTAAGCTTGAACTTTGAGTATTAGCAGATATGAATGTCCTATTTATGGAAATATGTAGGGTCAAATACTCAATAGTTTTTTAAATATTTGAAATTAAATATTTTTCATTAACATCAATACAGTTTTAATTTCTAAGCATATGGAATATTGTTGTGATGCGGTAGCGTACCGAAATAGCATGCCATTGGTTCAAGTTTGATTTCACGTGGATGAGAATTTTTTTATCAATTATAATTTTTATTTTTTTATCCTATCATAATGCCATTATTTAGCTAAATCGACGATCCTAGATCCTTATATTCTGTAAGCCTAAAATTAAAAAATTCTATTCTATATTTTTTTTTTAAATGGACGTGATGTCCATTATAAGTACATCAATGTACTCCAATGGACGCGATGTCCATTTTTACGTTATTTGACCAGACCCTGCACATAAATACATTTGCGATACATTGAAAATAGAATTAAATACTAATGTAAGTACGTACTTTAGTGGTTTCAGGTATTCGTTTGATGACCTTCACACGGGTAGTTATAGTAGTGTCATATGCTCCGAAATCATTCACTTCCATTTCACATGAGTCAGGTGCTATGTACTCCTCATCAATATCCTTACACTCAGCGTCATCGAGCACTAAATCAAAGTCAGCCTGCCATTCACAATAAATAGTTAAAATAATATAAAATCTCCTGCGTAGATATGTCTTACGGTAAACATGCGGATTATGAGAGTTCTACCAAATATCTGAATTACATGTAATTTATATTGATTCATATGGAAGATTATGAAACTGAATGTGAAAAAGTGACTCGTTACGCTTTAACCTGGATTCGTTATGTTCTAAAATAGTTTATTTGATACAAGAAATTAAAAAATTAGGGTTAAAAATCAAATTTCGAGAATCAATTGTGGAAAGCTACTATTTTATTTGATATTATATGTGTTCTTAATTAATTTTGTCACTAGTAATTAGAAGAACATAGTTTATGTTCTTAATCTAATGAATATTTCAAAGCACATTTGAAATGCGTGAAATTTTTATCTCATCGAATATTACCAAAGAGTGATTTTTTATATTTACAAATAAAGCAGATGTGCTATTCGCAACCATTATCTTATTATGTTTTTAACATTTTTAAAACAGCTTCCTTGTAACGAAAAAATTTGCTGAAATGTGAATTATATAGGCACCAATGCATTTTATACAATTTTTTCTTTTTATCGTATTGTTTAATTGAATCGTCGTACATAAATACTTATTTTACTTTAATTAGGTTTAATTAAGTAACTGTTTATGCATTTTTTAACACATAACTAGTCCGAAAATAGTTATTTATTACATTGGAGCACGGAGTAAGTTCCATATTCGGTTTTAATATGTAAATATATCCAGACTTATTTTACATTTGTTTTATGTAATAAATTTTTTTACGATTTATATAATATTTTAACGATATAATGTGAGATATACTTAAATTGGGTACCGATTAAAAATAATATGCCGAAAATGTACCAGTAATACTAATTCCCAATATTTGTTAATTCCCAAACTTAGTCATTTTTAAGTCTGTAAATTAAGGAAATCCAAAATTCTAAAATGTTTTAATTTTTGAATCTCTGAATTCCCAAATTTCTAAATTCTAAAACCTTAAGTCAGCAAATGCCTGAACTTCTAAATATCAAACTCTCAACTATGAAATTGTTAACACTTTATTTATTTCACTTTCTAAATTTCTAAATTTCTGAATTTCTGAATTTCTGAATTTCTAAATTTCTACATTTCTACATTTCTATATTTCAACATTTTTACATTTCTACATTTCTACATTTCTACATTTCTACATTTCTACATTTCTACATTTCTACATTTCTACATTTCTACATTTCTACATTTTTACATTTCTAAATTTTCTAAATCTGCAAATAATTAAAACTTGAACATTCCCTACTTCCGGGTTTTTATATTTTGAAATCCTCAATTCCTAAGTTTTCAAAATCTCAAGTTTTCATACATTTAGATTCCTAATTTTTCTAATTTAAAAATTTTGAAAATTCAGATTTGCCAAAATTTTAAAGTTTCAAATTGTTACTGTTATAAATTCTGTGAACACAATTTATGTGCTGCACACTACTGAAATGGAGGAAGAAGGAATAACAGCGAAAACAAGAGGAAAAAATCTTAAAAATCAATAAAATTATAATTACGTAATAAGTAAGAAGGAAGACAATAGAAGTCAATAGTTAATAATATTTTCATATATATGTATATGTATAAATATTTGTAATTAATTTTTATTATGAAGCTTTATCTAATTTTCCAAATGGTCATAAATAGAAATTCGTTTGGGGAGAAATGTACTCTTCAGCGTACAAATGGTGCAGCATAATTCTGTTTAATTATATAGTGATATATTATTGCGTTTAAAACATTACTCAACTTATAATATTTTGATTTTCTGTACATTTCTCAACACACTGATGTGTTTTTTAGTTTAGTGAATCTGTTTCTTCTATAATCCTACAGTAACTCGTATGGAAATGTCCACAAGTGTCATATCTATCCTAATTCACTTGTAACATGTTCAATTCCATTCAAACAAATTTGCTTCGTATAACAAAATGAATTTGTACGCCGTACAACAATTAAATAACAGTTAATAACAGTTAAAATGTGAGAATCTAGTTTGCCGTTATTGTATATTTTCATACATCTATCTAGAAACAGAATGAAAGACGTAAGCACATCAATTATACCTAAATACGTCTAGGACGAAGCATATACAAAATTTAAACTTAGACCGTTTTATGTATCAGAATATAATATTAAAATTTCTAAATTTAAACTCTGAGTCCAAAATTAAACTAAAAATATTTTCTCATAATTAATAATACACTTTTCAATCATTTTCTCACTTGCAACTGAATACTAATTTTATGTAAAAATTTCATTGGTATAAGATTTACATACAATACGCCAATGAAACAAGAAGTATTTCAGTATACTTACTTGAACACTATTCCATAGTAGTACACAGAATATAAGTGAAAAGAAGTTCATTTTAACAGGTGTGTCAAGTATGCTTTCCTGTATGACAACTATCGAACATTACTTGTGCGAACCGTTTTGTTACTCCACCATTGGGTTCCGTCTGTTAACGTAATATTTCTAGTGTCCCCATGATCTTATCGGAAGTCATTATTTTTCACACTTCTGAAGCTATCACAATGAACTGTCATTAGTATAATTCATACACCTATATTATGCAATATGCTTAAATTGTTTAATAAGTTATGATTATATAATGATATTTATACCTGACAATAAGAAAGATATAATGCTTAATACGAATGAAATATTATTTACGTTTTGAGACATCGATTCCTATCTTCTGAAAACGAATAGTTTGTCAGTGTGATACGTTAAAATATGCAATTATAAGAATATAAAGAATATGAGAACATGTATCAAAAATGAAAATTTTGAGATTTAGAATTTTTCATGTTGTCAAAACTTAGGATTTAAAGGTTATACAATTAGAAATTTTGAAATTTGAGGATTTGAGAATTTGGAAACTGAGGAACTTCGGAATTTTGAAATCTCAAAATTTAGTTAAATAACAATTTTCGAATTGGGCGTCTTTAGTACTCGAAAATTTACGAACTTGAGAATTGATCTATTTGAAAATTAATGAATCTATGAATTTAGCTATTTAACAATTTACAAATCTAAGAATATAACTATTTAAAAATGTATAGATCTTGAAAATTCAGCTATTTGGAACATCACGAATCTGGAAGTTTAGTTACTTTAATATTTAAAAATGTGCGAAATCAGCTGTTTGAAAATTTACGAACTTGAAGATATAGTTAATCGAAAATTTATGAATCTGAGAATATAGTTATTTGAAAATTTATGAATTTGGGAATTTAACAATTTAGAAATTTATGTATTTGGAAATTAAGTGATTTGAAAACTTAGACATCTGAGAATTTAGCTATTTGAAAATTTATGAATACGAGAATCTGAAAATTAGAAAATTTAAAAACTTAGAAATTTTATAATTTAGACATTTAGAAATCTAAAAGGCTTTAACTTAATATTTTCGACTTCTTAAAATTAGAGAGAGTTGTTGGTATGCTTCTCCATTACTATGTGAATATTTTTTATAAAATTGTAATTTTGTACTCCATATTGATATATTAATTTGAAAACTCAGTAAATATTTCCGAAATTAACAAAATTATAATAAATATGCAAAATATAAAGAATGAAAAATAGTGTTTTGTAATTTGAATATCCGTTGTCTGGTGATATGATTTGATTATTCCAAAATATCATAAGATCATCATAAATAAAATATTCCAAAAATTATATAGTCTGTGATAATATTACTACTACTACTACTTCATAAGTGTTTAACGTCGCGTCGACTGCATGGTCATTGGCGACGGCTGTATGCTTGGGTACTATATTTTGTTATACATGTTAGTTTCTTTCAGGAAATTTATGGTGTTTCTTATGTGGTCTTTGGCTATGAGGGCTGTATCCGGCTTTAATTTATATTTTTGTCTTTGAGATTCGGTTTTTCTGCATTGGTACAAAAGGTGGTCTACTGTGAGAGTTTCGGTGGGGCAGTATTTGCAATAGGGTTGGTCGGCTTTTTTTATTAGGAATTCATGTGTTATCCTGGTATGACCTGACCTTAGTCGAGACATTACAGATTTTTCTTTCCTGTTTAAATTGCAGGTTGGTATTTGTTGGTAGAAATCTCGAATTACGTTGTGTATTTTTGTTGTTTTTGTTGTGGTCCAGATTTTATTCCATTCTTCTTTTATAATTTTTTTAATGTGGTTTGTAAGGTCTTGGCATGGAATCGGAAGAGTTGTTTCAGTTGGTGATAGAGTTGCTGCCTCTTTTGCTGCTGCATCAGCTTCTTCATTTCCAGTTATCCCTTGGTGTGAGGGAATCCAAATGATATTTATGTCAGTGTTGCAATTTTGGTATAATTCTGTGTATGCTTCCTGTATTTTCGTTATTATTTCATGAGTGATGCTGTTGTTTGGAGTATGTAGGGCTTTTATTACACTAATTGAGTCAGAGAAAATAGCAACGTTTTTAAGGTTATTGATGCTGGCGTATTTCAAGGCTTCAAAAATTGCGTATGCCTCTGCGGTAAAAATAGATGCAGTTTTGGGGAGACTCTGTTTTACTGTTGTATCTTCGGTAACAATGCTGTATCCTGTTCCTGAGTCGGATTTGGAACCGTCAGTGTAAATTTGATTACAGTGAGAGAAATTGTTTTTTATATCAAGGAATTTGGTTTTGTGTGTAGATTGGTCTATTTGTGCTTTTGGTAGATCTGCTAGGTCTAGATTAGTGGGTGGTGTCTTGATAGTCCAGGGGGCTATTTACATAGTAAAAACTATGTTTACGTTCGATGGTAGGAGTCAATTCAATAGGGGATTTCAAGATTTTCTTTAGTCTGATGCGGAAAGGAGATGGGAGCTTTGGTTTTTTGGAGTATAATTCGCTGTATTTGTCGGAAAAAATATAGCTAAAGGTCGGGTTGTTCGGCGTAGAAGAGATTTTTGAGGCATATTTAAGTGTTAGGTATTTCCTTCTTTGGTCCAGAGTCATTTCATTGGCCTCGAATAGGATGCTAGTTATTGGGCAAGTGTAGTATAAGCCTGTGGATATTCTCAGTGCCGTATGGTGAATTTGATCGATTATTTTTAGAGTTCCTTTTTTTGCTGAATTATAAATGGTTGCGCCATAGTCAATTTTTGCTCGTATTAATGCTCGATATGTTTGTAGTAGTATTTCCTGATCGGCTCCCCAACTACTATTAGCTAGTACTTTAATTATGTTTATTCTTTTCATGCAAGAGTCTCTTAAGTGTCGCATATGTGGGACCCATGTCAGTTTTTTGTCCAGGATGAGTCCAAGAATTTTAATATGATCTACAAATTTTAGTTCAGTTTCTCCCATAGTTAGCTTTAGTTGAGTCTGGTATTTTGATTTTTTAGTAAAGAGGATGCATTGTGTTTTGTGGGGGGAGAATTTGAGGCCTGATTTGTTAGACCATTCCTGAAGATGGTTTATGGACGTTTGTAGAAGATTGTATATTGTATTTAAGTTTTTACCGTGGCAGATTATTATAAGGTCGTCGGCGTAAAGATAAAATTTTATTGGAGCTTTTAGATTTTTTATAATGTCGTTGATCCCAATTAGAAAGAGAGTAACACTTATGACAGATCCTTGAGGAACTCCGTTCTGTATTTTTGTGGAATTTGATGTTGTTCCATTTATTCTGACTTGAATTGATCTATCTGTGAGAAAATTCACTATAAAGGCTAGCATGTATCCGTTGATATTTATTTTGGACAGAGTTTTAACTATTTTAGGTTTCCAGATCATGTCATACGCTTTTTCGATGTCGAGACATATAGCTACAAGATGTTCGCTTCTCTGGAATGTATCGCATATGTCTGCTTCTATGTTGGTTAAGACATCTATTGTGGAACGGTATTGCCGAAAACCATACTGAGTCGGTGTTAGAATATTATTTGTTTCTAGGTACCATCGGAGTCTTTTATTTGCAATTTTTTCTAATAATTTGCACATAGTATTTGTAAGGGCAATTGGTCGATAGCTTTCTGATTTGTGTTTATTCTTGTTTGGTTTAGGAATAGGCACCACTATGGCTTTTTTCCAGTTAGCAGGGAAAATTTTATGAGTCCAGATACAGTTAAAGATTTTCAGTAAGTGGTCTATTCCGGGTTTCGGGAGGAATTTTAATAGTTTGTTTTGTATGTTGTCTGGTCCTGGAGCAGAGTTCTTTGTAGTTGAGAGGGTACTGGTTATTTCATTTAAAGATATTGGAGCATTTAATGTAGGGTTCATATTGTTATCATCGGTATGGAGTAGGATTTCTTCTAGGAGCTTGTCGTGATCTGGATTGTCGGCTATAAAAGATGGATTATAATTGTCGTTGCTCGAATTTAGTTTGAATTGTTCAGCTAGGACATTTGCAATGTCATCAGGGTGCGTTACATAATTATTTGCCCCGGTTTCAAGGAACTGTATCCCCTGTTTTGCGCGACCTCCGTTTATGCGATTGATTTTTTCCCATACTTTTTTAGTAGGGGTTTGCACGGTTATGCTCGAAACATAGGTTTTCCATGCTTCCTTCTTACTTTCTTTGCTGATTCTACGGAATTTAGCTCTTAATTTTTTAAATTCAATTAGATTCTCATTGGTGGGGTGTTTTTTTGCTCGGTTAAACGCGTGGTGACTTTCTCGTAGAGCAGTACTGCACTTTTCGTTCCAGGGGACGGTTTGCTTTCTAGTTTTCCTGATTTGGGGAGTTTCAGATGATTGCATTGCAGCTGATTTGATAATTTCTGTGAAATCATTTATTGTTTCATTGATTTTGGTTGGGTCTATTTCATGGTTATCTTCTGTTCCAATAAGCGAGTGTGATATGATTGCTTGGTATGACGTCCAGTTGATTTTGTTAGTGTTCCATTCAGAGCGGTGGGAACTTTGCGAGGGAGGGGTATCATCTTCCAACGTTATTTTGATGGGAAAATGGTCACTGTCATGTAGGTAATTTAGGGTTTCCCAGTTGATGTGTTGTACTAGTTTTGTAGTACATATTGTAAGGTCTATTGCGCTTGTTGTTCCATTGTTAATATTAAAGTGGGTTGGAGCTCCTGAATTCAAGAGAATTAAATTAGGGTTTCTTAACAGCTGCTCGATCTTTTTTCCTCTGCTGTCCAGTTTAGATGATCCCCATAGTGTGTGGTGGCTGTTGAAGTCACCAGCTAGAATTCGTGGCGATGGGATTTGTTTAATTAGGTCTTCGAGTTCGTCAAATTCGAGGGGGTGGCTGTTAGGGATGTAGATACTACAGATGTGTATTTTATGTGGTAAAGATACTGAAATTGCTACTGCTTCTATGTTGGTTGATAAAGGGATTTCAGTCGAGTGGTATTTGTCTGATATTGCGATGGCTACCCCGCCACTTGCGTGGCTTTCGTTTACTCTGTTTTTTACAAAGATGTTATGGTGTTTTATAACGGGGCAGTGGTTCTTTTTAAAATTGGTTTTCTGTGATAATATTGTTCATGACAAGTTTTCATTTGTTAGATTTAAAAATTTTTTTTTAGAACGTATAATTTTTCAAACAATAAACGTTGCAATCATTTTTTGCTAGTAATGTTGTAATCCTTAATATTTTATTATAATTGTATTACTGTTTTCTGAACATCACCTGTCGCTCTCACTTCGTTCGCTCATCATCATCTTCATCTGACTCACACCTCGCCTTTCGTCGCCAACGGTTCACGCGCTCTCCTCTCGCTCTCTTACTCATTCCCTCTCATTCTTTCCTCACTCAGCCTATCATTCGTTCCGTTACAAACAATCTAATTAACCATTTTGAAATCGCTTTCTGTCTCTCTCTCTCTCTCACATTCAATCACTACAATAGAAATCTTATTTTTAAAAGATACTGTTAACTACCGACGCAGTTGCATTAACTGTTAAAATAAAGAAAGCAGTTTCTTCCTCATGTTTTGTATATATTAACAGTCTCAACTGTTTTGTTGGATCTCAAAGAAATTTTGATAGATATCCTACTTTCATCGGAAGTATTTGCAAGGTGTTCATAGATTTGTTGCCCAGCGTGTTTTACGTAAATGATAAGGAATTCAAAAAAACAGAAGTGAGAAATGTTGTAATACACTTTACTGACAACATGAAGACATATGGACCGTTTATTTTGAAAGTGGTGTAAGTCCATTTAAAAAGAAAATGAGATATCACGTAAATTGTGCTAATTTAGTGTAAACTTTTTATTTACAACTAAATAATATTTTATATCGTAAAAAATATCATTGCTGTCAACTTTCGTCAAGCTAAAGAATCAATGTCGTAGGCATTTCATATATTATCCTCAATTTATTTGTTTTTCTACTTTCAGTTCAAATTTAAATATAAGTGACCATAAACGCCCGTAAACCTAGTGTTAACCATTTATCTACCATACGATAACCTTCAGTTCAACCCAAGGTCAAAAACAAAAGAAATACTTCGAATATTTCGTATTATTATTGCTTACCGACATTTCTCATTAATATGTTTACGTTTCGTGTTCGATGTGACGTCCATTAGCTAGGATATACTTTTGGTAGTTTTGTATTATGATTCAGTTTGCGTTGTTGCTGTAGGAGTACATCTTTACTTCTATTACAAAGTATAAAGAATTATTTCAGCGTTATTCCAGAAAGTATTTAATAATATTCTAGTGCGATGTATGGTTATTCTAAACAAATTTAAACAGATACGGTGTGTACATATTACGAATGCAGTAAAAGTAAAGGACGTAGAAAAATAAAATATTTTGAAGAATTTCTAAATAGAATTTGCTTTAGTGACAAAACGTTCGGGTGAAACGAGTTCCGTGGAAAATAAAAAGAAAACAATTATCCGGAAATTATGTTTTAGTCCGTTAACGTTCGCCATATTTAAATGTAAAGTAACAGAAACTTTAATGAAAATAAACATGAAATATTAAAATAAACAGCAACATATATTTGCAAATCAGTTTTTATTTGAAGGATTCCGTGTAAACTTGTATGTGTATATTATATTAAATTTTCATTTAGTGCAATACTACAAAATAATTCACGGTACTGTTATATACAGATCTATGGTTAAAATTCTTTTTCCGTCATTTTCGAGCATCAAAATAAATAGATATCTTCCGTCAAGAAATGATTCCGGTAAATTTGTCTGATCTACAGTATAGTTGAACGCTCCGTACTCTCCCTAAAATAAAATAAATAAAACATTTTACTAACATGTCTTGAATATGAACATTTACGTAACTACAATAGAAGTTCTGTTCATTTATACCATCAAATTTTACATATTTCGGTAGCAACGAGGTTAGTGAAATAGAAGGTGCGCTAAAATTTCTAGTGATATTAAACATGATTGCATGAGAAGCAAAACCATTTAATTTCACCATCATGTTCAGGAATTAAGGGAGTAACAAAAAAATTTTCAATTTAAATTAAAATAACATAATTTGACTTTGTGTTGGCGTTGAAAATGTTAAAAATATTTCTGTACATTTCATTTAATAATATGGACTAATTTTTTCTTGCATAGAGTAAGGATTTAAAACAAATGCACGAGGAAGAAGTTGTGCTTTATTTTACTAGTAATACGGTGACCAGTGTCAATATTTGCATTATTTTTTGGGAGATGAAACTGACCTTCAGTTTTATAAATAGATTACTGTAATGTTTTTTAATGTCAAATAAAAGTGTGTATCAAGACGACTTTATTTATATATACAATTAACCTTCAAGGCCATCCATGAGTATTTTTTCTTTACATTATACCTCACTATTTACAAATACAGAGTGTTCAAAATTGATAAAACCGAACTTATATTACATATTACGTATAGGTCAAATAGATGGAAAAGTTTATGTAAACTGTCCAGAAATGGTTTATTCGAAATATTTTTCGTGTAAGAATTCATACATTTATGAACAAAACTCTTATTATACTTCGTTGTACAAAATCATACATGTGTAACGATTCTGGAGCTATGCACAGAAATTTACAGCGCTCATGAGGTAAAGAGCGGCATTTACCTACTGAACGACTCGTATCTATAATAACTAAATCTAAAGAATGTGGGATTCGTGTGGTGTGCGGTTAAGGAGTGAAATCCACAGGTCAATACCTTTCAATAAGCAGGTTTATTCAATAAAATAATGATGATTAACAATTAACAAAAATAAGAAAATAAGAAAATAAGAAAATAAGAAAAGTATATGCAATATAAATTAATATAATGAACGATTAGGTCAGAGAACTAAATAGATATCGTCGTATAATGAACAGAAACTCTATTAATTAAATATTACGCTATTCGTAAGTATATGAAGAATTTAACAGAACGCAATTTCTAGTTAATGAACTCGAAGTCCTATATTTTAATTTACAGTCAAGACTAACTCGACTACGCTTTTACAATATTAATGAGACTCAAAATTCTAAGTGTCAATGATTTGTACTTCTTTCAAAGATTAACGCAGTTACAAAATCTAACAAAATTAATACGTTTCTAGGTCTACGATGACTACTACCTAAGTCTGATTCTTTTTCGAGGCTAACTACGCTTTTGCAAAATTAACAATATCAATACTTTTAAAGTCTAGCGTTACACGGAATCCTACTTAAGTGTGATTCTCTTTTTAGCTTGTCTAGATTCGCCTTTACAATATTTACGAGATTAATACTTTAAATCGTTTTTCTAACGCGGTGTAGTCGACTACGTGAAATTCGCTACGCAAGATTCGATAGTGACAGAACAATATTCTTTAATTGATTCAAAATCCTAAGATTGACTCGATTCAAGACTCTAAAGTTCGTGAGAAAAATATATGTTTCGTCGGAACACTTACTCTTTTTAATTTTGACTCGACAACTAATTGCCCATGAACCTTTTGGTCAGAGCGCACACTGACACCCAAAACCAGATCGCTTAATTGGGGAGCCTGTTGTTCACTGGCTACTAGAACGACCCAACGACCCAGAATCAGATGAACAGCATACGTTCAACAGGGTAGTAAATTAAAAATGACTCTAATTATAAAATCGTAATTACTCGATTGCCACCCAAATGACACGGGCTTCAGACACCAAGCTGCTCAAAAATGGGGAGCTACTAAACTACCCAGAGCTAACTCCGAGAATCTGACGGCGCGTTTAGTAATTCGACAAAAATTACAATATGTGTTTGAGTAGCTGATAGCTCTCGTTTGATGTCTCAACCTTTCTTGGCGCTGAGTATACCACTCTCCTGACGGAGTTTCAGATACAAGACCGCTTGAATGGGGAGCCTGCTGTTCGCTACTAGAACGACCCAGCGATCAAGTATCTAAATGGCGTATACCCGCTCTTTCAATCAAGAGTTAAAAATCGTTTCGGCTCTGACCAGCGAAAACTGTTCCGGATAATATTTGGCTAAGACTTCTAACTAGCTCGACTTCGAAAATTGTTCTGCTGCTTAGGCGGGTTTCGCTCGGCCTTTTATACCTGAATTCCCCACCCTATCAGAGGTTATGACATATGTAATTTCGCGTATAATTTACATATAATTGTTAATTAGACGTTAATTAATAAAGCAAATGATCTTCTAACATTGCCAATAATGTTTTACGAAGAGTAGTTAATGTTTTTAATACAAAAATACTTAATTAATAGTATATTAGCGAAAACATATTATCTGTCCTTTTCTACATTTTACGCACGCACTCCCATAAGGACTTGAACTATATGCCGAAGCATATGATACGCCGGAATATTCCATAGAACGTTATTACTATTCGTTATCTATTCAGGTTAACAAAATAACATTTGCTAATTTTATATATTGATGGATTTGATTAATTAACGATTCTAATGTCCAATAATACTGTTAATTGAAATTATATATTCTGTCTCTCTTTAAAGATCGTGAGCCAATTCCAAGAAATCCTGTCTAGCGTCGTGTCACGTAGACACGTAGCATTTCGGAATCTTCCGTACGAAATATTTATGATACATTATTATTTACTCAAATAGAATAATATGCGAATTTGGCCATTAATGATTCAGCTTAACATATGATTGAATTAGCTTTCCTGTATTTTAATTCAGCAAATAATTATTTAATAACTTTCATTTTTAATATCATTGTTAATGAATATATATATTCTATCTTTGTCTAATACATAGCGCACTCTTTCTATGTGTCTTGAGCTAGAGTCGCAACGCGTGGAATATTCCATACAAAATTCTTACAATACATTATTTATTTAAACAAACGAAATGATACATGAATCAGAGAATTTGTAATCGAAATTAACATTTGATTACTTAACTTATGTATTTGTTGGACATAATAATTATTTAATAACATAATATTTGTAAATAGGAAAATATATATACATATATACATGTTACCGACAGTTCAACTAAAATTTGATGGTAATTGGTATGTCTAATGTCGCGATCGGTAAGAAGAAAAGTGCGATCGGTAATGTAAAACTAATGGTATTGTGAAGAACGAAAATAAGATTGCCATTGAGATATTTCCCAGAAGATATAAAAACAAGAAAAAATTTTCTCAGGAATGTTACACATGTACTATAATTCTCATCGATATTTAACCCTTACAGGAACAATAATTTTTGGAATTAGTTCAAAATGAATATACTATTATTTCCAATATAGTTTGAATATTTTAAAAGTTCGGCAATCACTAAATGGACGAATAGAAACCTGCTACACCAAATGGAAAATCAATAAAGTATCTTTAAATATTTTGTGTCATCAGATTTTATCTGATATGTAGTATAAGTTCGGATCTAAACTTTTTGGACATCTGGTATAAAATATTCCTGAACAAAGAAAAGGAGATGATTTTCAAAAGTTCGATATAAATTTCGTAAATCAGAAGATATTTAAGACAATTATTTTCACTGGTTCACCGTGTATTTCTATTAAGAATGTAGCACATTATCTCAATTACATACCGGTTCTAAAGGACAAGCAGGAGCTGCTATGCCGAATGCTTTTGTAAACGGTTGAACAATGCTCTCAGGATCATCTGCCAGTTCACAAAAATTCATATCTATGTCAAGTCCATAATCGATCGTAAATTCACCATAGCGAGGTGCATATACTTTCGTCAGTAACTGTGTACAAGATTAATGATTATTAATATTAACTGCAACCATATATTAATTATAATAATTATTTGGTATTCCTAGTATTTGCTGATACTACTATAATGTACAACTAATGCTGAATAATGACTATAATAATTATATTCATAATGATAATAATTATTATGGTGTTTATAATAATTATAATTACTATAATTCTTATAAATACATAAAGAATATTTATATAGAAGAATTAAATTGTATGACTTCTTTGTAGCTTTATTATAGGGAGGCAATTAAAAGACAAAAATGAGTCTATTAGTATTCAATTGAATTTATAAGTAATAAATGTCTGTAAATTCCTAAATTTATTCTATAAAGCTACATAACATTGCATTGGATTATATAAAGGTTTTTTCTTAATATCATTAAATTTCGTTACCAATTCGCCACGTAATGCGACAAGAATTAGACTGTTAATACTTATGTAATTATAACGCACAAAAGTATGCGAAATTAAGTTTTTAATGCTACATTGCTACGTGTAGGAATACAATATAAAACATTTAGAACATATAGTGTATAGCAGGCTCGCATTGAGATATGTGGGAGCCCGGTCATAAAATAGCAAGGTACTGAATGTTCAAGTAACAAAAAGAGTACATGGCCTTAGGATCGTCAATTAAGCTTGAACTTTGAGTATTAGCAGATATGAATGTCCTATTTATGGAAATATGTAGGGTCAAATACTCAATAGTTTTTTAAATATTTGAAATTAAATATTTTTCATTAACATCAATACAGTTTTAATTTCTAAGCATATGGAATATTGTTGTGATGCGGTAGCGTACCGAAATAGCATGCCATTGGTTCAAGTTTGATTTCACGTGGATGAGAATTTTTTTATCAATTATAATTTTTATTTTTTTATCCTATCATAATGCCATTATTTAGCTAAATCGACGATCCTAGATCCTTATATTCTGTAAGCCTAAAATTAAAAAATTCTATTCTATATTTTTTTTTTAAATGGACGTGATGTCCATTATAAGTACATCAATGTACTCCAATGGACGCGATGTCCATTTTTACGTTATTTGACCAGACCCTGCACATAAATACATTTGCGATACATTGAAAATAGAATTAAATACTAATGTAAGTACGTACTTTAGTGGTTTCAGGTATTTGTTTGATGATCTCCAGATGGGTAGTTAGAGTAGTGTCATATGCTCCGAAATCATTCACTTCCATTTCACATGAGTCAGGTGCTATGTACTCCTCATCAATATCCTTACACTCAGCGTCATCGAGCACTAAATCAAAGTCAGCCTGCCATTCACAATAAATAGTTAAAATAATATAAAATCTCCTGCGTAGATATGTCTTACGGTAAACATGCGGATTATGAGAGTTCTACCAAATATCTGAATTACATGTAATTTATATTGATTCATATGGAAGATTATGAAACTGAATGTGAAAAAGTGACTCGTTACGCTTTAACCTGGATTCGTTATGTTCTAAAATAGTTTATTTGATACAAGAAATTAAAAAATTAGGGTTAAAAAATCAAATTTCGAGAATCAATTGTGGGAAGCTACTATTTTATTTGATATTATATGTGTTCTTAATTAATTTTGTCACTAGTAATTAGAAAACATAGTTTGTGTTCTTAATCTAATGAATATTTCAAAGCACATTGTGCCTGAAATTTTTATCTCGCCGAATATTACCAAAGAGTGATTTTTACAAATAAAGCAGATGTACTATTCGCAACCATTATCTTATTATGTTTTTAACATTTTTAGAACAGCTTCATTGTAACGAAAAAAAATTGCTGAAATGTGAATTATATAGGCACCATTGCATTTTATACAATTTTTTCTTTTCATCCTACTGATTAATTGAATGTATATAAATGCTTATTTTACTTTAATTAGGTTTAATTAAGTAACTGTTTATGCATTTTTTAACACATAACTAGTCCGAAAATAGTTATTTATTACATTGGAGCACGGAGAAAGCTCCATATTCGGTTTTAATATGTAAATATACCCAGACTTATTTTACTGTTAGCAAAGTAGCTATAACGTTTAGTGAACAACGAAGAATATAAAAACTACACGAATACAATAACTGCACAATTAATAATAATATAAATCGCGTAACACGGTAACTCGTTAAAACGTGCGATATAACAAAATCGCCATTAGACAACAACAATCGAACAACGTTAACGATCCCTTTCCCATACACGCATTACAAATATAATTCTAACACTTCCCCTTAATAGTGTATGTATAGGATCGCGTTTTTCCTAACATTTTCCTTGAAGTCCCAAGAGTTTCACGCAGCGTTGATGTTTTGGATCCTGCAGACTTTTTGTAAGCACATCTGCAACCATGTTCTCAGTAGGTACATGTCCAATTCGCAGTTCTTTACTCTTTACTAGACCTCGAACGAAATGATGCCTCACGTCGATGTGTCTCGATCTTCCGTGAAACACTGAGTTTTCTTCCAATTTTAAAGCTCCCATGTTATCACTATATACAACGATGTCAGCCAGATTTGCCAGGTTCAGATCTATGAACAATCTTCGTAGACAGATTGCTTCTTTTGCAGCATCCGCGAGCGCCATGTATTCTGCTTCTGTCGATGAAAGCGCGAACGTTCGCTGCTTTCTTGACTCCCAAGTCACAGCTCCGCCGGACATCATGAATACATACCCTGTATAAGAGCGTCTGTCCACCACGCAGTTACCCCAATTAGCGTCAACGTACCCTGTTGGTCGCTCGTTGCGTTTCTCGAAAACAATACCCTTTTCGCGGCGGTCCAATGTGCCTTGCCGGGATTTTCGCTGAACTGACTCAGCGAACTAACGATATGAGCTATATCCGGGCTAGTAGCGACTGCCATGTACATAAGGGATCCAAGCAATTCCCTGTACTTGCCCCGCTCATCAGCATAATGTTCTTCTTCATTGATCTGCAGCTTTGTTTCTGGATCGCTCGGAGTTGCAACCGGTTTTGAATCTGTCATTCCAAATCTTTCAAGGATTGTTTCCAGGTATCCTTTCTGCAAAATACTAATCTTACTTTTTTGTCTAATGAATTCGATCCCAAGACAGTATTTTACATCGCCCAAATCCCTGACATAAAATTCTTTTGACAATTCTTTCTTGAATCAGGATGAGAGGTTTCGGTTCTGTGATGCGACAAGAATGTCATCGACGTAAACAACCACCAGCAGAAGATCTTCCCCTCGCTTGTGAAAGTACATGCATGGATCAGCTGATGTCGATTTTAGTCCCAACTCTTTTAGCTTCTGATCCAATCTCTTGTGCCACTGACGACCAGCTTGACGCAGTCCATATAATGATTTTCGGAGGCGACAGACCTTATTTCCTTATCTGTATTTATCTAACATTATTTGCGCCTTCTGATCAGTAGAGTTCTTCATCTCTCGATGAACAATTTCTTCCAGCGCTTCACCCAGTAATTCCGGAGTCTCCATGTAAATTTCCTTTTCCACAACTCCGTTCAGGTACGCTGTTGTAATATCCAATTCAGTAACCTCCATGTCTAACTCAACAGCTAAAGCCATCAGAATGCGTATCGTATTTAGACGTGCTACCGGAGCAAAGGTATCATGAAAATCTAAACCGGGTCGTTGTGTAAAACCTTTTGCGACTATTTGAGCCTTTCTTCGCTCCAACGTTCCATCAGCATTATATTTGTTTCTTAGCACAATACGACTTCCTATTGTTTCTGAATTATCCGGACGAGATACCAGCTCCCATGTATCGTTGCGTATCAAGGACTTAACCTCTTCAACTATCGCATTTTTCCATTGCTGTGAGTCGGCCCCCTTGATCGCTTCTTTCAACGACACTTCAGCCACATGAGCATCCGGTAAAAGTCGATCATTTTCAGAAGAATTCTGCTCATCTGTTAGACAATAAACCTTCTTTGGTCGTCCTCGGATGCCGGTTCGTACAATTCTCGGACGTCCTCGTCCTCTTCTTGTATACTTCTGTTCCGAAATTTCCGAATGGACTTCTTCTTCTTCATCTTCGGATATTTGAACTTCGTTCCGGTCATCCGGTTGACTTAATGGTGGAACATTCGTGTATATTTCTAATGAATTATTTTCTATCGGTATAACCTTCGTGTCAGTTTCTTCGACGTCTGCGCTCAAAATCTTGTAACGACCATTACCCGTTTGATCATCGATGAAGTCTTCATGTTTACTAGAACCGGCGAAATCAGGAAGAAACTTTACATCTCGTGTGACCTCAACATTCCTCGTGGTAGGTATCCATACTCGGTAGGCTTTGGATTCCTCCGAATATCCGACAAAATACCCTTTCCTGGATCGCGACTCAAATTTCCCTTTGTTTGGTCTTCTGTCGAAAGTAAGGACTTTTCTTCCAAATGTTCTGAAGTGCTTCACATCGGGAATTACTCCGATCCACTTCTCGTACGGTGTTTGCCCGTTCAAACTTTGCGTAGGACAACGATTTCGCACGTAATTCGCTGTATTTATGGCTTCAGCCCAAAACGATGCAGACAGACCCGATTGCAGAAGAAAACACCGACCCATCTCGACCAGAGTCCTGTTTCTTCTATCGGCAACTCCATTTTGTTGTGGAGTATAGGAGACGGCGAGACGACGCACAATCCCAGCTCGTTTGAGAAATTCATCAAACCTGGAATTGCAATATTCCTTACCATTGTCGGATTGTAGACACTTAATTTTCTTTCCAGTCTGAGTTTCTGCATAATCTTTGTAGTCCTGGAAAGCCTGGAACACGTCACTCTTCTGCTTGAGAAATCGTACCACACACCATCTGGAACAATCATCTATAAACACGGCAAAATATCTAGCCCCCCCCCCCCCCCCCCCCCATTTGATCGTGTTCTCATCGGACTGCATACGTCTGAATGAACGATCTAAAGCAAATCCGTGGTGTTTCGCGTAGACTTCGGAAACGGAGCCCTGACCAATTTCCCGCGAAGACACGTTTCGCATACTGGTAGCGTCTCTTTCGCTCCGAAATTCACACCTTTGACAGCTCCCGTTTCTATCATATGTTTGAGATCTCGTTCGTTAAGGTGTCCGAATTTTTCATGCCGCGCCATTAATTCGGAGGTATCGGTTTTAGAAATAATTTTGCACTCGACTGATCCTTTTTCACGTACATAATACAGTTCGTCAATCCAATCGGCAATTAGTTTAATTTCCCCACGAATATGTACTGAACCATCCACGACACGTGCTCTATTTTTATCAAATATCACCTGATAACCGCTGTCAGTGATTCACTGACAGATGCCAAATTTGTTCTCAAGTCCGGAACGTGCAGTGTCTTCGTAAAATTAACAAGGTTTTCTTCGCCGTTTACGTCCGCGGCAACCTTTACTTTACCACCACCTAAAATTTCCGTCGACGCATTATTCGCTAGATTCAATGTTCCTCGTGTTGACACACCATAGTTTTCGAACGCGTTTACATCGCGGCACAAATGAGTAGAACAACCGTTGTCAAGACACCATCTCGCATCTTCAAATCTATTTGTCACTTCACATGCCACATTTGAACTTTTTACACTCGTTGACGCAAAGAAATTCGTCGCATTTACCCTTTTAGCGGTTTGTTGCGTGTTTTCTCTTCTTGATGGACAGTCTGCGTATTTGTGGCCTTTCTTTTTGCACTTATGACATTTATATTTATAGTTCGATGCGTTCGATTGCGTACTTTCGGGTTTCACTTCACTCCGATAAGTTTGTTTAGTATAATTTCGATTAAATCTTTTCGCGATCATGGCATTGTTCACGTTTAACGCTGTCTTCTCTTTTCGAGCTTGATATTCGGTTACGATCTTAACCTTTAATTCCTCAGGTGATGGCAGCGCATCGCGTGTCTCGATCGCGCATCTAAAATTTTCCAAACTATCCGGTAAACTACACAACAACAGTATTGAAAGCAGATTTGATTTTATTTCTTCTCCCATATCGGACAATTTATCGACCGTGGCGAAAAATCTTTTGAGATGTTCGTGAAGATCATCATTTTTCTGCATTCTGTGAATAATTAACTGTTTATATAGTGCCGCCATTTTCGCCGGACTTCTCGATTGATAAATCGATTCGAGTTTCAGCTATGTCGCGTTCGATGTTTTACAGTCACGAATGGCGCTGATTCCGACGAATCAACCATCATAATTAACATCGACATCGCTTTGTCGTCCTCTTCGATCCATTTTTGAACAGCTTCGACGTTCAATGCGTCTAATTGCGGTTTCACGCATTCGCCGCTGATATATTTCCCATATTTCCCATCCCTTTCCCATACACGTATTACAAATATAATTCTAACATTTACATTTGTTTTATGTAATAAATTTTGTTACGATTTATATAATATTTTAACGATATAATGTGAGATATACTTAAATTGGGTACCGATTAAAAATAATATGCCGAAAATGTACCAGTAATACTTTTGTCCATGTAATACTTTTAAATAGTACATGATGTAACTATTTGTACTTGACACGTACTTCAACTGTCAACATATCATGTCATAAGTAACAGCAACATTATTATGTAACAGTATTACCAACGTAATTGAAAAATTCCTTACAGATTAATTTAATTTTTTGTGAAAAATAGCTTTTTTATAATTGTTGTAAAGCTATTGATTTAAAAAATTCCCGAATTTTCAAATTTTCAATCTCCTAAATTTATAAATTAAAATTGATTTTAATTTCGAACATTTCACATTTTTTAATTTTATACTCCACAAATTTTTTTATTATTAAATTTACAAATTTTTTTGTTAATTATTCAATGAAAAAATTTTAATTTTCAGATGGACGAATTTCAAAATTCTCAAAAGTTTAAATTTACAAAATACCAAATCTCCAAATTCTTAAATTTCCAATTTCCAATATTTGTTAATTCCCAAACTTAGTCATTTTTAAGTCTGTAAATTAAGGAAATCCAAAATTCTAAAATGTTTTAATTTTTGAATCTCTGAATTCTCAAATATCTAAATTCTAAAACCTGAAGTCAGCAAATGCCTGAACTTCTAAATATCAAACTCTCAACTATGAAATTGTTAAAATTTTTAATTATTTCACTTTATAAATTTCTAAATTACTGAATTTCTAAATTTCTGAATTTCTAAATTTCTACATTTCTACATTTCTACATTTCTACATTTCTACATTTCTACATTTTTACATTTCTAAATTTTCTAAATCTGCAAATAATTAAAACTTGAACATTCCCTACTTCAGGGTTTTTATATTTTGAAATCCTCAATTCCTAAGTTTTCAAAATCTCAAGTTTTCATATATTTAGATTCCTAATTTTTCTACTTTCAAAATTTTGAAAATTCAGATTTGCCAAAATTTTAAAGTTTCAAATTGTTACTGTTATAAATTCTGTGAACACAATTTATGTGCTGCACACTACTGAAATGGAGGAAAAAGGAATAACAGCGAAAACAAGAGGAAAAAGTCTTTAAATTCAATAAAATTATAATTACGTAATAAGTAAGAAGGAAGACAATAGAAGTCAATAGTTAATAATATTTTCATATATATGTGTATGTATAAATATTTGTAATTAATTTTTATTTTGAAGCTTTATCTAATTTTCCAAATGGTCATAAATAGAAATTCGTTTGGGGATAAATGTACTCTTAAGCGTACAAATGGTGCAGCATAATTCTGTTTAATTATATAGTGATATATAATTGCGTTTAAAACATTACTCAACTAGTGACATTTTGATTTTCTGTACATTTCTCAACACACTGATGTGTTTTTTAGTTTAGTGAATCTGTTTCTTCTGTAATCCTACAGTAAATCGTATGGAAATATCCACAAGTGTCATATCTATCCTGATTCACTTGTAACATGTTCAATTCCATTTAAACAAATATGCTTCGTAT
Source organism: Megachile willughbiella (assembly GCA_945859595.2). NCBI lineage: Eukaryota > Metazoa > Arthropoda > Insecta > Hymenoptera > Megachilidae > Megachile > Megachile willughbiella. Next base: position 4,529,293 of record OX243798.1, read on the forward strand.
AACAAAATGAATTTGTACGCCGTATAACAATTAAATAACAGTTAATAATAGTTAAAATGTGACAATCTAGTTTTCCGTCATTTTATATTTTCACACATCTAACTAGAAATAGAATGAAAGACGTAAGCACATCAATTATACCTAAATACGTCTAGAATGAAGCATATAAAAAATGTAAACTTAGACCGTTTTATATATCAGAATATAATAGTAAAATTTCTAAATTTAAACTCTGAGTCCAAAATTAAACTAAAAATTTTATTTTCTCATAATTAATAATACACTTTTCAATCACTTTCTCACTTGCAACTGAATACTAATTTTATGTAAAAATTTCATTGGTATAAGATTCACATACAATACGCCAATGAAACAAGAAGTATTTCAGTATACTTACTTGTACACTGTTCCATAGTGGTACACAGAATATAAGTAAAAAGAAGTTCATTTTAACAGGTGTGTCAAGTATGCTTTCCTGTATGACAACTATCGAACATTGCTTGTGCGAACGGTTTTGTTACTCCACCATTGTGTTGCGTCTGTTAACGTAACATTTCTAGTGTCCCCATGATCTTATCGGAAGTCATTATTTCTCACACTTCTGAAGCTATCACAATGAACTGTCATTAGTATAATTCGTACAACTATATTATACAATATGCTTAAATTGTTTAATAAGTTATGATTACATAATGATATTTGTATCTGATAATAAGAAAGATATAATGCTTAATACGAATGAAATATTATTTACGTTTTGAGACATCGATTCCTATCTTCTGAAAACGAATAGTTTGTCAGTGTGATACGTTAAAATATGCAATTATAAGAATATAAAGAATATGAGAACATGTATCAAAAATGAAAATTTTGAGATTTAGAATTTTTCATGTTGTCAAAACTTAGGATTTAAAGGTTATACAGTTAGAAATTTCAAAATTTGAGGATTTGAGAATTTGGAAACTGAGGAACTTCGGAATTTTGAAATCTAAAAATTTAGTTAGATAACAATTTTTAAAACTATTTCAAAATTTACAAATGAATCTATGAATTTAGCTATTTAACAATTTACAAATCTAAGAATATAACTATTTAAAAATGTATAGATCTTGAAAATTCAGCTATTTCGAAGTTCACGAATCTTGAAGTTTAGTTACTTTAATATTTAAAAATGTGCGAAATCAGCTGTTTGAAAATTTACGAACTTGAAGATTTAGTTAATCGAAAATTTATGAATCCGAGAATATAGTTATTTGAAAATTTATGAATTTGGGAATTTAACATTTTAGAAATTTATGTATTTGGAAATTAAGTGATTTGAAAACTTAGACATCTGAGAATTTAGTTATTTGAAAATTTATGAATACGAGAATCTGAAAATTAGAAAATTTAAAAACTTAGAAATTTTATAATTTAGACATTTAGAAATCTAAAAGGCTTTGACTTAATATTTTCGACTTCTTAAAATTAGAGAGAGTTGTTGGTATGCTTCTCCATTAGTATGTGAATAATTTTTTATAAAATTGTAATTTTATATTCCATATTGATATATTAATTTGAAAACTCAGTAAATATTTCCGAAATTAACAAAATTATAATAAATATGCAAAATATATAGAATGAAAAATAGAGTTTTGTAATTTGAATATCCGTTATCTGGTGATATCATTTGATTATTCCAAAATATCATAAGGTCATCATAAATAAAATATCCCAAAAATTATATAGTCTGTGATAATATTGTACATGACAAGTTTTCATGTTTCAAATCCGATCATTTTTGTAGAAAATATAGAACACTAATAAATCGACCGCTATTAGCGTTGATTGGGTCGAGGTTTTAACGGAGAAAAACCTAATACTATGCAAGTATACAATTTTATAAAATTGTGTGATGCGATGCTAGATTGCAGGTGGATTTTATGTTGATGCTGTCATCAAATTTTGCCATGAATTTTTCAAGTTTTCTCAATATTTTAGGGTAATGAACACTCCATGAATTGATTAATGTAATGTTTTTGGGTGCTATATTTGCAGAATGTATTTCCATTACGCAAGTTTTAAAATAATTCATAATTATTTTAACTCAGTATTGTCAAAATAATACTGTATTATAACATTATATCATATTATATTATATTACTGTTAGGATTCGATAGGAAAATAAACTGATTGAGTGAAAGTGCACGAAAATAACGTTGTATTTCGGTTACCTTTACAAAAGTTTTCGCAGTCTTTAACGGTCGAATGCTTGATTGTAACTGTCGATTTGACAGTGACATAAACACGATTTAGGCAGAGGTGATCCTTGTGTATAAAATGCGGGTGTACATTAGGGTGGCCCTTAGCTATAGAGCTCGATTTTTTTTGGTCTCAATCCGTAAAATTTTTATACTTGGTGAAAAAATGATAATGTCAAAGTTTCAGCATGATTGGATAACGGGAGCCCGTACCGCAATTGAGTTGAAGTTTTTAAATTTACACGATTTCAGGTTATCGTCGGTTATGTTAGTGGCCTTGTATTTTAAGTTTTTACACGTGTAATACTAGCATTTACATACAATTACAATACATACATATTTACATACAATACATTTACACACAAATGTAACGTAGCTTTTAAGCTACCGGAGAATGTGACTGTTGGGCAATTGGGAGCTATATATAATTTGTACAAAAGTTGATAAATATTCCAATAATCTCGATTGTATTAGCACTAATAAAGGAATTTTTTTAAATACTTATAAGCAAAATAATCTTTATTGGAATTTCAGTTATGTCTTATAAATTAGCCTATTATTAAATTGTACGTAGTGGTTAATATATATTCTGTGTTAATGTAGGTTTGCTTACATCGGGATACAGGCTTTTATAATTCTCAATTACTTGTAAAATGTACTGTGTTTCTTCATTTTTGGTTAACAGATTATTATATTCAGATGTAAGTCTAACACCACGTTCAGCGGTATCGTTTACCACTTTTAAATTTCTTGTAATTTCTAAACATTTTTGATATGAAATATCATTTTTCCACAATGAAGGGTCTTTTTCTAAGAAATCTGTAGGTATATTGTACCTGTTAAACCATTTTTTGGATTCAATAGAAATGAAGCTATCAATATTCATATTTACATTCTCACCATCCGTTAGACATAAACAGGACTACTGGACATAAACAAGATAATGTACCATCGAAGAATCATGAACGAGATAAGCCAAAAAAGCAGCGCAGTTCAGAGATAAGGAGAAGTATAAAACAAGAGCCGGCAGGCGCGCGTGATCATTGTAAATTTTTATGGTGAATGCAGAGCGTTGTTATTGTTACCGCAAGTCCTCAAGTGCACTACCGTTCGGAAACGCGATACAAAGATCAATAATATTGTAATATAGCGGGTGTAAAGAATAAAGTTTTTTTAAAACGTTCAACTGTGGTTGTCGCTCGTAACAACATAATTTTGTACGTTTTCCGGAAGTATTAAAAGTTTCTTTATTGAATGTTCCGTATTATCATTTTTTAGAGCCTCAATCATTTTCCTGTTTGTGTTCAATGGTATTACTTCATCGAAAAAGGATAATGCCACGTTCTCAGGTGCAAGGTACCATAAATGGTTGGAAAATTTGCGTATTGCTATTTTAGCAATATTATTATCAACTGTAGAATACAAGTATAAATTTTGTAGGAATATTAAATCTTGTAATGGCGCTTTTACGGGTATTGGTGCATTAATCCAGGCCTGAATGTACAAATTAGCTAAAAAAATACATACATCACTTATCCCTACTATTTCGCTACTGTCCAATAAAGTTCTTGGCGGAATAAATAAATTTTTAGTACCCAAATTGCTTTAGCCATCCACCTAACATGATGGAAAGCTCCAGGAACATGAAAAGTATTTCCTCGTGGAAGAGATCCACCAAGAAAAATTATCATCAACTCCAAAAGTTCTTTGTAATCGTCTCTCGGCTGCTTTTGTTGTAAATGGTTCAAGCAGAAATTAATTCTTTCTTCTACATTCTGGAGCTTTCCATAAACATAAGTATCATTTATACCTGTTTTAAAATTTAATAAATTGAGCTTAGGCCAAGCTTTTTGAAATTTTTTAAAAAGAGCTGTTTCAGGACCGGATGATTTTCCAAGTTTCTCCCCAAACACACTTCTTAAAATTAGTTCGTAAATATGATGACGTCAAGGAAGGTATAATAAATCCCGTTCAATTAATTGTTCCAACAGAACACAAGCACCTTGTAATCGTCCTGTATTTGAGGATGTGGTATCACAACAGAGAGCTTGTACTCTGTCTGTGAGGTTCCAATCCTCTAATAAACCATAAATGGCTGATGCTTGTTCTTTGCCACTACTGTTTGGAATTGCTGGAACTCCTAAAAGTTTTTCCTTGCTGTCGTAGATAATTATGATCGGCAATCTCTTTACATTTTCGATATTTATTCCGGACGGCAACATTTTCCCGTCCCAATGAACCGTAACCGTCGACGGTAAATTTTTCTCAAATGCTTGCCGCAGCTTTATGGTCCGTTCTGCACGAAGGCGATGTCGACAACGTTGTATCGACGATCTATTTATTATTAGTTCATCTAAGTTATGGTTTAGCGCTTCAGCAGTAGTAATTATAACACGAACTGCATCACGATCACTTATTATACAATTGTCTAACACTGCCACAAGTTTTTCGGTAATGACTTGTATTTTTCCTCTTCGTTTCTTTGCGTTACTTGGGCCCGGTTCGAAATTCAGGCGCAAACGAAACATCTGCAGCGTGGTGTTCAATATGTTCTGCTCCACTGCTTGATGAAGACTGGAGTTCTACCTCTTCTATAATACAGATACATAAACAAGATATAGAGTGCATAGATTAAAAAAAAACAGTTCATTAAAAATATGTCATACCTTGCACTTCCATCATGGTTTCAAATCGTGCTTTTCGAATCCTTTCTTGCTGCAGTCGAACTGCTATTCGCTTTTCCTTCTCCAGTGTATTTTTGTCTGCACCGAGCATTAGCCCTGGTCGTCCCTTTTTTCGCTGATTTAATAAAAAAAGCTTATCTTCTTCGATTTTAATAATATTGAGAGCGTCAGAATGCGCGATGTCGAAGAAGTCATCTAATGTTCCGTCGCAAACTCCGACCTTTACCGCGACGAAAGAATTTATTACAGGGTTTGAGTGGTTCGACGCGTAGACCACCGTCATTACCTATATACCTCGAAATACGGGTCACCGAGGACCCCTTTTGTCTAGTAAGTCCCGTTCGGACCGGTTCCAACGTCACCGTGAACTTGCCATAAATCGGCTAACGACGATACATTAATTTTCTCGGTCTTTCAAAAACAAGGATAGATTTTCTTGACCATCACCCAATGATGTGCGAGGGTGTTCGGGCGAATTTTTATACATCGAAGCACAGTCAGTCGTTGAATCTTGTGCGGGTCGGATCGAGAGTACAACCTTCGAGTGTCGCGAAATAACATACAAACTCCATGCATCATGGAGTTACGTAAAATATCCAGTGCAGGGTGGATTCCAAATACAATCATAACACTATTCGAGCGGGACCCTGCACTCCTCGAATAGGCCAGTGTAGGGTGGTAGAGATCGTAAACACAACATTATCCGAGTGGGACTCTACACTCCTCGGATAAGCCAATGTAGGGTGGTAAAGAACGCAAAACATCATTCGAGTGGGACCCTACACTCCTCGAATAAATCATCGTGGACAATCCTACGCAATGTAGATTGTAACACAAACGCATCAGCATTTGAGTGAGCCCTTGTGCTCCTCAAATCAACAATCAAACATACTAAATTACACGAACACATTTTCACTGTCTAATCACGACAAATACATGTTTAAAAAGGGTTTTTTATGCCGCAAAGCTTTTTCCCTTAAATTATATTACTCGAGCCAATAAATTATTATTGATTTTCGGCTCAAATTTGTCTAATTAATTTTTTATTAACCCTCCTCCTCATCCATTTTTTAACATTATTTTGAAACACGAAATTTCTCCATGTTGGAAAGATTTCGACGAAACATCTAATGAATCGAGAAACTCTCTTTCCTTTTTTTTCCTGTACATCATTCCGGCGTTTTCGAGATTTTTGCAACAAACGCCAATTACTATGTAATTTTAATAACTTGTCAATGCTGTGGTACGTTGTTCTGGTAGGAATCCGTGCTTTATCCCAGAAAACTTCCGCTTCCTTTATTACTATTGCTGCACTTTGACGGAACTCCAGCTTAACTTTACGTACATTATGAAACAGAACACGTAAAACTTGTCCGTTGCTTGGTAATTTGGAATCAATAATTTGGCTCTCATCATGCCCCAACAAAAATATTCTATCAGCGCTTCTGGTTTCCATCTTTCTAATTTCACTATATTCTCAAACTAAATTCACGATACGAACACTTCGAACTCACAAAACAGAATGAAAAATGACCACTGTGACTAACAGTAAATACATTTAGTCATTAGAGATTTTACCAGGTAAAATCATAAAACACCCTCCAACAGAAAAACATTCTGCTGGGGAAAACCAAGAAACCTATGACCCCGCTGATCCCTTGATCAGGTAAAACAAGGTATGTAATATTCACCACTGCCGGGAATCTTTTTGTATATCTATCATGCAGAGCCCCTACTATACATTTTTTTAATACTGGAATATTTGTTTCATTTTATATAAGACCTCTAAAGGCTAACTGAATAGGGGATTAGTTTTCGTATTCGGGATGACCGCTTCGGCAACTACAGAGTAAGACTCATGCTAACATTAGCGGTAAGATTCAGTAATTTTTAGTATATTTTTGAAAATCATACACCAGCACTAAAATTATATATGTAAAAACTTATATTTTCATTATAAAATATTCACTGATACTTTTAAAATAAAAGGCCACTAACATATCCGACGATAACCTGAAATCGTGCAAATTTCAAAACTTCAACTCGATTGCGGTACGGGTTCCCGTTATTATATAAAAAATTTTAGGGGGTGAGACCAAAAAAAATCGGAAGTCGAAAAATAAGGGCCACGCTAGTGTATATATGGGCTTCTTGTTTTTTACGTTATTCCTAACAATTACATTACATTATATTTATATTATATTATATTACTGCTGTATTATATATACTTGATGTCTGACTTTTATACATTTACATCATTATTATCTTGTTTAAAAAAATTGCTTTTTATTGGTAATTGGTTTCTACTACTGTTCCATCCGTTCAATGGAACAGTAAACGCGGGGATTTCGTATATCGTTTATGATGAGTACTGGACGAAGAGTTATTTTTGAAGGACAAAATTTAGCCATCACCGGCAGTATAGTTTTTTTTAGGGAGACAAAATCAGTATTTTATTTTTAATATGTAAGATATTTGTAATAAGACTAATATGTAATCTTCCAGGTATTTGCTTCAATATAACAATAAATAATTATTAATAACTATCTAATTTATCATAAAGTTAGCAGATTAGTAGAGAAAACGACTACAGGAGCTACAACTGTTAATACTAGTTCTTCGTTCAAAATTAAAAATAAAAATGACAAAAATGCACTGTTGTTTCCTCGTGAATGATTACATGATACCATATTGCCTTTGCGACAAGTTTATTAACTCTGTTAACCTCTTATATTTTCGTAGTTAGAACATTTATAGATAAGATAAAAGTGTCATGTTACAAACATTAAAAATAGATTTACTATCCGGTACAGAACATAAATAGAAAAGTTTCGCAATACTTATACGATTATAAACCCCAAAAGACTTTTCATTTATACTTAGTTTTTAAGAAAATTAGTTACATGTCTTCAACATTTCAGCACGCACTTTTAGTTAAATTACAAATTACAAAGGCTTACATTGATTAGATTGGATATCCTTTTCATTTTGATAATTATTGTAATATATTTCAGTCTTTCTTTTCTCAAATTGTATTATTCTGTTTCGGATAGTACACAAAATAATTTGTGGTATAAAAAGTAACTGATATTAGCTTTAAATTTTCAATTTTTTCTTTAATTTTAACTTTAATACTTTCTTAAAAACTATGTACACGAGAAAAAAGTAATTCAAAATTGAATCATCCTATACACGGTGTACAACTAGGAAGAAAACCATTGTACACAAAAAAGTAAACCAAATGTAGAATACAATTTTGTATCACATATATTTATTTTTGAAAATCCTAAGTTTATTTACATAAATTATCATATATTTCATTTTGGCAAAAATTGAATTTAAAGGTTCTTGAAAATATTTGTGAAGAATTTTGTTTACGGCACAAAACAATACTTTTTAGTAATTCAACTTTGTAAACGTAATTATCAATATTAATAAACTGTATGATCCATCATTTATCTGGATGATATCGTTATTACACTAATTTAGAATTTATTCTAAAGTTCACATAGGCAACAACATCACAAAAATGCTGATTAATAGTACCTCAACAATATTTATAATTACATTTATTAATTTATAACATTTATTAATTGTTGAATTAATAAAAAAATAAAAGTCGGGATTTTCTTTTTGTAAATAACTGATACGAATATCTTTAGAAACCATCGATTTTAACTTTTTCAAAAATAAAATTGAATGTGAAAAAATCTTATTTTATATTCTTTTAGTTGTTCTTGTATGTAGAATCATTACTCCCTTCATCAATACAGAGACACCCTATATATTCATTTTATGCAAAATATTTGATGAAACTTGTTTTTTTCACACGCAAGCAATTAGTAATACACGGAATATTATTCCGTTGTTCACACAGTGCATTTTTCATTCAAAATTAAAAAAATGATTTGTGGTGTAGAATTTTGGCTGTGACTTGCTGTATCTGTATATCGATAGAAACAATCTTTCCAGTCTGAGATACAAACGTTAGCCTCTTTTACAGTGTCCTTCCTCCTCTTCGCATGGCTGTATCGAAAAGAATACCAAATGGAATAGGCTATCGACCGTTAACATTGGCATGCTCCCAGTTCATCGACAAAGCAGACATAACGTGACTTGTATCCGCTATTTTTCGACTCTCTTTGACCGCAGAAACGTTATCGCAGTCTAGAGTCTAGAGGAATATATAGCGTGCAGGTCGAAAGATAAATTTACGATCTCATTCGAGTCGTTACGTTCGTTTTGCGATGGCTTCTCGTTTCGAAAGACGTTCGCGCGATACTGAACGAGACCAAATAATTGCTCGGGCGAACTGGATACACATGATCGCTTTGCTGAGGTCAACAAGAATTTTTCGAAATCCATTTAACCCTGTACGTGTAACGTCGCTCGAATGCTTGTTGGTCTAATACAAATTCGATTTGCCACTTCGGATGTTCAATTACTGCTTAATGAACAGTTGACAAAATTCTGTCATTTGTTTTATACGCTGTACATTATACTTTCAGTAACCGGAGATGCTACTTTTGCTCGGTATATCTACACATAAATAATGCAAAACGAATCAAGGATAGTTTGACAGAGATCACCTTAATCAAATCACTGACAGAGATTTTTATTTGTATTATATTTCATTCGAAGCATCTATAACCTCTTTTGTATTATGGATAAATTACACGTTAATAATAGTACGATTATGATTTGATTTCTTTGAATTTGCTTTTGAAATATATGTTGTAGCCAAAACAGTATTTATATACTCTTTCAAACAGAATAACTTTTCAAAAATTAGACCGAATGATTTGTGATTTTGTGGAGTTTGAAAAGTATAACGAACGAGCTTTTATTGTTTTGAAAAGAATGCAATTAGTTGGGATTGCATATACAGGGTGTTACCTGTAACGCTACTCACGATTTTTCACCACTTGCAGCCACCTTACAGAAAAAAGTTTAGAATGATATTTGCAGGGTATGAAGTGCACAATAGGTATTAGTAAAGCAAGTTTCGATAACAGTTTTTTTTTTTTTGGCAAAGGCAAGGTCACCTTAGGTTTTTTAAATAGGAACATACATCTTTTCTTATTCATAGCTTTAGAGGGCATCGAGACGAATTCAAAACACATATTACATGATATTTTTATTAACATATTTCTCGATTTACAGAAGTGGAAATGTGAAGTACTTAGCTTTTGACTTTGGTAGTGTAACCATTATTTGATTCCAAAAAGATTACTGAATGTAAACAAACGACTAGAATGAAAGAAAAATAAACTTTATTTAATTGCTTGTTCAAAATGCATTCCACCTTCCATCAGGCAATATTCCGCTCTTTCACCTCGCATTTCCACTTCTGTAAATCGAGTAATATGTTAATAAAAATATCATGTAATATATGTTTTGAATTCGTCTTGATGTCTCCTAAAGCTATGAATAAAAAAAAATGTATGTTCCTATTTAAAAAACCCAAAGTGACCTTGACTTTGCCAAAAAACAAACTGTTTTCAAAATTTGCTTTACTAATACCTATTGAGCACTTCATACCCTGCAAATATTATTGTAAACTTTTTTTTGTAAGGTGACTGCAAGTAGGAGAAAAATCGTGAGTAGCGTTATAGGTAACACCCTGTAGAATAAAGGGCCACTTTTTCAAACTTTTTTATCTGAACCTATATAAAAAAATTAAAACATGCCTTTTGTATGTAAATCTCTATAACAAACTATATATATGCAATAAATTTCATATAAAATAATAATTGTACCAAGAAGACACAAAGAATTCAAATTGTCGAAATCACGTTTTTGTTTAACTGATTATAATTCCTAGACGCAATAATCGATATCCATATTTCTAATACGTATAAAAGTTAATTTCATCTAGAAGAAGTATTTTTTAAATTTTCATTATAAATTCGTATAAAATTGTAAAAGGAACATTCATAAATTTTTTTCAATTTGGTCTCATTTTCTCATTATTTAGTTAATTTGCTTCTTAAAAAATCTCAAGCTCCAATTTTAGAAAAGTAATTCTGTTTGAAAGATGTATTTGTGTAATTTCTTTACTACTAAATTATCCTATAATAAAACAACCGTAAGCGACATCTTGTCGTTGAAAGTAAATCTTTTCAATACATTCACTGCAGTAACATCTAGCCATACAACTGAGAAATAAATAATAATAATTGTAAAAACTGTTTAGTATAAATTGTTCTAAAATCAAATGCTAACTGGATTGTTTTGTTGTGTCAAAAAATTATATATTTAACATTTTTCATTAGAATTGTTAGGCTCATTTTAAAGAGAAAAGTAACACACGAATATACAAAAATTGCTTGCTAAATAACAGATTATTAATTAAAATTTTATTATAGATTTATGTCTTTTGTTGTTGCTATTAATACTTGCAGTACCAAGAAAGATAAATAAATGTAGAGGACCTCTACGTCCATAGATTCAATACCAAAGGCTTCACATATTTGTGTCTGATTGTGGTGCAAAAGAAGTGTGTTCAAACATATAATTTGCCTAATTAGGTCTGTATTATTCTTCAAAAATATGTTTTCTATTATTGTAATTCACATTTACGTAACTTCCTTTTGTCCTATTATATGTACATAATAATAATTTTACTTTAGCAATTTATCAATATACGCGTAATAAACTAATGAAGTTATATTATAATCAAATTAATTACAATCTTACGCAGACCGGTGAGCAATGTAAACTTTCCTAGGGAAAGTGAAGATGTAGGGGAAAAAAGATTCCACTATTATTGGGTTTTTAGGTGGCATTTTATCAAATTTAGGAACTTAGGAATATACAAATTTTTTAATTTCTTGATTTCCAAATTACCAAATTTTAAATTTTCTATGCTTCTATATTTTTAAATTATCAAATTCATAAATGTGGAAGTTCGGAAACGGAAATATTCGGAAATTTAGTAATATAGTTATTTGAAGTTCCTAAATATATGTATATTTTGGGAATATGAGACACTATAATTTAATTCTTCCACATTTCTACATTTCAAAACTTTCAAGTTTTTACATTTTCAAATTTTTTCATATGTAAATATGCAAATATTTAAATATGTAAATATTTAATATATATATGTAAATGTGCAAATACTTAAATATGTAAATATTTAAATACGTAAACATTTAAATACATACGTATCTACATATCTTAATAGCTATACATATCTACATATCTACATATCTACATATCTAAATATTTAAATATCTCAATATCTAAGTCCCTAAATTAAAAAATTTCAAAAATGCCATTCTTCAAACTTGCATACTTGCTGTTCTTTAGTGGACACTTAACCTGCTCATTATTGATCTAAATTGTTCAAATCCAGTAACTCGTCGTTCTAAAAATAATTTATACCTTTTAAAAACATTGATTTTCACGTGATTTTGCGCCATTATTTACTGCACGTTAAGAATTGGACTGCATTTGGTTTAATTTTCTTTTACATTTTTTCTTTAATTATACTCTTATGGTTATAACAATCTTTATATCGAGCAACTTTTGAACTACTTTTATACCTCATTTACACTACATTCTTAACCTATTGTCAAATATATCCATATATTTACACACTCGGTTGCAATTTAATCTATGTATGTTCAGAGATACCAGTAAAGATAGCAAGAGAAGAGATTGTCTCAACCGTGCTATTTTTCTTCTGTTTTTTCTTGTACCTTAAAGAAAAAACTACCTTTCTTATCTGAGTTGCCCCTTTTAGTATGCGTTCATAACTCATAAACCACGAGGGATATCGAATAAATATCTACATATATTTTATACCGCTCTTGAAGATGTAACATTATGAAAATATTTTGCGAAACAAATTTTTTGGAAATATTAAATTACTCTTTTCCTTTTCTTTAAAAATTTGTATTTTCAATTATTTAAACATTTGAAATCATGAAAAATTTATTTAACTTTGGGTGACCTTCCGGGTCATCTTTAACTCACCGCATCCTCATTTATGTCATTTATACCAGTATCTTCATTTTTCTGTATATGATAACATGCAAGAAACTTAAAATGGTTATTTCACGGCAGTTTGGTTAAAAAATTAGTTCAATTTTTTTCAAATATCACTAAATCTAGATATTATTATTACATCTAATAAAATTTGTCATTAATTTTATAGTAGCGTGTATTTGTGATACAATCATTTTAATTTATGCATTCACATATGCTTTAATGAAAATTGTTTGCCTCAATGGATTTGAGAACACCATGAATGAATAATTAAATGAACGAATGCACAAGGGTTGAAAGCGCTAAAATAATCTTTCTTCATTATTTTTCTAATCTATGGTAATTATTTGTACATGTTATCTCTTCACCGTATGTAAACATAATACTAATACAATATCTGTGAAAAGTTAAATGCTAACATGTTAAAATTATTGTTGTTAAAATCATTACACATATTTCTTATCATACAAATAATTAATTGTATAAGATATGAAAACGACTTCTTTAAGTACTTCAACGTTCCTAATCAGTCTACTAAATCTTCACATTAGATGTATCATAAATTATTTTGCTGCATTTGAATATTCTATAATTTGTATAATTAATAATTTATAATTGTAATGTAATTTTCATATTTCAGAATTGCTTATAATTGTATACAGTTGTATACGAATTTCTGATTATCTTTACACCGTGTAAACTTCCTAATAAATCGACTTTCCCGAATCTACAGAGCGCAGATTATTCCTGAAAACGTTGTAAACTCAGTTTCTAAATGACCGGGCAGTTTTGCGATCGCATAAATTACTTCTGCTCGAGTAATTTAATCGTACGGCACCGGTTACATTCTAATTAACGGAGCGGTAGAGGAAAAAAAAGATAAAAAGAACGCGGGTGAAGCAATAACGTGTAACGTTCTGGAAAACAGTAACAGGTAATAACGGCCAATAGATTCAGCGTGGCCGCGTTTGTTCGATTTTGAGCGCGACAACGCGATTTCCTGTTTCGTTTCGAAGCCTGTGTTGTTCGATCGAGATTAATTCAATTGTACCGTGGACCGCATCCGTTCCCACGACTTTATCAGGAACTGTCGCGTCAGTGTGGGTCGCATGACACGCCAGATACTACCGACAAAGAGTGCACATATAATTGAAATGTGCGGCTAGATCAAGTGGTAAATGAATTGACGAAATCCGTTTAGCAGTATGTCCATCGGGCCGGAATTGGAATAAGCTCGTAAAGCGTCCGGCGTGCTACGACACGCATGTATTTTCATGTATTTTCACAGTCGATGTTGTGACATTCCAAAAGTTCCGATTACGCTTTGCCAATTTACCTTTCGAAAATTCATTGTTTTTGACATTCACGTGATTAATTTTGCTGGCACAAGTTTTATAGTATAGTGCTGTTAAAAAGAATAAGATCATAGTGCTCGAATGAGTATCGAAAACTAATGATTGAGTGAGAATTTTTGATTATTTTGAACGTTTACACTAATGTAACGTCCCTGTAACATCCTTTTAATAATTAGGTTTATTCACTTAACTAATGACGAGTATTAATGTTACAATAAACAATTATTCGTGCAAAAATACAAAAAAAAGTATATAAAAAGTATATGTTGGAGTAACGATGCCTCAACCCCACACGACATCTACATACATCTGTACATGCACTGGCTTTCGTAAATTGATAGTCGAGATCATTCCGTCCTTGCATGAAGACAATGCATAAATTATGCAATTATATATTAACTATTATATTGAATAAAGTCTTTTCTGTTTCTTTCAATTAACTTCTACCGTAAACGCGTGTGTGTAAATTCCACCTAGCGACTTTTAACCCTATGGTTATATCAGTATCTGTATCTGACATTATAATTTCGTGTAAGGTAAGAGCACCGGTAGTTGACACTGTACCAGTACTTGACACTTTTTCAAAAAAAGTAAATAAATAAGGAAACCACAAGTTGGAGTACATCAAATCTTATTAATCTGTATACTGTCGCACTTCAGCTGCTTATTTGCGAACTACTGCGCATATCCGCCATTCAAAAGTGTCATATCAACCAATTAATCAAACTTGCGCACGGCTCCTACGATTTTTCAGCGTTTTCTTATATAAATCGCTAAGGTTTGGTTAAAATGTAAGTATTGCAAGTTTGTATTATTTAATCATTGTGAATAAAAAAGACATTCGTTTATGTTGTTTGAAACTCAAAAAGAGGTTTATTTATTAAAATTGGCAACAAACAATGCTAAATTGTTTAAATTCACTCCGTGTCAACTATTGAAACTTGTAATCGTCTATTATTCAGTAGTTGACATGGGGTGTCAACTATTAAATTACTACGTGTCAACTACTCACTTTGTTCCTCTGTCATTTTTGAGATGCCTTCTACGAAGGATAACTTCATAAATTATACAGAAGTGACTATATTTTTGTATTTTCCTACGAAAAAGAGTTGTTCCCTAGAGTTATAATTGCTGTGTCTGAAACGACTGCAACCATTTCAAAAAAATGGATAAGAATGAAAAGCTAGAGAGAAAAGCTTGCAAAAGAATGGATAAGCTAGATTATGAATAGGAAACTGCTGTTTCGTATCAACGAACCCATTAAAATGAGTAGAACCAGAAATGTATATTCAGTTATCAAACTAAGTTAGATTTTTTGTGAAAGTAACTTCTAATTATTGAATATTTTTTTTGTAAACTTACTCACGAATAATATTTTTTAAACGTTTAATAAAGTTCTGTATTCATACATTATCAAGACTAGTTCATTAATTGGATTTTCTCCCTATGTCAACTACTGTTACAAAAGGATGTCAACTACTAAATTTTTTGTTTGCGCTGGGTGTCAACTATTGAATCACATTTTATGTTTAGAAAAAAAAAAGAAAAAAAATTTACACCGCCATCAGGAATGAATACTTGTTGTAATATAATAGAAGAATAGTTTGTGCAGCGACTGCTAATCATAAATTTTCCATAAAGTGAACTTAGCCTGAGCTATGTGAACAAATAGACAAAAAATTCCTTAAAGTGTCAACTACTGGTACCTTTACCTTAATGAGTAAAAATAAAAGAACAAAATAGACTTTTATCGCGTTATAATCAAAGAATTCAGTAATTAAATAATGTACAATCTGCGAATGTTAAATGAATCTAATTGATCAGTAACGCAATTCGCCAGCTAATTATTTCAGAATCTAGCCTGTAAAACGAGTCCTACGTGGTTTTCGATTTTGTTTCTGAACTTGCTGTGTTTTTACAAAATTAGTAAGATTCGGAATTTTAATCTATTATCTAACGTTTCTGTAGTCGACGACTAGAATTCTACGCAAGAATCGCTGTTTTACAACTTGTGTCAAAACAATAATCTCTTATTGAGAAAATTATTAATTCAAGATTCAAGAATTTATGTGAAATTAAATTAATTAATTGGACACAGAATAGTTACTCTTTAGTTTGACTTTATAACTAGTTCCATCGCTCTTTTTGTCAGAACAGAAATTGACACCTAAACCAGATCGCTTAATTGGGGAGCACGCTTTCGCTAGCTGCTATAACCCAACGATACAGGAATTAGATGAACAACCAAGTCTAACAGGGTTGCAAATTAAGAGTGACTCTAATTATAAATAGTGATTACTGAACTGCCACTCAAAATACGCGGGCTTCAGAGATCAAGCTGCTCAAATGAGGAATCTGCTGTTCGCTAGCTACGAATCTATCCAGACCGAAAAAAATACAATAAAAGAAATAAAATTCACATCAAGGTTCTTCATTGATGAATCCTCCACGATGATACACTAATCATAACGTAATAGCAAAATGTATTAGTTTATTATAGATATTATAAGTTTCTGTAATTCATGTTATAATTATAAGTTTCTATAATTCAATACTTATGTTACGCAAAAATATTATTGTACAATTCTCCAAGATCAACATTTCGAAACTTAAACAAGCAAGGAAGTATTTTTGTTAAGGGACTGAGTACTCCGAGTATGATTTTTGGCGTCTTTGGTGGAAAATTGCAAAGCTCCGATTCCTGTTTATCTTGCGTTGTTTAGGTCATAAGAATAGTGTATTTGAAGTAATATTTTGTCATATTTTCATTTTAGAGATTCTCTTACCGTATAGGGTCGGATTTTGCAATTTCGCTTCTGTAACTTTAACAAAAAAGTATTTTTATGTACTTTCGTTCGTTATAAAGTTTTAACAGCGAAATTCGGTTCTGTAAGCTTCCTCAAACTTACAAATACTTTCTCTGCACAATACTATAGATAAGTGTTTACTTTGCGATAGTTTAGTTTCATTTCTATACGTGAAATTTTGGATTTCACGTTTTCAACTAAGCAGGATTTATTACAATAAAATTGTTGTAAGTATAATATACTTTCTTCGCGAGTGAATTAGTTATGTTCACCTCGAAACAAAACAAGTATCTAAGTGAAGAAGATTTTGGAATATCGAAAATAACGAAATAATTTGTAGCGGTTGAGTCATAAAATTAGCTCAGTTTTGGAGGTCTTTGAGGACCTCAGGCTTGTTCCGGCGTTTTCGCGTAGGTCCTTGTTTTGCTTGTTAGGGTCGCTTTCTCCGACACCCGCGTTTTTCCAACGGTTAGAGAACTGACTCTCGAAGGAAACAGATCGTGCCTTTATAGTCAAAGTTTTTGTTCGCGTTAAGGTTACGAGTTTTAATTGTTATAATATGTCATCGTTTTCGTTATTATTGTTGTCTGTTAACCTGAGTGAAATTCACTTACTTCACCTCACATTACCCTAAAAATTAAATAGCTAATGCATGAACAAGGAAATAATTAGGTAGACAGTTATAAAAGTATCTTGAAGTATCTTAAAAAATATAATATAAAGTATTTTCAATGTCTAACATTACTGAGAATTACTGTTTTCATGAACTTTTTTAAACGTATTAATTTATATTACACTTTTTATTTAGTAAACTTACATCGGTGACAATTGTACAATTCAAATGAAAAATATGTACTTTCCGAGGAAAGAATTTTAAACATCTAGAAGTAATCCACAGTTCGTTGAACAGCAAGTTGCTGATCGCCACTTTGCGTGAGGTAGTGTAATACATCCATCGTATTTATGAAAAGTCTTCAAAGATAGACGACGAATCAGATTGAAAGAAGGTGACTTACAATGGTTCGTCCATGTTAAATTGAAGGGCTAAATTTCGTTTTCTCTCCAGGTTCATTTGATCGGAGATTTGGAGCAAGTTAGCTTGTTCCTGTCGAAGAGCTCGTTTTAGCTCTTGTAGCTTCCAGCCTGCCTCTATTTGCTTATCTGCGATCTGCTTCTGTAAAGCAGCTATTCGCTGGTTCATAGTATTGTAATTTGCTGTTAGTGGATTTGCCTCATCAACAGGAGCAGCTCGATCACATATAACCGCTCCCGAATCCTGCTGCACCATATCCGACGTCAACAGGCAAATCTTGTCATGAAGATCTGCTAACTGCGTCAATGTTAACGACTAAGGAAGAAGAAATATATAAGTTAATGGATAATAAAATGAATAGATTAATGAATAATAAAATTAATAGATTAATAAGTACGAATTGGGATATGAATTATAAAGAGCATGTAATAGAAAGGAAATCATTCTAATAAGTAATCTTCAAAGGTTACTGTCAAAGAAAATTATGTTAATATTATACATGTTATTATACCTTAGTAAATGTTTATTTTATTTTAAAAAATAATGACGATAAATGCCTACTAATATTGTATTGTTATTAATACTGAAAAGTATAAAAATAATTGCGCATGCTGATTGGTAATAAATTGCATAGGGTGAAATTTTAAACAAAATAGCTATTAAGTGTTAGCATGTTAAAATATTGAGAAGACACTGAAGAACTACAGTACATAATTTTCTAGTAACAGATAAAATGCACTGTTAGGAGTTCCTCTATGTGCCACGCCAATTTCAATTTCAATTTCAATAAGTGATAAGAGATTTTATAAAAATCTTATAAGATTGGCAATTCGAGAATTTGTAAATTAGAGGACATCTGCGAATTCAAAAATCTACACATCTGGAAATCTGAAGATTTAGGTATTCAAAGATTTTGAATTTGAAGAATTTAGAGGCTCGGAAATTTGGAAACTTTTAACTTTAAGAATTTGACTATTTGGAAAGTTGGGAGATCATAGAATTTGGAAATGTAGAAATTGAGATTTTTGGGAATTTTAGGAGCATGAGGATTTGAGACTTTTCGGAATTTAATATTTAAATATTTGGATATTTGGAACTGGAGAATTGGGAATTTGAAAATACGGAATTTCATCGATTTAAAAATTTAGGAATTTGAGAAATTTGAAAATTTGGTGATTAGGGAATTTGTAGATTTATGATATTTGGTAATTTCGAGAATATGAGGTTTTAAATCTGTAAGAATTTTGGGGATTTAAGAATGAAATATTTGGATATTTGGGAATTTGTGAATTTGCACATTTTAGAATTGGGGAGGTTGGAAATTTGGAATATTACTCGTTCAAATATTTGAGATTCTGAGAAATCTGAAAATTTAAATATTTTGGATTGTTGTGAACTTTGAGAATTTGATGGTTTTGAATTTTGGGGAATTTTCAGAGTATGATTTGGTACTTTTGGGAATTTTTACAATATAGGAATTTAGTGATTTGGGAATTTAAGAATTTAAATATTTTCATATTCGGAAATTTGTGAATTTGGGGATTTGGAAATTTTGGAATTGAGGAATTTGAAAAATTTGAAGTTTACCAGTTGAGAAGTCTTTAAATTTGAGGGTTTAAAAAGTGGAAGATTCGACAATTTAGAGGTTAAGAATTTTAGGTAATTGAATATTTCTCGACTCACGAATTTGAAAATTTGAGAAACTCAGTTTGATTATGAAGAATAATAATACAAAGGAATTTAGACCCCTATTTTTGTTAAAGATGAAGATAATGATAACAATAGATAAAACTTAATATGATATTTTTATCTGTAAATGATCCATAGTCAAAGTAATGTACATTCTCTAATATTTGGGTGATAGAAGTTTGGCCTATCAACGGTACTGGAAAGGCGTACATTTCGAGAGTGGTATATGTCCACTTTAGAAATTCTTTTTAGCCGAATATATTACGGCACAATTCAACTCCAGTAAATTGTAGTAATACTATCAAGTTTGCGAAGAACTACAAATTGTCTAGGTATAATTATTGATTTCTAATATCAACTTTCAAGTAAGTTCTAGTTCAGATACCTATAAATACTTAACAAAGTCGACACGGTTCTTGTTTTAGTATCGGTGCACCAATCCTCTTAACAATTTTGCTGTTATTTGAAAATTAATTACGAATTGTGGTTTTAATAAACAAAATATGGCTCAGAATAATTTCAACGAAAATCATAACTGTAATGCATTTGTGAGTGAAACGTTGGGTAATAATAACAAGATAAAAATACTTTTCTGGGTACTAACATCACTCCAATAAAATTTTCCTTTGAATTGATTTAGTGGATCATATTTACAAGGAATGCAGGATATAAAATGTAATACAAAATTCCATGGAAGGACAAACTAAATTCTAAAATTCGACATACTAAAATTCTCGATATATTACTACAACAAAAGTGAATCTTTATCTGCATTCGAAATTCTAAAAAATCTTATTAAAAGTTTGAACACTTATTGGAGTAAAGTTCTTGACATAAAATGTCAAATATTTCGTAAAATATTGACGTTTCGATAATCTTGGATTAGTACTTGTATGCGCAGGTTAATAAAGAGGATTCGTTGATTTAACAAAAAAAAAGGAATTGGATTAAGGAACAAAATGCAATTGCACTTGGCGAATGCATCGATGTATCCATAAAAATGAGGTTATATGAAATTAGTTAAGGTTATTTTTGTTATTTTTACTTAAAATAGAGCAGTAACCTGTTTCAGTTCTCAGAATCAGTTTGTATACTGTTCCCCAAGAGCGTATATACATATTAGATCTGTAAGAAGGTATAGGATAACTAAAAAGAATCGCGTTGAAGTACATCAACTACACTTTTCCATTATCTTGGACATAAATCGTTCAGCGTCCATAGTTAAGTATAATTTAACAACGTCGGTGCATACTTTTAACAAGTTTTGGGAATAAACGATAGGAAGGAACTTTCATATTTTCTGGAGTTGGCAGGATAGTTGTTTTAGCTCGATATATGTTTTGTCTGAAGCTTGGTGGTAACACCTACGATCATAATCAGATTTGCGTTAGGAAAATATGAGAGCTAAATGTATAACTTTCTCATTTCAGTATCATTTGAATTTTTAATAATTAAGACACACATATCGTACATACTTTGCGCTTAAAAATAAGTGTCATAAACAATAATAATGCAAAATAGTAACTACTGTTTTTCCGAAAACTCAATGATAAAGATTTTTTATAATAGGATCGTATGACGTATACGCTCTTGTGAAACAGATAATACACAATACATTTCGTGACTAAATTATAAAACTTGCAAGAGTATGATAGAAAATTGTATTCTACTAACCACTCTCTTATTTCTTGATTTCCGATGTTAGTATTTGGGTCATTCCACGCCAAATCGATCACTTTTGGAAGTCACATAACATTTTTTTATTTGATAATAGCGTAAAGTTGTGAAAACTTCTAGTGCCAGTAATAACAGTGTTCTAGTGCGTGTAAATAGTGAGCTTGTAAACAATGAGAATGCATAATGTATTCATTTTGTGTTACATAAATAAATGCTACGTTTGAAAAAGATAATTCTGCTCATTCAAATATATCTTTAGGAGTGAGAATTAGATTTTCTAACAGTTTTTGTAAGTTAATGTGTATTGCAAGTCTTTCAATGCTCCCTCCAATACTATCCCTTACCATGAGTTGTTGCAAAAGATTGCCATTCTGCAGAAACATCGAAATCATTAAAATGATGAGATGAATTAATATAATTCCTTTTGCTTTTATTGCCCAGCTGCCCTGTCAGTCATGTTTTCTAGAACCTAACAACTTTTACAATTTTAATATTGTCAAGCCCATGACCGAACAAACGGATCACACTCATATCACTTCAGAGTTAAGTCTAGCATAACTAAATATGCGTCATTGACCAAGAGTGGCTATTGATGTACTTTTCGAGGTATAAACAGAGTCATTAAGTCGTGTACGAAGTCTACTCGTATTGCTTTGGGTCCAGTGATATAAAACAACCAATCATAATAGCTGAGCGCGCGACTTGCCTACCTGAAACGGGGGTACCCCGCGTCCTTTTCCAGCTTGTAGTGACGTCAATTTTCGAGGCTCTATCGTTCTGAAGGGCTCATTTTAAAGGGGAAGCTTCAAAGAATATGACTATATTTTTTTCAAATTTTAACCGTTTACGCCCCTCATTGAGAAAAACGCAAAAAAAGAATTTGTTTAAATTTTCCGACAATTTATAACAAATTGACAAAGTTAAAAAAAATATTTTAAAATAGCCCAATCCTTCATGAATAAAACAAAAAAAAAATTTAGGTAAATCGGTTGAGCAGTTTCTGAGAAAAAAATTCGTAAGTGAAGCCTAGTTTCGCAAAAATGAGCAAAAATTGCAAACTTTGAAGGCTTATTATTCCGTAACAAATTCGAAACCGGCAAAATGATGACTTAAACCACCCCCCCCCCCCCTTAATTTCACGTGGACTACAACATATTTCGATTAGAGCAAAATCGCAGATGGTAACTTCCAAAAGTGATCGATTTGGCGTGGAATGACCCATTTACATTCAATAGTAGTATTGTGTACAATTCTACGTGACATTTGAAGCTATACTACTGTCATAAAAAAATAAGGTGAATATTTCAATTAAACTTCGCGAGTACTATAAAATCATGAAATTATTTTTTATGTGTACTGTCTTTGATATCTATGCATAGTTTTATGTCAATATATTCAATTGATGCAGAGCTACACGTGTTTTTGTAAACATACAAAAGTGAGTTTTTCGATTTTTACTATGTCTGATTTTGTTGAGCAAAGGATTTGCATTAAATTTTGTTTACGGAATAAATATTCTGCCACGGAAACATTGTGGATGTTGCAGAAGGCCTTTCGTGACAAGGCTATGTCGCAAAAAAATGTTTACAAGTGGTACAAACATTTCAAGAAAGGCCGAGTCCGAGTTCAAGACAAGTAGTGTTCCGGTCGAAACATCAACATGTATTGATGAATGCCACATGATGGAAATTAAAGATTTGATGCTTGGAAATCGTCGATTGACAATTAGACATCTTGTTGATGCTGCGGACATCTCATTTGGATCAACCGAAATCATTTTAAAAGATGTTTTGTGCCTCAAACTCGTAAATTCTGCGTGGAACGATCTACGCCGTCCCACGCTGTATTGGTTCTTCAAGAGCATTTCACCAAAAAATCGACCCATATCGTTCTACAACCACCGTATTCGCCTGATTTAGCACCGTGCGACTTCTGGCTGTTTAACAAACTCAAAAGATCGTGTCTCGGACACTGTTTCGAATCGTCTGATGAGATAAAAGCCAAATCAGAGAAAGTATTGAAGGCCATCCCGGAAAAGGATTTGTTTGACTGTTTCGAAGATTGGAAATACGTTGGCATAAGTGTATTGTTTCGGATGGGGAATACTTTGAAAGTGATGAAGTTGATTTAGAGGAATAAATAAAGATTTTTCATTTTATAAACAAATTCACCTTACTTCCTGATCACAGTAGTATTTCGAAGAATTTTAGTAAGAAATGTAAAGCAGCTCTCATCAGTGCGATAAAATTATCAGACATTTATTAAAAACTGTCAATTGTATCTTAATTACTTGTTCTATATTCAAGGTGCGTTTAAAAATTTCGGGGACCTCCATTTTATATCGTTTATTCGAAGGTTCAATCTTTTTGCACGTATATATTTATAAAATCTTTTTTTCAAGTAGCAAACGCTTTCTGGTTAGTCGATTTCGGAATTCGCTTTAACTCATCCTGCGATTTTGTAATTGTGTCTTCTTTTATGTAATTGTCATTTCAATGCTCATTTAAAGTGAAGGAAGAGAAAAAAGTCTGCTGCTGATTGCAGGCATCTTCACTGTTTCAAATGCTGTTTTATTAAGATTAAAACAGAACTTTATGGATGTTCTCTGCTCACTGAAATCACTTATCTGAGAATCACTAAAGTCACAGTTTACGGTTAACAACAACAGACAATAACTGGACAACTACGTAATTAATTCTCACAAAATTTGGTATGCTTATAGGAAAATAATCGGAGAACACATGTTGTGAGTTTCATTCTTTTCCAATGCTCCTAACATCTTCTATAACAGGAGTTCCTGAATTTTTTGAACGCACCTTGTATAAAATGTCCTAAGGCGAAAAATTAAATGTAATATTGTCCAAAAAATGAAAAATTGTTCCGTAACAAAGATTTCGGAAATATTAAGTAGAAATCGGTACGCAGTGAACAGTTATGTAAATGACACTGAAAATTACGCCAAAAATATTCTGTTGATCGTGCAAAGACATCTTGACAAGGTGGACGTATACTTTTACAGTAAATAACCAAATCTTCATTAATTGAGAGATGAAAGTAACAGAAGTTGATATAACAGGTAGTATTAAAGCAGTACAGAGAATCATAAACAGTTTCAAACATCTATAAAGATATTATTAAATATTAAAAAAGTTCCCGTTAGCTAATCATTTTAAAGAAACATGGTTGGAATATGTTATATCTTAAACATTGATAAAAAGGAATGGAAAGGTGTCATCTCTTCTGATGAAAAATGTTTTAGTTAGGTTGGTCCATATCGCAATCATATAACCAGATCTGTACGCTCCTATATCAAACATATGAAATGGAATGGAACCAAAATGAAACCCGAAAACTAATATGGCGTAAGAATTAAGACAAGTATGCTGCACATGCTATTATAAATTACCGCGAATTTTAAATCATCAAATCAATAAATTTATTATATTCATATTATATTGGTAATCCTTTATTATAAATATTAAAGAATGACAATTATATAACAACAAACATATTCATAGTTCCACTTTTTTCTTAATATCTACATAAACAATTACAATAGTCTTAAAATATTCAGGTAAATAAAAAGAAATATTGTACTTAAAAAATGTATTAATACTTAACAAAGATTAAAGCGACTTTACTAATAAAAACTTTAAGTCGTAAAATGTTTGGACATATTTTGTACGAAAATTCTGCTTTTCATTGTTCATATTTATCTAAACGTGAACTGTTTATTCTTGTCATGTTTAATTCAGTAAACCAGTATATGCTGCATTGAAGGAATTGTAAATCTGTACATATTAAACACTTCATTCGGAGTTTCTGAATATTAAATGTGCAAATTAAAACAACATTCAATATTTTTTGCTAAAACAACATTTTAAAGCATCGATAGTTAAAAAAATTTGTATTACTGTAAGAGAGATTTTTATAACATTTTAAATTTATTAATTCTGCTTCAGAAAGTAAACTTGAGTTATTTGTGAGTTGTAATGTTAGTATACAAGTATTACATTTAAAATGCTTTTATACATATGTGTAATATAACATAGTTATTAGTACACGCATGCGCACGGAACCTTTACTAGTGATGTTGCCATATTGGTTTTTGGCTTCACTGATGCTCGTTGTAAAACGAAGTCTCTAAATCTGGTCGAATAATTGCAATCCAGACTGTTCAAATTGACTATTCTTAGTATTTAATAAGAGGTAAAATCAATTTGGTGGTGGTGGTTATAATCATTTTGTAATAATGATTTAGACGACTGCAGAGCACTTGTGGAAAAGAAATATTAAGTTCATTTCGATGAAAATGATTAGCAAAACTTATGTAAATATACTTAATAAGCAATTATACAAATAATTTTATAATTCTGTAAAAAGATAGAAACATTACTACGGTTATCGGGATTTAAATAATATTAATAATTATTAGAAAATATTAGTAAGATATTCTGTAGGAAAACAATTTAACAGCGTAGATGAAAGTTTGAAATAAAAAATAATAAAAAAATTATACAAGATATAACAGTTATCGTACCATAACTTCGTATTCATCTCAAATTCAAAAAATGCAACATGTATTATGTGTTATCAGCTAAATAATTAGGTATTTTATTTTAATTAAATTATTTAGTATAGAAGACACTGGAAGAGGATGCACCAAGACTATGAAATTGAGACCACTGAAATATGTCTACAACAACTGAAATGTACGTAAATACAGACAAAAAATCTGTTTTTAGAGAATTTCATATATTATTAAGAATTAATTGCTTTAGCTTAAAAAAATTCTTTTATAAAAAGGTACTGTTTAATAACAGATATTAATTTTGAGAATATGATATTCATATAGCAGCAATTTTTAATTAATATATAATTGTGCAAATTGCGTTAAAGCCTCCGTAACTGGAACACATATTCTATATTTCGAAACGATGAAGCGAAAAACGTTCCACTCAAAATAAATTAAAAATTATAAAGCTAACAGTAATTTTTAATTTTAAATAAGAATATGGTGAAATTGATTGGATAGCGACAGTTACGAGTTAAACAACAACGTCAAGTGAAATATTTAAACGTATAAAAATATTGTTCGCGTATCATAGCCAATTTAAAAAATATAAAAATATCAATTTTCAATTAAATAACGAGTGATCGAATATAATGTAGCAGTTTTTATTATAAAATCCATACATATATTCCTAGCTCCATCAAAGATAATTGAAGCCAATGACACGTGGGAAATGATTATATAAAATAATCCGATTAAATCTGAAGCAAATCGGATCAATATTGTTCGAGATATTTCTAGTATTAGTCCGAAAAATATCGTTCCGAGAAAAACGCGTAATTGCTATTAACCTACATTTACAATCTCGAAGACGACCTGCTAAGAGCTTCTGAACATGTCACACTTTTTGATAATTATACAATTACTGTAAGGATTTAAATTTACTATTCCTGAATATGTTTCAATATTTTCGTCAGTTGTATTGACTGATTTATTTTTCTAAATTCATGATATAGTAAAAATATCTTAATATGATTTCTACACTACCATAACAAAAACTTAACGATTTGGAAAAAGTTTCTATTGCCGAAAAGGATGACTTTTGTTATAAGACACAAGTAAAATGTAATATTCTAAACAAAGTGCACGAATGTATGTGTATTTTTACTGTTCAGAATAATTATTTATCTTAGAACTGATTAAAACAATAAATACCGAATATCGCATTTTGCATACAGTTAACGCAATTAATCGTGGAAATGGTGTACACAAATTAGTTGTACAATATAAATGAAACGAATGTTTGTGACAAGTGCAAAAGGGCAATTTTATCGTGATGAACTTTGTTAAAGGTGAAAAGTTAAAACTGCTGCAGTACACAAAAATGCACGAAAATTGATTAATAGGGGATTGTGAGGATATAGTATACTCTGTATACTCTGATCAGATAAATCAAAGTTTGGAATTTTCCGACGTAGACAAATTTTGTGTGCCCTAATATTTATGGATGGTAGTCTATATGTAGAGCCAGCTAAATAGGATTATCTGATTTAAAGTTACATTTTATGATATAAATAACATGAAATTATTTTAGTGGATGTAATAGTATTTTCTTGTAGTTTTAAAAATACACGTAGTAAATCATATACATTCGTATCATGGCAATGTGTATGTATACTTTATTTACTAACTTTTTAGCAGCACAATATTGATTTTGATTGAAAATATAGTATTACTGAACATTAAGATTATGTTAATTATGAATAAACGTTCTACAAATAAGTTAGCATTAATTTTCTGGTAGTCCACTTGTATTTCTAGTTTCAATTTGTCATTATTGTATAATTTTACTATTACATATTTCTGTTTAAAAATTATAAGAACAATATGGAATGTAGAAATTAGAAAAATATATTTACTGTAAAGCTTAGATAGATGATTTAACAACACGTGTCGTATAAAACCATTTTTTTTTACATAATATGATTTCTGCTAATATTTTATACATACAAGTAATGGAGTAAAAAATAAAATAAAAAAATAAAATAGAAGAGAGAATAAAAAACGATTGTTTCTCAAATATAAGTTCTTATACAAAACGCCACACTCACGAATTTTAAATATTTCATAAATAGTTGATTTTTAACTAAGGTCATTGTAAAGTGAATAAAAATATGACTTTGACATTTCTATCTTTAAATATAATACATTAATCCTAAAGTATTTGATATAGTTCTCAAATAATAAAATAAAAAGGAGAGACAGAATTAAGTGGAACATCTCTTATGAGCAATGATGACTTTCATATCCTCTTTCATTCGTGTATTATTTATATTATTTATATTATTCATCTACTATATATTATTAATTTCGAAGTTTAAACTTTTCCGGATAAAATTGAGAATAACGTCGATTGCACTGAAATTTTTACAAAAGCTCGTTTTTAGTTAGAAAAAAAATTCTGTAAGAGGATTTTTGACAAGCCTTGTCCGCCCCCCGCTCTCCTCCAACGTTTAACAAATTTTTACTGCATATCTTCGAAAATATTGATTTTGAAGAAAAATGTTTGAAACAAAAAGTGAAGCTTTAACAAGCTCCACAAAAAGAGTTTTATGTATATGTCGCAGGGAAATGATAAAAATAGGGATTTGATCAAATCCCTAAGGTATATGATGAATTCACGGAAGATGTTAAAATAACAACTCCTGACACTTTCATTAAACTGTTCTTCAAATACAAATTCGGGCAGAGTTTGATTTTTTCTATATCTGAACTTATTTTTCTACGGTAGGTATTTAACAAAACTTGAAATATAGAAAATAATAATAAAAATGCGCGCAACCTTTCCCGCGTAATGTTCGGGCGCTGGTCGGCACGGATGCCTGACTTGTTTATTTCGTCTTTTCACTAAAACAGTTAAGGGATTTGATTAAATCACTTACTTTCTTCAGGGAAATCACCCTACGGTGATTGTTGTTATTTTAACACTAGCTTTACGGACGTTTGATGGTTACTTATATTTAAATTTGAACTAAAGTAGAAAAATAAATAAATTGGGGATGATATGTGAACTGCCTAAGACATTGTTTCTTTAGCTTGACAAAAGTTGACATACATTTTTACAAAAATTCCTTAATTTGTTTTGTCATTTAAAATAAGAGATCTATGATTCGTCATTTTTACGGGTTCCGTAAATCTATTGTTAACACAGAGTTGTTATTTTAACATCTTCCGTGATTTGATCATATACCTTAGGGATTTGATCAAATCCCTATCTTTATCATCGCTCTGCGACATATACATTTTGTATGGCGCAAAAATAACTTTTTACGTACATTTAATTAATCTTGGCCTTATAAAATATATGATGAGCCGAAACTGAACTACAAATATATGGAAGATATTAGCAAGGCCCCTACGCAAAGGAGAGTGTGTTACGGTCTCGCGTCATAATAGCTAAAATAATAAGTTTACGTAAAAAATGTCTATAATATTTTGTGTATAGTTTTTTAAGACCTTCATTTTTTGAGTGAAGCAGTTTTTCCTAAAATTAACATTTTCGAAGATCTACAAATAACCTTTTCAAACTTCCGAAGAGAGTTGGTGGCAAATAGAGCCTTACCGCTAAAAATTCATTTCCGAATTTTCTTATTTAATTAAAAATAAGCTTTGAACAAAATTTTAGTGCAATCAGCGGTTACAGCTTTTCCAAACCCCACCTGCTTTTTCACTTTCAGAAAAATAATCGATGCTCACCACCTAAATTGCTATTTTATTTAAACAAATTTTGTGTAGAAAGTAATTATTTTTTATAAAATACTAAGTAAAATTATTTAAAAGCATGAAACAATAAATTATTTAAATCAGGCCAATTTATGTCTTTATCAAGGAAACCTTATTACTGGATTGAATTGTTGATGTTATTGTTTACGTTTCAAAAATATTGCCTTAGATTACAATATGGCAAAGATTTGCTTTATTTTTAAGAGCAAGAGCATCTACAGTTGAATCTGAATATATGCATGTTTTTGGAAAAAGACACGAAAACCGAGGATAATTTTTTAGAAAGATAATTTAAAAGTCTTATGTCGTATTATTAACAATTATTAATTAAAAGTAGTGTTATCTTTGCACTTACGTTCAGCCAAGAATCAGGATCAAACGCAGTTGGTTTATCAGCAAACTCCTGTCGATCATACAATATTTAATTAACATGGATTGTTACAATAATATTCAATATAACTAATGAATTATTTAGTTAATAGTTTATTATTAAACGAATAAAAAACAGAATGCTTTTTTATTGAATATATCTCAAAGTAAACCTACGGAAGTGTTATTCTCCGATTTTGCTGAAATTTAGATGTGTTATAGTACATAAATTAAGGGACCCGTATCTTTTTTTATCTGCGGTAAAACATATTTAGCGTATGAAACAATCCCTCAAAATGTGAGGGTAAAATGGAAAAATGCATATGTTTGAGACCAGTGAAGCAATTTTGATGATTTTTGGTATGGAAGTATTTTTCGATAGGAGACAAGAATTGGTCTAGGTATGTTGGAAGGGGAGGGAAAATTAGGAGGTGAAGTACCCCTAAAGTGACCAATTTCTTGCTGCAAAAAATCAGTTTTGATTTAATCAAAGTAAAATCTATTAAAACTTCAAGAGGAAAGTTAATTAGGGAACAAGTATTTTTTTTTTTTTATATAAATATTTGGGGGGTAAACAACTCCTAAATTGCCGCGCTCGCTTGGCACTACGCATGAAACACCTTGTAAAACTATATTTTTTAACTGTTCGATCTTTTTAATATATCGGTTTTTTACGTTGCTGAATGAAAATCTGAAATCAAAATTCAATATGGCGGATGACAATTCGAAAACCTACTGAAATAGACTGTAACAAGAAAATAAAAACAAAAAGAATAAATGTCAGAAATTGTATTATATTTTGAAAGTCGCACGTCACAGGCACAGTCTATTACCCTCACATTTTGGGGGGTTGTTTCATACGCTAAATATGTTTTACCGCAGATAAAAAAAATACGGGTCCCTTAATTTTTCATTACTATAACATATCCAAATTTCAGCAAAATCGGAGAGTGACACTTCCGAAGGTTTTTGTAAAATTTTTGGTGTATGAATCACAAATTCTAAATAAACTGAAGTTACATTAAACATAAAAAGATTAAAATTATTAACTGAGAATAAATATATGTAGTTTTACTTTTATGGAATAGTTTATAGAAATTACTAGTGCGTATTAATATTTTCATTTTTTGTATAATTCCACTTCAATACAATTATGATTTCGTAAATTGATTATATGTATATTTTGATAAAAATTCTTAATAAAACAAAATATGTTGACAGAAATGATTATATAATATAGTCCACGATATTTATTTACTAAAAAGTATATCTATGTTTTTGCTAAGTTGAACTGTCAATTTGCATAATTATTATACTGGAATATAGTGTTAATTTATGGTAATTCTTTATGATAACTAATTTATGATAATTCTAATTAGTTTATTATTCCATTAGTCTCAAATATATACTTATTTATGAAGATCATTTTTTTCCATATTTTACAAAAAAATAAATAAAAAGTTCATTAATATCTTGAGATGTAAGATGCTGGAAATTGTATATTTACGAATGCACACAAGTAAACAAAACTAAACGAGACATTGTTTATTCTAACGAAGAATTAGTTTTTTCTAATTAGTCTATTTTCTTGAAAAATATACAAAAAGCATTGTTCTCGTTAATTTCATGAAATTTTAAGTTTCTAGTTTATGATATACCATAATTCTTATTTTATGTCTTCAAATCATGTTATAATTTGTCTATATTGAAATTGATCATTGTTTGTTATAATAATCAGCACTTGGTCATTTTATATTATAGTGTTAATGGAAGTTCAGTATAATTATATTCATTTTCAAACTACAAATTGTTATACCATAAATTTTATTTTGTGGTATTTTAATATCATACGTTTTCTTCTGAAATTTACCACTTAATATGCTACAATTTAATAAATGTCTGCATACCTTAAGTTGTTTTAATACATCGGCAATATTTTTTATTTCTTCTTCGGTTTGATGAATATTATCAGATAGCGACTGTGACCGGTTCAATAAATCTGCGATGTCTTTCCTCATTTGCGGATCAATTTCTAGCTCGTCTAATTGGTCCCCCATTTTCGGTTCTTCTTCAACTTTGCCTTCTAAATACTTAATGTAATCACGAACCCGTTGTACACCTATAAAAATTATGGTAATTGTATCCTTCGAATGAAACAAATTTACTTAATAATTAATACATTACAAACATAAGGCGTTAATGATTCAGTTAGTTTATTAAAATACACAACGATTCAATAATCACTATTATTATAAATATGAAAAAAAAAATGTAAAATGTAAGATTAAGTACAAAATATAAAGAGTAATTATAAAATGATATATGAAATTGTAAAGTATAAAATGCAAAATATTTTATATGCAATATTATTTGGTAAAATGGAAAGCAAAATTATTAAACGAGAATAAGTTTTCTATTTGGCGCATGGAAAACATGAAATTATTAAATGAGAGGTATTAAATACAAAATGAACGTCGTGTACGTTTTGTATTTCTGCATTTTTAGCCATTCACGTTATGAAACTTCTAAAGCCAAAAATGTATAAAAATAGCAAATGCCCGTATTCATAAATATGCTCCATAGAAAACGTAACAAATGAAAAGACGTGGTTTTTTCACATTTTTTATAGAATCCTTACCTTCGTTCTGCTTTTCAAATTTTTGTTTTAACAAATCGTTCGCCTTAATGAAGTCTCCGCATTCATCAATAATATCTTTGTCCATTTCCGTTTCTTTCGGCTCCACATGTTTTACTGCATTTATTCCATAATAACATTTTAACGATGGCGGTACAAGTTATTAATAGAAAATTAACATAAATTATTAAATTACTCTGAAACAACGAATCTGATAACAAAATGATATTTTTAAATGTAAGGTACGAAAACAACATTATATTTTTATTCATTTCTATTCCCCTTTTTGTGTATAGTTAACTAGAAGTACGAAACTATCTCGCATACATCGCGTTTTTCTACTTTATAACTCTTCATTTATTACCATATTAAACATTTTATTTCTCAGAGTATTGTAGTAAAATGCATGCATCCCTTTGTTATAAATGTAATAATCAATTTAGATGCTAATGTTCGTTCAATCATTATCCGCATATTAAACATAAAATTGTAAATATAGCTATAACCTTAGTATGAGAGAAGTTAATAAAATAGTGCTGATTAATAATTACTGTTTCTGTTCGATACCATTCCTATTCGATTGATATGAAATTTTGCAGATTTGCAATATGATCGAAAATGAATTAAACTTATCTTTTATAACTGCGGACATTGACATTTAAATTGTCCTTTAAAGTTTCTTGAGATCAATCTCTTTGAATACTTTATAACGATAGGTGCGCTTCATTTCATCACGAACATTTTAGTGTTTCTACATTTTTAAACATTGCGACATTTCCTAGAAACATTTGAACGCTGTAAAGCTTTTATTTCTACAAAAAAAGTAAAACAAAACTAAAAATGATGTGCTTTCATTTAAAAAAACAATAAAAACTTGCTTTTTTAAAATTATTTATATTCTTTTCTAAATTATATACATTATTGATATTTTATTGCATTTTATATTTTATTGTAAAGTTCGTAAAATAAAATCGTCGAATCAGAATGACAGCTATGGCATTTAAAAAAAAGGTTTTCACAAAAGTCAAAGACTCGTTTATCTGTTATTTTTCCGAATTTTTACGAAATATTTGGTGGAAACTTTTTTTTGATCAAAGGATAGTATGCATCGAGTTACAACACAATTTCATTTCAGCGTCAAAATATCTGTGGTGAATTGACATGGAATTCAACAAAGACGAAATTAGTTTGCGAAACATGTAGCAGAGTCAGTGATACTCAATGCAATTGCCTCTCTTCAACCGTTCTACTTTGTTTATTGTGAACAGTAATGAAGACGATCGATTGCGATGAGTACCTCTATCTGGGTGGAAAAGTTATTATACTCAAACAAAAATGTAACTTTATCTGATAGAATAGAATAGACATTTCTGTAAGGATAAACTTCCGTATAGGTCGGAAACCCAAATTTTTTTTTAAACTTCGTATTCTTACGCATTTTGGTGCGCTGATTACGAATATTAATAGTGCAAACTGGCGTAATTAGATTTTTATGACGGTAACCATGAAACAACCATGAAATATTTTTTTGAATTTATTTTTGTAAATAACGAGAATTTAGAAAAATAGTTTCAATAAAAGTTACAGATGTTGTCGAAATATATATTTTATATAGTATTGATTTTTGCCGTAAAGGTAGTACTATTTGAGAAAAACGACGTTAAATGTTTAACATTTTATGTATCTCATCTAACACAATTCGAGTTATATTATTTAGTTTTATTAGTTAATACACTCCTTCGCTGTGGTCACATATACACGTGCAGGTGTATACCGAGTGGCAGGGCGGGAGGGTGCAAAGGGGCCTTAGGCCCTAGACAGAAGTGCATAATAGTACAGTGCACACTTTGTTGAAGAAATGATGATACGACTCAACTGACATAGTTATTTCTCAACAAAGTTAACTGCTCCACAAAAACAAAAAAGAGGGGTTAAAGTATGTCATAAAACTAAAAAAGTATAAGAATCAAGCTTTCCTATAAAAGCAAAACACAAGAAGACCAAACTGTTAAAAAATAAAGAAGCAAAGAAATCAATCAGCCCAATATGAACTAAAACAACATAATAATGAAACCATCGTAACATCTAATCATTGTTATCAGGGTAGTAGATTAACCTAACCTAACTAAGTCTTGTTAGTAGAAGCATGTACACTATATAGAAGTAGCGAGTTGTGTATGTGGAGTCCCCACTATCAAGATTGTTGTTAGCGACCAACAACCCAATGCAAAAAACTCGTTTTTCTCAAAAACTGTTGTCTGTACGGCAAAAATCAATATAACACAAAATATTTATTTCGACATCTACAACTGTTATTGGAACTATTTTTCGATATTCTCATTATTCGTGGAAATAAATGGAAAAACGGTTTTTATGGTGTTTTAATGGTTTCTGCTATAAAAATTTACTCGTGCTAATTTTCATTATTATATTCGTAATAAACGCACCAAAACACGTAAAAATAAAAAGTTAAAAAAAAAAAAAAAAATTGGGGGTCCGACGGAAATACACCCTTTTATTATAATGTTACAATATATTATTTTTACAAGATATCATATATTTTTTTACAATGTACTATTTTTTAAATAATACTGCATGTAATTAACACTAGATTTACGGAGTCCGTGAAAATGACGGATCATAGATCTTTTATTTTAAATGACAAAACTTATTAAGAAATTTTTGTAAAAATATATATTTTGTCAACTTTCGTTAAGCTAAAGAATCAATGTCTTAAGCAGTTCACATATCATTCCCAATTTATTTATTGTTTTACTTTAGTTCATATTTAAATATGTATAAGTGAACATCAAACGTCCATAAACGTAATGTTAAAAATAAAAGTCGAATATTTAAACATAAACCAAGCAGTATATTATAGAAGAAAATTCAGTTATTTATTTACAATCCTATATATGTACATAAAAATCCTGCACCTGCCCAGTACGACGTTTCTCAACCTACCGGCATGTGTACTTAATATCAAATTAAGTGCCAGATACGATTTTTTTTTTTTACAATCAAATGGGTGAGAACGTTTAGAAAAATTGTCAAAAGTGTCAAATGGTGGTTATTGGGGTGTTTGGGAGGTATAGAGGACCCCCCTCCCAGCGAACAAAAGCGAGTATTTTCTATATGGACGCACCAATGCAATCGCTAAGTGGATTTGCACTTTATTCTTTAATACGACCCGAATTTTTTACGAAAGCAATCGATTCTTATTATCCTGAATATAAAAGTACTAACCGGAGGTCATCGAAATGTCAATATTTCACGAGATATTTATCACATTCTGTTGGGAACGTATATTACAATAAATATTCGAATGGTCCATCATTGCACTCTGAATATTTTCTAATTACATTTTTTACATTTTTCATTATCTGTGTTAGTTGGTTTGCATTCACAGTCAAACAATGTATTTTGATTCACTCCTTTAAATCATCAACCGATGCAGAAGGACATATTAGGTCTTAGAATGTAATTTTATAATAAGAGGATTAGACTTCAATGCAAGTTTTTGCTTCTTGTACAGTTATGCAAGGAAATTAGAAAAATACAATCACATAGTGTTCAAACAAATTTTTTGGTCTGACTCAACCACTCTACAGGATCAGAACCTCCCCCCACTTGCTCAAGATGTTTGTCGTGAATAAGGTCACTGAAATACAAGCGGAGGTACATCATGATAGTTGGTTTCATGTTGTTATAGCGGATAACACCGCAGGTTTCGTTTTACGAGGACAACTTCCTGCACAGCTCGTACAAAACAGCTTATGGAAATTTGGACCGCATTGGTTATCTTTATATCAATCGTATTGGTCAGTTAGTAATATAGAAACACTAGAAATTCGGGAAAAGAGATGACCTGTGACTCTAATCACACGTCTAGACATAGAATTACTCAGGAGAGACGATTCGTGACTCATCTAGACATAGATTTATAGAACTCGAGGATTAATTATTTAAATAGAATTGTAGCATACATTTTTCGCTTTTATTACAATATAAAATGGAAGGACAAGAAAACCTGGGGTTCATTAGCAATTTCGAAAATTCAAGATGCACATCATATCAGTAGATTAGTTCAATAAGAAAGTTTCCCAACAGAATAAAATAATTTAGAAAACGACAAGAGAGGCAATAAGAAAAGTAGATTAGCAATCTGAATCTATTTATTCTCAAACACGTTCTCATTCAAGTATATTGCAGAGTAAACTTTAATCGTTCGATGTCAAATTCATTTCTTTGATACAGTCCCTGGCCATCGAATTAGGACGACATACGAAAATTTCATTTTTATGGCCACAATATTATGTCATATATGGAAAATTGTTTTAGGTCATGCAAATTATTACTAAATACGTTGATAACGATATATACATAGCAATTGATTTGTTACTATCGTGATAATAATCAAATTGTATGATGATCGTGCGAGTGTATACGTTAGGCTCGAGTATCGAAAGCGCGTGAGGTCAAATTTGGTGATGGAGCCTACTCAAAACACCAGTTTACAACTCTCCAAGCACCACATTATTTGCGTTGAAAACAAGAATTACAGATATTTGGAAAAATAATGGATAATAAAAACAAAGGTTAAAAGCAACGGGTAGAAAAACAAGATATAAACATGTGTTAATAATGTTATTTATAGTAATAGTGTATCATGTCAGTAGCTAATAAATTATATCATTACAATTTGAACAGGCCTTTTAATTTTGTGGAAAACGTGAAAAATGCTGAAAATGTATAGTAGTCCTAAGTCGATGGCCAGGGACTCATCCACTCGTTACGAATCTTAATGATTGCACGCGTTGTTTAATTGTTACTAACTATTGCTGATGCTGCTCATATGCAAGACATGAATTCCCTTATCGTATGTGTGATGATACACTTTTTTAGCAACAACTGCATTTTTATACATTTTTACTTTATTTGTAAAAGAGGACATCGCGTTAGTTAATCGAATATTCTCTTGCTATAACGCTTTCTGAGATAACCAATGATCAACTGATTAAAATGTACATCGCAACGTTCTGAGTTTTAACCTGTGAGAAAGATATTGGTAGACAAGGGTGAATAAGAAATACGTTTATTAGAAATACGAATAGGAAGTATGTTTCTGTCGCAAAATGTCAAGTTAAAAAATGTTCAATCTCAAGATGCATTGACATTTCGATGACTTGGAACTAGTACTTTTATACTCAGGATAATAAAAGAGATCGATTGGTTCGACAAAAAAAATTAAGTTGCATAAAAGTGTAAAATGCAATTTTAATTGACAGGAACATTGGCACATATGAAAAATGAGGTTATAGGTTAGGACGTATCATACCATTTATTTTCTCTAACTTTTTCCTATTTTTACTTAAAAAGAAGCAGTAATCTCAGTTCCAAGAATCACACTTACAACTTTGTTCTGGAAAATCCTCCAGATCAAGGATACATAAGTACATAGAAGGTACTGCATCTTTTCTTCATATAGAAAATGTTATAAGAAATCTAATTGAACAATCCAAGTATTTACACTTTGAACAATCGAAAATTTGATTATTTTCAAATGTAGATGGTTGGTAAGTGGATATTCGCCAGCGGACAATACAAAGTTGTAAGATTATTCGTTGTTCACAATGAATAAATAAAACAAGTAATGAAACAAATTGCAACAAAACAGTTTAGAAATTTGTTAAAAAAAGCAGATACAAAATTTATATTAGAATAGTAATGAAATGTTTATGTAATGATTATTATCAAACTATGATTTTTAATTTCAGATTGATTATCAACTTATGATTATTTATTACATTTTTTTATTTGTAAATAAAATGTATGTATGTAATTTCTTTTCATTTCATAGTTCCTTGTTTTTAAGTTTATATTATAATCTTAAGTTTATGTTAACACCCATCTTTAACCGTAACATATAAATCCGAGAATTCCCGTTATCAATCATTAATGTGTTAATTAATACACACCGTTAAAGCTAATCAGGTGTATTCGTAATCTACTTAACATTATGGCAATCAATAGAATTCATTTATTTGTTACAAATTATCTGAAATTTAAAATAAATACTACGAGGAATTATGGAAATTTCACTGATCGTATAAGTATTATATTTCAGCATTTTCTGTTATAAGATCGCATAAAATTTGCTATGCTGTAGCGATATATGATGCGATTAGAAAATATTGATTTTCGCGTAACTATAAAAAATGTTTGTATGTATAAAACATTAGTAAATTAGTGATTCATCGTATTTCGTAAATCATTGTTAAGGTATAAAATGTTAGCAAAGTAAAAAAAGTTATGCTAGGAAATAGACAAAATTGAAATAACATGATTGCGTCAAGAATTATTTACTGAACAATGATTTGTACGTCTAGCGGAGTTTAGTTTCATACTTCTAGTTAACGACAAATAAGAAAGGTGAGCTATTATCATATCAAATTAAATATTGCTAAAAACAAATTTCAATAATATATAGTTTCATCTGTTATAATCTTGTTTCCCAATTATATTATTCTTACTATCTTACTTACAATTAAATTAGAACATCCAGACCCGTCAAAATGGCGAATTTTTTATTTCTTACATTGCAAAATATGATTAGTATCTATTTTTTAAATGTATACTACTGTTTTAACACTATTTCTACTAAGAGGTGTCCTTTGACACCTTTCACATTCTAACTTAAAATTATTCTCTAAGTTGAATCATTTCTCCACAATCAATTTTTTGACTTTTCGTATAATAGTTGTTAAATTAATTCAGCGATATCATTTTCTTTCAGCTTACTAAATAAGTATACTTATTTCTACCATGAGGTGTCTTTTGACACTTTCAGGATATCATAGTAGTGCCTATAACATAAAATATAAATATCAACACCATTTTGCAGCATCATATCGATTATAATCAGATTAGAGAATCCCGATTTCAGTTGAAAACGAAAATACAGAAGTTGCGGCATAACTTTGATATTCGCTTATTTCCCGCCATGTTGCATTTTAGTGTACACCATTATATTTATATTTTGTAGATTGATGAATTAAACTTGAATTTACAACCTGATTAAATAATCTCTAATAAAAACACATCAATGTATTAATAAATATATTCCTCAAATTATCTACATTTAACTGATAATTTGAAATCCCAACAGTTTTGGCAATTATTTGCATTCAAACGAAAAGGTGTAAGAAGACACCTTTTGTTCGAAATAGGTATACACAAAATCGTGGTAGAAACAGTGTTAAGAAATAAAAAGGTGGTATTTTGTATATTAAGTTATTGCATATCAAATGGAGAAATTCAGCACAGAATGTCTGACATTATTCGACCACATGAATGTATTGCAAAATAACATTTATCGCACATTAATTGAAAGCATAATGTTTGATGAAAACAGCTATATATATAAACTATTCAACATTAACTTTCATATAAAGTTGATGATCTCTCATTCGGATAAAAGTGGATTAATCAATTTAAATCATAACATTATTTATTTAAGAATACTGACCTTTTAATGATTTACTAAATAATTCTCATAATTCATTAAGAATTGTTAAATAATTCATTAAACAATTTTAATATTTTATTGAAAGTTCAGTATTCGCCGATAGAAAACATTGTGCTTTTAATGATTTATTAAAATATTATTATGTACATAGCTGTACATATTGATGTATTGTTAGTTTCAACGAAAAACTAACAATTTTGTAGCAAGAATATTAGTGAATTATTTGTATAATAATTTTCCTCGGATTTAGAACTTTAAATCAAACGGCGTACAATTGCCATTTTGAAATATTTTTATATCATCAAATTATATCAGATTTTCTGCATTCT
The DNA here is from genome assembly GCA_945859595.2 of Megachile willughbiella. NCBI lineage: Eukaryota > Metazoa > Arthropoda > Insecta > Hymenoptera > Megachilidae > Megachile > Megachile willughbiella. The sequence continues at coordinate 4,569,930 of OX243798.1, forward strand.
AAAATAAAATTTATGGATTTATAAAATTGGAAATTTATTAAATTTTAAACTATAAAATATTAAAATTTTCAGATTTAAAAATTGAGTAATTCGGTAATTTTGTTATTCGGAAAAGTAGAAATTTAAAAACCTGGAAATCCAAATATTTAGAAATGTACAAATATAGAAAATCAAATTTCCAAATTTACAGACTTATAAAATTGGAAATTCAAAAAATTCAGAAATATAGAAATTTTAATTTTCTAAGTTATAGAACTAGGAAATCAACACAAAGCAGTAACTTTATATCTGAAATTTAGAAATTTAGTAGTTTGGTAATTCCATATTTTAGAAATTTAGGAAGACATCACAAATTATCTACTTTATAATGTTGTCAAATCAGAAATTTTCAAAACATGAAAATGTAGAAATTCAAAATTTTCAAATTTTTGAATGTAGAAATTTGCTAATTTAGAAATTTGAAATCTTTAAATATACGAATTCTGAATTTAAAAAATTCTTAAATTTTGAAGTTGAAGAACTGGTTTCCTATTAATGCTTGTGTCTACACATTCATGCACAACACTCACATTCATGCACTAAACTTAATTACACATTTTTCCGTTAAACTAAATAAATACTATCAGTTTTTCAGGTAGCTAAATAAATATTATGTAAATATACATATGCAAATAATACTAAATGTCCCAAATTTAACAAGGAGTAAAATGAGCATGAATCATTAAACATTTATGCACCTTAAAGTTATGTCACTGATTAATTCTATAAATTTAAATAGAACGTCGTTTCAAGTACCATACTGACGGGTACTGTTTGTTCTAGTAATAAAAAATGTATGTCTAAATAATTTAAGTGATATTATAATAATTGTCAGACCTGCAGCTCTTTTCAATTTATCATTTTCTCCTTGTAACTTTTCCAATTGTTTACGTAACTCTTCGTTTTCTGCTCGACAAGTGTTCAACTCGTCCATCAATTTCGCGTTTTCAGCTCTCAATTTCTCATTTTCTTTTTTTATTCTGTCTGCATCACCTTTCGCCGCTGCATCAGACTTTTCCTTCTCCTCTTTTAATTTACCTAATTCATTTTGCAATTTCGCGTTGTCTGTTTTCAGCTTCTCCAAATCGTTTTTCAATTTATTCGCTGCGTTTTGCGCGTCTTCTAGCTTGCCTTTCAGTCCTTCATTTTCCGACTTCAACTCCTTCATAGCCTGCTCTAATTGTGTTTTTGCTGCTTCGAGCTCTTTTATTGCTTTCTCTTGTTTAGCTATCGTATTCTTCAGAGTATCGTTCTCATTCTTTAGCGCGTTCAACTGATCCTCCGCCTTTTTTAATTTATTTGCCATTGCATCTAATTCCGAAGTCAATTTTGCAGTCTGGTTCTTTAAACCCTCATTTTCTTTCTTTAGCTTATCGTTCTCGTTTCTTAACGTTTCCAACTGTTTGTTTAATTCTGCCAATTTCGGCTTCAACTCGTTGATAGCCTGCTCTAATTGTATTTTTGCTGCTTCGAGGTCTTTTATTGTTTTCTCTTGTTTAGCTATCGTATTCTTCAGAGTATCATTCTCATTCTTTAGCGCGTTCAACTGATCCTCTGCGCTTTTTAATTTATTTGCCATCGCATCTAATTCCGAAGTCAATTTTGCAGTCTGGTTCTTTAAAACCTCATTTTCTTTCTTTAATTTTTCGTTCTCGTTTCTTAACGTTTCCAACTGTTTATTTAATTCTGCCAATTTCGGCTTCAACTCGTTGATCTCCTGCTCTAATTGTATTTTTGCTGCTTCGAGCTCTTTTATTGTTTTCTCTTGTTTAGCTATCGTATTCTTCAGAGTATCGTTCTCATTCTTTAGCGCGTTTAACTGATCCTCCGCTTCTTTTAATTTATTTGTCATCGTAGCTAATTCCGAAGTCAATTTTGCAATCTCGTTCTTTAAATTCTCATTTTCTTTCTTTAACTTTTCGTTCTCATTTCTTAACGCTTCCAATTGTCCATTTAATTCTGCCAATTTCGACTTCAATTTTTCATTCTCGTTCAGTAACGTTTCATTTTCATTGCGCATTTTATCCAACGTCGACTTCAGAGCATTCAGCTCCTCTTTAACGTCAGCCAACTCCTTTAACGCCTTGTCCTTTGCGGCTGTCTGTTTTTCTATTTCATTTCTAAGATTGCTCTGATCTCCGCGAAGATTGTTGAGTTCATTAATCAACTGTTGCTTTTCATCTTTGAGGTTCGAGAGTTGATCTTCCAACGACTTCGCTTTACCTTCAGCGGCCGCTAATGCCTTCTTCAGTTCACCAATTTCGGCATTTAACCGATCAATCTCGCTTTTACATTTTTCTAAATCTTTCAACTGTGCCCGTAATCTGTCGTTTTCTGCTTGACAATTCTCCAAATCTAACTTCAGTTTCCCTGCGGCTGCTTTTTCGGCATCCAAGTCTGATTTCAGTTTATCAATTTCAATTCTCTGTCCGTCACCCTCTCCTCTAAGTTTGTTGCGTTCCTGTTCCAAATTCCTTGCGTTTTCTTGAAGACTCGCGATTTCATTTTCCAAACTGTTCACTTTAGCTTTCAGTTGATCATATTCGTCTTTTAGACCACTCAATGCGTTTAATTCAGTCTTCAACGCATCATTTGTGGCTCTCAACGCAGCGATCTCTTCTTTGCACGAATCTAACTGACCGTTTAACGTAGAAAGCTGTCTTTTTAAATTATCCATTTCGTTCTTGTAATCGTTATTCTCCATTCGAAGTTTCTCTAATTCCTTCTTCAATGCGTCCAGTTCTTCCCGCAAAGCTTTGAGTTTTGCCTCACTTTCGTCCTTGGCGGATTTTTCTAATTCGGCAGCTTTTTTCTGTTGTTCTATTTGCGCAGTTAGACCGGCGATTTGTTTATTCAACTCAGCTTTTTCGTTCTGCAGCCGGTTCAACTCTGCCTCTTGTGCTTTTTTCAGCGCCTATTACAGTATTAAAATTGAAATATTTGGTGTGGATATGATGTAAAATTTATTAAGTGTTCAAAAAATTAAATTTTTAAGTACAGATAGGGTGCATTGTATATAAATTAGAATTATTTATTAGAATACTTTAAGCCTTAAGTTCATTTATAATAGTAGATTTTACAATGTTTAACTGTACACTGTAATGTACTGTCACTGTAATGTTTAACGGTCCACAAATGTATCATTTATTCTGAAGAATTCAGTACTTTTTTTAGTTTAAACGTTTTTTACAGCAAATGTCAAGTGTTTAATTACGTTTGATATGTTTCATGGATATATTATTATACGTATTCCTTATAATATTATTCCTAATTAATATTACATAGCAGGTTACATTTTCCCATTCGAGGTACACCATAGCGATAATAATACAAAAAGGATTTAATACATTTACATGCGAGTAAACTTTAAAAAAAAAACAACACATTTGGTTCTTTTTTTTATTATATAAATATTCATTATTTAGAATAAAAACGAAATTTGATCTCAGATTTATTTAAAAATTTGCTACGTGTTTCTATTAGATACATTTTCAGCATATCGCTTTTAATTTTGTTCACATTTTTCACCAAAATTTCTAGACATTTAAATATTTGCACAGTTAATCATTAATACACGAATATTTATTAATTTTGTTATGTTCTACTGTTAGTTCTGTTGAAAGGAAAAACTGTCCCCATTTTTAGCAAACTTTTTATATCGAACAGCTACTACATATACCTAATTAATTATATTCTTTAGTAGTGTAATCGATTCCAATAGTTTTCTTAAGGAAAATGTATTTTTAGTAATATGTCTATTCCTAATACTGCTTATCCTCAAACTATTTTGGCATTCGTTTCAAAGATGATAATCACAGGAAACAATGAAATAATGTAATGTTTGTTATAGGTGGGATCATGAAAGAAAAATCATAAAAAATGAATTGAAAAAGAAATTGAAGAAGGGATAAGAAGGTTGTAAAAAATGCAGGCAAAATGAAACATAAGTATGTGATACGAAATATTGGAACTCGCTAACTTTGAATGACTGTAAAACTCCAACCTCATTACGTAATTAAAACTCGATAGTTATATTCTGTACAAAACAGGTCTATATCCAATTTTAACATTGTTGCGAGCACGTGTTGGTATTACGCACTCAGCTGTTAATATAATACAGAACAGGTTATTAATTATTTGGACAAGGTTTTTTAGAAAACAGCACTATTATATTTAACAGAAACAAATATCGCTTAAAAATATACAGAACAAAATAATATGTTAGCTTTACTCGTTTTTAAGTTACTTTCATTAGTTTTGTGCTCTTATTAGAATATGCTCTTTCTAATGTGATGTACTTTCATTCTCTTTAGAAGCTTGCGATTACGAATACCAACTTTGTACAAAATTACAAGTACTGCCAGAATCAGACAACTGTAGGAAGCAATAAATTAAGATAAGAAACTGTAGATCTGTTTTCCAGAAAATTTGTTTATAGCTGTAGTACCAGTCACTTGTATAACAAAATAGAGCTTGGTAAACGTAAAAAATAATTGTTATATTTCATTCTCTTTTTGCGGATAATAACTATGGGAAATATAATCCGTAATAGCAGTATATGGAAGCTTTGTGAGCGATTCATTTGCGGAGCTACCTCAATCTTGGACATTTTGTACCATTCTCCTTTGCAGTGCAACACAAAATAAAATTAGATTGTCCAATATATAAATCGGAACACAAAGGAAGAAAACGTTAAAAAAATCCTATTTCTATATTTTAAATGTAAAGCATTTCCTACACCTAATTTTAATATAACACTTATCAAAACAACATTGATATAACAAGTAATAGAAACACATGTAACAATGACTTAAAATGTTACATGTACATAAATTAATCAATATTTCTTGATTAATTAGTTTAACATTTCTTGATAAATTAATCTAATACTCCTAGATTAATTAGTTTAGTACATTTTTATTGATCCTTGAATATTTATTGAATAGCCATATTGGATACTTCTTTCAAAAACAGATTTATATATGCATTTCGTTTTTTGAATCCAAATTAAAAATTTGCACGTTTTAACAATTCTGATTTATGTTACGTGAAACACGAATATTTTTTTTTACTTTGAAACAAATTCCATAAAAAGAAATAATTACTCGATTATTACGCAAATGACAGCATTCAAATTTTACTATTCGATTGAATTCACCCTGTATGAAATTGTGATGTTTGATAGAAAAAAGCACATAAGCTTATTAAGTTAACTTGAGTAGAAAGTACCAAATACATATAACATGATACTGTTATTCTTTTGTTGCATTGTTTGCTTGCATTATCGACTTTCTAGCGATTGAGTTCATAACGACTGACAAGGAAGAACTACAATAGTTTCGAAAAAATATGATACATCAATAATTCTTTATATAACTTATTGGAATTATGTAACAAAAATTATTCATTCGATTTGTATAAAAATATCTACCAAGTAATTCACTTTGGTAAACGTAATTACATAGACATAAACAAAAAAATTGTTACGATTTTACCATATTTTTGAAAGGAGCATGTAAACCAATTTGTTTAAAAAATGTTGTTTTCAAATCCATATTTCTATGTTTAGGACGTTCTAGAGACATTCTCTAAAAAACTTGATTTCATAGAATTACTTCTTATTAATACTATAATAAAAGTTGTGATTTTCTTGACATTTTTTTTTAACTCATGTGTACTTTCTTCAACAAACGCCTCAAGTAATATCTTTCCAATTATATATCCAATTATAGCATATATATATGCTTAATATACATGCTCAAATTAATATAATTAATATATTATTAACATATTACTAATATAATTATATAATATATAATTAATATATTATTAATATAATTATTAATATAATTAATATAATTATCAAATTAATATAATTTTTGAACATGTACTGAAGATATGATAATCAAAATGTCGATAGAATTCTTACATATACTAACAAAAATAATAAATGAATAAATTAGCCAAAAAGAAGCGAAATCTTAATCATAATTAGCGAAATCTTTTCAAATAATAGAGAAATAATATTTCGTTTTACCTGGCATTCGGATAAATCCTTTAATGCTTTCTCGAGGTCCGCTTTTAATTTATCTATTTCCATCTGCAGCTTACAATTCTCCAGTTTCCAATGTTCTACATCCTCTTCCAATTTAGCAATTTTTGCTCGTAATTCGGAAATTAAATTATTTAAATCAGCAATTTCCGCCTTCAAATCCGCGCATTCTGCTTTCGCTTGAGACAATTCGTCATCCATTTCTAACAGTTTTGCTCGTAGCGTTTGATTCTCTTGCTGCAAAGCGTCATTTTCTGCTTTAGCTGCCTTTAATTTCTCATTCAAATCTCCTACTTGATTTTCTAACATCGCCATGTCGTTTCGCATTCTTTCATTGTCACTCATTCCGCCATCTAGCCTTGATCTTAAGTTTCTTGCATCATCCTCTAACGCTTTCAGATCATTTTGCAATTTATCGTTTTCTTTTTGCAAACGATCGACCAGAGGCTCGAGTTCCTGAATTTTACGTTCTGCAATATCCAGCTGACTCCTTAGCTTACTCAATTCGTCATTCAACGATTGTACCTGTTCTCGTAATTTTTCACCTTCAGCCTTCATCGCCTCATTTTCTTGTTTGCAAGCGTTCAACTCTTCTCTCAACTTATCAATTTCAGCTTCCAATTGATTTTTCTGCGCCTTTAAGTTTTCGTTCTCTGTTTTACAATCGTTCAGTTGTTTTCTCAACTCGTCAATCTCGTTTTGCAATTTGTCATTTTCCTTTTGCAAACGATCGACCAGAGGCTCGAGTTCCTGAATTTTACGTTCTGCAATATCCAGCTGGCTCCTTAGCTTACTTAATTCGTCATTCAACGATTGTACCTGTTCTCGTAATTTTTCACTTTCAGCCTTCATCGCCTCATTTTCTTGTTTATAAGCGTTCAACTCTTCTCTCAACTTATTATTTTCAGCTTCCAATTGATTTTTCTGCGCCTTTAAGTTTTCGTTCTCTGTTTTACAATCGTTCAGTTGTTTTCTCAACTCGTCAATCTCGTTTTGCAATTTATCATTTTCCTTTTGCGAACGATCGACCAAAGGCTCGAGTTCCTGAATTTTACGTTCTGCAATATCCAGCTGACTCCGTAGCTTACTCAATTCGTCATTCAACGATTGTACCTGTTCTCGTAATTTTTCACTTTCAGCCTTCATCGCCTCATTTTCTTGTTTGCATGCGTTCAACTCTTCCCTCAACTTATTATTTTCAGCTTCCAATTGATTTTTCTGCGCCTTCAAGTTTTCGTTCTCTGTTTTACAATCGTTCAGTTGTTTCCTCAACTCGTCAATCTCGTTTTGCAAAGTAGAATTTTCCCGTTTCAAAGCGTCCCTCTCAGCTTTGCACTTCTCAATTTCACTTTTAACAGCTTCATTCTCTGATTTAAGATCGCCATTTTCAGTTTGCAATTTCTCCAATTCGTCCATACACTTGTCGACAGCGTCCTTCAAAGAACCTATTTCAGATTTCAATCGATCGACTTCGTTCGCAGCTTTGTCGAGCTCCTTTTTTAGACGATCGATCTCGGCCAGTAAATCGGCATTCTCCGATTTCATTTGTTCCACCTGTTCCATTGCATCCTTGAGTTTTTTCTCGAGCTCCGCATTTCTGGCCTTCAAATCGATATTTTCGTTCGTTAAGCGATCCTTTTCGGTTGTCAAATTGTCCAATTCATCTTTGAGCTTTTGAAGCTCGGACAGTTTGTCTTTGTCCGCGGCTCTTAATGCGTCTCCAGCGCCTCTTAGGTCTTCCGCTTCCTTTCTCGCATGATCAAGGTCGCTTTGCAAAGCCCGCACATCTTGTTTCAACGCATCGTTCTCGAGCTTCATATCGTTGAGAGCCTCTTGCAGTTTATCCTTCTCTAATTTCAGTTTGTTGAGTTGTTCACCGACATTATCCAATTCAGCTTGTAGACTCTCGTTCCTCGCCATTGCTTCTTCAAGTTGCTTCTTAATGTTGCTGTTCTCGTCCAGCAACGCTTTGCGTTCTTCTTCAGCCTTATTCAATTCGTTCTGCAGTCTGTTAATTTCTGCTTCTAGGTTATCCAATGCTTGCTTCATGTTGTCGTAATCGCTCTTTAAGACGTTGTTCAAATTCATCAATTCCTCGTTCTCTTTCTTCATCTTCTCCAGATCCGCTTTCAACCTCTCGTTCTCTTCAGCCAGCTTCTTCGCCGCTTCAACATCTTCACGCAGTTTATTATTTTCTTCTTTTGCAGCCTCCAGCTGATCCCTCAGATTCGTATTATCTTTTTGTAACCTTTCGAGTTCATCTTGGCAATTTTTCAAATTTTCTTCTAACGCATTTCTGGCCGCCTTTTCCTCTTCCAACTGATTAGTCAGTGCCAGGAGTTGTTCCTTCGCATTATCCAGCTCTTTCAATAATTTTTCGTTGTCATTCCTTAAAACTTCTAGCTGCTTTTCTAAACTTTCCTTTATTGCGTTACAGTGCGCAAGTTCGTTTTGTAATTTAGCGAGCTCTTCCAACAGTTGGTTCCTCTCCGATTCTAAATCCTCTAATTCTGATTTCAGGTCATCCAGTTGTGATTTCAAATTATTTAACTCGAGCAAATTTATTTCTGCTTGTCTTAGTTCGTTTAATAGTTCCTGGATCTGAAACAAGATTACATGATCTTTTACTACTAGTTTAACGTATATAAGAACGTATTAAATGTAGTGGAAAAATGTTTTGGATAGAAATAAAAAAACTCATTTTCAATATATTTATTGATATTTACTGAGCAATATAATTTTTAGTGTTACTAACAACCTATTCTCAGTGTGATGATAATTTGAGCATTTTATTTTTCTGGAAGGATATCATTTTGGAATTTTATTTAGGGAATAATGTGTCATGTAAACACCTTAAGAAATGTAGATGGTGCGGAGAAATATTTCAAACAAAAATTGTAAGGTACTAAAGAACTCATACAATTTTAAATAGCTCAGTGAAGATCATGTTGAAATTTTTATTTCTTGCGGAATGATTCTTCGTTGTATTCAATGTACATATGTACTACCGCGTTATATTTAAAGAATCAATAATATTATTAATTAATGATGATAATTAATTAATAATAGTTAATAATTAATAATTAGTATTTTAAATAAGCAAATGAGATATTTCATACAAAAATGCAGAATATCTCATTAATGATTGATGTCTTTAAATAGTTTTTCACTTGCAATGTTCAAAAGAATAAAAGAAACAGGTTTAATGAAACAATATGCAATTATATTTAAAAAAAAGTGCATTTCCATTTCTTTACTTTTAATATAAATCCATATTGTTTTTTGTATAAATCGATTTATCGAACATTCCAAATAAAAATACAAAAAAATAGCAGCTTGTGAAATATTTTAAACGTTTATACAAAATATTTCGTTTTATAGTTTAAAATATCTTATTAAATTTATTTTTTATATGCATAAATATTATGTGTTAATACATAATTTAATAACTATTAAATAATTAATATTTATTTTTGTAACACTCTGTCTTCTATAGTTAAATATATACTCCAATATAAAAATAATTGTCATATTTATAAATTTAAATAATAATTAATTATAATATAGAATTAAAATATCAATGATTAAATTACTATTATTCTATAAATTATTTATGCAAATTATTAATATATATACCAATATTTTTTACATATTAAAAGGTATAAATTTTTACAGAATGCCGCGAAGAATTAATCTGCATAAAGAAAGACATATCACTCTACTCAGAAAGACCGCTTTTTGTGAAACCGTTGAATATTAGATTACTTTGAAAATTCTATTTGATATAATCTCCGTCAATTCTGCAGAAGATCCTAAATTTTGTAGAGAATCAAACTAAATTATATTTATTAGTGTATTATTCAACTTTAACTATTTGCTTAACGCTTCCGTCTTGAATTCAAAACTCAATGAAGTTTAATTTGCTCAAGTTCAATGAACAAAGTTATTCTGCTACTAGTATTAGACAATTATTGCGTATGCATTACATGTCATAAACAAATATTATTTCATTTCATTTACTTGCTCTTCTATTAACAAAGTTCGAGACAATCGTTTCACCTAATTAGAAAAGGTAAATCTAATTTGCTAAAATTTCAGGCAAGAACAGTGGTAACCTTATTACAGGGACTGAGGATTAAAATCTCAGGGATTAAGGACTAAAACCTTGAGGATTAAGGATTTTCTTTCCCTTTTCTTTAATCTCTTTATAAGAATCATACATTTCTTACGTATTATTGTGTCTTATTTTCTTATACTTTATATAGGTTATGCAATTACTTTCAAATTATGTTTAATCTGTCCATTATTATTATTAATTTTATATTTTAACAAGGTTTATGATAATTATGTTTCGGAATGATTGTAACCATATTTGTTTTTGTTTTATGGTACTGGATGAGATTACGTTCTCTGTTGGCAGAAATTTCATAAAGACGTAGATCATTTTCTATTAAAAGAATTTCACTTAATCTGATTCTTTAATTAGAAGAATACGTTACAGATTACTGAACAAATTTAAAAATTGTGCATAAATAAGTATGGCCAGAAACTAGAATTCCGAATACGTATACAGTACGAACATTCTGCATCATTCAGGTTCATAGTGATTTGATTTAAGAATGTGTGTATAATGTACATATTAAATATAAGGTAAAGGTACCAGTAGTTGACACTTTAAGGAATTTTTTGTCTATTTGTTCACATATCTCAGGCTGTTCACTTTATGGAAAATTTATGATTAGCAGTCGCTGCACAAACTATTGTTCTATTATATTACAACAAGTATTCATTCCTGATGACGGTGTAAATTTTTTTTCTTTTTTTTTTCTAAACATAAAATCTGATTCAATAGTTGACACCCAGCGAAAACAAAAGATTTAGTAGTTGACATCCTTTTGTGCGAGTAGTTGACATAGGGAGAAAATCCAATTAACGAACTAGCTTGATAATGTATGAATACAGAACTTTATTAAACGTTTAACAAATATTATTCTTGAGTAAGTTTACAAAAAAAATATTCAATAACACTGTCCAACAGCCAATTGGCGTTTCTATTTTCGTTCAGTGATTCTTATAGGTTTTTTCGCGCTGATTACGAATCTGCAACCCGTTTTTCTCCAGCACGTACAGTTTTTGAGAAATTTGAGTTTGAAAAAAAAACACATTTTTGAAATTTGAACCAATTTTGTGAGATAACTATAAAAGATACTAAGATTCTGTTTGTATCATAAGATTCTATAGACTTTCCTGAATACAACGATATCTGGCTTTTATGCGTTCTGAATATTTAAACATGTTTAAACAATCATTGAACGCTGAGAGGCACGGATTTTGCACCAATTTTTAGGTATATTTTTCAATTTATCTTAAAAAGTAAGGGTCTAGCGGAAAATCGAACTATATCACGCGATAGAGCAGATTTTCACCTTTAAAAAGCACCCATACAAAGTTGCAACGTCGTTTTTTTTACGATGTTAGAAGCAAAATAGCTGCGCGGGAAACGGAAAACGGACAGTGGTGCTCCGCGTCAGAGTTGCATCACGTTACTATAGGCGGGACACGGAACGGCCGCTCTGACGCGGAGCACCACTGTCCGTTTTCCGTTTCCCGCGCAGCTATTTTGCTTCTAACATCGTAAAAAAAACGACGTTGCAACTTTGTATGGGTGCTTTTTAAAGGTGAAAATCTGCTCTATCGCGTGATATAGTTCGATTTTCCGCTAGACCCTTACTTTTTAAGATAAATTGAAAAATATACCTAAAAATTGGTGCAAAATCCGTGCCTCTCAGCGTTCAATGATTGTTTAAACATGTTTAAATATTCAGAACGCATAAAAGCCAGATATCGTTGTATTCAGGAAAGTCTATAGAATCTTATGATACAAACAGAATCTTAGTATCTTTTATAGTTATCTCACAAAATTGGTTCAAATTTCAAAAATGTGTTTTTTTTTCAAACTCAAATTTCTCAAAAACTGTACGTGCTGGAGAAAAACGGGTTGCAGATTCGTAATCAGCGCGAAAAAACCTATAAGAATCACTGAACGAAAATAGAAACGTCGAAAAAAAGTTAAAATTTGTTGGACAGTGTAATTAGAAGTTACTTTCACAAAAAATTTAACTTAGTTTGGTAACTGAATATACATTTCTGGTTCTACTCATTTTAATGGGTTCGTTGATACGAAACAGCAGTTTCCTATTCATAATCTAGCTTATCCATTCTTTTGCAAGCTTTTCTCTCTAGCTTTTCATTCTTATCCATTTTTTTGAAATGGTTGCAGTCGTTTCAGACACAGCAATTATAACTCTAGGGAACAACTCTTTTTCGTAGGAAAATACAAAAATATAGTCACTTCTGTATAATTTATGAAGTTATCCTTCGTAGAAGGCATCTCAAAAATGACAGAGGAACAAAGTGAGTAGTTGACACGTAGTAATTTAATAGTTGACACCCCATGTCAACTACAGAATAATAGACGATTACAAGTTTCAATAGTTGACACGGAGTGAATTTAAACAATTTAGCATTGTTTGTTGCCAATTTTAATAAATGAAGCTCTTTTTGAGTTTCAAACAACATAAACGAATGTCTTTTTTATTCACAATGATTAAATAATACACACTTGCAATACTTACATTTTAACCAAACCTTAGCGATTTATATAAGAAAACGCTGAAAAATCGTAGGAGCCGTGCGCAAGTTTGATTAATTGGTTGATATGACACTTTTGAATGGCGGATATGCGCAGTAGTTCGCAATTAAGCAGCTGAAGTGCGACAATATACAGATTAATAAGATTTGATGTATTCTAACTTGTGGTTTCCTGATTTATTTACTTTTTTTGAAAAAGTGTCAAGTACTGGTACAGTGTCAACTACCGGTGCTCTTACCTTACACGAATTTAATACGTATTCAATTGCGTATGAAATCAGATTAAAAAATTTTAAATATTGACAAAATTGGAGGGTTCAAAAAATAGTGTTTATTTTAGGTAAAATATTGCTCATATATTATCGAATAACCTTTAATAAGTTAAAAATGTGTCTAGATACACAAAAGATAATTTAACTAGTAACGCGTATAGTAAACTTTGTATTAAAAGATTGAAAATTAACAAAGTTATAGTACTGTCCCCAAAAATGACATTAAAGATAAATGCATTAAAATTTTTAAGATGTATTAAACCTTCTAAGTACTTTTTCATCAAATTTTTATCGAACACGGTTCACGGATTAGTTTAACTTTATCGTAAAATGTGGAAGCCTAAACCTTGCTTTTAAAAGTTATATATCTTTATAAAAGTTTTCAACAATTTTTTTGTTATTACATTATTCGATACTTATATGTAACTCATGCAAGGTTCCTAATTGTTAGTATTATGTCGTACTGCTCATAATCATAAAGTTCAATAAAAAATAATCTTTGAATTTCTAACTCTTATCTCGATGTAACATAAGTGGAGAATTAAAACTTGAAATATTTATAAGGGTATCGACATATGATTCTAATAAAAAGCATATAAATTTTACTTTAAGGATAACTTCTCAAAAACTCACAATATTGTTTGAATAATTATTTTTGATTTACAGTGAAGATAGGTTCCACAGAAAGCTGTGTAAATCAAAATTATTGTCAGTTAAATCGATAAATATAATCCGCATTAAATTGTGTTTGGTCGCATTTGAATCAGAATAATGTCAAAAATCCATTGGAAAGTGTTTCATAAGAAAAAATTTAAAAAACGTAATTTATATCCTAGCATTAGTATTGTCAAAATATTCACTTCTATCAGTCTTTTTATAAATTCATCATTGTATAAATTATTTTAGGAAACGTGTAAAAGTGAAATTGTAAGTAAAGTGATACAGAATATGATTTCGGTATAAAAAATATGAGTTTATAATAAAAAAAGATAAGATGACCCTGAAATAACCTCGAGGACGATCATGCATTAAAAAATTAGTAGTGCCATTTGACTCCCCACTCAAAATACTAAAGAACACGTGTTAGTTTGTTTTTCTTAAATGACACGTCTTCGAGATTTTTTACAATGTTAACTTAAATGGGACACTCTGTATATTCTGTACAGTATATATCTCTGTAAGAACTTGTTTTCTCTTTTGAATTTGAAATGTCTTTGTACCTTGTCATCTTTTTCTTGAAGTTCCGCTTTCAGTGCCGCGATCTCATCCAATAAATCTTTTTGACTGATCGTGCCTTCAAGTCCCTTATTCAATGAATCAATGAGATCGTCTTTTTCTGCTAGCTGTTGTGTCAAACCGAATACAGTATTTTCACAATCTTTGAGCTTTCGCAACAACTCAGATACATCTATGTATTCCGGCACAGTGGTTGTTTCGACCGATTTCGCTGGCAACATCCGCTCGGTTATTTCCCTTTCGTCAAGGTTGGCCAACTGACGTCGTAACTCAGCTATTTCAGCTAAAAGACGATCGTTTTCAACTTGCAGATCATCGCAGTTCTTCGGCAAATCCCGACCACCTTTCATCAATTCGCGAAGCTTTGCCCTTAAACGATATATGGCAGGACAGCTGACGTCCTCCTCGGTTTCCGCCAGTTTTAATTTCAATTGTGATATCATATCTCTCAATCTGTTCAGAAAAAGAAGCATAAATTATACAATCGATAGATAAAAAGCGATTTTCTAATGTAGGTCCATTAGTACGGGTTAGATTTTTACTTAACTTTAGTCTGAGGTTTTATTCAATTCGACTATAGTACTATAAAAGCGCTTATCAAAATTATGAGATCACTAATATGCTTTATAAGAAACGTTTCTTAAGTAGTTTCATAAGTAAAAGCAAGTTGAACTAAATTGAAAATTTCGAGTTTAGATAAAACGTTTCTTACAGAATTAAATTTTATAGGCAAACCCAATGAATTCAAAAGAACCATCCGAATCACTTGAAATTTATATTTGTACGTAAATTGAAAGTTTGGAGTTTGTGTATAATAATAAAATTTTATACGGTGAATATTATAAATAGACAACATGTTTAGATAACAAATACATAATAAAGTTAAAAAATATATATATATATATATACTTTTATGTATTTTACTATATTTTATTATATTTGGATTTATGTGATCTCCAAACGTAAAAATTTGCAGACAAAAGCTGACATATTTGAATTCTTTCCTTTATACTTTTCGCATAATAGAAAGAAGTTGAATCTTGAGGATCTGAATGGTTATCATTTATACTAGCGGGATTTGCATAAAACTTTGCAATATTTTTCTAAAAGCGACATTTGTGCAGGAAGTCTCAAGGTTTAGGAAGCTTCCGGGATTCACAGCATGTTAGAATCAGATTTCCCACGGGAACGAATGGACAGTACAGAGTATATAACAATTTTGGAAAGCAATGTGTTACTGTTGTTTCAACAACATAATATAGTCAAATGAACATTTCATTCAATAATGCAATATAAAAAATGCACAAAAAATAGTGCATTTCTTTTATAAATTAATATTATAAAATGGCTTTCATGATCATGCAACTAGAATATCTTGAAAACTATCTGGATATTATTGTTTATTATTAACGTAAAAAATTACTTGAATAACATCTCAGAATTAAAAACGTCATAGTGAATGTGTAATAAAGTCCACAAACAAATTCGTGTTTTGAAAATTATAACGAAGAGATCCTAATTATTGTTAAAATCGGTTATTAGGTTATAAAATCTATTAATAGTGACACAATTTATTGTGTTATTATTATGATTTATTTTGATATTATGATTAATTATAAACTAACAAAAATTTTTGTCTTTCATTGCAATTCTCCGATGTACACGAAACTGAAATGAAATTTTGTAGAAATTCACTTTTTATTTTTATTTTTAGATATTTTAATGGATTACCTAGTAAAATTCACACTTTTTTGGATTTTTTCATTTTTACTTAAAAGTAAAAAAAAAACGTTTAAAGAAGTAGGGGTAGGTTTATTGATTAACAAGATCTATTTAATGCATCTTGCAATTAACTGTATCACTATAATTCATTTTGCTATGATGATTATATAGTTTAATATCAACACAATGTCTTTTATAACAGTTCTTCGTATTTAGACGAAATTAAAACAACAGTTTGGTGAAATTAATTTTTTATCCAGAGCTATTCAATTCGCATAATGGATTTAGTTGCATTCTTATTTAAAAGTCAAAAATGTTTAAATTAATAGCGGGAGTTTGCCTATCGCTACACAGTACCTAATATCGGACATTAATTATATTTATCACATTTTAAATGCTATCAAATTACGTTTTCACATAATTCGAAAAGAAGATTGAATATATGAGCCGTTGTTTTTAAATCTGGTATAAATTCATTTATTATACTTGAGATACTTAGGGATTTTCGTCTGAATCAACTTAAAAATATTAGCAAACATCAATCAATTTGGTTAATGTTTTTAAAACTATGAATATCTTAAATTTTATGATACAGAAATAATTAATAAAAACGTTAAAGAGAATGAACGATTTTTTAGCTATAAATACATACGTTCAATAATAACAATTATAAAAAATTTAAATGACAGTAATTTTAAATTTATATTTTAATTGAATTTGGCTTTTCTTGAAATGTACTATTTAACGTAAAAAATAATAATTAAAACGAAAATATGTGAGTAAACGAATAATCGAGTTTATCAGGAAATAATTTCATTCATAAGCAAGTATAAAAAGTAAATCACACCGGCCACATATTTAATAATAATAACCTTTCTCATATGTCCATCTCATTTTTCTTTACACTTAGCATAGTGAAGCATTTTCGATGAATATAACGTGTATAAGGCAGTAAAATCATTAATTTGCATTGTTAGTAACAAAAATTGATGATGGAAATAATATTTGTCAGTAATTTAATGAATTATTTCTTATTAATAACATTTACTAAGCCAATGATTGAAGTTGCGATAACATAGTAATTTTGCTAAAATTTTCAGACTTTCATCGTCTTTCAAATGATCTAATTTAAATCATACGTTTTTCCCATTGAGATTTTATATAAAGTTCATATAAAGTATAATTTCTCTGTCCTTATTTTCCGTTTATGTAATATTTCCTTTTCTTGGAATTTGGTTGAAACAAAATCTTTTCGTTTCATTTCATATAAAAGGAAGCTATTGTTTTCCACAGTTGTACAAAGTATCATTATTATAAATGTACTTTTTCCATTTTCAATAAAATCAATTTACAGTACAACTCTTCTTTTATCAATTAATAAGAACATTGTACACCATTGACTCTGTGATTATAAATATGAAAAGAATTGATCTATTTGTGACTATTTTTTCCAAAAATGGACTGATACTATATTAGAAGAAACAACTCAATGATCTATCTTGCATACATTTCAATCACATGTGTACATTTAAGGAGATAAATTAATTGTTGCGTTTGACAGAAACCTGGTGCGTCGTATAAATTAGAGATTGTTATACCTAACAATTTTCATTATCAAATAAGTGTAAGTTGCATTATTATACTTTTTGGCAAGTATTTTTTTATTTTGTGTATATAGTGTACTGGTTCCTACAAACAGAAATTGTTTTGAACCAGTTTGCTACCCTCCAATTTGGACAAAACGCTTTTCCCCAATTGCCGAACAGTATATATCTCCATTTTATGTGTTACAATTCGTATTACAGTTTACTATTCTGCTTTCAATGGTTAAACAGTGCACCTAAACCACATAAACAGTAAGAAAAGTTAGTTTTAGGAGCTAAGAATACAAAGAACACTGAAACCAAAAGAGATAAACCAGAACATTTTGTTCGAAAGCAAGTAAGACTGAATTCAATGTCTAAGAAACCAAAAATGCGTACACGTGCTTTGTGCTAATATTTCCGAATGTTTTGAGGATTATACTGGGTGGTTCACCACATTTTGCCATCTAGATTTACGTCATTATTATTACTCATAGCAAACAATGTTTCAGATGAAGTTGAATGATTTTGAGAGGGGCACATTCTGATGGTATATTTTTTTGTAGGTAGACGTGTGAAAGAGATATGAAGGTCATTAATGTTTTTTTAAATGGAATCATATATTTTTTATTGCATCAGCTGATGCTCCTTCACATTCTTTACAAAAAAGTATTAATCTGTTTATGTAAAAAAATCATTAGTTCAGGAGATATTTTAATTTTAATGTCTATTTACAGAAAAGGTTCAATGTGGCGACCATTTGCATCAGAACACTTTCTGAATCGAGAAGTTAATGATTCACTAACATTGCGTAGTGTATCTGATGTTATTTTATTACACTCATTGATGATATTGAAATTGATAATATGTCTATCTTTTCTTCTTTAGAATACTTCATTATGAACTGATAATTTACCGTACCGTCGTATTCACCGTATTAGATACATAATAGCGATTAAATTTCACAATAGGTAGGTGAGCAAGAATTATCAACACAGAAAATGTGAATATTTACATTGATAAGTCCTGCTCTCTTACTACATTATCACATTGAATTCATAATATTGACCAGAAAGTCACGATTTCCTAACAAGTTAGAATTAAAATATCTCCTAAACTAATGATTCTTTTACATAAATAGATTAATACTTTTTTGTAAAGAATATGAAGGAGCATCAGCTGATGCAATAAAAAATATATTATTCCATTTAAAAAACCATTAATGACCTTCATATCTCCTTTATACGTCCATCTACAAAAAAAAGTATACCATCAGAATGTGCCCCTCTCAAAACCATTCAACTTCATCTGAAACATTGTTTGCTATGAGTAATAATAATGACGTAAATCCAGATGGCAAAATGTGGTGAACCACCCTGTATAATTACTGTCAATTATGCTGAAACTGTTGTAAGTCATGTCAACGATTTTCTCTATGTTTCGTAATAGGTAGGGGAAAGCAAGAACAAAATGTAAGAACAAGTAAACAATTAGTATATTTATAGTGACGATGGCCAGAGTAGTTTTAGGGCCATCAATCAGGGACTCTCAGCGTGAATTGGGACCGAGTTCGTGCGAGACCCAGTCGTTTCCACCCCCTCAACAGTTGACATTTTCCAGGTAATAACGGCGAGATTGTGTTTTCCCAAAAGTGCAAAGTGGGGATGCGTTCCCCATAAAACCTTGGGCAATGCACGAGAACGGGTCATTATGTTAGCGACTTTTTAGAGAAGAACGAATAGAGAAATCGGACGATAAGAATATTCGTAAATTCTGTGTGTGGTATAGGCACCCTTACAAAAAGTAACGGCGTGATTAAAGTAACACCGCTTTTTACCTCTTCCACAAATATTTTAGGACAATTTATTTTGCACATGCATGATACTTGTTTTCTTTCGTCGATTGACACTAAGCCATAAAGTGAATCTTATGTGGCGGTTAAATTAAATTGGTAATTAATATCGCTCAAGCAAAGTTTTACCACTTTGACTTTCTTATTAATATTCATTGTTAAACTACTCGTACTAAACTAATCACTTCTCAGAACATTCCTAGATAATATCTTTATAAGTTCCTAAATAATTTATA
Source organism: Megachile willughbiella (assembly GCA_945859595.2). Taxonomy (NCBI): domain Eukaryota; kingdom Metazoa; phylum Arthropoda; class Insecta; order Hymenoptera; family Megachilidae; genus Megachile; species Megachile willughbiella. The sequence continues at coordinate 4,589,573 of OX243798.1, forward strand.
TAAATCAAAACACTGTTGGGGACGAAAGTAACATGTCACTGTGGAGTTGAAAAAGACTGTAAAAATTGCATCAAAGGTGATGTATTAGACATATCATAACTGTAATTGGCAATAGATAAATAAATCACATACACAATACCAAAGAAATGCTAGAAGATAGATATGCGTTCCGTTTTTCGTTTTTTAAATGTACAGGTATTGTTTTTATCGTTGCTTAAAATCTAATGTGTTTATTTAAGTGTGATTTTTTGTTGTTTTTGAAAGAGTATTTTCATTTAATTCCCTACAAAATGATTTGTGTTATTCTCGTCCTTATGGATCAAGACGAAAGTAACAATAACAGTGATTAGTTATTACTTATTACGCAGAAGCTAAATTTGAATCGAATGGTACACAGATAAATAAACTTTATTGTAGTATAATTCCGGTTTCTATACCTTTGAAAGGTGATTGGCAAATGGGCCAAATGTAAAAAAGTTACTCTTGTGCCCGTTCTTCTCTAAAGAAAAATACAGAAACTATTTATTACATATAATTATTAATATAATACCAATGGAACGAGGTACCGAATTTCAAGCTGACGAAAATATTTAGGCCACAGATTTCACATGTTCCTAATTTCCACAACATCAAGGAAATAGTATTTGTAACACAATTCCGAAAGTGTTTAACAACTACCTCCACAATCCTTTTACTTGAATCCTATCAGACTAATAGAATAAGAAAACAAAAATTCAAAAGAATGTTTTAAATTTGAGAACAAATTTAAGGAAACGTCCGATGAAAAAATAATCGTGTATTATTTAATTATTTAAAAATAATTATTTGTAGCATGCTATCCTATTTTGCAACATGTTATGCAATAAAAAGGATGTACTGCAATGTAATAATCTCTAATTAACCATTCTTATCTTATCTCTATCAATTTAATTTTGCCATTGGTAATACACGAAAGATAGATGCGTGGTATGCGAACAATTTGTGCAATATACAATACGCCAAATGTAAAAAATGTTACTTTGTCCCCATTCTCCCCTATTACTTTACGTTCTTTTAGTTGCATATACCAATGTTTAATCCACTCTCACACAATTTATTTGTCAGATGCGTCAGTCAGCACTAACTATCCATTGCTACAATATTAAAACAAATAAAAAAAGTTAAAATGTTATGTTAATTTTATATTCAGCGATCTTTATCGATGGAAATTATAATTAAACATAAACTTCAAATAAAAACGTATTCAAAACTCGAGTGAGATTTGTCACATTTAAACTGTGAGTGCGTCACGAGTCAATTTCGTTTAAGTATAGTATGGGATTAATATTAGTTTCAGTTCATATAATGTTATTGTTGTCTATTTTATTACATTATAATTTTAATAATATTGATTCGTATTTAATGCAAACGAAGAAGATTGGAATATCGTTTTTTTTTTTATTTATTTAAAAAAGCTCTAAGTGTCCGATAATTGGAAAACTCCCACTATATTCAGGGTATCCCAAAAAATATACTCAGTTGAAAACTTGCGAACATATTTCAATATGTAACCAACTTGCGAAAAAGACTAATCGACTAAATAACCCATTACCGTTTGTTAATTTATTCACATAATAAATGTATAGACACCTTGATTAAAGTTAAATATATAATTGTCAGTTAAAGTATGAGTGCATATTTTTTGGACACTCTGTAATTCACAAGTTATACGCACACCGCATATTGTTGAATCCCTTAATACAGCATATTTCTCCCTAACATTCCCGGAATGCAACTCCGGTCACTGCATGTATGTGAATAAGAGACATTCCATTTGAAGAGACCAAGGGAAAATGATAGTGTAAAAGTGAAATTTTCAATATTTGAACAAAAAATTTTATGAGAAACTTTAACTCTCCCATTGTATATGAGTCAAAAACCATTCTTTTGTTTATACGCATTCGAGTCCATTATTTTATGGAAGCAAAATTTTGTTTTTATAGTCTCATGTTTGCTCCATCGTTATTTCAGTAAAAAAAGTGTGGACCGTGATCAATTTTCCCTAGGATATACGATTATTTCAAAAATTTATGAGTGCGAACATACTGACAGTAGTAAAATGTTAAAGTTATAAAAATTGAAAAATGTAAAATATTCTATGTTATGAGCAATTGATACTATGATACAACACAAGAAACAGACTAACATCACAACTTATTTTTCATTAAAAAAAAATGAAATAATAATTAATGATAAAACATAAAGACATAAAAAAATGAAGTCGTCATTTAATCAAGCAACAACATAAACATTATTACAGTAGTTATTTTTCCACTGATACTTCCTTAATCATTGTACATGTCCCAGTTATCATTAAGGTTGGACCTTAATTATTCTTCCGTTGGAAACTTCTGACACTATCATTCTCCCCGAACCCAGAACATTTTTGCGTCCCATTCTTCAGAATTGGAGTCGTTTTTCCTCTCATCATACTACAATTGGATAGCTTTTCCTACACTGTAATATACGATGCTAAAATCTCGCTTTTAATTCAGAATGAACAATCGTTTTTCCCATGGACTTGTCATTTATGAGTTTGTCAACCGTGAGGAAGGGAAACTTAACACGAATTGGGAAACCGGTGTAAATTTACGTTTAAGAGCCAATAAAACCTGTGATCAGTACTCTTTTTTTTCAAGAGCGAACCGCTCCCTCAAGTATCTCATCTTCTCTCTAAGGCAGTGAACCGACACACATGGATCGTCGCAGCAATCTCGTTCCGCAAGAGTTTCTTCCAGATCCCTGACTTTATCTTCGAGCGACGCGTTAGCATTTAGTAGCCTTTCGATTTCTTCCCGAGAATGTACTAGCAACGGATCTGGCTTCAATATCTCATCCTCATTTACACCTGTAAACATTTAATATCTAGAAATAAATGTAATCTTTAGAAATTCAAACACATTGAATTTCTTATTTTGTATTACAGAAATTAATAAGGTGACCCTTTTTGAAGTACGGGCTGAATAATATGTAAAAGAGTATACAGTAAATATTCGATATGTGCAACTTTCTCGGGTCTGAACTGGTGCACATATCGTACAGGTCCACCATTGATTGATGTTTTGCCGAACGTAAAAAAGGACAGCGAGTGAAGGATACCAAACGTAAAGAAATAATAACATATCCGTGGGACAATCCTAATGTAATTATAAAACTTTTTTATTTTCTATTTTTTTCATATGAAACTTCTACTATTAGATTTTTTACATTTTTCTGATTAAAATAAGACTAAACACGACGTAATTCGGAATATATTTATTTATAATTTCAAACGTTACGCTTACATCGAGGACTTTACTCGAATAAGTTATTGCAAGTAAATATGAACCGAATTACGTCATGTTTGGTCTTATTTTAATCAGGAAAATGTCACGAATATGATGGAGAAAGTTGTATGAAACATTAATTCAACATAAAAAAGTTAGCAACGCATTAACATTGTAAACAATTGAAGAGACTTTTGATCTTTGCCGACTGCGAACGATCGCAGCGTCTCTTTCTTTTTAACTCGCTATCCTCCTTTGCGTTAGAAACTTTTATCGTCAATTAAACCAGTAAATATAGTCCAAATTATATCATGTTTGGTCTCATTTTTTCACCAAAAAATATGTTGGTTTTATGTAAAAAAAGTTTTATGTAAAAAAAGTCAATAATAGCAAAGTTTTACATTATCATTAGTATTGTCTCATGGATATACACAACCAGGCTCACGTTACACTTCTCGACGCTCAAGTTTCGCGGCGTCTAGAGGGGTCTTCCCACCAGTGGTGGGGATAAAAATTTTGCACATATCGTGTAGGAGATTTTTGCAGATATCGAATGTTCACTGTAGTAAGTTTGATCATAAACAAACGATTGAAAGTCAGAAATGCAATATTTGCTGCCTATTCCCAGTGTATGGAGTACACTAATGTTGAGTTAGATGTTTTCTATAAAATAACAAAGTTTGACAATTGATGAAAAGTGATTTATTTTGTTAAAAATCAATTTTAATGATACGCTAAGTTCCTTTGCTATTATCGTAATATGTAGTATTAAGCGACAGAAATTAAGGTGTATATATGTAGTTGTATATCAGGCTGATGTTAATTTGATAAGAAAAAATTTGTTTTTGTTTTTTTCATGTTGTACCCTGTCAATATGTACACTTTTATGCGTAATATGCTACACTTATTTATAGTTTCCGCTACCAGTTATTGAATTCTGTATTTTTAAGAATAGCCACTTTACATTTATAAAAACCTATTCCGCAAATAATATCATATAATGAACTATTAAATGTTGAACATTAAATATTAAATATTAATTAGGGTAATAAAGTCAATTTCTCGATCAACTCTTAGATATATTGTACGCCTGATGTATGCATACGTCACCCAAAATGTTAATAAGCAGATAATATTCTGTTAAAATATTACGAAATTAATAAAATTTGAAACAAAAAAAATGTTATGGTGCCCAATAATATAAAAGTTCAATTTTAATCAACCCCGTAGTCTTAATATTAAGAAGTAAAACTAAATATATTTCTTTGCAGGAGTTTAAGAAAAATGATGTTTTATTTGATTTTATCAATGAAGAACCCGAAATTTAAAATACATAATATTTTCATTGTTAAAGGTATTAAATTCCCCTTATTATCATTTTATACTGCAATTCATTTTTTATAGATATTTGAACTATTCCAGCGATTGATATATTATTCACAAGCCTTTGAATTTTAATAACGGCTCGGATAAGCTTGGACATATAGTGGGGTACAAAAGTATTCGTACACTTGAAATATAGAAATAAAAGGAACAATATTTTCTATATTATTAAGTATATTTAATCATATATAGCTGTATATTAATCATTACACTTACAGCAACAAATGACCCAAAACCGAAGGCAATAACATCATGTAATAACTTGAAATGACTTGAAATTACATTATCATTTATGTTGATAAATACAACAGTTGCGGTGACATCAGGACATTCTGGTCAACGTAACCATTACATTAGTAGATGTTATGTTAATTTAGTCAGTAGTAATCGTGGCAAGTACACTTTAACACTAATATTTGCAATATGGGGAAAAAATGCAATGAAACAACGTTGGAAGAAAGAAAAATTGTTATACGGTTATATGAAGAAGGTAAATCATATAGAAATATATCAGAAATACTAAAAAGAAGTCGATCAACTGTACAAAGTATTATAAACAAGTATAAAAAAGAAGGAATATTACAGAATGAAGAAAGAACCGGTATACCTCGAAAATTAACTACGAGAGAAGAGCGTAAAATCGTCCGAACTATTAAAGAAAAACCAGATACCAGTGTATCTGAAATTGCATCACACCTTAAAGAATATATGCAGAAGGAAGTTCACCCTAAAACACTACAAAGAATGCTGCATCGGGTCGGATATAACAGTAGAGTTGCGAGGAAGAAATCACTCATAAGCAAAGTAAACAAAAAGAAGATTAGAATTTGCAGAACAATATATAAATGCTAGCGACTACTTCTGGAAAAACGTAGTATTTTCCGACGAGTCAAAATTTGTCAAATGTATGTCAAAAGTATGGCGGAAAGCTAATACTGAATTGGATTTCAAAAATATGCAACCGACGACGAAACACGCAGGTGGAAGTATGATGGTGTGGGGATGTATTGCTGCTTCTGGAGTCGGCAATTTAGTGATAATAGATAAAATAATGGATAAAGATTTATATTTAAATATTTTAAAAGACAATTTACAAAATAGTGCAGATAAATTAGGCATTGGGAAAATATTCTATTTTCAGCGGGACTGTGACCCGAAACATACAGCCTATATATTGCGTCAGTGGTTATTATACAATACTCCCCACAGGTTAGAAACTTCTCCACAATCGCCTCACTTAAATCTTATCGAACATGTATGGGCGAAACTAGAAAAAAATGTGCGAAAACATGATATAACGTCGAAAGAACACTTGAAAGAAATATTAAAAAGAGAATGGTGTAATATAGAACCTGACTTCGTTAAAAGTTTAGTGTTGTCAATGCCCGATAGATTACGTGAAGTGATTCGCCGGAAGGGTTATCACACAAAATATTAATTTATAAAATTCCTGCTAAAATAATTGTAGCAATAATTAAGTGTACGAATACTTTTGTCCCGGCGATTTCTTACAGTCTCGTGAATTTCAAGCCATTTCAAGTTACTACATGATGTTATTGCCTACGGTTTTGGGTCATTTGTTACTGTAAGTGTAATGTTTATTATACAGCTACATACGATTAAATATATTTAATAATATAGAAAATATTATTCTTTTTATTTCTATATTTCAAGTGTACGAATACTTTTGTCCCCACTGTATTTATTATTGAATTTCCGCAGTATTCTGGCATAATACTTTATCCATGTATTCTTTGTCCTAAATTAGTCCTTACAAAGGAACGTTATACTAACTTTTCCAATTTCATTTTCGAATATATTCACCTATTATTGAGTCACTTGAAAAGTTATGAACAGGCCATTCTAATTGTAAAATTTAAAGACATCAAAAATTGTATTATGTATCTATATTAGCATATGACATAAATGCATATTTTTATACAAAATGTGTAAAGAAGTTTCTTCAAATACATATATTACTTCTTCACAAACATATTTTTTATTTTGCGTACTTTATATCACAGATTATTTGTATATATTGCGTATTTTTATATTGTATTACTATTTCTTGCACACGAGCATTTTATGCATTTTCAAAGTCGGCACATACATAAAGTAATTGTAAAACAAGTGGTAATTTTTATTATTATGTTATTTATGGTTTTCCATATTACCGGTAGATGTGTATAAACCGTTCCGTATGAAAAATAAATTTAGCATATCTTTGAAACTTACAAAGGAGGTTTCCAAAGTGTCCATAACCGATTTAAAAAAAATTTACACAGTACAGTTTTCAAAAAAATTTTTTCCATTTTTTTTAGTAGCAATCATCCATATTTATAGACTGAAAACAACTCTTGATATTGGGGATGAAAAATGTATTTTTTTCAATATCTAAAAATCTTTGTACAATATTATAAAATGTTGTATATGAACGGTTTTTAGTGACCAATTTGATTGTGCGAAGTGTTATGTAAAATATCTATTTGTTTAGAGACTCCAATAAAGATTAACTTTCGTTTTTTGATTCAGACTGCTTAAGTCTAATTCTGTTTATTTAAATTGTAAGTGTAAAGCATGTTTTATTATACTTGTATTAACCGTTGCACGACGAAGTGTGGGTTCGTTTTGACACGAGTAAACTAAAGCCTCGTAATCGTTTTATGCAACGAAAGTAACATTATTTATATTTGAACAATATAAATCCAAACGTGTCTTCAAATAACCAATTCCAAATTACAGATTACAAAAATTTATAATATCGAATATTACTTTTTTAACAAATATCATTGGTTACGAAAAATATGCAGATTCTTACAGCTTATTCCTTGACATTATATTACACGATTTTATGTTATACTGTATTATATTTTATTAATATAATATGTTGCATCATAATGTAATAATTATACAGAAGCAACATCATTTTTTACCCAGAGAAATGAAAAATGTTAACTTTTATTATAATCTTTTAATAAATAAATATTTTGCAAAACAATTTGCCCAGTCAAAGGGTATAACCGGATAAAGGAGTCAAACGTACCTTTAAACTAAATTAATCAATGAACATATCAGTTAATAGACCGTTGAAAGGAAATCATTTTTGCCAAATATCAAGCCGCTACCCCTACTTGATGGGTGGTTACAGGGCGAAATGCAATTCATAGTTTAAGCTTTATATCTTTTGTTGTACCGCAACAAAAATCAGGGATATTCTGCTTTATGGCGTACGTGTTTTTGAATTTTTTCCGAATTTTTAAACGCAAAACGAATTTGAAAAAAATTCTAAAAGTTTAAAAATATTTTTTTTAAATAGAAATTATCAAGTGACCACGTTTATATTTTTACAGTAGACGTGCCTTGTCATCATTATTAATCTATAATTTTTTTTAATTTTTTGAAGTAGTGGAACATAGTTGCAAAAATCAAAAACCAATATCTGGTGTTACTATTATCTTAAATTTTCACGAAACCATGTACATATTTTTATAGTTTTAATAGCTTGTTAAAATTATTAATATACAATTTTTCAGTTTTTTTGTGGAAGTGTATCATATATAGAAATAATTGCAAATCGATATTTTCTAATTTTTCATTCGGAACGTCGTTACTCGTAGGAATGTTGTAGTTGCACCTTCTATAACACTTCCGAAAAGGGGGAGTCTTTCTAAGTGTGTTTTGAAATATTATTTGGACCTAAATAAAATTATATCTTGCATCCTTATTATCAAATATTTTTGCATACATGAGATGAATGAAGTGATATTTTACCGAATAAAAATCCTTTCTTGTTCTGCTTCGCTTTCCTCATAACATTTATAATATTTTTTTTTCTTTGTTTATAATATTATTCGCTCTACAATCGAGTGTATACTCGCCATTGCTTTGATTTTAAATAAAGGATTTTTAAAATAAAATTCCATAATTAACTGGTTAAACACACGGTGCCTAACAGGTTAATTATAAGTTTTTAAGAAAAATTGTTGCAGTAATGAAAGAGTTAATTAGTTTTCCGTGAATTGGTAGGCGAAGCGACAAGACAGTAAGATATATCATACATCGATACCGAATGACTGGAGGGCTTGTTTCAGAGACCTATTTTCACTCTCCAGCTGAAGCCGTTCCATTCGCCACTTCTTCATTTGACACTTCATTACGCTGAGTTTCCTTACAGCAAATGAAAGGTCGTATATCTCTGATTCCTTGGAATCGTCGCTGAAAGGATTGTAAATGCAGCAACAGCACGGTTCGTTTGGTGGATTAATCGATTCTTGCGATGACAATGTATTGCATCCGCATCGACAAAGTGACAATGCATCGTGTGGCTCCATTTTCTCCACAATTCTGTAACAGTATTTGTTTTGTTTCGTAACATTTTCTGTAAAAATGTTCTACAAAAATATCTTGTAAAAATGTTCCGTAGAAATGTTTCCTAAAAATATTCTATAAAAATGATCTTTAAAGATGCTTCGTAAAAATTGTATGTAATATTAAGTTTTTACTCAAACTTTTTACTGATAAGTTATAATGGTAAACGAAATAATCATCGAGCAAGTAATAAATCATTTCGAAATAACAGTTTCTTTTACGTTTCTTTATTTCATCAACCTCCTATGTGTATACAAATATTTTACCGTTATCTGATTACATACTATACATTTTCAGTGTAAAGCAGAAATTTTGATAGCGTAAGTATTTGTATTGTTTACTGTTTACTGATTTTTAAGAGGACAGATATGAAAAAATTACAAAAATTAATTTAAAATACTTAATTTATTTAAAATACTATAAATAATGTACGAAGCGTAATATTTTTCAATGAAAAAATATGATATGTCGGATAATATAAAAAAATTGGATAAAGATGAAAATTGAACTAAGTATCTAAAAACTGAAATTCGGAAAATTTTGTAGAAAGGATTATTAATTATATACTACATGTAGTAATTTTTTATGTGAATAAATATAAATATTCGATAAAAAGTATGAATATTCGAGACAGTGTCAATAATTATTACTTTCCTCAATTTGTTATTGGTTTTTTTAGTTATCTACCAGATCATAAGGTTATGCAAGTTTAATTATTTCCTACCTAGGTTTTTCTGTTCACTTTACCGAATCACCGATGTAAGTCAATTATGGTCGTAAACCGATTACAGACAGTTCAGCGCACATAAGCGCAAAACTGTTTTCAGCTACCAAATAAAACATGAAATATTTAGCCAAAATATATGAGGTTGGAATAATGCATTTCACTGCGGCAGTCATACTTTTAATGCCACGCTGTTGTGGTATTAATGAAGATCAATATACTGATTTAACGTCAGACTGGTTTGTTCATTTGGTAACGTAATACCGCAATAAATTTATTCAAACTTCAATGTCTCATATACTTACTAAATTTTGCTCAATCTATTAGGATATAATGCATTAAACGGAAGATTCTGAAGCAAACAAAATCTGATATTAATTTATATTACAAAATTACATTTAAGGCATATTCATTTGAAGCTTAAAATTTAATAATTAGTACATAAACACTACATCGATATACTTAATATAAAATGGTTAGGGCAGAAATAGTTATAGTAAATAATATTAGATTTTGTAAGGTATCAAATTTAGCATTTTTTTATATTCCTTTGAAGCTTGTAGTTTGTGAAAATCATTTATTAATTTTTTCGATATAAACTTGGTAGATGATGAAAATTATGTTATCGATTATTGTGTAATATGTATATTATGTACCTATGTAGAGGGACACATAATGAGATAGTTGTTTCTCAATAAACTATTATACATGTATTACATATATTGTTTCAAAATGAAAATCATTAATAAAACGTTTACGAAGCTACTTTTTACAAACATCGTGCACTAATTTATGATATCTATACCTATATCACCAAATCACGTTAAACATAGTTTGTTTCGGAATAAGTCACTGGTTGTTGTAACAAGTTAATTTGTAAATTTGCAAATTTCCAAATATATTAATTTTCAACTTTGCAAATTTTCAAATTTCCATATTCCTGTATTTCTAAAACTACAAATTCCCAACTATTCAGATTTCCAAATTTATAAACTGCCAAATTTCCAAATTTGCGAATATCCAACCATATAAACTTTCGAATTTAAAAATTTTTAAATAATTAAAAACCACAAGTCCTCAAACACAAAAACTGCAAAATTCCTGATTTCTGAATTTCCAATTTTTTATATTTCCAAATTATCAACGTTGTAATTTTCCAACTATCCAAATTTCTATATTTTCAAATCGTCGAAGTTTCTGCTTCTTAAATTGAATAATTGAATAATTGAATAATTGAATAATTGAATAATTGAATAATTGAATAATTGAATAATTGAATAATTGAATAATTGAATAATTGAATAATTGAATAATTGAATAATTGAATAATTGAATAATTGAATAATTGAATAATTGAATAATTGAATAATTGTATAATTGAAGAATTGAAGAATTGAAGAATTGAATAATTGAAGAATTGTATAATTGAAGAATTGAAGAATTGAAGATTTAAAAAATTGAAGAATTGAAGAATTGAAGAATTGAAGAATTGAAGAATTGAAAAATTAAAGACAGATCCATATAACTATTTTCAATAGTTTCCGTTTTAAATATACCCAGTTCAAAACACAACATAATTTATTTAAAGAACGAACACATTTAATTGATATTATGCTTATAATTATTGTTGTTCATTACATTTTAATACGTTTTTGTAAATTTTACTTATACAAATTTGCATCCCAAATGAAAAATTAGCTATTTTATAAATGCGAAATTCTAATAAAAAGGAAATATCAAAAATTGATATCGTGTTTTACTTGCTTCAAACTGAGTTATACTTGTGGTTATTCAATTCATGTTTGTTATCAATTATTCAAATTACTTTACGAATTTCTGCAAATTTTATAACTGCAAGATTAGCATAGCACGTATCTCAAACAAATATAGTTACAATCACGTATTTATATGCAGATTTGAGACAAAACTCATCATTTGAAATTCTAAACACACAATTCTGCGTTTCTCTTAGTATATGCAACTGACACGTTGTTGTAATTAAAATGAAAGAAAGAATCCTCTTTCTGAATTGTGGAAGAGTCAGTTCACGTCTGATTTGTTGAGAATTTTCAACGAAACAAAACGTTTGATTACATTCCGCTATAATGAAATTATAAAATGTTATTAAATTTCAATTTTAACATTCACATATCAATTGTAAAATTTGAGAGCTAAAATGTCATGACTGAATAAAACGAATAAATCTGTTATTCGATTCAGCTCATTTAAATAAAATTTTCGAGGTATACAATATGTACAACAAATCTTTTAAAATAGAACAATTTAGATTTCAGCTTTTAAGAAATATTATCTGCACTAGGAATATAGATTATTAATATTAGAATGATGTCGGAGCAATTAATTAGTAGCGGACTTACAGAGGATATTGGTAAAGAATATTGAACTCGATATAAGGATTAAATTTTAATCACATAACTAATTAAGTACTACAGCATTAATAATGAAGGCTTCTGATAGACAGTCAAATGATTAATATTTAATACCGTTCTTAAAGATATAATGAGTTCGTTATATTAGTTTTATAATCGTCACTTTTTACTTTGTCTTCAGAAATTAAAATTTTGTATTATTTTCACATTTAATTTTTAATTTTTACCTTTAAAATTTATACAAAATTTTTAGGGTTATATTATTATTACAGATTTAAATATTATACTGTTTTATATACGCAATATAGTTTTAATTAGTACAATTTATAAATTGTGTGACTTATTTTTTAAAATTGTGATATTATATAATATTTATTGTGAAGGGGACTAATTAAGTACAAATTAAGATTAATAAAATTTATTTTTAGTGTTAATATCCAATAGAATCTCAATAATAATTTATTTAATTTTAAATTCCTAATTTAAGTAATATGATCTTTATTCTACAAGACATAACTTAACAAATACCGTTGATATTGAATTACAGTACAGTAGTCATTTTGTAATATTTATGAACAATAAATAATTGAATCTTAAATGTTTACAACGAAGTTATTAATTTTTTCAAAACATTACTCGTAATTAAAGATTTTCTATTGTTGAATAATTCAAAACAAAATGTTCTTTGGAATAGTTTTAACTTTCTATAACTGACCTTTATGATTCACGGAATAAGGAAGTACTATTTGTAAGATATAATAAGTATGTATTAACATATATTATGCTCTTAAAATATAAAAAAATAAAATTATGACTTGTTCATAAAATTCGTAGAAACTTTAAATTTTTTATTTAATGTTTCCATTAATGATTGCTAACAATACAACAACTTATTAAATAATAACATGTCATCCTATACCAGGGGTCAACAACCTGCGGCTCAGTAGAATCATACTTGTGGCTCTTAAGCAGTTTAATAATACATATTGAAAAAGTAACTGCAATATTGCAATTGCCAAATAAATATAATAATCCTGCGCACACATCAAAATGCACGGCAGATCGCATGCATGTAAACCTAGCTTTAGCTAACCTTGCTCTCCACACTCACCGACGCCACACTCAAAACCAAAAACTGTTTCTGTTTTCTTTAATACGTTGACTCATATGTTCTGTTCCTATGCAAAATAGAATGTTTTGATTTCACAATCAATACATGTTTCACAGCAGATAATGATTATATTATTTCTTCTAATACATATTACCGATGTATGTACTTATATTTGACTCTTTAAAAAAATAATTGATCACATCGAGAAAAGAATGGCTCTCAACTCCAGAAAGGTTGCCGACCCCTGACCTATACATTCATTCTGTTCGTTACACAAGCCCCGCGTTTATACAACGCATTTTTTAACCAAAATTAAAAACTATTCGTGGCGTACGCCTTTGGCTGCTACTCACTGTGTTTCTTATATATGAACTACAAAGTACTTTAATAAAATGTTTTTGTTAAAATGCGGATAAATTTTCAACAAGATAATAAAGCATTGTATACCTTAATACTTTCCAGTCTTTATCTATTTAATTTTCGAATTCATTTTCGATTTAAAGATCGATACACATCTAATGCCGATTAGTTCTATTGTTAATTTCTCGAATGTGAAATGACTGAGTTAATCAGTTTATTTCTTGTCAAATATTTAAGTCTTTGATATTATTAATCAATTGTATGATACGTTAATTAGCACTGTAATATAAGATTGTGAATCAAGGAAGTTTACAACTTGCATCTAATATTGGTTAAAAGTTAAACAATGAATACAAAACTTTTCATTCGTTTTTCATTTAAACGATTGCCATAATTGAATCGCTATTCGCGAACTCTCGTTGAAAACGTTTTATTGGGAGTTCCGATCCTAACGAAGTTGTACCACTATATTGAAGTCTTTGAAAGCTTTGATAAGCATCTCAGTTCAATTATAGTTGATAAGTTATTAGGAGTGCATTCCGTCAATTAAATCTTCACACTGCGTTAGTTACCAATAAGGATCATGAAATATAACTTGTTAATTCAGTATCAACTACATGTATTCTGTTCCTGTGGGAAAACGTTTATTTAATAGTAAGTAACATAGGACAGAATATTTTATACACGAAATAAAAATTGCGTAAACGTACAAAAACGTCTAATTTCAGTTTATAACTTTGCGAATTAACACGTTAATTGCAACGTTGAAGCAGTTGAAATCTTGATTAGTATTTTTAATTTTATTAAATACATCTTACCAAATATTTTCACAATATTCTGTTGTATCTATTAGTCATAGTTTCAAGTAGTTAATACCAGTATTTCCAATTAGGTGAGCGAACAAATTATTAATAACTAGTAAGTGATTGATTTGTAAGAAAATTTAAACGCCAACCATACATGGATGATGCGGCACTTAATATTTAATTAAAATGTACGAAAATGTACAGGGTATCCCAGAACTGGTGCAAGAGCCGAAAAGGCGTGGTATGCGGGACAATTCTGAACAACTTCAGAATTTTGGGGCTTCATTTTCGAATTATTAGCAAAAAACACTGACCAATGAGAGCGCGCGTGGACTAGGCGCTTGACAACGTGAGCGAGAGCTTCGAGTGTGATGATCGATCGTGATCGTGAACAAGCGTATCGATTCCGCATCGGTATAATAGGAAGCTATTAGGTGAAAGTTAAATCGAATAATGAATTAAAAAGTTAAGAATAATATTAAGTTTTACATTATTCTTAAATAGGAGATAAACCAATTAGTTGTTATCTATCCAAACTGAGTGAATCGTATTTATTTTATGCCTTCCAAAAGGAATAAAGAATAAACTCACGAAAATTAATTTTGTCAACTATTCTAATGAAGCAAACGAATGAATTCACGTTTCAAAACGAATGAGTACCTTGTCTATGCAATGAGATGGAACTGAAATGGAATATCTAATGGAGTAACTAACTGAAGTGAAATAAATTAATTCCTGCATACGTTTAATTTTCAAAATGCACTAACAACTTAAATAAAACTTACCTATTAATCCGTGAAAAATCCAGTTTCGATGAAAAATATTTATCTCACCGGGTACATCCATCGATCCACCAACAGCTGATGTTCTGGCAGGATCAATGAACTCTCAATTTATTTCACTGCCTCTTTCTAATAATCGCACAACATAGATACGACCGGAAAATGGACCGAATGAAAACGCGTGATCGATTATTCATGGATATGTTTAACGATACTCTATTTTCTCATTGTGGGGAATCGGTATTAAGGAATCGATATTATATTATATTACAGGGAATGGGACATTGTTGAACGGGCCATAAATCTCGGTTTCGTTTTCGATCGCGGGGTGTAAGTCGCAAACGGTTCCCATGCAACGGTGATCTGTTGAACTACTCCGGCGTCGATCGAGACAGTCATCGTTTGTTGTCAAAAGAAATCAGCCGAATTAAATATATCGTAGTGTTTATTCGAGCATCCCGTTTTTTCGCTTTCAAGACAGTGCAGTTAAAATTATTTATGAATATTCGTTCACGTGTTTTCATTCGGTCTATTTACGTATCGAGCTTACATTGACTAATTAGTGAAAAGTGATCATGAAAAATGGTAATGAAAGGTAACAGTGATAGATAACAGTGAAGTAAATTGAGAGTTCCTGTGTGGTGTTTTATTTTTTCGAACGGTAAGGAGCGGTGGATCGACCCGGTGACAGAGATTCATTTTCATCATGACTATTTGTGGATCAACGGGTAAATTATATTTAAAGTTAATTATTCGATTTAAATTCTTTTATGTTGAATTGAAAAGTTATTTATTTTTTCCAAAATGAGAATTTATTCTTTTTTATCATCATAATATTTAACGAGAATAATATTCCATATTTTATCTATTATTCCTTTGCGATAATTTACTTATTATTCATGAATGAAGAATAATTCAACAATAATTATGTTACCGCGTGGGCAAAATGATCAATTTTAATGTTTGAAAGAAACTTTCGTCGTATGCCCACTTCACACGCTGACGGCGAGTGAATTATTGAAAAAAAAATGGATAGTGACACTGATATTAAATGTAAACACTTAAAATATTTAATTAATAAATTACAAATAAGTTTAAAGTAGTTTGTTTTATACATGTATCGGACGGCGACTTAGAATTGATAAAAGATGTTTCTTGTATGTTAGTTTGTTTGAATCTCTTTTTTCGCACAACATTTCTTCCAAAGTAAACGTATTTTGGTAGTGGGGTATTTTCTAACAACGCTTCTGATTGGTTAGTGCACATTTTAAATTTTTTGGGGATGGAGTCTACTTCGTGGGGACTACCGTTAAACCCAGGTAAGGTCTCTAGAAGGTAAAATGGTCGAAGGCGGTAACATTATAAAATGATTGGGTTTTTCCCAAACGTGTAAACCGTTTGACCTTTTTATAACCATTTTCAACTACAGGTAATAACGTGATTTTAGTTTTACTATTTCTTAAAAATTTTAATTTTACTGCCTTGAGACATGTTTTATTTGAAATATGATTTAAATTGCTTTAGTTGAATATTAAATTTTTCCTAAATATTTTGAAAGGTCACAAGTTACCAAACGAACTGTGAATTTTTGTTCTTTTCTTTTGTTACGCAGTAACAAATTAAGATCTTTTTATTCATTATTCAATGTCACTTTCATCCAGCAGCTTCCTATTATACCGACGCGATACCGAGACGCTTGTTCACGATCACGACCGGCTGTCATACTCGAAGCTGTCGCTCACGCTGTCGAACCCCCGGTCCACGTGCGTTCTGATTGGTCAGTGTCTTTTGCTAGTAACTTAAAAAGAAGCCTCAACCAGTATTTTGGCAAAGGAAAAAGTGATTCAGAATCGTCCCGCCTACCACCTCTTTTCGATTCTTACACCAGGTCTGGGACACCGTGTATACATCCGTTTTCGAGATACTTCACGAAGAAGAAGAAACAAAAACAGAAACCGTATGACAGCATGAAAGTATCTGTCAAATAAATATTGGCGTTCTAACCATAAATGTTAACCTTCAGTTACTTGTGAACTGTTCACTTCTTAAAAATGTAAAATTCTTTCAAAGTAATACTAAATTTGCAGAAAGAGAAGAAAATTTAATGTTAAAATGCAAATATCCTGAATGTAACTTAATTTTTTCTGGTACATTTACAGTGTAATTTCAAAAGTCGCAATAACCATGTAATAAATATCTGTTCACTGTTGATTTTGAGGTATACCATTTGAAAAATATTATTATACTAAACTTACTTGTTTATTCATTCATTAATCATATTTTATTCATTTATGTATTTGATCGATTACATAAGCTGTAGTTCATGATACATGTCAATTCTAAATACTTGTTGTATATTTTAAAATGACTAGTGTTGAAGAGAAAAGTCGTACCCTTTGAAATAGCAAATGTATCAGTATTAAATGTAGCTGTTTGATAATATTGTAAATGTTATATTAAAATTTATCATAAATATAATGAACTGTAATAGAATGACTTTTAAATAATTTTACATTTAGAGGTTTACAAATTTCAAAATTTTTTTCTTCCAAAGTCTCCAATTTCCAAAGACCCAAATTTCAAAGTATTCAGATTTTCTAATTTCTGCATTTTTAAATTTCTAAGTTTTTAAATTGCTTCTGAGTTTTTGAATTTCTGAGTTCCTACATATCTGAGTTCCCACATTGCTAAATTTCAAAGTTCCTAAATTGTTCAAATAATTGAAATAATGAAAAATATAATAACCTTAGGCGGCCTTTCACGTCCTTTTTAACTTATTGCATATATACTTATTTATCCAAAGACGTGGACAAAATTTGGACAAAATTACAACGGTACTTATATTAATATTTTTGTGTTTTTTTCCTTTTCTTCATTTTTGCGTATAGAATATGTGGGTAAAGTCGTACGATAAAAAACTGGGACACTCTCAAATTAATAAATAACATAAAAATTCGTATTTTAAATAAATTAACTAAGATTAATATTTTCAGTATCCACAACGCAACCTCCTAAAAATTTACCAGTTTCTGCAATTTGTGTCTGACAATTTTCCAATACATTATAAAACTTGGATATTTTTACGAGAAATTAATTAATACGACATTCTCGGTTCTACTTGCGGTTCGATTTTCGGAAATTACGCTGTAATGGACGTATATCTTGACAATTGCCTATCGATCAACGAAAATGACGATGGGTACAAAGAGAAGACGAGAATAGCGGAAGTCGCGGCTGCCACATTGTGCAGACTGAATAGCATAATGAGGCAAATGAAGGACTGGCGTGACGATCGCGTAAAGCTGAGATCTAACATTTGGCGACTAAAGCTGGCTCTGCGAGTCGCTGGCAAAGAAACAACCGATACCCTGCACGCTGACCCATTAATCGAACATCAAAGAGGGGAAATCAAACGGCTGGAGGCGGATAATCAGGCTCTGAAGAAGGAAATTGCCGATATTAAAGCGGCCATTGTCGACGCGGATTACATTAGCGACGAAACCGCTTACAGATCCGACGAAAAGCTTAGCGAAGTTAAACAGGAGTATCTCGTGGAACGGGAATATTTAAACAACGAGATTCTGTATCTGAAAAGTAGATTGAAAGAGGTGGAGGATGGACACGAACATGATACAGAAGTCGAACACTTGAAATGTAAATTGAAGCACTTCATGATGGTCGATCACACGATGGAAATTATATTTACCGACATAGTTAACAAAGTTGCCGAGACGATTGCCAATTTGTCCGAGGAATTGGTGAACATGAACGAGCACTTGAACAGATCGAAATTAAAAAATGATCATCTGTATGTAAAAATTGACCAATTGAATGCAATGTTGCGCTCCAGGGGCGGTAATATCGTGGATTATCAGAAAAGAATTGTCGAACTAAATGACTTGACGAAACGTTTGAAAACGGAGCTAGATAAATTGAAAACTAATTTTGAAGATGATTCTTGCTCTGTAGACTGTACTCCTCAAGGTAATCTGAATAACGTGGAACGATTGGCAAACGATCTGAAGAACAAATTAAAGAACGATTATGCAGCTCTGCTCGGGGCAGGTGATTTGAATTGTTGGAAATATTTCCAGACAATTTTTGAACTACGCGTAAACTTGAAACAACTGCACGTTCAATTGACCAAGTCTAACGCTGATCTTTCTCCTCGATACGAAAACTTGGCTGACTCTTCTAAACATATGAAACAATTGTCTGCTATAGAATCTACCTTGAAAGACATTAACGTTGAGTTCGATCGTTTGAAGGATGAACATGTAAGAAAGTATTGTAGACTCGGTGGTGCCGAGGGTGTGCAATATTTAAGGAAAATAGAAGATCTTCAAACGATCATTGAGCAGATAAGAAGGACGATCAACGAATTGAATCGTCGTACGAGATTCAATTCGGACGAAGGAAAGGAAATTGTGAAATTGGACGACTTCGTTGGTCGTGTGTGTCAGGAAATCAAACAGTTGGAAGTGATTGTCATATCCAGCGATCGTTCTACTTTGATGAAAAAGATCGAGCATCTAGAGGAGTCGATTGTGCGATTAAAAGTCGAGTCGAGCGAGAAGGCCGAACGAGTAAATACGTTAGCAACGGAGTTGTTTAACGTCGAGACGTTGATTGAAGAAAGAACGAAGGAAGCGGCGGACGCGAAAAGAAAAGTGGACGTATTAACGGAAGAAAATAAAATTCTAAAAACGAGAACAAAAGATATGGAAGAAAAAACATTGGAACTTCAGAGTGAACACGAGGATATTAGGAAAGAGTTGGAACAACTGCAACAGGTGAAGCACGACATAAATATAACGAAAAAGAAATTGCAAAACATTCGGGCTGAAAAGGAAAAGTTGTTGAAGGAAACGGAAGAATTGCGTGATGCTGTCGAGAAAAGAAATGAGAAGATTAATGCTATGGCCACTGAAAAACTCTCGGTAGAGAAAGCATTAAAGACAAGGATTACTGATCTTACAAAGAATCTTCAAACAGCTTCGAAGGAGAACGAAAGATTGCAAAATAAAGTGAACGAACTTGAACAACTTAAGAGCAAACAACATAAACCAGCGAAAGAAATGTCAGAGAACACCGATAGCGAATTGCTGCGACTGAGATCGAGCTTACAAGCATCGAAAGAAGCTCGAGATATCGCGGTTCGTGAAATCGCCGAACTAAAAGCTAGATTGGAGCATTTTTCCAACGACAGGGCAAAGTTGGAAACGGACGTTTGTCACTTGGAATCGAAGAATGAAATACTTGCGTATGAACTAGGCGTTGAAAAAGCAATCGCCGAGGAAAGGCTTATAGAACTGACCAAATTAAAATCGGATTATAATCGACTGAGCATCGAAAGAACCGATTTGAAGAAAGAAAAGGAGCGATTGAACGTAGAATTGTCAATTTTGGCAGCTACGAAGGAGCAGTTGGAGAAGTCCTTGGAAAACGTTGAAGTCAGATGCTCGAAACTCGAAGATGAAACCGATAAATATAGATCGGAGTGCAGTGTTCTACGAGAGGAAGTAAAAACCTTCAAGACCGGTAAAGAAAATCTGGCTATCAAGTTGGAAAAGGCTGAAGCAGATTTGAACGAAGGTGAACATAAAATAAGACGTTTGGAATTTGAAAATTCGAGGCTCCAGGACAATTTGAACGACTTAAGTTTGAAGAATATCAGCCTTGAAGATCGTGTGCAAGTGCTTCTGACGGAAAAGAATGACCTCGTGACGCGTATTAATGAACTGGATGGAAAGAACGTCGAGCTGAAAGATCAGCTGAATAAAGTTAAAACGGAGAACGAATATTCCTCCGTCGAATTGAATAAATTGAGAGTGGAATGTGACAGAGCGAAATCGGAGAACGCGTCCCTGCAGAATATGCTCGACGAGTCGAATAGAAGCAACGAAGTGCTGAAGAAAACGAGCGAGGAACTAAAACTAAAATTGAACGAGGTCTACAGCGAGTGCAGGATACTTGAAAATCAGCGGAAAATCTTGGAGATCGGAAACACCGCGTTGAAAAGAGAAAAGGAAGCGCTGCAACACGAATATGTGAACAGCCTACGATTAAATATTCCCGAGATCCAAAACACAGACTCCAAAGCGGATAGCGAAAAGATATTGAACGAATGCAACGAGCAGAATGTTGATAGTTCAACGAAGAAAATTGTCAATGGAACGAAGAAAAATAATAAAAAGTCTGACAAACGTACAAACGGTAAAATGAAATCGAAGGAGGAGTTGAAACGGGCGTTGGTAGAGAATGAAGCGTTGAAATTTGAAATAATGAATTTAAGGGAGCAGAATTTTGAAGTCAAGATGGAGATGAGTCGCACGAAAGATGAATTGCAAAGACAGAAAACGAAAAGCATGAATGACACCAATGTATCGAACAAACTAGAAATAGTGAATCTTTATTATAAAGAGATCAATAGTTATTCGGGTCAGCATTTTGGTAATATAGACACATTGGCACATATCAATCAGTCGAGTGTTTGTCCTTTCATTGGATCTGCGATTGATATACAATCCGAAACTGAAATCGAGAAATTGCTGGAAGTCATAAACAAATTGCAAATCGAGAACGTTGCGTTGAAGATGGAAGTAAACACTTTGAGATGTAGCTTCGTCATGAATGTTACAGAGGACGAAAAGAGGTGGAACAAACTTCGAAATACACGGGAAGAAATTCGAGCACTGAAGGTAGAATTGACGAAACTGAGAGACGAAAAGGAGTCTTTGCAGAATCGGCTGGATACAGTTAGAACGAAATTGGATCAGGCGGAATCTGAGAAGACCGCTTTGAAGAATGAGCTTTATGCCTTAAGGAAAACGAATTCAGACCTTATACGTAAAGCAGATGAGTTACAGTGCGATTATCAAAAGCTGAAGGGAATACGCGAAGGATTTGACAGCTGCATAATGGGAGCGATTAAAAAGATTAAAAAATATACGACCGCAGGAACTGTTGAAGAGATAGACGAACAATTGAAAGTTTTCTTGGAGTCATATATTTCAAATGGGAAATTTATACAATTAATTAAGGAATGAGAAGTGAATGTGGAAAAAACTTAGACGAATTTTATATTTTATAATGTAGCAGATTTAATTTAAATATAAAATAAAACTATAATGACAGATATTTTTGGACTATACAATTTTGGGTGATTCGAGTTTTATCAAGCACATATTGTTGTATCAAATATTTAATCAAATATATATTATTACTACATTGATTCGTATGAGTACTGTAAATATTTTATACCCCTACGATTATTAAGTTTTTGTACATTAAATGACCGATTTTGAAATATCGGCAGACTGAGTTAATTACATAAAAATATTTCAATACATTAGCGCCATCATGGAAGGCTATGCGCAGGAAAATGGAGACGTAGGATGAAGAGGCCCTACGCATTCACTGCACACTAAGGACTGTAAACGTTCATCGAATGAATCAAATAAATTTTCCGATTCATAACATTTTTGTATTATCTAATTTACAAATTTTTAAATTATCTGATTTAAAAAGTTTCAAAGCTAGAAACTTTCACATATTGGTACTTAAAAATCTGGAAATTCTTAAATTCTCAAACTTTAAAATTTATAGTCTTTCAGATTTATTCCAATTTGAAATTGTAATTTATTTTTTCTACCGAAACTTTCAGATTTAGAAATTTAGAAATTTTTTAATTTATGTTAATCAATTTCGCATATATATACATATAATACATATATGTATATATTCAAATTACAACAATAAATGGAACTACAACTACAAAACTATTAAATCTTTTATTGTTACAAAATATATTAAAAAAAATATGAATATTAAGACAAATATAAAATAAGAGAATATAATTAAAATTATATTTTATAAAATAAAAGTAAGAATATTGTATAGCTATGCAATGTATGTACATGATTTCTGATAAATAGGTTTTTGGAACACAATTCGAACAATCGAATATTAAATAAATTTACATTGTTTATCGTGTAACGCAAAAAATTTTCATTTCGTTAAAAAGTATCAAAATTGCGACGCTTGGAAATAAAAAGGTTATCTTCTAATGAAATGATCCTTTACATTGAGGATTTGATGAATGTACATTTTGAAAACTTCAGAAGTTCTAATTACACGATCTTCTTTGCCGAGGGAAGATTCAAGCATAAATTTTAATAAGTTACGCTGTGGAATACTTAACTATTTGGACTTGTTATAACTACATCAATGTGATTCTGCGATGCTTTCAAGTTTATGAAAAGAGTTCGAAAGAATGTAATAAGTTTTATTATGCAAACTTCAAGGTCCAATTGATTTAATTACTAATTTATTTCGAGGAGTTTCTCTTTAAGCATTTCGAACACCGTTCTCGTGCAATATAAATGAAGTACCTTAATAAATATTTATAAAAGACAGATATTTACCGGCTGCTGCACTTGTCGAAAAACAAACGAATCAAGCAGTCGAGTTAAATATTTACTGCAGAAACGAACAAAGGGAAATTAAAGCAAAATCTTCGGTACTAATCAAATTCTCTGGCTTGTCCTTTAAACATTGTACACATTTGTATATGTTCAAATCTGTGTGTTTATTGTTATTCATCTTTGTTATAATTGTTATTGTTATTCTTATTCATAATATGGAGCTTCTAAATGCGGATATTTGTCATGATCTCAAATTCATGTCAAATTCCAGAAGCATGTGTCGTGCATTATGACCAAAATAATTATGTATTTTACTTTTATTAAATTATTTATCACAAAACGACAGTGTTTGGAACGAATTCATCATATTTCATAAAAGTCAGGTTAGAGAGCGATATTCAAAAACACCGAATTATAATAAGGAGCACTGGAACGTAAACTCCGAAATTGAGGGCACAGAAATACATCTACAACTGAAATGACTATGTAATATAAAGAAAAACATCTGTTTTTATTAAATGCATTATGAAAACTTAATTTCTTTTACATAAAATAATTTTTTGTAAAAGAATTGTTTAATAACAGATATTGATTTTAAGAATGTGATATTCATACAACAACACTTTTTAATTAATATGCGTTCATGCAAACTGGTTTAAAGTCTCCACAACATATTCCATATTTTGAGACAATAAAGTGAAATATATTTAATTCAACACAAATTTAAAATCATAAAGTTAACAGCATTTTTAGATTTTAAATAATAGTATGATTAAATTGGTTGGCTATATTAAGTTGATTAAGTTGGCAATATTATTCGCGGTCAATTTAAAAAGTATGAAAGTATCGATTTTCAATGAAATGACAAGCGATCGATTATAACGTACTAGTTTTTATTGTAAAATCCATTCATATTCCCAGCTCCACATACATATGTAGAATAATCCGATTGAATCTGAAGCAAATCGGATCAATAATGTCCGAGATATTTCTGCTATCAGTCCGAAAAATATTGTTTCGAGAAAAACGCGTTTTAAGACATTTCCGCTTATAAAAGATATAATTGTTATTAATTTATACCTATAATCTCGAAGACGGTTCGTTATAAGTTTCTAAAAATGTCTCACATACTGCTTTTTAATAATTGTAAAATTACTGTAAGAATTCGCGCTTATTAATCCCGTACATGTTTCAATGTCCTCGTTAGTTTGATTGATGTCATTAATTTTTATAGAATTTTAAAAGAATAAAAATTCATGCAGATTATGAATACATATTTTGTCGTGAAAATACAATGTCGTAGACGATCCGTACTGCAAACATAGTATTAGGTGAATATCTTACTACCAAAGTCACGGTGAGAAATTGGATTAAAAAAGCAAAAAAAAATTTAATCAATCCCCTTGCAAGACAACGTTCGACCGCATGCCGTAGAAATGACCATGGCAAAGAAATTGGAGTTGGAAACTCTTCATTATTCACCGTATTCACCAGACTCGGCACTCACTGACTATTGCTGCTTCCGAAATTTGGACAACTTATTGGCAGGAGAATTTTTCGATCCCAACAGGTTGTCGAAAGTGTTTTTCGAGATATCCTATACTTTATGCGTCTATAACAGAGAGAAGTGTGTAGATAATATGAGCACATGCTTTGTTTGAAGATAAATTATTCTTGTTTACTGAAATAATGGGAGATCCTTTACGTGCTACATGTCAAATTTAATACTTAATAACAGTTAGAGACAGTACATCAATAAACTATAGGGGCCATGACTGACATCTTTTGGAATTTTTGTTTGAAACACTAGACAATTCTGATACAACAAACTTTATTATCTCTTTGATTTATAATATCGTGTCATACTCGTGATGTGCATTACAGTTGAGATACAACAAACCTAAATTGTGTTTGTACCGTGATTGAGTTTGTAGTTAATAATAATTATAAGTTGCATAATCAAGGATTTCCAAGTGTATAATATCCTGAACATTTCAATTTTTCTTATTTGTTTCAGCATTGAAGTAATAATTAGTTAGCACTAGGAAATCATAGGTTAAGGAGTTAATATATAAATTTAAAATTTAAGTAATATAAATATAAATTTAATATAATATAGATTTAATAATATCAATGTGAAATTAGTTAGTAGTTAATTTCTAAGAAGAAATGACAAAATAAAATCTATTAATAATATGATGTATTTCTTTATATAGGAAGATCCGTCTAAATAAAGCCATCTAAATATCTGTTCCACTCTTAAATGTTTTCAATGAAGTGTTCTGTACGCCATTTAGAAGTTATCGATCGACCAATATATTGTAAGAATACTTTTATCTCCCTCGTTATTTTTTTCGAAATTTTCAAGCTCATCGATCGTTAGTTGTATATCGCTTTTAATTGCACCATATAGCTAACAAGAAAATACGTTCAAACATGTATTATTACCTTGAAATGACCGTGGATTAAAGAATTAAAATTTTACGTACAATTATCTTCTAATTTATTATTAAATTGTTGCCAAACTCATTAAGGATGCTACAAATTATTTACAAAATTTATTTAATGTATATCTTGATGTACAGATGATCGATATGGATAAAATTTTGAACAAGGGTGAATTTTTTTAAGCACTCCATAAAATGCCATATTTATGATTTTCATGAATTTTATCTGAAATAGTTAATTCACTTTATTCGTTCTTAAATATATGTAGATTTAACACGTTTTCTTACTTGCTCTTTTCATAGACTACAAAATCTAATGAAACAAAAAAATTGAGATGATTATCTCATCATGATCAGAGAAAAATACAATCTTGAATGTAGCTTACATTTTTGGCCTTACCTAAAGTCACAAAAACTAATTAAATAAAAATATAGCAAAAACATTGTAAGGAGTGTATTTCATTTTATAATTGATATCAAAAATTTAATTAATTATTTTTAGTATTACAGAAATATATGTTCTGGATGAAATATGACTACATTTTTTAACACATCATAAAAATGCTATTTCTTGATTCCTAAACTTATCAAATATTAAATTGTACTACATGTCGAAATTGTACTATAAATAGTAGAAAATGAACAATTCTGAATATTGCTACCAAAGGCAACATTGAACAAAGGTTCCATATAATTATACATTAATAATTTAATTAATCAGTGATAAAAATTTATTTTGAAGAATCTTGACTCTGTAATTTAATATTTGTCTATAATTTCGAAACCGAGAAATATTATTTAACGAAACCAATATTAATATAATGAAACAGCCAATATTACTAAAAATAGTTAAATAATGGTTTAATAAATAGAGTAATCATATCATTTTCGTTTTGTAGAACATAATTTTCATCTGGAAAAATTAATATCATGATTTGACAATATCCTGTTATTTCTATCATTACAATTCGATTTACAGATTTAAATAGAACCTTTTAGATTAAAATTTCAATACAATCCATCTTACGTTCACGATTCAATAACATCCAATTATTTCTATCGTTATATTTCGATTTATAAATATAAGTAGAAATTGTAATTTAAAATTTTAGTAGAACCTATCTTGCAGTCTTACAGGAACAAAACACGGAATTCGAAGAAATCAACTAAATAAAATGGCGGTCTACCAAGTCATTGTAATGGCAATGTTTACTCGAAGATTTTCTAACATGACTTCGATCCAATGTATCAGGTCAGCAAATTCAATATAATATCTACATTTATGGTGAAGGGGATTTAAGGAACTGCATCGGTAATATTGAGAAAAATGGTTATATCCAATGGTTCTGGTGCTTTTAGAACATAAAATATTTCATTCTGTGTAAATTGAAACGCATATGCAAATTAAAATGAATGGCTATCGTTAAAATTGTACTGTAGAATGGTAGAACACAAACAATTTTATATATTATCACTAAAAATACAATTTTTGTAGAATTGTAAAGGACAGTTGATAATTTTTTATTTCACATTTTTTATTCATTTCACATTTTTACAGAAAGTATTCATGCACCAATCAGTTACAAGCAAGAATATGTGAAATTCGTGTTTATTAAGTAATTTTTTATAAGCAATGACGATGTACATATTCTAGGAAATCTTCAGAATAGATATAGCAAAAAAAATTAGTTGTGTAATTAACGAGAGAAAATAAAATAAAATAACTATTCGTGCATTTCTTAAATTTTGAAAAATTAGTAGACAAAATGCAATTTAAAGTAATTTTATATTAAATAGCTATTATAAACTGTGTTGTGAATTTTATTCAGGAAAACACTCTCTGACGTTTACTGTGGTCGGCCAACACACACTTTATTCAATATATAAACCATTACATAACTATCATAAGTATATCTTTTAAGGAAGTAATAAAGCAACGCTAACTCGTTAAAACATAAGACACGCAACGCTCTCAAGGCGTGGGCAAAAAACATATAAAAGAATAGTTGGTAATCTTGAAAAACAAAAGAAGAGAATTGGCTCTGTATTTAATATCAATATTTGTCCGTCATTGACTGATTTTCAACAAACTGCATAAGCTATTAATTTCACAAAATTTTACTTGTAGTTGATTGGTATATGAATATTTTCTACATTCACTGTATGACATTTTGAAGTAATAGAACAAATATTATATTCATGAATATAATTGATACATTTTTATACTTTCAAGGCAATTTAATATTTTCGTGTTCAAAATTTTTCATTTACTTATTAATCATCATGACCCTAATAGAAACTGAATAAAAATGAATTTTTATTTTTTTAAACTCTCCGTATTCTGCCAAAATTTGCATTTGTTTCTTTATACTTTAAACGCAGCAAATATGCATAGCAGCAGCCTTTGAAGAAAAATATTTATATAACACAATTTTATTGAAATATTGCAAGTAAATTTCTAATTATAACGATAGAGTTCTACTTTAAATAAAAAAAAAACTAAAGAGTTTTATAAGAATACAATAAAAATTATTTAAATAAAAATGAAAGTATTTTACTGTACAGTTTCAAAAACAAAGTGCTCTTTATCCAAGAGCTAGCAGAAAAAATATTTATTTTTTTACAATTTCATATATAATTGTCAATCATATTAAAAGTTAGGTATTTTAAAGTTTTGACTGCGATAACGACATTTGTCAAAATCACTGCTACAAATTTTGAAGTTGACTGTTATGCAATCACCCTAAATGCTGTACATGTTTCGACACTGAATTATGACAGTTCATTGAAAAGTCAGAAGTCGTATTAACTTCTGAAGACATTTCACAATTTCAAATACGTCTGATAAATGTGTATTTTGAACTTAACCCGTTTCGTAGAATGGGTTCCAGAAACTTATTGCTTCCGCAATAAACTTCTTTCGCGGGCATTCCATTGTCGACTTTCTTGGGCTTTTAGTAACCTCGTTGTAACTGTGAAGAACATGGCATTTCCTATCTCATTCAACAAATTCCTTTGTAACCGACTTAGGAGATAATAATCGAGCATAAGAATCTCCTTCTAAAATTTTAACTTCTGGGTTCATGCATTTAAGTAACACGTTACATTATAACTACGCTTTTTTCAAGGGTTTTACGAGTTTCTTATAATTATTATCATTTAATAAAAGGATCTTCCCAAATGTTACCCTCAATCATTTATGAAACTTCTTATACAGAAGGTCTAACTGACCATTTGTATACCTCATTTTGGGGATAGATGACTAATTGCTTAAAAGATATAAACAATTAAAGGTAGTTAATCTTTAAATTCTGAACTACAATATAATTACACACTAACCATTTGCTGACACACGAACCACAAACATACGAACTCTTCCTTATAGATACGCCATTAATGGAAAGGTCTACGGTTCAAATACTAGTTACCTATTTCGTTCATTTACGTATCTGATTATATAGAAGTATCACTATCAAAATTACAATGAGTTGTGTTATAACCACTGTCACTACTAGTAATTTATCACGTTGCATTTATTAGAAAGTTAAAATTGTTTTATTATTCATGATGTACATTAACATAGTTAATAATTGAATTCGAAATTATTAAAAGTCGTTAAGAATTATAAACGGAATGTACAAAGTAGATGTGCATAATAATGCATATTGTGTTGTGATTGTTATTGTATATAGTAATACTCGACATTAACAATAGGTTTATAGAATGCGTAAAAATTGCTGATTTCATATTGTTTATTTTCAGTTATCACAATTATTAAAATGCTTCTCTCGAAATGTAGGTTAACTTTTCTCGAAATGTAAACGTAATTACAAATCGGACGTCCCTAGTTATGTTAATGTTCAAAACGAATAATAAATACAACCTGAATATTATAATGAATGCAACATAAATAATAAATTACGAATACAGTAAGAATTTGATACAAGCAAAAATGTACTGTATGATATAAGCTAAAACTTATCCTCAGCACGCTAGCGAGGGGGGGGGGGGGGGGACCCCTGGAGACCCAGGTTCGGTATATTCGTGAATTAATGCAATGTAAACATAAAACATTTTATATTATATTTTTTCGTTATCTAACTTTTACCAATAATTTTTCATATTTTTCTGATTGAAATGACCAAATACGACATAATTCATATTTGCTTGGAATTACTTATTGATGCAAAATCCTCAATGAAAGCATAATGTTTCGAATTACAAAGAAATATATTTTAAATGATGTCGTGTTTGGTCTCATTGTAATCAGGAAAATGTTACAAATATGTTGGTAAAAGTTTCGTAAAAAGGAAATAAAAAATAATAAAGTTTTATTCTCGCATTAAGATTGTCTCATCAGTATGTTTCTGTTCGTTTACGTTCGGTCGTTCAGATGTCTCTTTCACTCGCTATCCTGTTCCACGTTCGGCAAAGCATCAATCAATGTTGGATCTATACGATATAAACGAAAGTTCCGAACTGAAAGATTTGCTTGTATCAAATCACTACTGTAATAACAGCAGTTATGCCAAAATTATGATACCCTATAGAAATCACCATTTGAAACATCGCAGGTCTTAAAATGATAATGCTATAATTCTGTTCTACAGTATGTACTCCATTTTTAACTGAATTTGTGATACATTATTTAAAATTCAATTACTTAAAAAGACAGTAAAAGACAGTAATTAAAATTTCAATTAATTATTTTCAACGCGAATGTACATATTAGAATAGAGACCCTCGAAAAGAAGCCCTGTAACTCCTCGTAGCCTCTATATTGATTTAGCCTTGACTCAAGCTATAATTATTAGGCTCTAAATAAAAAAATCACTCTCTGTAACGTAGAATCTACATTTACCATAGTGAAACACACAGGAATTGATACAAATGTAAAAATATTCGAAGAATAATGTTAATGAAGAGACATTACTGAAAATAAAGTTGATGAGGTGACGCAACTCAGAAACAAAAGTTTAACAATTTATCAGAAATATTCGTCCCTAACAATTATCGGAGCGTGAGTGAAAATTGTGAATGCGGCAAAAGTTGAGAAATTGTGAGGCTGCAATACATATTTATGAAAATGTGCGTCCGAAAGTTCTCCATTAAAATGGAGAACTGTTTTCAATTGCTGGTTGTAAACTTTTTTTTCCCGCGTAAAAAGCGTCGCTTCCTGTTTGAACAGTGACTGACTTTCACTTCGAAATATTGCAACATTTCGGGACATACGAATTTACCTTTATCCTTTCTCTCTGTTTTAACAGGACCTATACTGTTTACGTAACAAAAGCAATGAAACTCACAAAAATCGGTCGAGCTTTGAAGTGACTATTAGGTTCACCGTACTGCCGATGGAGGGCGACAGTGCATCCATTTCCGGGCAAAGTAAATTCTCCAAAACTGAAATTTCCGATATGTGGGTTCTAATTCACTGAAGAATCGTCAACTAATTTTGCATATGTGGCATTAAATATTGAAGCATGGAATATTTAAGAATAGTTAAGAGATATTTTTACTCAATACTTTCACCTCCTCTTCCTTTTCTTTTAAAATATGCATCCCAAGCGTCTTGATCTTGAAAAATAATTGTTTTCGAAAGCAAGCCTTTGATATTTGGGAATTTTTTAAGGTTGGTAATTTGGGACTTTGTATTTTCGTCATTCTGTAATTTCGAAGCTTTGAGGTTTTGAGACTGGAATTTTGAAATACCGAAATTTTTAGATTTTGGAATTGTGAGATTTTGCAATTGCAATTTTCAGATTTTGTGACTTTAGCTATTTTGGGAGTTTGAGGATTTGGGATTTGAAGTCTTTGAAATTTTGGAACTTCGAAACTTTGAAACCTTTTAGTATTGCGATTTGATAGTTTTGGAATTTAAAAATATTAGAATTTTGAAATTTTGAAATTTTGAGATTTCGGAATTTTAGAATGTCAGTATTTCGGTAGTTTAGGACTTTGTAATTTGTGAATTTTATAATTTGTGAATTTTTGAATTTTGGAACTGAAATTTTGAAATTTTTGAATATTGCAATTTCAAAGTTTTGAAATTTCAAAACTTTTGGAGTTCGAACTTTGGAATTCTTAGACTGCGAAATTTTAGAATGTTAGAACATCGAAATTTCGGGATTCAAGATTTTGGAATTTCGCAGCTTTGAGAGTTTAGAATTGGTTCATCTGCACTGGTATAGGATGTATTCTGTGAGAATTTGGGACAGTATCTGCAGTAGGGTTGATCGGTTTTTTTCATTAGATGTTCGTGCATACAATTTTGGGGGTTTTAGAAGTTTAAAATTGTAGAACTTCGAAATTCTGCAACTTTGAGTCTTTAGAAGTGTGATAATCTTGAACTGTGAGTATTTTTTGGTTTTGGAATTTTGAACTTTTGAGATTTTAAAACTTTGAAATGCTCGAACATTGTAATTTTCGGATTACGAAGTTACATAGACAGATACATTGCAATTACGTAGCATAATTCTCTAGTTGAAATATCATATATACATTTGTTCATAAAATCCTGTTGTAATACTTCTACATCTGCAGTAAAATAATGGAAGATGTTTTCATTAAAGAACAGTGTAAGATTATTTAAGAAAATAAAATTCACTTTTAAAATTCTCTTTGTCTTTATCAGTTACATAACTTTCATAAGCAATATTATAACACATTATTTCGAACAATAAAATTATCTGACAAAATGGGATGCGTGATGTGTACTATTATACAATATGAGGTTCAATTTGAATATACGTATATACTTTCTGTTCGTTTTACTTACAGAATATTGAAAATATTTTTAAATAAAATATATTTTTAATATATTTAAATATTTTCAGGCTACTCGACCGTGATACTCATGACTTCGTATAAAAATATGCATACTTCTAACAGATACATTAAAGTCTAAATTATTTTTAAGGTGCTCAACAACTTTTATCGCACTTATTCTTTTGCTTTTCTGCCAGTTAAACTGATTAATTTTCCGTGGACGTCCACTTGTTAAATTATTTTGCTGTCTCGTTCATACCTATCAATTATGCTTTATATAGTCGATCGTGGTCTGTTTTCAATCCATGAAAGTTTTGCTAAACTTTTACACTGATTATTTAAACTAATAATAATTTTTCTATTACCAACGACGGTCTTAAGGACACTGATGGTGTTAATCATAACTAATATTGTTATGTTCACGATACAAAACCTCTTGAAAGTAGTGAAAAATAACAACTGTACGAATATTTACTGTTTGTGTATTTCTGTCGATTTTTCGTTACTTCTTGTTAATTTCATAAATTATATAAGTATCTAATTTTTTTTAAATATATTTATGCTAAACATATTCCAAAATATGTACATACTCATTGTTTATACAAAATCACATAATAAACAACAATTTCATGAAGTCTTGTTTAAAGTTGATCGTTGTACGAATACTTTCTACACTCGCTGTAATCTTCATAATGATTTAAGTAACTATTACGCCATTTTGATTTTATATCGTGTCTAACTTTTGTGACTATCCATTATGTTAATGTAGTGGGCTGGCAGAACAATCACGGTCACTAAAACATCCTAATTTTTTCCAACAAAACATGAAGCAATTGAAATACTGATGCAGTCCAATAACATTAATAAAAACAATTAGTATAACATCAGTTCAATTTGCCATTTCGTTCTGCCATTTTCTCAACCAGTTAATTTACATTCGACGTGCATATATGTCATTCCAAAACTTCATTTCATTGATATTAACGAACTGTTCACTTTTATTGAATAAAAATGCATTTTTTCCTCGTTTTGTTTTATTGTCTTCATAAAATTTATAATAGCAGCATTCGCTTCGCATTTGACATGTATATTCATCATTCTTTAATTTTAATTATACATCCGTTGTTATCCGTTTTGATTATACATTTAATTATACAAAAGATATTTTTAAAATTAAATTCTGGAGTGAAATGTGTAATGATTTAAAACTAATTAAAGATGAACAATTAATTTGATTATTGAATGAAAGATATCGTAATAAATTATATGCGTAAGTGGCAACCGGATCCGGATTTGCTGCTAAAGTCAGCTTTTAAAAAGTATTCTAAAATAAATGTCCTAGTGACGTCCTAGTTCTAGTGGTAAATGTCGATCGAGTCCTGGTAATTAATAATTGAGTAAAATTTTGTAAACATATTTCTGCTTATTTTTAAAGTTTAAACTAATTAAAATGTATTAGCTCTGCATAGATATAATTATAAATCTGAGACGTATGAACATTTTCAAATTCTAATTAATTGATAACTTTTCCTTTCACAAATGCAGATTCTTATTGTTTTATTTGAAAATAGTAATTTTAAACTTTTGAATAAACATATGTAGTTATAATTTTACGGTGTTAGAATATAATAGAAATTGCAATTGTATTAACTGCTTCCTTAATCGTTTAACCACTGAGATATTTCTGATATTTACAAAATTTGATAAGATACTATTACTGCAGAAAGTATTTCATCAATTAAAAAAAAGGAAGTTCGACGACACATGTTCAACTTATCATCCTGAAATAACTTGTACGTATGAATCTAGCGGAGTTGATCAATAATAGTGTTCGCAATCTCTATTCCAGGTCAAATGCGACAGATCATCGTAGAATCTGTCGGATTCAATGTAGTCTACAGCTCACACGGTACGCTTGACAGATATTAGGTGAATGGTTGGGTGGAATAACAGTATGCTTGATTAGAGAGTTAGGACTGAACTTTTATTATAATCAGAAATGAAATGTTATAATAGGACTCTTTTTCTCGAGTGTGTAGAGTTTAGTTAACAAATATGGCTGCCATCTGTGGGTTTCGCGTTGTGACGATTAACACTATTTCTACCAAAAAATGTCAAAAGACACCTTTCAAATTTTAACTTAAAATTATTCTCTAAGTTGAATCATTTCTCCACAATTAATTTTTTGACTTTTCATACAATAGTTGTTAAATTAACTTAGCGATATCATTTTCTTTCAGTTCATCCGAGATCTAAAAATGTGTATATGGTTTACTTATTTCTACCATGAGGTGTCTTTTGACACTTTAAGGATTTCATGACAGTGCCTAATTTTAAACCATTTTACATATAAATATCAACACCATTTTAAAGCATCCTATCGATTATAATCAAATTAGAGAATCCCAATTTCAGTTGTAACGAAAAGTACAGGAGTTGCGGCATAACTTTGAGATTCGCTTATTTCCCGCCATGTTACATTTTGGTGCACCCCTATATTTATATTTGATGAATTAAGCTGGAATTTAAAACCTGATAATCTCTAATAAAAACACATCAATGTATCAATAAATATATTCCTCAAATTATCTACATTTAATTGATAGTTTGAATCCCAACAGTTTTGGCAATTATTTGCATTCAAACGAAAAAGTGTAAAAAGACACCTTTTGGTCAAAATAGGTATACGTAAAATCGTGGTAGAAATAGTATTAACCAACTAACTGTAGAATTTAGTTTTAACATCAATCAATGATGAATCGAATACACGTCGAATGCAGGGGAAATACTCTTATTATAAATTTTATGAAAAATTACGAAAACGAGAGCACTATATTTTTATTCAGTAAGAAATTAACAATTTGTTAACATCCGTCAGAAATGAAGATTTAGATTTTCGTGTACACGCGCCAGATACAGGTTAGGTTGAAACATCAATATGACGGAAACTAAACACATTATAACAACAGACTTAAAGTGATAATTCAGATGAACCTTTACTTCCTTTCTTATTAATTCACTCGCTTATTCATCTTAATATTTTTCTTCGATATTAATCTAGTTTAGATAGTGTATCAAGTACTTATTAGTTTTGATGAACTTAAAATGAATTGTACATGAATTTTTTATTTCATAATTACACGGGATGCGTCACGCAATTGGAACGGATTATGTCCCGAAATTGGTAAAAAATAGAAAAAGGCTGTCGAGGAGACAGTTGAATATGATAATGTCCATTTTTCTATGACTTCATTTTCTTCACAAAAGCAACGTTACAACAAAAAAATGCAAATGCACTTTAATTTTAAACAGAATTTAATGTTTTTTTTGTTGTTGTCTCAACTCGTCGGAACACTGCGTAAAAATAGAAATTCGTGTCATATCTTACATTTTTGATAAATTGTACATTTTGTGGAAGATTGCACATGCACACTATGAACACATTGTAACTAATTACCTATGACAAACTTATTTTAACAGCTAGTTTATAATACATAGCCCAACACGATGACCTCAATCCTCATTATTTCTTTCTATGGGGTTAAGTCACAAACAACGTGCATTCGAGTGCATTTTTCTCTGTGGAAGATGTGAAAGAACGAATTAAACTACGTTCTTCAAACGTAAACAATGGCTGCAGTAATTTCGTTATGAGAAACATAAGGAAACGCTGTATGAAGTGCTTTGTACGCGAAGGAGAAATGTTTGAACATCCTATTGAATAAAGTGGGTACACAATTTATTAAAGATGTGATATATCACGCGAAATATTACTTTTTTAAACACTATACCTTAATACTTTTTTTAAACAGAATGTACGGCGGAATTGATACGAATATGAATTAATTTTAAATTTTATAAAAAGAAAATGCATTCGCATTTTTTGGGTGCATTGTTGCATTAATGAAGCGCTGTTGCAGAAAAATAAATATTATCATACCATTCAATTTTTTTCGGAATTGTTTTCTTCTGCCTTTTACTAAATTCGAGATACAAACCGCCCCAATTCTACGGTACACTTCGTATTTTCAGTAAACGTAGACGATACGTTTTTAGTATCATAGAAACGTTACCCAATGTTAATTAATAAGAATGTATACCTGTATTAATTAAGTTTTCGTGCAATATTAATTTTATTTATAAAAATCAATTTAGTGTGACAATTACTTTAATTCGTGCAAATTTTGGTTAGGAATAAAGGATATTCTAATTTAAAGAAATTTTTTCATTTGAAGCATTATTTAACCCCTTGCACTATTTTAACGAGTCTAACTCGTGACGTACTCGTACTTCACCTGTGATAAATTTTACTTGAATTTTTGTTACGCTTCAATTTGGAGTTCAAGTCCAATTATAATTTACATAGTCAACGATTGCATAATACCAAATTGACATAACATTTCAGCTTTCTGTGTCTGTTTTAATATTGTAGCTGTGATTAGCTATTTCTGACTGACGCACGTAACAAATAAATCATAGTGCTAGGGGTTAATTGACACTCCGTAATAATAATTCGTGAATAAAATATATTTTATTGCGAACTAGATATTACTTATAAATATATATTCCTGTCGTTACAAAAATTATATACAAATTTTTAAACGTTTATTAAAAATTGAAATTTTTCGAACTAATACCTACAATATCTCAAATATTAGTTTTAATAAACGAATCGGATAGAAGGAAACTGTTACATAAACATCAACTTCTGTTTTTCTTTAGAGGTCATGTATGTTGTAATTCATTCATCTCCATATTTATTTTGTTATACGTTCTAGGTGATACGAATCTACATTTCCATATCTATATGTGTAGTAATGAAACTATAATATGATTTTAAAGTTTCATATGGTTAATCAAATGTAAAATTTTCTTTCATAGAGGATCATAATCTAAAGTAGACGCAGGTAGCTTTATTTTTTCAATTTCATACAGAAATGAAACTTAATACTAGCTTTGAAGGTAAGACAGTATTTTGTTAGTACAATAAATATCACAGGAGGTTGAAATAAGTATGTAAGACTGTGTATATAGAGTTTTGTTTCAGATATTCTACAGATATATAAGTAATGAATAAGGATCTTAAAATACTGCACTTTATTTTATTTTTACTAAATGATTTATTATACTTTTACTAAATTCTTTTACTAGAATTTTACTAAATAGCTTACTACTACATTCCGAATGCAATGGTGATAATACAAAGAAAAAATTAAAAAATTTTAAACATTACTGTTTCTTTTATAATTTTATTGAATATAAAGAACATTTAATCTTGTAATATTTAAATATACGGAATGATTGCCGAATTTAGAAGACATAGTAAAATATTTTTTTTCCAGTTGATAATAAAATATTTTTAATATGTGATACATAATGATATAAATTTTACTACCTCGACCCTTAAGACAATGTAAGTTTCTCTCCCTAAGATGTAATAGATAAAGATAAATAGATAGTGTCTTTACAATTCTGATATTAGTTCGATTAAAACAACCAGTGTCTCAGATTGGTCCATGATATTCTATGTTGAACCATTGGATTAACATGTAAAAGTTACTAATTTATTTAAAAAACAAGCATACAAAAATTATTACGTTGGTGTCAGCAACAAAATTAACAAAACCTGGTAGTATACAACCATTATTTCAGTGCTGCCTGTTCAATGCACATTGCAAATGTAGGTACAAACTGCAACATGATGCACAAATATGATGCATTTATTCATACCAAAGTTGTGATTTTTATATACATATTGTAATAGCCAATAACAATTAAGGTACAGGTACCAGTAGTTGACCACTTTTTAAAAAATATAAAAAATAAGGTTTTTATAAGTTATGCACATTTGATGAATACGATCTTCAAACGCCACATATGTCAATTAAATTTTAAAATAATTACATGTGATGTGAAGTGAAGAATGCTTACTAATAACGAATATATACATTTATTAATGTAAATAACATTTCGTTGTATTTCTATTTTTAAAACGTTTTTTTTTTTTAAGAATAGCAGTACGGTTCAGGCAAAAGAATTCATGCATTGTGAAATTTCGCGACTGAAATATATTTCTTTTGGTATAAGTGGTTAGCTGCTACCGAACAGAGGGTCAATTATTTCTTTACTTTTTAACTTCTGAAGCATTTACCGAATTTTTAAATATACTTTTAAAATTTGTATAATTAAACTTTTTCAAAAAAGGTGGTATTGTTACATAACCTAGAATGCTTAAAAATGTCTCCAGGCACCAATACTCGCTATTTAATAACAGAGAAAGCGGTTACCATTGTTTACGCGAAAGATTTCTCTTAACTGGTCAACTACTGGTACCTTATACGGAACAATTACAATTTAACATCCATAGTGCCTTGTTTTAGTTATTTCAACTCTAAAATTAAAAATTAAAAGTCCATAGCATAAATTTAATAGTCGATTAACAATATTAATAAGTCGCTAATAATATTTAAGAGATTGTAACATTGAAAATAAAAATACACGAAACTGAAAATATATGAGTACCCAAGACCTAATACCTAAAATTTTGTAAACTATCAGATGAATCACCTTATACAGTTCAATGTTACTTATTTAAAAACCGCTAAAAAACTTTCAATCTGATATAAAAATATGTAATTCTTAACTGTTATAATCCTACTTTCTCCATTCATTTATACGAAGCGAAGGAAGTGTTGAAGTGCTAAAGTAACCAAAATATTGATACATGTAAAAGCTAGCTCTATTATAGCTTGTGTAGACAGTATCACGTATGACCAGTTATTACTTGCGAAGGTACGAATATTCCTACGACTCGCTATAAATAATTAATGATCGGTATTAAACGTTCTCCGATAATCTACCAAATAATGAATTCTCACACCATTTTCTAACATTTGTCTGTTCGTCGGGGGGTTGAACAAGGGGAATAGCCTGTAGTGATCACATCCCGTGGGGAGGGGGTATGAAAAGTGGTCGGAGAATGCTTTAAGCTGCCGCCGGAGGGTGGCGAAATCGCACGAAACGTACCGAGCTGAACCGAAAGCTCAGTTGCCCCTGTCAGTAGGCCTGCCGCAACGCAGCAGTGAGCGCGCCTTCCATTTTCTGTAGAGATTGCGCGCTTCTTCATCGGAATTCCATCGATATTCATCACGATTTTGAATAATGTTCACGACATACATTCCTCTTCCTTTTTTTTATCGAAAGTAAACACATAAAACAATGTTCTTCGTTTTGGTATTTTATTCGTGAATTCTTCGACCGTAGTTACCAACGTTTT
Source organism: Megachile willughbiella (assembly GCA_945859595.2). Lineage (NCBI taxonomy): Eukaryota > Metazoa > Arthropoda > Insecta > Hymenoptera > Megachilidae > Megachile > Megachile willughbiella. The sequence goes on from OX243798.1 coordinate 4,629,719, forward strand.
TGTGATCCATAGTTTTAGTGAAATTTTATCAACATTTTGTGAAACTTCGTATATCAGCTGTTGCGCACAACTTCCAAGTAATTACTGTGTATTAATACTACTTGAGACTATTTAAAAGTAGTTCTAATTCTAATTTAGTTTTGTAAAAGTGAATATGTGTTTTTCGTTTATCCGGGCCGTTTAAAACACCTGGATAAAACGTTTCACTGCCGTATCAAAAATTAGAAATATTTTCAAGTTTACCGCTTATGATGTATTCGCCGCTGCGATAGATCGAACGGAACGAATATTTGTTCACGGTTGAAGAATACGTTAACACGGTTAACGTGGCGATCGAGAAATTACCGAAGCTGTATTTTTTCATGGACACTGATTCTCGAACAGAGAGTAATTCCGACACGTTATGGTGTACGATGAAACGACTTTGACGACAACGTATCTTCCGACCATGATAACATCTGATGGACCCTAATGATATCGGTTAGATGTTATCGTTGGGGCCGTCTATTTCTATCGTTCGAGTTCCACGTCCTACGCGCGACTTTATTCTGAAAAAGAGCAGCGTTACGTCATTATCGGTGAACGATGACGGGAACTCGTGTGAAGTGTAGTCGTGTATGAAACAAGGCGTTAATGAACCGTGGACCAAGCATACGATTAGCCGATCGAGTAGCTCCATTAATAATGAGGAAGATGCTTTATAACGAACGTACGCAATCGCGGCGAGAGGGATGACTGACGGTTTAAAAAGGACGAGAACCCACGGTGAGACGCATTCTTGTTCGCTCGTTTCGTGAATGAACTCGTTTTGATGGCCGTCGTTTATGTTAACCGTGTGCGGGTGTGTATATATTCGTGGTCGCGGTTACTCGTTGATCGACAGATTTTCGATTACGAAATTAAATCTCGATACCGTGTTTCGCGATAAGAGTACAACTATTGCTCGTGTAAACGATAGGTGAAACCGATCTTGTAGAGAACCGAATGTGCTGTGAAGTTTATACGACGACGTGCCACGTCGGATAGTCGGAATCCTAGAAGACGAAGAGAATCGGTTCGGAAGTGGAGTTTCAAGCTATCAGAGAACTAGATTCATTGAAACTTATCAGCTATCTCGACCAAGTTGCTACCCCCAGAGTTAAGGAGGACGATATTTGAAGGAGAGAAAGGGAGAGCGAAGTGACTTGCCAGGAATCGTCTATTCGCTCGCAGGCAGATACAGCCGGCAAGGATGAAGGGGCTGCTTTTGCTGATGAGCATGATGGCCCGGTTTGTCGCGGCGGAAGTTTTCCTCGGTAACGTCGATGAGCCGAGTAAGTGATTGAAACTTCTGATTCCCGTTCAACCACGCTCACAGGAACGTTCAATTAAGACGTAAGAGTAATTCTATTTGCGATTAAGGAGACTCGCTTTAAGCGACAGCACTGCGAACGTCCTTTTCTGGACTTTCACCGGAACAGGAGAATCTTCGTTTTCGCTGAAAAGCAATTTTCTCGTAGCTCTTAAATAATGAAGAGGGAATTGTTTTGTTCTTCTTGATCGTGGATAGACACTGTTCCTTATATAGAGTGCTGCGTAACTGGTGGCACAGTCGGAAAAACTGAGATGCTAGATAATAAGATAAAGTGTAAAATGAAATTTTTTCATGCTCGTAATTCGGTTTTAGAAAAAGTCGAGCGCATCTCCGTTTACGATTGTAAATTATTTTAATTTGCGATTGTAAATGGGCGAATAAGTATATACAGTAGATTAAATATTCAAATAAAACTATTGTTTTTCAAGACACATTTTTAATTCTGAAATTTCTGTTTTTAGTGCATTTCTGTAGACGTTTTCTATAAACAGTTTGTTGCTCTCAATAGTTTAAATACCACAATTATTTTTTGTTTAATTGTTTAAAGCGTCATATTCTCGTCATTATACAGATTAAATTTTATGACTTTAGATACGAAAATTAAGTGATTAATCAAAGTGACCGAAGAATTTTATTTCACAGACAATTTATTATTTTACAAATTTTTTGCTTCATAATTGAGCAGTGATGCTCCTGTAATTGAAGAATATTTCTTTTGAATTCTAAAGCAAAATATCTAAATAATTTAGGAAACATGTAACGTAACGAATGTAATATATAAAAGTGCAAATATACGTTTTTTTTTTGGAAACGGAATGACAGAACATGAGAACAATTTATTCTACAATTTCATCTAATTTTAATGGCGAATTTCAATTATTTGATTGTGCCGTTAATGACATGGTATTCCGTGATTTTGCGGAAAAAAGTGTTCGTTTTAAAACCATTTGAGATTTATTAAAATATCAATAGTAAGATGTTAATATTATTTAATATGATTTATATTTTCCATATTAAATAAAGTATTATGTCATAAAATAAGCTAGATAGAAATGAAATTATAGATAAAATATACAATTTATTAGAAATTGTTGTTTGACATTTATTATCTGTTTTCACGCTTTTAAAGTTCTTTGATGTCATTGCGAAAGAGGGGTCTTAGTACTCAATTGCTGACTATTGATCAAACGTAATTACTTACGTTTGAATATCTACGAAATAATACTATCTACCATTTTCTACTTTTGAAATTCAACTTGTGACTACTTTATTTGTGCGATTATTTTTAATACAATTGGAGTAAGTGGTACTTGATGAAGTAGATAGGTACCATTAGCGAAATTGCTCATAAATTTTTTATAATAATTACGTGACTTTAGTTCGGCAGCTCGGGATAATGTATATAGATTTTATATGCTAACGAATTTGCAATTCTTTCAATTAATATGAAAAACTTTTCTGATCTTCGTTAAAGATGTTAACATAATAATGTTATTAATATACGGAAAAAGTGGTAGTTCATTAGATAAGGTATTTACCTCAAAATCATTAAATTTAATAAATTTTTATATTTTTAATTATAATTAGTTAAAATTGGAATTGTTCTGTACAATTATTTCTTCACTTTTATTTTATCTTTTCGAATAAGTGTATTATTTTTAAAGTTATCAAATTTTTATAATTCGTAGTAAATCAAAATAAAAGTTAATTAGTACCTGCTGATTTACAACTTAACAGTAAGATTTAAGACGAAGTCAACTTTAGTTATAATTATTTAAAACTAGAATTATTCTACTTCTAGAATGATTATGTTATTTCTATTTCACCTGCTTTGAATAAAAATTGTATTTTCGTTTACAATTTTTCGTGAATCAAAATAAAAGTAGATTAGTATATACTGATTTTGTTAACATCTTAATAATAATGCTTGAGGTAAATCGAAACTATTCGCTAATAGCACATAATAGCAGACCAATATAAACATATAAATTTTATTCGAACGATAAATATAAATAAAAGATAAAGATAAATATTTATGTATATATTATAAAAATGATAAAGAAATTGTATTTAAATACAATAAGTAATGCTAAACTTTTTGAAAAAATTCAGAATAATGAGAATTCTTCTAATTAATGTGAAAAAGTTGAATTTTGCAACAGAAATGTTATTTTTTAAACTTTTCTTCATAAAAGCAAATGGAGTTAATGTTGTGGAAATATTAATGTAAAATATGCACAATAATCCAAAAAAGGAACCATTGAAATTTATTTCAATTCTCAGTACATTTACTGCATTTAAATATATGTAATTAGTTCTTCATAGCACGTTTAATAAAGAGCGTATAGTATAAAAGATTCAAGGAGTACAAAGAGAAATGATATTTATATTCGTCCAAAGTACAAAAAGATTGCAGCTCGAGATTTTCTCATTACGAGAAAATTATTGCAGCATAATTTATATGGTTTGTAAATTATGGTTACAAAAGATCTATTGTATATGTCATTTACGCGTCGTATATTAAAGTCAATGTATGACGTATTAATATTTATAAAGATTTTTTTTTAAATAACTTATACATTCCATTATTATTAAACATTAATGAATGCTCATGTATTTCATAAATTTGTAACATATTATTATATGTGGGATGAATTTGTAACATATCAGTACAAAATTTTTATTAAGCTTAAGCACTTTTTTGAATATACATATAAAATAAAATTTTATTCACTTCTTAATACTTCATACAATATCATGTTATCAAATTTGTGAAAGTATATTTATCGATTAGATTTTCCGGAAGTTAGGTGTTCCTAATAAAATAGCTATATTTAAACGAGGAATAAGATGCTTATTCTTTTTTAACAAGTAATATGGAATGACTAGTCATTTTTTAGGTAAATAAAACATTTAAAAGAAAATATTAAATGTAAAAAAGAACGAGTCTTATGTGAATATTTATTCAAATGTCTTTTTTATTATACTTTCTTATTTCATAATTAGGAACAGAACAAATTATGATTTTCAATGCTTATAAGTTACCGATTCACACGTGTTGCATATATATATATATATTTATAACATCATTTAAAGGATCCTCGACTGTATTAAAATAAATACTTTGAAGCAATAGCCTGAAAATGTGATTGCACGTGAAAAAATATTATTTTATATTGTTAATTTATTTTTTCATGTTCGGTTGTACCACCAGAAAATTCGCTATGTAGCGTTGAAATATATTTGCATTTCAAGAAAGAAGGATGACGTTAATTCTTATAAATTGAACAATTCGGCGTAAAAACGTGATACGGTATAATATCAAAAGCTCAGTAATTCACGAGATATTTTAAATTTAAAGATAACATTTGGAACAAAGGCTTATAAATATTTCACGAAGTAGGAATCTTTTTGACATCGTGTTTTTGTTTGCAACACATTACTTTTAAAGTGACAATATTTCAGAAACCGCTGACTTTTATAACTTCTTAATACTACTTTACATAGGCTGTTTCAAACAATCGATTCGATTCTTTCTTCTTGAAAAATATTACAAACACGAAAAGTTCTGGTATATTGTGTTGGCTATAATAAACAGTAAAACTTGTTCTTTTTTCACGTTTTTCATATGTTTACCATTTACGTGAAAATGCTGACTAATAATCCGGTGAAAATTGTATATTTATGTTTCATCCAATAAAGGAAAAATTATGTTGCGTATTCAGCTTTTTACATAATATTATTATCATATAGTAATCGTGTTAGCAATATTTTGGATTACGAAACTGTAAAGCAGAGTTAGGTATTTATAATGCTATAATTAACATACTGAAATGTGATTTATTTGCACTAGTCACTCAAATATAATTTTCATTTAACACCTAGTAACAATTTCTCTTAATCATTCCGTTTTTAATACTTAAAATCGATATATGAATTTGAAATTCATATACTTCAAAATGGTGATTGTTACAATTCTTGTTCGATTTCTTTGCGTTGCATTAAAAAGAAATCAACATAAATAAAGTGGAACTGATGTTCTCTACAGAAACAAAATGACGGTGTGAAAGTACTTTCTGAAATGATTGAACAATACGACACGTGACGTCAGGAGGAATGACAGAAAAGAACAAGTGATAGTATTTGAAATTATAGTTCCATAAATTTCATAAATTTTTCATCTAAGATGAATGTCACAGTGATTAAATAAGACAACGTAATTAGACAACATAAAATTTGAAAGAGTAAAATTTCTACTTCCATAAATTTGCTATTTTATGTAATAGAACAACTTGTTTTAACTAGATTAGTTCTTTTATTAAACAAAATAACAAATTTGTAAAAGATGATTTTAGAAGTATCTATATTTGTAAAAGAAAACGTTTTAAATTAATTAAAATCTGAAAATGTTCATATGGCCTAGTAATTAAACAATATTCATAGCATATCCTAGTCATTAATTTTTCTGTCTCAAATATTAAATATACACTGATTTAATTACTTTCATCATTTAATAAATAAAAAATGAGACATTTTGTATGGTAAAAATATTTTATTTATAATAAATGCATTTAATAAATTACAATGGTTTCTTTCCAACTGAATTCATTCTGATGTATGAAACTTTTCATTGGCAACTTGAAGCAAAATGCCTGAATTAGAGGCTTTTACTGTTGCTACAACCATTTTTGTATCTAATTCTTTTTCTTTTCCTTCGGCATTCTAAAGAATTTTTATGACTTTATAACAGATGAAAATTCATTAAAAATTTATAATAAAATTTGAGGTTATATTGATATTATGACGAGTTTAAGGATAAGCAGAAGAATATTTTTATGACTTTATAACATATGAAAATTGATTAAAAATTTATAATAAAATTTGAGGTTATATTGACATTATGACGAGTTTAAGAATAAGCAGAAGAACATTTTTGTACTGTCATTATTAACATAAATATTTGGAATTCAAAACATGATTACTTTTATGCAATATATATTTGTAATATAATAAATTCGTTGAGGTTGATTCGTTTAATAATTCGACCTCATGTGAAATTGCATCTGTGCCGATGACATTCAATAACTGATCACTTTAATGTTATCACGTACTAATGATACTTTAATTTTAATATTTAAACAAATTTAATAAGAAAGAACATTAACTTGAAACAAGTATACTATTAAAAAATTAGTATAACATTAATTAATTACTACTAAAAGAATACTCTTTTGTTTGAGTTATTAACCCTTTACCGTGCCATTTATTTATCACATGCATCAGTCAAGACTAACTATTCAGGGCTCTAACATTAAAACGAACAAAGAAAATTAAAATGTGAGTATTTTATATTCAGGGATCCTTGATAATGCAACTTATAGTTGGATCTAAATTTCAAGTTAAAGTATTCAAAATTTGAGTAAGGTTTGTCACATGTGAGTTGTAAGTGCGTCACGAGTGAGACTCTCCAAAGTACGGGAAGGGGTTAAGGAACAAATTTAATGACGTTTAACTTTGAACGTGTATTGTACGATATCTTGCACGATACCCTCTATTGTATGATAATATTTTGGCGTGATACAAGTATTGAATTATAGAAGCTTATAGTTATATCTATATAAAGCTAATACATTTTGCTACTACTAGATCAGTAGATTAGTATTACTACTGGATTAGTTTAAACGTTTAAAATAAGCAAAAATATTATTATTAAGAAAGTTCCTACTCAATAGTTAATTACCGGGAATCGTTCAAACATTAGAATATTTACCTTAATTATTTCGTGTTCTCGTTGCCAACTGCTCCCCGAAATTTCCATTCAACGTGACGTGGTAACGTTATCCGTCAAAATGTTGCGTCAAACGTGTTGGGATCGTTGCAATTATGCCTCCAATTAATGCTGAAAGACAACTCGCCACCGTGTCAGTCATCCATAATGACGCTGTCGACAGGCTCATAATCGTTATAAAGCACTTATGGTCCGCGATCAGGCCGACACGTAGAAACGCCGGTACGCGGACACGTGGCATAATGACACGCGGACATGAGGAAAAAATATAAGAGAACACATTAATTTCAATGTGTTCAACGATATACGTGTACGGTATAGGGAATTTGACTGCCAATAGTTGTTTTGTGGACAATATCGGCTGGGTGTTCGTACTGTACGACATCGGACGAGGCCGCAACTCGTTTATTTAATCGATGCATTATGCAAATTGACATAACGGCTCTTCGAATACAGTAATCGACCACCATCTCTCGACTGATTCACAATGGGACAATGTGTACGTTGAATAATTGGCAGTAGCATGCTGCGGCTTCGAAATCAAATCTACTGAAGTAGCTCTTCATAGCTCAGAACTCGTAACGATGAACACTGCCAGGATTCTGTGTAGTGAATCAGAGTATTAGGGGTATTATTCAATTATGAAGCATGCGCTGTTTGTTTCTTGACTACAGAACTATGTAATTGTAAGAAAGATTCAGATCTTTTCACTTAATTCTCTTCCTTGATTCTTGGAAACTTTAATGTTAATTTGTTTGTGTATGCATACATAAATTGTAAACGATAAAACAGAAAAGTAAATAAACGTTAAAACAGAAATCGGTATATACATTAATTGCTTATTTCGATGAAAATCAATAAAAATTTTAAGAGAGGTATCTTAACGAATTTAAAGGAGAAAACACGTGATTGGGTTAAATTATTCAATTTAATTTATTTATTTAATTATACGAGTAGATAATCCTTTAGTATGTACGAAAAGAAGTTAGTTAAAGTATGTAACATTCTTCTCTGAAAAGGAAGTTTATCAACCCCTAAATTAGATAAATAATGTTACTCATGCTACCTAATTTTGAAAATATGAATTTTCCGAAACGTGACGATAATAACAAAGGATGTAATTCTGGAAATAAAAGACGATCTCCTTTTATTTATAGTAAAAATATAAGTCTTATATTGAAAAATCCTATAATAAGGACTAGATTAAAATAATTTTATGTAAATTAGTTCACTGATCCCTGAGATATTTCTAGTATCGGTTTAGAAAACTGTATTCTGAGAAAAATGAATGTAAAGTTTGCATAGTCTTAAAAGATGCAGGATCTTAATTTTCCACGTAACGATATTGATCCCTTCATCTTATCAGACCTTTCTGCATTTCAAAATAAAAATCTAATGGAAATCTTCAAGATACTATTATCGAAGAAAGGTATACCATTATCGAAACTCGACCGAAAAATCGAGTTTTCTACTAGATACATACAATAAGGAGTATGCCACTCCTTAATAAGCGTTTGAAACGCAAAACTAAGAAATAAAATACATTAGTAGGAAATTGCTGTCAGCGGAAAAGATAGATTTAAAAATAACTATATAACATCAATAAACGGAATATTATTTAACAATTGTTTATTGTCTACTCTAGATCATAATTAATTCTTGTCAGCACTACTAATAGTAGCTATCTATCAACTAGATAAATTTCTGAATTATAAAAAATCACTGAGTTTATATATTTTGATATGGAAAAGAAATTACGAAAATTTTGAATCGAAGATTAGAAGAAAAAGTAGCGGAATTTCATTACTTATGAATATTATACATGTCAAGAATTAATGAGTAACATCTGAAGTTAATGAGTAACAGAACCAAATTTTTGTAAAATAAAGATGAACAAAACTAACAAAAAATATTCTCGTTATAGGTAATGGTTATTTATAACTAAACATTTCTGTTATCGATATTTTGTAATCAAAGCAATTTCTGTTATTCATAACATTTATTAGTAACCATAACATTTTAATTGCTCATAGCATTCATATGTAGTAATAAATAAATGTTAGTCGTTTAATTTTCTTATAAATCCTTGAAATTTCAAATCTTATAAATCCAACCGTAGAGGTAGTTTAGTATTGAATTTTACAAAAATTTATAGATTTAATACTAACCACCAATGAACCCTTTACATACTTTCTCATCTTAAAGTTGCAAAATTTGTTCAGATGCCTTTAAATCTGAGTTAATTTTTATCAACGTAAGGAACCAATGTGTATATTAATTTATGTTTTTTCGTTTCTTTAATTATTTTTCAACATCATTTGTAATTTCAAAGTGCACATTATATACCAACAGGTTTAGTGTTAAAGAAGTAAGGCGATTGACAGATATTGATTATCGACGAGTATAGGTAGTTTATGGAACTGTATTGACCATACAGTTCATGAATTTGAATAGAGAAAAGAGCTAAAGGTTTAAGTGAAACAGATTCAAAAAGGACAATATCTCTGGGGTGTTAATGATATTATTTATGACTTATAAAACAAATATAACATCAATAACAAATATAATATAATATTGAGTTTTGTTGAAATTTAATATTAATTATGACATGCTGTAGACTTTGGACAAACCATGTGATATACTGTAAAACGAAGGACTATTTTCTTTTATCAATTATGGAGATGTAAGGATTCGATATGTGCACCTCGTACAGCTTTTAAATTACACGTTGTGAAAAGAAGTTATATAGTTTCAAGAAGGATATTGTACTCCTACACTTGATCTCCCTTATGATGAGATCGAATTTACTTGAGCCTTGCAATTCTAATGCTGATACAAAAATAGCGGTATTTGCGGTCTTGTGGTAATTATATATTCAAAAATAAGTGAAAAAAAGAAATAACATTTTTCATGTACGACTTTATTTTTATAGAAATTAAATTTAAAGATTCTTCAAAATATTCGTAAGAAAAGTTGTTTGCGGCAACAAAATATATTAAATAAATACAAGAAAAATGTATTAATAGAATTATATTAAAAAAATAATTTGAACAACTTTCATATTTTTTTAAATTAATGGATATTATAAATTAAATGTGAATATTACAAATTGTTGAAATACATTATCAGTCATTATTTTTCATGATATTATTGATATACTAACACGTAGCATATGAATTTAGTTGCAATTACGATGAATATGCGCATAAGGAATAATATTAAGGAACACTGATTAATAACAACAATTTTATTAACAATTATGTTCATCAATTTATAATACTCATGAATCTTTGAATTAACTAAATAAGTCCTGAAATTATTAATATGTTATTTTCATTGCTATAAGTAAATTCCTCTATAAATATTTTCGAGAATTTCCAAATTCAATTTTCACAAAAGCAGATATGAAAAATGTTTGCATTCAGAATCATTTCTCAACCAATAGTAATATATAAGTATTTATTAGTAATATTTGAGTCGTTCACTGCATAAATCGATTAATTCCACTTTTTGAAAAATCTTAAATATAAGCGTAAAAGCACTTGGTATAATCATAACGTTTTATACTTACACAAATTTTCCCAAACATAAATGGTTAACACCATTAAACGACTAAAATATTCTTTTGGTCACTGAATAATAAAGTACATTTATTTTTACATCTTTGACGATAAATATTTGGTTATTCTTTCTTCTAATTTAATATCTGTTAGATGAAAGCTACATCTGCATTCATGCTTTCTACAAAAATTGGAATTCATATTATAAAAGGAATTTCAAAAACCAATGCACATTATTTCAACGCTTTTTTCCGTTTCTTGTTTTATGGAGTTAATCGATTTGTGCAATGAGAGGCTCATTTATAAGTATTAATAAATATACTGACGTTAATAACAACGACGTTTGGTCGTACCTGTAGGTCGATACTGTTCCATTACGGTTTCCGACCTGTGAGTGGGGGTAAAAAAAATGTTACCCGACGGATGTCAGAGCCTCACAGGACTATTTTGGATATGAACGGGTACCGTATCTGCGTAGAAACGATTTCCTTTTAGGAAGAGAGGGGGGTGTCGGAGTACCGTGTCCGCGGAGGAACCATTTCTCCAACAGGGTGCGCAGGAAGATAGTTGAGACGAAGCGCGGTATGTTTAGGAGTACCGTGTCCGCAGAGGAAGGATTTCTCCGACTAACCAACTTTCCTTTTCAAGTTATTCCCTTGAAGGAACAGCCTTGTCTGTCTGTTCTCTGTTTTTTCGGCAGTATTTATACCAATTTCAAAAGCTATCTCCGTCTAATCGCAGGGCGTATATGACCGAGCGCAGGGGATTCATTACTCTAACTACCTGACATGCAGCGAACGTCGCTAACACGTTTTCCTTACAAACTAACAGCATTCTTTCGCTATCTACATTATTGACATATATCGTGTGGTGTTCTGTTACAATATAAATCTATTTAAATAATAAGTACTAATAAATATAAATTAAAATTATATTAATGTATCGTTTTAAAAGATTTATAGGAAACACGTAATATAAATATGCACTGCTTATTCAGAGCAAAAAGTTACAATACATACTCCTATTTATTATATCATTTGAGACTATTTACGATAACACTTAACTAAGCAAACGATTAAGTTTTAAATAACGAAAATTTGAATAACAAAACAATATGGATATAAATTAATAATAAATACAAAAATATAAATATAAATTAACAATAAATAAAAAAATATAAATATAAATTAACAATAAATAAAAAAATATAAATATAAATTAAAATATTGCGCAAACAATCAAAACACGTTAACCCATTTTTCCCCAGTATCATTTGAGTACACTGCATTCATTGACTTTCATAAAACATGAAATGTACACATGTGTTCCCAGTATACTCATATGAGTACAGTACTAAAGTTTGTAATATGAAGAAATGTATTATTATTTTTATTATAATAAAAGGTTGTAGTGGCTTAATAAAGTTGCATTGAATACAAGCATTATTGCCCCTTTTAAAAAAAAAATGCTCATGGGAACAAATGGGTTATGTATGTAAGCTTTTAGCACATATTTCTGTTGTAAAAGTTACAATATTTGTTTGGTACTTCTCTACTAATCTATTAATTTTGCTGATTTATTCATTTACTTAGTTAGTTAGTGACTTTAAAAGGCCTGAAAATTCAAATCGGAATTTTACATAAGATTGTCTTAGGCCAAACTTGCGAAAACTCTAAAAATGATAAGTTTTATATTTTTGCTTACTATGAATTGGAATAACGTTTGCCATGAGCATTGGCATCTTTCTGTATTGTATATAAACTTTGTCGTATCCTTGCCTGACAAATAGTAATGTTATAGTAGCTTCTACAAGTTTCTATTGTAGTTTGTGATTAATCATCGAATGGCTGACTAACAAACAGCATCGCAAGTGACCAATACAGAGTCGATTTTGACCTATTTCAACATCCATTGTATCAACAGTCAAGTCAATTTCTAAACTGATATATTAATCACATATACAGTGCTTGATCTAACTCGAGAAAATTAAATTATACAGATGAATGTCATAGTATTTGAAATTTCACATTGATCTTTGTATTTTTAAATGAATCATACCTTCTTAAGCGAAAAATACCGAACCTGAAAAAAACTATGAAAGTAAGGTTCGAGAAGAAATCATTAACCCGTTAATGCAAACAAATTTTCTGAATTCAAGATGGCGGATTCAATATAGCTTATGATACTTTAGAAAATGACTATAAAATCAGTGTAAATGATGATAAGAATCAGATCACTACGAACAAACTTGTACGAAAATTCATTGGAAAATTATTAGAAATTTCACAAAATTTTCAGCTTTGAGTTGCCATACTGGATATTGCCATCTTGAATTTCGTAAAAGTTACATATACATTTTAAAGTTTAAAGTCTGTAGACGCAAGAGAATCCTTGCTCTAAGTTGTGCTAAAGAAGTATTAATGTAATACAGTTGATTGAAAAAAATCTATCAGATTTTATGTTATTTCTCGGAAAATTGTTTATAACAATCTTGGAATTGATTTTTCGAAATAAATGAACTGAGATTCAATCAGAACACAAAATTTTATGTAAGAAAAGCTTTGCATTGTATTCTTTGAAGAGATAAAATATCTGAAATTCTTCAAGCAGCAAAGTCTTCAAAAAATCGTCCATTTGAACGTTAATGAGTTAAATAAAACAGTAAGAATAATATTTACAAAATTCTAAAAATAAAAAAAGAATAAATAAGTGCCAATCGTATTTTGCAAGTGTTGCTAACGGTATATCTGTGTTTGACACTAAAACAGCTAAATGAATCGATCCTTTTAAATATTTTGTGTAAAATATTGTTACGGTACAATATTAAAAAAGTCAACAGTGCGCGAAATATTTCAAAATTTTGTATAAAATATTTCACGAACTGCTGTCGTTTTTAACGTTGCATCATAATTCGACTGTTTTTTATGTAATATGTTCGAAAAAACTGAACTACATATATACACATGTGCAGTTTGTTAATAAAGAATGAAATTGAAGCGTACCTTCAATAAACGAAACTGTATTTTTTTATACGAATCAGTTTCAGTGAATTGATTCAACGTGAAAAAGGATTACGGTGTAATATGTAAACAATCAAAATATTGCAAATTGTTTTTATTTGCATAGTTTGATCTAATATTGCTTCACGCAGAAAATACAAAAAAAACGATTTACTTAAAAAAGAATAGCAAGTTTTATTTAAAATTTATAGAAGTTCAACTTTAATATGAATTTTGGACGATACTTTTCATCTCCTTAACTAATTTCCGTAACATTATTTCTACCCCAGAAAATATGATAATTAGCTTTTGACATGACCCTTTATCTTTTTGATCATATTTTTGTATCCTTACAAATAACAAGGTAATCGGGTTACCTAAACATATGTGGGTTATCTCGTGTATTTAATATCTATACAGAAAAAAAGAAATTAATAAAAATGAAAAGTGTGAGATATACATTTTTATTCACATATTTACGTATATGAAATATGATTTTCATGTGCTACATTTCTTTGTTAGCTTGCATATGTTGTACGTCATGTAATTATATTATCACAAATAAATCTTTATTTATTAAAAGAATATTTTAATCTAGTATAAAATTCTCTATCATTTCACTGCTTTCATTTGTTGTAATTTAAGTTCCATTTTCGAAGTACATTTATCTTGGTTTTAACGTTTTCCAAAATTATACATATATCGCATTCTATCAAGACTAATTTGAACGGTGTTATCTACATCATGATCACTACTCTTCGGTTGTTTATGCATTTATGATACACAGTTTTTTATGTGACAGATTGCAGATTATTAATTTAAAAAATTCTTACTTGAGAGAAATTAAAGCAACCTGTGGAGTTTCTTTACTTCTTATTTTATTTATTAATAATTTACCACAAGTTTTTCGTTTTTCCTAATATTTTCTTTTCTTAGTATTTGTTAACGTTCTTAAAACGTATTATAGCATTAGTAGTCTGCAATGTGGTTATTAAATTCAACTTGACCTAAACAGACTTCATAACTGATGTGTATCTAACAAATTATCTCTCAAATTCGTCAAGTAGCATCTCGTTAGATTTAATCGTAGAAGTAATGACATTATTTATAATTACTCAATTAATGGTCAACCACTGTCTGCATTAAACACTGTTGGAGAACTAGGTATTATTTTTCGTCCAATATATGTTTCACGACACATTACAGAAATATTGTTTCCAATAGCTTTAAATAGCTGAGTCTCATCTACAGAGTCTCAAGGTTTCTTAAAGACACTCTTAGAATGCAACACTACCTACCCGAGATTAGATTAAGATCAGATTAAATTGAATTTAGAATTAGACCTACTTGAGAATACGGAAGTATGATCTGGTGTCCGTACTCTCACATTAATGAGATTACAAATGTTTATGACTTGCTGCCAAACATAGTGTTAATCCAATGCTCTGTAGTTTAATTTATTTAATAATCTAAATCTCCAAACATTACATAATAGAAGAAGAATGCTGGACGTTATCTTTTGTGAAATAATGAAAGGTATGATATCTTGCTTGATGATAATCCAAATTTTCTGTCTAAATATACCCTTCACTTGCCTACGAAACACCTTAATTCATACAGAACAACATTGCACTAATTACGGTTATTTTAGTTGTATAAATCAGATCGGAAAATGTGTTAACTCCGGTCATCTTAATATTCATACGTTTAGAAACTCTATAGAATCCTTGAATCATTTATTAGCCGACATTTTTTAATTCATAATTATTTTATATTTGTGTATTGATATCCGATATATATTGTATTTTATATTACATTTATATTGTATATTATACATATTATGTTACATTCTATTTCTTCTTTTCATTGCTTTCTTGATTCAATCTTCAATTTGTGACACATTTGTCTTAAGTGTTTGTAAAACTGTAAAACACGTTTAATTTTCTTTCCCTACAGTATATTTCATTTTGTATAATGTAGATTATCTTGTATATAAATAAATAAGTAAAAAATATAGTCTTATTTATTTATTTATAATCTTAAGTCTTATAAATGAGACTATATTAAAGTCTGTATAATATAGAGATCCATAGTTTAGAGATTACGTGATGTGTACACTTTACAGACTTTATCATAAATGCATAAACACTGGCAGCATAATGACCACCTATTTTAACAACAGAGTATGTGTTAGAAAAATATCGAGAAGTTAATAAATAATCCCAAGTTAAATATACTAACTTGCATTAGCGGCACGGTCACGTAGGCTTTACCTAGTAGAAAATGTGTAATACTCGTTGACCTAACTTCGTGGTCTTTCATGATTTTACAACTTTATAAGCGCGATGTAGGCATTAACGTAATAAACATTTCAGAAAGTTGTTTTAATATTCTGTCGTTGTAAGCAACTACTTTATAATATACGAAAATGGTCTTCCAACCCGAAAATTATGATTTTATTGAAATTTTATGGAATCGCGACTGAACTAAAAGTTTGACGAATTTATCAGTTTTTCATTTTATTCCCTTTCGCAATTTGATAGTTTTCTAATAATCAAAGTTCTTTTTATACCTTACAGTTATGTATACAGATATGGAAAATTGGGTAAACTTTAAAGGATGATTGCAACCTCTCCGAGTAGATTTTGACCGAAAAAGTCGTGCTCTGCATAATTCGAAGCTCTCTACAAACTCATAAACTTTCATTAAAAGCAGAGTCTTCGGGTTGAGAGATTTATCCTTCAAGTGGCATCAACAAGTAACGTCTAATTTGAAAATTATTGCATCAGTATTACAGTTCTAAACCATATTTTAACAATAAAAGTAATACTAAATTTACCAAAACGTCTTCAAAATGATCTTTTTACGAATTTCTTATTTTCAGTTATGAATTTTGTTAAGGTGGTTTTCCTGATATCTGTGTTGATTTGCATCAAAATAAATAATTAATGTGTCCATTAATTTATGTTTTATTATTCGTATATTTATTCCTCAACTTCACTTTCGATTTCAAAATATTTGTGCATTGTCATCTGTACATTTAATGTTAAGTGAAGTACTGAATTTGACATTCTCTTCTACAAATTATTTAAAATTCTTACCTTAATATCATTCTATTTTAGTTACCTGTCAGTAATGTGTAATATTTGAAAGTTTGTAATCTTTACTTTTCGAAATTTGAAAATTCAAAAATGTAAGCGTGAATCGTTTTAAATACTTCATGTAGCGAAGTTCTAAATTTTTCAAAAGTTATAGTTCATTCATTCTTTCTTTATTTATAACTGTTTAATAAACAATAATCGACGATTAAGTTATAAGAAAAGATTACTTAGGAGGGTCTTTTCTGTAATATATGAGAAGGTGAAGGTTATTCGATATGTTTACTGAATTTTCAAATTGAGTTCACTAATTGAATTCAAATTAAAATTTAATAGTAATAAACGCATAGTTTAATTCTTACAAACAAATGAAGAAGATACAATCAAAATGTTTTCATCGAAGTTTCAACCAATCAACTTATTCATAAACAGTATTATGTTTTAGAACAAACCAATAAACGGTGATGAACGCTGCAAATGTAATATGTAATCTTCATTTCGATTTTCACTTTAAATTTCACACTAGCCTGAAGTATTTATCATGAATTAACGCGTCAGTCCATAATCACATATTTTTATATTCAATGTTTATTGCAAACAGAGTTATTTATAAATACTATTTGCAAATAAGGAGAATTTAGTCATTGAACACACAATACAAAGCATAAATACTGTATTGACAATTTTTTATAACAAAATTGCTAATATCAAACGACAGAGTAAGGCGCCATTGCATGCGTGACGGTACGCCCTTGGTACTAAAAGGTTAAGTTCAATTATAATTTACATAGTCAAGGACAGCCGAATATAAATTAAACGGAACATTTTGCCATTTTTTATTTGCCATAATATTGTAGCTGGATATAGTTAGTTGTAACTTACACATCCGACAATCGTATGGCAAAGTGTTAACCCTTTCACAGCGTGGTAAAATTACGAATTCTGGTCCAAAAAATATCTAGTACTTAAATAATCTAGATAAAGAAATCGATAAAGATCTGAAATAAAGAAATATCAAGATTCATTCTTCAGTTAGAATAATCTTAGAAAACAGGGGAAGCAAAGAATATGGCCATAGACTTAGATATCTTTGATAGACTAAACAATTTGAACACCTTACCCTGTCCGTGACTGTCACGGGATACACTGTTAATGAGTTAATACTAAATGTACAAAAGCAGTAAAAATGGCCATTTAATAAGTTACAAAATTCGTCAAGATTTTTATTAAACTCTATCGATTTTCTCTGTGCCAATTTTGTGTTTTGTCGTTTATTTATTCTTTATTGCTTCTAACCGCAAATTAAGTGCATTGTACGCCGATTTTAGATAAAAATAATCTCAGTAGGATATCAAGTATCACGTAACATCTTTTTTCTTCAAGATTCCATTGATGGGTAGGATTTCTGCAGTCCTCTTATTGTGTACAAAATGAAAGGACACGTAGCGGTCGTTTATCGTAGTGGCACAAAAATTATGGTGCGGCGAGTAACACGACAGGGTGGCCAAGGAATTGCCCCACCTTTACGTGTATGCAACAACTTATGGCTAAAGTAGGTGGTATTCCTGTTTACCTTCCGCCTTTACAAGCAAAATCATAATAAATTCACGATACTACGGTCCCGCAAGGCACTGTAAATAACACCTAATCATATGAAAAATCGATGATAAAGCGTTTCGATCGTGCCGCGTTGTCAACGACCGAGATCAATATATTTCACGATGTATCTTGCGGTATTTTTTATTTCTGAAATCCTTGGTATAGAATAATTTTCCACACGCGAACCAAGCATGCACGGATCGCTGGAATATTTCGTTCTAATGATATGGTAACGCTGCGGTTCTTGGGCGACGTACGTCATTTAGTTCAGCCCGTTTGATCAAAGTATTAACTTCATTGTGCTTCAGAAACTGGTATTTTAGAAATTACTCCAAGAGATTGCGTTGCTCAATACTTTTGCAAAATTGTGCACGCCTGTCGGGTTCTAAGAACTTTCCGTCAGATAATGCTTTGAGCTGGTCAGTGATTAGTAGCTTCAGATATTTATGCTCGTAAAACATGCAAAGAACGCATCTGGACCTCAAATATAATTTTTAGAAGTATATGACATTAGGGTGTATTAAGCTTATTTTTTGAAAAATTTACTTCTTACATGCTTGCTGTATAAAATATTGTAGCTACCTTTTCAATAGAAAAATAATTTTCAAAAATATCCAGATATGACATTAGGGTGTATTAAGTCTACCGTTTTGAAAAATTTATGTTCTAAATGTTTGTCGTATGAAATATTGCAGTTATACTTTCCAATAGGAAAAATAATTTTAAAAAATATCTGGAATGACAATAAAGTGCATTAAGTTTACCTTTTTGAAAAATTTACATTTTAAATGTTGGCTGTGTAAAATACTGTAGCTACTCTTTTTAACAGGAAGAATTATTTTGTTCTAAGCTAAGAGTGTAATTATTGAGGAAACGTTGAAGAAAGTAATTAAAAGAATACATAACCGTATCTTTATACAAATCCAAACAAAGGGAGGGTTTATATATTACTAAAGTTATTCATTTTAATATTTTATTGTGATTAGTTTTGTTACATTAGTGTTATTGCGATTATTTAGTGTAAATACATTAGTGCTATAGATGTGTACCAGTGAAATATTTCGTTTATTCACTTTCACTTTAAATAAATGTTAATTTTAAATTGTAAGTTTATTTACGATAAGTATTATTTTTCTGCACTTTTTCACGTGAAGTTATTAACATTTATAAGTTATCAGTTAAAACTCCAAATGTCTTGAAAATTGTAGTAATGTTATACTTATGCTTCCTAGAGTAGTAAATCCACATCTTGCGCTGAAGTTTTTGTATCTTTCATTTGTTCTTTTCGAAGTTTGAAAAACGTGGCCTAATGTATTCCAGCTGTGAAATCCAGATAAGACTTCTCCAAGGAAAGTGTAACAACAAGTGGGAAAAAATAATTCGTTAATTTTTTTTTAAAGATTTGCTGATTTAAATCTTCAAAAATTTAGATAACTAGACATTTGACAATTTTTATGTTTCAGAAATGAAATAATTTGAGAATTTTTTACTTTAGGAATTCAAAACGTGTGAAAATTTCAAAATTTTGGGAAGCTCCAAGTGACAAAATTTGAAATTTTAGGTACTTTATAGTTTAAAAATGTGGAGATTTTGAAATTTGAAGGCTTGACAGCGTAAAAATATAGAAATGTCGTAAATTAATAAATGTGGAGATTCAACGATTTAGACATTTGAAACTTAAAAATAACCAAGATATTTAAGTGGACAGAGTTCGTGAGACACAGTGTATATTACATGTATATAGTATAATTACTATATATATTATATGAATGTATAGTAACATATAGAATAGAAATTAAATTATGGTGTTCCAAAAAATCGGCTCATATAACATCAAATACACAGTCCCGTTGAAAAATGCAAATATATTCAATTGGAAAATGCAAATACATTTTTTAATGTGGAACTACATATTTTTTACATATATAAACTATTTTTTTTACATATATTTTTATAATTATAAAATATAAACAGTAATAAAATAAAATGATAAAAAGTGACATAAAATGATTTACTTTTTAATTTTAAATTTTGATGACGAACTGCTGCTTTTTTTAATAAAGTATATAATTATTTGTTTATTTAGTGTGCAACCTTCGCCCTATATACAATTCATATAAGTCTATAAAAAGCATTTTTATATGACCAATATCGATTTATATAAAAAAAATATTATCTAGTAAATTAATTCTTTTAAAAAGTTTTTTAGTTTTAAAGAATGTACGAATATTTCTTATACTGATTCTATAACAGATTCAGAGATGCCTTTAGAGTTTATGAAGTTTGGGATAAAAACTGATATTATTATTAATGTACAGCGTTAGTTAAATAATGAGCAACAATGGGTGTATTGCTAGTTAACTCTCAGTATATTGCTGTGTATGAAGCTGTTATAATTTTCATAGCAGACAGAGGTTTTCCTATGCAATTAAAATTTTGTGAATTCGTGAATTGTTGTGGAAATAGTTAATAAATAAATATTGGATATTAGGCAATTGGAAGTTGGTATGTTTCTAGACTATGAAAGTTGGGAAATTTGGTAATTTAGAAGTAGAGAAATATAGGAATTCGTGAGTTTAGAACTTTGGACAGTTGAGAACTCAAGAATTAGGGGATTAGGATATTTGAGAATTTAGGAGTTTGGTAATTTGGGAATTAAAAAACTTCAAAATATGTGAATTTGGGAATTTGATAATTTCTGAATCTTTCACTTTGTGCTAAATTTCCGAGTTTCGAAATTTCCAAATTCCCATGTAACTGAATTTCTGAATTTCTGAATTTTTGAATTTGTAAAGTTCTGCTTTTGAAAATTTCTAGATTTGTAGATACGGAAGTTGACAAAGTGGTTTAAATAATTTTGTACCTTTTATATTTGATAACTTATATATCTGCCAGCTACCATATTTCTAAATATACGAATTTTCAATTTTGGAAATCTGTAAATTTGAAACGTTTATCAATTTTTGTTTTATATTGTCCACTATATGAAAAGTTCTCGCCTGTTCGCGAGACATAACTGTCACTTTTGGCTTCCAATTTCAATTTTTAGAACGTATAAAACTTTAAAAATAGCCGAGTTATTCAATAGTTACATCAATTGCTAGTCACCATCGCTGAAAGAATTAGCGCATAAATGAAAATGTATTATGTAAAATGTACCATCAATTCACAAGGAATTCTAATTATTATGAAAATAGTGGCAGTTTGAAATGAGAAAAGTAAATTCTGTCAAAGTATATCAGCTTTTAAATTATTTTTAGTATGGCATACATCTGATCAAAAATAACAAAATAATTAAAAGTTTTTCAGTTAACATTGCATTCATGGTGAAATAGTTATACAACAGTTGGAATAACACAACCAAATACTTCTCTCAATGATCAAAATGAATCATTAAAGCAATTCTAAACGAAGATACAACTGTATTTATTGCAATTTTAAATTGACTAATATCCGTATCCAAATTTTCTATTAAATACACACTTCTTCAAGTTCAAAGAAAATGATTCTGAGAAATTTCTTTTTTTTTTCGTAATATTTATGCATCATTTTCCGCGATTTCAGAATCTTAAGCTTTTCTTAGAGAAATTAAAAATGTCATATAATTACAAATATAAAGTTTTTGACTGAAAGTGTACCTAATTTCGAAGTATAACAAAAATGTCAAAATTTATTTTCCCTAATTATTTTTATCGAATTATATTACTGCACCCTTCTTCCAATAAATTGTTACCATCTTATTAATCAATCAATATACAAGGTGTCCCAATTTTTTACCGTCAAGCTTTCTTAATGTAATCTATTTGCAAATGTAAAAAAAGAATGTTATATCAACATAGAGTTTCAAATACTTTATGATAAAGTTGTAACGAAAAAAAGGGGCGTTGCAGTTTCGTCCATACAACTTTATTAGCATATTCTATAAATAAAAAAATGTTTACATGAACATTGGCTCTTGAATGCATTATGAATGTTATTAAAAAAATGCAAAAGCCGACAATTTGTTGACTATCATTTCATACATTCCTCATGATCTTTCAATAGAAACTTGAGAACCTATGCTGTATTTCATTTTTTTATTACTTTTATTTATGGAACAGTAAAGTCTGGTTTTAATACATCGCTAAAGTCAGCTAGCTGGTAAAATCTCAGATATAAAACTGGGACACACTGCGTGTAACATCGAAAAACAAAGCAGTCCGAAGTCATTATGTACTTTTGTTATAACTTTTTAATAAAGCGTTTTAAAATCTATGTTAATGTAACATCTTTCTCTTATTTTTGCATGTGGAATATGTAAGTGAAGTAAAAAACTGGGGCATTCTGCACGAAATAATAGAGAAATAATAATTTCAGAAGAATGAAAATTTAAGATTCAAGAGTTTGAAAATACAATTAAACTTTTTAACTGAAAAGTTTTGGAGTTGTTGCCTGTCAAGAAAGGAAATACTTTCGAGTGCAAAGCTTCTGTTTCGTTATAAACAAAAGTTAACGAAGAGAGGAAGTTTGCTTAGCATAAATAGAACGGTAGCAATTATTTTAAGAAACTGTGACGTATCAATCAACATTGTATTTATAAATTGGCATTACCGGAATAGAGACTGAAAGGACGAAGAATATTGGCACACCTAAAGGTTAAAGACAGACCTTGAATATTTAACGTTTCGTTTGTTATAATGTCCTAAATACTGAAACATAAATTTCAAAAAAGTCGTTCAATATTATTTATAAGTACAGTCTGTTCCACAAGAGCGTGAACGCGATATGTATGAAATTTGATACCCAATACAGCAAAGGTTGCGTCAGTCCAAACATACAATGTCTTCTCTAATACGCAATGGCCCTTCAATTCTCTTAGTATTATTTTTATCACTGAGAAATTCAAATCATTTCGAGATGAGTGCCGTATGCGGTAAACGATTCGAAGCAGTATTCATGTGCCAACACCCGAAAGGGCCAAAAATGAGTGTTAGAAATGCAGGAGAATATCTGCACAAGTCTCGCGAATTTGTAAATAAGTGTATGCAACGTTATAAAGAGGCAAATTGTGTCGATGATCTCCCTGATCGAGGTTCGAAGCGAGCTACGGAATTTAGTGCGGCGGGGTTTCGGAATTTTATGCGTCTTTCCGGATAATTTAAATACTCAGAAGATGATTAAACTGTACCAAAGGGGTCTCTTATTATCGGTGAAACATTGGTTTAAAAGAACTAGAGACCATTGGATACGTCAAGAGAACGACTCCAAACACCGAAGCCGCCTTTGTACGGAATGGAAAACAGCGAATGGTGTCAACGTGTTGGATTGGCCATCTCACTCCTCCGATGCCAATCCAATCGAAAATGTTTGGTATCTCATGAAGTACAAACTCCGAGGAAAACGTATTTTAAAATTGAAGACGCTAGTTTGCCGTATTCGAGAAATATGCAGATCTCTTCCTGTCTCATACGCTGCAAAGCTGGTTGAAAGTATGCCCAGGAATAATCGCTAATGGTGGTGATTGGACACATTATTAAGCAAATGCGTATTAGTTCTTTAAACGTATTTTTGAGCTATACAATCTTTTTACAGAAAAGATTTACTTGCACTCAGATATCGCGTCCACGCTCTTGTGGAACATACTGTAGTTGTAACGAAACATTTAAACGAAATGAAAGTACAATTATGCAGCAATGGTAAACTTTTTGTAACAGGCGATGTATTTGTTCCATTAAAAGTCCGAAAATTCATATAAAAGAAGTAACAAATAGTACAACCATTAACGAGCCAGTTGCGTTGTGTAGTAAACTTTAAATGCATCTCTTTCGAAATAATTTCAATTTCAGCGGTCTTTATATCTTTTAATTGCTTCCGCTTCCGAAGTTTTCCACCGCGTACGAAGGAAGTTCATAGAACATAAACGCTACACTGTACAGGCGTTTCTTGATTAGGAATAAAGAGGGTGCTGCGAGTACAAACCGTAGCGGAAATAGCGACGAGCACGCGAAACAGGATAACGTTACCCAGGGGATGATGTTCACACGATGCAACGCTAGCGTAAAAAATGGTTTTTATACTTAATGTATGTTTAATATGAAGATTTTTAATTTTATACTTCGTTCTCGACTCACAGCTAATGTTATTGCAATATTTTGCAGCTTTGTCAAATGATTGAAAATAAGAAACATGTGTTTTGGAAGTGAAATTTTTATTAAAACAAATTTCCAAATTTAACTAATTTTCAAATTCTGTTTATAAGTTTCAAGGTCCTAAATTTTCAGAAGTTCAACATTTCAAATTTTTAAGTTAACAACTTTTCAAATTTCTACATTATCAAGTTGAGAAATTATTTAATTAACAATTTGTCGGATCTTCATATTTTTCCATATTCCAAAGTTGCAAATATGAAAATTGTATTCATGGTAATAGGAACCGTACAATTATAAATACCTAAGAAACTATTAGGTATACCCTATTATACTATATTTCTATAAACAAGACGTTCAAATCTGCCAGTACACAATCTGAGCTAAATCGACAATCTCAAATCCTTGTATCCTTTTTGTTAAAATTAAAAAATGATAATGATAACTCTGTAGCAACGTATATATAAAACTAAGGATTTTTAATATAAAATTTCTTCTTTTTGTATACATCTACTGCAAGTGTCCACCTACTCACAAATGGAAGCGTACACTCTACATATGGAATTTGATATACTATGTTATTCGTAAAAGGATTAACAAATATTGATATGCATATTGACTTTCCAGTTATTTGTAAATATTTTGTTGACTTATATACAGTATGAAAAATGTTTCAAAGAAATATTGTCGATATTTTAACAAGGTATTAAAAAATGTAAAAATTTAGGTAACGTTCTAAAAGAGGACGAGTGAATCATTTTTACTCCCAAAGGCATCTAGTAATAGTGTCATACATACTGCATAAGAAACTCTCTTGACTTTCATGACGTAAAACGAGAATTCTGTCACTATCTCTAATTACTTAAAAAAAAACACAACTCTGTAATGCTTTATATGAATCATGCTGTAATATGAAATATTCATTTTATTCTCAAAGTATAAGAAGAAAGAAATGAATAACATTAAGGAATTTCATGCGAAGTAAAGAATTTCTAATTTGTTAACCGACATTGAGGAAAACTTACTTAATGTACCGAATATATTTTCTGTTTATGTCTTGCAATGAAAAGTCGAGAGCTGTTAATTTTGAAATTAAGTGGTAATACAAGTCGTAGCAAAATAAAATATAAAGTTTTATTTAGTTATACAAAATTTGTGCTGTGTTGACATGAATTTTACTGTACATAAATTTCGATAAAATTCGTTTACCATTTTATCTAATTTTTAAAACTTTTCTCATTAAATTTTTTGATAAGGAACAGAAATACTATGGTACTTATTTTTTACGTTTCTATATTATGTCTAACTTCATTTCAAGTTGTCTCTTATTTCACATTAAATTGTATGTATTCTGTCGAAGGTTTATGCAATGAGTATAGCCGAATAAGATGGTCAAATGGGTTCTTGAGTCAAATAAAACTTACAGTATGTCATTCGGTAGTATATTAAAAAATAATACCTTATATCAAATTTCAACCCTCGATCGCATCTGCGGGAGTAGTAACAGAGAAAAATCAAAATTAAAATTTTTGCCATATTCTTCATATTTAATGACATACATAAATTCTGAACAAATTTTGTAACGTTAAATACTCCATAGCACATATTACAGTATTTTTCCAATTTTTTGTCCATCATTAAATAGGAAGAATAAGGCAAAAATTAGAATTTAGATTTTTTCTTGTGACTGCACCCTCGGTTAAAATAGGGGGTTGAAACTTGGTGTGAGACGTTTCTTCTGAACATGAACGATGTCTTGTAAGTTTCCTTTGCCTCAAAGACACATGTGAACATTTTATTTGGTTATACCCTTGTTGTATTATACTGATTGATTAAATACAGTATCTATAATATGAACGTAGAATAATGATAGTTTCTGTAAAACAATACACAAAAAGTCTCTTTTTATGTATAGAAGGAAAAAAAGAAGGATGAATGGATCAAAGAGTACTATATTCGTGGGATCAAATATTATATCTTTCAAAGTGGAGTGATGCATGTGCATTGAACGTTGCATTGCTTTTTAAAATGGAAATACATCACTTTTTACGCAGTTAGATTCCCTTCACAATTAATAAGTCTCAGGTGTAATTGTAACAAAATTATTATTTGTTGAGTTATTTCAAGAAAATATTGTTACTGAAGAAGATACTCAAACGCTTCATGGCAACCAAATTTGGAATTGTTTCAGCAAGCTGGTGCACCAGCATTTAATTCATGAGTGACCATGCAATATTTGAAAAATAAGTAAAGCAAAAAATTCATTGGCACATGTACCACAATATTTTGGTCTACCCTAATCAATCTAAGTCTCCTTGATTTTTTCTATGGGTTATTTAAAAGATAAGATTTATTCAAATCCTATGAGATTCTGTAGAGGATCTAATAGATTAGGTAATACAGCAATATATAACAATAAACAGATATTAACTCAATTATGGAAATAATTGTAAAGCATTGTCTGAAATGTGTACAGCATGTTGTTAATTTATTAAAATACTACGATAATTAATAACTTTTTTACTATTTTCCTTCAATACTTTTTTACGAAAAAAAGATTTCTTCTAAATACATTCCTTTTAAAAAAATTTGGTTTTGTAAATATAGTTCGCTCTCCTTTGATATTTTTCAATATCAGCACTGGTAACGGAGTTTTAATTTGATACAGTTGCGTGAACCATTCTGTATATGTATTGTGAGTGTCTGTTAAGTTGGCAGCTGGATCTTATTCATTCGCATCCTAACTAATAATCTTTTGGTTTATAAGTTTATTTAATTAGATACGCACAGTAGCTCCATGGTTATTGTACAACTTTTGAAATAGAGTACATAAAATATACAGAATAATTTGGTTTTATGATAGAAGTGTAAAATCGATAGAAATGAATATGTGTTGTGTATATTACGATGGCTGTCTGTATATTGTTTAAATTTCCATTAAATACCTGTGATACTATAATCGTATGTGAGTGTATTTATTGTTTTGAAAACTCCAGGTGCGCGTGTTGAATACATGTTTGCCATATATTTTGAAAATTACCGTTGAATTGTTCGAAACGTTTATTTATATCATTATTTATGATAGACAAAATGGATAAAAGTTACCGTATCAGTTGAGGATTAAATTCCAACAACGTAAAAACTGGATTGCACTGTGAGCGTTTCAACGCGTATTTATTATTCGATCTGCAATTCCTCGATACTTTTTTAGTAAAAACTGTAACAAATCTATGATCGATTACTGATGTGACTTGGTAGTTACTAAAATTGCATAAAGATAATCAAATAATTGTAAGTAGGAGGTGATTTCAGTAATTAGATTTATGATAGAACTTTAGTTCATATATAATAAAGAGATTAGGGGGAACATAATACAAACAAAAAATTATATACTTAAATAAAAAATTTCTTAATCCAAATTGTGATAGAAAAACCTTAATACTTTATACTATTGAAGTAAGTTAGTACAATTATTAAAGAAAACAAAGTTTTTCTATATAAAGCACATTTTACTAAAACTGTTCATTCATATTTCTATCTTGTAACTTTGCTCCAAAAATTGTGAAATGAAATATCAACAGTTCATGTTATTATTAAGTTTGTTCTGTTGAATTATATACAATTTCATTTGAATAAGTTAACCGAAAGAGTTATTTGAAAATAATTTATTTCAACTAAACATAGAATAAAATTAATTTCCTTATGTTATTTATAAAGTAAAAATAATAAAGCATTTAAAATAATTCAATACTGCAAATAGCTATTTATTCTTTTTTAACTGATTATTTGATATTTGTGTTCAACTGACTGTTTGTTATCTTATTTCAAATAAAATATGTCCAACCCTAGTGTTCCTGGTTTATCTTAACTTCTAAAACATTTAATGCAACTTTAATATAATATGAATTGCAATTTTTTCCTCAAAATTTCACATATGCATAAGATAATAGAGATATGATTCATTTATAACAAAACTAGTACATCTTCAGTTTTTAAGAAAATTGATTTCCTACTCTTCTAAATTTTCATACAACTAAAAACAAAGTAAATCTAGTTTCCTTGAAAAGTACAGTTGCTCCATTTTCATTTCGAATTTTGAATCATTTCAAAATTCACACCTTTCAATCGATGTTGAGACCATGGTACACATGATCAAAACATGCTGATATAGAAATGTATTTTATCAATCGTTTCAGCATTTAAAAAATATTATAGATATCTGCAATTATAAAACTGGATAATGCACAATTTTTTCGAAAATTTGCATTAATTACATAATTGTTACTACTTCGTTGCCATCCAGTTAAAAAGTTCAACCATCTCTAAACAGAATTGTCATGGGAGATGAGAAGTAAATACAGTATGTACTATAATGTCACTCTTAACAGGCGGTGGATAAACATTGAAGATATGACTCAACCCACTGCAAAACAAGAGTTTCCTCCATGGAAAATTATGTACATGTCAAGATAGGGGAGAAATTTTCTGTTGAGAACTGCTTCCACGTAATCAAACCATCATGACAAATCTTTGTTCTAGCAACAACGCCTGATGTCAAATTTTTTACATTAATGAATATTGGGCGGTCAAATTATTATTCTCAAGCAAGATACTCCATATTTTATAACGTTAACCGATGAAATAGGTAGATGTATTGTAATATTACAAAATATAATTTTGAAAATATGGTATTTTAATAATACTTTTAATAATATGAACAATAAAAGTATTTATCTACTTTTAGTTAATTATCGTTAAAATATTAAGATCTGAAGATCTTTTTAGTCGTAAGCAAATTTGACAAATAAATAAATCACTTCTTGGATTCATATTTCGAAATATGTGAAGAAGTTTTGAACTCAAGTTTTCTTCAAAATTAAAATAACTTTATTGTATGCATGATAAGTTAAAAAATATTATGGATTGATTTTATAGAATATATTAACGGTGCTATCTTTCTATCAATATTAGGAGGAAATAGTACGAACCTTTCCGAGGTTCCCATAATTTATTCGTTGCCTTGGGTGGAGTGGTGTTTGAATAGTGCACATCGAGGGGTGGTTTGCTTCTTAGCATTGTCACAAGAAAGTAACAGTGAAAAAAGTGAGAAAAGAATTGTCAAAGTATATCAAATATGTAATGCATAAAGCGTGTACACTTGACTGTAATACATGGTAATTATAGTAGTTTTAGTTTAAATTACTTACAGATCAGATCGTTGGTACTCAAAATAGCATGAAAATAGTAAATATTTTAATATAATAAATATCAAGCACAGAAAGCAACAATTTTACCTTTCTCATCGATACTGATACTACTAAAAGAGTCATGTGATCAGTTCACGAGTTTCATATTTCAAGTTTCAAAATTTGTTAAGATAAAATCTGCGTTGATTTATATCAAAATAAAAAAATTGAATGTGTATATTAATTTAACTATTACCAATTGTTTATTTATTTTTTAATTTCATTTTCGCTTTAGATATAAAAATATTTATTATTGATTAAGGCGTCAGTCTATGACTCTATATGCATCCACTCAGAATTCAAAACAGCCCCATGCGTCAAAGTATGAAAGCTTAAAACCTGATAGATCAAAATTGCTCAAATGTAATATTTTGTTAAAAATGTTCAAGTAAAGCATTGGCAATGCTTATACTTCTTGGAAAACTCCACATCCTAAAAATATCGGCAAAAATAGCGGATACTTTTTCCCCTGCCTTTATAGTCATGGGGACGCCTACAAATATTCCAGACATAGATATAATGTATTCTTCGGAATTCTGAACCTGGCGCGCAGAAGGTTGACCCAGAAGGCTACCTGACCTACCTCCAATTGGTCAGACGTACAACAATTGAGTCAAAGAACAAGGGCAGTCGCAAATGTTTCGAGTGGTCACCTCGAACGTCAGAACGTCACATTGGGACTGTTCAAGGTGAGGTAGGCGGTGCGTTTCTTAACACTACTTCTACTACCAAGAGGTGTCAAAAGACACCTGTCAAATTATACATTAAAATTATTCTCTAACTTGAATCATTTCTCCACAATTAATTTCTTGACTTTTCATACAATAGTTGTTAAATTAATTGAGCGATATCATTTTCTTCAAGCACATTCCAGATATAAAAATGTGCATATGGTATACTTATTTCTACCATGAGGTGTCTTTTGACACCTTAAGGATTTCATGACAGTGCCTAATTTTAAACCATTTTACGTATAAATATCAACACCATTTTACAGCTTCATATCAATTACAGGTAACCCTCCTATAACACGGTAGATAGGTTCCTAGAAAATGTCGTGTTGTGTGAAACCGTGTTGTATGAGACCCAGAGCCAGTACAAAAAGGGGGGTTACGTTCCGAAAACTTATTAAAAACAAATATTTTTTTAATTCTACATAAATTTGTATTAATTTCTCTTTTCAAAAGACGATCCAAGATTTGTATCTTTACTTCTAAAGAAATAAATTTCCTCTTAAACGTTGTTTTTTTATATTTATCGGACATGGCTTGGGACTGAAACTTAATGTCTTAAAGACGAAAGAATTATTTTTTAACCGTGGCTCCACGCAGACTGCCGATCAGCAGCGTGAGACATTTTTGTCTTCAGGCCACGGAGATGAAAAGAAATACTTTCCGCAGCACTGTATCTTTAAGACGGCAAGCCTCGCCGCGGCTGTAGAAATACAGTGTTGTACAAAGGTTTTTGCAATTTTCTTATCGTGCCAGAGCGAAACCGTGTTATAGGATGCCGTGTTGTAGGAGGGTTCCCGCAATTTATGAATCGTGTTATAGCGAAACCGTGTTATAAGATGCCGTGTTGTAGGAGGGTTACCTGTATAATGAGATTAGAGAATCCCGATTTCAGTTGTAACGGAAAATGCAGGAGTTGCGGCATAACATTGATATTCGCTTATTTCCCGCCATGTTGCATTTTAGTGCACACCGCCATATTTATATTGTGTAGATTGATGAATTAAGCTAGAATTTATAACCTGATGAAATAATCTCTAATAAAAACACATCAATGTATTAATAAATATATTCCTCAAAATATCTGCATTTAACTGATAATTTGAAATTCCAACAGTTTTGGCAATTATTTGCATTCAAACGAAAAGGTGTAACAAGACACCTTTTTGTCGAAATAGGTATACACAAAATCGTGGTAGAAATAGTGTTAAACAATGGATCAGCTCCTACACGCCAGACTCAGGGTTGCTAAGAGTACTCTTGCCATATTTTCCGTTCAGTTTTAATTGTGAGGCCGTTTTGTAATAGTTCAGCTTTTCTCTCTCTCTTTCGTCTTTAAATATAATTATTTATTTAGTTTCCACTCCACATGTGTTCTTTAATTGTGAGGCCGTTTCGTAATCGTTCAGTTTTTCTCTCTCCCTTTCGTCTTTAAATATAATAATTTATTTAGTTTCAACTCCACATGTGTTCTTCATTTCACTTAACTTCAACAAAAAGTAAAAATTGCTTCTGTTTAATTCTATGTTATTTCATAAATATTATAAAACCATTGTATTATTTAAATACTTGGTTTGTAACGCGTTAATGAAGCAATTAACAGTTCATTACGAAACGATTAACAGAACGAGAGAAAAAAAAGTGATCGAATGAAAAAGTAACGCGATCAAAATGCATTTCGCAGAATGTTTAAAACATGCGGTACTAGCATCTCTTGATTCGAGGCGAAGAGAAACTGCAATTATGCGCTTGCTACGACAGCACCAGAGGAGAAATACAGAAAGGGAAGACATCCCCCTCGGGATATCATTCGCATATACGTCGCACCACAAGTTACGAGGCAAATGGAAAGGGAAACAGGAAAAAAGTAGGTTTCAGTGTCCTCCACGAGACAGCAGAGTAACGATCGGTGACTTCAGATAACCGAAAGCTTCTCGTAGCGTATGTATCCAGGCCCGTAGATTTGTGTGGAGCAGATATACGGGACGAGACATTTGAAATTACCACCCTGATTTACGTTAATATTATTATCTCTGGAGAAAAATGGACCAAATCGAGAACATAGGGTTTTAAGTCAGCTATAAATCGCACTAAGAGTAAAATCCTTTACAACAAACGGAGACGATGTGAAAATTCTGAAATTGCTTTGGATGATGTAATTATCTCAGACTTATAATTATAATTATCTGGAACCTATCATCTTTGTAATTATCTAAGACTTATACATTCTGACCTTTTCGAAATCTCTCACGTATAATAGATATTTCGGATAAATAATAAATTAGACTTCTTTCACTCCTGATTTAATCATATTTTTTTTGCGTATTTACGTATTTTTTATAGTTTTATAAAGTTTTAGGTATTTTTTGAGGTCATATACAGTTTTACGTATTTCATTAGTCATGTACTGATTTCACAAACATGTAATTGTATACAGTCTTACATGTTACTTGTAGCCACATTTCAAGTACTGTTGAAGTACAGAATCATTTTCTTTGTAACAAGGTCATCTTATTCCAGTAAGATATTATCGTCATCATCAAGTATTCAAATAATTATTTACGATTAAACTAAAGATTAACTGGATTTAATAAAACTTACTAGAATTAATAATTGCTTAATTCTTAAAAAATACCTTAATTTGTAAAAGAAAGAAAGATTAAAATATAAGATTTGGCAAAAGATGTTCTTTTAAACTTTTTATTACAAAATCACCATAGATATTATCTTCGAAAAAAAGAGAAACAGATGATAATAAACAAATGAATTATATGAAATATATTATTAATCTGAGATTTTAATTAAGATAAAATAATTAAATTTCCTAATCTGTTCTAATCGATTTTACTTAAAAATACTTTTTTGATACATACTTCAAATATAGACGCATACATTCTTCTGTATTTCCATTCATTTTAATTTATTTCAATAATATTTTTGAGATTTAAGCATAAATAATTAACCATAATTAGTTGGATATGCATTTTTAAACGGCTATGATCAGAAAAATATTTTTGTCAATTTTTTATTAAATAATAAAATAGACGCTCACAGTTTAAGTATTCGTCGATTAAATTTGTATATCAAGTGATTAATTAATAAACTTGATAGTTGTCCTTGTTAATGATAAAATATGCCTTCTATTCCGAATATTTTCCCGATAATTAATCTCTCATGACAAAATTCTCTTTTAAATTACTTACAGGAAAGTGTGCATTATTTAAAGTTTGATGATGGATAAGAAAAATTAATGGAAGGATATTTATAATTCTTTAGCAATTTATAACTGTATAGTAATTCATAATTTTCATATTCACTTTCGAGCATGGTCGGTTTCCCATGGAATTTGGGAATTTGAGTATTTGGGTATTCGGAAATTTGGGATTTCGGGATTTTGGGGTATTGAAATTTTTGGACTTCGAGAATTTAGGAATTTAGAAATTCCGGAATTCAGCAATTTGGGAATTGAGGAATTTGGGATTTTTTGAATTTTGCTAACTAAAATATTAAGGAATTTAGGAATTCAGGAATTTGGGAATTCGGGTACTTGCTAATTTAGGAATTTAAGAATTTGAGAATTCGCGAATTGAGACATTTAAGATTTTAAGAATTTACGAATTTGGGAATTTGGAAATTCGAATTTCAAGAACTTAAAACCGTGGGAATTTGGAATTTTAAAAATTTGAAAATTGTATCAAATGAAAATTTGAAAACTATACGTTCCGAATTATGGAAGTTTGCGAATTTCAGAATTTGTGGTTCTGGAAGTGTAAAATGTGAGAAGTGTAAGAACGTAGCAATTTGAAAATATCAAATTTACAAAATATATAGTTTCTCTACTCGGAATCCCGAAATAGTGAACAAAGTAAGGTCAATAACGCCATATTTCGGCGAAATCTATACCGTGAAATTCATATGGTAAAAAATCGTGTATTTTAACTACAAGTCACATAAATAATAAATTTTTATTCATTTGCTTTTATATATTTTGCACTGCTATTATTTTGTTATTAAAACATTTTATTTATTGCCTGCGTGTTTCACATGCATTCATATATTCAAAAATAAATCTTCAAAAAATGTTTACTTTTAAATTGTGACAAATAGGAATAAAGTCGCACTTTATATATGTAAACCGTGAAAAGTTTTTCGAAATGTATTATAACATTTACAGGTAAATTATTTGTAAGCGACATTGGTTTCTCACGTTTTCAGATTACATTTTCTATTTATACGTAATTTATATAGAGTTCCATTTATACAAATACATCAAATAATACGCCAGTGACCTAAAATAATGAATTAATATTTACATTTACAAGTAATGGAGTATGAAATAATTAAATATGTAACTCGTATATGTAATTTTCCTCTCTTAATTAAAATAAGCCATTAATTACTGATTAAATTTCGCAAAAACAAAATATGTATGTATATCTAACAAAAGAGAATCTCAAACAAAATATATTTATACTTCTATGAATTCTGTATACATAGATTTTCGCTTTCGGGCAGTCAAATCGATCAGACGTGTTGACAATCGCTCGCGAGTTTATCTGTGTATAGTTCAGCCTATTGTGCCGTGTTGGTGCGCGGAACACCATAACAACAGCGTTTGTGACACTGGCAAGTCTTCTAATTACAGAAGACACGCCACGGAAGTCATGGATTTTAATAACACATCGAACCTAAGCCAACTAAATTCTTCAATCGTTCAGCCTACAAAACCGTATGCATCAGCCACGGTAAGCAGCGCATTTCCGATAAAAAAACAGGCAGTTATAATCGACGCTATAGATGGCACAACTGTCAGTGAATACGTTCAAGCTGTAGCAAAAATTACTGAACCTAACACTATCCGCATCATCTCCCGAATATCTAACAATAGAAGCTGTGTTTACCTTGTAAACGTAATTTGCTAATTTTTGTTGTGCCCCAGGGTAGGAACCACTTTTGTAAACGTTATAATTATATTTATGGTGAATCTTGTCAGGTTATGCCCAAGTTGGATGTATATGCGTAAATGAACACTAAGTTAGTATAATTCAAGTTCTACTACGAGTTTTTATTGGAGGGATTCGGGCCTCCAGGTACTGGATAGCGGAGTGGTCTGTTGGTCGTTGAAGAAAGTTAGACACAATTTATGTAATAACAAATACAAAAAAAAATATATTCCGTAAAATCAATATCGTTACATGAATGTCGAAATAAAGTAACACGCACACTTTGTTTAACACAGTATAGAAATCGTCAGTTCAATATGGAATGATCGCGTTATTTAATGAACAAATAGAGTAGACTTATTATCTGAGGAGTTCTCTCCTAAACTCTAATTCCGACACGTACGTAAATACCTTTTATATCAAATTTAAAGGATTTCAATAGATTAACGCGCAATGGCACGAGGAAAAGAAATTGAATTTTATAAGAGAAATAAATTGGTAGTGTAATTCTGTCGTTGGAGTCAAAATCTCTGTGGAAAGTACGATTGAAGACCGTCGCAGCACCTTTTACACTCGGCCGATAATTCGGGGAAGTTGTTCCGGTGGTGACACGCACGAAGTCACAACCAGGTTGAGACACCTAAGAGTTTGTCAAGAGGAATGTAGTTGGGCTCAAGACTTCCTCCGATGCCGGACACCTAATTCTAACAGTGCTAATCTGATCGTATTATTCGCGACGCGTATAGTACAGAAACACTCAGATCGACTTTGTCGAATAATTCGGGAAAAGTCAAATGGTGCCTGTACTATGAAGTTCATAAACCAATCGAGAACAACCAGAAGATGACGGCAGGCACAATATGTGGGCTGAGCGACACTTCGGTTACCCAATTTGAGGATGAACTATGTTCGAACAAATTTACTTCCAAACAGTGAGACAGCAGTACCACACGGTCGTGTCCATCTCTTCACAAAGGCATTTGAGTACAACCAAGGAGTGACGGCAGGGCACTTTCGTGAGCTGAGCGATACTCTGGTTGCTCAAACGAGTCTATGAGCTGTGCCTCGATCAAATGTGGCAGAAACCATCCAATTCCACACCCGCGAGACTACCTCTCACAAGGGCCCACAGGTACAATTAGAAGATACGGCGGGACACTTTACGTGGGCCGAGCGACACTTCAATTGCCTGTATGAGCCTGGGAGATCCTGAGAGATCCTTCTAGGTTCGCTTCCAGACGTAGAGTATCGAAATTGATCCTCGCATCGACCTCCGTCGATCGCTATCGAGAAGGGATCGATGCGCACTCATAATTACCCTAAAGTGGGGCAAATACTCTAAGTATGTACCCCCGCGACTCTGATCACGGCCTGTGCCTGGAGTAGGGATATCCCTTACCGCTGAGATAGATAAATACACAGGGTGTACCATTAATTATGTAACCCGCACGGTTACAACCTCGATAGTAAAACCACAAAAAAAGTTCTCGTAACCAATTTCAAATCACTGCTCATCAATAATATAATTACCCCAATCAGGTCCCTAATAAACCCGTCACAACGAATCGTTTTGTCCAATGTTTCCCCTACCATACCGCATGACTACATCGAAAAAATACTAATGAACTATAACATCAAGCTGACCTCAAAACTATCTTTCCTTAGAGCTGGATTACAAAATCCCGGCTTCTCCCACATAATGAGCTTCAAAAGACAAATTTTCATAAACCCTGACGATGTCCATAAACTCCCTGAATCGTTTCTAATTACATATGATGATACACAGTACAGAATTTTTGTATCCTCTGACAAAGTTACCTGTTTTTTGTGCAAAAAAAGAAGGTCACATCGCAAATCAATGCAATTCATAAACACAGTCATCAATATCAAACCCAATGGTCCACAAGGGAACCAGAGATAATCTAACATTAAACGAAACAGAACGACAATTATCAACAACTTCCAGTATAACATAAACTCTACAAATGAAAACCCAACCACACCAGAAAAGGAAGAGTCAGGAAAGAATCCCAATGCTAACATTTCCACTAATCCACCTACGGCTAGCTTCGGTACAAACAATAACACTATACTTGACCTTGTCAACCCCCAAATACAGTTAAAAAAGAGACCATTATTAGTTACCTCAGAAGAAGACCTACAGCCAGCGAACAAGCACATTACAGCTACCTCAAAGCCATGTGTCAACGACTCAAGTCCAAATGATAAATCTACACCCACTGTTATGAAAAAGAAACCCAAACGCAGCCAGTCACTATCAAGAATCATCGAACAAATGGATGACATCCTAAAACTAGTAAAAACAGCACTGGACGACCCCACAAATCATCTTATCCTGAGCTATTCCCAACTGAAAAGTTTTCTGGAGAATGCTATTGGCACAGAAAACCCAAACACTATCGCC
Organism: Megachile willughbiella; assembly: GCA_945859595.2. Lineage (NCBI taxonomy): Eukaryota > Metazoa > Arthropoda > Insecta > Hymenoptera > Megachilidae > Megachile > Megachile willughbiella. Next base: position 4,667,587 of record OX243798.1, read on the forward strand.
AATGACTACACTTCTGACACGAAAGCCTTAATACATATGCTCAACTTAATTTACCCTCTACTGCAAGACCAAAGAATGAAAAATAGATTGCACCGCTTAATTAAAAAACTAGAAACAGACTTCACAACAACAGTCTCTCTACAAACCATCCTCTCAAAAGAGGGGAATTCATCCTCCTTAGATCCAAATTCCTCGTAATCCGACGCAACTCAGCTTACTTACAGTATGTCACTGCACATTATCCAATGGAACCTCGAGCACCTTCAATTAGTAGTCGAAGAATTCCAGCCACAAATAATTTGCCTACAGAAAATTAATTTCAAAAATCAAAATTCAGGCAAAGTCAAAAACTCCAAAACCTACTTCAAAAATCGCAATACTGCTCATGCAAGCGGAGGAGTCGCCACTTTTGTCAGAAATAACATTCACAGTCAAGAAATTACTGTCACATCCAATCTAGAAGTTGTCATCATTAAAGTAACTTGTCCTAAAGACCTGTACAGTCTTACTGTAGAATTTAAATTTAGATGAATTTGAACTCACCCAATCAACTAACCAAATTCCAAAACCATTCATATTACTCGGTGATTTTAATAGCCACAATATCCTCCGGGGAAAATTCCTACGGACCCTAACAGCTATCGACCGATCGCTCTAACAAACACAACGTGTAAATTAATGAAAAAAATTATAAACTACAGACGTTGATGGCACTTAGTATCAAGTCACCTTATCATTAAATACCAAAGTGGCTTTTGACAATATCATTCAACATACGACTACCTAGTAAACCTGGAATCTAATGTATGCGACGCCTTTGCTAATGACCAGTATACAACAGCTGCATGTTTAGATATAGAAAAGGCTTATGACATGGTCTGAAGGAACCGAATCCTAAGAATTCTCAAAAAATTCGAGCTTAGTGGAAACATTTTTAATTTCGTCAGTAACTTCCTATCTATAAGAACCATCCAAGTTAGAGTCAATAATATTACATCCACCATAAAAATCCTAGAAAACGGAGTTACCTCAATGTTCCGTTTTGAGTGTAACCCCATTCTTAATTGCTATAAATGACATACTGGACAACGTATTAAACCCGATCAAAGGATTTCTATTTGCCGACGACCTAATTTTATTATGTAAAGGGAGGAACCTCCATACCATCCAGATCCAACTACAAGAAGCATTAGATAGATTGCAGAAATGGGCACTGACCTCAGGATTTAAATTTTCTAGCATCAAATCTAAAGTAATCACCTTTAGCAGAAAGAAACAACATAAGAACATAAAACTATCTTTCAACAGTCAGGTAATTAAGGAAACAACTTCTATCAAGCTGCTAGGATTAACATTCGGCTCCCGGTTTACGTGGACGCCTCATATCAACCAACTCAAAACAGCAACCAACGACTAAATATACTTAAAACAATAGCCGCAAACAACTGAGAGCCGACCTTAAGACCCTACTCCTTACATATAAGGCAATAGTGAGATCAAAACTGGATTATGGATCAATCATTTATAACTTAGCCAGTACCAACGTCCTAAAGAAACTAGACCCTGTACACAACAACGCTCTCAGATTAGCTGTGGGCGCCTTCCGCTCTAGCCCAATCAACGGCTTAACGAAGCTTCAGAACCTCCGCTACGAATCAGAAGAAAATACCTAAGTATCAAATTTGCAGTTAAAATTGCCTCCCATCCACAGAACCCCGTCTTCTAAAACGTATTCAGGCACATTAACCTAAACCACTTACAGTCAAGAAAAAGAACGCCCCTCCCATTCTACAACAGAGTTAGTAACTATCTGAAGGAACTTGACATGGAAATTCAGCAAATACCGAGTACCCCTCCGTGGACCATCCCAAGAATTAGCACTAATACCTCATTACTCAACTAGAGCCAAAAGAAATCCGACCCAGTCGTGCTAAAATTATGTTCCAAGAATTAGAAGCGGAACTCGTAAACTACGTACGCATATACACAGACGGGTTCAAGACACCAAATGGTACCGGATATGCAATAGTCAGGAACCAATCAACCGAAAAAGTCTAACTCCATCACAAAACACCTATCTTTTTATGCGAATTTCGAGCATTAAAACACGCCATCAAATCCACTTTAATCGACCAAAACAAAAATTTTGCAATTTTCTGTGACTCCACCAGTGCCATCTTCGCAATACAGAAGCTATGGACAAATGACCCTGTTATTCAAGAATGCCAAGAAGCCTACACCAGGTCAAATGAAAAGAACAACTCGATGACAATAATATGGACTCCCTCCCACATTGGTATATTAGGAAATGAAAAAGCGGACCAAGCAGCCAAAGAAGCAGCTAAATTCAACAACCCTGGACCATTACGACAACAGTTTATCCCTGGAATCTGCGCTCTCCATTCTCAAGGAAAAAATGAAAGATAGTTGGAATAAAGAATGGAACTCTTCAACCAAACCCCGCATAAAATCAATCAAAAATGACTTCTTCCAAAAATCTGTCACCTGGTCCCGACCCACATTAGACCAAAAGACAATTTCACGGATCATAATAGGCCATACAAAACTGATCCACCAATAGCTCCTCTACAAAGAAGATCCCCCAACATGCGAAGTATGCAAAGATCACCTAACAATAGAACACATCATCAGTCACTGCAAGAAATATACTACAAACAGACTACGGTTCAATATAAGACCATCGCTGAAGAACAACCTGAAAGACGGCAAATTGACTCAAAACATGCTGCAGTACCTCAAAGTATCTAAACTGTACAACAAGCTGTGAACACACTCTGAGTCGCTAATAACCCATCAGCCGTTGATGCGACTATAAATAAATAAATGAAACAAAAAAAATGAGTATATTTTTATTAACAAATGCATCACAAGGTATAAAAACATAAAAAATAATAATAATTCGATTCAATTTGTTGTTACAGAGTAGGACTAAATAGTCCCACTATGCCACATGGGTACCCATGCAGCTATTGCAATATTTTGAGGTGGATCTAAAAATATCCTGCCATGCATTTCCGTCTATCAAAAAGGTGGGACATATTTAATCCTATCGTGCCTCAAAGAGTTAAACGTATGATTTTATCGACAAGATCATCAGACAGATTTTAATTATTATTATAATGTTAAGACAGACAACGAATTTTGGATATGGCGATTATTGATGGACGGGTGAATTCAAATTAAACTCGAAATTCAATTGTGGTGAACATATGAGATTTCAACAATTATATGCGTTATGTGTAGGAGACAATATTAAGGCAAGAGGATAAGGTACATATATCGTGTAGTGTTAATAGCCACCAACTATTGTTCCAAAAAAGATAACGAAATTTTGTTATAATTATAGAAGGGATTTCACCATAGTAATAAAAGAGAGAAAACATTACGTTCGGTTTAAATCGCGTGGAATGTATAAGTAATTTCAACAGGGAATTCTCGATTAAGGATCACAAGGACGATCATTAACCTAACATATATAGTCTGACAAATACGTACCACTCTGTGCAATACTCTTAATATCGTTACATGCTAGCATTTTTTATAGGCACGTGTCTCGTGCATCGCGTCTTGGCCGCATGCAATCCCTCACTTGCAAGGAACTCATTAACGTTGCCGGATTAGCCACCGAGTGAACCAGCGAGTGAACACTCTAAGGAATTAAAAATCTGTTCAACGAGAGAAAATTCAACTGCATGTATATTACATTGCTGAATAAATTATTCGTATAAACGGTAGAGTAGTACTTATTTACTTAAGAAATGTCTTTGCTTTATACTTTCATGGAACACTGAGTTCTTCTTCTTTTAAGAAAAGTCCTCGCTTCGTATTTTCATGGAACACTGAGTTCTTCTTCTCTTAAGACATGTTTTGGCTTTATATTTTCATGGGAGACTGGGTTTTTCTTTACGTAAGCAAAATTTTTGTAACGTATTTTCATAGGACATAGATTTTTCTTTTCTTGAGAAAAATCTTTGCTTTATGTTTTCATGTCAATATGTTCATCCTCATAAATATGTAATATGCTGTATTTATTAATTAATTCTTAAGTAAATAGCAGTTATAGCTATCAGATATTGAATTTTGTAACTTTTGTTTTTGTTAATTTTCTTTTAAGACATTGTGAATTTTAAACGTGTTAAGTTAATATTGGGATACTACTGCAATGTAAATGTACAATTTTTAGGAACAGCTAATTTATATTTATGAAAATTATTTAGATGTTTGGTAGGTACTTTTTAAATATAGATATCAAGAAGTGAAAGTAATATCGGTGGATTTGCATTATAATTTTTGTGTAAAATATGAAAAATGTGGAAGTTAACGCAAAGCTCAATCAAATTAGAGTATGTCGAAAACATAAATCGATTCAAATATGATAAAAATATAAAAAGAACAAAAGTTATTTACATAACATGATAAGTGATTAACTTTCTTGTTTGTAACATTACGTATCTGCAGATTTTTGAGTTATAGTTGTTTTTGTGTTATCTTAGCTGTTTATCTTGTTTTACAGAAAGTGGTAAAAATATGGTCCTATAATTCGAATATAAGTTTACACAGTAAGCTCGAATATAAACTTACCTAAGAGTACAAATGGCTACATTTGACAAATACAAGAAAATGTAATAGATTCGAGGTAAAGAATTTCTTAAAATTACATCGTGCATAAAATATTGCATTTTAAGTTAAAATTCTATTTCAGAGCATCAGATTTATTTAATGAATATTATATTAGATATGGGTGAAAGTTACAGAATAAAACGAAACAGCTATTTTAGTTCAAAATATTGAACTGTAAAATATATTATAAAAACAACATAAAATAGTAGTAAAGTGTAATTATTGGCATATTTGATATGATGATTGAACTTATGTGTGCAAATAATTAATACAAAATAATTTTTGCTAAAAATGCAAATACAAACTACGAAATCGTTGATAAATGTTAAAAGTACTCAATGTATTTTGATCAATTTAACCAATTATTATAGTCTTGAATTTATAAGAAAATATTAAAAAACAAATGCATATTTGAAACAAATGTTTAACATGTTGTTCCTATGAATTCTTACCAGAATTCATAAGAGTGTAGAAGTTCCAATGATTAGTTCAATACCGAAATTAGTATAGTTTGCCCTACCGTTGCTGCACGCAACTGTTATTAATTTCAAGTACAAAATAGTTTAACTTTGAAACTATCGTAATAAGAAATTTTACAAAAATATCCTGCTCCGATTTTTTCAATTCCGCATATATTATATTACTAAAAAAAACTATGAAATATTTACTTTTTATAGTAGAAAACATTTGGCTTAAAGGGGTAAAATTCAATTTTAAAGATGTAATGACGAACAGAGATAATTGAAAATTTTCAGAGAAATATTGAATTCTTTCGGGTTTCAGAGGGCGAGAAATTTGTTTCTCACGAAAAACCCAATATGGAATTCCAATCTTTCCGACGGTTTTGCTTTATAAAACTAATCTACCTCTATGCTGAATTTTTCTTCTCTATATAAAAAACTTATTTGACACGTATTAAAAAGATAATGACGCTTTAACTTTACAAGCTACATTGTTATAGAAAATTGTATTTCTTTACTTCATTTGCTCCCATAAGTATTATGTATTAAAATGACTGAATTACTAAATTACTAAAATTACTAAAATTACTAAAATTACTAAAATTACTAAAATTACTAAAATTACTAAAATTACTAAAATTACTAAAATTACTAAAATTACTAAAATTACTAAAATTACTAAAATTACTAAAATTACTAAAATTACTAAAATTACTAAAATTACTAAAATTACTAAAATTACTAAAATTACTAAAATTACTAAAATTACTAAAGTTACTAGTATTGACTATTTCATTGATTACTTGCATTTTTCCAATAAAACACGTCATACCGCAAACCTTTATACAATTCTTATTCTTTTTAACAGTAAACCATCCTTAAATCAAAACGACATAAATTGAAAAAATTGGAAATTGTTTACAAAAATATATTTTATCAGCATTAATACCATTGTAATTAATTTGTAGATAATAAGTTTCAAATTAAATTAATATAGTACTTATAATTTGTTAGTAATATTTATTTCAGGACAATTATTTATTCGATACATTTTGAACAAAAATGGTATTCATCGAAGAAATGTTTAAAATATGATAATTTCTTGCAGATCTAAATTTTATATATGTAAAATTATATTATCATTTTCAAAATTCATGTCATTTACATAATTTTACATTACAAAAATATTTATGGATTCTTTATGATCCTTTATGGATTCTTTGTGATCCTGTATGGATTCCCTAAATTTTACATAAAGATATGGACGTATGGATTCTTCATATAAAATTTTAAAATATTCAGAAACTGTGATAAATATTATAACTGCTCGTGGTATAAAAAAATAGTCGCATTTTAATAATTTCTTACATGTGCACAAATAATGCTCAAATAAATGCTACTAACAATGTGTAGTAAATACTTTCTTCAAAATACAAAGTATTCAGAGTACAAAGATTTTTAAAATACAAAGTCATCAAGTTTTTAAATTCGATGGAAAATTACTCCAATTCTTCCTCACATGTCACAGTTTTGATTTAGGGGATGAAAAAAATTGGAAGAATATGGAAAATTAGTGTATTCGATATTTTGATGTCTCAAATCAATTATGCATAATGGTGCTACAAAATACAGTACTAAAATATTTTGTTGACATTTAAAAATTGTATGTATAAGAGTATTTTGAGATATGGCATGTTATATAAAAGTACATACAATCAATAACATGTTACAATTTACATGAAATTTACATGACATGTGATATGTGAAATACATAGCAAATATAAGGATATAAAATAAGTGAGAAGAACATATTATTCTGCAATAATTTAGTTAATGACAATGATGGTTTGTCCGAAATCTGTCTTTGTTGTCTGGTCAACATTCAGCAAGATATTTGAAATACCCAATTTTAGTAACCTTTGACTTCGAATAAATTTTTTCAACGTTCACATTCGCGGCAAAGGATATTTTAGATGAGCTTCTTAATACAGAAATGTTGGTATCCCTAATGTATGTCCTCATATTTCTTGGTATAGCGCGGCACCTAGCGGGAAATCAAAGATCGAATAGATCGAGAAAATATTTCCATACTCGAACGCAATGTATTCTTTTCTTGTTATATTATATGTGTTATTTATATAAAAGATGTCTATTTTCTTCTTCAGCCCAAGATGTACACAAAAATTCAGCTAGATTCGAATTTTTCCGAAGTAAATAGTTTTTCGGTTCATGTTTTTGGACTGCTACATAAAATTAAATAAATATGTATCTAAAATTTGTTGTAGCAACGTAAACTTGTTTTCGAAAAAGTATTTGTTGCTTAACTAGGAGTTCCTGGGAGGAATATTGCCAATAATTTTGAAACTTCTAAACTCGTTAATAATTCGGTAATGGACTAGGGAATATTGAAGACTCTTGCATCCTAGAAAGATTTACGATAAGACCTATGGGTATCATCAACGTAAAAATTATCTCAAAGTCAATATACCCATCTATTATTGGAACATTTCTATAGCCAATCACGGATTGAGGAATTTAATATGAAAGCTTTAGCGATATTGTGTCACTGATATATTCCATTCTTGACTATTAAGTTTATTTCCGAATTACGGAACATTCCTAGACGCAAGTACATACCTTAGTATGAAACTTTCATCCTTGATTATATCGTAACAACATGGTTCTAATCGAATCAATCAGGTCTAAAATCTAATTTCGTCGTTAATTACGACGGTAATTAAGCGATAGATTCATTGTACTTCAAGTTAATAAGATTTAGCCGATTTCATTTAAATGTCAAGTTGCTGAACAGCCTTTAAAGAAGAGTTGAACAAAATACAATCTAATTAGTGATTGCAGACTTATAAGAAAAATTAGGTCAATAATCGATGGGTATTGATTATCGAATAATTAATATATAAAAGAAATAATGGAAGCGTTTGTAAACAAGGAATATAATTACCTTAATAATCATTAATCACAAATTGATTACATTTTTTGTTGTGATTGCTTTAGAATACTAATTTAAAAGTAATTATGATACAAATATTTTTCAGAAAATACATTTTTATTAAGTGAACCGTTTATAATGGAAATAGTCCGTTTTTTTCTTTTTAATTTGCGTTGCTACATTTTTAAATGGTGTAGGAAATTATATTTCTTTAAAAATAGACTAACTCCATTTTGTTAATGGCTTCAATAATGGAATAAACAAATAATTTATTTACATAGTATCGAAACTATGATTTTAATATAAAAGTATAGTTTGATTTTGATATAACCGTCAAATATCCAAATATTTTATCTAAATAGCTTATATGTTTTCAATTTATTTAATGTTATTGTATAAAAGAAAAGTGTCTTCGCTGCAACCGTTTCTAGTAACAAAATGTTGTACGAGAGTAAAATTTTTCTTGTGAGTAAGTACTTCCTCTCTGAAAACTTCATTATTTGTTATAATAGCAAATGTCAATAACAATATTGGCCTTTTCTCATTTAATTAGCAATAGACAAGACAAAATGAAAAATTGGGAATTTGAAATGCTTGAATTTGGAAATATAAAAATTTTCAAATTTTGAGAATTTAAGAATTTGAAAATTCGAATATTTGTGAATGACTTGAAAATATAGAAATTTGGGAATTTGAAAATTTCAGAATTTTAGAAGTTCAAAAATTTAAAGTTAAAAATTAAAAGATTAGAAGATCCAAAACAAGATTTGAATCTCTATATCTGGAAATTGGAGAATTGAGAAATTTCATAATTTCAGAATATGAAAATTTTTGTTTTCATATTTGATTTCCTAAAATGTACGAAAATGATGGCGAACTTTTTTATGTGCACTTACCAAAAGTTTCCAAGTAATATTTATCAAGCTGATAACGACTCATATGGCTTTCAAATTTTTTAATATATTAATTATTGTAAATTTTTGTTTACAAATTGTTGTGAAATTTCAATACTTTGTCATATTTAGATATTTACAAATCGAATTAAATTCATTGGTCTCTTAAAGCATTTAAATAAACAAAATTTTTAGTAAAAGAAAGGATGATACTATGTGTATGTTGTTATTGTGTATTGCATTTAAAATGTTTAATGCACAAAGGATTAATGCATGATGCAAATAATGCATTATTTTCAAAAGTAATTATAGAAATATCGAGCTGAAAATCTTTAAGCTGAACCTCATAAAAAATAGTGTAAAAATGTTTTACTGGTTATTGTCGAATAAAATCGTATTTGTATTTGTTCAAAAATTAACTTTAGATCGAATTTCATGCCATGCAATGTTCTGGGAAAATTTACACTTAATATATGTAGATACTGATACAGCCATATTACTTATGGGATGATCGGATATTACTGTTGTACATTCATATATTACCGATTCCAACAAAATATAAATTAATTATTCATTGAATAATTACAAGCTATTGATTTATGATTACAGATCACAAAAATTATTTATAGTTACTGATTGATTTCGATAACGAGTAATGGATTAATGATTATAATTACCATGATTACCTTCAACAGTCAATTGCATAATCAGAAAGCAATTAATTGTTCCGCAATTCTGTATTGCGTTGTAGCAAAGACCAGCATGGGAGTTGAACTGAAATTTGAATATTACTTTCCTATTTGATTTCAAAATTAGTTATTTTTTATTATTAATCTGTACTACATAATAATTACATTATTATTACTACCCTAAACATTTTAAAGCTGGATACAATATTTTTCCATAAATTATAAATGTCATTTCAAACTATAAAAATATAGTTGAAAACAAAATCGTTAATTTCATTGTAAGTTGTACGTGTGAACAATACAATATTTTATTTGTGACAATAGCTTCTTAAAATAGTACTTTATTTAAAGAATTCTGAAAATATTGAAGTTTATACTTAAGATATTTTATTTATTTTAATTTCCTTTATTCTTTACGATTAAATATTATTTTTCAAATTTCACTGTACATTTAATATTTCTCTACTAGTTCAAGCAGTCTTTTACTGTTTTTATATTCCTTCAGGATATTTTTGCCATGCAATATTTTATTATTTATCAGCATTTGTGAACAGACAGGCTCTATTAAAATAGCGAGTTATCTATCCTCAGTTTCACAGATCAAGCGTCCATATTGAATTCGTTAAAAGTTCTAGAGAATAGTAATTTTATTTTCAATAAAGCGAACTGACTATTCTCACAATATTTATCTATTTTTACTGCATATCCCTTAAAATATTTAATATAAAATAAATATAATAAATTTTAAATATAATTTTAATTTTAATGCAACTGTAAATTCATCTTTCAAATATGACGATCAACTTGTTAACCTTGTTTCGTAGTACATAATGTAACTGTTCGTAAATGGTACTAGTTATTTGAAATTTGACGTCTGAACTTGAAAAATTTTAACTCGGACGCCGTCTTCAGTTCACTATACTTAAATACCTATACAAAGATTATTTATAACGATTTTTAATACAGATACGTCATGTAAACACAAGTAAACATAGTACATATTGCTACAGAAATAAACATATTAATAATTCTTTCATTATACTTTGCTAATAGTAAATATCGTTAAAGGTATAACATCGAGATGGGTCGTAAAGACCCCAAATAAACATGATCGAATTCGTTTAACACTAGATTTACGGAACCCGTCAAAATGACGGGTCATATGCCTTTTAATTTAAATGACAAAACTTATTAAGAAATTTTTGTAAAAATGTATGTCAACTTTCGTCAAGCTAAGGAATCAATGTCTTAGGCAGTTAACATAACATCCCCAATTTATTTATTTTTCTACTTTAGTTCAAATTTAAATATAAGTGACCATAAACGTCCGTAAACCTAGTGTTAAGAATAGTTTCTTCTTCACAAAAGCACGTCGATTAATTGTTCCATATAACATATATTTTTTCAGGATTTTGTACGAATTAAAACATATCAAACATTAAAAGACAAAGAAAATTTACGCCTTTTCATATTGATAATTTAAAGAGCGTATCAAGATGCATTGTTCGAATGCCAATGCAAATCAACTGAAACATGTAATTAAAAATATAGGAGAAATATTAGAAAATGTTTAGACTACAATGTTGAAATATTCATACTTACTGTAATAAAATACGTTTCCGACATAAAATTTCAAATATTTCGTAAAGTATTGACATTTCAATAACCTTGGGTACATTCATACGTAGGATAATACAGAAGATCGATTTATGTAACAAAAGACTAACAACAAAGATTAAAGTGCAATAACACTTAGCCAGTGCATTGGTGGATCTACATAAACAATAAGATCACAAGACGTTTGCACGTATTATATTACGACTTTTTTCTCCATCGTTATTTCTATTTTCATCTGAAAAAGAGCAGTAAACTGTCCCAGTTCGCGGAACTGCCCTCTATGCAGAATAAGTACCATACATAAATAAATCTGACAATAAGTCCGAGTAACGACTGAGTGCCTGAGCTACTTTGAAATATTTTTCTCATAAATCTTGCCCAGTTAATGTTTATTTCAAAATTTAAAACGTGAAATTCGATGATCTCTCTCGAAGGAAAGCTTCTCGAATGCTACTAATATTGCTCATTCACGAGCCGGCGAGCGTCGTAAGAAAACAATGGAAGGACGGAAAATAAGGCTATAAATGCAAAGCAATAATGACGCTGAGCCGGGACTTCCTCCCGAAGCAACGTCGTGGAGGGCGTTTACCGGTTGAAAGACTTTTTGCATTTCATCTTTTGCTGCGATTGCTGAGCTTTTTGTCTGTAAACGCTGCTCGTACCAACGTGCTATCTTTCCCGTACTGCAATCCGCATTGCATTTTTCCGTTCCGTCGACTAGAACCTAGAGGGATACTATAGTTTCTTTTGTCGAGAAGCACTTTATTTCTGCTTCCACTTGATGATGATACATACCGTTTCCAATGTGTTCGAATGTGTAACTTTTTATACTCCATACGGAAACTACTGTGCAAAGTAAGCAGCTTCTACTTACTAGACATTTGTGGCAATTTGGAACTTCGGACTATTTGCAACTTTTGCGAGGTTTGTATATATTGTTCTGGTAAACAATCAATTTAACATGACCGCCACGATGGCCATAAGTGACCAGCACTGTAAATTCATTTAAATTAATTATTTTTTGGAAATGGAAATGAAAGGAACTTTTTAGATCTCTGAATGTCGAGACAATAAGATATACTAACAGATTAAAAGATAAAACTGTAAGAGTAAGTATCCTTGTTCTTAATAACTTGTATTATAGTGTTTGGCAACAATCGTCAGTTTTCACTGTAGCGGTCAACATATTAATATTATAAGTAGAACCTTGATAATATTCATTGAATGAAATATTCCAGTACATGTTCTATTATCGTATTAGTTTCCAAATATAAGATCTTATCTCTTTAACATGTTATGACATGTATGAAAGAAAAGAACGTCGACTATACAGTCATCAAAATACGTTTTTGTCGAAATTTCAAAGAAAACTTCGTGTTATATTTTATTTTATTCTTAAGTATATATTTATAAATAAGTATATGTAGACCCGAAAAAATTACATTTTAAGTACTGTAATAAATAATTCTGGACATATAGATGTGCGTCTTCCTTTTTGTCTATATGCTCCATAAAAAGTTTGGTTAAAATAGATAATTCCCAACTGGAACCTCGCTAAATTTAATGATCAATATTCGAAAAACTTGTTGTATAACAAATTTGAGAATGACTAACAATACGTATGTAACATCTATAAATTTAACAAGAAATCTTAATAGATAACGTAATTATTAGAAAAATGATAAGTAGTTCATTTTAACTCAAGTTGCAATGTCATTTTCTTTTAAGTTCTTTAACACGCCACGGACCTTCCATTTTGTGCTTAATGACAATTTGTACTACGTAAAACGCTACAGTAAAATTACTTTTTTCCTAGAAGTTATTGAGAGTAATAGGAAGCTAGCAGGAGACGAACGAAGTAGATGACTTAAGTCGCTTACGGGAGAATGGAACATTGATACTGTGCAAAGCTGCAGACCGTAGAAGGTAGACTGATACTTTATCGTAAGACGAATTGGATCTCGAAATGAAACGGATCGGGTTTGAGGGAAGGGCGTTGAAGTTAAGTTTAGCTTTCGGTTGCTCCCTGTAAAAATGGGATAAGTAGAAAGTAGATTAAGAGCGCGGAGAAACCGTGTTTCACGGTTTGTTGCAGCTTCGATGGTGGAATAAGAAGGAAATGAAGAGTTCTTGATGCGTCCAACTTCTTCGACCTTCTTTGTCAAGTAATTCCTTTCAGCGATTATTTTCCAAGCTATTATGAATGTTACTAACACTCAAAAATCACTTGAAGAAAATTAACTAGCTTCAGGTGCTTCTAAATAATTGTGCGTTAAAAATGTGTCTCTTAAAGTAGTATTTTTTCTTTATTTTTATTTGTTTGAAACAGTGTTTTAGTATGAAAACACCAATAATTTGTGAAATAAAAATATTTGAATAGTTAAATTGATGATAAAGGTAAACATACATGAACCTAAGAGGTATTTGTTACTAAAATTTAATATTAATAATTACTAATTACAAGAAATTTATTATGGCATACTTTTTAAATAAAGAACGTTTAAATACCCACGAATATCCAAGAAGTAATGGGATACAATGTCAGAAGGATCAATAATTCGTGTAATATGCTTCAAATTTTTATATGAAACATGTAGAACTATAAGTTTTAACATATAAACATCTATAAAAGTACATATCAACATATTAACATATCGCTAACATATCATATTAACATATTTCTATATCCGTAGAAATACATGTGTTTTGAGTATCTTTATTATACCTTTCCCTTCGAAGTTGATACGTACACTGAAAATTTAATTAGTAGTTCTACTATTTTGGCAGCGTACTGTATTTTCTTTCTCTTTTTCGTGACCGTATTGAATACAGATCAATAAGGAATTCATGCCAATAAATCGTCGTTATCGTTTTGTAGAGTACAATGCAACTATCCATCGATTGTCTATCGGTCATAATTCCAGTCGAAGCGCATCAGATCCATTTGGATTTAGCATGTTTCGATCCTAAATGTGTGCGGTCCGAATCGCTGCGGCAAGAAAAGAGGATTACCGGTATCCAGTTAGTCGTTCAAGTGTCACAGGATGAAATTAAATATCGAAAGTGACACATCGTTGGTGTCGTATCCATCCATTATCCTGAACGGTTAAAGCAGCACCGAAATCGATGTCGTTTTCACTATATAATCAAAGCAAACCCCTGATAACATATATAATGATGTAAAACGGACACAAGGCGGTCGCTTTATTCCATTATCCTTCAAAGCAGGAGTAATGACTCCATCTCCCACCTCTACCCCATCATTACGAAGTAAATTGCTTGTTTTATATGCAAATCTCTTTACTCTCTTTATCATGCTGGAAATTATAGCCACGTGACAAACACGCTGCCGTGACACCCTATGGCGAGACACAGGGAAAGCTAAACATCGGAGGGTATATCGAATATGCTTTTACACGCGTTCGTGTCCGCTGAAATTTATATCGGGAGAAACAAACTTCTCCATATCGAGTAGCAGAGAGTCATCAAAGAGTAGAGGTTTTATTAGACTTGTCCCAATTGCTTTTAAATATTGACTGCATATGGAGGGTGTTTACCCTGTACGCGACTTTTTCGTAGACACATTTTATTTGAACAATGATATCTAAACACCAGGGAAATTTAAAAAAAAACTGTATTATAACGAATATAATTTTATTTAAAATATGTCGTCATTTGTGTGCAGTATAAGAATAACATTTTCTGAGAATACATTTTTAAATATGCTATCTTTAATTCACTTGCATTCTCTAAAAGTGGAGAACATTATTTTAAATTTTCTTAAAAATATGGAAAATTTGAAATGCACATGGTATCAATTACTTTTAAAATAATGTATATAATTTATCATATTATTTTAAACATAAAACCTAACAATTTTTAACGTAAAAGGAAAGCTCAAATGTACTTTTCATCAATAGCTTGTACGCAATAATTGGAGAGACGAACATGAAAAGGCTGCAAGCGTCATTTTTAAGAAAGTTGTTTATTGTTTATGAAAACATTGTTATAAACATTTTTTGTTTCTTCGTAGTTAATAAACAACAAATTTTAATATATTTTGTCGAGATTCATTTTTAGTATATTTCATATTTTTGTGGCATTTTATTTGTTTCGTATTAACGTTATATTAAAAGTTATGTAATTTATAATTTTTGAGTAACATTACATTTTCTGCCATATTTATCAATATACCTCATTTTTGAATGCGACTGTCACGATACAATTTTGAATGAGACTGTTCCGTAGACAAGGCGTAAGCTGCTTAGAAGCCAATCTAATCAATTCTGCTCTTAATCAATTTCTCATCAATGTTATATGGCTACGTTACTAGCATTCAGTTCAAATATCAACTTATTTCATTAGCTCTTTTCCTTAACCTACAAGATGTCTGAGTTATTGACTTCAAAACTTTATTACGATATTCTATTCGTAAAAATAAAAAACGAATTTTATATGAACATAGAATTTCAAACATATTATTAAAAAGTTGTAATAAACTACGGAATGACAATGCTTTGTTATTCGGTATTACATATGTTCTATTCCGGTTTTTCCCCACAATTTTACTAGCATATTCTATAAATGAAAGTAAAGAAAAATGTTCATGTAAACATAGGCTTTTTACTGCATTATCAAAAGTTATTAAAAATAATTTGAAAATTGACAGTTATTCGTATGTAGTAATGAAGGAGAAAATCATCAATTAATATTTCGTATATTCCTTACAATTTTTTAATAAAATATTAAACAAATCTATGTTTAAATAACAACTTTAATCTTTTTCATTTATAGAACATACTGATAATATTTTACGTACAAAATTGAAATACATTGTACTGTTATTGTAACTGTTTAATAAATTGTTTAAAACTCTATGTTAATGTAACTTCTATGTCTTATTTTTATAAAAAACTGAGACACCCTATATATATTCTCGTCATTTGAATTAAACAATGAACATGTTTAAAAGAACATAACCAATTTCGTAATTTCTTTTCTTGGTATATCTATAACAACGCGAAAAAAAGGACATAGTGACAACGAAAAAAGAAAATACTATTACAAGCATTTAAGGATTAATTAAAATAACGGTATATTAAATATATAATAAGAATTACAAAATTACATTAACATAATTTTTTTTTTTTCGAAAAAAATTGGACGTCTATTATATCATTGAATTCTTATACGAAACGTTTCGCTCTATATATTATATTTTTAAGTTATACACGTGAAGTGGTATTCTCATTTAACTTCGAGGTTAGTTCCGAAATGTTAAAAGACGATTAGGCACAAATGAGGTATACTATTACTGTTATTATCACGAACAATTCTACAAACTCTCGAAGTTTCAGAGTATTATTAGTTGCTAATAGATAGAGTATTTGTGTTTAAAAGTTTGTGGCAAAAATATGTATCAACTGCTCGAATAGCTTAATGTTTAGAATTCGTTAACCAATTTCTTAGCTATTTTATCTGTATATAATTTTCATAAATACAATTACTCTCATGCTGGACGTTACATTCGTACTGAACTTTCTTTGATATTTAATAATTTGCGATTTGTGCATTCTAACGACAGCTACAAATGTCAGACTAGCTAAACTTCGGACAGTAACCATTTGGGTTTTAAAGTTTGGGGAGAGAATATTCGCCCACCGCCTGGACAGCTTAATGGTTAGAGCAGTCGCCCGGCAAACGGAAGTTCCGGCTTCGAATCCCGATTCAGCAATCCGATCGGCCGAATATTTTTCTCTCTACATCTTATTATTGGTAACATCTGCACTGCAGTCGCAGAGAAAACGGATGGTAGAAAATAACATTTTGTCATTATCGAAATTCACAGAACGGCAATGTTCAACTTTTTAAAACAATAGTCGATTATACATTTTCTGTTAATTTTAGTCTTCCAAATGAGACACAAATGAGGCATATTTTATCGATAATTGAGTATCGATTATTAAAACTGCAGTTGTTTTCTGATTGAACTGTTCAGCAAATTATAATTTCTGTTTTTAAAATCCGCGCACATTCAATAGTCCTTCCTTATAGATTTTATGCGCTGAATTTGATTCTGAAACTTGTTTTTCAATGGTGGTTCTAATTAGTAAGAATCTTGAATTTGGAAAAGATATTCAATTTTGAAATTTAGCGCTTTTTAATCGGTATTAAACCGGTAGTAAATTTATTCAGTTGCTATTAGCATGAAATTATACTATGCATTAGAAAACTAGAAATCGATGAATAGCAGGGCATGTACCTTTCATCAGCACACTTTCCTTCCTAAGCGAAGTTTTTTCGGGTTCAAATGCCCTAAACAACGACCATGCTAACGGGGGTGTCCTCTGGACAAATTTATGTCGTTGAAGACATTCTTGTACTGACTTTTGCCGTGAGAAGACAAAATAAGAAAACCTAAGACTTTTTAAGTGTGGCTGCAGTTTAGTATCAATTTTGAGTAATACCAGGCAAGAGATGCGAATAGGAAGTTTACTACTAGAGAAATCTATCGGTGCAAATCCAACATGTCAGTACTTGAGCTGATCTAGAAGTTGCAATCGTGACTGTTTATTATTTCATTATTCAATTTGTGGGAACTCTATGTTTATAATATACAGAGTGGTTCATCTGAACCACATATCTCCTTCGATTATGAAGATACATATAACATTTTGAAAACAGTTTGAATCATATAACATAAATACACACTCTAATGAATATTTTTATTGCAACCTTACGTTTTCTAGGATTTTTAATGTCACTGAAGTTATACTATGTATAAGTATACAGTGGATAACAAAAATAACAACAACCTAACCAAAAGTAAATAAACCCTCTACAGTTTGCAGCAAAAACCATTTGTATCGAAACGAATACATAACTTCTTAAAACAATGTATATATCTGCTTAAATTGCAGGAAATAAGCTACATAACTATGGTGATAAAATCTTCATTAATTAATGATCTACTAGCAGTGTACACTTGCTACACGAGTAAAGTGAGTTCATTGTTTTTTATTTTTTTTTTTTACTGTTTTTGTTATCGTTATTACTATAAAACGTTTTTCTCGTTAATAATAAGTGTCTTAACAAAATGAAAGAGGAAAAAGTTTTACTATTCTTTATTGCCGATATAATAGTGTGTGCACTTTTTTTATATTTGCAATATTTTTGGAGGAACGAAAATGACCCACAATTTTTTAAATGGAACTATATAGTTTTTCTTAGATAAATCGATTCTCTGAAATATTCTGAATAAAAAAGTATTAGGGTATAATGGTAAAAAAAAACGATAATTTCTAAGATATTTTAAGTTTCTTTTTTAACATAGTATGCCATCTTTGACATCACCTTGTTCATCAGTGATAGTGGATATCAAATAAATAACACAAACTTGCACACTTGTGGCCATAGACGAACATTTTGATACCATATGTGTAGGGCTGCACCTTGCCATCTTCTCACATAATTGCTGGAAACGGCAAAGCCGTTTTATATAAAGATTCGTAGAAGACAAAGTGTAAATTACGCAATAAATATATATTCCAAACGTAAGTAAATATTAACTTACATTGATCGATAACTTGTATTCATCTGATTCTATTGCAAATAAAACAATTGAAATAACATTAAAATCTATGTATACGAGCTTTGTAAGGGTTTAATTTAAGGGCGAGTTTCGCGCGGTTTACAAGAAGTGAAAGGCAGCAGCGTGCGCATGCGCGATGGCGAAAATCTGGGCTCGGCCGAATATAAATACGCGTACGTGGGTTTGTAGCGACAGATTCAGTTTTTGGTTAACTCAGACAACACCCCGAGGTAGGATCAGCTTACGTTGAATTTCAAGGAACTTGGAACGGTTTCGTTGAACACAGCCAAAAGTACTCTCAAATTTCGTTCGTTTAAAGCGTTGCATAACAATCATCAAATACTCAGAACTCGCTCTAGGCTTCCTATGCAGGGACCTGGTCTCCGAACTTTGTTATTTTGTTTGCTATTGTATGCAGGGTTCTTGTAACAATTACTAAACGAAACGTTGAAACGAGTGCTTCAACGATTTGTATATCATTCTATTATATCACATTACTGTTTCTAATCAAATCCTTGGAATGAACCTTTCAACGAAATATTTCCGAGAATGCATTTAGATGGATCACTCTGTACAGAATGTTTAATAAACATTGTTAAAAAGGAAAATCTGAAAATTGAAATAAAACTATTTGAACCTTGACCTCGAGAGGAGTTAAACAATATTTATGGACGAAATAAAATAATTTTTAATAGTTTTGAAATATTCTCAATATTTTTCTATACATAAATACATTATGTATTTTATAATTGATATGAAATTATGTGTTTCATGTTTTCCAATTGGAGAACCAGGCTTTTAGACTCCTTCTAAACACTTAAATCGTAATTAGTTCGTATTTATCAAATATCATATGATTATGCGAAGAGAGTTTCGAAAAATATTATACTCCACAACGAAGTTTGTCCTAAGCAAGAGCAGGTGTTCAGTTCTCACCACATATTGAATACCAGAAGCTAAATTTCACACCTTCGCAAGATTATGCAGGATGTGCCCGAGGGTAGTTCCTGTCTATAGCACCTAATGCACTGGTATTTTGCACAAATCTATGCCTAACCTTAACCGTAACCCAAATCGTAGCTTTTGAACGGGAGACTTCTGGCACCTCTGATCCACTGGATTCCTTTAGTAAAAAGGCTTCCATTAATATACTACATGGTCTGTCCAGAAAGTAATGCAATTTATTCATTTCCTCCATTTTTCCTGGTCCGAACATGTTCGGACTTGTTGGAATATGTGGAAGGGACTCTTATCGTCATATCTTTGCAACCTCAACCTGATCCGCGTTCCGAAATCGTCAGAATCGTAGTAAACGTAAACCTATTATTTGTGCCCGTGTCACGACGCGTAATGGAGAAAATCTATCGAACGACGTTATGCGATTAAATTTTGCGCTAAGCTAAATAAAAGCCTCGCCGAAACCAACCAAAGGATTAAGGCGGCATACGGGGACTCTGCTTTTTCCTATTCTCAAGTTTCCAGATGGTTAAATTTGTTCAAAAACGGTCGGGAAAACGTGGAGGATGACTTCTGCTCTGGACGGTCGACAAGCACCACTATTGACGAAAATGTTTCCCGTGTTCATGAATTTCTTAAGAGTGATCGACGACTGAGTGTTCGAATGATCGCAGAGACTCTCAACATATCGAAAACAACTGTGCACAACATTGTACTCCAAAAGAGATCGCCACTACGTGGCAGCTGCACCACGACAACGCTCCCAGCAATACCGCTCTGCGCGTTCAAGAATTTCTAGCCAAGCACAGCTTGGCACAACGATACCACAGTTCCCTTACAGTCCTGACATGGCTCCAGCAGATTTTTTTCTGTTCCCGAAGATCAAGTCTGCCCTCAAAGCATTCCATTTTGGAACCATAGAAGCGATTCAAACCGCCGTGACGGAGGCATTAAGCGAGGTCCCCATTAACGCCTTCCAGGATTCGTACCGTGCATGGAAAAGTCGCTGGCAAAAATGTGTTGAAGCCTAAGGGAAGTACTTTGAAGAATTTTAAAGATTTATATCAATAACACAAATACATTTTTTTTTACGTACCTAATTGCATTACTTTCTGGACAGACCATGTATACTGTCTGGTGGACGTTGTCCTAAATTCTAAATATTAAACTTCAGCTTGTAATAAATTTGACGACTTTAAAATATCTAAATCTGTATGTTTTCAAGTTTTCGAAATTTTTAATTTTGTTGTTTTCAAACCTTTATATTTTCAAATTTCCAAATCTCCACATTAACAAATTTTCTGATTTCTTTAATTTGCAAATTTGTAATTTTCTGAATTGCTCAACTTTTTAAATTCTTAATCCACGAAAGTCATAATAGATCTCTAAACCGAAAATCCCTAAATCCCTAGAATCACAAATTCCTAGGTCTTCAAATTTCTGGGGCTGATGATCACAGCAGTCGACGCCCATAATTCCATACAATCAATCAATCAAATTTTTAAACCACCAAAATTTAAAAATTATGCGCCTAAATATTCAAGCTTCCAAATTCTTAGACCACCATATTCTACAGATTCCTAAATTAAGCCCCCAAATCTCAAAGTCCTCAAATTCCTACGCACCCAAATCAACCTATTCCCAAATTTTCAAATCCCAAAAATCCCTAAAAAACATCGAGTGGGTGGCTTTTCTCCTTTCTTTGCCATAGTTTCCTTATGAAAGCCAACTTTGCCCTTAACCCGTTGTCCTACAGTAACGTGTCACACGTGACGCACACTATGGTTCGAATGTGATAAACTAGACTCGTATTTTCACTGCAATTGAATTTCAGGATCAATTCTGATTATAATCTGTGTGATCAAAGATTGCTGAATGTATACTGTACCTAACATTTTAACTTTCTACGATTGTTTTTACACTGTATGAGCAATTAGTTAGCTGTGAATGACGCAACTGTCCAGATAATCGTAGGTTAAGGGGTTAATTATATAATTTTATTCGAAACCTTTTTCTTAATTTCTTGCGTCATTCAGAATTTTATGTATGAATTGTAAACGCAGAGTTGGGTTAAACTTATTTTATTTTGAAATTGATCTTCACATTTTTAAAATGTATTTAATCAGTTAACTGCGTTCAATCTGTACGCCCGTGAATATCAAAATTTATTTCGGAACGATTGATGTGTATACTTGTTGTGTCAAATAAAAAATTACGTAAAATTTGTAGCAGTAATATTTACTCTTCATTCGACGTGTGTACTTGTCATTGCTTGATTTTAACACGAGATTTACCAACCAGTCAAAATGACTAGTTTCAGGTTTCACATGTTATATCACAAAATTTTATTGCAGAACTTCTGTCGAAATGCCCGTCATATTTTACTGAGATGAAAATGGTTATAAATATTGGTTGATTCTTCAGTATTTACTTATTTATTTTTCCACCTTATTTTCAATTTAAAAATAATTGTATATTTCACGCCAAAATAAAAACTAAAATTTAACATACAAAGGGAAAGAAAAAGCGCCAGCTTTGACAAGAGAAAACTTGTAATTTATCATAGGGAGAAAGGTAAAATTTATAGAGAAATAGTACAATTATTAGTAATGTAAAGCCAAAAAATCCAAAATCTACTTCATTAAAGAATAGAAAAAAAAAATTACTAAAAAGTAATTTTAAAACTGAAAGAATACAAGCATTCTATTTCTTCAAAATATTTGAAAAGAATTATTTGTAATGTGCCAAAACAATTACATGAGGTTATTAAACAAAAATAGTTTGCAACAAAATGTGGAAATTGTAGTTTTTCTATATGGCCAAACATTAATCTGTCGAGAAAATATGATAGCCTGTTGTTTAGAATGTATTACACGCCAAAATGTTATAGTTGAAATTGTTTGTATATTTTCAATCTACAATAAATGATTCACGTTTTTTTATAATAAGCAGTATTGTATATAAATCATTCTTGTTAGTATATTCCAACAAATACAGAATTACTTCAGTCTCCGAATATTAGTATAACTGTAAATTTACTAAGACAGTTCAGAATAGTAAATATTATGATTCACGATCATACTTACTCGTCATTCTTTTCCAGCTTTCAAAGTCACTGTCCATTTTTTAACCTAACTGTATATGTGTATTTTAGTATTATTGTATCTGATGGAAAATCGATTTCAGATATGTATGACGCATTGATAGTTGTTAAGGCCTGACATAGATTTTAACTGTATATATTTAGCTGAGCCTTAGATTTGTAAATTTATAGTATTTAGCTCTCCGTACAATTTATAATCGGTCCCTTCGAGAATTTGAAAACCGTTCCGTGGTAGCAGTAAACTCATGAAGCCATAAAGACCCGCGATTCTTACTGTAGCTTTTTTCGTTCATTGCTCACATTTGGGTACCAACATTTTCGACTTTCTAGTCCGTTATTTCTAGCATGTTTTACCACGGTCAGCGCGCCTCTTGACTTCATTGCTTGCCACGGTCAAGGGTCAAATTAGTTAGATTTGGTGAGTAGGAAAAACCCAAGAAGGGCGGAAACCTTCCACCTTCCTTCCATAGATGTCATATTTTTGAACGTATCAGAACACTCCTCCCCCGGCAGGAACGTCTATGCCGAAGTTACATCGGCCATCGCATTAGATACTTCCGTCAGAAATCAAATAGAAATCAAATAGAACTCAAATAGAAATCAATAGAACACCTTAGAAAAATAGATAAATACACTTAGAAACCTTAGCTACTCGTCGAACACTTAGTAAAAAATATATTTAAAATATAGAACTTACACAGAAAACACATAGAAACACAAGTCGCGTGCTCAGCTATTATGATCGGTTGTTTTATATCAATGGTCCCAAAGCAATACGAGAAGACTTCGTACACGACTTAATAATTCTGTTCATACCTCGGAAAGTATATCAATAGCCACTCGTGGTCAATGATGCATATTTAGTTGTGCTAGATTTAACTCTGAAGTGATATGAGTGTGATCCGACTTGCCTACCTGAAACGGGTGTACCCGCGTCCTTTCCAGCTTGTAGTAATGTCAATTTTCGAGGCTCCATCATTCTGAAGGGCTCATTTTAAAGGGGAAGTTTCAAAGAATATAAACATATTTTTTTTCAAATTTTAACCTTTTACGCCCCTCATTGAGAAAAACGCAAAAAAAGAATTTGTTTAAAATTTTCGACAATTTATAACAAATTGACAAAGTTAAAAAAAATATTTTAAAATAGCCCAATCCTTCTTGAATAAAACAAAAAAAATTTAGCTAAATCGGTTGAGTAGTTTCTGAGAAAAAAATTCGTAAGTGAAGCCTATTTTCGCAAAAATGGGCAAAAATTGCTAACTTTGAAGGCTTGTTATTCCTTAACAAATTCGAAACCGGCAAAATGATGACTTAAACCCCACCTAATTTCACATGGACTACAACATATTTCGACTAGAGCAAAATCGCAGATAGTGACTTCCAAAAGTGATCGATTTGGCGTGGAATGACCCTATAGTTTTTCGTTGGCACAAGCGTGCAGGACACCTACAAAGCTCAAGCACCTTCGAGGTAATCACGAGCAGTTAACAATAGTGAAATAACCTGGAATGAAAACGTCGTGACAGTTAGAAAAAAATTGAGAAATTGAACAGTACTTCACTACCGTCCATAATGTTTAATTTGTTCGTCTTCGTGCACATTTTGTTACATTTCGAACGTGAACAGTGCATGAGTGTGAAATATATCCTTGCGTGTGTTCTGTTTTAATAAAAACTACGTTGTAAATTCAACACGCATATTAAGAGATTAGCTGTACGATGAAGTATAATTTTAATGCACGTAAGTGTTCATGCATGTCGTTTCCGACGTCGTATCAGAATTTCTTTTAGCATTACTTTTTACGTCAAACTTCATGAATTAATGTTTTAATCGTAGTGAAAGTCTTTCAGTAAATGGCAAAACGTTGAAAAGTAAATTTTCCAGGTCTACAATGGGAAGATTAGGCAGATTGTCTAAACTTCTCATTTTCGAAACTTGTCTGTTCAGAATGTTTTTATTTTGCAAGCACATGGTGTTAGAAAGTTTTCTTCCATCTATTAAGATTAATAAAAGACGACTTTTCAAAGTTTCAAAAATTGACCGGTTGCCTAACCACTTTCAGTACATCGATGGAATTTTCTGCAGATTTTCCAAAATTTGTGTTTTTCAATATAATTCTGTTCACACGTGAATAACAGAGTCTTCTTATAAGCGAGTGCTGAAGATGAATGAGGATTTCAGAACAATAACTGCTAGGTAACGTAGTAAGATGAATTACATTTCTGTAAGTTCGCGAAGTACAAAGTTCAGTAAATGCAAATGTTATGCTTCTATTGTTAACATTTTGATTATCATAATGAAAACAGGCGTGATCAATAACATACATTAAGGTACTAACTATAGTGTGCAAAAAACTTAAACTCCTTTCGTAATTTACTATCCCGAATAAACAATTTTTGTACAATTTTGTTCCCTAATGATGAATATTCTGTCGTCATCTCTCCGGCTTTTGAATAATTTAATATAAAACGAAAATGGTAAAATTTTTAAATTTAAGGGTTTGTGGCTTTATGTGCTTTAATTCTAAAAGTATACAAGTTTTGTTTATGGAAAATGATTCTCTAGAATTTTACAAATAAAATGACATGCTTATATTTTTATAGCATTATAAACATTTAGGTATATGTAAATAATGTTTATATTTTGGTCATTATTTCTCTTTTACAGTTTCTAGTTTATTTTGAGAAACAAGGGCCTGGGATAAAATTTAGTTACAGAGTATGATACAATAGGACTTTTTCAAATAAAAACCATTAGAAACAGGTACAAATTAAATTTTTTTTCAATTCAGATACTATAGTTCAGTAGATTCATTATACATGTTTCGTATCTGAATCCCCACTACAGAACTTAGGATGTCAACCTTGATAACACGTAAAAAAATTATTCAAATCAATGATCTGTTTTTGTGAAATGTTTACACTAAAGTATAATCAGAAGCAAAGTCTTCATTACAGAAAATATGACAATTAAGGAAAAAAAAAGAAAGAAGGAAAAAAGAAAGATGTTGATTTTAATTGGTATATTTGGTATGTAACTATATTTGTATATTGCAATATAACTTTTGAAAATTTGGGAATTTGAGAATGTAGGTATTTAAAAATTTTTTAAGTTGGAAATTAAAGTTTGAGAATTTCGAAACTTGGTAATTTGAGAACTTGAGAAATTAAAAGAGTTAAGAATTTCAAAATATAGGAACATGGGAATTTGAAAATTTGCTAATTCTTTGAGAGTTTGGAAATTTAGAAATTTAATATTTGAGAATGTTTAGATTTTTAATTTGTGAATTTGGAAATTTAGAAATTTGAGGACTTGAGAATTTAAGAGTTTGTGAAGTGGAGAATTTATTTTTGGAAATAAATTTAAGAATTTAGGAATTTAGGAATTTAGAAATTCAAGAATTTAGGAATTTAGAAATTTAGAAATTTAGAAATTCGGGAATTTGGAATTTTGGAAATTCCGGAATTTGATAACTTAAAAATTTGGAAATACCGAAATTTAAAAATTGATAATATTGCACATTTGGAGACTGACAAACTTCGTAATTCGTACAATTAAAAGCTAGATAGTTAAAGAATTCGAAATTTAAAAATATCATAACTTTTGAATTGAAATATTGTCAAATATTTTTCTTATTCGCAAAGGCTACGTCATGATGTCATAACGTCATACAAAAGTAAACGATGCAATTTAAGTATAGTGTTAAATATTTGTTACGGATAGAATCGACTTTACGAGGAAATATCAGAGCATAAAGTGGTAACCCAAAAATACACAGATGATCGGGTGTAATTAGAAGGGTTTTCGGGGGCAGCTGATCAAAAGCAGCAGGTATGGGAGCCATACCTCGAAGCCCTACGTGCACAGGGAAACCTGTGGCCGTATTCGTCGAACATCATGAGTGTTTCGGCATGAAGAACATCACCATAGCACCGGGGGTACGGAAACCGCCCGGGAGGGGTGATGCTTACCATAGCACCGAGAGCCACACTGCTCGGGAGAGGTAAGAACCCGGGCGGGGGCGAGCTGGCTCGCCCTGCGTCCGGTTGGCTGTCTGCGGGATCGCTGGCACCCGAAAACGATAATAAACAATGAATTTTCTAAGAAGTGTACACGTGCCCGGGGCACGTGGCACGCGACACGTGGCACATGCTCTGAGATTCCAAGTAAAGTACAAATTAAATAAGTATTTGATGCGGCCGCTGTATTTCGGCGAACCTGGTGCGCACTTCGGCAAATAAGAAAGACATTCTTCGGCGACGTCTCCGGTCGGGCAATTCCCAGGAACCCGGGCAAAAGAGCGGGCCGCTCCGTTTGACGGAGGATATCGGCAAGCGGCCGGCGAGCCACCGGTGTCGGCACGCGGCATAGCGGCGCGGCGGCTCGGCCGCAAAAGGAGGGCGGCATAATAGGGTTCGGCGGTTCGGCCGCAGAGGGATGGCGGCGTAGCAAAGATCGGCGGAGGGCGCGCCGCCGGTTCCACGTGGAATCGGCGTGGTTGCTAGGCGACGTCGCAGGGGAATGTCCAATATAAAATGCGGGAGGGCCTCGAGGCCCACACTTCTGTTTTTGATACGTCTTAAGACAATTCTGTTTTCGACATTTGTTGCAACACTTCTGTTTTTGATATTTCTTAGAGCACTTCTATTTTCGATTTATAATTTCGAACGCTTTCTGTATTTGCCGTTTAAGGACTTTGTTCCATCTCATTTACGAGTCGACAATAACTTTGTTCGCGACGACTTCGGAAAATAAACAAGACAATTAGATAAAACATAATTCAGTCTAATCACTCAAAACCCACCGGAGTCCGACTCTCTGGATATTCGGGGAGTTTGACGCGATACAATATTAAAACGAGATATTTGAAAACATAATAACTACCGAAAGATAATCATCACTTCCAATCATACAGATTCAAAATAAAAAACGGTAATTTAATCAGTTGACGCTTATTTTTATTTCGTAAAACGATTTTATATTGTGTTTGTACTACGTATACAGTGAAAGAAAGTAGGTTACTTAAGATTTTTGAAAGTATAGGAATACTGTGAAACGGGATGCTTTTAAAGCTTCTGGTATATGAAAGGGACTGAAACTCGGGATCGTACCCTCTAGTAGTCCATCTAAATCCATTACTCACTAAGCCAGACCAATATCCGTTTCTAAGATTAATTGCGAACAAATTATGTCCTGTAATTCGTTTTATTCTGAACATGAGAAGAAATTAATCATCTAATGCATCGAACGCTGTTTTCTAGGATTAAAATGCAGATAATAATTTATTTAACACTATTTCTACCAAAAGATGTCAAAAAACGCCTTTCAAATTTTAACTTAAAATTAGTCTCTAAGTTAAATCATTCCTCCACAATTAATTTTTTGACTTTTCGTACAATAGTTATTAAATTAATTTAGCGATATCATTTTCTTCCAGCTCATCCTAGATCTAAAAGTTGTGCATATGGTATATTTATTTCTACCATGAGCTATATTTTGGCAGTGCCTAATTTTAAACCATTTTACATATAAATATCAACACCATTTTGCAGCATCATATCAATTATAATCAGATTAGAGAATCCTGATTTCAGTTGTAACGGAAAATACAAGAGTTGCGACATAACTTTGATATTCGCTTATTTCCCGCCATGTTGCATTTTAGTGCACACCGCCATATTTATATTTTGTAGATTGACGAATTAAGCTAGAATTTACAACCTGATTAAATAATCTCTAATAAAAACACATCAATGTATCAATAAATATGTTCCTCAAATTATCTATATTTAACTGATAATTTGAAATCCCAACAGTTTTGGCAATTATTTGCATTCAAACGAAAAGGTGCGAAAAGTCATCTTTTTTCGAAATAGGTATACACAAAATTGTGGTGGAAATAGTGTTAAAATTAAGTAAGAAACGAAACTAAGCAAAACTGAAGCAAATAAAAATAAACAAGTAAAACTTGCTAATTTATTGTTAGTACAAAATGAAAATTTTAGAATATTTTTAAAGGTTAAACTTCATCTTGAGGCATCATTTTTATCTTAACTTTTATTGAATATTGATAGAATTCAATAAACACAGACAAAACATAAAGATTTTGAGTGTCGGAGTAGATTAGTTCAAAAGTTAAATGTTGTTAAAAGTTTGGTGGTTTTAGAGTTCCATATAATGGGTTAACTCACTTTAATGGGATAACTAGATGAAGGTTATTATTCAGTAAAACACATATTATGGTCGGATCGCATCATTAAAAACGCAATTAGGTCAATATTATTTGGACGACAAAATTCGCCATGAATATTCGCACAGTCGAAGTGCAAATTCATTGTCATTAAAATGTTCTCTACCTCTTAACTAGTCTTTTGCAGGATCCCGGTATGATTCCTTTTGAGTATGTGTACCGTATCTAGCTAACATTCATTAAATTTTATTTAGTTAAAGTTTAATCGTTTAGCCGGTATCCAACTCAAATTCAAAGTAAATTATACTTGCCTATGAACTCTTTACTGTGATTAACGCTCTTATGTATATATAATCTTTTGCATTCAGTCCTCTATAACTTTTGAAACAGTCCATATGAATTTCACGTTAACCCTTTGAGCGCTGAGTTGCCTGACGTTAAGCGTGCGCCGTGGACTGCCCACTCCGTACGAAAAAGCCTACCGTGGGCTGCGTACTTTTCACGAAACAGCGCAAGTTGACCAGACTGAATTTTCATTGCAAAGTATATTGAGTATAACTGAAATAAATTGTGCCGTGACCTCAAAAGCCTTAATAACCATTTATTTCATTAAGCAACAATAACATGAACAATGTAACAGTAAATTATATCTTTTAAATTGAAAATTTAATAATTTTGTATTGTGTGGTAAATCTCAAAGCAGGGTTCAATACATAAGCCAATGTTACATTTTTTGCATTCGAAACGCGAGTCAGTTCTGCGATTATTTTTAGTGCAAACAGCGCATCTGCGTTGTGAAGAATGTTTTTTATGTTTTTTTTTCAATACTGATAAATGATTGCACAAAAGCACATTTAAACGCTTATTGTCTTTTTATATCTATTGGGTTGGGGAATAAGTTCGTAGCGTTTTTATATTTTCCTTTGTTTTACAACGATTTTTTTGCTGTTTGACAAAGTGTATAATATTCATTCGATAGAGCTCTTTCTACTCTACAAAACTGTGCTAATCGTTTTTTTGAGTAATTTAATTTTTTATTACTTTTGAGGCTTAGAAATGGAATATCCAGGAGGTAAAAAGCAACATTTTCGACACCTGCTCTTCTTCGTAATTCGATGTTAAAATCGCCATTTTTGAACTTTGCAAACCATTTCCGTACTGTAGAGTTGTCTATGACACCTTCCCCGTATACGTTGCAAATGTCCCGGGCTGCTTCAACAGCTTTTTGACCTCGATGAAAAGCGAAAAAGAGCAGGTGTCGAAAATGTTGCTTTTTACCTCCTGGATATTCCATTTCTAAGCCTTAAAAGTAATAAAAAATTAAATTACTCAAAAAAGCGATTAGTACAGTTTTGTTGAGAAGAAAGAGCTCTATCGAATGAATATTATACACTTTGACAAACAGCAAAAAAATCGTTGTAAAACAAGGAAAATATAAAAACGCTACGAACTTATTCCCCAACCTAATATATAGACTTACTATAGATATAAAAATCTATCTGTTCATAAATTTCTTTTTCCCAGATTGAATGGTTTTGTGACAACCCACATATGCTTTCATAACCTAAATCGAATGGTTGTGTGAGAACGCATATATGGGTTCATAGCACTCAAAGGGTTAAATTTCACGTTAATTCACTGATATTAACGTATTCCTTTATAACTGATAGTATAGTGGACGCTTTACGATTTTCAATTACTGTCATACGATAATGATAGTGTTGATCACTCCAACACCCAATGGCACTCTACTTTTCTCACACGATTGTATTTTCTTTTATCAAATTTCGCTTCGTCCATTTTTGGGATTACGTAAAAATATAAATTGATTTGTGAAACATTCTCGGTTCAACTGGATATTTACTCTAACCAATATTACTCGTATTTTTCTAGACGTAAATAAATTATGTACCTGAACAACTGGAAAATCAAACTTTAAGACTCCTAACAGATGACTACACTTAAAATTGTTGTATTTCGTATATATTTACCGAGTACTGAATATGAAAAGGAAGTTAAGAGACAAGCACCCCAAAACGAAACTTTTAAAATTTTTACCAATTTAAAATTTGCATTTTGCATTATGCAGTTGTATTGATTTTTCCATGATTTCAATCTGAATTTGAGAAAGAAATATTTAATTTTTAATTTATCAGTATACTTAATAACCTCCAACACTGGTTTATTAAATCGAGGTTAGTGTGATTCTGTGTTTAAAACAAAGTAAGATATTATAGTCTAGTTCAGAATAATAAATGATTACGATTGTATTTGATGAACTTTTATTAACTGAAACGTTTAAAAAGACTAACAGGTCTATTTAATTTTAACGTGACGTTTACATTCTATCTATCGAAGATATCGATCGACCACGCAAATATTCATTCAATTAATAGGTCGAGTTCAGGACCGAAACTATACTGTTCTCGGAAAAAAATGCCTACAATATATTTAAACGTTTTTCCGAATATTCATAGGCAAATTCTCCAGGCTGAATTCTTTCATGAAATCTATAATTAATGGAGGCTATAAATTAGAATGTTAACATTTCTATTATTTTATACTGAAATTGATTTCCACGTGTAGGTAATTATTTAAAATAAATTATGAACATATTTGAATTATTCCATTTTTACCTGTTATGGAGACCACATGTGTCTTTCACTGTCATAATAATACGTACTTGTAGTTGAATAATAACATATACTATATAGAATAATACTTTACATTGTAGTAATTACCAAATATAAACAAGTATATACTTACATTGAGTTGCAGTTATTAAAATTAGTATAAATCAAGAAATAATATTGCACTTAAAATTGTTCTAAAAATAACATGAAATAATATATAATATAAAAATTATACAGTTTTTATAATCGTAAAATAGTCGATACAGAATTAGATACATATTGCAAGTTAATTACTATATATAGTTAATTAAATGTTTTAAAAATCTTATATCATAATGAGTTGTGTGATGTAGTTAAATTGAACATACTAAAATGTGTAAAATACGCCTCGAAATAAAAGTTGACAAGAACTAAATATATTTCGCTCTTTTCTTTTATTAACGACATGCAAAATTAGTTTGTTATGTATGAAAATTAAAATAAGTCTAACATTTTTTTGCCTGCGGTGTTCGTTCGAAAATATTAATAAATTGTACTGCATCACTGAATCATGAATACGGAAAGCTCACAAATCACTTAATATTCAGTAGGTATTAAATGAATATTCAGGATTCTTTCGTTGCATATTTGAACAATTTTGTACTGCTCACGAAACATTCAGTTTCAATCGGGCAAATTTATGAATATGTGAACAATTATTGTTATATATTTCTTGTATAATTTTTTAAGGAGTTTCTCCGATAAAATAAGTGCATCGCTTAAGACACATTTAAGATTCTCATACTTTTTTAAACAATGTCAGAATGTTTTTAAAGGATACTTAGAAATTCAGAATACTTTTGAATATTCTGTAGAGTGTATTTAGAATATTTTTTAAAGATGCTTTAACACAGTACTTTAACATCTTGGCTGCATACGAAATAGTAGTGTTTATGGTTCGTGAAATATAGAATAATTAAAAGAACAAAAATAAACGATTGTACTACACGGTAAATGAAAATGGAGGTTTCAACATCGTGCATTTTTTTATTTTTCTAAAAACTACCGGACTATAATACAAATAAGAGCAAATAGCACCAGTGGAAAAGTTGAGGGTCAAATAATTGTGCATTCACAGGGTAATTAATATTACATTTTTGCAATGATGGGATTATTTAATGTTTTCATACTCAAAACCTCTTTATAAGCAAAGAACGTCGCAGAAATCTCCTTATGAGGGGTGCAAAATGAGTTTAGAAAAAATATTCGTTATACTTTAAAGAATAAGTAAAAGAAAAAAAATACGTTATAGAACTAGAAAATGTATATAAAATATTTGTTCAGGACACTCGTCATTAATACTTTTCTGTATAACAATCACTTTCAAGAATATTGAATATAGGGTAGGTATTGAATTTCTAAAATTCATAGAAATCATGTTTTGCAGCATCAAAATAGTTCTCGCCAAATATTCCTCAAACTTCATTGAGTTATTCGTCAGAATTTTTTCTTTTATTATCCTTGCAGGTGGTGCAGAAGTGTTAAAGAGTTAAAAGAAATGTAAGTATCCATAAAACCTCTAATGAAACCATTTGTAATTCAAAATAAGGTTTTTATATAGGTACTCACTTAATATTCTATAATTATATTATGATAGAAAGGTCAAAGTTGACAAAAATGTAATTATCCACTTAACTGTTTATTTTCTTCCTCATTGGCTATGTGCTTCTGACCTTTTCTTTTATTTCAACCCTCGCAAGCGGCAAAAATAGTAAAATATGACAAAAACATCGATTGTACTAGAAAGTAAATTAAGCAATCCATAATACCCAGTTTGACATAAAATTAAATATCACGAAATTATGTTTAAAAAGTACCATTAAATGTTGTTGTTTTCATGAAAATCACTTTACAATTACCTACGCCTCTTAAAATTAAGTTTTGTAGACTCGGATGCAACGTTGGCTTTCTTTAGCAAGATAAAAGCAATCAAATATGTAAACTCGAAATTTTCTGAACTGTTAAATTCAAAAATTTAAAAGTTTGTGATTTTCAAAAATTGAGAATGTGTAAAATAAAATGTAAAAATTTTAACTTTGAAATATTCTAACTTTTGTAGTGACTGTTGAAACTTGCAGCTTTGAATTACTCAAGCTTTTTAAGTAAATGCAAAAATTTGTAACATTCAATATTTCTAGCTTATGATGTACCCTGTAAAAATTGTTAACTTCAAGCTTTTTCAACTTTGGAAGTAAATTTTAAAATTTGATAACTTTGGGAGTTCTAAGTTTGTTTATTTCTAAATTTCTATATTTCTAAAATTTCTAAGTTTACAAGTTTACAAGTTTGAAGTTTACTAATTTCCAAATTATTAAATTACCAAATTACCAAGTTACCAAAATATAAATTATCAAATTTTCCAATTACCAAATTATCAAATTACCAATATATTTACCAAATTACCAAATTACCGAATTACCGAATTACCAAATTACCAAATTACCAAATTATCAATTTACTAAATTAACAAATTACCTAATTACCAAGTGATCCTGTTACCAAATTACCAAATTACCAAATTACCAAATTACAACATTACCAAATTATCAAATTACCAAATTACCAAATTACTGTGGCGTTACCCGCCACTACGTTGTTCCTAATTTATCTTTCTTCTTAACTTTTCTAGCTTTCTCTTTTGCCTGAGTATTTCTAAGCACTTCCTGCCTATTCTGCAATTTTCAGTTTTCCCAGGGTCTCGTGCAAGTCTGGTCAATGTCAGATTGCACATTTGGCAGCCAGACTTGTGCGGGCCTAAGTTTCTCCGGTGACTTTCTCTATCACCCCTTCAACTTTCCACTCTGTACTTTTCTTTTTCTTTTCCTATTTCTATCTCTACTCGAAAAGCACATAAAAACTCTGCTCATCGCGCCGCTCGAGACATTCGTCATTTTGGCACCATCACGTTTGCATCTGCGGAATCACTGATACTCTTGTTATTTTGTTATTTGGTCTTTGTTGTTTGTTAAAATATATTTTGTTGTTGAGTGACTGTTAAATACTGACTTTCTCATCCACACACGTCCACGTCCACATTACCAAATTACCAAATTCCTAAACTCCGAAATTTGAATACTTGTAGCTTTTGGATTTATAAATTAAGAAATTTGGAAGTCTGAAAGATAGAAAATCTTACGAATATTCGTAAATTTTACACTTTCCAAATTTTTAAATTCAAAGATCTTTAAAATCGATCACATTTCATTGCTACATGTACCATTATACCATGTATGCCGTTCTGTATTTATGGGCACTTGATTTTCCATCACCGCTATAGATACTGAAAAAGTACTAGATAAAGTAGTCCAAAAGAACTTATATAACTCTAAATTTAAAAGAAACTAGTCTAAAACAAGTTATATAACCCGGAAACTTCAGATTCTCCATAACATAACAGATTGAAAGATCGATTACCATTCTAGAATTTAAGCGACCCTACAGGTATTCTTCAAAGGAATGATTTTCTTTTTCTGGCGATGACGTTAAATACATAAAATTAATCTTATTTAGCGCGAAGGACACGATCTGGTATAAATAATTTTTACAAAGTTTTATTATTTCATACAGTATGAATGCGGAGATCAGCGTAATTTTTATAAGGGGTATAAAATTAGATTCTTTTTTTAGAGATAAAGCAATAATTCTTAACATGTATTTAATTTCTAAGATAGCTTCGTATAAAAATTTGAAGCACCAATATTACCAATATTGTTGATATTTCCCTTTTTCATTTTGAATATCGAAGAGAAATAATCTTTGTAAAGTAAAAATGTGTATTTAGAAAAGAAGAATATATAAATTTTCCTTATTTTTTAATAAAACTCCATATTTGTATTAGTAAATTTCTAGGTACAAATATTAATCAGGTCTTATAAATACATGTACAGTCTTGCTAATAAATGCGACAATATGTGTAACACATGTAAGAATTGTTATTGCGAATATAGCGAGTGAGAATTGCCTGTGCGAAGTTGTAGCTGATATTCGTGTAGTTTAGCAAACTTCACACGGGTCTCGAAATTTCAATTACGAACGGGTTAAGATGAAATTGACAATCAGAGAAAATTGAAAACAATTTGTGAGTTTTGAGTTGAAGCACTACAGAGAACGACGTATTATAATTTCTTGTAATAAATCCTGCGTCCACAGCATGAACAACCTGTTTAGAATAAAAATGGAAATACTACTGCAATGGAACTCTCATAGGATAGCCATGCTAACGCATTAGTCACAATTCGGCGGCAGTTTGTGGAAATTTTCAGTTGGTAGTTCTCGCGAAAAGTTGTGCACTGACTCGTTCGTTAACCCGGAAACTTTCAAATATCCAGGGTTTCCTCTGTGTATTTTGTTCTCTTTCTTTTTTCTGTATTACGTAACAACCCGTTGGTTTCAACCGGTCCGAATAGTTCGGTAATTGTTTATTCCTTTTCGAAATACATCCTAGTTAGGGTAAAGTTGTTTAATATGAAGACCTCTCCTAATATGAGATCCCGGTTTATCGTCGGTACAGAGCTTTTAAAGCTTGTCGGGATGCTGTTTTATTTTGACTAACTAGGAAACTAGTTTCCTAACACACTAGTATGTGTACTTTACCCACATACTGGCTTTGAAATCGGTTAAACATCTTGAACAAACACATATTTGTGAAATACAGATTAAAAGTGGTTTGATCAAATTGCAAATACTTCGCAATGCTAGATGTATAATCTGGTTATTATAATTTTAATAGATAATATTTGGAAATATTATTTACCTCTTGATTTATTGTTTAATAAAGGGAAGTTTCAAATACTTGGGCCGTTTATTTTAAAAGTGAGCACGTCCATTTTTTTGTTATTGCGAGATATTTAATAGTTGTACTTCGATAAATTTAGAAATATTGGCGAATAATAACAGATACATTTTTTTGTATTTTGTCATGTTAAATAAGGTACGTTTATTGTCTAATAATATTTAAAGTGCTGACTAAAAAAAAGGGTTCCATTATACTTAAATAGGCTTATCACTAACTAAATGGATAATAGTTCAGTTGTAGTAGCATTGTTTTAATATTAAAAACAATATACAATTTTATATAAATATGAATTCATTTGATAAAATGTAAAAGTAAAGCAAAGAACACTGTTTTTAAGTATTACAATCAAACATATAATATAATAAAAACAAATTATTTTTATTAAAAATTTCAATGAAATTATACATTACTTTATATGTATGTTTTAAATTTTATTTAGGATTTAACATTTTAAAATATTCATGATGAACATAAGGTGTACATGGTAATAAATCCATCATGTCCTTATATTTATCTGATATAGTTGATCCATTTTTTACATTTCAAAGAAGGTAATTTTGTATTTCTGAAATTACTTGGTTTTCCTCGTAATATAATAAATTGAGAATTTTTAATTCTGCATGTCGTTCCATCGAAGTACCATTATGAACCATATTTTGTTTTAATGAAATGAACAATAATTAATGCAATGTATAATTAAAAATGTATCTATTGATTTGTGACGATTAATGTATTCTATAATGAAACTCTTGAGAGGGTAAATATTTTATTAAAAAATTGCATTATTAAAGTCAATATTATTAGACGTATGCACTATTAAGTATTCTGTTCTACTTGTTTCTGAAGAAAAATGAAAATGTGTATGTAGTATTAATGAGGGGTAATAAAATGTGTTACAAAATATTACAAGGAAATAACTAAATTATACATGATTAGTTTTGTTTAAATATAAATTTTGTATACAATTTTGGTAAATTGTCACCAGTTTTTAAGCTGACCAAAGACACAACTTTATAAGGTGAATTTTTCAGTGCTATCTAAAATTGCTTGCTGCTGAAGGTTATATACCAAAGCACGTGTTTATCTTCGATACCGGTGCATCGCACATGTCCCTAAGGTCTGGATTTATTGCAGGTCTACAAAATAGTCGATGCATTTTCTAAATCTCAAATTTATGCCAAAGCAGCGTCCTATTATTTGCAGACTCATTACATACTGTAAAATGCTATTATCGAGTGCCGTGAAGTTTGCATAACAACAATCCTCTTGAAAGTTGTAAAGAGAAAGATAAAGAAGTAAACTTCTGCAAAAGTTATCTTCTATCTTAATATTTTTCAAATACACATATTTTTATTTGCATATCAAAAAAATTGCTATAATCCAGTATAATGTATTCGAAATTTTAAAAAGTTAATAAACAGCTATTTCAAATACTGAAAATATCAAAATTTATTTAAATGTATAGTAATATATTTGCAATACAAAATTTACCTAGATGTATACTAATACATTTGCAATATAAAATTTACCTAGATGTATACTAATACATTTGAAATACAAAATTTATCTGAAAGAAGAAATCGTAAGAAATTATACCCGATAAGAGAGCTTAAATGAACAAAACACAATTGTTTATACTATTTAGATGTTTGTTACAAATAGCTAGAGATTTCTAACAATTCTCACAATTTATATTAATAAATACATACATTTTCATACAATATGTACATTCTAAAATTAAAATGTAACATGTTCCCAAAAGTTGACGACATTAATGAAATTTATAATTGTCTAATTAGGTTATTAAAATACCGTACAGTAATTTTAATAAAATGATCCATTTTTGGTTCCATATTAAGCAACTTTACCGTAGCCCTTTTCTGGTCCAGTATTTTAAGCAAATTAATCTTTCGGTTGGCCCTTTTTTGTTGTGTGTTGTTGAGCTTCGACTGTTCCTGCGAAAATTCACGATAATAAATTTTAAAGAGTAATTTACGGAATGATGCCCTCTCCTTC
Organism: Megachile willughbiella; assembly: GCA_945859595.2. Taxonomy (NCBI): domain Eukaryota; kingdom Metazoa; phylum Arthropoda; class Insecta; order Hymenoptera; family Megachilidae; genus Megachile; species Megachile willughbiella. The sequence goes on from OX243798.1 coordinate 4,706,162, forward strand.
CGCTTCTTTGTCGGCGTCTCTATCCTCATTTTTGACACCCGTTGGCAATTTTTAGATTAGTAATGTCGACAACGATAGGATCTGTTATAAAGCTCTTATAATATAATTATAGCATTAAGTGTCCGGGTTGCGATCGGTCTCGCTGGAAACAATCGTTGGCTGATTACTAAAAAAGTTGCCAACACTGTCGCATTTTACTGTCGAAACTAATGTCTTCTTTTAAATTTTTTTTTTTTCGTTTTTTTTTTCAATACTGATATTTTACTTCCTATGTTCTATAATAATAGTAGCAGTTGACGAATTTAATTCGTTCATTTATTATAAAAACACTATATTAAGTTAAACAATAAAATAAAAATATTACTCCTAATATTTATTTAAAATATTCAGATAGTTTTTGAATTTTTCAATAATTTCGTTGCCGCACTTTAAACTTGGTAGGCTCTCTTGGCTGCGAATCGTTTCTTTCCCTCTATACGTGAGCTTAAAATTATTGAAGCATAGGGATTTAGGAGTCTAGGAATTTAGGGGTCTAGAAATACGAAGATTTAGGAATTTGGGAATCGAGAGATTTAGGGATCTACTAATTTTAGGATTCAGGAATTTGGGGATTTAGAGATTCGAGGCTCTAGAAATTTTGGCATCTAAGAATTTATGGATCTAAGCATTGGGGATCTAGGAATCTTGAAAACTAGAAGTTAGAAGATCTAGAAATTTGGGGATCTACTAATTTTGATATCTAAGTATTCGGGGATTTAGGAATTTCATGATTTATCAATTTTCAGATTTAGAGATTTGAAGATGTAGAAATTTGAAAATGTGACAATTTCAATCGTAGGGAATCTAGGAATTTAGAAATTTAGAAACGTTGAAAAATTGAAGTCTGCAAAGTTTAGAAGTATAGAAGTGTAATAATCTAGCAGTTTCAGGATTTGAAAACTTGCGAATTTAAAAATTTGGAAAGTATAAAAACTATAAAATTTGGAAATTAAAAATGTGAATACATATATAAAATGCAATTTAAAAAATTATTCAAATTAACGACTGTATTTATCATGTAATCCAATAAATGAGAGAAAATCTCAATATGAGAACCAATCGTTTTTTACTCATTTTCGACGAAATTTATTTCGTTAATAAACAGAATAATTTGCAGATAGTTGAGTCGGTAAGTAGAAGAACAGAACCAGTTCAAAATTAGCTCTCTGCAAATAGTTAGATATATTGAATAAGGTTAGCTGTATTAACAAACACCACATTCGAACGTATTTGGGGAGATAGCTTTAGTTTTCAAAGTAACTTGAACGCCATTGATTTTATAGCACGATTCCTAGTTACATACCACTATGGTGTCTACTACTACATATGTATATACCCCTTTTTGCAAAGGAAAATCTTGTTCAGAATGACGTCCTCTACAACCCCTTTCAGAGACTTACACCTGTCGCGGGACACCCTGTATATATATACTATAAATATTGTGTTTCCATATATGGCTGTCAACATATTCGTTACTACGTGGACATAGATAATTCTGAGTCTAAATGATATCACCAGTGTATTTAAAATATAATATTACATGCTACTTTGAAATACAGCATATTTGAATGTATATTATACCAAAAATATTCTTAAATAAAAAGCAAACCAGTAGTGCCTGTACCATGTATATGGTAACCTAACCTAACTATGTGTATGGCGCACGCACTACTGGTTTTCTTTTTATTTAAGAATCTCTCACAATCCTCCTTTAAATTTATCTGAAATTTTTTGCGAATATCTCTGAAACCAAGCCTGTCCGTCAATTATCGTCATGTTTCGAAATCAAAGTAATTGAAAGTAAGTACACTACCTGCATATTTATTATAAACACATAGAGATGTGAAACGAAAATGGGAGAGTATGTAAAAATAATGAGGTATCGTTTAGAATTTTTGGATTGTTAGTCTGGTTTACGTGTTTAATACTATTGATAATATTATTGTGAATATATGTATTTGAATTTGTTTGAATTAATGTTCTTTAAAAAGAGGCAGGTATTCTTGAAATATATTTCGGAATGAAACATATGTATATAATCACGAACAAGTAAATTTTTTAATGAATATTAAAATCGCTTAACTAAGTTAATACAGATAATTGATGGAGAGAGGATTAAACAAAATTCTATGTAGCGTTAACATCGCATTAATTTGGTAAAATAACAAGCAGAAAGTTTGAACTGCAGAATGAAACGATCATATTCTGAATAACTATAATTATAGCGCACCATACTACATATATACGTTCGTTTTCACTGCGGCATTTAGCATGTTAATCAGTAAAGTCGAAGTAGAAATTTGTTTCAGTAATGCTTCGTTACTTGTGGATGTGCGAAGTGGTGGTTGGTACACTTTTGCGATATTACTTTATTGAAAGTCATATAGTGAATCATATAGTGAAAGTCATATGAATAAAACTGGAAAATGCGGTAATTTTATATAGTAATTCTAATACACGTGAAATGTTTATGATAATAAAATACGGAAGCAGTTTTCCTTCCCACAGGATTTATGTTATTTTTTGCAGACGTGTATTCTTGGTACTTCCGGTTGGATATTTTTCATCCCTTCAGTCTTTATTACGGTAATGTCAACTTATAAATACGATGTTGATTGATACGTAACAGTTTCTTAAAATAATTTCTATCGTTCTAATTATACTAACAATAAGCTTACTTCCTCTTTTCTCTTCGTTAGCTTTTATTTATAACTAAACCGATGTTTTAACCCTTTGCCCTCGGAGGTATTTTTCTTCTCGACAGGTAATAACTCCAAAACTCTTTAGTTAAAAAGTTTAGTTCTATTTTCAATCTATTGAAACTTTTATTTACATTACGTTGAAATTATTATTTCTCTATTACTTGGCATTTTTTTACGAGGTCTGCACATTACAAACAGTATTTCCCATGTTTTTACAGCTAAATATTACTGAGATAAGAATATCTTATGAGGATTCGTATAGAAATCCCTAGGAATGGGTTTCGTAAAGAAATACAAAAGAATAAGGAAAAAAATGTTAACATAGCGTTTTAAATACTTTATCCGAAGGACAAATGTATAAAATCAACAAAGTAATGAGAACAACACTAGTACAAAATAAGTACGGACTACTTTGTTCCTCAATGACACTGTGTCTTAGTTTTATACGTAAAACTTTATCAGCAAGATCTATAAATAAAAGCGATGAAAAAATGTTATGTGAACATAAGCTCTTAAATGTTTTATTCAAAGATTATGAACAATAGACGATTTCCTCCTTTAATACTTCATACAAATAATAGTTGACTTTCATATTTTTTTTTATAACTTTTATTAACGTATTCTGGAGTCTATGTTTATGTAAAAGTTTCTCCCTGTTTTTATTTATGAATACGGACGAAACTAGAACACCTGTACGTGATATCGGACAACAAAGCAATTTGTTGCCATTTCGTATCTTTGTCACAACTCTCCAATAAAGCATTAGAAACTGTATCTTGATATGTATTAATAAAGTTTAGTGGTAAAATACTGAGACACGCTGTATATCCATTGATCAATAAGATGGTAAAAATTTGTCAGAAGAAACTCGCAGCAACATAATTCCTTAAAAATAATCGGCGAAAATAAATTTTTTCATTTTTTCTTATTCTTCTAAATAAATTTGCATAAGTTACATATATTTTCGGTCAAAATGACAGTACATATGCAGTATCTTTAATTTATTTTAGAAAGGTTTGAAGTTTCTAAATTATGGCAAATGATTAAATGTAACGAAAAAGAAACTGTTCAGAACCGTTCTTACTGAGCTTCAAAATAAACAGAATAGAAATAGAAAATTACTGCAGGTAAAATTGTTACACATTTTAAAAATATGTACCACATGTTTATTCTAAAAAATAAACTAAATTATAATTGCTTTAATGACCCTCTTTGATGATGATTTTATTGTTACAGCCGTTATATTACTATTTCACCATAAATGCAATATTAATTGAAAAACTTTTAATTATTTTGTTATTTTTGTTCAGGTGCATGCCGCACTAAAAATAATTGAAAAGTTGATTCACTTGGACCAAATGAAACTTTTCCATTTCAAACCGCCACAATTTTCATAATAATTAAAATTCCTGGCGAATGAATGCTACATTTTATGTGACACATTTTTATTCATAAATTAATGGAATTTTCAATTTTGTACGACTTAATTCTTTTCAGCGGTGGTGACAGCAATCGATGTTTTAGCAAATGGGATTTCAAAACTATCGAATAACTCCGCTATTTTTAAACTTTCGCACATTTTAAAAATTAGAATAGAAAGCTGAAAGTGTGCTGAACGAGTGCTGTTCATTTAAAAACAATAAAAAAAAAAAAAATTGATAAACCTTTCAAATTTACGGATTTTCAAAATTCGAAATTCTCGTATTTAGAAATATGGAAATTTACGTATTTCCAAATCCAAAAGATTTAAAATCAGAACTTTACAGGTTCAGAAAATCAGAAATTCGGAAATTCATGAATTTCGAAATATGGAAATTCATCACCAAAAATAACAGCATCTCATTATATGTCTTCTTTGAACACAAATTCTCGTTCATACTTTAATTTTTTTTTTCTATGTGTGTCATTTATAAATGTTTTTTTCCGACCAATTCTTCCATTCTTTTGGATGCACGAGTTTGTTTCCTTCTATGACTTCCATCACTTTATTACTCCTGCGGTCACAAATAATTGATTAACACTTTATTCATAAAAATCCGTCAAGTCATTTAAATTCTACGAGAGAATAAAAATATCTCGCGTAACAACATGCGAAAAACATAACTCCCAATGCAGCGTACAGTCAAATAATAAAATACTTGAAAGCTATGCAATTTTAGACATATTTTTATCTTTAATAGTTTCCGAGATAGCCTCAGGAATGCCAGCCATCAAATTCGTGAAATACGTGTCTCTTATTTTCGGCAGTTCCGCAAATATGAAAAGTTTAATCAAATTCTGGCGGAAACTGCGCAATAACCTTTCTTATAAGAGTAATCCATCAGTCAAGAGCTGTCATTCTGCAATAATAGCTGAATATTTGATAAGCAAGGACGCTGTAGCTCTCGTTTTTGACAGATCACCTTTTTAACGCCCCAAAGTTTATGTTTTATTTTTGAAACTTTGCTAATAGACTGTCAATACGTATAGTCGTTATTAAAAGTTTAGGTGGACTTGTTTCTCCCCAAATATTTGATAAAATAATGATCAACCAATTCTCGGGTTCGCTAAATATTGAGGAATTTCTTTGTTTGCATCTAACAATACTAACTGGACATATTTTTAACTTTAACTCGTTGAATACCGTGGTGAAAATTGTTATGCGTAAAATGGCAAACTATAATTGCAATTATTTGGAATACAATTGTTTTATTTTCCGATTCATGCTTCCCGTATGATATCATGCAGAAGAAAAATAATACACTGCTTGTTTTATCTATAGAATATACGTAGGAACACCTGAAAATTTTTCGCTTTTACATGTTAGTTAAAATAAAAACATACGGCATCATATTGAAGAACAATGTTTCTCCAGGGAAAGGTAAATTATAGTACACGTGTTATTGTGTTTATTACACACAAAAATTTACATTTACACTAATTTGTACTTCCGGTTGTATGTATAAATAATTGTTTTATTTATCTATTCAGAAACGCGTAGTATGCGCTCTTATAAACTAATCAAACTAATATATAGATTGTTGTATTCCTGTAAGAATAAATTAAAAACATTTAAAAGTATCCCAGTACAGTAAATATTCGATATCTGCAACTCTCTCGGGTCTGAACTATTGCACATATCGTACAGGTCCACCATTGATTGATGTTTTGCCGAACGTAGAAAAGGACAGCGAGTGAAGGATACCAAACGTAAAGAAACAATAACATATCGATGGGACAATCCTAATGTAATTATAAAACTTTTTTATTTTTTATTTTTTTGATATGAAACTTCTACTATTAGATTTTTTACATTTTTCTGATTAAAATAAGACCAAACACGACGTAATTCGGAATATATTTATTTATAATTCCAAACGTTACGCTTACATCGAGGACTTTACTCGAATAAGTTATTGCAAGTAAATGTGAACCGAATTACGTCATGTTTGGTCTTATTTTAATCAGGAAAATGTCACGAATATGATGGAGAAAGTTGTATGAAACATTAATTCAAAATAAAAAAGTTAGCAACGCATTAACATTGTAAACAATTGAAGCGACTTTTGATCTTTGCCGACTGCGAACGATCGCAGCGTCTCATTCTTTTCAACTCGCTATCCTCCTTTGCGTTAGAAACTTTTATCGTCAATTAAACCAGTAAATATAGTCCAAATTATATCATGTTTGGTCTCATTTTTATCAGGAAAATGTTATAAATATGTTGGTGAAAGTTTTATGTAAAAAAAGTCAATAATAGTAAAGTTTTACATTTTCATTAGTATTGTCTCATGGATATACACAACCAGGCTCACGTTACACTTCTCGACGCTCAAGCTTCTGGGCGTCTAGAGGGGTCTTCCCCCCAGTGGTGGGGATAAAAATGTTGCACATATCGTATAGGAGATTTGTGCAGATATCGAATATTTACTGTATAATTAAAATGCTTTCAACCTAATAATTGTATAAAATGTATATGTATATTAAATAAGTTTTATAAAACTTAAAATATTGAATATAAGTGTCAATATTTGCTACATGGATTAAAATACTTGTCGGCCATATTGAAATTTGTAGCTGAATCACGGACGCAGTGTGAACTATTAATGAGCCAAAATTTGTATATGTGAAGAGCATACCATATTTTCTTGTAGCATGGATTATCACATTTTAATAGAAACAAACTGAATTATTTACCTTGTTAGGTAATGAATGTTTGGAACAGTTCGATTAGGAAATTAGATTTTATAATAAAATAACTGGAAATGGAAAACTATTGTATATTACCACTTGTTCCTTTATATAATATTAACCTGGAACAGTTCTCTTATTTGAAATTATATAAAAAATATTATAGCACAAGAAAGAGGTTTTGTTTATTTAATTAAAATTTTATATTTTCTTACATCTACCGATTTTTCGGAATATTTTATGTAAAAAGGTATTAAGGTTTAAAATGAAGAAAATTAATAATTTGTGAAGTATTTTAAAATTAAAAGTAGATATTTTATGAAAAAGATTGAAATACCTGTTGAATTGTTGAATTATACATAATACTTTTATATTTTTATTCGATGTTTTTAATATCATTAAACGCAAAATTTTCCGCTGAATTTTCTGTAGAAAGAAATATGCAATGTCATTTTTAAAAAATGTGCATGTACGTTTCTTCTTATTTTACGGAATTGTATATTTGTATTACAAATCAATTATTCGGAATATTTTGTACAAAAGCACCAATGTTTGCATACAATATAAAATAATTCAACAATTCCTGAAATATTTTAAATTATTATTTTTAAATATTAAATATCTCGTAACCTATCGATTCCTTTTTATTCTATACCTTCACAGTTTTTACGTAGAATGTTGCGCAGAATTGATTGACGTAAAAAAGTATGCAGATCCATTAGTAAAGAAAAAAACAAAATTGACGTTCATATTTTCTCTGCTCTTGTACCTACATACGTAAAAAATGTTTTTACATCGCAACATGTTCTCACTCAATACACAGTCTGCATGTAACATTTCTTTATATCAGCACAACCAACAGAAATATTCAGTGACACAATTATTACCACGCACTGTGTAAAATATTTTTGCAGAAGACATTTCTTCCGTTTTTAATGTAGGCTCGGATGGAAAGGTTTTTAAAAGTGACCTACATCTTTTTTTCTTCGCAACCTTGACCAATTGCAATTTTTTTAAAAGAACAAAATTCGTTATCTGGTAAGACGGTTCTTCCAGTCTTTCAAAAAGTAAGCCTATTTGGTCCAATTTTAAAAAAGTTTTTTTAAAAGACTTTTGTAACTGACTGTAGTTTCCAACAAAAGAAAATTGAACCCCTAACAAAACAAAGAGAAGGAAAGTAATTACTCTTCACTAGAAAAGAAAGATTTTTCAGCAGAAGACAATGATGGCTTTGAATATATTTTCTGTAGCAATTTATTCTTCGAATTTACAGAAAGGTACGTTAAATGTTTGAAACATCAAGGTTAGCAAAAGAACATACATATATGAAGTTACATTTTTCACATGTGACGTATGTAAATGGTTATGCACCATCTTGCACCACACACAGTCAAGAAGAAATATCACCAGTATGCATCAACATTAATTTTCTTCATTTTTGGTGTTCAATTTAGGAAGTTTCATAATCAAATTTTATCATGAATAAGTATAATGATCTAAATTAAATTTCTTCGAAACTTTGTTATTGTCTGTGTTCAACTTTAAACATTTTTGTTTATACATAAAGATAAACTGTATTACATATACAGTGTTATATGTAACTGGCGGTACGACTATAGTGGCTGATTTTATTTGAAACAAATAAGTTACAAATATAGAATAACATTTTTTGAACATTTTTGAACTTTTGAATCGAAGAATTTGAGATTTTGAAATTTAAAAAAATCGAGAATTGAGAATATTTGAGATTTTACAAATTTAAGTAATTATAATGTTAGAATTTGAAAATTGTATTAATTCATAATGTTTGAAATTTGAAAAATTTGAAAATTTACAATATTTAAGATGTTTCAAATTAGAGAATTTAGATTGTTTAAAATTTCGAGACTGAGAATTTAGAATATTTGAGATATAAAAAATTTGGTAATTTATAATATTTAATATTTTGACAATTTGGGCACTGAAATTTTGAGACTTAGAAACTTGGAAATCTGTTAATTTAGAAATACGAAAGTTTTAAATATTCAGAAAAAAAATGTGGATTCAAAAATCTTGGATCCATCTTGAATTTTATTCCAACTCTAAATTGACATACCTATGTTATTTTGCAGTTTTTTTAAATTAGCAAATCTCTTCTATATCACAAGATCCACCATTTGATATGCAATAGTTAAGTAATTTACAGTATATTTCTTATAATAAAATATAACATTCGAAAAATTGATGCACTAATACCAGAACAACATATATCTTGTACAACACTGTTATAATTAATTGTTTTACGATGCTAATTTTTCAGAATTAAAATCTTTTTGTCGCTCTATTATTATTTGTCAAAAAATCCAAGCGTGATCAGGAAAATAGAGTAGATACGAAGCAATCACGGGGCAACGCGTTTCATAAATCACGTAGGTAATGGCAGTCGACGGCACTATTTGAACATCCCACGAGTTTCACGAATCGAATAATCTGGCATCGTTGCAGGTCGAAAAATCGTACGGTACTCTGGAAAATATGTTTTTTTTTCGTGCACGACTGCTGTGACAAAATTGCAAAGAAATTGCGCCTTCAAAATATAACGAACACAATGAAACGGTACAAACAACCAATTTGATGTACATACATCAATCCAGCTGTTTCTATAAAACAAACAAAAGTTAAACAAAAATCACATGCCTTTCGTGGAAAGGAATAAAGCCGGACTAAATAAGGGCTTTTGAAGTCTACGAGCATCATATATCTGGAAATCTGTATTTAATGGAAAAATATGTTTTCGTAGAATCGCGACGTGTGCTCAGAATAAATTATAATCTTCTGATCTAAAACCCTTTGATAATTTTAAAAAAGAATGAATTGAAAGAAGGGAAATAAATGAAAGGAATCGTACTGATATTAATTCTTACTGCCACTGATGGTTAATATTCAAACATTTTCGTAGTTGAAAATTTTATACCGTGTTTAATGATAATTTTAGTTAAATATTCGCAATGTAAAGAAAATATTATACAGAGGATTTATATATTACTGTAATAAAAAAATTAGGTGAATTTTTCATTTAAGCTTCGTGGGTATTGTAAAATCATGAAATTATTTTTTGTGTGGATTAGTAATACTGTCTTTGATATCTATGCATAGTTTTATGTCAATATATACAATTGAAGAGTGAGTTTTTCAATTTTTACTATGTCTGACTTTGTTGGGCAAAGAATGTGCATTAAATTTTGTTTACGGAATGAATATTCTACCGCGGAAACATTGTGGATGTTGCAGAAGGCCTTTAGTGACAAGGCTGTGTCGCAAAAAAATATTTACAAGTGGTACAAACATTTCAAAAAAGGTCCAGTCCGAGTTCGAGACAAATAGCGCTCCGGATGAACCATCAACATGTACTGATGAATGCCACATAAAGGAAATCGAAGATTTGGTGCTTGGAAATTGTCGATTGACAATTAGAGATCTTGTTGATACTGCGGACATCTCATTTGGATCAACCGAAACCATTTTAAAAGATGTTTTGTGCCTCAAACTCGTAAATTCTGCGTGGAACGATACTACGCCGTCCCACACTGCATTGGTTCTTCGAGAGCATTTCACCAAAAAATCGACCCATATCGTTCCACAACCACCGTATTCGCCTGATTTAGCACCGTGCGACTTAACAAACTCAAAAGGTAGTGTCTCGGACACTATTTTGAATCGTTTGATGAGATAAAAGCCAAATCGAAGAAAGTATTGAAGGCCATCCCGGAAAAGGACTTGTTTGACTGTTTCGAGGATTGGGAAAAACGTTGGTATAAGTATATTGTGTCGGATGGGGACTTTGAAATTAATGAGATTGATTTAGAGGAATAAATAAAGATTTTTGACGTTATAAACAAATTCACCTTACTTTTTGGTCACAGTAGTATATCGCACAAAATAATACTACGCCAAGAAAATTGAATAGTGGCTTCTAATATGGCAGATTTCAAAAGCTTGACAAAATGAGAAGTACAAATTTTTGTACATGTTGGTATGACTGACATTTATGGCAAAATATTTTACATAATCACTGATTTTGTTGTTTACTAATTAAGACATTGAGATGTTTGGTATTAGGAGCACCCTAGCTCTATTTATACTCGAAAGTGGAAATTTTCTTCCATGTAATAGAGAAATAGATAAATTTCGAGTGAATACGTCTCGAGTCCTTTAGCATTTGCAACAATAATAATAAAAATGACGCAGTACGCAATAGTCTCGATAACAGTATTTATATTTGAAGTACATATGTATAATCCCGTAATGGACAATAAAATTGGGCCAACGACGCCATTTTTCAGCAAATATCATAGCGCGGAATTTAATTTGTTCAATACTGGTATTTTAACTGAAATATGCAAGTCGTATGAATAATTTCATTTCATTTTTTATATATTATATATTGCTATTGCTTAACTATTAAAATACTTTGTTTCTACATCTAAGTTAGTAATGGAAAAATTTGTACTTTTAAATTATAACAAATAGATATAAAATCGCCCTTTATATAAAGAGTAAAAGGTTTTTCTAATTGTATTTTAACATTCATTCGTGCATTACTTGTAATATATATTTTTATCCTGTTGTGACGTGTATATGTTCCATTTATAAAAGTGCATTACTTGATTAACGTAAAAAAATGTGTTGTTACTAAAATTTATTATTTATGTAACTTATATTTTTTAGTTAAAATACACCATTCGTTGCAAATTAAATTCCGCGGAACGGATTTCTTTCGAGATTTTGATTAGAGGGTTTCTGGGAAAGCCTGTCAACAACTACGCGTTATTACTCGTTGAAGAGCTCACAAATGCCAATGTGCACGGTACATGCAGCGGCAAGGTATAAAAATACACGAATTGGAAAAGATGCTGTAAGGTGGAAAATTTAGAAACAGAAATTTCGAATTGAAAAGTGTTTAAACTTTTAAATTTTCAAATTGAAAAATGTATAAACCTTGAAATCTTCAAATGGAAAAATGCTTAAACCTTTAAATTTTCAAATTGAGAAATGAATAAATCTTTAAAAATTCAAGTTGAGAAATATTTGAACCTTTAAAGTTTCAAATTTAATAATTTAACAATTGCACATTTAGAATTGTAGAAACATCAAGTTGTTTAGTTTACAAATTTACAAGTATAGAAATTTTTTACATTAGCACTTCTTAATTTAGTGGGAAGCATTTATTTGAGTTGCAGACAGAAATTGTAGACGTCTACAATTCCTAAAACGGTACACAATAAAATAGAAACTGGTTTAATTCTATAATGAAAAGATGTGTTCAGAATTGCCGAAGTTATTTTAAGAATGTTTTATATCCGTAACTTAAAATATTTAAGTACCAAACGGTCACGGGAAATTTTCACGTATATATTGGAAAAAATTACTTCTATCGCATATTTTTCGAATAATAATTTATACTAAAAGGAACAGAGAATAAATAGACGATTCATTTTATTTGATGCAGACGAGCTAGTCTTTAGAATTTTAAATATAGCAGAAAATAAATCTTTTAAACTGGTGGGTCAAGTCGTACTATTTTGTATAATTAAAGTTTCTTAGCATTCTGTGAATGCAGTACTTTTCCAAGCTTGACACAGTGTGTACAGAAAAGTTAATTTTAGATAAAATAAATAAGAATTATGGTCCCTAAAACAAATAATACTCTAACAAAGAAGTAGATCCACCAGATAATATTATATTATTTTTCATTTTCAATATACTATAATTCTTTGTTTTGAAATTTATTAAGCAACAAAAATAATTATACAGAATTTTTTTTTTCATTTATTTATTTAAAGCCGCATCAACCGCTCGTTATTAGCGACTCAGAGTATGTTTACAGCTTGTTGTACAGTTTAGATACTTTGAGGTACTGCAGCATGTTTTGAGTCGATTTGCCGTGCTTCAGGTTGTTCTTCAGCGATGGTCTTATATTGAACCGTAGTCTCTTTGTAGTATATTTCTTGCAGTGACTGATGATGTGTTCTATTGTTAGGTGATCTTTGCATACTTCGCATGTTGGGGGATCTTCTTTGTAGAGGAGCTATTGGTGGATCAGTTTTGTATGGCCTATTATGATCCGTGAAATTGTCTTTTGGTCTAATGTGGGTCGGGACCAGGTGATAGATTTTTGGAAGAAGTCATTTTTGATTGATTTTATGCGGGGTTTGGTTGAAGAATTCCATTCTTTGTTCCAGCTATCTTTTATTTTTTCCTTGAGGATGGAGAGCGCAGTTTCGAGGGATAAACTGTTGTCATAGTGGTCGGGGGTTGTTGAATTAGCTGCTTTCTTGGCTGCTTGGTCCGCTTTTCCTTTTCCTCTTACACGGATGTGGGAGAGGATCTATATTATTGTTATCCAATTGTTCTTTTGGTTTAACCTGGTGTCGGCTTCTTGGCATTTTTGGATGACAGGGTAGTTTGTCCATAGCTTCAATTGAAAAAGGAATACAATTTTTGTGCAACATGAGTCTATTTTATTTCGTGGAATCCAGTGCTCTAAAGAGTTAGGAAGTTAATACAGTAAATAATACGGTTCAGTGACCGTTATGTATTAAATAAGGAAAATTTGGAGAACGGTACGTACCATATTTCAAATTTCACTTAATTAAACAATTTTATATGCATTATTATATCATAATTATCTAAGAAGTGTCAAGATAATTTCGCAACTACAGTTCGTGTTTAAAGTCCACGAGAACCGTAAATCGAAATTATAATTGGGCTATTCCACGCCAAATCGATCACTTTTGGACCTCACCATCTGCGATTTTGCTCTAATCGAAATATGTTGTAGTCCATATGAAATTAGGGGGGTTTAAGTCATCGTTTTGCCAGTTTGGAATTTGTTAAGGAATAACAAGCCTTCATAGTTTGCAATTCTTGCCCATTTTTGCGAAAATAGGCTTCACTTACGAATTTTTTTCTCAGAAACTACTCAACCGATTTAGCTAAATTTTTTTTGTTTTATTCATGAAGGATTGGGCTATTTTAAAATATTTTCTTTAACTCTGTCAATTTGTTACAATAATAATTTTATTATTTTTAAACAACAGTAAATAAAGCAGTACATTGACTGTTCTTATTCTATTGCTTTAAACCAATTGTTTTCTGTTAATGTGTTGCTTACTACAACATTTTTAGCGAAGATCTGTTATTTAATCTTCAATGCAGACTTGAGTGGGTAAACGTACGCAACACTTGAGTTATCTGATTCAATGAAGGCGATGCATTAATTATTTATAATGCTAATAAGTTGGACTTAGATTCATTTCAAGGCATCTGAAAACCCGGAAGAAATATGTTGCATACGTGATGAAATAAAAAAACCTAGAGAAATTTGATACTGTAGTAAATATTTCTACAAATTGTAATTCTAATTTTCGGTTAAATTAAGATGTTAATTTTAACAATTGTATTCACTTATGTTGCTTATTATTCTTTAACTCGTGTATACCATTAAGCATAAGCTTAATGCATAATTATAAATAACTATAAATCATTATAAAGTGTTTGAAATCCTGTATCGATATAACATTCTATTCTTGTTTTTACAAATGGAATATGCTAACTAAATTACAAAATTTGTTAAGATGCTTTTCTTGAAAACTATGTTGATCTTTATGGACGCGAAGAGTCAATGTGTATATTTAATTATGTTCTACCGTTTGCTTTCTACTTTACTTTTAATTTCAAAGTATGTACATTATGTATATTAAAATATATAAATATAATGTACAAAATATGTACATTATACATGTGTATACCGGTACGGTGATATTAACACATTGTAACGGTAGAAGACAAAGTCACATTGTATATATGTATATTTCGCTAAAAAATATTGATTTCAAATTATATAACACGGTATAGTGTTATACTACTTATATACAATAGTTTTTTGCAGTACTACACATAAACTGGATCCTGTACATATAAAAATATAATAATGAAAAAGTATAAAAAATGTTATCATTGATCTTATTACAAAGGTTTCGTGTGATGGTATAAATAGAATATTTCATATTTAATTAAGGAAGTTCTAAAGATTAATTAAAATACAACCAAGTAGCCGGGTATTACAAACACTTTTAATAAGAGAAATACAAAGAGGATTATAAAAGAGGGATGAGAAGGAAGTAAAACGAAAAAATGATGTTAAAAGATATTACAAAGACATAATAACGACAATCGGCGGAAAGATAAAAGGAAAATCAGAAAGAAAATCCGTATTAAATATCGGGTAAATCGTAGTCCTTTGCAAGATCAGTGCTGGAAGAACAAAGGTTGGTTTTTTGAAGGAAGGAAAGATAATTAAAAAAGATACGAACAAAAGTGAACATTACTAGTTGCTTATTATTAATAATGTTATTCGGATGTATCAGCAGTTTAATCTACATATTTTGTAAAATATTACGGTTTTGTAGCGATACTTAATTACATTTCATACTTTTTTTGCGCTAATATAAATAAATTATACGTCATAAAGAATACATGTATCTGAAAGGCCACATTCACTATCTAATACACGTAATTTTCTTTCAAACATGCAGTCATATAATAAAATAAAGTAAATTATATTTTACTGAAAGAATGATGAAAATAACAGTACATTTTTTAATGAAATATAAGTAAAGTAATTATTGCAAATATTAGTTTTTAGCGTTTGTCTTGAACTTGTGTTATTGATAATTTGTTAGTAACTTCAGAATATAATATGTACAATATTTCTAGATTCTTAATTATATTAAATTATTTAGGAATAGTTGCACGAAAAGAAGTATTACTCAATATGTATGAGTATGACATAGAAGCATTTTTTTTTAATTTGTATAAAATAACAATTCCAATAATGCAACAAATATTGGTTGAATGAACAGTCAATTTTTCAATGTCAAAATTACAATATTACAAAATTTCCGAATTACAAAACTTCTAAATTTTCAAATATCTGAATTTCCAAATGACCAAATTTCTAAATTTCCAAACTTCCAAATTTCCAAATTTTCAAATATCCAAATGTCCGAATTAATGGATGATCGAATTTGCAAATTTCCGAATTACCAAATTTCCAAATTTCCAAACTTTCAAATATCCAAATTTCCAAATTTCCGAATTAATAAATGATCGAATTTCCAAATTTCCAAATTTTCATATTTCAAAATTACCAAATTACCAAATTTCTGAATTTCCAATTTTCTAAACTCTCGAATGTGCAAATTTCCAAATTTTCAAATATCCAAATTTCAAAATGTCGGAATTAACAAATGATCGAATTTCCGAATTTCCAAATTTCCGAATTACTAAATTTCTAAATTTCCAAATTTCCAAATTTTCAAATATCCAAATGTCCGAATTAACAAATGATCGAATTTCCGAATTTCCGAATTTAAAATTTTCCAAACTCCGGAATGTACAAGTTTCCAAATTTTCAAGTTTCTGAATATCTGAACTGTCAAATTTTTAAATTATCAAATTTCGAGCTGTCAGAACTCCTTTCCAAATTAAAAAATTTCCAAATCACTCCGAATCCCAATCTCCAGGTTATACTAATAGTGGCATTAAGTATTATAGTTTTTCTGTTTATTAAATAAATGTTAGTAATGTTACGCTTATCGTTAATACATAATATATTGTACACTGGTATAATATAGATTGACAATGATATTCGGAAATTATTCTATTATTTATTTCAATAGTTATGTAACATACTGCATTGTGTCAATGCAGATCCGAAAGATACAATCATTATTATTTCGACCACATATTTATATAAAATGTTCACTCGTATAAATTTCCTTTTAATCGAATGTTTTATCTGAATAATAACGATTCGTTATTCACAATAAATTACTCTGTATACTTAACGATTCGTTGCAATGTGTTGTAAACATGATACATGAGGGCATATGTAATTAAGCTCATCCCATTTTATCAAACATAAATGAATTGCATATTTCTTAATATTTATAGCTGCAATTTTCTTGTTTTACTTTCATGCAATAATAGAAATCTCTAATGGTCTATAATTTTGCTTTCAATAAATGTTTCAATTTTCAACAATTTTCTTTTATAAACGTAAAAAACACATGCATGTGTGAGCAAGGTAAATTTAATGAAATCATACCGAGGTTTTATTTATATCATTGTGAACAAAACCTAATAAGTAAGCAATGCTGAATCCGAAACAAAATTTTCAAATATTTCTTCAGAACTGTTAAATTTTTATTTACTTGATTATCTATAGTTAGTGACGATCAAAGTTACTTCTCTACTTTTATCCGTTATCTGTTGTTCAAATAAAACTTTGCTCAACATTGCCCGTGGGAAGCGATTGCCCGGAGCAATAAAACCACTGCACAAAGGGCGTCGAAATAACCTTGCAGTGGCGCACTGTTTTTTCGAACTACGAAACGTCACACTGCATACTTTTTTGGTTCTGTACAGATTTCAAAGCAAAAATTTCGTAGAAAAGGTACGTGAAAAGTTCTGTAAAATACAAATATTCGAAATAGTTGAAAATATTTAATATTTACAATTATTTTACAATGTAATAATAATCAGCATTTCATAGCATCAGTTACACTCAGCAATATAAAATGAACATTAAGAAGCTATTTTAGTTTTATATATACTACATTAAGGTTTAAAAAAGATACGCTTTTTACAACTATAACAGGATAAGCTCTCTACAAAGACTAGATATGCTTTTTAACTTTTATTCAAATTATACGGGATATTTTCGGTGTGGCGGTACAAAAAGGAAAGAAGGATAAACGTGAAAAAATTAGCCAAATACATAGAATACTTTGTTACAATGGACCTTCATTTTTGACAAAACTGAATTTGGAAAAATTTGGTTCTAAAATAATAATAATTTGTATGTAAAAAAATAATAATTTGTTTGTAAAAAATAATTTTCTAGTATATGGCCCAAAATATGCCGAATACAACTTTTTCTCATCTCGAAAACGAAGATTGACACAGAACAGTTATGCAGAATAGTGACCTTGACAAAATGCTTTCAGATCATCAAAGTTGATGAAGCAGTAAAGTAAATAGTCACCAAATTCGATTTAGTAATTAAAATACCTTCGCCAACACGAAGAGTAAAATTATTTTTCGGTTTATCTTCCATAAAAATATTGTGCTCAATGGTGGTATTACATGTTTGGGTATCTATTTTATATTACGTTCGATACCAAAAATTGATCATAATCGAAGAAATGTAACACCGCATGTGGCTATTTTTGTACAAATTACATTTGAATGTAATTATTGTAAGCAGGATATTAATATGAGTAACTGCATAGTTCACAAAATTCGAATTGTTTGTTAATTACAGTCGTTTCATTATCGCGCCATGATGCCGTTTCTGTTCAACCGTGATCTGTTTTCCACGATTCGACCGATCGAAAGGGCGAGATTATAGAGGAAGCGCATGAAACGTGACCTGATAAAGCTGATTTTAGGTCATTCGGTTTCCTTACGTTTCCTTCCTCTTTCTCTTCAGATTGCCTTATTTCTCTTTCGACTTCTACTCCTCGTCTTGTCGGCAACCGCTACTCATCCCTTTTCTGTTTTCGTTCATTGACGAGAAGAGTGCGAAAGAAGACCCAAGAATTCAATACGGGACTGATTGGTCCGTGCAATTGTCCGTTGGTCGCCGATTGTCTCCAGACTATGGTTGCTAAAGAAATCCAGCAAAGAGGAACGTGAAAGCGCGCATTCTTGGAAAAGGAATGAAGCGCGAGGATGAAAGAGATCGTTATATCCGTACGTTTTATCTGCTAAAGACGGATTTATTAAAAGATCCATTATCAACACAGTAAATCTTCGATATAAGCGAATGTTTCGGATCGGAACTTTCGCTTATATCATGTGCATTGATTGAAGTTTGTCAAAAGGAGGAAAGAACAGGGAACGAAGGAAACGTCGGAATGATCGAACATTAATTCCTCAATAAAATTCTTTCGAACATTAATATTAATTCCTTAATAAAATAAAACTAAACAGGACTTAATTTAGAACATATTTACTTGTACTTACAAGCATTTCACATATACTGCGGACTTTGCTCAAGTAAATTATTAGAAGTGAATATGTACCGAGTCACTCCGTGTTTGGTCTCGTCTTAATTAGGAAAATGTACAGATATGTTGGGAAAAGTTGTATAAAAAATGAACCGAAAATAAAAAAGTTTGCAACGCAATGGCATTCGACAATTTAGAGTCAGACAACGTTAACACCAAAAATTTACTATTTATATTAATGACAGATTTACAATCATAAAAGTCGTACGTTTAAACTACAGAAATATTATTATGAAAAGATGAATAGTTTAAAACTTTTTGGAGATAACATTTTGATTTTGGGAAATTTACTGAAAATCAAAGGACACTAATTAGACATGGCGTTGTCTGTCTCCAACTTATTGTTTTTGAACTTACCGTTATCTGACTCTATCCCTCGCATTGTGAACAATACAGTGGGATTTTGATGTGTGCCGACTGCCATAATCGCGTCTTTCTAATTTCACCAGCTATACTTCCCCGCATTCGAAGCATATTTCTGTCACTTAAAACAGTAAATATAGCACTGATTATATCGTATTTGGTCTCATTTTAATCAGTAAAATGTCAAAAACCTATTTGTAAAAATTTCATAACAAATGAATTAAAATTAAAAATGACTTATCCTTCCATTGGTATAGTTACACGGACATACCCTAACACGAATGATGTTACATTTCGTAGTGTCTCGAAGGTCTCCCCTCGTAATGGGGGCAATTATTTAACTTATATCGTGTAAATCATTTTCGTTTATGTTGAGCCTTTACTATGTCATCAATATTAATTATATCCACTTTTTACACGGTACCTTTTCTACGCAAATATTTCTATTGTGCGAAAATTATAACATTATTTACGCAGTAGTTTCTATGTAATTTCAGTGACCAGAAACTATATTTTCCAAGAGATTTTGGAAGTTGTTATATTTGAGCTATATATATAGTTACGAATTAATTATTAAGTAAAATAAACACTTATGTATATGGGGCAATAATGGAACCATGTTTTAACGTGGACCTTTTTTTCAAAACTACAAGCTCTCAATGTTCCAGCATCCAAAATTAAAAAATTCAAAAGTTTTTTTCAGAAGCTCTCAAAATTAAAGAATTAGAAATTAAAAAATCTCAAAGTTCAGAATCTCCATAGTCCCAAAATTCTATATTTCAAAACTTCATGCGAGCGAACTCCAACAAATTTTCAAGAAGCCTTTCCCCTAGTGGTGGGAATAATTTTTTCGTTTATATTGTGTAGATCATTTTCGCTTATATCGAGGCTTTTCTATACCTGTAATGTAATTTGTTAAACGTTTTGCGAGATTAACGTTTCAAAGCAATTCCAACCAACGTTCAATACATTATTTCGCGAAATATAGCAGAGTGCCAAAATTCTGGCAACGCTCGAATATTTCGAAAAATATAGACGACGCGAAAACATGTTTAAACAAAAATTGTATGGTATCGAGAAGTACATATTATACCTCTGTTTATTTAACTTTGCCACGAGTTTGAAAAGTTGTATAAATATCACGTTTAAATGTTCAAATGGAATGGTATATCTCTTCGTAATTGACTTCCCGAAATATTCTGAGTAAAAAAAGCACGAAGAAATTAATACTTCGTGAAATATTAAAAAAAAAAATTAAAAATTTCTCACTGATCGTCAGCTCTTTTGAAATTGTACCCTTATAATTTGTTACGCAAAATGTCTCATAGAACTGATTCGAGTAAACCGAAAATATGAAATTTACATCTTTTACAAGAGTACCTTCGCATTTCCTCTTTTCAATTTCTTTCGTTACACAAATCGATTTAGTGGAACTGGAAAATTTCCACTTTAGTGGAATGGAAAATTTCAAAAATCAACAGTGGATGAAATGTTTAAAATATTTCATACGTATTTCATTTTTCAATTTAGAGTGTGCCACCAACTATGATTTGATATTTTTTCCGCAAAATGCTGTAAAGAATCAATCTAAACAAAAAGTGGTGTGCTATTTTAATTGGAAAATTTAAATATAACTTTTAGTGGACCTTCCAATGCTTGTTAGAAACATTTTTGCGTGACATGTATATTCCTTGAAATATTTCAACGTTACTGCACGTTTAGTACGTCTTGTACGTATACTCTAAATTTGGAGGTTGTAATGCTTTCGGATGGAACTAAAGGTAGCAAGCTATTTTCATACATTTCGGAAAGCTGACAAGCGTGGAAGTGGAACAGTTCAGTTTTCTGACACGCAAAACGGATATTCGTTCAAAAATTTATATATTTTCGTTCGCAAAGTGATATAATAACATTCACCACGTTGTAATTGCATTTCTGCTTGAAATAACAAAAATAGTCAAGATTTAAAACGCACGTCTTTCATACCAATTAATTGAAATACTAATTTTATTGCATTATCCACCAAATTATTCAACTTCCGGATTAAATTACGTGCTCTATTTTAAGCAACGGTATTATCGACATAATCAGGAAGCTTCAATTCCATCGAAACGTGGATTTCGACTAATTTTAGTTTGATTGCGTACAATATTAAGAATATTTGAGCCTTTATTTTGAAAGTGGCCTAAGTCCGTTTATATTTAATTTGAGATATTTATGAGTTGCGTTTTAATGAAATTAAAAATATACGTATAGCGCACTAATGTATCACACTCCTTAAGTGTTTCTAAGCGAATTAAATTTACGATTCCTCTAAAAATAATAGCAATTTTTAAGCGAATAATATGTGTCTTCTTATTAATTATAGGAGTAGACTTAAACCGCTTTCAAAATTAACAACTAGATTTGTCATAAAATTTGAAACAGGCCGAGTTCATTTGATATAATTTAAAATGCCTCAAATTGAAAAAAACAATATTCAGTTTATTTGATATTTCATTACAACACTGGAAAGACATCATTTATGCACTTCAGGAAATCTAACTATATAAATTACATAACAATTTACTGCTCATCTACATTTTGTATGTACACAAAAATGTAATTAAAGTCTCATTTAATTATATCTCATTTCCAACACTCACATTCGTCGTTTGTGCTAGATTCTACAATTTAACAGATCATTTCGTTAGACACTCAGTTTATAAAATGTCTTGCAGTGAATACAGTTGGTAACTTTTTTAGTACTGATGAATGCAGAAGATAATTTAAATTTCACATTGTTTGTAAAGATAAATGCATTAAATTTTATAAGTAACAAAAAAGAAAATCTGAAGAGTTTAATCTCGCTGGTTTTATCTTAAACTTTAAAATACTGTAGTTCAAAGTGCATGCATGCATATGTATGGAGTATACGAGTTTCTTAATTATGTAGCATGTAGAATGTAGAATATGAAATAGCATGCGAGATGTGTGTGTTTGTACAGTGCACGACATGTATGGCAAGACTTCAGGAACATTCCAGAATCTTCGTAGCAAGTGTAGCATGATTCCGGGAAGCCAATCAAAGTGGTAGCAAAAGCGTTTACATGCATACATAAGTATATTCTACAATCAAATTTAATTGAAGATCAAAAGTAGTAGTAATTTTACAATTTCTGTCGAAAAATATAATTGAAAAGGAGTTAATCGCTATTAAAATGGAAGGTAGTCGTTATTAACACTGAATCTATCGACATGTAATGCACGCTTACTTTGAAATTACAAATCAAGTTGAAAAATAAATAAACAAACAATAAAACATAAATTAGTGTACATACTAATTCTTCATTTCGATGAAAATGAACACAGATTTGAAAGAAACTACCTTAACAAATTTTTTTAATTTGAAATGAAAAATCTGTGAAGGGGTTATTTGACCTTTTTCACAATTTTAGTGATTATAAACATTTACCACAAAGTGAAATCATTAAAAAACATTCCTGTTATAAATAATGTTCCTATAAGTAATAATGAATATAAGCGATTAAAATATTTACAGTTACCAATAAATATTATAAATAATAGGAATACGAGTAACCATTATCAATAACAATTTTTGGTTACAAATAACCGATACCAAGACTTTTTTTGTTATTTTTGTCCATCTTTAGTTTACAAAAACTTGTTTATAAAACTATATGCAGATGTTACTCATTAATTATTAATATATATAACATTATTTGTAAGAAATAAAACTGCACTATCTTTTCTTTTATGTTTTGCTTAAAAATTTGTGTAATTTTTTGTTCTTACTAAAATATATAAATTCAGTAAATTTCTATAATTTTGAAATTTACCTAATTGATAGACAGCTGTAATCATTAATAGAGTTAATAAGAATCGAGTATCGTCCAGAGTAAGAAATAAACAGGTGTTAAAAAGGATTTCTAATGATATTATCCAGCTATATTTACAACTGCTTTCTATATTGACAATAATTTTCAACTAATTTATTTCATTTTTTGACTTCACGTTTTAAACTCTCATTGAGAAGTTATGTACCTATACTTAATAAAATAAGAAAAATCAATATTTCAGTTATATCCTTGCTTCGATAATAGTATCCTTAAAGATTTTCATTAAATTTTTATTTAAAAATTCAGAAAAGACCGATAAGATGAAAAGACCGATATCGTTAAGCGGAAAATTTAAACCATGCATGTTTAAGAACCATATAAATTTTAAATGCATTTTTCTCAGGATAGAGTTTCCTAAATCGGTATTTGATATATCTCAGAGATTAGTGAACAAATTTTTATCAAATTTTATATACATAGCTTTTATAAAATGATCTAGTCATTATTATACAATTTATTAATATAAGATTTATATTTTTGCTATAAATGAGAGAAGATCGATTTTTGTTGTCAACAAACATATCCTTTATCATTATTCATTGTTATGTTTCGGAAAGTTATTATTTTCAAAATTGGATACAATGAAAACTATCTTTGCTTATCTAGATTAAGGTTTGGAGAACTTTTCTTGTAAAAAATCACATGTTAGATATTTCTACGATTTGCTACAAGATAATATTGAAATTACGTAGCTAGGGATTTTAGAATTTCGTACTTTTGAAAACTGTGTGCTTTGAAAGTTTTGAACTTTCGGATTCTGGGACTTATAGACTACGTAATTTTCAAATTTGGGATTTTAGAATTTTGAAAATCTCGTATTTTCAAAATTTGGACATTTTTGAAATTGGGAACTTCGGAATTTTAGGACATCATAATATTGGAAATTTAAGCATTTAGAATTTTCTAATTTTTACATTTTGTGATTTTGAAATTATCAGTTAAATATCGATAATTTGAGGAATATATTTATTGATACATTGATGTGTCTTTATTAGAGATTATTTAATCAGGTTGTAAATTCTAACTTGATTCATCAATCTACAAAATATAAATATAGCGGTGTGCACTAATATGTAAAATGGTTTAAAGTTAGGCACTGTCATGAAATCCTTAAAGCCTCAAAAAACATCTCATGGTAAAAACAAGCATACCATGTGCACAATTTAATTATTATATATATATATATGCACATTATGCATAATTTAACTATTGCATGAAAAGTCAAAAAATTAATTGTGGAGAAATAATTCAACTTAGAGAATAATTTTAAGTTAAAATTTGAAAGGTGTCTTTTGACATCTCTTGGTAGAAATAGTGTTAAATTTTCAATTTACTTTTTATACAACTTTCTCCAATATATTTTTCTGATTAAGACGAGATCAAACACGACATAACTCGAGATATATTTATTTGCAATAAGTTACACGTGAATGTATTCCGAATTACGTCATGTTGATCCCATTTTAGTTAGAAAAATATCACAAATATGGTGATAAAAGTTTCATAAGAGAAAATATAAAATTTTTATTCTACATTAGGATTGTTCCACCGATATACTGTTCGTTTACGTCCGATCATTCGGTCATTTCCTTCGTTCGCTGTCCTCCTCTTCCGACAAACTTCAATCAATGTAGAAACTTCACGATGTAATCAAAAGTTTAGACCCGAAAGCTTCGCTTCTGTCGAGATTCTGCTATATTATATGCAAGCAGCATTTGTCGATATGTTTAAATTGATTTCAAATTTGAAAGCTGATAATGAACTCGTGTTTACACCTGTAGCAAATGTAATAAAAGTTTGTTGCAATGAAAGATAAGAACAAGCTACGGCTGATATGAAATAAATGGTAGATTGGAAAGGTAAAAGAAAGGGAATTCTTTTCTTCATTTTATCTTTCAAATCCGGATTCATTCTGGTGGTCAGCCACCTAAGCATCGACTTCCTATAACGTTTGGACTTTTATACGCTTCTTGGCCTCCAACGTTCAGGAAGAAACATTGCCGGCATCAATTCTAAAGAACGAGCGTGATTTTCTTCGATGAAACGGCTACCCAAACCACGGACCTGCGAAATCTTCGAAACAATGATCTACCGTGTGCTTCTTTGTCACAATGTCCATTGTGAAAAGGAAATCTTCGGTCTGAAAAGAAATTTGAACCCTGAAAATTCCTCTTATGTTATGTAAGAAGGTGCGGGGTTCCTTTATTACGAGCACACTTGTTACGCTTCTTTAAATTTATTTGACAACAGTCTTACACAAATTTTTATATCAGTCTTACACAACATATATTTTATATCTCGTAACTTGTTTTCGGTTGCTTACTTTAAAATAAATGAAATTTATTTTAAAAAGGAATTAAATAATACCTCCGTATTTGTATTTATATTCATTAATCGCGTAATTTCTAGCATTTTGTAAATCGTATTTCTTGTGTAATGACACTGTTCAATATATTCGGACTTTTTTTAGATTTCCAGTATTCAATAGTTTGTTAATACCGATTTTTACACCCCAAATAAAAGGTTCAGTTTGTTTTCTCAGCTTTAAAGACTTAATTTTATTTTTCAACAGTCATTAATAGATAACTATTATAAACCTCGGCCAAATCGCTGATTACTAATGTAATGTACGTGAATTATTGTTACATTGTGAGTACTAAGACTTGATTAAACACTGCTATATTTAATTAGAACATTTGATTTTCAGAAAAAATGTAGTAATTTTATGTAGAAAACATTTCGTATTTGTGATACAATTTTAACTTGCATCAATTTATTCAGAAGAATCTATAGTACCGTTTAATGTAAAAAGCGACTAAGCAACTTCTGTCAAGATAATTTGCATTTATTATTAATTAAATTCAAAAACCTAGAAGAAGCTGAATAGTAGTTACCTCTTCAGTATAACAAATGTTCATAAGAATTACTTATTGAACACTAGATATTCAGATACATGTTGAACCCAGGGTATTAAATAGTTGTTACTTAAATTTTGTATTTATTTCAACATTAATTGATAATTCACATCTGATTTATAATCAAATTTCCTTTTATTCAGAATTAAATTCTTATTGTTAGGCGAATGACTTCTAATTAAAAATAAAATTTCAATCATAAATTAAATGTTAACTACTAGGTAATACACACTTAAATTAAAAATTGAAGTTCTATTCCTAATTCAATAATATCTAACCAGAAACTAGATTTTTAGTGAAATCATTGTAATCAGAAATTAATTTTAATTGTTAACTGTGAGTTTTTCAAATTAATAATTATAAATATTATTATAAATATTAAATATTTTACTTATAATATTTAAATATAATTAGAATTATTTTTATAAATATTTTACTTATTTAATGTTTTGAACAAGAGCAGTTTTTATTTTATCAATTTGATAAATGCAATGATGTTTATATTACTATATTATCACCAACTTCGTATATGCATCCTTTGTTTCAATTTTATCAAAAATATAAAATATTTCTGATTTAATACAAAAAAATAACTAATTATATTATTTCTATAGACATTTACATTTAATGTCATACATAAAGTTAGAAATTCAGAAATTTAGAATTTCATGAACTTAAACAATTCAAACTTAGAGTTTAAACATTTGGAAGTCTAAAATTTTGGATATTTGGAAATTTGAAAATATGAGATTTGGAAACCTACAAATTTAGAAATCTGGAAATTTAGAAATTTGAAAACCTGAAAATTTGGAGATATGTCGGTTTCTAAATTTTTAAACTTGAAAATTTAAAAATTGAAATTGAATTGAAAATTAGAAAATTTAGGAATTTAGAATTTTTAACGTTTAAGTATTTGGAAATCTCAGGAATTGTGGATTTAAGAATTTTGAAATCTTTAAATTGGGAGGAAGCCTATTTTGAAGCCAATTGGAAGGAAACCTATACAGATATAAAAATGTGGACGGAAGGAAGGTAACATATACACTAGCTTATATGTCAATTACTAACTTAGACGTGTAACAATTTTAATACACATGAATACTGTATTCATACAAAACATGATGTGAAGATAATTAGGATAATGTACAAAAAGATAAAATAATCGTTATTATTTCTTCACCCTTCCGTGCATTGTTGCAAAGAATAGTTATTATAACGAGCTGTAACATATGAAATAACTTAGAGATTTATTTTATTCAGTTAAAACTTCCTAGTCTTATATTTAATACTTCCTTTTCAACAATCGCTGTTTTTTAATAAAAGTTCAACTATCCCGAGGCATTTATAAATATTATCGGATTTCCTAGAAATTTTTTGCGCGATACTTTCTCGTTAAAAAGAAGAAAAAATACGTTAGCATATTTTGATGTTCTTCCTTTTTCGAACCGTCCTACTGGATATTGTACACTCTTGCATAATTCCTTTCGAAGCAACGTATTTTTCCCAGAAATATGTAAAAAGAACAAGTGGATATTTAATCATAATACACACCGAACCGTGTAATAAAAGTTAGCCAGAAATATATTTTATAAGATTGATTTACGAACACGGCTTAAAAATAGAAAGAGACCTACATTTCCAGCGGATTTCGGTAAAATAACATGCAAATGACATTCAAATACGGCAAAATACACATATGATGTCGTTTACTTACACTGACTTTTACATCAAACAGAAATAAACGTAAAAATGTGCAATGTAAGCAAGATGAGAACGCACCCTCATACATAAAACAGTCGTTGTACATGGTTACATGGGATAATAAGGTCTCGCAGAATTTAAGTACTAATATGTATATGTATAGAACGTGTGTATCAAAGAAATTTCAGACAAATAATTTGGCATGTTATTCTTTGCTATTATTGAATTTTGCATGTAGAACATGTACAGCTCTGACACCTCTTAAAAAAGAAATATAAATGAAAAATACTAGAAATGATTTTAAAAAACCTTTCCTGATTAAAATTCATTCTTTTATTTATATTATATCATATTTTTCATTTTCATACTATTAAAGTAATTCAAGAGTTTCATGAAAAGAAAATACTATAATTATTAGACTGAATTATTACTATAAATATTACTTTTAGAATAATTTTGTATAATTATTTGATGAATTTTATTTAATTTATATTAAAGTCAGTCTTTTCCAAAACTATTAAGTGTGCTACATACACATATTATATTAGTTACAAAATGGTAGAAGAAATTCAATTGTATAATTGCAGAAAAAAGAGAGGCCCTGGTTGTTAAGAGAAAAATGTTTAGATTCTTTTGGCATTTATAAAAATGTATAGAACTTGTAGTACTAATTAATGGAAAAAAATAATTTCACCAAACGAAAGTAAAATTCATTGATTTTTGTTGAATGAACACTAATGAAAGAATTTTAAAGCTTCGCCCGAATTCGCCCGACTTTATCCGAATCGATCCGAAGTTCGAGTACCCAATATACTTGAATACCTTCATACTTCTAGTTTTTATACTCGCAAATTAAAACTTTTATATGTATGTCTGTATTGAAGTGTTACGCGAACAATAAACGACCGCTTTGGAGTTTAAAAATAGGCGTCCCGTCTGGCACGACAATAAAATAGGAAAATTGTACAAGCTGCAGATATTTATGCATTTATGGTATATAATAATCTGCGAAGTATGTATACAGAGCCGCAATATATAGATTACATAATTTATTTTTGTATACTTGGATAAATGCATGAATTTTTACGCAGTAGTATTATTCATGTTTTTCTTTGATCGAGAAAGTTGACGACATTTTTGCAAAATTTTACTACTAAGGATAGTAATAAATTTTTCAGAAATTTTTCTTTAAAAATACTTTTATTCTTATTATAATATAAGATTTGAACTCTGAAACCAAAACACCGCTATATGAGCCGTTTATTTTGAAAGTGGGGCAAATTTATTTTTTGTTATTGTGAAATATTTAAGGGTTTGTATTTCATAAAATGTCAAAATAAGCACTAATAGTTAAAATTTTTGTACTTTGCGGTGTTAGGTATATGTTTACTATCGAACAGTGTTTAATGTGCTGGCTAAAAGAAATAAACATTTTATTGTACTCAAATGGACTTACGTCACGGTTGAAATTAATGAATTATTGTAATTATTAGTTGAACAGATAATATTTCAGTTGTTTAAATATTCTTTTTTTTTTAATTTCTTTAAATAATTTTTGTCTGAATTGTCTGCGAGATTCAGGTCTTGACTCCAAGATTCTTCCTTTACTAACCATTCTTATGGGTCTCATTTCTATGAACATAATAAAAATAATAAAATTCTTTGGAAAAGAGGATTTTATTGACGTGGTGTAATTACCCACAAAAGTATTCTTATTCTCTTATTATTACCTACCAGCTTCGTTTACAGATGCATCGCTATTATAATTTTCGTAGAAATCATTCTGAACCATATTTTCTGTACTAAAATAAATCATAATGCGTAATTAATTTCCAAATAACAGTGAAATTCTTCAGAGGATTTGTACATTGACAGTAAAACAGGAACCGTGTCGACTTTGTTGTGTGTTCATTAGAGAATTATTTAGAATATACTTGCAAGCTGATAATGGAAATCAACAATGATACCTACAGAGAACTACACCACATACTTACTCATACTAATGTTGCTTACATGTAGCTTGAGATGTGAAAAATTCTCCAAAAATATAAATAAAAGCTTACCAACTCAATAACTGCTATACATATAGTACACGATAAATATATTTTCTTAATTAATGTCTCTTTCTACTGTTGAGTCAATGTAATAATTGATTAGAAGTTGGTAAGACTGGAGTTGCAATTGTTACAACTAAAATTCAAAATAAAAATATTCTTCAAGCTTTAGATCTACATTCTATGTGTTCTATTTATATCGTCATTATTTTATTTATTTCATTTATATTAAAAAAATAATTGTAAGTAGTTATTTTCATAACAGAAATTCATTATTTGATGAATATTAGATTGGTAAATGATTTTTCACCTATTTTTCTTATAAATCACTTGAATTCTTTCTCAGCGATTTCGAAAATTTTTATAAAAAACGGGGAAAAATTGTTAATTTGTATAGAATTTCCCTCAATTGAGAATTGTTATATCATGTAAGATACAACTCTGTAATGAAGCAATGCACAAATTGCGAATTTAATTATCCATTTTATATGAACTGATGTGATGAACATTTTTGTTAATATAAACAGTATTTATAGTTATCTTATAATTACCTGGTAAATTTTTCCAATAGACGAAGTGTTAAAATAAACAATATTGTTGAGAGTTACCAATAATCAAAACATTCGTTCCTTTTCGAATAAAATTACAGTAGAATTAAAGTAAGAACCTGAAATAACTAATATGTATAAAGATCAAACAACATATTAAAAGAAAATTTTTCTTGATTGAAAGATATAAAAAATAATTGTATTAAGTTCACAGAAATTATAACTTATTTATAATAACAAAATAAACAAATTCTCTTTTTGACTGAACATTCTCTTTGAAATTGAAAATTTCGTTATAATTATCTCAATAAAAAAATAACACGAATAAAAACGATAATGGAAAAATCATGCTTAAAAAAAGAAAGGAGGAAGGAATTCGAATACATTGTGTACGTCTACTTACCACAGAAAATTTGTGTAAAATTTTAAACAGAAATTGACAACTCTGACCAAAAACAAGGCATCACAAAATGTCGATTTTTTCCAAATGATTTTTTATTTGTTAAAAAATATTAAATGTCTCATACATTTTAGAGTTAGTTCACGTTACAAAATTATCAACTTACACATTCATTGATTAATATACACAATGAAAAGGTACACTTTATATAAATTAACAAATTAATAAATTAACACCTATACAATATGGGCACAGCTTAAATCTTTATATATTATTAAGTAATTGTACGTTTACCTAATTGAAAATACTGGTATTCACTGTGAATAATAAATATAACAAACTATATTTGTATATTGAAACTATGGACAATAATTATAAAAAAAATGTTTATAAGAATATTTGCTAAGATTTATTAAAAATAAAAATATTACCTAACAAAATTTTCAACTGCTTCGGTCGGGCAGTCACCGTGTTAATGTAAGATATCATCTACCCGTTGATTCGGCAAAATTATGCATATACATATAAATAATAATATTCCATTTGTCGAGAATAAGTTAGCATGTTCTCAGGTACAGCCATAAGAGATGATGTAAGGAGCTCAAATTGTCAATTTGAGCCATAAGGTGTCCTTATTTCACCACGTTATACGTAACATGTTGCTCGTATTTGCGCACGTTTCCCTAATGTAATAGCCATACTACTTACGATACACGAAACCATATTTGTCTGTGCACATGCTCCCTTTATCGTAAGGGGCGCCAATGCACGAGTGTACTACTGGAATATGCGTCCATTTAAGGGATCGGATAACGTAGACAGTGTAGAGAACCAATGATAAAAGTGGAGTAACGGACACTGTAAGGAATAAGAAGAGAAAATTAGAAATGGAAACAAGAAAGTCACAAATAGAAGGAGAAAGGAGAGTTATGAGAAAAGAAAAATGATTAAAATGAGAACAAAGGTATAATGAGATAGACTAACAAGAAGAAGTTATAAAAACTTGACAAAACTAGGAAAAAAGTGCAAAGACGGAAAAATATTTCTTCTGGTAGATGAAGAAGTAGTAAAAGAACACAAAGAAAGTAGAAAGGAAGATGTATTTGTGTACAGTAAGAAGGTAAACACACAAAAACACACAGAACTTCGTACCCGATAGTTCTATTGTAGAATGTAGAAAAACAAAACACATATTATTTTCTATAATACTTCGGTTTTTTTTCAACAAATTATTAAATGGAAATACATTCTATGCAAAACAAATGCAAAATATATTCTGGGGGATCAAATATATAGATCTGGAAATTTTGGATTTTGAAAACAACTGAATTTCTAAATCTCTAATTTTTCAAGTTTCCAAATCTCCAAATTTCCAAATTTCCAAATTCTAAATTTCAAATTTTCAAATTTTCCAAATTTCCAAATTTCCAAATTTCCAAATTTCCAAATTTCTGAATTTCTAATTTTTCAAATTCCCAAATTCCCAAATTTTCAAATTTCCAAATTTCCAAATTTTCAAATTTCTAAATTTAAAAGTTTGTGGATAGAAACATTTTCAAATTAAAATTTCAATATTTAATATTACTCGCAAACAGCATCTGCCAATGTTCATTTTTAACTTTTTTCGAAGCAGGATACTTCACATAAGTTGACATATAAGATACAATACTATTCCTACGAAATAATGTAACTGACACTATCAATTAACACTAAACCTATCAATGTATAATGCACTCTTTAAAATTAACCCTTACCGGTCGTAAGTCACCTCTCACGTGACAACAGTACTTTGTCGCTGCGATCGCACGTCACGTGGGAGATGACAACGAGCGAACCTGTCAAAATTCGCGCTCTGTGAAATGCGGGCACGATTGACTTGTGAGTTCAGCATCAGCAACGTAGCAATTGATATTTCCACTGATATATCACTGCCATTTGTACTCAATTTTTAATGTATCGGGCCCAAAAATGTATAAAGAAAATTATAGAAATTTCGATAGTAATGATAGCAGTGAAAGCTTCGAAAACTGTTCTGAAAATGATGTTCATTCTAGTGATGAGACTAGTAGTCAGATCTTATTGCATCATAAGAAAAGAAAAGTTATGCCCATAAACTATTCAAGTGACAAAGAAAATGATGTAGAAATAGAAAATGTTGATAACTTAGACGATGATTGGATTGAAATCGAGAGTGATGATGATGATCTTCCTAGTAGGATTCCTTTTGCAAATATCAATCGCCAAATTTTTGAAAATGCGCAGCAACCTATAGATTATTTAAAAGAATTTATTACTAACGAACTCATAACGGAAATTATAACGCAAACAAATTCATACGCAAACGAGCAAACTGCAAAAAAATTTACCAAAATCAGCTACGACCTAGTGAGAATCACGTATGAAAAGCTAGCGACCGATAAGGGTTAATATAAGAATAAGACTTTTTTTTTTTTATCTTTTATTATGAAACTTTTACCAAGATATTTGTAACATTTTCCTAGTAAAAATTACGCCCTACACAACGTAATT
Organism: Megachile willughbiella; assembly: GCA_945859595.2. Taxonomy (NCBI): domain Eukaryota; kingdom Metazoa; phylum Arthropoda; class Insecta; order Hymenoptera; family Megachilidae; genus Megachile; species Megachile willughbiella. The sequence continues at coordinate 4,739,598 of OX243798.1, forward strand.
TGGAATATATTTTCTTGCAGTTTTAACCATTTCTCTTATATCGAGGACTTTATTCTCGTACGGTCGTCGAACTCGCGCTTTATAGGGAGGGTCAATCGAGTTGTTGATGACTGGCGTGCTCAACGACAAATTAATGACGTGAGGACTATATAATTTTAAATCGTGGTAATTGATGTAAACAATATTCCAAACTTAACACTTACTTATTAGAATTAACTTTTCTAGTAGTGGTTAATACATAGTGCCCGTACGTGGTTTATTCACAAAAAAGGAAAGCTTTTTTGAGTAGGAGACTATGGCGGATCAGTAGGAATGTAGAAAGGAACTATGCAAAAAGAGGGATATTTGAAGCTGTGATTGGATTAGGAGTTCTGGGAATTGGTAAAGGTGGAGGAATGAGGTTGTGGAAAAAAGCTGGTGGTAGGGAATGCGAGGTGAACAGTTCTTTGGGCTTTTCCAAAATTTTTATGGTGGGCCCGCAACGGGCCGCGGTTTCGATTTACGAGCGATAGATTAGATCGTGGTTTATGGCAGATTCTAGTATTAAGTTCTGTGGTCCGATTACTTTTTGACCCTGAGAGTTCACGAGCCCATAGATACCGTGTTGCACGGATTCCATGCGCTGTGGAATCGTACAATTCTGATACGTTATTACAAGAAGGTATGTCTCCAATTACATAATATTTGATCTTGTTTTAACGAGGAAATTGTCAGAAATATTTTGGTATAGTTGCATAAAAATGGATTAAAAATAAAAAGGTTATTGACGCATTAGCATTGTAAACAATACAACAGGCCTTTGATCTTCGTCGACTATCACAATTTTAGCATCTTTTTCTTTCTCACTGTCCTTTTTTGCGTTCAAAAATTATCGCCAATTAACACCTTGCACTATGATTTATTTGTCAGGTGCGACAGTCGGAACTAAGTAATCACAGCTACAACATTAAAACAGACAAAGAAAGTTGAAATGTTATGTCAATTTGGTAGTATATAATCGTTGAGAATGCAAATTATAATTAGACTTGAACTCCAAATTGAAACGTATTCAAAATTCGAGTAAAATTGATCACGCGTGCGTCACGAGTCAGACTCATCAAAATAGTGCACGGGGTTAAAGCAGTAATTGTAGTCTACATTATATCATATTTCATCTTCTTTTAATTAGATTAATGTAAAAAATGTATTAGTAAAAGCTTCATAGCAAAAAAATCCAAAGTAAAGAAGTTTTATCTTTGCATTGGTATTGTTTCACGAATATACACACATTCGGATCATATTACATTTCTCGGCGAGTGAAATCCCTGGTGTTTCGAGGGGTCTTTCCCTTAACGATGAGAATAATTTTTTCGTTTATATCGTGCACATCATTTTTGCTTCTATGAAGGCTTTAATACATAAATTACACCATCCACAGCAATACTGTCTGAGTCAAAATAGTCGAGTACGAGGTATTGTCAGTCGATCACGAAGTATTATTAGATAGGTATTCCACGAAACTAGTAGTATGCGTAACATATATATTTTATTAAATTTGCAATTTTAAATTTATTATTTTTGATTATTATTTTATTACATAACATAAATTATTTGTTAAACACTCAAATAACGTTCATTTAATTCACAACATATACCATTAACACTATTTCTACCAAGAAGTGTCAAAAGACGCCTTTCAAATTTTAACTTAAAATTTAAATAACTCTAAGTTGAATCATTTCTCCACAATTAATTTTTCGACTTTTCATACAATAGTTGCTGTTAACGCTCGTGGTTGAAATAAATTCGTTCGAGCCTTGTTGAATATTGCACGTGGTGTGCCGACTAAATTTGTTCTAAGTATGCAAATCTATAACTATTTCCTTACTCGAAGGACCACTCCAAACTTGGAGACTATACAAAACTAATACGAGTTGTTGCTGTTGCGAATGTTAAGTGTCGAATGTCTATTTCTTACAAATATGAAAAGCGCGGTGTACGCGTACAGTTTTTACAAAATAAGGGTGAGGGAAACAAATCTTAATTTCTATTGGCTGTACAAAATGGAATGGAAATGGAAGCTTGACTGACGTATGATGGGTCTGGGTTTTTCCCAAAAAATGACCATAGAAGTAATAAAACCAAGCAGTACCTCGACATGAATAGAAACTGGAAATAACGGACTCTACTGCTAAAATTAAGGTCTCTGGCAATCAGAGGTAAAAAGTAATAAACTAAAATACTCGACAGGATGTACCGACTCCTTGGTTGTTATTGCTGCTACAGGTAAAGAAACTAATCGAAGGTCTAATCCCTCGCTATGGGACTATATTCTAAAACTTAATAATGGGCATAAACAGTTGTTAAATTAATTCATATGGTATACTTATTTCTACCATGATGTGTGTTTTGACACCTTAAGGATTTCAAGACAGTGCCTCATTTTAAACCATTTTACACATAAATATCAACACCATTTTACAGCATCATATCAGTTATAATCAGATTAGAGAATCCCGATTTCAGTTGTAACGGAAAATACAGGAGTTGTGGCATAACTTTGATATTCTCTTATTTCCCGCCATGTTGCATTTTAGTGTACACCGCTATATTTATATTTGATGAATTAAGCTAGAATTTACAACCTGTTTAAATAATCTCTAATAAAAACACATCAATGTAGCAATAAATATATTCCTCAAATTATTTACATTTAACTGATAATTTGAAATTGCAACAGTTTTGGCAATTATTTGCATTCAAACGAAAAGGTGTCAAAAGTCACCTTTTGGTCGAAATAGGTATACACAAAATCGTAGTAGAAATAGTGTTAAACTAATTAAAGTGGCGTCTTCGGGACATTTTAAATAAGAAATCTCTCGAATACAATAATTTGGCCACTCATTGCAAAATGTGTAGCAAAAACTTTGCGTATCACTGTTGTAAAATGACAGGCTCGCTCGGTCCAATAAAACGTTTAACCAAAGATACTACATTCGAAGCTGCAACACAAATAGAGTAAGTACTGTTCGCACGGTGGAAAGCTAAACAGGACAAAAACAGTTGGATGCATCAGCCCGATAACGAGCAGTTATCACGGTGTCATGTACTCGCGAGAATTCTCGTAAACACGTCCGCGGTTGGACCAGAACTATCGTGAAACTGAGAACGACGCGTTCATTCTAGCGATTGTATCGTTTGCCAGTCTAAACCTGCGACGACATGACGCCGCTTTTCGCTGAGACTTTGTTGTGTAAACAGCGTCATCCGTGCAAACGTAGTAACGACCCTTCCTCGGCGACACCCTGAAAAACAACGTTGGCCCTCCGCAAAACCGTCGACTCGACAAACACACGTTGCAGTGGAAAATCGTGCACCACCGACCGAGAACTTGCGACAGACAGTGGAAGTAGCAAAGACAAACAAGGGGTAGTTGCAAGCAGGTACGATAGGGTGAGACTTTTGTTTTATGCGTATACTCGAGGTTTGATCAAATGTTCCAATTGTACAGGGAAACGAACTTCTATGTAAACGAGGAGGGGAATCAAACGGAATAAGTAGTATGGACACTTCAATCGTATCGAAGTTATCCCCTGTCTTTCTTTACACAAATATTAGGTTTATTCGGAACGTTTAATATGATGTAATAATATCGAAGTAAAGCCCTCACATCGTCTGTCAGTTTAGGTGTGTTATGTCTCATGGTTAAGTTCGGAAGAAAAAAATATGAATGGTGAAAATCAAAAAGTGTTTAATGGATTATAATTATAAAGATGAACAAAATGTTTTACTACTACAAGGTACTTAATACGAAACTTTTTAAAAAAGAATTAATTTATCACTATCAACTTAAACGTTTCAAATTAAAAATTTTGAAGTCTTGAAAGTTCGAAAATTTTTAAATTTGGAAACTTGAAAATTTCTCATGAAAAAGTGTCAAAGATATATGTGTGATAAATGTAACGACGATTTATTTGTTTTTATAATAATGATATATATAAATTTCGCTTTCAGGTCCAAGTAATTATAATCAACCCATAATTGGCACGACAAGCGTTAATTATACAGCTCGCTTTTAAAGTTTTCAGAGAAACGTCAAGTCACAAAATATGTACATTTCATTGGTTGATTCTGGTTCATGTCGTTATATTTTCTCCTGAATAATTCATAATTAGCCTCCAGATGTTTCTGTACAATAAATGTGCAAAAATATGCAAATTTGCACAGAAAACATGTGAAATGTTTTCATACACTGAACTAATGAACTAATTTATATATTATATTATAATGATGGGCAACGATGTGAGAACACAATACACATTGAAAATAGAAAATTATACCTGGAATACTATTAAGCTCTTGAACTTTTGCATTTACAAACTATTAGCTTTAAAAATATTTTAGTTATTAAATTTATTTTTAGATTTATAAAATTTGTTAATATTATTATTTTTTAAATTTATAGATTTCTAAGATTTTTTCTAAGATCTTCAATCATGAGATGTTTAATGTTCCATTTTTATACATCTACATTTTTCTACAGTTTCTAAATCTCTAAAACCTCTTTTTATACTAACTCGTTTCTAAAGTTCGGAGTTGAAAAATTGATCAATTTGAAAATCGGTAGTCTCTGTATTTTTGAATTTTCAACTTTCCGAGTTTATAGATTTCTAAATTTTCAAATTTGATATTACTATGTTTTTAAATTCTAAATGTAAAAATTTCCAAATTCCTAAACCTTTAAATTTAAAAATTACTAAATTACCAGTTTATTTAGTTTCTAAATTTCTGTGTTATGAAAATTGAAAATTTAATTTGCATGTCAGTATTCACAATATACACATACTAAACAATATTTATTGCAATCACTCTAACTGTACTGTAATTTGCATAGAATAAATCATGCAAAATTTTTCACATTTAATAATGATGTTATGGTTTCCTATTTCTCCGAGCTTTTAGCATTTTTAAACACATTGGATAGTACTTGAATGTATTCACTTTTCACTTAGATTACGTTAGTTGCGTTTATCAAATTGAATGATGAAAATTTCAAACACAATCTGCTGCATCTAATATTCAATTAGCACATTGAGGTCACGAAAACATGGTTTGCGGTGATAAAATATGGTTTAATTTAGAATACATGTTACTGTTATCGACACAGCATAGTTATGATACGATAATTTACAAATACAAGAGAATAATTTGACAAGTGAGCGATTCCACATAAACACAACATATGCATATGAACGATGAATGGCATATGCAATATATTCTTGCGTATGCAAATATGCATTCGCATTATGCAAAAGAATGCAAACTGAAAAATATATTTTCTCTATACCCTAATCACAAAAATATTTCTTTTTAGATTGTATAACTACTCCAATGTTCAATAAAAATATGCATTTGCATAAACATTTAGTGTCTTTTATAATAAATCAAGTATCGTATATTGCTGTCAACTGATTATTCTTTTTCAGTAAATATAAGATAACTGCACCTATTATGGAACACTTGATTATGAACGTTTGCTTGAAGACATGATTCTTTTTCAATTAGACATTCGCGAAAATACGTCACAATTAATGAATATTTACAAGCTATTACATAAATATGCAAACATTTAAGTTTCTCGAAATTATTGTAAAAAATGTGAAAAATGCAAACGCGACGAATTGAATAAACGGTACTTAATGTGGGGCATTTAAGAAATTTATAAATAAATCTCAAAATACTTCAATGTTACGATGGAAAATAAATATTTATTTCCATGAAATGGACAAATAAATAAATATCTTACATTTTCCGAAAATATTATATTATATTAATTCTCTTCATCTATACGTTGAGTATGTGAATGACGCACCTGACGCACCACATCGTTTATGACTCCAATGAAAGTAGTGAATACATTGAAACTTTTCACCATTAGTGCCATTTTTATAATTATCACGACAAGATACGCATTCTGTATTTCCATCATCATTAACATCATCATCTGGCGATTCTTCATGCTTCATTTTAAAGTCTACGAGTCTACCATTTGAAACTTTATTTTCCGGTACTAACTCTATTATTACAACTTTTCTTTCTCTTATTCATTCAATGTAACCTTTCTTCAGGCGATTTTAATAATGAATTCGGAACACAAGCTAAATCTGATTCAACTTCTGTCCATGATATGTACAATAACCACATTTATGTAATACTATGTAACATGCTGTAGTATAATAATATAATGTATTCGTGATAGTAAAAATATCGAACATGCCACATAGTAATACTACATAGAATTAACACGAATGTGCACCCAACACATGAATGTTGCGGATGTGGAACATGTTCCATATTACGTACATCCAATGTGTTCCATATTGGGTACATAAGTATTTCGACAAGTAAATACGAATTATACTAAAAGAAGAAAATATGTCTAACAGTAAGTCTCTTTAGAATGTTCAAAAACGAACATATTTAATGATAAATCTTGTAAAAGTAATATTTTTTCGACTTAAGGTTGCAGTCCCGTTTTTGTTTCCCTCCGAATCGATCGAAGCGCCGATTTACATAAACGGAGAACGGTGGAAATAAAAAATCTGCAAATGAAACAAATCGCATTGCGTTATCTACCGGTTATCATACAAAAGTAAATTGTCGTTCCTATTACCCACCAAATTTGATTAAAGAAATGGCACGAGGGCACAGTTGTCAGATCGTTACTATGTTGCCACATGTATCACATTCACTTTTATACATCAAGAAATTGTAGAAATACGAGCTCGAGCCTAGCTTGCGAATTTTAGCGAGCGTGTCATTCCACGCCAAATCGATCACTTTTGGACATCAACATCTGCGATTTTGCTCCAATTAAAATATGTTGTAGTCCATGTGAAATTAGGGAGGGTTTAAGTCATGATTTTGCCGGTTTCGAATTTGTTAAGAAATAATAAGCCTACGAAGTTTGCAATTTTTGCCCATTTTGGCGAAAATAGGCTTCACTTACGAATTTTTTTCTCATAAACTACTCAACCAATTTAGCTAAATTTTTTTTTGTTTTATTTGTAAAGGATTGAACTATTTTAAAATATTTTTTTTAATTCCATCAATTTGTTATAAAATGTCGAAAAATTTAAACAAATTATTCTTTTGCGTTTTTTTCAATGAGAGGCGTAAAAGGTTTAAATTTAAAAAAAATATGGTTATATTCTTTGAAGCTTCCCCTTTAAAATGAGCCCTTCAGAACGATGGAGTCTCAAAAATTGACATGGGGTACCTCCGTTTCAGATAGACGAGTCGCGCGCTCAGCTACAGTATTCAAAAGAATTAAGGAAACAGAAAAATTTCTGAAATTTGTAGGTCATATTCAAATTGCTCTGCCTCCGCTAAAAGTCATCGTACCAAACATCTAGAATAGTCATTTTGAAGCTTCAAGTCTCTAGTTTTTGATCCTTTGCTCTATATTTCTTCTGACTTTTTTTTATTAATGATACAAATAAAAAATCGCGATAGAAAAATTTTCGAAAATTTTTGTCTTCTCTAAAAGTTTCTACAGTCGCAGGAAAATGTCTTTGATTAATGGAGCTTACGGGTTGTTTTTCCTTGTTTCTTCGCTTATAATTTGCATTTCGATGGGGTTCGTTTCGATGATTGGTTAGAAAGTTACAAGCTCCTAAAGCCAAAATGACACTTTTTTCTTTGATAGTCTTTATCTCCTGAACTCACCATCGAAAAGAAATTCTAAGGGCGGTTCTGGAAACCTAAAAGTATATTCTCCAAGATAGGTAAATCAGTTTTTGATTAAATATTTCTCCTTATAATTTATTAGAGCAATATGGTCGGTATAACCGGGACGCCTGGAATTACAAGTAAATATGTTTTGAATTGTGTCGTATTTGGTCACGTTTTAATCCGGAAAATGTCACAAACATGTTTTACAATTATCGACAGATTTGTATTTTTATCGACATTGTCGGTAACTTTGCCAAAATTAAGAAAAGTACTACGAGCGCCGATACCGGATAATCGTTGAAGTATTTACGGCCATCTAGTTTGTGGACGTCAGCACCTATCTCAATCTTGCACCTTAGAAAATTCGACTTTATTAAATATGCGGTATTTATTGCTGTCTAAAAATACCTGACCAAGTTGTGGCGAAGTCTACTGATGAATGCTGTGCTCGTAAAAACTTCATTTTTGCAATCACCGAGCCTTAAAGTCGAATCTACGAAATCAGCTCGTCTCTCTTGCACATTACATATATGTACATGGTCCTGTTGTCGTGTGACTCAGGATGTGCGAGAGAGACGAGCTGATTTCGTAAATTCGACTTTGAGGCTCGATGATTGCAAAAATGAAGTTTTTACGAGTACAGCATTCATCAGTAGACTTCGCCACAACTTGGTCAGGTATTTTTAGATAGCAATAAATACCGCATGTTTAATAAAGTCGAATTTTCCAAGGTGCAAGATTGAGACAGATGCAGTAGATATACAAAGAAATATGGCCGCAGTGAAACGCATGCGAAACGATCACCTTAATTTCACTAAAAATTTTGAACATATAATTCTCTTACCAAAAACATTTATATGCTTTGAAATAACCATTAGTTCCGCATTTAACAACGAACTACCAATTAATGTCCAAATATGAATATTTTCATTTTTTGTTTTTAATGAAATATCTTACATCGTTGTCGGTTCATTTTATGACGTAGTTGCAGAGATATTACAAAGATAAAGATATAGATTTTAGTGTTCCATTTTTGTTTCAATTGCCCGAATGCACTAAAAAACGTCATGTACTTTAAATCTTTATTAACATTCTCAAATTATGATCATTACACAACAGGTAACATTTTGTACTCCTTTGACAATTACAAACTACATAAAAGCAAAGTCCATTTTAACGTGTTCTCGTAAGAGCTTTCCATTGTGCTCAAAAGACAAAACGCGTATTAAACAAAAGAGCATATATTACACATAATAACCGACAATGGCTGTTTTACCACAATTTTATAGTCTCGTATTAGTTAATTTCCCCCTATTATAAACAATGTGGATACTGTATGCAGGTCATAATCTTAGTGTCTAATATCTCTAAACTGTCTCATATTCGTACTGTATTCCTACATGTTTCGTAAATGCTCGTATAGTTTATATTTTCTTACGATAAAGAAGAATTTAAAATAACAAGGATCATGTTACTCAAGAAGCTTTCAAATAAATTGTCCTTGAGAAGAGGCGTAAGTTATTTTGCATATAGCCTACATTTCTAGATGGGTTGCATTTAGAAATGCAGCTTCATGTCACAGTTTCCGTGGTACTTTTAACATACATATACGATATAAAATAGTGTTAAAGATACACATTCATTTGTAATGGCTTCCAGGTATAAATCAATCAAAGTAAAATTATGTTCAGAATATGTAAGAACTGGGATTCAAAATATTACGAAAGTGATTAATTATTTGTTCAAATCATGAAAAATTTTTACGATAATTTTAGTGTTGCAGTAAATAATGATAGTTTTAATATTAACTGAAACTATCATCAGTTGCTATTAAAAATTCTGCTACGTAAGTGGAAATGAAATTTTATTTAAGTCGCTGCTCACAATTACATTTTCGCGTAAAAAAATTTATTTATTACTAAGAAGTGTTTAAAGAAGTTTCTAGTGTTTTATTCGTCACTGTTGCAAAATAACGTTGTTAACGTAGATGATAAGATTATCTACCTAGCTGTTTTAATTTTTGAAATTCTCCTTCATTGATGAAGAAAGAAGTTTTTACGAAAAGTATTACTTTCTTCTAAAATATTATTTTTTTTATTATGTTTACAAATTTAAGACTTGACCTGAATATACCATAACTAATGCAACAAAAGCAGTACCCTAAACAGTACAGAAGGTATAGCTATGTTCACATTGTTAAAAATATTAAAGAAATGTAGCAGTAAAATTCTGAAATTTAAATGCGTGTATGTATTTCTCATACTGAATGTAAATATGTGTCATCGAATGTGAATGTGATAATAAACTAAAACATAAGAGTTGAGCATCTAGAGATATGAGAATCGAACGATTTGGTAATCTTTAATTTTAAGGCCTAGAAATTTATTAAAAATATCTAACAAAGAAAAAAGATCATAACAGTTTAAAATTATAAATGAATTACAATCCATTCTGTATTTAAACAAAATTGCACTGCATTTTTTGTAATTCATTTTAACTGTAACACAGCATAAAAATTTTACCTTTAATTTCTCATATCTTACAACATACATGTATTCATGAATTTTCGAGCAATTTATCAACAGTTTCAGTCAAACTATACTACTACACAGCCGAAGCTTCAATCGTTTGGAACTGCTCTCAGGTTTAAAAGGAATATCGAATAATGGTAAAACCGACTCCCCGTTTCGAACCTGTAAAATTTCAGGGTGATTTCCACGAAGATATAAAAGGAGTCGATGCTTGAAAGGGACCTGTGTGGCAAAGTGCGCGAACGAATAACCGAAGCGAGCGTGAGCAGGATCTTCTCCGCGCGAGTAAAGGAAATATACGAGCGAGAGATTCTAAAAAAGGGGAGAAATCGTCACCCCCTCCTCTCACACCCCTTTCCTAGGTGTATGACACATTTTTCTTAACGCTACCACGTTTCGTGGCAACGCCCTGTGCATCGTTTCTCCAATTTCGCGTATGGCAGATACAATTGAATTTTAAGGTATCTACGTACCCACAATAGAAACAAACATTGACTTTATGTTGTCGTTACCTATTTTTCTGGATTCGTGGTGAGAAAATTGCTTGCGTTATTTATTTCTATAAACTAACATGAGTTTGCAAACACCGGAAATGAAGAGTTCTTCAAATTTTTGAATTGTCGAATTTTTTAATTCACAAGTTTTGAAATTTTCAAATCTGTAAGATTTCATATTAAAAAATTCTCAAATTACTACTTCTGCAACTTCTCAACTTTTCAAACTTCTAAATCTTCAAATTCCCAAATTTTTTAATTTCCAAATTCTCGAATGCCCTAATTCCCAAATTTTCGAACTTCTAAATCTTCAAATTCTCAAATTTTCAAATTTTCAAATTTCCATTTCTGCAAGTTACCACTTTCCAAACTTCCAAACCTTCGAATTCCCATATTTTCAAATTTTCAGATTTTCAAATTACTAAATTTTCGAACTTTTAAATCATAAAATTCCGTAACTACCAAATTTTCAAATTTCTAAATCCACAAATTCCCAAAATTCCAAGTTTCCAAACTCTCAAATTCCTAAATTCCCAAATTTTCAAACTTCCAAATCTTCAATCTCTCAGATTTCGAAGTTCGCAATTAACAATTAAACGTTAATTGTAAATTGTAAAAGACGTTTAATAGAATCATCTTTCAATTTTTACCTTAATAAAAATGAATTTAAAATTAAACCTGAATTTTTAATTACAAGATGATACTAATTTTTTTAATTTGCAATTATAAAATCACTCAATCTACAATTACATTTTAATGCTGAATTAAAATATATTCAATCGTTGAGTATAATTTAATCACTTAATTGTTATTGAGGACACCTAATTAAAATTTTTATAATCATGCTACCAAACCTGTAAAAATAATTGTCTTTACATATCTACATAAATACATAAATACTACAAAATACTACATAAATAATTGTCTTTACATTAACACGTTCTGATAAAATTTACGGAGTTTTGTTGAGATAGAAAATTATTATTGATGCTGATTTATGCATGTTACATTATTGAGAACAGCGTAGAACACTGTTTGAATGAATTTGCATTGCAATTAAATAGGAAAAGTAAAGAAATTTGCATATAATCATCATAATTGTATGTATTATGTTTACTTATATATTACATAATTATCTAATGTTTTATAGAAACTTACTGTTTGATGATACGCATTTAATATGAAAAAAGTGTGGAGAGTTTCAAAAAAGTGTTAAGACAGGTCGTATGTGATAGAATACGAGATTTGATCTGTACCCGAGAAATCATAACCTAAAACATCAGATTATAGCCGTAAAAACAAATGTTTCGTAAAGTGGCAACATGTTTTATGCAATATATTAATATTCCTTAAAATAGAATGCAGTAAGTGGTTCTTAGTGGCGTCATCAAAAGAGCGTCGGTTCCTAATGGTTTAATTTACGGCTTCTCCTTATCTCTGCACCTGTTACCTTGGGCACGAATGTGTTAAATACTCGGTCTCGCAAAAATGTAGGAAAGTTTCAAGTACAGTAAAATTTGCATTATTTCATAATGTAAAAATAAAAATTCCACTTTATTTGTACTTTGTAATGTTCGCTCGCCGTGAGACGAATCCTGGCAGGATATCGAAAAAAGTGTGACTGCGTTTGTTTAATACGAAAATTTCTTCGAAATTCCTCCCAATAATGTCTTCTTCCTTTTTTACATATCCTCAGCACAAGCGAACAATTATTTAGAACATTCGTACAAACCTGACAGATGAAAAAGAAAGTAATGGTCCTGTTGCGTTGCACTTTTAAAACCAAGTTTATCTTTATTTTTTGATATATTCTTCAACATACAACCGTTATCTTTTGCAGCTGTTTATTACGGACAATTCATATTTCCAAATTTTTCTATTTAACATATTTTATCAAGACCCAGCAAACTTTATGCTTTTATTACTGTCGAACCGTTATGTGACGAGCGACGGCGTAGTTTTTACCTCAAACTTGACCTCGGTACGAACATTTCGTAAGGGCGGTTCTTGTCCCTTTCTGTTAATATTCTTTTAAACAATCCAATAGTTCATTTTAACTAAGTCGTTTGTCCACTTCCAGCAGCATGTCGATCCCACATCACAATTATTGACGAAAATATTCTTTTTAAATTGTTCATATTTTCTCGTCAGCTCTCAACGAATCAAGTACAAAATTTTAGAGTTCATAGCCACGATGTGTTCTTTTAAATTGCAACAAGCAAATTTTCATTTATAAATAAACTGAACATATTTATCCTGAAACAGTTGTTAGTTCATTTTGTGTCTGAGTGGTGTCACTGATCCACACGTTAAACTAGCTCGCGTCTTCATAAAGTAGAACCACGAGCACACAACAGATCCTCTGAATTCAGAGTTAATCTTGTGGCGGACGCGTTGTATTTAAAATAAATTAATTTTTTTCCAAAAGAATGGGTATATATGTAACATTTTTCAGTACATATTACTTGACTAAATGAAGTATTCTGTAACCTAATTGCATAACTGAACTCCTTATGAAAAGAATATATTCTTTTGTAATTCATATAATTCTTTCAGCTCTTGTAACTTGTAAGATATCGAACTAAATATATTTCTTATCCTCTACGTTGAACACTATTTGTGCCTTCCTTGATATGACTATTTATTAACAGGAGTTTTAGAACGCGAGTGATAGATTAGTAAAATCATAGAATTATTGTGTGAAACACACTATAATATTAGAATGAATTATAACAATCATGTAACAACAGCATTTTACAAAACCTGGTGATACAAGGTGGATACACTAAAACAAACGACATATATACATATACAGGATGTTATTTTTGTCGCACGATTTGACAAAAGAAAGTTTGGAAGAGTTTCAGGGTATGAAGTGTGCAATAGATGTCAGTAAAACAAATATCGAAAAAATAAATTTTTCTGATGAAATCGAGCTTACCTAAGATTTAATAAATAGGAACATGTATTTCTTTTGACCATATTATGGAGGATATTCAGTCAAATTCAAGACACATATTATGTAAATAATACAGTAACATCTTCCACACTGTCCCTTAGCTCGGAATTGAAATGGGACTATTCGGGAGTATCAGAATCGAAATTCGAGCTCGACTTTGTTGTTTGCCGAACAAAGAAGACGACAGCGAATAAAAGACAAGGTCGGAGAGCGAGTTGAGGCTACCCAGGGATTTAAATTCCCGCGTATTAAATGTTATATTACAGAGAAGTTTTTAACTTGTTTATTATTAACTTGTTCCAAACGAAAATGTGTTTAATGTATTAGTGAGATTATTCTGATGAAAATGAGACCAAACGTGATATAATTTGGACCATATTTACTTATTAATCCCTTGGCCTATGATTAATTTGTCAGGTGCGTCAGTCAGAAATAATTAATACGGCCACAATATAAAAACAGACAAAGAAAGTTGTAATGTTATGTTAATTTGGTATTATGCAATCGTTGACTATGCGAATTGTAATTAGACGAACTCCAAACGGAAGCGTATTGAAAATTCGAGTAAAATTGATCACAACTGAAGTACGAGTGCGTCACGAGTCAGACTCGTGGAAATAGTGCAAAGGGTTAATACTTACTGAGTCTGTAACTCATTTTATGTTATTAACCGTTTTAAATTAAGTAATAAAACCGACTATTGTAAAAATAAATGAAATACATAAATAGTTCAATGCAAAAATAGTGCCTGGACAATGTGAAAAAACGGTCTACGTTTTACGGACAATGTCAGGGTACAGGACTACATTTCACAGACAATGCGATGGTACTAGACTGCGTTTTATGGACAATGTGAGGGTACGAGACTACATTTTACGGACAATGTGGGAACCGGTGTATGTTTTATGGAGAATATGGGAAACTGCGTTTAATTATTTACGTAACATGATTTATGCGATAAATACTAAATTAGTAAATTTTACTTAAATTATGTCATGTTGGGTATCATTTTAATCGGAAGAACCTCAGGAATACGATAGAAAAGTTTTTTGTTAAAAAAAGTTAAAATATTGCATTCTGAATTGCTAAGCCGGAAGTCTCATCAAAAGTGCCACGCGACGTATCACATTACATCCATCACATGTGTGACTGATTTCGATTTAGAAAACATAGGCATAGCAAGAATGAATACATAAGCGTAGATACGTCAGTAGAGACAATGTGAGAGTACCGCCAGTAGGGACAATGTGCGTGACATTAACTGTACTAACACGATAATATGTTATTTTTGTCATGCAAGGCGGAATTAATTTCGAACGTGTAATTAAGTAAAACGCATTTTTCTTACGGTTTAGTCGTGTGGTTACATTCGGTAATCTCTTCAATATCAAATATTGTTTACACTGACTTGAAGTGAAATATGACGAAAAAACACATTTCCGCTATTATAAATCCAGGGAATTATGTAGTATAACGGACCATTCCCGACTTTAATAATTTTCACATATGTTATCAAGGACATCTCCCTAAGTAATGTTGTAAAGGTTATATGCGTCGGTTGTTGTTTATTGTATTATCATCATTACATTCATTGTGTTATGACCTAAGCATATTTTCACAAGGTTAAGTCTCATTAAGCATATCTTCTTAAAGTTAGATCCCACTCAGGTCATGAATACATACCTAACTATTTACTACTTTTCTGGTTAGGCGGCGTTAGATTAAAATGTGTTACGTTATGTTATACACACCTACACACGGACATACACGCACCAACGCTCATACACACGTACTCACAGTATGTGAAAATTATTGATGTTTTCCTAGCGTATAACTTCTAAGTAAATAACGGCCGATGCCTAAAACCTTCCTAACATTATTCAGAGAGGTGTCCTTGAGAACATATGTGAAAATTATTAAAATGGAATAGTGGTCTATTATACTGCATAGCTACAAAACCAAGTAACGTGTCAGCAAAAATGTTATGTAATATGTATTTTATGTATCTCTTCAATATAATAAAAAAAATATGTATCCTTATTTGTAAAATCCAAGATAACCTCGATTTTTTCATGAAAACAGGCTCTTTTACAATTGTTACTGATATCTATTGTACTCTATATGATATCTATTGTATTATACTCTAGTACCATGCAATGCTTATTGCAACCTGTTTTTCATTAGATAGTTACAAGTAGGTAAAAAGTCATGCGTCGCGTTACAGGTAACACCTTGTGCAGCTGGCTTATTCAAATACTACAATATTGTTCTTATTAAAATTTCATAAGGAATTCAGGAGCTGTTACCTACCATATATGCATTTCTCTAAACGTGCATGCTTTCATCGACAATTTATGCTTTTTCCTTTTCTTTCCCTGTTTACTTGAAATAGTAACTGTCTCGTAAAGTTTATCTCTTGATCTCCATATCGCATATGTAAAACAGCCAACTTTGTTGATTCCGTAAAAGGCTTCCTAAACTTTCATGACTTGAAGTCCAGTTTCTGTTGTTTACTGCATTTCGTTTACTGATAATATAATACAACCCAAAAATTTCAGCATTTTTAAATTATATAGTTATAAAACTCTAAACTTCCGCAATCCTGCGATTACAAAATGTTCAAATGAACAATATGCTGCAATTTCGAAGCCTTAAAGCAACAAAATGTTTAAATCGTGAGGCTTAAAAATCTTAAAACTGAAACGTTATTAAAGATATGAATCCTGAGGTTCTATGTATAAAAACTCTATTATTCAACTATTTATAAAGTTCTTGATGAAACTGTAAAACTGTAAAACTGTAAAACTGTAAAACTGTAAAACTGTAAAACTGTAAAACTGTAAAACTCTAAAACTCTAAAACTCTAAAACTCTAAAACTCTAAAACTCTAAAACTCTAAAACTCTAAAACTCTAAAACTCTAAAACTCTAAAACTCTAAAACTCTAAAACTCTAAAACTCTAAAACTCTAAAACTCTAAAACTCTAAAACTCTAAAACTCTAAAACTCTAAAAC
This sequence comes from Megachile willughbiella, assembly GCA_945859595.2. Lineage (NCBI taxonomy): Eukaryota > Metazoa > Arthropoda > Insecta > Hymenoptera > Megachilidae > Megachile > Megachile willughbiella. Next base: position 4,756,309 of record OX243798.1, read on the forward strand.
TCTAAAACTCTAAAACTCTAAAACTCTAAAACTCTAAAACTCTAAAACTCTAAAACTCTAAAACTCTAAAACTCTAAAACTCTAAAACTCTAAAACTCTAAAACTCTAAAACTCTAAAACTCTAAAACTCTAAAACTCTAAAACTCTAAAACTCTAAAACTCTAAAACTCTAAAACTCTAAAACTCTAAAACTCTAAAACTCTAAAACTCTAAAACTCTAAAACTCTAAAACTCTAAAACTCTAAAACTCTAAAACTCTAAAACTCTAAAACTCTAAAACTCTAAAACTCTAAAACTTTAAAACTCTAAAACTCTAAAACTCCAAAACTCCAAAACTCCAAAACTCTAAAACTCTAAATCTCTAAAACTTTAACGCTCGAAAATTCTACAATTATACAATTCTGCAATTCCACAATTATACCATATTTAAATTTGTAAATTTTTAAATTACTAATATTTTCAAATTCCAGTACTCCAAAATTTGAGAATCCCAAAACCCCAAAATCTCAAAATCCCAAAATCCCAAAATTCCAAAAATCCAAAAATCCAAAAATCCAAAAATCCAAAAATCCAAAAATCCAAAAATCCTAAAATCTCAAAATCCAAAAATCCCAAAATCCCAAAATTACAAAATTCCCAAACCCCAAAATCCCAAAATCCCAAAAATCCAAAATCTTCCAATCCCATGTTAAATATTTCAAATGGTCGAAGTCCCACCGTAGAAAACATGAATCGTATAAATAAAATGTTTTTATAACTAGATTAATTAACTCGATATCTCTTATTTCTTATAACTATTAGTAACAGTAGCACTCACAACAGTGGTATTGAAATATCTTTACGTTAACTGCGCCAAACGTAGTTTTCAACTTTGTATCGAACGGACACATTTTTATGGTATGTTGCTGTACACAATACTCTTACAGACATTTTGAAATTTCAGTTTTACTCCCTTCGGAGGGCATGCGAGCATTCATAAAACGTTAATGAAAAAAAAAATAAAACGCTGGTACTTCGTTTTTTAGAATTTTCGCATGACCGCGCGAACGTTTTTCCATTTCGCCCTTTTGTCTTCAACGTGTTAGAAAAACTGAAATGCTTCATAAAAAGTGACGGGAATCGAGGGCGTGAAATAAAACCTGATCGTTTCCAATCGAATGATTGCTTTCGGGAAATATCGTTTATAGATAATAATAACACGATGGAGGTAAGATCGTACACAACGCAGGAAAATATAAGTGGGCAAATACAAATAGAAAATGTTTTCTTTAAATAAAGTATTGAATTTTGCTTTTAGAATTTTATGTGGATTGTTTTCAAACGTGGCTCAGAAATAACGCAAACTGTTGATTGTTTTAGATCAATACTGTTGTATTTTTTTTCCGTTCGTAATACAACAAATATTATGGTAAAAATGACGAGAATAAATTAAGTGTTTTAAGTGTCCGATATGAAATAATGAAATTAGCATTGACATTTCAATTTTTCTGTACGCTATAACTTGCCACTTATGTATCCATTTATTTATTATAATTCAAACAAATTTTTAATTTGCTTTTCTTTCAAAATCCGTTTCTGATTAATTGAAATTTATTATTTCGTTTGGAGGTATTAAAATAATAATTATTATTATAACAATATAATTATTACATTCACAATATTTACCATTGCATTTATGGTCGAATTGAATTATTCAAACAAACAGATTAACGTAAATGAAATATACATGAAATGAAAGTAGTATATATTGCTTTTGTTACTCAAACTTCGTTAAATGAAAGCATGTTTATATTAAAGATATTATTTGGAAGTCCAACAAAGAATATAGTTTTTTTATTCGTTTTTACTGGTCTTTCATATTATGTATAATACACAGTTCAATAGTTAAAATATTTGCTGTTGTTTTCAACGACTTCTTTTGATCATATTTTATAATGTTTAAATCCAATCTTATGAATAGAAATAGCTGATTTAAATAGAAATTCACATTTTTTATTATTCTAACAACGTTTCAATTATTATTCTAGTCTTTCTGAAGTTTGATTACAGAAGATATAAAGATTGTATGAAAAGAATATAAAAAATTAAGAGTTATATGAAGATAAATAGTTGAATGTAATAACGATGTTTACTATCTATTATTATTATATTAAAACATAGTAAATATGTTTCACAAACTTCAATATAAATCATTAGGGAAGTAAAGAAGCGAATTTATGCGAAAAAAAAAGAATTTGATATTCAAATGCTGAAACATCTACGTACATCTAATATAGAATATATAAACAATAAATTTAATAAGTTAGAAGGAATGTAGTAGAATATTATCGTACTTAATTATTGCTTCATATACTTGAAGAATGTTTTCAAAATGAAAGGTATTTGTGATAGAGTAATTACGGTGCAATACCGTATAAAACGACGTTACTTATAACGATAACTTTTAAGAGGTAGAATTTAATTAAGTTTAGTGAATAACGCGAGAACAATTTCGTCCAAATTAATTGAAATTCTTCGCCAGCATTATAGAAGGATACTGTACGAAAGTAGAACGTGTTATATCTTCGAATAGTTTGAAGTATGAAGGAAACTTGTTAAGCGCTGTTAAACAATATTTCACGTTTAAACTTTTAATATTTAAACTACTGGCATGGCTGGAAAAACATTATAATAACATTATTATAATCTCTGTCGAAATCTTAGGTCAAAGCTATTAATATAATTTTAGACGTGTAATACTTTGTTTAGATGTTTAATATTTTGTTGGAATTGACTTGACTTTTTAAGGAAATTATATATTATATTATTATCCAAAATATTGCCATCTCGGTAGATGTTGCTTTTCGTAAAATCGTGAAAGATTTTTCTACTAATGATTTTAATATTATTCAAGGTAAAACAAATGTAAATAAGAACGTATAATGTTAATGCTTATATGATATATCAACGATAAACAATAATTACGCATTGCTGTTTAGATTAGTGTAGACCTAGAGTAATGTATTTTAGATTATACATTTAGTAACTGAAATACATACACACTTTATTTCAAAAGATATTTGAAATATGCATAATAGAATTCGACTACCGGAAAACAACAACAGAACATAATGGCGATTTTTTTTTATTTTCATTCTCTCGTTGCTTCTAAGATTTGTATTAATTTTCCATTATTATACGACAGTAGAGTACAGTATATGTATAATAATACTATCGGAAAAGATAGTATCATGAAGAAGATTGGTTATTAGAAATAAAATGAATTAATTTGTATTTAAAACAGGGAAATTACAATAAAACATAAGAGAAGAACGAAAAATCATTATAAGTATTAAGAAAAATCTGCAAATTACTTGAAAGTATTTATACAGTGAAAGTGTATATTTATAAAATAAATAAATAAGTATTGGATTAAGCTAATATTTTAATGTTCATTCATTTCGTACGTATGTTTTCAATAAATTATATATCAGATTCAATTTAAATATAAGTGACTATTAAACATCTATATATCGAGGGTTAATAATATATTACTTGCCACTTTACATTCCAACAAATTCTTGTAATTTTTAAGTAATGACTTAAAATTATTGGGATGTCACTGTTCTTCGTAAAAGGTATCTCTGAAAGAGAGCACTCCCTCATGACTACAGATCGATACAAAATTTCTCATGTTTCTCATATTGCATATGTACTACCAACAAGAGAGTACCTTTTTACAACTATGTACGAGTAGCAAGTTTTTTAAACAATATGTTCAATAATAAATAAATCCTACAGACTTATATTAATACCCTGCAAAATCCCAAGATTTATAATCTATGAATTTTTTATTATGCGATCATATTAAAGATATTGTTTATTCTGATCAATAGATTTAAACCACTTAGAAACTAAAATAAAAGAAGGTTACGCTTCTATATTTGTACAATATTAGTACAAAATAGCACGAGTGTAACCACAGATGCTGAGAATAGCATTCTTGCTAATGGAAATTGCATGATAAACACTTACTAATTTATAGTGACAACATACTAATAATACCACATTAAAAAATATTCAATTTGTTCCTTTCATTACCGATCTTGCATGTATTTGAAGGCCACAGTCATGCACGTCAATGAATTCATTTTGACACACGCTTCTATACAGGGTCTCTATAAAATTTAACTCCACCCTTATTTTTGGACAAATGGTCCAGACAAAAGTTGTAGGCCATTAAAGAGGATATAAGATGGTGGCAACAATCTAACCTTGAATGTTCATTTGAAGGTCACATGAACGTCATCTTCAGTTTCTTAAATCTCCCCAGTTTCATAAACCTCCCATATTTTATATTGTAGTCTTTATCCAGACATTTTCAAAACATTTGTTTGTTTTTTGTGCAAATCATTCTCTGGACATGACACTTCAAAGTTGACATATCGTCGGCATTCTCATTACCCAAGGTATACCGCGCGAAGGTTGATTAGACTTACACCACTTATGTGTCAACTTTGAAGCTCCTGGAAATGACTTGCACAAGAAACGAACGTAGGTAGTATTTTGCAAATATATCGATGAGGGCTACACGCATATGTGATAAAAATGGAAGTTCTATTTAAGAAACTGAAGATGACCTTTATGTGACCTTTAATCCGTCATCCAAAGTTAAATTGTTGCCACCATCTTATGTCATCCTTGATATTCTACAACTTTTGCTTGAAACATTTTTGCATACTTGAAGTCGTTTCCAAAATATGAGAGTGGGGTCGGATTTCAGAGAAACCCTGTATAACATTAACGGTATAACACGGTATTCCATCAAAATAACGTACCAGGCACACTTGGACGTTTAAGATCCCAACCGTTAAAAATGTTTCTTACAGAAAAGGTACTCATTATTTTAACTTGGAAAAAGGTTATAAATAATCTTTGAAAGCTTTAATATATTTCATAGTTGATTTGAATGAATTTAAACGTTGAATATGAAAAACATAAAGAAAAAATATTCATTATACAAGATTCATAAAGCGAAAAAAAATTGAAAAAATAAGGGTTTTCACAGAAAAATTCAAAATCTTTTTGGATTTCAATTTGAAGAGCTCAAGTTTCATCTGAACGCTCTTGAGATATAAGAGGAAAAAAATAGTAAAAATAACGGTGTTTCAAAAATGGTATTTATTTTTATTTTCAGGGTATAAAGTGGCTAAAATTAAAGCTAAATTAGTTGGTGTCGTTTCATATTCCAGCGTGATCGTTAAGAGTTAAAAAATATACATACAGCCATTTAATTCAATTTAAATTCCAATGCAAAACTGAAGGTTATCTTCATTTCTCGAAAAGTATTGTAAATAAAGTTAAAATATGTCATCGTATTGCTAGTGAAATACAATACAACATTTTCCTCTTCCATTTTTCTGAAATCCTTATACGAAGAAAACACTACTCTGTATTAGCACGAACACCTTATACTCGTCTAAGAACATTATGCATGTCTCACACTAATGTAACTGGTAAATGAGGCGTAAATACAAGACGATTGACTTGCTATGCAAACGTTTCTGCATACGTAAGGACCTCAGTATACATCTACGATTGAGGGTGATATACCAATGTGGCCATGCAAGACAATGGATTGCATTAAGGGATGAATGCAGAAGGTACTTATCGAGCAAATAACGCGTGACCAATGGGTGAATCAGACTATATGCATAGTAGCACGAGTGCTTTAAGAGAAATGTGTGACAAGAACATGGCATATGTACACTGGCGAACACGCTAGGCATTCTAGGGAGAATGGCGATTTAGGAGGAGGAATCCTTAGTGGAATACATTCGTAGAAATTACGTATATTCGCCGAAGCAATGATACATTCTCTCTTTGAATTCAGAGAATCCAGTTATGAAACAAAGAAATTCTAATATGATCACATTTAAAAATTTACTGTAAGTAGCGCATTTTTAAACTTTCGTATTCTCAAACTTTACATTTAGAGACTTGAAAATTTGGAAATTTAATTTAGATATTTAAAAATTTGGAATTTAGGAATATGGAAGTCCTTTCGTTTAGAAATGCCAAAATTTTTTAATTGGCAGAAGTTGTGATTTCTTACAAATTTTTAACCCTTTTAGTGTCGGGCGAAAAAGAGGTGCCTATGCGAGAATAACCGGCCGAATTTCACGGTTTTACTAGGGTTTGGAAAAATGCTCATAAAAACCAAACAAGAAATAATATTTACATGATTCAAAAAGCAGTATATTAAGGACGAAATAGAGAACAAAACAGTGGCACTAGTTTTTCTAAATTCATTGAAAATTATAAAAATAACAAAGGTATAAAAGGTCATAAAGAAAGTAAAAGTTGAGTTCTCTCTTACAAAACGTATTTGCACATACAAAAAGTCATCTTTTCATCACAATTTTATATAGACCATTTACTACAAAGTATATACTTTGCGTTTCCAATATATTTTGTAACAAGATAAATAATATTACATAACAAGAATAAAAAATAATAATAATAATTTCGTTATCTCCAAGCGATAGGAAAAAGTCGTTGTCCACAAAGAGTTAAAACGAAAAACTATTTTTTTTTTTAATTCTCTAGTAACGAAATTATACCATTTATAACGTATTATAAATTTATTTTGAGATAGAGTTCTCCCGCAGTGCGAATAGTAAAGCGCTACAAGGTGCAGGCCGATATATCGGCTCTGGCACTTCTCGCCAGTGCAGCAAGAGCCGATATATCGGCCTCCAGCACTAAAAGGGTTAACTCCAAAACTCTCATATTATTTTCCGACCGTCTATAATTCAAGTAAAATAGACATCTACACCTCGAGTCTTTTATTCGTTCACTGGTTCTTGTAAACACTGAAAGAATTCAGCACTACATGAAATACTTCTTCTTTTATTAAGAGAGAAAATAGTATGTGGAAAATCCAATTTTTTAAATGTTTAGTTACTGACAAATCCAGAGCTCTGAGCCGATAAGACCATTTTTCAACTCAATTTCAAAAATCATGTGTGATAGATGTATATCGCTTTGTGGAATTCAGGGGTTAATATTAATGAATACTAGTGTAATTGTACATTATGTGTACTTAATACACTAGATGTATAAAAGCAGTATCGTACTTTTATAATTTTAAAGCTTCTTAACAGTTCCACAAACACTGGACTCAAATATTTAAACCGAAGAAACAATAACCGTTTTACTCCTTTGCACCCCTGAATTTCTTTTACTACCAACTGTTCAATTTACAAAATAAATCAAGAAAGGGGTTCTCAACAAAATATGTTGCAACAGTGCCGAGTGTGTGATAAACATATTTTTCATTTATTATAAGCAGTAAATAAATGAAAATGTATACAATTCAACCAATCTATTTATCTAAATTATTTGTAAGATCCAAAAAAAATGTGATGTCGTGCCATATAGGAGTGCAAAGGGTTAAAAGAAAATAATTAAAGCTCGAATAAAATTTATTTTAAAAAAATATGTACTTTATGATTGTAAATAAAAATGTGTTATTTTTACTGTACTTTTAGTATTATAAATACTGCACAAAATATTTTTAAGATCTTTGGAGTATCTATTATACCAATCCCATCTTGCGGAAAGTGGTTTGCTGAATATAAACGAGCTAATTTTGGCCTTAATGATAAACTCAACTATGAACGGCCTATTGTTATTGATGATACCGTTGTGCACAATATACTGGACCATTAATCAACGATGATACAGTTAACTTACTAAAATACTGCAACTAGTTGGAGAAATTGAATAAAAAGTAGAAACTAGGTCAAATGTAAAAAGAAGCTGGAAAATAAAGAACGTAATAATTAATGCAAAATAATAATATGCAAGTTTTTGTAATAAGGAAGAAATACATATTTAAATTTTGTATATTTCACACTAGTTGATAAAAGCAAACGTTGCTGAAATTTACGAAGAACAATGATATGAAGGAAGAGGTTTAATAAAAATAGATAGAATTTAATTAAGAACGGCACAAATTCTGGACGTATTGATTAAAGGCACGCTGAGTTAATTAGTTATCTCACGACTCTTTTAGCCTTCCCTGTGTTTTTAATCACAGTAAAAACTTTTTGATTGCAATTACTTTTTTTTTACAATAAGAAAGAGATTGATGTACAGTCTTTTCCAATTCAATGAATTTAATTTTCTATCAAACCATCAATGTAGCTGGAAAGTTATCGTTTCTTCTTTAATCGTTAAAATTCCATACGTAATGTTGTAAGAAAAGTTTTTGACTTTGTCAAATTAAACACCTTTTCTTTGAAAAATATCTCTTTCATGAATTAAAAATCAAATAAATAATTTTTGTTCGCTACAAAGAATGTGTATAGAAACGAAATTACTAAATTTTAATTACTAATCTAAAGTTTTCGAAACAGTAGTTTCATTGGCACTTATGTTAATTGTGCTATATATATAATCATTTACATTCCAAACATTTCTTATTAGACATATAATTATGTACTGTAATTTATTCAGTTGTAGGTATATAAAATGCAAAAAATTTTAATTAAAAACAAATATGTACACATTGTACAAAAATTTCTTTTAGCGAAATGCTGAAATATGTCATTAAATAACCTAAATTATCCTTTATGCATTATCTAATATTTGACTATTACCAATCAAATAAGTCAACTTTATATGTGTGATATTATTTTATATTGTATGACGCTTTAATTAATCAATTTATCAGTAAAAATGCCGATCAAAAGTACTTTAAAATAACCTGTTGCCTATTCCGTTTTATGACTGATTTAATAAAAAAAGCTATTATAATAAAATCGAATTTCATTTTAATTTTTCAGTTAATATTCAAAGTTTGTTTTTTCATAAATTTTAATATAAATGCATAGAGAAAGAGAATAATAAAGCAGATACATGCTATTAATTTCAAACTCGTTCCCATACCCCGCAACCGTCTTTTATTCCAGAATATCAGCCGTTTATTTCGAAAGTGAGGCAAATCCATTTTAAAAAACAATGTAAATAACGACAACAATAAATAAAACCTGTTCTAATACTTTTATCTATGAACAATCTATAGTTAACATAATTCAACTTCCCAAAACTGAAAGTTTAGGCGATTAATGTTGTTGGGAAAAAGTTTATTTTGAAAATGTATATTTATATATAATATTATTTTTTTAAGTATAAAATTTTATTTATTTTTTTGGCCTCGACTTTTAACACTATTGGATAAGCATACATTATCTTGCGCTATAAAATAAGAAGGTAAACATTTAGAATAAGGGAGCCACCTCCTATTTCGATCAAATATGTTGTCAAGGTCATCATTCTGAACCATTTGTTCCTACACATATGATGGTCGGACTCTTTTAGTTTTCGTAATATTTGAAAAATACGTTTTACTGCCAATATTTCCAAGAGTGAATAAATCGTAACTAGGATCTCCTGTATTGTTTTGGGGGACATCTCCCCGCCAACCCTCTGCCCCCACGACGACAATAACCTCAAACCCTTTTGGACCGAACTTTTTTAGGTACTTCAAAAATATATTAGTCACACATATTAGTCATTTATTCCTTTAGACTTTCATTCAAGGGATACATAATTGCAATTATTTTGAAAAACGCATCTTGACAACATATTTCGTGGTGATCGAAATCAGAGGTGGCTTCCTTATTCTAAATATTTACCACTAAAAAAATGTAAATTAGTGCTTATCGATATTTTTAAATTTATTTAAATTTATTTAAATATCTCGCAACGAAAAACTAGCTTACCCCACTTTCAACATAAACGGCTCACATATCAAGTATCGATAACGTTGTTAACCTGAGAACGAAATCGATGTTCCAAAGATCGTTACGGTCCCACTTGTAAGTCAAATAAAGCTGGGGAATTGATGACTTGCCGTTGAATTATCGATATAGTAGATGTACGCGTAAACAACGCACGGTGGAACGTTTACGAATTTGACATGCGTATTTGGGTGAGTATCAACGTTTGCTTGGGGGAGTTGTGTAGATCCGATCTCAGGGCGGGACACGTACCCTGTACACGCCGATCCCGCAGTAATTATTCAAAGCAAACGTGAGTTCATGTCGCGGACCGGTAATGCATCGCATTACCAGTTTCCTAGTATGTACAAGTTCACACAAACACGCACACAGATTCCAATGGACGCGAGACAGTATCTATGCATCTCTAGGACTTCGATAGACGTGATCTTATTCGATGCAAAACCGAATCGATCTGATTGGTTTGTTATTGGTTATTAGTAGTCGCTGTATGTTTATGCAAATACATGGAGGGATATTATCAGACGATATATTTAACCTCTTATACTTGGAGTGTGACTCATAGTCACTATTCGATTTTGATGCAGCAAATGTGAAATAGGTATTTTTAAACTAAATCTATCGTGCCATTGTATAAATATAGGGACAATGGCGATTAATAATAGAGAAATAATGACTTCGAAAGAATTCATGGAACTTTTCAATTGTAAAATTTTATGGTTACTATATGGCAACAGTGAAAATATCTTCGAGTGCAAAGGATTAAATGTCGTATCCATTTATTCCCATTTAGGGTTTTAATTGATTTAAAAATATTGATAAGTATTAATGCATTCGGGTAATGTATTTATGATATAAATATTTGAAATTTTGTTCTTCAGGTTAATAGGATTATTAAAGAAACACGAGGTTTTTACGTGGTAAATGGAATTACATCACTTAAAACAAAATATTTATACCGTTCTTTCGAAATGATGTAAGTCCAATTATTCGTACATTGAGGTGTTGAATTGTGTTTAAATTTATTAAAAAATATTTGCAGACGTTAATATATGGGTCGCTACTTTTTAAATGGTAGAGGATAAGTTCCTACGAGTATGCATCTAAAAGATTTAGTTTGTATAGATTTAATTTTTTTATATTAAAAACAAAGAAATGTATATTGAAGCACTATGTTTCACAAACGTTTTAAGTCACATTTTAAGTAATTACTATTATACGTTCGAATTTGCAAATTATTTCTTTGCAAAATTTAAATATTATAAAGTTTGGCAATTTGGAAATATAAGAATGTAAGAATGTTGAAATTTAAAAATATAAGAATTTATTAATTTTACAGCTTCCAAATTTTTAAACATAAAAATTTAGGTATTTAGAGTACTAATGATTTAGAACTTTTAGCAGCTTGGTAATATAGTTTATAAATGCAATTTTTCCATTTTATTGCTGTGTACGATGTCAATACTTATGTTGTTTGTTACGGTGTGTTATATCCGCATGTTTTACATATTTTCAACAAGGATACTCTTTCTTTTATAAACTTAAAAATGATAAAATGATATGCACGTGTAATACGTAAATTGAAAATGAAATGAGACAAAGAAGTTCAGATATAAATTATAATTTTACAAATGAATAAATCATTTTGATCTGTATAAGCGATGAAGTGAAAAAAGAGGATCAATTAATCTTTCCTGTATTCCCTTACATTAAAAATTACAGTTATCATTTATAATTTAACTTCAAACGTGAAATAACAAATCAACAGAAGTACTAAAGATAATAGTGACAAACGAAGTATAGATAATAAAATATTTTTTATTAAAAGATTTCATACATTACTGATATTAAAAATAATATAGATACTTTTAAAAAAATGTTACTGGCATTTAAAAACAGAACGTGATTAATTTTTCAGGAATGGGTTTGAATATTAGTAAAAAAACTGGAAAAGCGAGACAGAATTTCATTCTATCCCAACGGAGCTCAACGTTTCCTAAATACGTATAAACCGAAACGAATACCATGAATTTACTTTAAAAAGCCGTTAACGTAATGCAGTACCGAGTATTTAGATTCTGAGAACGAGTATGAAATGTACGAATATTATCAGCAGTTAATTTCTGTGCTTAAAGTAACTCTACACATAAATTTAAAAGCAGAAAATCGTCATGCGATAAATATACACGCAGAACCCATACATTTAGAATAATTATACTGTACGAAATATATATATAAATGCTAATGGAAGGTATAACAAACGTTATTTATTAACGTCGTACATAATGTACGTCTGTACCGGTGATATGAGTTAGGTTAGGTTATTTACTTATTTAACCTCACTTAAATTGAAGCCTTTTTTAGAGAACGCACCGAGTACGACGTCGCTTAAATTAAAATCAAGGTTTTTTCAAACACTATTAGTGACATGAAATATAGAGTATTTAATATACACTTTATATGCACATTTGCTATTTATTCTGGAAATAAGATTTATATGCTACTATATTACTTATAGTCATATATTTTAGATTAACAATATATGAACCATTTATTTTGAAAGTGAGGCAAGTATTTTTTTCGTTATTGCGACATATTTAAGGGTTTGCATTTCAATAAATTTAAAAATATTAGTAAGCACTAAGAGACAAATTTTGTGTATTTTGAAAATTTAAATAATATTTATTATCTAATAGTGCTTAAAATACTTAATTAAAAAATAATGGTTTTATTATACCCAAATTTATTTGCCTCACATTCATAGTTAATGAATTATTGTAATTGTTCATTACAAGGATAATCTTTTAGTAATATAAATACATTTGTCTTTTCTATATATAAATTGTGGTCAGTACAATAAATGCTCCATGTAATCGAATCTTTCGGGTTTGAACTTTTACTTATATCGTGTAGTTCCTCCATTCCAGAAAAGGACAGCGAGCGAAGAAAACGAACGAATAACTGCACGTTAACACAGAGTAACATATCGATGGGACAATCTTAACACTTACCGGTCGTAAGTCATCTCTCACGTGACAACAGTACTTTGTCGCCACGATCGCACGTCACGTTGGAGATGACAACGAGCGAACCTATCAAAATTCGTGCTCTGTGAAATGCGGGCACGATTGACTTGTGAATTAAGCATCAGCAACGTAGCAATTGATATCTCCACTGATATATCACTGCCATTTGTACTCAATTTTTAATGTATCGGGCCTAAAAATGTATGAAGAAAATTATAGAAATTTCGATAGTGATGATAGCAGTGAAAGTTTCGAAAACTGTTCTGAAAATTATGTTCATTCTAGTGATGAGACCAGTAGTCAGATCTTATTGTATCATAAGAAAAGAAAAGTTATGCCCATAAACTATTTAAGTGACAAAGAAAATGATGTAGAAATAGAAAATGTTGATAACTTAGACGATGTTTGGATTGAAATTGAGAGTGATGATGATGATCTTCCTAGTAGGATTCCTTTTGCAAATATCAATCGCCAAATTTTTGAAAATGTGCAGCAACGTATAGATTATTTAAAAGAATTTATTACTAACGAACTCGTAACGGAAATTATAACGCAAACAAATTCATATGCGAACGAGCAAATTGCAAAAAATTTACCAAAACCAGCTACGACCTTGTGAGAATCATATATGAAAAACTAGCGAGCGATAAGGGTTAAGAACGAAGTAAAGTAATAAGAGAAAAAACATAAATTAACACGCTGACCGTCACAGAGAAAACTGACATTTGTCTTCAGGTACAATATAATAGGGAACTTAAGCATTCAATTCGTTTCTTAACCAGTTAGAATATATCATTGTCTTAATATTAGGAGCCCTCCGAAGTTCCTTTCGTTTGCTTTTCTTGCAAATAATTAATTTAACTGAATTTGCTGTGCCGGTCAGATATGTCCTCCATAGCGGTCAACGTGTTAATATATGTGTAAATCGATTATGGATGATCAATCGATTTCGCATTAAGTACATGTATTAGAAATGGTGACTTTAGGACGTTTATTTATGGAGTAATATCATGCTGTGAGATAGGTAGCAGGTGCTTGTTTTGTTCGAACGAAGATTAAGGAGAGATACTAATTGGATACTGGTAGTTCATATTGCGACGGAACTCTTTGTATTTGCCTGCAAAGGAATATCTGCAACACCTAAATACAATTTCTTATAAATCTTCGTTTAAGGGATTAGGTCACCTTAGTCACTTTAGGAAATACCTCATTTCTGGAAATTTATTTATAAATGACATTGTTTAATAATAGTAAAACCACATCGATTAGGTAGCGATATACCTTATCTCAGATAATGACGTCAATTATATAGGGCGTCCCAGTTTTTTACTGCCAAACTTTATTAACATATTCTATTCGAAAAAATAAAAAAGAATTTCAAATTTAGTAAAAAGTTTAAACAAAAACATGAAATGACAGTGGACTACTTTGTTGTTTAATATGACACACAGGATGTTCCAGTTTTGTTCGCATAACTGTACTAGGATATTCTATAAATGAAAATAAAAAAAATGTTTATATGAACATAGGCTATTTAATGCATTATTAAAAGTTATTAAAACAAGTGTGAAGATTTCGTATAATCTTCATAATCTGTCGATAAAAATTATGGGCTTATATTTGATAACATTTTTATCGCTTCTGTTTATGAAACATGCTAGCAAAGATTTACGTTTAAAATTGGGACACAGTGTATGTAGCAGATAGAAATAATTTATTGAATGATGTAGCGTACAAGAATTTTTATGTAAAATGCGAGCGAATAAAATAGATTATTCGTTGTTAATCAGATATAAAATCTATACGAATTCCTATCGAAATAGTCTAGTTTCGATCGAAATATTATAGCGTCGCGAATATTCTAGAAAAAACGAAAGATCTAGAATAATCGAATTGTATCGAGGCACGTGAGTTTGTTGGCCGCTCAAGCGGAGCGAGAGGCAAGGCGCGACACGCGAAGCCGCGAGCCGCAAACTTAGCGACGGACTTGTTGATAACGCGGCCGCGGGATAGCAACCGGCGTATATAAAATAGGGGCTCGCGACAGGAGCCGGCCTATTTGGCAGTCTGAGAGAGAGGACGAGGTAAGGACCATCGGCCGCTCTTAGACTAGCCTAGGGACTCCGGCAGGAGAGTTCGGCGATAATACCTGGACGCCTGCCTGGATAAAGAATTAGCTGGTTAGGGACTCCGGCAGGAGAGTTCGGCGATAATACCTGAACGCCTGCCTGGAGAATAGCGAGTAGAGTAACTCCGGCAGGAGAGTTCGGCGACCAATACCTGGACGCCTGCTCGGAGAGTAGAGAGTAGAGTAACTCCGGCAGGAGAGTTCGGCGACCAATACCTGGACGCCTGCTCGGGGAGTAGTTAGAAAGGAAACTCCAGCAGGAGAGTACGGCGAAAATACCTGGACGCCTGCTTGGAGTATAATAGAGTAAAAGAGATCCTCCGGCGGGAGAGTACGGCGACAATTCCTGGACGCCCGCCTGGAGAAGAGTAGAAAGATTTAAGACTCTGGCAGGAGAGTACGGCGAAACCTTCCTGGACGCCTGCCTGGAGAATAGGGGGAGAGTACGGGAGTTTGTTCCTGGACACTCGTCCGACATGGAGAGTTCGGTGAATATTCCTGGACGCCTGTCGGTCGAGAGAGGACAGAGCATCTCCTGGACGCCCCGAGTAAAGTACAGGAGAGTACGGGAGAATAATCCTGGTCGCCCGTTCGTTATGGAGAGTTCGGAGAAATTACCTGGACGCCATTCAAACGGGAGAGAACAGAGTTACTCCTGGACGCCTGATTGAACGAAGTTGTATAGTATTCTGTAAAGTAGTCATGTCGTTGATGCGAAAGAAAGAAATTTATTCCTTGTACAAATTCCTAAACATCGAAAAATAAGTCCTGTTTTCCAGTTATCCTGATATCCTGATTTCCAAATACTTCCTAAACCAACCATGGCTACAATGAGAAGTTTCAATGAAGATGAAGACATGAATAAATAGTATACATATACAATTTTTACAAGTTTTCCCTAGAAATAAATATATTGAACAAAATTACAACGTACTACATGCTGTATACACTGTATATGTAGAATTATAGCATACGCTATATGCTGAACTATATATAATAAAATGTATGAAACATAACTTGAACGATGGAATATTAAATAAATCTATGTAATCCATACTTCAAATTTATCTGATTTATACGCAACAAGGGGCCTTTTTTCTTCTTAAAAATATAAACTTTTGATTTCAGAATATTTGTTATTATTTAATAAAACGCAAAAATCGTACGTCGACAATAAACAATTTAGATTTATTTAATATGTTATTATTTACATTTCGCTTAAAAAATCTATTCATTAGCAATCATGTATATCGTCGAATAATACACACTATGATATGCTTACGATCACCATATCAGTTTCTAAGAAAGCATTGAAAAGCAAAATTTGGTTAATTATTTATATATGTCTCTGGTTTTATTGAAGGATTTTAGGCACTTAAAGATAAGTTCCAAAAATGAAGTATTTTCTAAACTAACCAATTTCTTAGGAACGCATTCACATGTTAACGATTTTCTGACAGGCATTATCGAATGTTAATTATATCTTTAACATATGATAATACATTTTTGATAACTCATATCTATCAGATCTTTACAATGTTATGAAACGACATACAATATTCAGTATGTTCACGCTCTTAATACTTATTACAATAGTGTGATGTCTTTGAGAGTGCAGCAGATAAACGGAGTAGATTTTTATGCGAAAATCATTTTCATTGACGAAGTTTATATCCACCTTTCTGCATTAACAAATTACCGCATCTAGGATACTAAAAATACGAAAGAATTCGGGATACAATCGATACGTTTACAGCGAATGACTGTTTAGTGTGGTTTATAGACTGAATGTGTGATTAAACCTTATTTGTTTAAAGTTGAAAGCTGCACCGGTCATTTTACCAATATTATATCATGAATGGTATTCCGAAAATAGCACATAACCTAGAAACTGCAAATTTTCACGAAAACAAATTAAAAATTTATCCATCATCCTGCTTTTTTGACTTCGACTTCAAGACGTAAACAGTTGATTGAATGACTTCCGGCGTGATTATTTCGAAAAGTTACCGATCGAGCAGATCGCTAATATCACAGTGTCTTGGTTTAATATTTCAGTAGAGAAATCCGTGATGAAATGAAAAATGTTCAACATGTTTTCTTATTAGTCACTGAATGGCTTCAAGTGTCATGCAATTTAGTGCTTTTCTGACTCCGGAAATATGTATATTTTCGTCTTTTCACGCGTTTGTCCGCTTTAATACAAGCCTAGAATAACATGATATTGGCTATCTGTTCAATCGCAAGTTGTTCGAAATGAACGTACGGGTAGCTACTTTTCCAATTTCCTATTGCTTCTATCTTGAAAACTGAATCTCAGAATCCGACAATATGAAGAACTTTTTGCTTCGAAAATTTGTGGTTTCCAGATCATGTTATTTTTGTGACATTATGTGTACATGGGTGAGGTCATTTGATAGATGACTGTATTATTCGAAACATTCCATATGCATAATATTATCATTCATATCGACATGCAAAATTATCCACGACTTTAAGTGTCTGAACTAATGAGATTCCTGTAACTATTTAATATAAAAATGATTACTATAAAAAGTACCAGTAATAACACATGATCTACTTTGTCACATAGAATTGGTAATGTAATATTTAATTAATGTAATAATTTAATTAAAGCATATTTCACTCCTTTGGTAATTCAGTTAAACTATATTTAATTAATTAAATTTTTCCATTAATTTTTAAATTAATATGTGTAATGATATTTAACTATTTTAATGTGCTTTTCTTGTATGACTATGTATAAAGATGAGCCGAGTACATCATAAATACTACAAAAGAAATAGTTCTTGTCTTTAGTAAAGTAAAAATAAAAGATATATCAATACAATACAAATAGGAAGCTCAATACGTTGAAACCACATTTGTATAAAATTATCAACATGAAGGGAAATGAAGGAAATTTCGCACACTAGCGTTATTTAATAATTTAATGGGAATCTAAAAGTAACCTCAAAGGATCATTGAAAAACTGAATAAAAATCGACACAGGAAACTCACCACAGCGTGTCTTCAAAAGGAATTTTTAATTAAACGCAGAAAATATATTTTCTGAAAGCACATTACAGATTTATGTAAATTGATGTCCCGGGAAGCTTCAAATAACGTTGAAATGTTAATAAATCGTTTGACGTTTAAAAACGGTAACCATTTTTGTACTATTAAATGATTCGAATTCGTAAGTGTGGGAATTTCCTTGCGTGTTTTTAATTAATTAAATATTACCGCATCGACCTGGAAAATGCGTACACATAGGAAGAAAAGCATTTTTGAATTACATTGCGTTGCAAGGACCGGTGCAAAAAACTTAAAGAGATCATTGACGCAGTGGAAGAACATTCAAAGAAAACTCACCGCAGCGTGTCGTCAAACGAAATTTTCAATTAAACGCAGAAAATATGACATCTTCCTAAAGCATATTAAAAGGTTATACACCGTATCTGACTTACGTTGAACATTTAAATTACTTCAACTGGTATAAACGATTAAAAAATAACTGACGAAAGTTCATGTGGTTTCAGAATGTTTTATCCTCGCTAAATAAACGTTCTAAAATTGTATAACTTTATATCAGTATCTCGTTTTTATTTTCAGTAACAATGAAAATTGTTAAGTAAGTGTTTCAATCGTAAGAGGGCGCCATCATAAGTGCGGGTGATCGGTTTTTGCAACGCACATCCAGTCTAGTTGTCCTAAAAGTAAAACGTGCATACTAAAAATGAAAAGTCTTTAATATTCATTTATTCAGTTTATTTTCATTTTGTTTTATACTTTGTGTTCATTTTTGTTACGTTATTATTATCTGTAATAAATAATTTGATAAAGAAATATAAGTTTAAAATTAAAACCGGCCTCTGAACAAAAATAATTTTCATGCATAGGTTAAGATATACACATAATACTTTCTCTCACAACTCTTTTCTTTTGTTATTGTGTATTTATTTACCTACATGCTTCTTATTTAATTATTTTATATTTTTATACAACGTAAATCTATTGCATTTATTCAATGTGGGACATTTAGCTCTTGAAATTGAATGTTTGAACATCGCCGGAAACTGTCCGTTTTCTTTGCTTAAGAGTTTTCCGATGCACGCAAACACAGAACAGCAAGAGAACTTTTTTCTGATAAATGTTGAACCGAATTCATACTACGGCAGAATAACACAACGAGCATCGGAATTTGCACAATAAGAAAACCGTTTATAGCAAACAGGATAGTCAAAACTTTAGAATTTGCTTGATGAAAGAATTTTACGTAGACAATGTTAACTTTTTTTGCTACGATTTATGCTGTCTTATTTATATTTTATGCCGAAAGGAAATACGGAATTACAGAATAATGTCAGACATAATGAACTATTCACGATGTTAAAGCGACTAAATATTATTATTTACTTTAGTAAGGTGAAAGAAACGCGTACAAAATATTGTTATAACAGATAGTTTCAGTGGTACACGTTTATTTATTATGTGCATTCATTTCCTCCTTCTTCTACATTTATTATATCAAAAACAAAATAAGAATATTTAATTTAACTGTAAGCTTCTACATATAACAGCATATTTTGTTCAACAGTGCAGATTTTCTACTTTTAGCGTTAACAGTAGTATGCATTTTTGAAACGGTTGGGAAACACAGTGGTAGAATATTTGTACTACCGTTCAAATTTATTACATCAGATAGAAAACAATAAGCGTTCAGATAAAAGTTGTTTTCGGTAAAAAATTTCCAATTCCGCTGAACTTGTTAAAAATTGCATCCGTTTCTTTGTCAACATAACTGGATAAAAATTGTTTCTACTCGATAAATTTTCAATATCGATTTATTTGAAAATGAAATTCCCTATGAAAAAATGTAAGTCTACATTGTTCCGTTATTTTTCCATGCGGATTTACCAACTTTTTGTTTGTTAAAAAAAATCTGAAATATCAGTATTTTATTTGAATTTCGTTCTTTGTGGAGAAGCGTGTTTTTAAGTTCTAACGCCGTTGAAAATCGAAATTTTGGTCTAATAAATGAATGTCATATTAGTACCGAACGTTCTTAAAGGAAGAGATGACGGTAGATGCAGTTTTGTAGAGAAGGATTTTTGATGACAAGCGATGTTTTCCGTTTAAATTCGCATCAGAGAGCTTGTACGATAGACGCCGCTAAAACGTTCTATCGCCCGTAAATTTGATGAGCTCTGAAGCACGTCCCACAATACGACGTATTCCCGTGGTCGGAGAATTTTCGTGAAATTCTTATCATTCAGGTTGTGCTCGCGGGAATTCTTTTCAGGGGAATAAAACGTGAAATAAGGCGGTATTTATTGAAACGTAAAGAGTTGAGATTTTAATAAAACAATATGATACGATCATATACGTGTATTTTATGAAATTTAGTCGTATGCACAACACGACTTTGCTTTGCAGTTAACAATATTTATTTTAAAAACGAAATTAAATTATTTGTATTTTTGTCCTAATCTATATAATTCAAACGTGTAAAGTTACATGATGATAAATAGACACCTTGCAAAGAAAACTTAAAAATTTGATTTTTATCCTGTAAAGAATTTTATTCTAAAATTTACGTTCAAGGCTGTGTATGTAAAATTACTTCCCGTTTTGCGCACTGTAAAATTGAAGAACGCATATATAAATTTATTTAAAAAATAGAAAAATTACAATGTAGTACGCAAATCTTATACATTATATTTAAAAAATATCATTGTTTCTGTGACTGTTTGACACTGCATATTTATTGCTTCATCTAACGCAAATGAATATTCGCTATATCTTTATAAAGAAAATTATTTTCATGTTAGTTTTACTTTTGTTTATAATCCATTACGAATTAGCCTGGTGAAAACTATTTTCTTCTAAACAGTTTTAACACGTTTCATTAGGTAATCCTATTAGTTTAATTTAATAAAATATGTACACATATAAAATGTTATAATAAATGTACATTATACATTTTATGTTAGTTCATTATACACACAAAAAATAGATTCGTATTTTTGAATATCTTTTCCATGAATACATTATTCATTTAATTTCTTTAAAAAAGAATTTTATTCTTTAAAAAGAATTAAAAAATTAATTTCTTTAATAAAGCTTATATTAAAAATTATTGTTACTCATTATCGTTGTGTTCATATCACCAAAATTTTATTTCGATAACCTAAAATTTTCTAACGTAATTTTGTTGTATCATTTGGTAACTTTATCTGTCAATAGCTTTCTGTACCACAGAGTGTGCAAATGATGAATTTATCGTTGTATGTCTCTTTGTTATCATTCCTCAGAGGAAAATCAAAATATAAAATAATTGGTGCGTTCATAATTAGTACCGATTGAAGTCGTAAGGTTCCGACTGCTAATGATAATGTGACCTCGTCTGTTGATCACGAAATCAATTATCTGAGTATTTAATTAAAAGTTGGTATCTCTTCTTTTTTATCTTTTTATGATATCAACGCTTCTACGATCAAGCACATCGAAAACTGGAACAGTACAACACAAATACTGTTTATAATGCTGTGGAACCTATTTTTAAACTTTTGAATGATATTATAACAATTGTTAAAGAGAGATGCGAAATGGAACAAGAATACGGCGGGTGTTCATATTAAGTTCCCGTAATAGCTTTCCTTCTATTCCTTTAAATGTTGAAGTATGACGGCCCGGTTCACTTTTCTAGATAGAACTACTGAATTGCTTTAAATTATCCACCCAATTTCTAAAAACAGAATATTTGACACGGTTCGATAACACGAGATTACTGAAAAGTGGATCCTATGTGATATCGATTTGAAATTTGAAAGTTTGATGAAAATGCCTGCATATAACCTTCATTAATTATTCTCTAAAATGACTGACAGCTACTCACCGTTAACGAAGACGGATTTCAAATCATACAAATCCTGAAATACAAAAAAAGATTGGAAAAATGAGAAGATACATTTATGGTACATCAAGCTGAAGTTTAAGGTTTCATTGAAATATACATGTACAGGATGTCCCGTAACTAATGGTACAACCAATAGGAATTTGTTAAGAATAGTATAATTATGTATGCAGCAACATGGGGATCACTACCAGCAATTTATGAACTGAGCGAAATTACTCGTAAATATTGTGGCCTTGATTCCCGATGTATTCTATATACAAACATTGTATGTGCTTATAGAAGGGAATAAAAATAGTTTACACCGAAGTCTGTCAAACCAAATGTAGATCAGGTGCACGCGTACTCGACAAATTTTCGAATCTATTTTTCTCGATAACAAAGCCTCATATAAAACAATTTTACTCTACATTTTCGACTTATTTATAGAATCACCCCCTTTCCGGTTGTACCACCAGTTACAGGACACCCTGTATTTACATAAACGAAATTGTTAAGTCTTCCAAACAATGGATTAACCAATTCACAGTTTATAATTAGTATTAGTATTTTTGGTTGGGGTACATACCTAGGTAATTTTCATTCATTTTTATTTCATTCATGTTAGACTTTTAGATTTATTAATAAAAAATCTGTTTATAATACAAAATTTACTGTAAAAGATCTGTATTGTTTTCGGTCTTGAGAAACAGTTTATATGTGAAGAAAAAGTGTATATTTTGCCATGCATAGGGTATACCAAAATGAAGAAATATCGTAGAACTCAAAAGGTAGAAATTGTTCAGGGTAAAAGAAATAAAATATCATTATCGCTTGCGAGACATAAGCGATTGAAAAGACAATACTAAAATATAAATCAATGTAAATTGTGTAAATTAATTTCACGTTTCGAGACAAAATCAGCTATTTAACATTAAAGATGTTAATGTTTTTCGTTAAACTGTAAACTTTAAGTTGATATGTTATAAACGTTATTTTGCGGTAAATGAAATGATATAGGGTCTTCAATATTTTAAGGTCAACCATTTTATTTCATACAACCGAATATATGGGGAATTGAGGAAATGGGTGGTTAAACTTTAGTATCATATTTTATTGTACCTAAAAATGGAAAACTGTCACATAAACCAGATATCATAACTAATAAAATTATTTTCAAAAGTTATTTGACAACAGATAATACTTTTAATACAAAATTTTTATACGAATCAAACATCGAACATTTTACTGCGGACCCAAAGAATTGTGCATAAGTGAAAATATCGAACGTAACAGAAACTACAAAAATTTAGTAGAAAAAAAAAAAATAAAAAAAAAAAAATAGTAAGAATAGTAAACAAAATTCTGAAACGAACATTTTATGAAATAAAGGAAGAATAAATAAATGATAATTGTACTTCACAAGTGTTACTAAAAACGGTATATCGTTTCTTGGTACTAAAAGAATTTAAAATGATTTATTTGGTTAAAACTTTCTCCGAGTATCTATAACCATTATCGTTGACCAAAATTTAACAACAATCATTATTAGCACATTAATTTTTTGGTTATCACTAACCAAGATCGAGAATACAAAATTTTGTTAATTATTAACATTAAATGAAATTATTGACATTACTGATAATATTAATAAAATGGGATGAAGTGAAAATACAATATGTAATAAACGATTACGATATAGTATATATGTAAGAAAATTAACTGTATAATTTTTTACGACGTATCTGCATTTTTAGTTGTTTCATTATTGTTGAACAACAAGCGATGCAAATCAGATGTACATAAAAAAACTAAATCTGCAAAAGTAAACAGAAGACTAAATATTAATATACACAGAATATATGCAAATATTAGAAATATTATACGCAGTACCTTTTATTTTTTTCTTTATTTCAGTTGTATTACACCTGTTTATACATCGCAATCGACTATACATATATACTTTTTATTTTATATAAGTTTATTAAAATTATCGGTACCATAGTCACAAGAAATATTTATCGTCGATATTCGTTAGCTATGTTCGAACACATTTTTCGTCGACAAAAACGGTTAATGCTAAGCAAAATAAAATTTTGATTATAGGTGATTGCTGGTAACCAACAAATTTTTAATCACTTACAAGCGTTATTTTTAATCAAATCTAGTGATTTATATTGGTTACTGCTGTCTGAAAATATTGAACCACATTTAATGGTTACCTGCAACCAACATTTTTCATTAAAAATATTAACCATTATGGCATAGCTTTTACAATTGTTGATAAAATGGGTTTTCCAATATTTACGAATAATTGACTATGTAAACATTTAATTTTGCTTAATGATTTTGTTCTAATAAATCTGTAGTGTAACAGTTATTTGAAATTCCAATATGTTATATAGGATATGATAACACCGATAATGCGGCGGAAAAAACTAAATAAAAATTCCTTGAAAGTTGTACTTTATTAAAAAAAAAATAAATGCGATTAAATTTCTGATACGTAGTAAACTAATTACGTTACTTTCCAATAGTTAGTTGTGGTGAAACTATGCAATGTATCGAAATTTAATATTACATTTTTGTTAGAGTTTCATCTTCTATCGAATGGTGCCGAGAAGATATGATACTATTTTAACACCCTACATATTTATATAGTCTAAAGAAAACAAGGAATCATTGCTATTAATTAGCATTCAAAGTTTTAAGCAAAAATATCTTAAGAGTAAACGTGTGTCATATGTGATGTATTAATTTATGACTATGAATACATGTATGTAGTATTAGAATGGTTATATCTTAATATTTTTTTTTTTTTTTGTAGAATGTTCACAACAATTTTTGTACAAATTTTATACGTTTTCTGTATTTACCAAGGCAATATATCATCATGTATTGTACCACATAAGGAAAAGAAGTAGTTTAACAGTTGATTAGTAGCCAAGGATCGATGATCCTTGTCTGTTCTGTATTTCTCTCTAAAAAAATAACAATGATAACAGCAATTTCGGTGTTCTAAGAATTTGAAACGAAGGAGCAATATTTTCTTTTGCCTCTGGCTTCAAAATATTCCTTTTATAACTATACGAGGAGCTACAGATTTTACAATATAGATTTTATAAAAAATAAAAATGTAATTTCTATAAAATTATAAAATTTTTAATATCGAAAATCGAGGTTCGTAGTACTCCGTATAATCAAACAAAGAACATTTCTAAGGAGGAAGCATGGGAAAATGTTTATTCACCTGAAATTTTTGGAACAATGATATTACTTGCCTTTGGTCTTCTTTTACGGAACAACGAAGGAGAAACAAGAATCACTAATTTTCTTCGGTGTTTTTCAGTTTTGCCGTATAAGGTTTCTAACCCACTTAATTTCTTATAATTGTATAAAAAGATGACCTAATTAACAAGATTTTGCGACCGTCTGATGCATGCTATAAAATAGTATTACCTTGTCCTGAAATGTTTTTTAGTTAACGATAAATGATTGAGGTATTAAAACACATGCATTTAAACGCTTCAATTTACATAACACGATACTTTCGAATTAACTTCAAGACTTGCTTAAACCTGCGATTTTAATGGAAGAAAGACATACACCCGAATAAAAATTCTAGGGTCTGACAATAACGTTCTTTTAAAATTTTATATCCATAGCCCAAACACTCATTTACATGCATAATGCGTAGGATAAAAATACGCATACGGTTTTCATTGACTCGTATCCTTGATCTGTCGTCAAAATGCATTTCTAATGTTACATTTTATATATATTACTTAATGTTACATATTGCACATATAACAACTTAAAAGTCCCGTTATATTTTCCAAAATGAGTGAATTGAAAAATATCTTTAAATATATATTCGTTAATTCACTTTAGTTAACATTAGTTGCTCAAATTCGAAAGGCCATAAATTTCATCGGCTGAATTGTTTGTCGTTACATAGCACACTTAACCGAAGTGCGTGTATCAATATCCAATAATCCCCATTCAAGCCCCACAAACTGCGTTCTACCTCATTTGCTCTTATCCTGCCTTTTGGCTCGTTCTCGTTTCAAACGTTTCGACCCCGTTCAGTTCGTGAGAGGAATGCCGACGGAAAAACGCTGGACATTCATGCAGGCAATCGATAGGTCGCGCGTGATTAATCTTCGAGGCCAGCAACGAAGAGCAATTTCCCGAGGTCTTGTTGTATCCCAAAGTCGACGTGAAAAAGGTAACGAGGTTAGCGCTGCGCTATTTCAGACTAGCTAGATGGCAGCACGATTGATGAGAAGTTATGAAAGCCAAGAAACTCGCAACGTCGTGGGCAACGATATAAATCGACAAGTAGATCAATTAATCGGTTTCTACCTCAGCAATGGTGTACATTCACCTATGCGGTCATTGATCATACGTGTGCGGGAACAAACTTTTGTTTCCGGTGTTGGACCGTTCGTAATGCACCTCAACCTGGCCAGACTAAGCTTTGGCCAATTTGCAGTAACTCGGCTTTCGGTCAGCTGCCGACTAAAACTGGAAATTTGCGGTTGTGGCAAGAAAATATACGGGATCGGGTGCTGCGGTACCCCGGATCTGAGATTCACCGGGCTTCGTTTGTGTGGAAGCAGAATTAGGAACAGAATCTATGGTGCAGAGACTGCTGGTGGTTTGCGTCCCCCGGTACAGGCTGTGATGTAAATTATCGATCATTTTTTTAACAGTGTCACGAAATTAGGGTTCTAATGTAGCTTTATTGAGAACTAGACTATAGACGTTTATGTATTTATGCCATATCGAGGTTTGCAAAAAGGATACATTTCTGAAAAGTCTGAACATCTCATCACCTGGACCTTGACATATGTTGTTAGGGTTAATATACTGTTAGTTAGCCACTGAGCACGTTTGGAATATTTAACTGATTGATCAAGGATCAAGAGAAAGACTCATCTGATTAATAAGTTACTGTAGATGTCTCAAAGATCTGTAGTTTATCGTACGAGGTGTGTTTATATTAGTTACCTGGTTCAGCGTTAAAGTCGATAGCACACCCTCGCCAAAAAGTATAACCTAAACTTGTTTATACCACAGAAATTAGCTGTATGAAAGTAATCCCCTCTGTGCCTAAAGGCCGTAACCTAGTTAGAGTTGGTGTTAGGTTCCCTAGGGACGAAGAAATAGAAGATGTGTGTTCAGAGAAAGAACGTTAGACAGTATACTACGTTATGATCGTAAACTTGGTATGTTTATTTTGTTGGGGTGTGTATACAAGCTGAAATACTGATGCTGGCCGAATATCATTGTCCTCTGTACGGAAAGATTCAGATTTATGGGAATATTATAATTACATATGGATTTTCAATCTATATTTATTAGTAAACTTTTAGTAAATAATAATTGGCAGCTGAAACCTTCTGAATATTATTCGAGAGTATAATAACATATACATAATATTTTTTACTAGATTTTAACAATAATACACCTATATTTATTAACATATAAAATATATTACAATACGATAAAAAAAATAAATTAGGAAGAATTAAAATCTAGTAAAATGAGTAACTCGTTTTAGAATATACATTCTGTTCTATTCTTGCGAAAGTATATTTATAACATAATCCGGATACAATTCTATTCATTGATTAATATTTAATAATGAAGGCCAGTAAATCTTTTTTCTGTCATAGTTGCTTACTCTTTTAAGTTTTAAATCTTCTTAAAATAAAAACCGTTTTAATACGTTATTAGGGACATCGTTTAATAACGCAGCATCTTTATTTTGCTTGAATTTTTCTCGAGAAACAAATAATGACTTAATATTTTCACAATTTCATGCTTCGCGATTTCAGAACCCGCTCCTGTGAATATCAAGGGTAATATAAGAAGGATAATATATTAAGTATATTAAGATTAGCTAACATGACAAGTAAGGACCATATGAATTTATTCCTATATTCGAGTACAGTGATGATACTAAATGTAACTTCACAGTATAACTATATTTTTAATTACAACATAACTATGTATTAATATAGTATTATGCTATTATAAAGTAAACATGAATGTGTTTTATTTTTGTTACAATATGACAATATTCACAAAGTGTCATTATGGTGACGATATCTGTAAATGGATATCATTATTTGTCAACGCTAACGTCATTAAATGTATAGAATTTAAAAAGCAAATTATTAAATATTTTAAATTA
Organism: Megachile willughbiella; assembly: GCA_945859595.2. Lineage (NCBI taxonomy): Eukaryota > Metazoa > Arthropoda > Insecta > Hymenoptera > Megachilidae > Megachile > Megachile willughbiella. Next base: position 4,784,351 of record OX243798.1, read on the forward strand.
TAGTATTATTTTAAAAAATATTTTTGAAATGACGTTGAATATAAAAAATGTACACAGTTGTTATCCGTAAATAAGAATTATGCACAGTAAAATTATTGCACTTTATCTTAGCAGATCCATTGTTTGAACATTATAGCACATACTTATTATTTTCATTTACCGACTGCGCGTATGTCTAATGTGCAAAGGTACAGTCAAGATTATCAATAAAATTTTTGCATTTATAGTAACGGAATGATATTAACGGCTATAACGTAGGATATTGTGGCGTCTACGGTCATTAAACAGATAAATATATTATAATATTATTCAAGAAATTAAATAATTTATATAAATTATAATACTCATAAAATCCTTGAAATTATATCTGACAGTACAATATGGAGTTTCGGGTTGCCTCGTAAACTAATTAATAAATCTTTAACTTCGATTCATTATTTGTACCGCATATAAATGCAGTTCCTACTAATGGTTTAAATAATCGAAACTCTTCAACAGCAAAACATGAACAACTCTTTTGAATCGCTTATGTCAAAGACAGATATCAAAGTCTTATCTCAAAATATATCTTACAGTATAATTTAAGCAAATCAGAGCAACGTATGATATTATTTAAAATGCTGAAACAAGTGAAGCAAAGCTGTTAATCATCTCACACCCGCAATTTGCCCCACTATAGCACCTTAAATGACACACCACTACTTTTATTCCTTTGGGTTGCAACGCTTAAGACGAAGTCCTAAGCTAGTGATGAATGACCAAATTATGATTCACAAACCGCTTTTTCGTAAGCTACCTAGCTATACACAAGGGACCCTTGTCACATCTTGATGGTTACCTTTTATGGAGCTATAACGCTCCAACTGTTTGGTATACATACGTAGTTTACACTCCATCGATATGTCTCCTTAACCTGACCGATGATAGAGAAAAAGAATATCTGATAATAGGAATCAAACAACAGGAAAATCACCTAGTTATTGTTCAAGCTATTGGCGTTCGCTGTGCAATAAGGTACGATGCGCGAAATTAGATTTTTAAAGAAACACGTTCATATATTTAAAAAATAACATTTAAAGAAATAGTTAAAATGTTGTAATCGTGCCGGATCAAGTGGACATGGAGGAAGGCTGATCGGTCGATCTTGAGTAAGTGCCAACCTAAGTGTGAAGTTGCATCCATCGACTGATGCAGTGACTTTATCTCTTTTAGTGTCAATCCAAAGCAGAAAAGAATGAAAAAATTAGTTTTCTTCTATAAACAGTATTTGAAAATAATAAGTATTATTACTACATTTTCAATTATTTATAAAAAATCACTAATATCAAAACAAACAGTAAGCCGTCATTGCATATGAAACGATATATCGTCATTTAGTACTAAGAGGGTTAAGTTTCTCTTTGAAGAGGAATTCGACTACACCGACGGAAACCTTGAATAGAGTACCCTTGCATCAGTCGAGTTCTTGATTAAAATACGATTCGGCAGTTCCAGAGCCAACCAATGCATGATACTGGTATCCATGTACAGCGGAGTCGCATTAGCTGATCGCTAATCAGATCCTTTAATAACCCAACACCTGCTATCCCCATCAATACGTGGAATTAATTTCAAGGAACAAGCCTGAGTCCAGAACCGTATTCGTGTTTAACAGAACGCAGCCTAATTACGCAGTCCTAAATTACGACTACATCAATCATAATCATTGCACAATGTTTCTTTTTCATCGCCAGTTTGTTCCTCGAAATTATCCACCGTTTACGGTAACAAATCACATCCAGAGCTGAATGCGATCAGTTGAGGCGACTTCACTATACTTTCAAGGGCACGAAGATCCCTCTATTAGTTACGCTGGCTACTGTTTGCTCGGTACCTCCTCTGGTTATGGCAATGTTCTACGGGTTGTAACTAGGGCAATTTTGGGGCCCTTGTCTAACAGTTCCACAGTATGAGCAGAATAGTATAACGAGCCGTTGACAATCCACCCGCTGGTGCCCTTGATACCAGTTGTTGGGTTGCAGCGCATTTGCGGCAAGAAAAATGACGATCGTTCACGCGACGGCGGTCCGTGTAATTTTATAACGGTTTTTTGAGAAACAAAATCGGACGAGCGTCATTCTGTCGTCGGCTGTCGTCAAGCAAAGATCTAAACGTTCGTAATTACGCGGTGCTTTACAATAAACTTTCATTATATACCCCTTGAAATCAGTTGTCCATTTTTTAATCGGAGTAGTGTCACGGTAACACTAATAAACTAGCTGCTTCTCATTAAGTTGAAAAGCAGCACATTTGTTACTGGTCGTTCAAATTGATACCAGTCACAACACCAGTATTGTGAACAACAAGAATTCCAATTGTATGTGTCTCTTAAACTGCGTATCTACTTGTGTCGTTTCACTGTTACATATTATTTTAAACATATTTCCAATTACCGTTGCATATCATTTTGGATAAAGCCGAGTTGCGTATCAAAATTTGCCAAAAACTATTGTTACAACTACAATACGCAAGGATGACAGTATTATGTAACGATGATACGCCACAAGCATTATGCGATCCATATGATTCTTCCCAGATCGTAGTGTTGGGATGAGATTTTATTTGCTGCCATGCATTGTAAATGTCATAGTTATCTTCGGAAAGAATAATTTCGTTTTACGCGGAAGGTGAGTGTAAGGAAACTTTGCGAGGATTGATTACTCTTTTAATCGCTTATACGCTTCTTCGATTTACCAATTGCTACATTCACTGTCACTGTTCCGCACGTAGCGCCTTTACGTTGTCATAGGTGACACTATAATTTTAGGCCATCTCATTAATTTTTCGGAGACCAGTATTGACAGTGTTACGAACACTTGCGTGATCGCTAGAAGTAAATAGATCGATCGAAAACTGGCCCACGCGTTAGGTTATTCTTATCGTAGAATAAAAGTTCAGTCACAGTGGAGCAACCGATACGATGGATGTACTTCCGGTAGTCATCTTGGAGATTATGGTAAATAAATTTTAACTGCTGCTCCATCAATGTCTTTCTATATCGCTTCATGAGTGCAAAGTTGTTATTTCAAACGGTAAATGGCTGTTTCTAATTCGAACTCGTTCTGTAGTTCATCGTTAAAGTGGATTTCTAGATGCAGTATACTCTTTATCGTGCGATCGAGAGGAGTTATCGCTGTTGTCTCTTCCTCTTGCATCTCAGCCAGCTTTCAGAGTTCCTGAATTTTTAACATACTTCAATTTGAAGTTTAAATCCAGTTGCAATTTCCATAGTTAAAGATTGTTGAATATAAAATAGATGTAACATTTCATCTTTCTTTCTTTGATTTAAAATGTATTGAATGCAATAAATTTAAATATTACTTAATAATTGTCGTAATAATTTCGTCCGTAAAGTGGATAACCTTTGCTCGAGTAACACCTATTCATATTTAAACCCTCGATTTTTTTCTGTTGTTTCTTACTTCTCACTTTCTAGTTTTTTTCAATACGTTTCACATCTTAAGGAACAGAGTAAACCTTGTAAGCTCATAAATAATTATCATGTGCTCTTAAACGGTATAATATGTGGATACTGACGCATCTAATAAATAAATCATACGATAGGGTGGTAATGTAGCAACGGTCTTCTTTAATTAATTTGTCTTTCCTTGGTTTATAAATTTAGGTAATAGATGTTCTATGCGATTTATAACTAATTACTCAACGATATTTACACGTTTCTGATTCGATATTCAATTCATAAACTGCAGAGATGACGGTTAGAATTTATATTTAAGTAGCTTTACAAACCTATGTCATACAAGTTACATTTGTAAATAACTGTCTGGTGGTATAATTCGAAATTTTAAATATAATCAATTTAATGTTTCATTTTAACGAAAAATTCGATTATTCTGTTTTATTAATGTTTCTCTTTTTCCAATAGGCTTTCCAATAACTTTTTGGGATTTTAATTTTTTTTATTTATATCATAGCCTTCTTCAATTCGTTTCCTTCAGCTTATTTTTAATCGAACTGCTTTTCGATTATTTGTTTTACTGTATTGCTTTTGACGTATTTCGTATTTTCAAATAGTTTATGAAAATTAGTAAACGAAATTAAGTAGAAATATTCTGTTATTTTAAGATCATATTTATATGCACTGCCATAACAGATTTTACCCATAAAGATGATCGTTATTAAAACAAGGTGAAATAATAAGGAATACTTATAGAAGAATAAAACAATACAAAATAATAATTATGCTGATATTATGTAATTACTTTTATAACAGTGTTATAAATGAAATTATCAAAGGTTTTGAGACGTTTTACTGTTCTAATACATAGATACGTGAATAACAAAATAAAACAATTTTATTTCAAAAACAAATTAAAAATTTTATTTTATTTTTAAAACAAACTTTAATTTCATTTTTACATGCAACAATGTATTATTTATCCGACTTTTAATAATGTAAAATATTAAAAGATACTAAATATTATTGACGAGATTCGTTTAAGAAAGAGTTGAGGTTTCTTAGCGAATGAAATAAGAGCAATTTGCAAAAGTATGTGAATATATATTATAAAGTATTTCAATAAAGTAGTAAAATAATTTGTTTGTGGATAAAGTGAATATTACATATAATATTAAGTATTATTTGCACAGATATCAAACTACAGGGACATGTCCAAGTATTAGATTCTTTACCTTACACATCGCAACAGACTTTATAGCTTATGCTGCCACATCTACCTAATTATAAACTACTTGATATCAAATTTTCATTACAAAGTACCGTTCCATTTCAACTGATAATTATTATATCGATTGTACACTTCGTAGGTAGTTAACGCATTAAAAGTTTCTTAATTTAACGTTTAAAGAATTTAATTATGTACATAATGGAGTGACTGAAGACTCTAGTTCCCACGATACTCCGGAATTCACAAAACTACGTATTTCTGGTACGATCGATTACCTAAGTGACTAGTAGGTGACCTAATACCTTCATGCAGAAAATAATGATCGAATGCTGCATTATAGAATATATAATTATATTTAAGAAAAGCAATTTTGATTTTCATATCTTTCTTATACGTCCACATAAAGCTGTCTCCACCAGATAATTTGTTTTCTGAAGTCACGTAACTTTTATACAACATTTATCGTATCCTTAATATTTTCAAAGATTTTCGAATTTCAATCGGTCAGTCTGTATAAGCTTTCGAAATCTCTGTTTCATCCTACTTTATGGACACATTCAAGCATTATACAATAATCGTATTGTTCTGCGATATTTTGCAGTTCCAATGTCAAACGTGTCGGCTGTGGTTGGCTTTAAAGCTGTAATACCTTGCAACATTGATCCATTGAAGAAAAGCGAGGTGGTGAGCATGGTTTTTTGGTACAAAGACAAGAGGGATGGCGAACCGATATACAGCTTGGATGCTCGCGGCAGATCGATAGCCCAAGCGAGGTTCTGGTCAGATCCATACGTGTTCGGTGAAAGAGCGATCATGAGGACGAACGTGGAATCTGTGAAATTGGAAATCAATCCTTTGGAAACAACCGATGCGGGGGTATACAGGTGCAGGATGGATTACAAAAATAGTCCAACGAGAAATCACAAGGTTAATCTCACAGTGATAGGTGAGTATTTCCTTTAATGATTGATCGGGATTAATTGCTTCCTTTGAAAATGGACGATATATTGACGGACGTCAAGTTAACCTGTTTTCATTTTCTTTGCACCTTCTACTATCCTATTCAGTCTAGTTTAACATTTGAGCCGTTTATTTTGAAAGTACGGCATGTCAATTGTCGAAATATTTTTGGCTTTGTATTTCAATAAATTTAAAGATATTTGTATACACTAATACACAATTTTTTGTATTTTGTGATAATATACGTTTATTACGATAATGTATGTTTATTATGACAATATGTAAAAAAATGTAAGGTTCCATTATACCCACTTAGTCTTGCTTCACTTTTGAAATTAATGAATTATTGTGATCGCTAATTAAACGGATATTTCGGTTATTCTTTTTCTTAATTAAATCATTTTGATCCAAACTGTCTTCATATTCAGATACTGATGCTAAGATTCTTCTTTCATTGCCAATTTTCATGTATCTTATTTTTTATGAACGTAACAAAAATAACAGAATTGTTTGAGAATGAGGATTTTATTCAGAAAAGTATTTTTATTTTTTTATTGTTACCTATCAGTTTTATAATTAGATGCATCACATAATTTTCGTTGGAATCATTCTGAACCATATTTCTTTTTAATAAAACAAACCACAATTCATAATTAATTTTTAAATAGCAACGCAATTGTTAAGAGGATTTGTGCACCGATTCTAAAATAAAAATCATATCAATTTTATTAAGTTTTTATGAATAACAGAACTAAAATTAACTTGCAAGCTGATAATAAAAATTTGTCACAGTATTATCATTATTACTAAGATTTACCGGAGTTCAATTAGATCGTAATATATTCAGCTAAAAATACTTTCAACACAAGGTAGACTTGCACCACTTCCACAGTAGATATTTTTTTGGAATAGTTAATCACCGAAACTTCCATCACCCAAATGTTAGGGAATGTGAATTATTTATCACTATAGATTGCATACAGATAAAAATAAATATTAAATTTTATCTATTATTATCATTATTTTTATTTTTATTTTTTTTTCAAAAATGGACTTGCCCACTTTCAAAGTAAGCGGCTCATTTCATGGTTTAATTATTTAAAAAGTGAATATTTTATACAAATTATTTCCAATGTTTTAGTTAGTAACAGATAATGAATTATTATAATTTTGTCGTATTTATTGAAATTTACGTTTAGAGTATCTTTACGAAGTTTTGTCAATTTATTCTATCAATGAGATGGTAGTGCAGTTTCTTAAAACTACATTGGAAAAGGAGTTCGAGGTAGAATGTTTGCACAGAAAAGTAGGTTTTCTTGTATCGGTTTTATTAGAAGTCTTCGCGGTACCGTAAAAGTACATTAAAAAATTCTTAATACATTCAAATTTTAACTATAATTGTTAGTGTACGGATGCAAATTACCAGGAATTGTTAAGATAAAAACAGTATATAGAGCGATTGACACAACTAAAATAAATCGAATCATTTTGTTGATTGAAATTAGGAAAAATGTTATAGAAAGAAGATGAATGATTCAAGGTTCGTCCTGTTTTACCATACAACAAATCTTATCATTTTGCGTGGAAAAATATTATAATAAAATATCAATGATTATGAGAAATTATTACACAATTCAAAATCGTACATGCGATATTATTACATGATTCAAAAATACAATATTTCATACAAAAATTTGAAACTTCTAATTGTTTAGTTCCTTGATATTGTACTTTAACAGAATTTTCTACAGAATTAAGTCGTATAAAAGCAAATATGCAGTTCGATAAAAAAAAGCTTTTTTTAAAAATGAAACAGTATTTGTTTTTGCACGGAACATTCTGGGGAAAAAATATTGAAGTACGATGTTAAAAAATCAATAGTTATATCAGATATTTTAAACTCACATAAGAAATATCAGATTTTTAAATTTAAAACATTTTACGAACAGATGATTTCTTTGACGTTCAATCGTGATACTTTTTACGTAGAACGACGAAAGGATTTCATGTAGGCAAAAAATAGGAACGTTCTCATATAAAGGTATCCAATATTCTTTTGTGTAGAATAACAAGACGATTCGATGTAAAGAGGAAGGTTTCGAATTCAAAATAATACTTGTGCACTTTGCAGTCGCAAATAAATTTTGGGATGAAATTATAGTCCAGTTTGTACCATTGTATATCTTTTCTTTAATATTTTTTTATAATTTCAATGAAAAGGGTATAGCATATTATAGGTGTTTGAATCACCTTGAATGAATCTTCGCATTTAATATATGACGTACGACATTTATTACTATACATTTGCAATAATATAAAGCGTGACATGCAGCTTATAGTATAATTGTGGAAGGGTTGGCTCTATATAAAGAAGACAAGATACAAGTCAACTATAAAATTTAAAACTAATTGAAAACTAATATTTTAAATCATTTTTTTAACTTAATTAATTATAAATGTTATTATCAGCATGGTGAACATTTATTAGCAATCATTATTCCTTATATCACTGTCAATACATTGATATATACGTAACGAAAAATATTTAGCTGAAAATTTGATAGGTACTTATATATACATAATTAATAATATCATAAAGAGTACTAATTAATAAAATATAGATATATAAAGTATCTTGTCACTGGTGTAACTAAACAATGAAGTGACTCTACGTGCACAAATAAATCGAAAGTGTGAAATAAAATTTTGTTACATTTACCTTCATTTTCGAGAGAATTGAATTTGAAAATTTGTTTTAGTGTCTAAAAATGAACACTGTCTTCTGTATCGCAAAAAATGACAATTTAAACTATTCCTTCATTAAATTCAACATCGAGTGGATGTTACAAGTTAATAAATTCAATCATTAATTGATAGTACACTTTAGCGATATTAATAATTACATACAGTTAATATTTTCCGCATTGTCCTTACTGATGCTATCCTCACATTGTCTCTACGAATGTGTTTACGCTTATGTATTCATTCTTGCTACACCTATGTTTTCTAAATCGAAATCAGTCATACGTGTGATGTATGTAATGTGATACGACGCGTGGTTCTTTTGATGAGACTTTCGGGCTTAACAAATTAGAATGCAATATTTGAACTTTTTTAAACTTTTTTTAACAAAAAACTTTTCTATCGTATTTGTGAGGTTCTTCCGATTAAAATGATACCAAACATGACATAATTTAAGCAACATTTACTAATTTAGTATTTATTGCATAAATCATTTTACGTAAATAACGAAACGCAGTTTTCCATATTCTCCGTAAAACATACACCGATTCCCACATTGTCCGTAAAATGTAGTCTCGTACCCTCACATTGTCCATAAAACGCAGTCTAGTACCATCACATTGTCTGTGAAATGTAGTCTTGTACCCTGACATTGTCCGTAAAACATAGACCGTTTTTTGACATCGTCCGACACTATTTTGTGTATTAAACATGTAATGTGCACAAGTATTTCATATATTTTTACAGCAGTGTGTTTTATTAAATAATTTAAAACGATTAATAACATAAAATGAATAACAGACTCGGTAAGTATTAATAAGTAAATAAGGTCCAAATTATATTATGTTCAGTCCCATTTTCATCGGAATAATCTCACTAATATATTAAAAACATTTTCATCTGGAAAAACTTAATTATAAAAAAGTTTAAAAATTGTCATTTGATACGCGGAGATTTAAATACTCGGCTGCCTCGATTCACTCTCTGTCCTTGTCTTTTTATTCTCGGTTTTTTTCTCTATTCGGCAAAGTACAAAGGCGATCCTACGAGGCTCGAATTTCGATTCTGGTACCACAGATTGTCCCATTCCGATTCCGAGCGAAGGGACAATGTAGGAGATATTACTGAACATACATATGTAAATTTTTGATATCTCGCCTAAATCTAAAGTTGTTGAAAAATACAATTTTCTTCGCTGCAAACAAATTCTGATAACACATGTCTTTAACAATCTTTAAATGCAATCTTCTGGAAAACGAAACTGTGTACGAAAATATTTTATCGTGTTACGCAGCATGATATAAATACAAAAGGTAGAGAAAGTTAAAATACAGTAGTTATGAAATAATGATCCTTTATTATAGTTTTGGTAAAATAAAAATTACTAGAAAAGTACATATATTACGACGATTACCTCTTACTTATTTGTAAATACGTTTTATAAAACTATACTCCTTATTTTAACAAGAAGACATCACAGTCATTGGCGATCCGTAGTTGTTCGTTTTTGCGAATACTCATTATTTGGAGGTTAATTTAAAATTTAATTTCTTTGTTTCCGAAAATAATAAGTTATGGAATTAAATTGGCTGTTTTAATTAACTCTACTACCGTTTCAGATCTCTCTTCATGTTTAATAATCTTTTCACATATTCCTTCCTTTTTTATGAGTTATTTATCATGTATATTCGTTACATTTTAATATTAGTGTTTATTTTTTATTCTTATATAATATATATACCACTATATACGTTATAAATAATATAACACAATTACAGTAAATTAAGAAAAATAAAGAGCAATAATAAAAAGTAAAAAATATAAGAAGATATATGTGTCAATATATCCACAAAATAATGTATGAAGAAAGAAAAGAATATGTAAAAAATGAAAAAAATATGTTGATTTGAAGTGGCGATAAAATAATTCAAGAACTTACCACCTCTTTACCATCATTACAGTAGCTGCTCCAATACAGTGAAATAATTTAATATTATTATAAATTAAAGAATTAAATGTTAAACATATTCCCAAATAATGAGTATTGATTAGAATGTCCACGATATGAATTGGCTTATTATTGTTTTAAATTCATCAGAAAGAGTATAACGTCGAGTTTAATAAAAGAGTAACATCTCCATACAATTTTGGCTACAATAGAATTATTTTGTTCCGGAAAATCAACATGTTGAGCAAATAATGATTGCTTCTATACTTCGCAATTGGTCATATTTTCGTTTAACAGTATATGATTATTGTAATACAAAAATGTTTATAGTTGCTATGAATATTCTATCGGAAACTCGCATTTTGCGACGAAATTACTGGTGATGAAATAGTTAAGATCGAATTCCTTTAAAAGATTTGTAAAATGCTTATATAACCTACATAAATCCACCCTTGTGACAGTGCCGCCAAACAAGCCGGTGATTTACACTGGAGAGAACTCTGGTAGAACTTTGGCCAATATGCAGCAACCCTTCAATGAGGGTAGTGACTTGTCCTTACTATGCGAAGTAATCGGAGGTTTTCCGCCGCCGAAGGTCACATGGCATTTTCAGGACCAAATAATGGACGATACGTATACACTAGAACATGGTGGCATCACTATAAATCATCTTTTCATCCCGAAAGTAACAAGAAACTTCCTAAGAGCTAAACTAACCTGCCAAGCGAACAACACGCATCTAGTACCATCATTGACGTCAGAGATTATTTTAGATATCAACTGTAAGTACAAAACTTCTTCAAATTTGCTTATAGTCTTTAAATGCTTGCTTCAAAATATCTAGTATATTTTGTTTTACAACATCGAGTATAATACATCTGGATTGTATAATCTTAAAATTTTTTAATATTAGAAACACCAAAACAGTGTATGTTATTTTCAATTCGTTTCAAATGAATAGTAATTAATAGAGTTATTTGAAATCAATACAATAATTTAAACAGAGTTTCATAGTGATTAAGTCTACATAAGTGCTGCTCATTTCTATTTTCTTATGTTTTGTTTGTAAAGTCGCACCTATTATGGAACACTTGATTATGAACGTTTGCCTGAATACATGATCCTTTTTCAATTAGACATTCGCGAAAATACGTCACAATTAATGAATATTTACAAGCTATTACATAAATATGCAAACATTTAAGTTTCTCGAAATTATTGTAAAAAATGTGAAAAATGCAAACGCGGCGAAATGAATAAACGGTACCTAATGTGGGGCATCTAAGAAATTTATAAATAAATCTCAAAATACTTTATTGTTACGATGGAAAATAAATATTTATTTCCATGAAGTGGACAAATAAATGAATATCTTACATTTACCGAAATTTATATTATATTATATTAATTCTCTTCATCTATACGTTGAGTATGTGAATGACGCACCTGACGCACCACATCGTTTATGACCCCAATGAAAGTAGTGAATACATTGAAACTTTTCACCATTAGTGCCATTTTTATAATTATCACGACAAGATAAACATTCTGTATTTCCATCATCATTAACATCATCATCTGGTGATTCTACATGCATCAGTTTGAAGTCTACGAGTCTACCATTTGAAACTTTATTTTCCGCTACTAACTCTATTATTACAACTTTTCTTTCTGTTATTGATTCAATGTAACCTTTCTTCAGGCGATGTTAATAATGAATTCAGAACACAAGTTAAATCTGATACAACTTCTATCCATGATATGTACAATAACCACATTTATATAATACTATGTGACATGCTGTAGTATAATAATATAATGTATTCATGATAGTAAAAATATCGAACATGCCACATAGTAATACTACATAGGATTAACACGAATGTGCACCCAACACATGGATGTTGCGGATGTGGAACATGTTCCATATTACGTACATCCAACGTGTTCCATATTGGGTATACATATAAGTATTTCGACAAGTAAATACGAATTAATTTCACTAAAAATTTTGAGTATATAATTCTCTTACCAAAAACTTTTATATGCTTTGAAATAACCATCAGTTTCGCATTTAACAACGGACTTCGAACTGATGTCGATCTGTGAATATGATCGCTTTCGTTTCTGATGAAATATCTAACATTGTTATCAACTCATTTTGGTTTAGTTTCCGAAATATTCCGGTGTTCCATATTACATGCACTCACCCTAATCAAATACTGTGACATTAAAATTATAAAAAATATCATATAGTAGACTTAGTCACTTTGACTTCTGAAAAACTCATGTTCCTTAACTTAATTTAATTTGGATTTGGATTTTGGAAATTCTTGATATTCGCGATATTTCAATAGAATTTTCAGGAATCTCGTTCATACAAGCTGAATAAAATATACTCTCTGTACATCGGATATTTTTATACTTATTTATCTGTTCATTTTTTAATTACAGTAAAACCATTGATAGTGAACATCACAAACAAACGAGTACATTTATCAGCATTAAGAACATACGAAATCGAATGTGTTAGTTCGGGTTCTAGACCGGAAGCCGTGATCACGTGGTGGAAAGGAAACCACCAAGTGAAACATATGGCCAGAAATGTGAGTATAACATTTTTGTACCTTCACCAGTGGTGTTTAATTATTAAAAACCTGCACCGTGTACACGGCGATTCTGAGTTCTTCGTAGTTTGCAGATAGTCCGAACATTACGAGAAGTATTTTAAGTTACGTACCGACCATGGAGGATGATGGAAAGTATTTGACTTGTCGAGCTGAGAATCCAGTTGTACCTGAGAGCGCGTTAGAAGACAAATGGCGGCTATTGGTTTACTGTGAGTGGACAGAATTTTATTTCGTTCTAATTTTACTTAACTGCATTTTTGTTGGAATAGAATCCCGTTGCAAATGTTTCTTAATCAAAGTTCTTACGATGTTATCATATCGATCAAAATACAGAAATATTTTATTTCATTCAGTATACACTTATTTTAAAAAGAAACCATGGTATGCTATATTTGTTAATTTCATTAGTCAATTCTTAATTTTAAATGATTATATGATCTTATAGAAAAAAGTCGTAAATTTGTTAGAACAAATTAAATGCGTGAAAATTGAGATCGAACATCAGTTAATCAATTGATTAAATTTGTTAAAATTAATTAACCGTATTTCGCTGATGGAATAATAATCATTATTTAATGTAGAAAAAGTACAAATGTGAGGGTAACAATAATTTGACAGGAACAATATTTCTAAGAATTTTTCTGGTTATCCAAACTTCTACTCTTGGGAAAGAGACCTAATTGTATGAGAGTTTACTTCGATAATACGATAATATATTGAACGAAACTGAGGATATAATTCGATCCAAAAAAAAAAAAGTAATCGATAGTACAAATGAAACAATAAAAACTGAAAATTGTTTTGTCTTTTGTTTTCATGTCTTCTCAATTTGCCATTTTGTAACAACTATTTCACGTTTCGTATTCTGAAAGGGGTTGAATGAAAAACTTATAATAATACATATAGTAATAATTTTGAAAATTTTATACGTATATACAATAATGAAAATTTTAATGAACAATATACCAAATTTAACGATTGAATTAATCAATAAAAGAGAAAAGACTATCGATTATTAAATGTTTTTTTACGATTACATATAATATTAACCCTTTGCACTCGACAGGTGACTCGCCATTTGATATAATACAATTTATAATAAATATTTCTTAACTAATTCTATAAAGTTATACATGTGACGTATTAATACAGCAAAACAAACAGTAGTAACACAATGATAGAGAAATAATACCTACAAAAGAATTGAGCAACTCTTCAACTAGAAAGCTTTAGAGTTTTAATATGCAAAAAGCAAAAAGAACCCTCGAGTGCAAAAAATTAATATATGCATTATGCTTGTATTATTTTAAATAAAATCAAAATAGTATGATTCGAAAATAAGTAAATATTTGAATAAATATTTGTTGAATATAATGCTAGCAGACCAATTTCTTTAAATCCATTTAGTATCCTAAATGAAATGGAAATGCTTCTCGAACTTCGAGTGCATTCTGAAGTATTAATATTTAAAAGTTTACGATCGCCGTACAATTTTACGGCGAATATATTGATTTATATTCAGAAACTTCTTTATTCGCGTTTCGCTATTAATCCTTAGTATATTAAATTCGACGCTAATATTGTATATTTTTTAAGTTATTTAGTAAATGATAAAAATAGACTGTAGAAATTTTACTTTGTACCTCATAAACAATTTCAATAAATGAAAACAAATTTTTAAAAATCAACTTCAGAAAAGTACAAATTTGAAAGTCTGAGAAGTTGAAGATTTGGGAATTTGATAACATAAGAATTTCGAATATTTCTAAAATTTTTGAAATTTCACAGTTATAAAAATTGAATAATTAGAAATTTACAAATTCAATATTGAAAGATTTGGCAATTTTTGAATTCTGACAATTTGGATATTGGGGGATTCTAAGATCTTGGAATTTGAAGATTGAGAATTTCAATTTTGAAAATCTGGGAATTCGAAAATTTATGAATTTTGAGAGTTTAGAGACTTGGGAATTTGAGATTTTTGATATTTTGGAGGATTTGAAGATTTGCATATATGTAAATTTGAAAATTTGGGAATTTTTAACATTTATGAAATTTGAAATCTGCATATTTTGGAAGATTTGAGAACTAAAAAATTCGAGGATTTAAGGATTTGAGAATTTGAGAATTTGAGGATTCGTAAATTTGAGAATTCGAGAATTTGTGAATTTGTGAATTTAAGAGCTTGGGAATCTTCTAAATTTAAAAATTTGGATATTAGAAAATTAGAAAATTCGAATATTGAAAAATTTGAGGATTTCAAAATATAGGAATTTCACATTTAGATATTTTCAAACTTTGAAAATCTGACAATTTCAAAAATTAAAAATGTGTGAATTTCAAAAAAGTAGTATAGAACAAGTTGCAATCAGGAAAATTGATTTACTATTTATGTACTAAGGGTTAATTGTGATAACATTGATTTTGTTAGATACGTTTATATCTACTTATTATTTCCATTGTATTTATTATTCCCAGATGCTCCAATAGTGACAATCAAACTAGGTTCAAGCTTAAAAGCGAACGATATAAATGAGGGTGACGACGTTTACTTCGAATGCAACATACAAGCGAACCCGGAGGCGTACAAGTTGGTCTGGTACAAAGACAATAAGGAGTTACATCAAAATGCAACTGCTGGAATTTTTCTTCCCAGCGGGCAATCTCTAGTTTTACAAAGCGTGACTAGAAATTCTGCTGGCGAATATTCCTGTATGGCAGCCAATGTTGAAGGGAAATCTACTAGCAGGCCAGTGACACTCGAGGTATTATGTAAGTATGAAGTACTAAACATTTTCTTGTTTAAATCTGAACTAGAAATGTATTATAATTAAAATAGATTCTGCTCAGTCAATTTGAAAAAATAGACCATCTTTTTGTCGTTTTTGTCAATACTTATTATCTGCAAAGATATTTAATACTCAATTCTTTGATATTAAAAGATCTGCGTTTCTAAATGATATTGCAACAACTAACGAAGGTGGTAGAATAATAAGCGACAATTGAAAAAAGTGATGGATCATAGATGGGTCAGATTACTTTTGCTATAAACTTATTAGAAAAAGTTTTACTGAAATCAATAATACAACAACTATGTTTCCTTGATAGAAATCTAGACATTTTCGTAATTACAAATTCGCATATTCATAGATCCAGAAATTTTTGATATTTCACACTCTGAAGTTTACAAATTTATAAAATCACCAAGTTTTAAGTGTTCAAATTTTCGTGTTTCCATATTTTCATGTTTACAAAGTTTCAAAATATTAAATTTACGAATTTATAGATTTACGAAATAACGAATGTACTAGTTTACAAACTTTAAATTTATGAACTTACAAATTTGCAAATTGATAAATATTTAATTTTGTTGATTTACAAATTTTCAACATTACATGTTCTGAAAGTTGAATACTCAGAAATTTTCGAACTAACATATAACACATTCTTAATGATATACAAAATAGATTAACTAACAACGTTAATACGATCATTGTTATTAACATTACTGAGCGAACTTTCACGATCGCCAGTCCGTAGTGCACATGTTATCCATAAAAAAAGCTGTCGCGACGGAATTCATTGAAAACTGAAGGAGAGAAGATATCGCCCCAGTTCGACATCTGAGATCGTGACTTGTCGCATTTTCAGATGTACCGATCTGCAAGGACGGTTCTTCGACTCAAGTGGTTGGTGCTTTGAAGCACGAGACGATCTCGTTGGTGTGTGCTGTTCAGTCGAAACCGCCACCCACAACTTTCCACTGGACCTTCAATAATTCCGGAGAGCTGATGAATGTGCCTGCCAATAAATTTACACATGTCAAACCTCTGAGTCTGATCACTAGCCACTGGCACGGCTCCAGGCTGAATTACACGCCAGCAAACGACATGGACTACGGCACGGTTGCTTGCTGGGCCAAAAACCGGATCGGGGTGCAAAAGACCCCGTGTGTTTTTCAGATCATCGTGGCCGGAAAACCTTACCCCCTGCAAAATTGCACAGCCCTTCAGTCGACTGGACCCTACGCGTATCGAATGGGTAAGTAACACTCGATCCATGCTGTTTGAACCCTTCTTCTGACCTAAATGGTGTCAACTATGCCATTACCCATCGTACAGAATGACGGCTTACGATCGATAACCCTGTATTGTGTTCAACAGCCTGTTTTCTGCTGTATCCTCGGAAAGACAAGGTGACCAGTCGTGCGAGAAAATTCGTGAAATTAGGCGGGCTTTGGGGATCGATTGAAGGGGTCTGGGGTTTCTTGTTACAGTAGACCGATACCGGAGATGGAGATCCTGCCGCTTAGGGTGCTTGATGCTCTTTGGGGTCGCTTTAGGCAACCTTTTTTTTTGTCCTCGAGACTTTTTATCCTAATAAATTCCTCACTAAACTGACCCCAAACGTCTTCGGCATTTTGCAAGAACATTTAATCCTTTTATACAATTGTTAAATGCAACTAAAATTTGTAACAATTGTTTTACAAAGTGAGAGACTTAACATCTTCAGAGACGATATTCTAATTTCAATTACAACAGAGGAAATTGACTTTATTTTAGTTTATTTTTACTGAACAAGGAAAATGTAATATAAAAAAATATAAAATTATGAAAGCAGAATTGAACAATATACATATGTAGATGTCTAAATTTGTGAAGTTGAGATTTTAAAACGTTCGAGAATTCTAAATCTGAAGAGTATTAAATGTCTAAATGCGAAAATTTTTATTTATAAGTTTTTAAATTGTTAAATACAATAATTTGAAAATATGAACATTTCTAAATCTAAAAATTTGATACTGTGACAAAACATAAACTTCCTAATTTAAAAACTTATATTAGACACGTAGATTTGATGATATAGAAAAGTGAAAATTTAAACTACCTCCATGCTAACAACAACACGGTTTGTAGTTGTACGTACATGCATATACACATATATTTATTTATTTATTTATTTTCACCTTTTCATTGAATTTGACAAATATAAATTACCTAAAAGCAGTACATCATCGTTATAACTGCTCTAAAATTCATAATTAATCATAATTAGAATTGTAATCGTTTCATGATTAATGATTGTAGAGTTAATCGTGTCTGTGAATTATATTTATTATGCATTGATCATGGTCGATGGATTATTTAGAAGGCACAATCATTAATCATGAATATGACTTCACATTAGTTATAAATGTTAATCATCCAACAGGTTACTGTATGCGCAGCTCTGCATGTGTAGTTTATGATTCAGAAATAATTTCCAAGAAATCCTTTTATTTAATCAATTTCTTCAATTTAAATTTTTACCTAAATAGAAGATACTTCATCTTTTGTTTGTACTTTATTTTCTTTGCAACTTTATTTGAAATTTGAATGAATTTTATTTTAAATTTTTCACTGTTATAGGAATACATACGTTAGATTTCTCATGATCTAACGACATTTTTTACGAAAGAAAACAGTATCAAATTTCTTCGCTTTCAGTAAGAATTATATTAGAGAAATGAAAAACAGAATATATAATGTAATTGTTATGAAACATATTAGTCAATTTTATAAACTATTTAGTCAATTTCTTAAACTATTTTTCATAATAATTCACTTTTAAAAGAACAGTCATTTGATAAAAATATTTTTCTGCAATACATCATTATTTGTGATTAGAATCATTCTATTAAAAGATAAGTAAGAAATATTATTTAACTCAGTAAAGAAAAGGCGATTGTTCTCTATACCATTACTCTCCAAAAAGCTTTTCATGTTACATTAGATTTTCCATGCAGTACAACGGCATACTTCTGAAGTATTTCTTTTATCACGAAAACCGAAGGAGTTATTTAAGTGACCTATTAGGAACATGCAAAAATTTCCATTCCATATGTATAATTAACAATAATTAATTTGTAACCTATTTTTTTATCGTATTGATTCTGTTCACATTATATATAAAAGGTATGAGATATAATTGCATGTATGTTAATTTGTGCAAAACCGGAAATCAAGACATGACATGTACTCGATAATATTTATATATCTTCTTTATTTAACTACAACATAGTAGCTGTTAATTATACAACAAATAATTTCACAATAATGATAATAATTATTATTAATTTATTGAAAATTCTGCCGTAATTGTATTTCATAGTCTTCCTTCATAAACCCGACAGAATACTTAGAAACGTTCTCCATACTTAAGAATAAAAAACGAATAAAAATTTTTATTTTGCACATTCACGTTAATAATCAGAATTGTCGTAAAAGCAATGGAAACTTGCAGTCTTCTAATATTTTAAACGCCTTGTCCTATGAATATTAGAAACCAAATTTGAATTTGTACAAAGATTTCAACGTCAGCTGCAATTTACATCATTTGTTTAATTATGGTTCCTGATACCTTGCTAAAATTTATTACATTTTCACATTTTCGATATCTCTGTATAATTAACTAGCGACACGACCCGAACAAATGTAGGTGGCTAAGTAATTAATTGAAGTTAATAAATTATTCATTTTGCTCATTAACCACTGCAAACTGTATATACTATAAAAGTATTATAATAAAGTATGATAATAATACTCTGCATAACAATTATGCGCGGTCAACGATTGTGCACACGATTTTAATTTATGATTATTTAAAAAATATTAAAGTCAAATATTTCTCTTAAAGATACATTTTTGTTAAGAGAAATATTTGTAATAATTTAATAGATATTTCCTTATTAACTTTTTGCACTCGGTTGTCCCTTCTGAAGGGACACTTTAAATATCAAAATAAAATCTCCAAGTGCAAAAGGTTAAATTATACACACCTGACGTCGTCAGCATTACCGTGCAGCAATACTCATTTGTATACATTATGCGTATATTGTTGCCATACTCGCTTCATGGGTACCGCCATATTGTGACACAAGCTATGCATGTTTGTGTATTATATTTATAGTACACAAACGTTTGCAAAATGAACATAAATTATGCAATCCATAGACTGCAAATCTCATAGATTTCATACTTTTATTATACTTCGTAGACTTCAACGTATCATAAATGCATAAGCTTCCACAATGTACTTGTTTCATCTACTTTTACTTAACCTAGAACTTTTTAGAAAGTTACAGTATTCACGTCAGTGTATTACATTATGATTATGTATCATTCATAACTTATTACTACTAAAATATTCAGACATAAAGCAAGTTAAATTCTTAAGTATATTATGCATTTAGCAGTCTTTGATTATACAGATTATAAATTAGAATTGAACCCAATACTGAGAGTGCGTTAAAATCAGTAAAAAATGTAATAGGTTTGCAAGGTCAAAACATTTATATTTTTGTTATGTTGGTACTATGAATGAATGTCAATCTATATGCAAGTGTAAGAAAAAATAAATTAGTATGCAATATGGCCTATATCTGAGTATTGCATTCATCAAAATTCTATATCTTCTAAAGTCGATTCAAATAAAACTTAAATATAATCAAAACCTTGACACGGAGTCTGGTTTATCACATTAAAATTATAACGAATGTAACGATATTATATGGCAATGAGAATACTAAATACACTTAACACTAAACCAGCGTATAATACACATGATCTGGAATTAAAAATAAAGTAAAAAAATACACAATGAAACATGATGCTTACAAACTTTATAATTGAAAATACAAATTCACAATAATCTTTATAAATTTTATAATTTAAAATGCAAATTCACAATAATCGTTATTTTTATAATATAAAATACAAATGCACAATAATCTTCAGAAATTTAAAGTAAAAAGCAGTCAGTTGACTGTTTCATATGTTAAAGATATAAAGAAGTACTAATGGAGTAAAAAGTATTTCCAATATGTCATGTATCTTTTCAAATCAATTAACGAAATAACTGAGTTCTCATTTACATCCTTCTTTCCTCTAAATCTTCCATTTCTTCGTTTGAAACAGGTCATGAGGACTTTAAAGCCACCGACTCGAGAGACGCTGACTGGTTGATTGTCAGATGCTCGGAGGGATTTGATGGCGGTTTGCCCTTGACTAATTACGAACTCGAGGTCTATAGCGAAGAGAACGTTAATCATGTCAATACCATCTACTTGAACCGCACAGAGAGATCCAGTTCATCCGGTCCGGTTTTCGAAGTTCCTGGTTTAGAACCTGGTCGTAACTACAGGCTACATCTCTACGCAGTCAACGCTAAAGGACGTAGCGATCCTGTTGTCCTTGAACCAGTCACGCTGAAAGGAGTCGCTATGTATACCACTGGTGAGTTCACGAAACGTTGATACGAAATGATAATCCTTATATGACTATATTAAGTCTAAAACCTAGTTCAGACCTACGGACTTCCGTTCGCAGACACGCTAATTTTTGAATACTATTTGCAGTAGGTAGGTCTGAACTATACCAATAAATGCTTGCAGTCAGTTTTTATATCCTGTATTCGATAATCAAACTTTATAGTTAATAGTTTAACTATGTTTCAAACTTTGTTTCGGTATGGTTGACGTTAACTTTTTAACGTTAAAATTAACGAATTGTTAACATTTTATTCAATAAAAATGAACATGTTATTAATTTTTTATTATATAAAAATGTGATTCTTTTTCATTCTCTTTATGCTTTCATAGAATTTAATAATAAGAGCATTTGCCTTGTGATCGACGTGTACACTCGTTCTTGCTCGATTTTAATTATGCACGAGGAATTTCCAAAATTAAATTTATCAGTTGACGGTTGAACAGTTTTTCAACTTTTGTTTTCGTGTTTTGCTGCAGAAAGTAGATGTAGTCTCAACATATTACAGGCATCATCAAATAACACGATTAATTAGCCTCGTGTTATTCGAAACCAGGTTCTACGTGTGACCAGATTCTTCTTTATTGAATTTACCCATAAACTTAACGATATGGGGCATTGCTCACTCAATGTTCATTGGAAAAAATCATATAAACTTGTGTTGTATGGTGAAATTATTTCTTTTTGTATAAAAACGTTTGCGTCAAGAAATTTTATTTTAGCAGTTGTCTTTTATCGTGGTAGCATTTATAAATATAAAAATGTTATATAACTATATAGGAATGAAACTATCCGCGGAAAAAACTGAGACACGCGGCATTTTCCTTAAAAAATTAACAGAAAAATGATATTTTATATTGCACAACCTCTAACATTTATTTTGGAAGAAAATATAATTTTATAATTATATTTTATTTTCAACATTTAACTGATCCACACAATTAAATTATTTTTCTGTAGAATATAGTTATTTCGTTAATATTTCCCAACACTTGTAAATAGTATTTAAAGACCAAGACTTTACTACCAATAGCAAATTGTGCATTTTTCTAGTATCAGAATAAGTTGTTTCTATGTGTGCAATGTGAACGCTGCAATTAGCGTGTTAAAAATAATGTCGTGTTTAGATATTTTATGTGTACATGTTGATAATTGTTCATTAGGTATATTTATGTAAGTTTTGGTATTTAATCGCCCAATGTAAGCTTCTGTTAGATAAAAACAGATATATAAACTTGAGAATTTTTACATTTTCAAATTCTTTTATTTCAGAATTTCCATATATTTAGGTTATTGAATTTTCAAATTCCAAAATTTCTTAGTTTCTGTATTTTCAAGTTCCCACATCCTTAAAATCTGCAATTTTCAATTTTCAGATTCCCAAATTTTTAAATTAACAAATTTTGCAAAAATTCAAATTCGAAATTATTAAATTTCCAAAAATCTATCACACCAAATTTTTAAATTACCAAATTTCCAAGCTCCAAATTTTTTTAAACCCATTAATTCTAAAATTCCGTGGTGTTGTGTAAAATTCTAAATCGGAAATTTTAGAGTTCTACAATTTAGTAGTCTTTTAATTAGAAATTTGATAATTTCTAAATTTAAAAAGTTACCAAAAACCAACTTGGAATAGGGTGCTTCTCTACATCACCATTTTCCTAAAAAAGCTTATTTGCTCACGAGTGTCTGTAAAATTGCAATTAATTTAATAACTAGTATCATTACAACATAACTTTATTAGTTCATACAGTAATACGTTTATAAAATACTATTAAGTGAATAAAAGCACGAATATTGAACCTATACTACTTGAATCGTTCTCCTACTGTAATATCTGTTAGTAATATCATTGTTAGCATAACATTAATGAATAGTAATATTCCGTTAATATCAACGCATTGAAAAAGAAAAAGACTTGAGAATATTCGTCAGTACCTCAATTTGCCTAAATTATACGACAGGGTGAACGATTCATATCGCCACGTGCAAACGCCTTTGCCCGATATTCAGAGACGCAATTATATTCACATCCGCGTTAATTTTAAGACCTCTTTTCCCCGACAACCTCCTTCCATACGATACGTTTCTTTGTATTTTCCTTTCCGCGGACCCTGAATTAAAATCCCATAAAGACCGGGTCCCCTTTCTTCGCTGCTGTCTCATTCGAGGCGCATTTATCGCCTTTAATTTCCATCCTCATGGTTTATTCATGTCGGACCGTGGACGACTCTGCTATGTGTTGGTACGTTTGCTATCTAGGTGTCTGTGTGTACGACTTCGAACACGTTTGCGACACGGACTCATCTTGGATTGGTAACTGTGTTCGTTCTACTGATAATACGGGGTATTTTAGACCACCTCTAACCCCGTCTTAACCTTTGCGCACCTCTTCGAACTGTTCTAACCGGTTTCAACCCAACCCTGTCATTTCTTGCTAACACGTACACGTACCAAATGTGTATCAGCAGCTTTTGCAAATACAAACAGATACATCGAACAGAATGTTAGCTTCCTACAAACAAAATGGCAGATTTTGGTTCATGGAAAGTCTGATATGATTTTTGTTCTGTCGAACTCTTCTCGTTTCCTCTCGAAGACAGCACGACAGTTTACACCTAATATGTGCAGGTGAAATCGACTATATACAGGGTGGTTCACTACATTTTGCCATCTAGATTTACGTCATTATTATTACTCATAGCAAACAATGTTTCAGATGAAGTTGAGTGGTTTTGAGAGGGGCACATTCTGATGGTATATTTTTTTTGTAGGTGGACGTGTAAAGGAGATGTGAAGGTCATTAATGTTTTTTTAAATGGAATCACATATTTTTTATTGCGTCAGCTGATGCTCCTTCATATTCTTTACAAAAAAGTATTAATCTATTTATGTAAAAAAATCATTAGTTTAGGAGATATTTTAATTCTAACTTGTTAGGAAATCGTGACTTTCTTGTCAATATTATGAATTCAATGTGATAATGTAGTAAGACAGCAGGAATTATCAATGTAAATATTTACATTTTCTGTGTTGATAATTCTTGCTGTCCTACCTATTGTGAAATTTAATCGCTGTTATGTATCTAATACGGCGAATACGACGATATGGTGAATTATCACTTCATAATGAAGTATTCTAAAGAAGAAAAGATAGACATGTTATCAATTTCAATATCATCAATGAGTGTAATAAAATAACACCAGATACACTACGCAATGTTAGTGAGTCATTAACTTCTCGATTCAGAAAGTGTTCTGATGCAAATGGTCGCCACATTGAACCTTTTCTGTAAATAGACATTAAAATTAAAATATCTTCCAAACTAATGATTTTTTTACATAAATAGATTAATACTTTTTTGTAAAGAATATGAAGGAGCATCAGCTGATGCAATAAAAAATATATGATTCCATTTAAAAAAACATTAATGACCTTCATATCTCCTTTACACGTCCGCCTAAAAAAAAAATATACCATCAGAATGTGCCCCTCTCGAAACCATTCAACTTCTTCTGAAACATTGTTTGCTATAAGTAATAATAATGACGTAAATCTAGATGGCAAAATGTAGTGAACCACCCTGTATATGATAGATTAAATGACTACATAAGGTAGATAGGTAGATAGGTTGCTGATTAACTTTATTCAGCGTTAGGTTCGTAATAAGTTGAAAGGTTACTTGTTTGAATGCTGAAGCGTTTCTGATCTTTTTGTATTTTTGTACACACGAAGTAGACAATTTTTTAGTTACGCAATTGTGGTTGTACCAATCCGCTGTTAGATATAGAGGGAGGAAGACTGGACTAACGGTTCGCCTCTTCAGGTAGTTTTAAAAAATTTCCGATTTTTAGCGACAAGTTTACAACGTACCAATAATTATGTTGCTATGGTTCAAATTTCCAAAATCTTAAACTCAGAGGTTTATTAGTTTAGAAATTTTATGCTTCCAAATTTCCGAAATAAAAAATTGAGAAATTGACTAATCTCGAGCATTCGATTATACATATCAATTCAAATTACTTTACTTAAGAAAACCTTCGATAAAACACTTTTTTGAAAATACCATAAATAGTACTGCATAGTTATCGAATACAAATACTTTTCCCATAATAATTTTGTAAAAGTTACTAATATTAGATTTCTATCAAGTATTGTATTGTATTTATTTCTCTCTTAAGTGAGAGGGCGCTTGGGAGGGTTCCTCCCATTTTGCTCATTTCTATCAAGTCAAACTGATTATTATTTTTTTTTTTAAATAGTGGTTTATAGTCGCATCAACTACCCAGGTTATTAGCGACTGTTGACCAATTTACGGAGACAAGGTTATGGTCGGAAGTGAATGGTTTGAGATAGCTTTTTCATAGTTGGGTGAGGATTCCTATAGTTTTACAAAATTTTAGTAATGTGTCTTGATACGCTGTTGATGTGGTTGCTTCAGTGAGGTTGTTCTTGATGTTCAATCTTCTTCTGGCGTGGTTATATTTTCTGCATTCCAAAATTATGTGTCTGATGGTTATGGTTGTGTTGCATATATCGCACCTTCTGGGGGAACCGTTTTCGAGTATGTATGAGTGAGTCAATTTGGTGTGTTCGGTCCTAATTCGGGTAAACTGATTATTGCCAGTACAATTTATGCTGAACAAAAGTTTAGTTGACCCAGTATCTATTCCTATTGACATATAATATTTACTCGGTCCATTGAAAAAGTTCACTAATTGATACTTTTTTAGTCATATTAAGAGTATTAGAGACCTCCTAATCAGAGTTCATGAAAACTACATATATACTACATATAGGAATAGTTATCTGACTCGCAACAAGATGTTCCAATAGTAATCTTGTTTCCGAAATGGCCGTCTGTATTGTACGATAAAACTCTGACGAATCTTTATTGGTTGTCAGTAGATTTTTAAGTCTAAAACAGGTTATCTTATTCAAACACTCACTTTATTTGCTGGCTGCTGCATCTCCTTGCTGTTTCCTGTTTCTAAAGTTCGGAATGGCCCTCAAACGAAGTCGTTTTAATGACTTGGAAGCAATTCAAGAAAGAATAGCAGCGGTTTTAAACACGGTCGTAAAGAACACTTTCCCACATTTTTCCGATGTCCGAACGATCGGTGCCAGGCGTGTCGTAAATACAGCGAGTGATTAAATTATTTTAATACAAACAGAAGGTTCCGTATTTTATAACATTGACTGATGGAATAGATATTTTTATTTTAATGTTATATTACATTTTCAATATTTACAATATATAGTCCCTGGTCATAGAATTAGGACTACATACGAAAATTTCACTTTTAAGGCTATAATATTATGTCATATATGGAAAATTGTTTCAGGTCATGCAAAATTATTATTAAATACTTTTAAGCAACGATTGAAACAATATTCGTAAATTTGAATAACGAAGAACATATAACTAACATTTCTTTGATATTGTATCAATGTGTTCTATTTATGCATTTTCAATTATAGTTATGACATGCATAATATATAATCCTTAGAACAGTTTTTACAATTGCTTTTGTGCCCATAACATATCACTTTTGTTCTCAACCGAGTTTTCCAAAACAGAAGAAACCTACAGAATATACAGGATTTATTGAAATTAACTGTAGAAGCTTGTAAAGATTTTATCGTAAGAACGCTCTAAGAAGTGATTGGCATATTATGAGTAGTTCAACTATGAATATTAACAAGAAAGTTGAAGTGGTAGAAATTTATTCGAATGATCTGAATAACCAATTCAGTTTAACCACCGCATGCGATTCATATCGTGGCTCAATGTCAATCAACAGAACAAAATAGGTATGCACATGCAACTATGAAAAATAAATTGTCTGCGAACGTTTGTGGAAATGAGGAGAAGGCGTGTTACTTTTATCTCGCAGTTACTCTTCTCCTCGCTCTTATCTACATCTCAAGCGCAGGGGTAGTTACAAGCGAAATCTAGATTATCGAGTTTCACCCTGTTTCCCTTATTTAGTGATATACAAAACTTCTACAAAAATGCGAGGATATTTTCAACATGACAAAGTATATTAGACTATTTTTTAACATTTTTTCGTTGCAAATCCAAGGTGCAGAAAACAAAACTGCAAAACTGTCTATAAAAATGCAGATTTCACACTTAAATTTAATAGCGATCACTTCCTTTGTTTTACAGTAAAGAAATGTTAGCGTGACTATTGTCTTCTCATTTTTTTTTAATTCATTGATAAAGTGTGCAATAGGAAGTTAATTAAAAAACTGACTTTTTTGACGTATTTTGTGCAACAGCGTGGCTTAATAACTACAAGTTTTTAATTTTCTTTATGAAATAAGTTTATTATGTGATTTTTAATATTTTTGTTTTAGGTAGGATAAAATATAAATTAAAGATATTAAATTATTTTAGAAAGTTGACGTTTATGTTTGGTAATCTGTAAAGTAACTTTAAACTTTTTTTACCTTAATTTTATCAATTATTTTTTATTGCTATAAACCTGCTAACTGGTTAGTGTATGAATTTTATTAATCGTTTATAACAATGTCCTTCCTCATCTTATTTTTTTAAATTAATTAACTCATATGCTGTTGAGTAAGCTATGGAACGGTACATTGCAAGGTAAAGGCGATTCAAGGGTACTTTTGACCACCTCATCTTGCTGTGTCCTTTCGTTTAAAAGCAACATTCTATGTTCAACCCCCTACCATACAATTAATTTGTGAGTTAATACTAACTATTCACTGCTACACCACCAAATAAATAAAGAAAGTTAGAATGTTCTATCAATTTCGTATTCAACGATCCTTGACTATGCAAATTATAATTGGATTGAAACTCCAAATGGAAACTATTAAAAATTCCGGCAGGATTTATCACATTTGAATTATCAGTGCGCCGCGAATTAACTCTTAACGGTCACACTGGGGTATGAAACGATCACAGCCAAATTAACGCCAATTTTAGCCATTTTATATTCTGACAATCTGAATAAATATCTTTTTTGAAACACTAGTGTTTTCATTACTTCTCCCTCAAACTTTTATATCTCAGGAGTGTTGAGCTAAAATTTGAGCTCTTTATATTAAAAACGAAAAGTTTTGAATTTTTCTGTGAAAACATTTTTTCAACTTTGTCTCGTTTCTGAATTTTTTTTTCATATTCAACGTTTAAATTTACTGAAATTAGCTGTGAAATATGTTCAAACAGCTTTCATAGATTATTTATAATTTTTTTCAAGTTAATGGATTCCTTGTAAGAAACATTTTTAGTGGCTGGGTTCTTAAATGTTTCAGTGTGCCAGGTATGTTGTTCCGATGAAGTGTAACTATTAAGGGTCGTCAAAATATAGCAAAGGATTAATATTGTTTCTTCCCGATCTGAATGTACTGTATTTCAATTACTAACTGAAGAAGCACAAATACACAATTAACTGTTGTTTACTGTAGCTTTCAAATGATCTCATTTTCGTTGAAATTACTGTTCTTTCGCTAATGTTATTTAAAGTAAAACTAGTCTATTCGGAACCATGTATTTACTCAGGTTACAAATTGCCAGTAAAGGTTACTGCGTACATAAATCAAGTTAACTCGATATATGTTTGCCTTGGAATACGTGTGTGTGTACATGAACAAAGATACACGTACACAAAGAAAAGCGTGTACATGCGAAACGTTCGTTGCCTAACGAACCAAAGCGTTTTCTGAATGCCAAAGAGCTCGGCTATCGTCGTCAGTGGTCCAGTCTCTTCTTCTATTCTTAATCTTTGCTGTCGGAAGTTCTTTACGTTTCCTCCGTGATCCAATAAATAGCGGAAAGGCGAATCTCGTTTACCGGACACGTCTGAAACGTTCTTTTTTTACGAACGATGTTGTACATTCGAATGTCCATTCTGGCGAAAAAAAAATTTGGTCTTGTAGTCACCCTTCTGAATAATTTCAAATAAATTCGGAAGCGTGATCTCTCAGTTACGAATTTATCTTTAACCGATGACGTCCTACCAAATGACAGAAGACTTGGCTTTCCGAAAATATTTAGTAAGGTGGATCGAGGTCAAAAATAACAGTTTTGTTTTGGAATGCGATTTTAGAACTGTTGCAGTTGTATTGAGCTTACATATTTGGTATTGAAGAAATTATAACATGCTAGATTTGTCTCATATGGAACCAAAATTAACATTCAATAATGGGAACGATGATGTTGCAAAATTGTTGAAAAATTGTCACTTTTGTCAATTTTAATTGACTTCTGAGTGCATTAAGCAATTTCGATGAAATTTTTTTTATACGCGTAACTACGTAATCTACAAAATGTTTGTTTCTCAAATTTTCATGAAAAAGTTTCAAAAAGTGCCTAACACTTTTTTCATGATGCCTATCACACGTAGGAAATTTCCCTGGATATTAAAAAAGTTAAAGTCATTTACTGTAATTTTACTTCAGTTTTAAAAAAAGTTACGCTGTTTTAGAAATGTCTGAATATTTCTACTAATTATTGTACGTACCTTTTTAACAAATATTGAAATAGAACATTTTGCAATAATGACGGAAAAACTTTTTCAATTTCAAAATTCCTTGCAGTGAAATATAATACAGATTGGATTAAACAAATAAAAAAAGAAGTTCAATGTAGCTTTAATATCTGATATTTAACTGAAAATTCACTGCAATCAACCTAATATACTTTAATTACGTTTTTAATTGTTCAAACGTAGCCATTGACAATGGATGTATCAAAGTGAAATTACGAAACTGACTGTGGTACCATTCTGAAATTTGGTTACCTATGTTACGATTCATTGACCAACTTATATTAGAATCCACTTCGAAAAATTTCGACTTCAACTATTTTATGAGAATTGTCAGTTGGTGAAACATACCTTAAAAATTGATACATTTAAATTTGTAAACATTTATAAAATTTTGTAACAGTTTTTACAAATTGTTAGAGATTTTGAAATTTTGAAAAATTGTTACATTTAAAGTTGCAAAAATTTGTAAAATTTTTTAACAATTTTTACAAATTGTTACAAATTGTTAGAATTTTTTAAATTTTGAAATTTAAAGTGCTGAAAAATGTCTAATTTAGAGATCTTATAATTTAGAGATTGAGGAATTTTTGAAATTTGAAAAGTTAGAAGTTTAGAAATTTCCAAGGTTAAGAATGTGAAAAATTATGAATATGAATATTCACAAAGTCAGAAATTTGGTAATTTTTAAAGTTTCTAATTTGGAGTTATATTTGTAAATATGTAAATTTATTAACTTGGAAATATGGAAATTTACAAATTTGAGTATTTGGTAATTTACACATTTAAAAATAAGAAAATTTAAGATCTTATAAATTTGGAGATATAAGAATTTGTGAACTATAAAATGAGAAAGTAAAATGAGAAATTTGTGTCAACAGTCATTTGATCACTTTAGTAGTTTTAATGTTAAGAATTAAGAAATATCATTACATAAATAAATCTAATCATTAATACAACTAAAGTTTATTATCAATCATTCGTCATAACATTATTGATATAGGCAGTAATCTATAATGCGATGAATTTAATCGATAGTAAAAATACACATTTTTTACTAATTTTAATAATCACATTTACTGATTTATTATATTTGCTGCCTAAATTAATAAGCAATTTGTTGATCCTATCATTTTCTATTTTGTAAACAAATTTTCTCTACAATCATCAGAAACGTTTAAATGCACTTTTTTCAAAAATGAAGTCACATAGAAACAAATTTCATCCCACATTTTTTACTTCTTTTTTTCACATAAATTTATGCCTTTGCTAATTATATCACTACATCAAAAACCCTGTATAAAAGAATGGATAACCGTAACAGATTTGCAAGGTGTTAATTCGTAATTGACAGTTTCAAAACAGTTACAATGTTAGTTACAAAAATAGTAAAGCAAGGGATTAGACAGTTCGTTACTGATACCACAACAAGCCAAAACCAAACCTCAAACTCCGGAGCCCTGTAACGATCCTGTTTACGTGAGTCACGTTTTCCTCTGTTCCCAGGACGTGAAACTTCGAACGAGAGCACGGACTATAGCTTGCTGGTGGCTTGTTTCGCTGGTGGGATAACGGCCTTGTGCATTTTGATCGTCGGGATAACTCTGACCTTGTATCGTCGCAGTCGTCCCATGCAAACGATGAAAACTCACACCGAAGTAGTGCAATACGGGAACAAAGAGGACAGTGTGGTGATAACGCCTTTGAATAAAGAATCCAGGGACAAGACCAAGGGACAAATGTCCGCTGATATGGCTGACGATGATCCCGACGTGATTCCAAACAAGGTGGACAAGAGACCGGACATTTTCGAGGCAAATTTCGGGACCACGAAGCCGGAAAGAACGAAAGACATCAGCCATTTGGAGAATCTTGATTATCCGTCACCGTCATCGGTGCTGCACACCAAGAACTCGTGGGTTTATCCAAACGGATACACGGAGAAAGTGGAAAAAGGTCTGAGCCCATTGCGACCCAGTACACTTCCGGTCCATCGTAGTCACGATATCTACACGAGAAGTTCGCGCGTTCAAGAAAGTTGTATATAAGCAGTTTTTCGTTCAGAATCGCGACGTCATGACTGAAACTCGGCAAATTAACGAGTTGCGTTCCGCTTCATTGCTCACTTCGAATTGTGCTATGGCAAATGTGTTGTGAAAAAGAATGTAAGGAGTGCTTCGTCCGGGACTTGCTGATGGATTCTTTGGTGAGACTATCTAGCAAAACCACGCCTTAGACGGCGAGATAGTCACGTCGGAAATATACGTGGTTTACTCCAAAAGACTATAATTTGTTAAATTTGTTCTGTATAACGTTTTTCCTGAACTTTTCGTTTAAAGAACCAGTGATCACTCTTAGAGTATCCTCCTCGTCACAAAAGATGAGTTGTGGAATAGATATGGGTCTTATTGGTTGGGTAACTGCAAAATCCACTTCTGAAAATATAATCACAAAAATAGTGGCTACGTATTTTCGTTACAGCTAGGAATAAACTTGCATAATTTATAAGACCCTAGTTTGTGTGACCAGAGCGGTAGTTCCCTTAGGAGGCAACACACTGATGGAAATATTTTTCTCCATTCCTTGATGCGATGTTGAAAGTCCTCGTTATTTGGTACATGAGTCGGTAAACTTTTTTTGTACAGGGTCAGATACGAGGTATTTTCAGGGTTTGTGCAGACCGGAAGCAGTGTTGACATTATCATTCAGGTAGGTACTCATCGAATATTATAAAATATTCTTCCCGCAAGCTTTTATGAACATAAACTGGAATGTCTTATGATGTAAATATTTTGTAATGTATTTTTTCAATTTTGACGGCACATGAAGTATATGAAAGTAGAAAGTCGAGTACATTTGGTTCACTATTTTAATTGCTGATGATATTAACTATTTAATATTTAATATTTAATATAAAAATATAAATTCAGGAAATTCGGAAATCTAGAGGCTTAGAAATATGTGAATACAGGTTTGGAAATATGAAGATTCAAAATTTAAAAATTTGGATATTTTAAAATCTAGAAGTTTAAAATTTGTGAATGGAGATTCGAAATTTAAGAATTTGTAAATTTGGAGACTTGCAATATTTTGAAACTTGAAAATTTATAAATTAGAAGACTAGGAACTTTGAAGATTAAGAAATGTACAAACTTGATAACTAACAATTTTGGAATTTTAAAGCTTGGAAATTTTGAAATTTAAAAACTTCAGAAATTAGAGAATTTAAAAATTCAGGGTTATAAGATGACACTAATGGAATTAAGTATATGTATAATTTCTTCTAAATTTCTACCTACAAGACCTACATGTGTGTTCAAAAAATTTGAGAACTCCGGTATAACAAATTTTAGGAGCAGTAGAAAAGAGTAGAATTCGTATCATGCGATTTTCAATTACTTTTCTATGTACGCGACAAGTTTCAAAATAATGAGTTGCAACGTTGTCCAGTAATTGTCTGATACAGTTAACTATAATTTGGCGACTCTTAACCCTTTGTTATATCCCGACGTTTCGTTTAATGGCGGTCTGGTGAGAAAAAAAATTTGCGTTACTTCTCAGCCAAAAAAGAGTATATTTAATTGCGATAATATTCCGGTGACGGATCGGGGTGACACAGTTTTCTTTTTGATAAATTGACTTATTCTTTAACGATATTTGGATGTATTCCGCTCGTATTACAAGACGATAGTGCCCAATGCACGCGGTTTTCCTAACACGTTTTGTCCTGTTTTCGACCGTCATTTATTTCCTTTGTTCGTCTCCCACAAAACCCTGGCGCGCTTTGGGGCCCCCTTGGAGGCTTTACCGACCGAAGGGTCGTGGTTTCGAATGCCGACTTATCAACGTTATCGACTAGGTTATCGACGTTGATCTATATGACATTCTATCAATTATGTGCGGAGGGCCGATTTCACGGCTTGTCGCACGGATCCTATGTTTGTGAATCAATAACCATAAATGGGCTTTAACACCCTTTATTTATTGAATTTCTTAAAAGTCTCTAAAATTTTTGCTAACTTTTTTAAATACTTAATTTAAGTGCAAGTAAACATCCTATAACACAATTTTCATTATAAGTTATCACCAAGGTTATTAACCCTTATCGGTCACTAGTTTTTTATACGTGATTCTCAGTAGGTTGTAACTGGTAAATATGCGAAAAATCTTCAGTATTATAAGAATAACATTTTTGTTTTGAAGGTATATTACAAATATATGAGTTTCAAATAATTATTTATGTTTTTAACGTATGATATTTTTTTAAACAATCTCCAACATGAAGGAATAGTTTTCTACTGCACATTTCACAGAAGTATAGTGTTGCTTTTTTTTCTCCAAGCAACTTACAATTAGAACATACTAAGCAATCGTTATGTTTTCCTTTAGCATCAAGTTGCAAGATATCTTGTTTTCCATGTAATCAATCCTTATAATCTGTTGTTAATGGCGTTCCATATCGCGCAGTTTCACTTTCTCGAAATTTAGAATTTCGAGAGGTTCCATCACCGTCACCTCCCACGTGACGTGCAACAGCAGCGCCAAAGTAGTGTTGTCACGTGAGAGGTGACTTACAACCGATAAGGGCTAATAATAACAAGGATTATGATTGTTAACATTAGAAAAACTATTGTCATTACATACTCTTAGCTATGCCGTTACTATAATATTGATAATTAATAATAACAAGGATTATTATTGTTAACATTAAACAACTAAATTCCTGAAAATGATTGATTTTAGATTTCTTATTTTAAATTACGAAAATTATTATTATTAGCACTAGAACTACCAACCAGTCTAAATGATTGATTTCAAGTTTCATATTTTATATTACAAGATATTGTTGTTGTGCTGTTATCAAAATGTAATATTTAGTTCAGTTAAAAAATATTTGTACATATTAGATGATGCTTCGATATTTACTTATTTATTTTTCTACTTGATTTTTAATTTAAATGTGAGCGTGCATTTAACATCGTTAATTCTAGTGTGTAAAAAACGAATTTTTTTAGGCACGCATGCAGATTTCCTTCTTTTTGAAGCTTATCAAAATGCAAAAAAAATAAGTATTTTATATATAGAAACACACAAACTATTTTCAATCTTTTTCAATCATTGTATATAATTGTCTCCAGCAAGCTTCCACAGAGAAGTAAGCTTATGCTCCAAATCAACAATTGAAGAACGAACTTCGCAGAAATGGTCTTCAAAATCTTAAACGGATATCAAAGCCTTTAAATGAATACAGTACCACGAGAAAACTTCTATGTCCCATCAGTAAATAGAGGGTTAAAGATGAGTGATTTTAGCGAACAGGGAACGCGTATAAAGTTTTCTTTTAATCTTAAGAAAACAGTATCTGAAACAGTGGGGTTGCTTGAAATTGCTTTCAGTGATAAAAGTCGCCAGCAGATTTTTTTCTCTTCCCTCGCATAAACCGATCACTGAAAGGACATTTCGATACTTCAGAAAACATAATTACAAAATCTCAGGTTAAATTGAAGCGAATTCCGAAACTGGCTTATTATGAAGCATTCGGAATTTGGAAAAAAAGATTTTATAAATGCATATATGTATGTAGGAGAGTATTTCAAGGCGATATATTGCAAATTCTATTAAACCTCCGAATAAATAATATATAACAGAAATTCCCAAACTTTTTGAACACACATTGAAGTTTATTTAGCGATACTGGAATTTTTTAATTAAAATTTTGGTGGTACGCAAGCTCAAAAGGTCGAGTACCATTGATTATAGGAAGCAATCGTTCGAAACGAAATGTATAATTTGAACATATTCAAACTCATTAACTTAATTACACATTCTGGTTATTGCATTTAATTTCTGTTACGATAGTGCATAATGTTTTTATTTTGCTGGTATTTCTATGCTCATGTAGAAAATAAGTAGCTTCTGACACGGTAATGTGCGTTTTAATTCGTATGGTTCACTGTGTGCTGTAATGGTGGCTACATTTTCAGGGATTGCATTTTCCCTGTTCAGTTCAAGAGTTATTGTGCTATTTTCTTAATGTGTACATAGGGAAAACGTAGGAAATAGGAGGAAATCGAACAGAGACATATTCCCGCTCGAAAGTACCTTTTTACTATAGTGGTTGAACATTTGTTTGTTCACTTGTCAGATTTACAACAAGAATCGTTCCTCCTATTATTTTTCAAAAATTTGTATTACAGTTATAAGTCCTTTATTTATTTATACATTCTACGAATTTTGTGTATATTCAACGCTTTATTCCGTTTCCTATTTTCTTATTTTTATCAGAATGATAAAACAGTTGTGAGGGTAATGACAGTCAATTGGCTTCGTTGAATTTGGAACAAAGCTTTTGATTATGATAAATATTTTATAAATAAAAAAAAAGTAAAAGTACTAAACGTTTTGGAAGAAACTGCTAACAAAAGTAACTGAATGGCGGAATAATACGACTGATTTAATTCGTTTAAAGATTACGAGAAGAAACTTAATATGTGATGTTTTTAATGCAGTTTAATTTGAATTTGTTTTCTTTTTAATTTTTGTAGGTTTATAGTATTTAAACATTCTAGTACTCTTTTATGGATTCATTTAGTACTTAACACAATGTTTAATACTTTTCAGAATGTTTAATATTTAACAGAACGTTTAGTACGTTACAGAACGTTTAATATTTAACAGAACATTTAATATTATAGAAGGTTTTAATTTTGTTTCTGACTAAGGAATTTAAATATTCTGTTAAAAGCTTGCCTTATTTGTATTATCTCTATAGGTAGATCCAAATCCCAGCAATTGTAGACGCTTTTGAGAGAATATGTTCTCTTTTTCACCGCAGTTCCTTTGTTCTCAACCTATTTTTACATGCAAGGTGGTCCATTTAAATACAGCTATTGAAATATTTCCTTCAGTTTCGGTGGTACAAAAGATTATGTAATATTTAAATACAAAGACCTAATTAGTTACAAGAACATTTTTATTCAAGCTTATTTTATTTTTAGTTCTCAAGGTCGTCGATTTCTTTGTATACAGCTATGTATATTGTTTTATTCCATCGTGTAGCTAATCAAAAAACACATTCAGACGTGCCCATAACATAGCTTTGAAACGATCGTGAGTTTCAAAAATCGAAATTTCATATGAAACTCATTTCTTCGAATTGCTGCAGGGTCCACTAAGAAAACTATACGATTTACGAAATTTGTTCGATGTATATTGACACTGATTATGTTTTTCATGAATCATATCGACATTTATATATGTTGAATAATTAATTGCGGCAATTATGTCCCTATGTATACATATATGTAATA
This sequence comes from Megachile willughbiella, assembly GCA_945859595.2. Lineage (NCBI taxonomy): Eukaryota > Metazoa > Arthropoda > Insecta > Hymenoptera > Megachilidae > Megachile > Megachile willughbiella. The sequence continues at coordinate 4,821,454 of OX243798.1, forward strand.
CTGAATGAAGCAGTTTATTAGAAACGATTACTGCATTAGAAGGTATTAAAAAAAGAAAAATGTCGAAACAAGAAAGTGCGAGAAATCAAATAATTAGGAATTATGTATCAAATATTTACGAAGTGTAGAAATTAAATCTGCCATTTTTCGTTGCAGATAATGTGTCATCGTAAGAGACATTTTGAACATTAATGATGATTGTAGCTTAGAAGAAAGTGTCTCTTTACACTTTTCATGGTGAAGTATTCTTAGTGTAATAAAATATTTTTTATATTCATAGCTTTAGTTCTCCAAAGGCACAATATTTACGTACATAAGTTTTACGTATAATTTGAATTTTGAGAGTTCAAGGTCATTTCAAGATCACATTATTATACATGTCTAAATATACTATATTTTTAGATTAGTGACATGGTGCAGGTAAAGAAAATATATAATTGTATGCAAAAAAGCATCGATGATCATGACAGAATAAGAAAAAATGAACTTGCAGAAAAAATATTCTTCTAACATATTAGCCCTTATTTAAATACCCAGAATACTCAGCTTGTTTTCTTGTTCAATACCATCAAGTTTCAATCATGTTAAATTTAATTTATTCATATTCAATTTTAAATTTAAATTCAAGTTAAATTTAAGTTTGAAACGAAAACTGAAAAAACTGCATAAAATACAATAGACAATATAAATAATGTCATTGTCCTTTATGATTTACGATATTTTGATCACTGACAATGAGTACTTCCTTCTGATCCACGCATTTTCTCTTTGTATATTTATGATTAAGTATTTAATAATATTCTCATACTTCTTCATTTAAGTACAAAGTGTACATTTTTATTACAACTTTCAGCAGTTGCAAATTCTATCGCAAGATGATACTTTTGCTTAGACCGTTCTCATTATTTTAATTCCAGCACAGATTGATTCAAAACTATTTTATTGGATAATTGTACTTTAATTTGAGTTGATGGTGCATAAAGAAAGCTACTGTTACTTAATTATGTAATACTTGTCTAGAAGTCTTTACCTTCAGAATATATCCAAAGATTCTGATAAGTATTTAAACTTTAAATTTTAAAGTGACATTAAATATTTTCATTTTTGTTATTTGATATATTTATATTAGGGCGCAAAATCGTTTTTTGCTCCACCTATATCGTATAGGTACAAAATATACGGAATATGTGGTTTAATCGGTATATTATACTATATTTTATTACTTGTGTAATTGTCATTCAGCTCGTCTTTAGTCACAAAACGCACATATAAAAATTTTATTCAGAAATACTTGTAATATGATTGAATCTGATACTTTTATATAAAGCTGTTATTTGCGGATAATATTAATCAGCATTTTACTAATATGTATTGTATTTGGTTCAATAGGTACATAATAGTTCATCTACACATTAGCACTCTAAAAAACCATACTAAACATTTGTGAGTTTGATATTTAATCTTTTTTGCCATACGTCATCCTATGTTTATTCATTATAGCGAATGTAAATTATGCTTTAAGAATTAACACTTGTGCAAACATAACTTAAATGTAATTTACAAATATAATAACCGGTTCGTTGTGTAAGTATCAAAATGATAATTTGGAGCTTAAATGTAGTTCTTGATATTTGACAGTAGTTGCCACGTGTGATTTTTCTGTTGCAAATTGTATCCAAATACAAAACCAGTAACTATTTTTCTTTGTACTAAACATTATTTCATTTCCTTTTCTAAAAAATGTTGACTGTTATTTTAATACTTCTTATAAGTTATGTGAGATATAAAGTAAGTAATCGATTTTGGAGCAAACCACGATGACCGAATGAAATCTAGTGACTTTGCGGATGTCTCCCTAACGGTAAATGCGAGGACCTGTTACAGTGCAATTAGTCAAGTAATAGTTACTTGGGTTCTAATCGTTCAAGTAATTTCTCGCTTAAAATACCTTTAAGAAAAAATGGAAGTATAGGTTCTAGAAAAACGAGTACAACTAAATCTGAAAAACTATGCGAACAATGCTGAATTTGATTAGATCTCCAAGTAAACGAAAATGATGGAAGAACGAATGCAGCTCACTTCATTCCCTTATCGTGAAAATACGATTGATTCATGCCAAAATCGTCAAACACGATTGAAGATGTTTGTATATAGACAATAAGTATCATTAAGATTCCATGCTGAGCTATCAAAGTTTCGATCTTATTTTTCACCTGGAGTAAATAATCGTAAGTAGATGTAAGGAAAGAAAGGAGGTGTGTCAGATTCATCGCCACGAACGATTCGATTTACGACGTTTGTACATAGACAATAAAATTTCCTTCCTTAAATGTTCGTCTCCTTGTCAGAATCTTCCCGTACTTCCAGCCTCACTGTGGTTTCGTGTTGAAATTTCTTTTAAGAGGATACTTGATGTATTATAAGAATGTGCGTGTTTTGTTTGCGGATGCGTCACCACGCTTCGTGATCGGTCGAATCTCTTAATGAGCATGTAAACGTTTGTATATATGAATAATAAACCTTGTTGTTTAATAACATGCCACTGTATTCCTTACATTTTCTTTTCATTCTTTGCAATCGAGGTAATACGATACAGGTAAGAAATTTAGTAGCTTGATAAATTATTTAAGAGTTGTTTTATCCAGTTAGCGTACTTAACTTTGGGTCGATGTTACAAAATTCTAATTTTTGGTTCTATTTTTTCACATATTGTTAAGTACAAGGTAAGTGACAATGTCAAAAGTCGGACGATCAGTTAATTTAGTTTTGAGAGCAGCAAAATTCAAATTTTCTGATTTTGGATCAAGTTATGTTAAATAAGACAATATTAACATAACTTATGAAACTAACTAAAAAGTGATGATTTATAATATTTGTTTCGCAGCTTTTTTTGCTGATATAGCACTTGAGTTAGGAAATGGCGAAATCAGAAGAAAGACGAAAGAAAGCTTCGTTTGAAGCTTTTAGGCTGTGTTTATGTTGTCGTAAGAGCCAAATTAACGTTGTTGTCACGATATAGAGAATGATGATTCAACGCTTAGAACCACATACTGTGTTTATATTAGAGTTCTATCCTATGTATTGACATTCTACAAAATTATGTGTCAAATATTGCTTTATGTAGACTTTGGTATAGGTTTTAAACTTTCGTTTGTACTAAACTATTACTTTCATGTTCGTATCTTTTTTAGTTCCTTTATGAAAAGGAATTATTTGATAACAGACATTTATTTTAGAAATTAATTAATACAACGAATTCGCATTAGCTGATCGTTAAAATCCCTCAGTAAACGACCGCAAGCTACACCTACTAATACGTACAATTGTTTTCGAGGAGCGAACCGTCGACGAAAACAAAGAAACATTATGAAGCGATTCTGATTAATGTAGTTGCGCCTCAAAATTGTTTACATGTTTATAGTGTAACAAAAAACTGAATGCACATAAGCAGTTGCGGTTACATCGATCATAAGCCACTGATGGAATATGGGGAGGTTAAAATATTTAAAATAAAATTAAAACACAGTAACTTTAAAAAGACTAAATGAATTTATTATGTAAGAAAAACGACTTGGAAGGACCTCTTTAAAATATGTTAATTATTAACATTAACATTATTAACAGGAAAACAATAATGAAGAAATATATAGATTTCATTTTTTTATAACACACGAAAGTCTGATCAAAATCGAGCGGTATCTCACAAGTAATCGATTGACATACGAACTCGATTATCGACTTTTCAATACGTACATTTATTTTTGCTAATTTAATTGAAATGAAAATTCAACAGTCACTTACATTTCTTTGTTTTCGTTGATGATCCGCTTTTCAAAACCAACTAACTATCACACATCTAATCACTCATACATTTAAATTTTTGTGAAACTTTGCACAATTATTCTTTACATCTATCTGAAAATATAACCGTAATTCGTTGGTGTCCGTTTTTTACTTTAAGGAGAAAATCAGTTATTTTATCCGAGTTGGTCGTCTATGTAACTACAGTGAGGAGCAAAAGTGAACACACCTACGATATTTTTACAAAAATTAATTTTTATTTAATTAATGGACAGATTTTAGAACAAAATTTATTGGATGTTGTTGATAATATGCTGGTACGAGAATGTGTTGTTTTCCAACACGATAACACCCCCAGAAGCGCCCCCAAAATCGTTGTATATTCTACAAAAAGGGTCAAAAATCGGCTCGAGGCTCAACAATTTCAAACGATGGTGTGACCTACTCAAAGTCCAGACTTAAAACCTATCGAAAATGTCTGTGTATATTTAAAAATGAAACTAGCGAATGAGTACAGCGCTCCACCAGCAACAATATATGATTTCTGGCAAAGAGTGCAGGAACAGTGGTATTTTATTACTCCAGAATACTGCGAAAATATAATTTCAAGTATGCCTAAACGCATTCAAGCCACTATGAAGGCAAAAGGCTCGTGGACGAAATAATAAATGTATAAAAATATGAAATGTTTTTTTGAAAGTTAATTGGGGTGCAAAACCGATCACACGGAAAAAATGTGTCTTTATCAAAATAATAATAATATCATGATTGTTAAAATTTTCTTGAAAACCTAAAATGTTGTACTTATTACTATATATTTTGTTTCTTGGCATTCTATGTGCAAACGTTAAATAAAAATTAATTTTTGTAAAAATATCGTAGGTGTGTTCACTTTTGCTCCTCACTGTACTTACAAATTGTATTGAAGATATCAAAAATGGTTGAAACAAAAGTTTTGCTGTATCTTCAGACCTACAAATCTATGTAAACGGTTTTAAAAATAAAATAATTCTTTCACAAAAATTCAAGTGCATTTGCTTCCGTATTTTCCTTAAAATTTTAATTTTCTTTTGTTATAAATAAAAACCTCTGTTCTTTACAAAAATCGTGTATTACAGAATACTTTGTAATTATTTTATATATAATTGCCACTTTAGGTTTACAATTAACCCCTTGCCCTATGATTTATTGGTCAGGTGTATAAGTCATAACAAACCAATTACAGTTATAATATTAAAACAGGCAAAGAAAGTTGAAATGTTATGTCAATTTGGTATTGTACAATCGTTGACTATGCAAATTATAATTGGACTCTAATTCCAAATTGAAGCGTATTAAAAATTTGAGTAAAATTGATCACAGTTGAAGTACAAGTGCGTTACGAGTTAGACTCTTGAAAATAGTGCAAGGGGTTAATTTTTTATACTCTATATACGATGCAATTATAAACAACGAGTTTAACTGAATATTATACAAATAGAATATTTTTAACTGGAAAATTAATGAACACATCGTACACCAACTTCTTACAAGAAAATCTAAATGACTAAATATTTACAGAAACGAAGTAAATTCGATGTCGTTAACTACTAAATATGCGGTAAAATGCACTATTTTCATTACTCTTGTTTAACGTTAAAACTATCGAATGGATCATTTAACCCATTTACAGATTTTTTTTTTAAATTATGATTTACTAAAAGATGCTTTTCTAGACATCTGAAATGTATTTTTTGAAACATATTGATTTGTTTGTTTATTTATATTTATATTTTATTATTAACTTCAAGTTACATGTGCATTATACATCAGTAGGTTTATTGTTAATGAGGAAATCAGAAAATAAATTGTAAGATATTTACGGATTTGTATGCGATCCAAATGTGATCACATCAAACATTTCTTAGGAAGGCAGGCGAAAGACCAGTATAGCATAAAAGACGGCTATAATTCGGGAAGAAGGTTAAGTAGGACAAACGTTTATATGAACTTTTTATTATTTATATGTGCTGAATCCATTGCTGAAATTATGTACATATATTATGGAACCCCATATATTTCTCGTGAGTTTATTGCGGTGCCCGAAGGTAATGGAATCTCAATAATGCCAAAAGGATAGTTAAAGTAAGATTATAGGATATATAGGGATGGATATGAAGGGATTTGCTAGAAAGATGTAAAAATTCTTGTGATGGTAAATGCAGGAATTCCATTTTTATAAAATAACAATCTTTCATTTCTGATTTAATAGAACACACGTTTCTGACACATAGGTAGACTAATATAATTGTAAATACTGTATTTCGTGAATATTTTAGAAACATTATTTTATAATACTGTTATGTATTTAAATTCGAAGATTTGGATTAATGAAGACCTGACTTCCTAAATTTCTGAACGAGTACATTTATTGATTTGAAAATTTGATGTTTGCATATACAGAATGTCCAAAAAATTGAGATGTAACCGTCTATTGGATTCTACATTAACAAGTAAATAAAAAAAATAACATTTTTTATATTCGACTGAAATTTAAAGAAAATAAAACTAGAGAATTCTTCAATATATTTAAAAGAAAAATTTTTACACTAGAACAATGGTAATTTTACCAACATTTTCATTAATTTAATAATTGATTGATATCGTAAATTAATAATTGGCCATATTAAAACCGTTGAAATACATTATTAGTTATTATTTTTTATTATATTGTTGATACATGAATAAATAACGTAATGAATTTAGTTATAAGTCTGATAAATACGCTGATAGGTAATCATATCAAATACAGCTCTAATTAATAACAATATTCGTGGATTATTACATTAATTAATTTGTAATACCTACTAATTAGTTATTAACTATTTATCACCATTTAATAACGTATTACTTATTATTACTTGATTATCAATTATTTATTATTAATTTCCGAATTAATCGAATAATTACTGAAATTGTCATTTTCATTGTTGTAAACAAGTTTTTTTATAAACATTTTTAAGAATTTTTAAATTCAGTTCTGTCAAAAATAGAGGCTTTGAAATAGTATTATTGTTTTTTTTTCAACTTATTTTCGCATGTAGAATCACTGATACCTTAATGATACCTTATGTTTGAAAAATTCGAAATATAAACATCTTTTCATACTTCAGTTCTAAGTTTCTCTAACTATCTGAATATTCAATTGTCCAAAGTAAAGTAAATGTGATATTTCTAACAAGGATGAACTCTCTAAACGCTACACTCACCTATTAATGAAACTTTGCTCCAGAGTTTGTTCATTTTGAGGGTAGACGGTTAATTGTTTCGGAGATGATAACAATTACCACCACTTATTCCTTACATTCTAAAGTATAATACACGCATTTAAACGTTTATCTCCGTGGTTAGACATGCGATTCCAGATTCAAATGTCCTTAGTTCAAATTCCCGATACCCTATCTTCTATTAATATTTAATTATTTCGGAATATCTCTATATAATTCTCTTAGTATCATTTTATTCTTATTATATTGCAATTATCTTAATAATTTAATTATTTTTATCACAAACTGTCCATATTTATGTATTTGAAGATTTTAACCCTTAACGCTCTAAGTGTACTACTGTGATAAAAAAATAAGGTGATTTTGTTTATAAAATGAAAAATCTTTATTTAACCTTATAAATCAATCTCATCACTTTCAATGTATTCCCCATCCGACACAATATACTTATGCCAACGTTTTTTCCAATCCTCGAAACAGTCGAACAAGTCCTTTTCTGGGATAGCCTTCAATACTTTCTTCGATTTGGCTTTTATCTCATCAGTCGATTAGAAATGGTATCCCAAACACGATCTTTTGAGTTTGTTAAACAGCCAGAAGTCGCACGGTGCTAAATCAGACGAATACGATGGTTGTGAAACGATATGGGTCCATTTTTTGGTGAAATGCTCTCGAAGAACCAATGCAGTATGGTGCAGCGCAGTATCGTCCTACGCGGAATTTACGAGTTTGAGGCACAAAACATCTTTTAAAATGGTTTCGGTTGATCTAAATGAGATGTTCGCAGCATCTTCACGTGGCATTAATCAGTACATGTTGATGGGTCGTCCGGAGCGCTATTTGTCTTGAACTCGGACTTGGCCTTTTTGAAATGTTTGTACCACTTGTAAACATTTTTTTGCAACATAGTCTTGTCACCAAAGGCCTTCTGCAACATCCACAACGTTTCCGCGGCAGTATAGTCATTCCTTAAATAAAATTTAATGCAAATTCTTTGCTCAACAAAATCAAACATAGTAAAAATCGAAAAACTCACTTTTGTATGCTTGCAAAAACACGTTTAGCTCTGCAGCAATTGAATATATTGACGTAAAACTATGCATAGATATCAAAGACAGTACTACTAATCCACAAAAAAATAGTTTCATGATTTTACAGTACCCGCGAAGTTTAAATGAAAAATTCACATTATTTTTTTATCACAGTAGTACATCTCAAGCACTACCGATGTGCGGAGTTACATTACTCAATTATAATTAATATAAATATTGTAATCAAAATTATATTACTTCTGAGATGAATAAAGATTGTTTCGAATTACTTTAATATTATTATTTACACGCCATTGTAGCATTTCAAATCTTACACTTAAAAACTTGCAAGTCGAAGTATGATGAGAATAATTCACAATTAAAATTCGGAGCGTTAAGGGATAAGTTCTTACATTTCTAAGTTTCTAACATCCAAAATTTTAAATGTTCTAAATATTATTTTTGAGTTTCCAAATTATTATGTTCTTAGATCTTGGAACTTCCAAATTCTTTAATTTCTTATCTTCCAAATTTCCAAAATGAATTTTTAAACTTGAAAATTTGAAATACCTGCGGATTTGTGATTTATAACGACCCATCACTACTGTTTACCATGATAGTTGTGGTGGTGTAAAATACTCGCTAAAAAAATTGATCAGTATAACCTCATGTTCATTGTAATGCAAAATGTCCACAATTTAGTTATTAAAAATGGAATTTTAACATCATTTCTCAACGAAACGAATGAATTTTGATTTCTGATTTTCTTAAGACTTTATGTCATATGAATGAGTACTACATAATAGGATAATACAAGAATTGCCCTGAAATTCCAAGATCAAGGCCAATTTCACAACAACTTCCATTTGCTATACTGTACCGATTCCAAGGTGTAGAGTAACGCTATAATCGTAATACATGCAAACATTCACATATTCACACACGTTTACACGTACTGATATACATACTTAAATACAGGTGTCTACTTCAATAGTGAGACACAGCTACCTAAAATTAGAAACTCAGAAATTCGGAAACTCGAAAAATTCAAAGCTCAGAATTTCAGAAACGCAGAAACTCAGTAATTCAGAAATTCTGAAATCGTTAATCCACAATACGATAATTAAAAAATTCGGTATTTTAAAAATCTAGAATCCTAAGAAATGAGACATTAGGAAATTAAGGAATTCGGGAATTTGGGAAATTGAAAAATTTAGGAATTCAGAAACTTAAAGATTCGGATATTCAGAAATTCGGAAAGTTGAAAATTTGGAAATTTGACACATTGGAAGTTTGGAATTTTTGTAGTTTGGAACTTTGAAAATTTGGAAATTTAGAAATTTAGAAATTTAGGAATTTGAAACTTTAGAAATTCAAAAATTCAGAAACTGGCAAACTCCGAAATATTATATTAAAAATATAACAATATCAAAAATTTTTAATCTGAAGACTGAAATGCCTGCGAATACAAGTCACTTGTACGTTCGTACACTGTACACTTCGCAGACGCATTTCCTCATTCCTGATGTTGAATCACATTGAATACAGCTTAACACGTGTTTTAACTTCAATTTCATTTCATCAAGAGACTGTTTCTCTTCCATTAACTGTTCGACGGTTGGAATATTGTTGACTGATTTCGAATGCATCGCTAGTGATTTGTTGGACCAACAGATATTTCAGTAAGCCGCTTATCCCCGGCCATGAGATCTGGAGATCTCTCACGGTATCTCGTTTAACGTCCAACATCGCGTACACAGTGGCTCGCAATTCTGCTGCACAGATTTCAGTCTGTGTATAGTTTGACGTTGCAACAGAGGTCTAGAAGGTGATGGGAAACTATAAATCACATCGTTAGGACAACGTTCACCAAGCGAATCTTGTTTCACGCCACGTGGAAATAAACTGCCCGTAATGCTCAATGTCTGTAAGCGTTTATAGACTGATAATATGTATTTTACAGCTTATAGTTAGTGTTTATGTCAAGAAAAAGAGAAAACATAACGTATAAATTATTTGCAAAAACAGATTATCTTCAGTCACGAAAATACAATCAAATTTTGGGAATTTGAATTTCAAGAAGAAAGCAAAAAGATGAATTGCGTAGATTTTATCTTAGCGAAGTTTTCAAGTAGGAAAAGTTCAGCAAATTCAAACTCGACTTACAATGGCTTTGTACGAAGATTTATATTTTTTAAACTGTGAAGATTTAAAGTCTTATGAACCCAAATTTTTAGAGCGATTTACTTATAAATAAACGGAAACGAAATGTTGTTAACAACGAGAACCATTTTTTATAACAGTAAGGTTTAAAATAAGTACATGCGTCCATATTGTATTGTACAGAAAAGAAAAATGTGATACATACATCACGGAACCTAGGGCGTGTATCTACATCTCTGAATCGATGAAGATTTACAAAAATGAAAGTGACTGCAAAATTGAGCTTGAATTAACCTTAACTCCAAAGTTAAGGTTATATTTGTCATCGTGTAGTGCTGTATTTGCAGACAAATTACAAAGTTTGAAAGGAACCATAAACTGCAAAGCAACTGTTCTCATTGTAAAGATGGCATCAAAGTTTCCTGATTAGTAAACCCTGATTGCCATATTAGGGCAGATACGAATTTTATTAGCTATTATTTTAATTGTTCACAAATCTTACCAAATATTTTCAAAATATTTTGTTATATTTGCTACTCATAAATCAAAGTAGTTGGAGGCACTGATACAGAGTCAGATCCCCAAATTTCTTTTTTTAACTTCAAATTACTAATTTCCTAAAATTCGAATCTTTAAATCCCTAAATTCTCAAATTTTCCATTTCTCAAATTCTGTAATCTTTTAATTTTTAAATTTCCAAATGTCTGAAGTTTCAAATTCTTAAATACTCGAAAAAAATAGATATCCAAATTAGATACTATGCTACACACCAATAGATAATTGTGTAGACTGCGAAAAATTGTCACCATCTTAAAAAAACTCCTCTTTTCAATGTGATAAATTTTGTTTACTAGTAAGAATGTACAGTAAAATATATTCCAACTTTCAAAGAGTTTTATCGGACCATTTCTTTAAAAAAATTCTGATGAATTTGCTAATTATTTATGGCTTCCTGCTTAACTGACGTTATATTTGCTGAATTTTTATGTATTTAGAATTGTAAATAAGAAAGGTGGAGTGACGAAATGTTAAATAAATGTATTTTGTTGTACAATATAGTGTTCGTCTTATATTTTGTCTTACATGTATTAGTGTTAGAAAATATTACATTGCAACAAAATATGCAATATGTATATTTACAATTGTATAATATTACATTGTACAAAATATTATGTTGTAAAATATCCTATATTATATATTGTATGTTATGTATTATAATATTATCTATTAAATATTGTATATAAGATTATATATTATATATTAATGTATCATATTATATTGTAGGAATAATACATTATAATATTACAATAAAAACATGTGTTGTATTCTATCGGTTAATATTATAAAATACGGAATTTTTTGTTCGAGTATAATAATTTCACCATCCACTATAATCATAGATTTCTTCTACGACTATTTTATTTTTGTTTAAGGTATATTGATGAATTCAGTAGACCCTTCAGCAGCTATCTCGTTACCCGTAGGTGACAGGGACAGATTCTCCGGTAACGTTCTCGGACGATAGTTTGGGGTAAACAAGCCACTATATCTCTCAAAGAGGGTCTTTCATCAGTAGACGAACATCAACGGGGACATCACAGGTGTTAGGGTAATTTGACACCGTTTATACATGGTTTACTACTCGATGTACAAACAGAAAGTAATTGTACAAAGTGTTCGAAACAGTATCTAATTCAAAATAAACGCGTATACTGTAGATCTATGCATGTATGGCGTATAAAAATAATAGAATGTCAGTTCATTATATACTCGTTTTTGCAAAATTTTTTTAAATAAAAAAATGATTTCTCGTTTTTAAAAGTACAATGTATGCTTATTTGTAATGCTAAATGAAGTCTTTGATAAAGAACAAAATTATACTGCAGAGTGATCAATTAACGTAAAATGTATTATTTGATTTTAATTAAGAACAAATTAAGCTCTTATGGAAGATTACATAACAAATGAAGAGTCCTTCTTAATCCTGTTTCATGAAAACAATATTGTATTTATAAAATCATTGAATGTTACTAGAGTCCTTATATACATTGCACAATAATTAATAAAGTTATTTGAATTTATTGCGTCAATATATTGAATCACTACAACGTTATGCAATAGATAATCAACTGAAAATAATAGAAAATAATCAGTGATTGAATCAAGTGTGTGAAATTATTAGAACAAAAATGTCCGGCATGTTGATGATTAAATATGGTGCTAAATATAGTGTACATGCGTTGACATTGATAAGTTGTCAATTTCCCAATTTGAAAATTTGAAACTTTGTAATTTTGAAATTATTATATTTTCAAATTTATGCTTCCATATTTTTAAATTTCTAAATTTACATGTTCCTATTTCTAAACTTCTAAATTACTGTTTCTTCATTACTAAACTCCAAATTTATATTTCTCTATTTTTTAATTTCTAAATTCATGTCTCCATTTCTAAATTGTCGAACTTATTTGTTAATTGTTGGGTTTTCAAACACTAAGCCTGAAAATTTATCAATGTGTAATATTATAAATTGAAGAATTTGATATTTTTAATTTCTCTATGTCTGAATTTGTAAATTTTTTAATTTCCAAATCTCTAATTTTCGAAATTTTTAAATCTCTAAATTTCCAAATTTCCAAATTTCTAAATCTATATGTTTCCAAGTTTTAAAACAGTGGAGTTTGGTAATTTGCAGAAATTTGAAAATTTTCATAACTTGATATTTCAATGTTTCTAAATTTTCAAATTTCTAAATGTGAATATCAGCAATTTCTAATTAAGTCTAAGTTAATTATTTCTAATTAACTCTAAATGTTCTAATTAAGAAGAAAGTTAAATTTTAAAAATACAGTACAGGTCCAATCATTTCATTTTAATTATTGAAAAATGAAAATTACTTTTTGCCATGTTTAAATATCTAGGAATGTAACATAAATTGGAACATCACAAGAACAGAAGCTATTTTTTCAAATATCTTAAAATGTAATTTATAGCTTTGCACTGCTTTAAACTGATTTCTTCATAATTTCTTATAAATTGCTAAAATTTATTTGTAGATTCATTTTCTTCACAAATAATTCTAAGATCAGAGTTTTCTTTCTATTTTCTTACTCTTTTATAAGAAAAATTGTGGGTACCAGTAACTCCTTTTCTATAAGAATATTGTCCGATCTCTATGAGTCAACTATATTCTGGCGTCTTATCACTAACTCGCTGATATACCGTTTCGTGCTCGTTCCGAAATTTATGACGGGCGCCCTAACATTTCGGACTGTCGTAAATTTTTCTTCCTGGAACTGAGCACGAGACATGTGCTTTCCTTTCGAAAGGAACGAATTCCACGATTAGTCGCTGGGAACTTTGTAACTTTGCGAAACTTTCCATTCCTTGCTGAGGGCAATAATTATTTCTCTGTGCAGGGAATCGTCCTTACGAAACAGTTTTCGATCTTTTACAACTGTTCCTCGCAAGAATGTAACAAGAAAACGAAGAAAATTAAACACTGAAATTGAACATTCATTGTAATTAGTGGGTCTACGGATCAGGTGTCTTACACGAATTCTAATGTGCATTTAAAATTTAGGGCACTTATTGTAAACATAGAGATAGAACACGAATGAGATGTAGAGATTTAAAAATCGTTCTAAATGACTAAATGTGACTGAAACTATCGAAAACGATGCCAAGCAGGATTATTTTTTATTTGACGGCGAGTGACACGAATGACGACGAAAAGTTGTCGTCGATGATGAGTTATAGAGCTTTTAACAAAGTTGCAGTCAATTCTGTCTGTCAAAAGTTATCGAGAACGATACCAAAACACTGTTTTCTATCGATACGACGACGATCGAAGTCGATGATGACTTGTTCTAAATTTAGACAAAATCTATACAGTAAATTTAGGGTGTTTTACGAGTCCACCCTCAAAATTTCAAAAGACTCAAAATTGTGGCCTGTAGTGTGGTATAGACAAACGAACAGAAGCAGATCTCACTACGTTCGGCAATAATATCTTTATGAATGTCAAATATCTCGAAAAGTAAAAGCATTTCGAAGATCTTGGATTAGTACTTATACGCATAGGATAATAAAAGGGTTCGACAGATTTAAGAACGAAACAAGTTATATTAAAGAATATAGAGCATTTGCACTTGACGGATGCATCGGTGCATCCATATAAAGAATGAACAGAGTTATTAAGTCGTGTATGAAGTCTTCTCGTATTGCTTCAGGACCAGTGGTATAAAACAACCGATCATAATAGCTGAGCGCGCGACTCGCCTACCTGAAACGGGGGTACCCCGCGTCCTTTTCCAGCTTGTAGTGACGTTAATTTTCGTGGCTCCATTGTTCTGAAGGGCTCATTTTAAAGGGGAAGCTTCAAAGAATATGACCATATTTTTTTCAAAATTTAACCGTTTACGCCCCTCATTGAGAAAAACGCAAAAAAAGAATTTGTTTAAATTTTTCGATAATTTATAACAAATTGACAAAGTTAAAAAAAATATTTTAAAATAGCCCGATCCTTCCCGAATAAAACAGAAAAAAATGTAGCTAAATCGATTGAGTAGTTTCTGAGAAAAAAATTCACAAGTGAAACCTATTTTTGCAAAAATGGGCAAAAATTGCAAACTTTGAAGGCTTGTTATTCCTTAACAAATTCGAAACCGGAAAAATGATGACTTAAACACCCCTTAATTTCACATGGACTACAACATATTTGGATTAGAGCAAAATCGAAGATGGTGACTTCCAAAAGTGATCGATTTGGCGTGGAATGACCCATATACTGAACATTGAATGTATAGATTACGAAAACATCAATCAATTTATTGGTAAAATTTGCAAACAAAAATTGAAATGCAAGTAATCTATTCTAACGTTGAAATATACGTGTTCTAACATTAATTACTTACACTTTAAAATATACTAACTAAAGTGTCGAATCATAATTTTTTAAAACAGAAGGACAATTTTTTATTCGTTAGAAATTACATCATTTCCTTTCATCCTAATTACCGATTATCATTGATAATTTTGAAACAATTTCTCTCCACGTATTAAGTTTCATTTCCACCATAAATCAGTTGCAATCAATTTGATTGTTATTGAAACTAACCATGTTATATTAGTGAAACATAAAGTTTCACTCTTCTATATAGATTACTACAAATTAATGTTCTGTGTACATATAGATTGGTGACTTTTTCCTGTATCAGTTTTTTCTATTTTTACCTAAAAGAGAGTAATATAACTTGTCCCAGTTTCCAGAATGACACTGCGTATATAAATAAAATAATCCTCCATTTCACATAAAATAAGAAATAACGAGACTTGAAACTGTAGAAAAGTAACCTGAAAGAACGTTTTGAATAGGGTATCCATTTCGTTTTACGGCGAATTTAATACAAAAGTAAGCATTGGTTATAAAATGCTTCTAATAAATATTTCTGTGTAACTCTTCAGTACAATAACAAAGGTATTAATTTTAGTTTGCGTCATTAATATTTTATCGGACATAATTCTAATTATTATCAATGCATTTTAGATAGAAATAATACATCTAATAGTAAATATGTAATTAGAGTAAGCTGCACTAATAATTGCATACACTCAATTACAGTCAGTTATTAAGGTTTCGTATGAATTATATGTTATATATTGTCTTTTTAAATATAAATTTTTTTTTTAATAAATGATATGTTAATAATAGTGATGCGCTTATAAATTCAAACGTACGGTTAATTTTGTACAATGAGAAGAGTTGACAAAAATGTAATTGATCGTTAATAATTTATTAACGATACGTTTATTTGTCACATTAATACACGATTTAATATACGTCAACTTTTCTTTTTGAAATCAAGTTTTAGGTTAAGGTACTAACCATAATATGTATAATTTAACCTATATCAAAAATTACAGTGAAATTTTGTATGCAAAAATGATTTTTCTGATTGTACCTGAACATCTCAAATATTTATCTGCATGGCTGCCATCAAGTAAAATTTGCAGAAACGCAAATAAGAAATTCAATTTTTTAAGTCCTCATGAATGATTTGATGCAATTTAGCGAAGTTTGAAAAAAATAATTAAAAGAGTATTAAGAATAATATTTAAAAAATTCAAAAAGACCATTGTAAAATAAAGAGGAAATAAATGGATGCTAATTATATTTTAATAATTGTTAAAAATCATATTAGTAATATTTTCTCAAAAGCACTTCCCAAGTATTGCTAAGATCGACATATCATTGTTTGACACAAAAAGGGTTCAATACAAAATGTGCCTAAAACGTGACCTTATGGAATAAGAACGATCAGAGGGAATGTTCAAACAGCTCTAAGTCTCTAACGTTAGTGTCTGCAGGTGCTTAATTAGGTCAGGCCAGCGTGTTAATGATCAAAAGATTGTAGCAAATTACTAACTGAGTTTAATGTTAATAAAGATATAATTGAATTGATGTGGAAACGATTGGGATGTTGATAAATGAGATGAACGTGAATGTGTCGTAAGCGTAAATCGTTAACGAATTTTTGAAAGTATAGCTGGAATAATATCAGACCCAAGGACGAAATATTTCGTGGTCGTTGATTTGGAAATTTAATAAGAAGCAAGGGAATAAGAAAAGCGCAAAGTCTCGAGACTGTTTCCTTCGTTTTATCTCACAGTTTCCATTTCGCTGCCTTTTCTTTCTTGCCAGATACGCTCCGGACATCCCGTGGATCCTGCGCATCGCTCATTGTAACGGAAGACTAATATACGAATTAAAAATTTAATTACAAACTCGTACGAAGTAATTTGTATCTGTCCTGCATTGGTGGTCGTATTAGGAATAACATCTTAATGACGGTCATTAGGTTACAACGAAAATGATTATTAGGTTTCGTCACGGGCCATACTAATTTATACATTGAAAACATCTTTAGCTTATATTATAATTAAATAAATACTCCGATAGTGAATTATACTGTATTAATTACTCTATGTCAATTGATAAATTTTGTTAAATATTAATTAGAAGTTCAAGGTTAAATTACAACTATTTGAACGCAGCGTTAGCATTAGCATTATCGATATTAATAATTTTTTAATATTTTTTTAACGAAATTAATAACGTAATAAGCAAAGTAAAATTTTTAACACGTTGCTGCATTACCTTTCCAATTTTAAAATAAGAAATATCGTTGGTCTGTCACGAAAAGTGAAGATATAATAGTAATATTAAGTGGATTATTTTTATTTAAGAAATTTGTTTAAGAAAAAGTAATATTTTGTGAAGATCCAATAAAAATTTAAAATCAAGCAAAAGTGAGGAATATTTTCAATAATTTCATTAATCGCATGATTTGCAATGATCATATCGTATTATTTTATGTGGGATATTTCCGATACGGTGCATCGAGATTAATCAATTTACAGGTTATTGATACACTGTTTATTGACAAATATTGTATTTCAAATTGCTTATTCTTGTGAACATAATTTCAAATAATCGTTTAACACAATTTTTACCTGGAATTAAACTATTTTAATTAAAATAAAGGTTATTAAAATTAAAATTAAAATTAAATGAAAGATAAAGATTGGAATATAAATTTCATATTACATTAATGATATCAAAAATTTAGAAAATAAATAATTTGTAACTCAAAAACATTTTTAGTTGAAATACGATTTTATTTCAAATAAAATTTGATTTCATATATTATCTTCGAACATCTACTCGAATTTTTAATTATTTATGAATTTAAATATTGCAATAACTTTTTATTCAAGATAAAACTTTATCTGATCGTAAACAAGTGGAAGAAATTAGTATTTGTTAGTAATCTGTTATAGTAGTAAATAGTTTTCAATAAATTAGTCTTTAGGTATCACAAAATGCAATTATGCAGTTTATTCCATATTGTGAAAAGTATTAAGCTAAATAAAACCATTAGACTTCTTTTATTCTGAACTTTCGTATTAAAAATGTTTCTACTATATTACAAAAACATTTACATGCAGACTACTGGAGAAATTACAAATTTATAGTAAAATTTTATAGCGTTACAGATGGTACTGACTGACTTGGTAATTTATTGAACTCCCGTTTGGAGACTTCAATCGGTAGATCTATAGCAAAGAGCGGCAACATTGAAAAACAGCTGCAATCGAAGCCGTTCGAGGATTTCCGAGTTCGTAAATCCTAGCGTGCAAGAATTTACAATGAGTGAAATATTACTGGAAAGGAAACAAGAATTGATTGCCTGGATTGGTATGCTACGATTTCAAACTAGAATTTCCTGCATAATCGTATCCAATTAAACTATCCTTCAGTTATTTGCAAATTTATCAGCACTAAACTTAGAATTTTATATTAATTTCACATTGTAATTTATTTTTAACGAATCCATATGTCCACAAGAGAAGATTTCCTATTGTTAATAGTCGATTTTACCGAAAATTACACAGTCCACAGTTTTTAAAGAAATACTTAACCTACAGTTTTTTATCTGCACTATCCATATTTAAGGGATGGAAGCAGCCCTTGGTAGTAAATTTTTCAGTTTGCAAAATATCTATTTATTTAAAAATTATAATAAAAGTTAACGTTTATTTTTAGTTTTCTTTGGGCCAAGCATGACGCTGTTGTATTGAAAGTATTGATTACTTATTTTTTAACAAAATTTGTTCAATTTCTCAATGTTTCATTTTTCTTTTATATTAATACGAAACACAAACCTGTTTGTTTACGAGTATCTTTAGTTTCGGGAAATTTTCTTAAAATAAAAGATTAACTTTTTTATCGATGTAATGTGATCGTATTTGAACAGTGATAGTTAACCATTTAATTCAATTTTATACCGAATTATTTTATAAGCTCTCATAAATAAAATGATATAAAGTACTACTACGTTATAAAGATTTTAATATGTTGAATTAATAATCGGAGTAAAAAAGATCGAAGTCGTGTCAACTTTTGTGGATATTCATGAATTTATTTGAATAATTAAGCACGTTGAAAGGAACTTAACTGCATCTGCAGCTATTTTTCCCTGAAAGCAGGAAATTGATCTGAATATTGCAAGTCTAAATAACATGAATGATCAATATAAAAAAATAAGAATAATCTAAAAGATCAGAATAACATAATTTAATATTACCAAGCAGATATACAATAATGATTATTTTACACATTTACTGTATGCTGCAGCATGAATCAACAAGAATACACGGAAACATGGTGGAATAAATTACGCCATAATGAAACCGCAGTAAGCAATAAACATAACAAATATATGTAATAGACGCATTAATTTATAATAATAGTACAACGAATTGTAACACCTATGGGTTCCTTTACTAATATTTATTTATGCTTCATAAATTTATGATCGTTTGAATTAGCAAAATTTATGCCTTTCATTTATTTGAGTACAAAGTTCGTAGTTTTGAACCTAGAATTAGACATACTAAACAACTGAAACGAATTGTATTATTCGAGTGATCTTCAAATTAAAAATCTGGATAAAAGCGGAACATTCGAGAACAATGAATAATTTTTATTCGAATAGAAATATGTTTGGAAATTTTCGAAACAAAGTAAGAAATAAAACACAGTCATTCGAAAAGAAACAAATGTTTAAATCGCACAAAAACTTGTTCAAACAAAAAATTCTAGTAGAAGTGCATTGGAATATTAAATTATTTCTTGTTTAAAACTAATAACGTAAAAGGGTTTCTACTAACTGCAATCCGTAGCAATGACTATGAAACCGAAACAGATTCAACAAAAGTCTCGAACGAATTTTGCATCAACGATGTTATGTTCAAACCGGAAGTATCGTGATATTGTTCCTGCTACGATGCTTGGATTTTTACGGTACATTTTTACAGCAGAGGGTCGTGTTTGTTACTGCACAGAACGATATGAAAAGTTTCATAAACACGGTTGGTTCTTCACTGGTATACAGAGCAAAGTACTTCAACAACCTATCCGTACAACCTCTCTATTTTTTGGAGATAGAAAAGAATGTTTTAAATAAAAGTGCTTTCTATATGAAGAAAAATATGCGGAAATTATGTCTGATTATTTGGAAGTACTAAAAGTGTTTCAGAATACTGCTTACTTTTTTTTGTATAGTATAGAATACTACTTATTTTTTTCAATAAAACTATGTTCATGTTCATATTTGCTTTTGCTAAACTATTTTTATGTACATATTTTTTTTGCTAAGCTATTATGTTCATATTAACTTCATATTTCCTATACTTCCAAATATGAAGGTCAGTAAAATATAAATTGGTACTTTGCCAAATTTCATATATTAATTAATGCGATGACTGTTACAGTGAAAAGGGCCATGTGTACTAAAATTTATTGAATTAACAACTGTTAGAGATAGAAGACAATAAATTGATCAGAAATAGTGCATGATTATAGAAATGTCTTTAATTGTATGTTGGTAATATGTTTGTATTTTTGCTTTTTGAAGTAAATTTTTGCAATATAGCAACATTGTAATTTGCACTTATTTTTACGCATAGAGTAACAATATTGGAGGCCTTCATTTTATTACAACCTAAAAATTATACAGCGTGTTAGCAAAACTCGCACATAAAAAATACAAGGGATTATGCGGTCTTGCTACAAAAGTAAGTTGATAAAAATCAAAAAGTTTAAAAAAAAAATTAAAAATGATTGGTTGCTTTTGATATTATTGTTAAAAAAACTGAATTGGCAAATGTTAGATCACATTTGTTTACAGCGAGAGAACTGATAATTTCTGCAACTTTTACCAATTTAACAATTAGTGGATGTTATAAATTAGTTAATAAAAATAATAATGCTACTAAACTATATTATAAGTTATTATTTTTTATGATTCCTGTTAACATTACAATATACAGCGTGATGGAGCTGAAAGTATAATAAATACACACGTAAGTAACAATATTATAAAAGACACTATAAATAATAATTTTAGCAGTATTAATATTTACTTTTGTTAATTCATAATTTGTATTAGCTCTTGAAATAATCGAATTTGTCAAAAATTTCTTTAAATATATCGAAGGATTTTTTAATAAAATTTTGTCAAATTTAATTTTGTCAAACGAGATGTCAAGTGATAAAATATTCTTTCTTCTTAATTTACTTTTTTATGTAAAATCTTGTACTTTTTATCATAATTTTTGGAACACTCTGCATAATTCGACCATTGTTTGTTTCTCTCTCACAGCCTTGAGTTTTCAGCAATTTTCAACAAATTACAGTACACTCTTTAAAGCAGAATAACTTTTTTAAAATTTCATTAAATGACACGAATCTTGTTAGCAGTTAGTAGGATTAGCTTACTAAATAGCGCGTTTCCTTTGTTGTGAAAAATAGCAATTGGTCCGAGAAATGGAAAGAATGTAGGTCACTTCCTACAACTTTTTTATCTGAGTCGGTAGTAAAACTTTTAAATGTGTCTTTTTTAAATCGAAGTAAGTGAAAGTTTCATAAAAATCATCGTATGAACTACAGACAGTAAAAAATCTGAGAGTTATGAAAAATTGTGATTTTTACAACACTTGCTATCTTTATATAACTTATTCTACCATTTTTTCTATCTTTACAGCTTCTTCCAAGGCGATATATCAAGATTCCATTATATTTGTGAAATTAATAGTCTTTTGTATCAATGCTTATTAAGTCGTTTCAGTTTACGTTGGTGCGTAATGTACAGGTTTCTGAAAGTTGATTCTAACTTTTTAAACACTTTGTATACGGTCTTTGTTTAATCAGTACAAAATAGCTGTTGGTATATAATATAATACATTTACAGAACTTGTAGAAAAATATTCTTACTACATAACTTTTACAACTGATTTCAGTACTATAATATTTATAATTAATCCTTATCGGTCGCTAGTTCTTTGTACGTGATTTTCAGTAAGTTGTAACTGGTTTAGGTAAATATGCGAAAAATCTTCAGTATTATAAAAATAACATTTTTGTTTTGAAGGTATATTACAAATATATGAGTTTCAAATAATTATTTATAAGTTTTTAATGTATGATATTTTTTGAAACAATCTCCAACATGAAGAAATGGTTTTCTATTGCACGTTTCACAGAAGTATAGTGTTGTTTTTCTTTCTCCAAGCAACTTACAATTAGAACATATTAAGCAATCGTTATGTTTTTCTTTAGCATCAAGTTGCAAGATATGCAGTATTCCATCTAATCTATCCTCATAGTTTGTTATTAATGGCGTTCCATATCGCGTAGTTTCACTTTCTCGAAAATTAGGATTTCGAGGGGTTCCATCATTGTCACCTCCCACGTGACGTGCGACCGCAGCGCCAAAGTAGTGTTGTCACGTGAGAGGTGACTTACGACCGATAAGGGTTAATAATAACAAGGATTATGATTGTTAACATTAGAAAAACTATTGTCATTACATACTCTTAGCTATGCCGTTACTATAATATTGATAATTAATAACAACAAGGATTATTATTGTTAACATTAAAACAACGAAATTCCTGAAAATAACTGATTTCAAATTTCTTATTTTAAATTACGGAAATTATTATTATTAGCACTAGAACTACCAACCAATCAAAATATCTGGTTTCAAGTTTCATATTTTATATTACAAAATATTGTTGTTGTGCTTTTATCAAAATGTAATATTTTGTTGAGGCAAAGACTAGTTATATATTATATATTAGATGTTGCTTCGGTATTTACTTATTTATTTTTCTACTTAATTTTTAATTTAAATGTGAGCGTGCATTCAATGTCGTTAGTTCTGATGTTAATGTACTTTTGTCAAAATATACATATATTAACCATTATTAATACAAAATATGATTATATATAGGTATTAGCTTATTTCTTATTTTTTACGTATTTACTTTTCTTTATTTATTTTCAATCGAATTGTAAATATATTTGTAAAGTGGAGTGTTTTAGTGTTATTTTGTTAAATAGACATATTTCGATTCAAATGGATATATTTCTTTCATTACGATCAATACTATAACTGAAATCTGACGAAGTATATCGATTCTAACGTTCGAAAAAGTTCGTAGCGTTCTTAGGTTGGAAAGAGACAAAAAAGTATGCTGTCCTTTACGAGATAGTAATCAAAGATATTGCTTTGAAAGCTGTGGAAGCTTTTGCATACCTTCAGTTTTCATTTAATGAAAATACATATCCAATTTTTCATATTCAGTTTCTACAAATGAAATTCATGTTTGAGTTACTTAAACGACTGTTAATTATTGAATTAATATACTAATAATATAATAACACAATTAATAGATGTTATATTATTAATTAAATTATTGTATTATACATACTAGCAGTGTACACTCGCTACGCGAGTAAAGTGGGTTTATTGTTTTTTGTTTTTTTTACTGTTTTTGTTATCGTTATTACTATTAAACGTTTTTCTCATTAATAATAAGTGTCTTAACAAAATGAAAGAGGAAAAAGTTTTACTGTTCTTTATTGCCGATATAATAGTGTGTGCACTTTTTTTATATTTGCAATATTTTTGGAGGAACGAAAATGACCCATAATTTTTTAAATAGAACTATATAGTTTTTATTAGATAAATCGATTGTCTGAAATATTTTGAATAAAAAAGTATTAGTGAAAAATGGTAAAAAAAAACGATAATTTCTAAGATATTTTAAGTTTCTTTTTTAACATGGTATGCCATCTTTGACATCACCTTGTTCATCAGTGATAGTGGATATCAAAAAAATAACACAAACTTGCACACCTGTGGCCATAGACGAACATTTTGATACCATATGTGTAGGGGTGCACCTTGCCAGCTTCTCACATAATTGCCGGCTGGAAACGGCTAAGCCGTTTTATATAAAGATATCATATTATTGTATTGTGTATATTATTAATATATATAATAATATACAATTAAGTACTGTGATTTAAACATGTAATTTCTCAAAATGTTTGTTGCATATTTTTAAATAATCTTTCGATTTTTGTTGTATTTTAAGATGGAAAGAATCTATTTATTATGAATCACGAAGGGAAATCTAATATGTTAGATCCTCGTATAACGCGGTTTTGCATAACTCTGTGAAAAAATTGTGACTAGTACTCATACAACGCAAATACTCTCGTATTACGAGTAAAAAAAAACTTAATATTATTGGAATAATAACGTTGTATACTGTCTATGTATATGTATGTATGTGTCGCGCCTTTCTCGTCGTTGATTGCTATGTTCAGGTGGCTTCACTTCGCTCATGTGTGGAAGCGTGGAAACGCGTGTTAGACTGGTTTGCATGTTAAATATGTAATTCTTTGTTGAATATATTATATAAGTGAAATGTGCCTGTGCGGACATAGTATAAAAAACGTATCAAATATTTTCATATAAACTATTTTATATTTGGAAAAGCAAATGTGTACTCTTACCTATTGTTTATACATATACGAAGAGTGAAGCTGACAATTTGAAAGAAGTAATTTATAAAAAAAAATATTGTAAGACACATGCACATTTAAAGATAATGAAATGAAAATATTTTTATTAAACTTTTAATTATGGTTTAAATAAAATATTGCCAAAAAAGTCTTTCGAATTACAAATTTCTCATTTAATATAACACATTTGCAGAAGATGCCAGGATGTTTTTTCTTCGAAATAAATCTTTTTTCTTCAATTCGTATTATCTTTTTTTAATTCACATTAAAGGAAAAAGCAAATCAATTTTTTAAATATTGTGTGACAATAGTTACAATTTAAAGATTTGTTGAACTTAAAAAAAAGTTGTCCGATAATATGTTCCTTGTATAACGCTGTTTCGGATCAGTGAAGATCAGAAAATAAAAGTAACTATTAACCTTGACACCTATGTTCTATGTCAAATTTTTTCGTTGCAGTATTGTGTAGTGTTCATCGAGAAGATAAAAAAGGTCTCAAAGAAATCCTGCAGTAGAACTTAACCATAATCTTAGATAACAATGTTAAAGTTCCTCTATTGATTCAATTAATAATTAATAATTAATTTAATTAATAATTAATAGTACACAATAGGTGCGGTGATCGATTGCAACGAAAAAATAAGCGATTCAGTATGAAAAGCAAAGTGCAAAATTTGATATGACATTTTTTCTTTCGAAACTCTGTTTTTAAAAGACTCTATCTCGAAAATTCATTAAACACGTTATTCTGTTGTAAATTACTTTTGTCACAAGTGCCAAATGTATTCAAAATTTACCTCAAAAACGAAGCTTTAGATGAAAAAATTTGATATCCTATCTTTTATTTTTTTTTTTCTTCCATAATTATTTTATAGATCTGAGAAATTTATCGGTTTATTTAAACTTTGTCTTAATTTTTGTCATCTTCTGAAAAGTGCTGGACATATTTAACAATTATAAACTAGTTAATGCAACCAATTATGACACTAGTAGTTCGTGTAGTACTTTTCCTGAATATTTTAACTTTCCTCCATAAGTTTTCAAGACCTAAAAGTTTTCACTGCTAACAAACAATTCAAAGGCATTGTTTTGAAGTTATCTTTGTACAAAAAATAAATATGCAGGCACTACAAGCATAATATTTAAACATTATTCTGCGTTTATGTTATTTATCCGTATGATTGAAATAAGGAAGTAAAAAAAAAAAAAACGAGGAACTTAAGTAACCGTACAAACCGTACCAAACTGGTGATTGGTTCACAACTTTCTTATTTTAAGTTACAGAATTTGTTAAGATGTTTTTCTTGAAAAACATTTATCAAGAGTATTAATGTATATATTTAATTATATTTTATCGCTTGCTTATTCATTATTCTTTATTTTTAATTTCACATTATGTGGACTTTATACGTTAGTACAATTAGTATTAAACCATAAATACTTTATTTAAACTATGATTGGGTAAAACTTTCAATCGAAAAACAATACGTCACATATTTGCAATTTTAGAATCTTTAGTCATTTGTGTTTTTGATTATGTGTGTGATTATGTTTATCTAATTATTTATTACAGACATGCAGATGTCGGCTTATATAAATTATCGAAATCGTTTACAAAACTTCATAACATTTTAATGTTTATACAAATAGTGAAATTATAGACGCCAAGTGGATACAGTGAGATAGGTCGATTCGGTTATTGAACCGAAACGTTCTATCTGCATGCATAATTTTCACATTGGTAACTAATTCATAATGACGAGTTAATATTGAATTACGTGTACGGATCAAATACTGAATACTAGCATCAGTTGACCATGTAATGGAGAAATACGGAAATACGCGATACGAACGAAATGTCCGCAAAGAATAATATTTACGTTGAATTCGTAACATTAAATAAACATGCTTTGTATACGTCGAATTTATTGTCAGTTTCATTTAATATTTCATACGTCTACACTCAGGATACTCGCATACCCATACGTAATTCAATACATGAAACGTACTTTATGACTTATAATTCTTATCTTTTGCGAGTACCGTGTATCGGAAATTTTAAACATACCATAAGTAGGAAAATTATTCAACAATTTTACAGACAAATTGCTTAACCCTTTGACTTATAATATCGTGTTGTATTCGTGACGCACATTACAGTTGAAGTACAATAAATAAAAATTATAATCGCAGCTCGATTGAGTTTGGGGTTTCATATCAATTATTATTTGCATAATCAAGGATCCCCAAATCCAAAATATACCTAACATTTCATCTTCCTTATTTGTCTTAACATTGCAGTAATAATTAGTTAGCTCTAACTGACGTAATTACCGAAAAAATCATAGGTCAAGGGGTTAATATGGAGAGGGTTCTGAATATGTGGAGGTCTAAGATCTGAAAAAATAAGAGCTTTACTCTTCCTATGAAAATTGTAATCAGTGCAACTTCAATTCGTTATGGTTCTTTTACGCGAATATCCAGATTCGTTCCTATCGCTATTACCGAATTTTAACTCAATTTGTTAAAACAGCCGTTCTGTTGTATTTTATTGTCTTTTATTGTAAGTGACTGCATTTCATAATTTATATTTCTAAAATCACAATTTCATGAACTGTTACTGCCGTGGTAAAATCTTTGATGTATTACAAGAATATCAAAACATTTGTGCGAATTTTGAAAAAATAACTGATTGTTAATACGAGATTCTCCGTATCGAGAACATTCGTAATTTACAATAAATCTTTTTGAAACATGGAAACTTGGTAAACAAAATTTGTCACGTTGCAAAATAGGCGTTTAATAAAGATTTATGATGACAGTTGTTCGTATCGGAGTTATCTATCGGTATGCAGCATAACCCCAAAAAAATTCACCTAATCGACTTATTGTTAGTCCGATTCATACATATAGATAAATACATTCTCCTCTAAATGACCCTACATATTAAACAATAATCATTATTTAAATTATCGTTAATGAACAATTAATACCAAAATTTAACAAATATCCAACTTCTTTCTTCGACATCCATATTTTGTTCAATCCTGCATTTTTCTGTAAGATGAGGGTTCCATTATGTATTATGAAGCTCCATTATGTATTCAGGAATAGCCACTCCGTGGAAGCCGTGTCTACGAAGGTTTTTCAAGGAATTTCTTCTTCAAGTTGTGGGAAGTGTCCTGGTTCCTTGCGAAAACTCAATGGTGCCAAGATTGTTTTATAGTTTGGCGTTCCAGCGTGAGGCCCCGTCATCATGGTGGTCGTCGCGTCGTAACCATGTGTCTCTTGTCCTTGGTTTATTATAGTGTAATTTGAAATTTCTCAGCATTTCTTCCATCTGATAGGTTCATCCATAGCATAATTTTATAACAAAAGCAACTTTCTCTTTAAACTGCAGGTGAACACGGAAAGTATAATGCATATCCGATAACTCTGATGCGCAGGCTGCGAACTGTCATCATAAATCTTTCATAAACTCCTATTTTGTAACTTGACAAATTCTGTTTACTAGTAAAAATTTACAATAAACGTTCCAGGTTTGAACTAGTTTTATTGAACCGTTTCTTTAAGAAACTTCTAAAAAGATTGTAAGTTATTCTGGACTGCTCTTGTTAATTTAAGTCGAGGTTTTGATGCAACTAGTAAAGACTCGAAATGTAGAACACTTAATATAAACTTTTGTACAACGCCTACTTTTATGCTCGAAATGAGATTTATGTATAAACACATTACAGGTTTACATCACATCTCAATAACATTATAAAACTAATTTAAAATCGGGTCATTATTTTCAACACATCTTTCGAGCAAAATAATTTCATCATCCACAAATACTCATTTATTATGTCAATGCCTAACTTTTTGTAAGAAATCCTTTTTTCTCGGTACATACTTATTCTTCGTCCTCGTTTAGAGTTCAAAAGTGTCTGTAACTAGTCCCCTGGCGTGTAACAAGGTTCCGTCGATTCTCATCAAAATTTCAAGCAGGAAAATCTTTGAATCGTCACGGTCGTAAATTTCGCTCGTTGCGCGGTTGCACCACGCTCGAAAGAGATTTATCTGTTCATTGACGCGAACCGTTTGACTGTGCTTGCAAAAATTTGTATCGTTCCCGTGGAAAAAGGGCTGGGACGCACAGAGAAAAAGTCTCGTCGAACTCGATGTCGATACGCAAAAAAGTAAGAGCGTTGTCAAGCTCGAAAGCCCCGCGGGGATCGAAGTCGCGACGGGACTTTCGAAATCGGGGAATATCAGGGATATGGCGTGCACCACCGTGAAATTTTACGACATCAACCCCTCGTGTACCTTCCCAGCAATTTACCAAAAAACTTTCTCACAGCCACATCCCGGCAACCGTTCGAAACCAACTAATTGCATCCGATGAATGGACGTTTCTTGCGCTTGCTTGCCGCCAATTGCAATTCCGAATTTATCGCCGGAAGCGTTGCCATGAGGATACGGATTTCCATTATTTTTCTCGGAAAATGCCCTAGAGATGAAGTTCCATGGATCAAAAGAGGCTAATGCTTGAAGAACGTCGATGCTAACCCATGTTTCAGAGGGGAATAGACTGAACTCTTGATTGCAAAGAGAGTTATGAATATGACGTGACCTTTTTAGTGATCGTATTTTAATACTATTTAGTCCAATTTTCTATGACTATAAAAATAATAGTAATTTACTATTATAATAACTATAATTCTGCTAATTAAATTTTAACTCCTCGTTGTAAAAGTTTTATAGTTTTGGAACAAAATACATTTTTAAACTTAAACATGTAATAAGAATTACAAGATCATCAAATAACAGTGATAAGAAAATAAACAAATATTTAATATCAAATTTCTTTGAAGATAAATGATACTGTTGTAAACGTGTAATAGTCTGAAAAAGCACAATGAAAAATGGTAGTTAGAGAAAACAAAAAATATTGTCAGTTATTGTGTTTATTTAAAAATTTGTAATGCATTTATATTTGATAAACTACAATGACTTATGCATGAAAATATACGTGTAATATTACTATATATAAAAAGAAGGGCAATTTTGCATATAGTTATTATAAAATTTCTTCGTGAAGTGATGTCCTAAAACAGAAAAGTAAGATATTTTAGGACCATAAAAAAGGCAACAATAGAGGAATATTATTTATACAACAAAATTAGTCAGAAAATTGCTTTTAATATAATACTTGCAGTTTTAATAGCTATTAACTAATTTATTTATATAGTAAAGCTATAACGATATATCAAATAATATTAATTGCATCTTGATGGAAGAGTCATTCAATTTTTAGCGACTAATATTTATTACGTTCATACAAGAAATATTTTTATAAAACTCTTCAATTTTTATATTCTAGGCCTGAAATATTCTAAAACAAATCAGGGAGTCGAATACAAAAATGATTAAAATTACATCAGGGACATGTAAAATTACATCTAAAAATTACATTATCGAAATTTATTATTAAAATTATAGATTTATGCGATATAGAAGTTATAAAACTATCTTATGTAAAAATAGTGAAGAAATTATTTCATTGCAATCAGTAAATACATAATTGTAACACATATCTGAATCTTTTTTTAATTTACAATGTGCGTTATAGCTATTACAATTAAGTGTAATTTAATTTACTACCTATAACACTAATTCATGAAAACAATAAATGTAGATACATCTAAAAATACTGAAGAACAAATGAAATAATTAAAAAATGTTTATTATCGAAATTAAGTCGGAATAGTAATTTGTGGTTATAAAACCGTTCGAAATATGAAACAATTTTTATCTGCAGAACATCGTCCATAGCGAAGATTTAATTTCCTTCCCGAAAGAGGATGTGTTTAAACTCTTTATCTTTTTCCAAATTTTATCATCCATTATTTATGATCAACTAAAAACCTTTTCGTCGTCCTGTCATAATTTCGCCCACATCACAAAGGTATACCAAATGTCCAGTAATTTACATAGCAATGCATAATAATTACGGCGGTTCTAAAGTGTAACGAAGTTATGGACTTATATTCGCTTTGTCGAAACGATGTAATATTTAAAGATTTCTTTCACCGTGACATTAATAATTTATTTAAAAATTTATTGAATACGTTTCATTTGCAATCGGAGATAAAAGGATTCCAACGCATAATTTATTATTACGATCCTCTGAAATTTAAATGAATTGAAATAATCGAATTAAAATACGAAGAGCGTTTCAAAAATTATAATACAAGTAATTGATAATTCTACATAAAAAATAAGTGAGAAGAATGTAAAATTTTTCATGCTCGTCTTCAGTTTGAAGAAAAATCAATTTAAACTTTATTCAAAATAACTGTAAGATAAAAATTGATCGCAAGAGAAATAATTATTACAACCTTTCCATTAATTCAATGATTAATGGATGCTATAAATCAATAAATGAGTAATAAATACACACGTCAGTAACAATATCATTAAGGACACTAATAAATAATACAATTTTACCAATACAAATAATTGTGTTCATAAATTTACAGCATCCATTCTTTGCTGAATCATTCAAAGAATTATTGAAATTGTCATTTTGGTTTTCACAAACCTTTTGAAAAATTTTATAATTTAATTTTTATGGAACCAAAGTTGAATATCAGAAAAAGGTTATTCTCCCTTTTTAACTTATTTTTACGTGCAGGTTCACCATTCGGAAGTTTGATACATTTCTTGGGACACATTGTATCAACTATTGTTCAATTAACAACAACATAAATCAATCGTAATTTTTCTAACATATCTACGTATTTATGAATATAATTTCATTTATGTTTAATTATATATTAATTAAAGTTACAATCAGACACAAATTTAATTAATTACAATTAGAGTACAATTTAATTAGTTCTCAATTAAAATAAAGTTACAATTAGATACAATTTAATTAATTACAATTAATGTTCAATTTAGTTGGTTACAGTTAATGCACAATTTGATTACTTACAACTAATGTAAAATTTAATAAGCTACAACTAGCCTATAATTTAATTAATTAATTCAGTTATAATATTGTTCAATAACTAAATGAAATTATAATATTTAATAAGTGTTTACTATAGATTTATATGTGTTGAAAACAAATCTGAAAACCGTTCTTCAAATTTTTTTACTTAATTTTGAAAAGAAAATGCAAATTTTCAAATTTAAAAATATTTTACGCGTAAGTAATAACAATTAATTGGTTTCCACTTTATGTTAGATGATTCTATGAATTTTCTGAAATAAATATTCATGATATGCAATGACATCTATATCAATTAAAATGTAATGAACAGTTTTAAAATTAGAAAACTGAGTCCACAAATATATCGAAGATAAGATTAATTTTTTTATATTAGCGGTCATCGTAGCCAAGCCTTTTATATCTTGTACATCAACCCTCACTTCGCATGTAAATGCAAACAAGAAATGTTCTCTGTATGTAGCAAATATAAACACACATTTTAAAAGGTGAATTTCTTTGGCGAAACAGCGGTCATATTCAACAGCACTTTTCCCATATGAATAAAAGAAATACTACCCATTTTACACATCAATTTTAATATTTCTTTTCCGTAACTTTTAGAAGTAATTAAGGAACGTTGAAATAAAAATAATCATTTTAACTTCTTCCTATTTTCTTGTCTTAATGATATTGGGGATTAGTTGGTTATAAGAAATATAACTAAAATTTCTAAAATCTTGCAATTTTACAGTTTTGTAGAGTTTTGTGGTTTTGCAATTTTATATTTTAGAGGACTTTTATAAATTTGCAATTTTACATTTTAGGGAACTTTTATAATATTGCAATTTCAATTTTAATGAACTTTTGTTACTATAAAGTTTTGTATTTTAGTGGATTTTTACAATTTTATATGTATCGTAACTATAACTTCGGAATTAATTTAATTTCTTCGAAAAATAGAAGCAATTATCTAACATGGAGAGGTCACGAACTTAGAAATTCGAGAATTCGAGACTTTCTAAATTTGGGAATTTGAGAATTTGAAAATTTGAAAACTTCACAATTTGAGAATTAGGAAATTCAGGAATTTGACAATTAGAGAATTTGTGTGTTTATAGATTTGCACATTTGAGAATTTGAGAATTTGAAAATTTAAGAATTTGAGAATATAGAAATGTGGAAGACGAGAATTCATGAATTTGGAAATATAGAAATTAATAAATTTGTGATTGTGGAATTTCGAAAAGTTGAAAATTTTAGGATTTGCAAATTTGCAAATTTGGGGATTTGAGGATTTGAGAATTGTAATTCTGGGATTTCGAATAATTAACAATTTGAGAATTTGAGTATTTTAGAATTTGGAAATTTGTGAATGTCAGAATTCAGAAATGTCAGAACTTTCGTATTTAGAATATAGTAATTTAGGAATTTAGGAATTTAGGAATTTAGGAATTTTGGAATCTAGGTATTTTGGAATTTAGGAATTTAGGTATTTAGAAATTTAGAAATTTAGAAATTTAGGAATTTAGGAATTTAGGAATTTAGGAATTTAGGAATTTAGGAATTTAGGAATTTAGGAATTTAGGAATTTAGGAATTTAGGAATTTAGGAATTTAGGAATCTAGGAATTTAGGTATTTTGGAATTTTGGAATTTTGGAATTTTGGAATTTAGGAATTTAGGAATTTAGGAATTTAGAAATTAAAAAATTTGGATATTTATGTGAGTAATCGAAAATTCATGAATTTAGAAATATGGAAATTTGAAAATTTGTAATTGTAGGTATTCGAAGATTTGAAAATTTTGGAATCTTCTTAAATTTGGATCTTCAAAAATATTTTGAAATGTTTAAAGTGTAAATCGAGTAATACTCTATTCAGCTATTTCTGCATAACAATTTTTTACAATTTAAAAGAGCTAAAAATTTGTAAGATTTCTGGACACGTAAACTAATTACTAGTTTTGTAGATTTAAATAATAAGGGAGACACTACCCTAATTAGTGGTTCGTACAAACATTAAAAACCCAAAGGAAAATTCATGTTTATGGTGAAATATGTTTATCGCATATACGTCATGTAATATTAAAATCGTAGTCACGTAAACGTTCCTATTCGTCGACGTGAGGTTGCAACTTAGTGGAAGCTAAAGAGATACAATTTTTCCAGCGAGCATTCGCATATATGTGTCTAAAGTCTCCAGTAAGAGAATTATGATGCTTTCAAATACATGTAAAATGTATGCCCAAAACGTTTAGCAATAACGATAAACGTACACACATACAAATTTGTTAGTATCGTGTAAGAAAATTCGAAAGCTTGCATTTCGTATATTAGAAAGTTGAACGTAGACCATCGACGTTTTGTCAATGGCCCTTGAAGGGAGCCATTAAAGCTATAAACAGTTCGCAGGCTAAACTGGCAAAGGGGGTCCTAAGGCTAGAAGTGTCCTTTTTCGGGGCATTCTCGTTGTAGACGTCTTGGCGTGAACAAGGCAATTACTTTACAAAGTCAGCAGAATATATATTAACTTTATTTTACGCCCACAAATAGTTTTTCATTATTCAACTCCATCTTTTACTTTATCACTCGGTCGATTTTCCTTACAATCGCTTTGCACTTATTTCCTGTTTGCTTATTTTGAATATTCTACTTACTTTAACTCGTCCAGTACTAATAAATTTTCAAACCTATTTTTCTCAAAAACAAAGTCTCGTATGGGGAAATTTTATTCTAAATTTTTATTTTATTATTTCATTGAGAATCACCTCGTTTCCGATTACATATCTTGTATGTATAGTAAGTGGCTAAATTATTATACTTAAAAGATTTCTTTTTAAATATATAAATACGACAAGACTTTAATTAGTTTAGTAATGTCATTGCTTCATGATATACTGATAAGCTGTAATGTATGACATACATGTAAGTAATGTGTTAACACATAACTCTCATTTCCACATACAAAGTGTATGTTGAATGTGAGTTCATGTTAAGTATTCTATATTTTGAGGTGCTGTTAGTGATTCGATGAAAATCTCGACTTCAATTTAAAAGAGGAATCTTAAATAACTTGCAAATAATATGTTTTTTTAGAACTATTTTAAGGAAATGATTCGATAAAATTTTGTTTTTTTAATATGATTTACTATAAATTTTTGCTGGTAAACATAATTTGTCATCTTGCAAAACAAGAGTTTATGAAAGTTATATGAAGGCAGTTCGCAGTCTACGCATTAGAGTTATCTATCAGTGTGTAGCAAAGCACCTTCTGTGTTCACCTGAAGTGTAAAATGAAGGTTGTTCTACTTTTATTATATAATTATGCCATGAAACCTACCTGACTAAAGGAAAATGCAAAATTGAATAAAATATGAATGTTTAAAAAATAAGTTGCGTATTTGTAGAAAAATTTCGGTATTAATTATGCAATAAGTATTTTGAATAAAAGAAATAAAATCAATACTGTGAATAAAGAATATTAAACATACAGAAATTCTATTTGGAATATACACATAGATTATTATTAAACATTCATCTAGAGTATTTTTGTATATATGTATATGTATATGTATATTTGTGAACTGGACTAAGTCGATTAGTTGAATGTTTTGAGTCAGGTTGTACGTAGATATACGATAACTCTGATGTGAAGAACTGTCATCATAAATCTTTAATAAACGTCTATTTTGTAATGTGGCAAATTTTGTTTATTAATACGACCATACAGTAAAATATAGTCCAAGATTCAGAGTTATCGAACCATTTCTTTAAAAAAAATTCTGAATGAAATGTATGTACAAGTTACCCAAGACTCCCCCATAAGCAGCCTACTTGGTGGGTGTAGGATTTTTATGCATTTAGAATTGTAAATAGAAAACGTTCAATAAAAAAATATTAATCAATTGAATTTTCTGACATAATATAAGTGTTCTATTTTAACTTTTAAGTACATGTATTATCGTCAAAAAATAATGCGTTCTAACAGAACATGGAATGTATACTGTATATTTGTGAACATAATATATGGTAGTGTTATTATTGTCAAAATAATATATTGTAGTGTTGTATTGTAAAAATAATATATTGTAACATGACAACAGAAGTATTTGTTCTATTCCATAGGTAAAAGTTATAAAATCCGGAATTTTTTGTTCATGTATAATAATTTGACTACCTACTGCATATAAAATTCTATAATGTCATGAATTTGGTCGCAAGCCAATAAAACAATACGCTGTTCCGATGCACATGTAAGAATATCAAATTTTCCAGAGTCTTCAAATTCTTACTTGACGTAATGTTATAACGAAAAACAATTAGTGATTTTTGCGTAAAAATATGCGCCGGAAGAATTACCCTGTACCGCACAGACGTAGGAGGAGAAGAGTAACACCAAACATAGGTAAGTAAAAATGCCATTGTCATTTGAGCTTTTGAGGTTTCAATGTTTCCAAAAGTTTTGTAAAATTAAGTAAAGACGTTGGCATGATGTCAACGTTTAAGGAAATTGATAAATGTGTAAAAAATACTTTTAGGACCGTCGATACCTCAATATTTTTACATACTTAATTTGTACATTTACTTATTTACCAGGTATGAAACGTTTAGAGACTCATTCGCAATTTAACTTATAACCTGTATTTTATATGAATTTTAATAACATTCGATTTTAAACACTTATACTATAAATGAACTGTATTCTTAAAACAAGTTATGAATATAACTTATAAAAAAAGTTATATCGATATTTTAATATATTAACTAATTCTGAGAAAGATAGCATTGTCATACAATTTTTAGCAGAATTGTATTTCTGTTACCTGAAGGAGTGTTCTCATTTGCACACAGAAAGAAATTATTTCTTTTCAAAATATTTTTTTAAGAATTTACAAAGTTAATTAGAATGACATAGAATTAAGTATTTATTGCATTCCATAATATTGTTTATTCATGATGTAAATGAATGTTATATCGGACGTCCTCTATTTTTTCTCGATAAAATATGTGGACACATTTTTATTTAAATAAAGATAATAGAGATTAGTTTTAAATATTTTATTTCGAGGTTATAAATAAATTCATGACTACATGAAATTTATTCCATTACAGAATGTGAAATTTTATCTTGTTTGTGAAGTTATACCATGGTCATTACTTGATAACGATTTTGCATTTATTATACTTAATATCAGTAAAATCAATTAATTATAAGGAGATCTTATACTGATTTCGTCCAATTTTCATATGCTGTGTTCTACTAGATATGTAATCTGACATTTCAAATTTAGGCTCATGCTGCGTCGTTAATAAATAATGTGCAATTAAAAATCACCAATTGTTATGTTAACCTTATGTATCTTTTGTTACACAAATTCGGTGAAATAATTGCTTATGTACCATTTCGGTATTTTACGTTCGCAGCACAAATTTAATAACAGGTTCGAATCTGACTCAGGCCTTTTACATTATTTATTTTGTTTTCATTCCTAAATACATTATTTTTATCATCTATATTAATCGTATCAGGACAGATTTTTAAACGTGATATTGTTATACAATGAAAACGTATTTTTACTGATGTCGATTTAATGAAAAGTCGATATTCCACTTTTACACTTTTTCCACTTATAAAGTAGATAAATTAATTTATTTAATTTATATTTCGAATATTTCTATAGCAAACGATACTGAAATTTTCTAAATAAATTTCATATTTTAAACTGAATATAACTTTTTGTACAAAAAATATCATTATTAATTTTACTCAAGTTTTATTGTATGTATAGCAATCGACAAATTTAGGTAATTTTGAAATTTAGAAATTTAGAAATTAGGAATGTTTGGAATTTAGAAACTTAAATGTTAGGGAATATTTCAAATGTAAAAATTAAGAGATGTGAAACTTTTTACAAATTTAGAAATTTAGAAGTTTGAGGTTTTTAGAATTTGGAAATTCAGAAATGTTTGAATTTCTAAAATGTGAAAATCTAAAAACTTGGTAACGTTGGAATTAAAATTATTAAGCTGACACTTTCATCCTCAAGAAGCCCTGTTTTTTGTAAACCACAATTTAGAAAACACTTTTTACGTAGTGCAACTTACTTCAGTTTTTTCGAAAAATTTATCTCGACCTGATTGCGACAGAATGACGCACATCCGTTGAATCATAAATCGTAAAAAGATGTTCGAAAAATCGTTTTGATAGATAGATATTTCGAATCTTTCTTCTGGGAAACGCGATGTCGGCCAAGATAGCGGGAAATGTGCAACAAAGTGGCTGAAAGTACAAGCGTAGAATGGAAGAACTGAAAATCATGATGAAGGGGTGGGAGACGAGGACAGAAGAGTGCTGATGCTGGTAGAAGGGTGTGAAACCGAAGTGGTCCCGCACTTTACGAAATGAGATACACCCACGCCTATAAAGAGACAACCACACCTATGTGTACGCGACATGTTGTCTCCGCGAGTTAAGGTTAGCATTGCAATTGCGACTGAAAATCGTCGAAAACCTTTCGATTCGACGCGTCCAAACAGAATAGTCTCTTCGTATTGTACACAATATGGATCATCAAAATTACTGCAACATTTTTATACTGTAATACAGTGATGAACAAATCAACTGCCTGCTGAATAGCGCTAAAGTGCCTCCACACAGCATCAGTGTATCACGTTGACTGTCACACAGAAGCAGTTGAAAATTATATTAGATACTATTTTTGTTTCTAACAAATCTTCCCAATTATTCTTACAATATTTTTTTATCTTTATTACGGATAGTTTCAAATAGTTAATGCGAACATTTCAAATTAGGTTAGTGGACAAATTCTTAATAATATAGATGATTCGTATGGAAGATTAAGTGTCACCCATATGTGGGTGACGTGGCAGTCAAAATGGTATACGGTGGAGGGAGCAATGAAGTGTAGGACACTGACAGTGGTATTCAATTTTTTTCAGTGCACTAAAGTCGCGATATAAGTGAATCTTTCTGGTCTGAACTTTCACTTACATACATATATTGCATATGTACAATATATTGTACATACATATATTGTATATTGTACATACATATATTGTATATTGTCTCTACATATATTGAGGTTTGTCGAATGTACAAAAAGATAGTGAGCGAAGGAAACGTACGAACGATCGAAAGTAATCAAACAGTAACATATCGATGGGACAATTCTAATGCAAGAATCAAATTTTGTTATTTTTGACATATTTGAACCGAAATTTTTATCAATATATTTGTGACAGTTTTCTGATTAAAATGAGATCAAACACGACGTAATTCGGAAGATATTTACTTGTAATTCCAAGCGTTCCGCTTAAATCGAGGGATGCACCCTTATAAATTATGTGCCGAATTACGTCGTGTTTGGTCACATTCTTATTAGAAAAATGTTATATCGCGGCTTTACTGTACTGGGACTTTAAATTATTAAATTTAGAAATTTTGGGATTTGCATAATTAGAAATTTTCGAAATATTAAATTTCAAAATTTCACAACCAACAAGTTTTCATATATTCCAAGTTTTAAGTTTTTAAACTTTTAGCTTCCAAGTTTAACAATATAGAAACTTCAAATTTCTTAATTTAGAGATTACGAGTTTTGAGATTGAAGACTTTTATATATTCTACTGTGGAAATTTCAAACTTTCAAATGATGAAATTTGTGAACTTGATAAATTTACGAAAATTTAGAAATATGAAGATTTGAAATCAGTGCGTTTAAAAATTTGGAAATAAGAGAATTTGAAAATTTGAAAATTTATGAATTTAAGAATTTGAAAATTTGGAATGTGGGAAATTAAGAATTTGGAAACATAACAATATTTTATTCGTTATATGAAACTATACAGTCGTATAGTGTATAGATAACATTTATTTAGTTAATTATTAATGTTAAAACGAGATATCCTACTACTACTTGTTTTTTAATGGAGGCAATGTATGTATGTACTTATTTTAGGTTAAATATTATACATTAAATAAATTTAAAAATTTCCAAATTCAAAGTTTCCAATTTTTCAGTTTTATAATTTGTCAAGTTTCTAATTTCTCATACTGCAAGTTCCAAAATACTCAAATTCCTAAATTGCTAAATTCTGAAATTTCTAAATTCCTAAATTTTTGTTCCCAATTTCCCAAATGTCCACAGTACCAAATTTTAAAATTCCTAAATTTCTAAATTCTCAAATTCTCAAATTCACAAATTCACAAATTCTCAAATTCCTATAATCCTAAATTTTCAAATTTCCAAATTTCCAAATTTCCAAATTTCCAAATTACCAAATTTCCAAATTTCCAAATTTCCAAATTTCCAAATTACCAAATTAACAAATTGCCAAATTTGTAAATTCTCAAATTCCTAAACTTCTAAATTTTCGAATTCCTGAATTGCCATATTTCTGAGTTCCCAAATTATCAAATCCCTAAAGTACCAAATTTAAAAATGAATAAATTCGCAAATTTCCCACAGCTCCAGCTCCTAAATTTCCAAATTTGAACTTCCCAAAAGTAAAAATTTCCAGTTTAAAAATTGTCCTTCTATTGAATACTGCAGCCTACTAAATGATCAAATTTGTACATTTTCAAATTTTCCAATTTCCAATATTTCAAATTGTTAAGTTCCCAAATTCTCAATTATCGAAATTTCTAAATTTCAAAATACTATAAATATTTGAATTTCCACGTTTTCAAGATCTTAAATTCTCAAATTTATATAACGTAGATATCCGTTTCTTATCTCCATGCTTTAGTACATAAACTTGTCAGTAGTGTACTTTAATGTTTAACTAACATCGGGAGCCGTTTGACTGAAAAGTCAAATTTTAGTAAAGTCCACTTCCTTTAACTAGAAATCTTTTAAATCTACCACTACTTCCTTTACTGTTACTCCTTCCTACTCTTTCGAAATTCAATATTGCTCTTACTATCAGTCTTTTGAATATAACAATTGCACTTTGAAATGTGTAACCTTCTCTTATTGGAAGCACAGAGGAGGGACCCGACTTTTATCATTTTCCTGAGGTACATTTCGATTAAGGTAATCCGCAAGAATTCCAGGTGAACGAACAAAATGATAATTCTGATCTGTTCACTTTCAAGAACTTTTCCCAAAGTGCCTATCTTCGTAAATCGAATTCTTTGCCCTACA
Source organism: Megachile willughbiella (assembly GCA_945859595.2). Taxonomy (NCBI): domain Eukaryota; kingdom Metazoa; phylum Arthropoda; class Insecta; order Hymenoptera; family Megachilidae; genus Megachile; species Megachile willughbiella. The sequence goes on from OX243798.1 coordinate 4,862,304, forward strand.
TTTTCGCTCTTTTTTCCATGTTACCTGAATCTTATCCAGGAGCATACTTCTGGGAATCGAATATTAAATGGCAGAGGGGAAACGATAGCACCCATATAGTTCAATGTTTAGCATGGTGTAAATATAATTGAGACATTGAAAACAAATTATTTTGAGAAACATTTTTTTCATTGTTAACAAAATCTACCTCTGATAACTTCAAGTGTAGAGAGCCAAATATTTAAATGATAAAAACCTTCAAATCTTACAATCATTTACGTATCATTTTCCATATCCACCTTTAATTTAATCATTTAAATGGTTTCAAGAGAATCAGAAGGTAGACAAACTATTTTTGAGTTTTTCTGAGTTATTATAGGTAAAGAAAGTACACAGTAGGTGACCTATTTTACAAAACACTATTGGATATTCCTTTATTTATTTATATTTGAACTTTGTGTGTTGAATATTTCAGGATTTTCAATATTTACTAAAAACACTGATATCACTACAGTACTATTATTACTGAAATATTGTGAATTGTGAAATATCGACAATATAGAAGATTTCCCGCCTTAAGTGATAAAATCTCATAACTCCATTTACAACATCAAAAATTATATACATGGAAATTTCATCGTATAATAGAGACAATAATTTTGCAGAATTGTATAGTATTATCATTTACAGATATACGTGGCTTAAATCTTGCTTTTTAAGTAAATGTACTTTTGTTTAAATGATTTGATAGTACCCTTTAAATTGTACTTTTTAGCGCACTTAACTTTTACATTAATAATACTTGACTTTTAATAATTTTTCAAATATAAAGTTTACAGATTTACTTCTTCTGCAAAAAGAAAGATACGTTTGAATTGAGCTATCTTACAAATCAGTAAATTTGTAAATATTATATTTTGAAAACTTACAATCGAACACATTAAAGGTCAAACTCATTTTCGAAGATATATATATCTAAATAAAAAGATTTCTTTTAAAAACATTTTGACGTTGCAAAAATATTCTTTCCACTTTATCGATTTTCATGTCATATTTTTTCACGTTGAAAATGATTAGGATGTAAAACTGCATCACTTAAGCCGGGACACGCTATACATATTGACCAGCTCAGGTTTCCATTACATAAAGGTTTGTAACAAACTTAATTTGATCTTGGAAAAAGGTTAACTATGTAACAGCAGCTGCCTCAAATATCAAGCGAAAATATCTAATAGTAACCTGTGAATATACCAGTGCTAAATATAAAACTATAATGTCTTCTTTTACTATTGTATTGTTCTGTATGTACATATGTGCGGATATCACGAAATCCTTACCCCATGTTCGTAACGCTTAACATTCGAATTTTGTCATTTTAAGAAAATCAATATGGCAAGTCGACCCTAGGCTACAGCGTGGTTTCTCTGGATTTTTGATCCAATCGATCGATCACCTTGATGAAGCATCTGATCCGAAATTTCAAAAATGCATTTAGAAGGCTGAAAATGGGTGTCAGGAAGTTTTCAACCACGCTGGTCTTGAATCTAAAAATGTCTTGTTGGTCTGATCGATTAATCACCTGATCAGGTTCAAACAAAGTGATCGAAAATTTTAAGAATGCTTTTCTAACGTCAAACGTCCCGAACATGACCCTAAAGAATTTCTTGATGTAAACACTTACGAAAACATACATTAGCTCAAATTTTATTTTTCCGAATCCTTTCTTTGATCTAGATCAGGGTGGTCGAGTTCTCGGCTCAAAAAATGTTGTCAAATTCGTAGTCGAAACTCTAAATGACAATTCACAGAACTTTTTCATTGAATTTAAAAATTTTTAATACTGACAATCAGTATGAAACAATAGTTGCATGAACACTTTTTGGTACATGAGCTCGCAACGTAGGCTGCGACTCCCGTCTAGTAAAATATGGGGTCATTCTACGCCAAATCGATAATTTTTTGATCTCACGATCTGCGATTTTGTTTTAATCGACATATGTTATTATCCGTGTGAAATTAAGGAGGGTTTAAGTCATCATTTTGTCGGTTTCGAATTTGTAAAGAAATAACGAGCCTTCAAAGTTTGCATTTTTTTGCCATTTTAGCGAAAACAGGCTTCACTTACAAATTTTTTTCTCAGAAACTACTCATCACATTTAGCTACATTTTTTAAATTTTATTCATAAAGGTCTGGGCTATTATAAAATATTTTTTCAACTTTGTCAATTTCTTGGAATAACAATTCTTTATTTAAGAGGATACGCAAATATATACGAACAAAAAGAAATACACAAATGGAATTACAGAAAGTACAATAGAGCATAATACTCTGAATCGAAAAAAAAAAAATGCAAAATAAACTTAGATTGGAACGGATACATGTTTCCCCTTATCGCACATGTAAAGGAACGCGTCTCACAAGAAGAACAACTACAAACCGGAAAGAGGCAAGTGGCGCCGCCGCTAGTCCCTTTTACGTATTAGATATCGGGCCCATATTGGAAACTCGCCTTAAGTTTAATATAGTCTAACACAATTTGTTTTATAATATCGAAATATTTTATTAAACGGTGCGACTTACCCCACTTTTCCCTATCATTTAAATGTGAGGCTCTTTAAAATCAAAAAGATATTAATTTCTGTTGGGGGTTCGTTTTCAGAAAAATTGAATTTGAATATTTTCGGTATTTGTAAAAAAGTTTCCTTGCAATATAGAAAATAACAAAATTAACAAGCTGTTTGTTAATTGAACAATCAGCAAATTATAAGTCTGTAAATGTAATTATTAATGCCATTAAAACATGATTATCTTCGTTATTTATAATACTATTGTTACTCATATGTATTCTTATCATCGTCTAAATTCAAAACATTATACGTAGTAAGCACTTAAATCAGTAATGTTATGAAAAATGACGGACAACAAACTTCAATACTATTAATAATTAGATTTATTTATTTAATAATATTCATTAAATATTGAACATATTTTTTATATGTTCAACATATTTTTGTGAACATATTTTTTTATAAATACTTCAAAACTGTTTTAAGTTCAATTGTCATTGAAAATGAAGTTGCGTATGAAAAAATTTTATTCTGTTTTGTATCGATAGCGCGTGTGAAAATGTCTGGAGCCTACACAAAAGGCTAGTTTACAACTCTCCAACGACATTATCTGAGTTGAAAAGAATTATAGATATTTGGGAAAATAATGAAGAAGTAAAGCATATGATCAATGTATACAGAGCATGCTGGATACAAGCGGTGACCAAAGCAAATGGCGGAAATACAAGATATTAAGATGTATTAATAATGTTATGTACAATAGTAGTGTATAATGTTAGTAGCTAATAAATTATATCATTACAATTTGAACAGGTCTTTTAATTTTACGGAAACCGTGAAAAATGCTGAAAATTTATAGTGGTCCTAATTCGATGGTCAGGGACTATGTATCGAATATTTTAAGAGTTAACTTCCAAGCATGAGACAACACAATAAAAGTCCAATTTTCATCACTAAATCACTTTGTTTACATAATTTTCCTATGTTTACGATATACAGATCGGACGTACATAATATCGAAAAAGGCGGAGGCCATACTTTCGTCGGTTCTGGCAGACATACTGGAGGAATCGGTGGAAGATGCAAGAAACTTGGCGTTGTCCGCTGGCAAAAGCAGCGTAACTCACAAAGAAATGGAAAAGTCGCTGAAAAATCTCTGTCTGCGTTTGAGTGCTGTACCCGCAAACAACATACGATTTGATTCTTGGAACGACCCCGAAGATAATAAGGACGAAAATAACAACACACTTAACTCGTCCAAGGTTGGTCGAAAACAGAGTCGCGAATAATTAAAATTCTGCTCGGATACCGGAGGAATCGGACCTCGTCGATAAACAAAATAGGTTGTTTCAGAAGGTTTGTTGTTGCAGCGACGTTGCATCTCATCTCGCTGTGACGGAGACCACAATTACAAAATAGAAACGATCTATCGAAATCTACGTTTCCTTCGGTAATCATGAGATACATGCGACACGATGTACTTGTTCGCTTTTGGCAGAAAAAAAGACGGTTCTGACGGTGAACAGTCGTATATAAATTTACGTAAACGGACAACTCTTCCTTATGTGATTATTCATGTCGAATTCATACCGTTCTGTATTCGTAGAGAATAAATCATCTTTTAAATCAATATCGGTTGGATTTAAGTTGTCAATGCTTTGAAACTTGGTGGAAAAGGATAGAAAGTTTTAAGACTTTTTGTACACAATCTTATTGTATGGCTTTCTTTTATATGGCCTGAGGAACTATTTTTTTTCTTACTGAATTTCGTGTACACTGGTGACGCTCCAATATCATTGTAAACAAATAGATAGAGAAATTTAAAATTCAAACATTTAGAGGTTAAGAAAATTGGAAATTTAGGAATTTAAAAACTGAAATTCAACAAGTTTAGGATTTTGAAGATTCTTAGAGACAAGAGTTTCTAAATTTTGGGAATAAGTGAAATGTGAAAGTTCCGGAGCTTCGAATTTTTAATTTTGAAAACCAGAGAATGTAATTTGGAAATTTGGAATCTTTTAAATTGAGTAATTTAGAAATTTAGAAATTTAGAAATTTAGAAATTTAGAAATTTAGAAATTTAAAAATTTAGAAATTTGGAAATTTAGAAATTTGGAAAATTAGAAATTTGGAAATTTAGAAATTTAGAAATTTGGAAATTTGGAAATTTAGAAATTTGGAAATTTGGAAATTTAGAAATTTGGAAATTTAGAAATTTAGAGATTTAGAAATTTAGAAATTTAGAGATTTAGAGATTTAGAAATCTTAAATCTCCAAATTGAGTAATTTCATTTATACAGCTCTTTTCAGAATTCTGTTCTGCCTTACTGCACAGTTTTGGGCCATATAGTGAGACTCCACTGCATCTGTGATTTCGTTCATTATTTCGAATAATTTCCGTTTAATACAAAATGTTTTTAGTTTACAGGTACAATAATGTTAACAATATATAGAGTTTCACAAATTCTATATATACTTCACGAGAGTACTACAGTTAAAAATGAAATTGAAATGTCCTCTATTAAAAAAGATAAATGGTATAGTAAGAATTTATCAGTTAACTGTTGTACTTTGATCTGTTTGTCCTTCGAAATATTGTTAGTTTTTATCAACTTAAGCTTAATATTAAATATCAGTTTAATACCAATGTTATTGCAGATTAAATTTAATTTTGATTTTATTTAACATCGCTTAATATAGTGCTGAGTCCTTCACTCATCATAATCTGAATGCATAATTTCCAGCATTATCATATTCTTTGTATTTCATATTTTTTATATAACCTTTGAATAAAATATTTATATATTGTATATAAATTTAATATGAAGTTATTCACGTGATATTTCAGCCTTAATATTGACTGTACAGTACACTGATAAAATTTATATGAGATTCTAGAAACAGAACATGTATATATTTTGTTTCTTGTGTAATAATCGGAAGATTTTGAAATACAGAAAATTTTACACCATTTAATTACATAAGCGAACCGCAAAATGACATTTGCGAAATATAAATTTGAAGTTCCTAGTTTGACAGAATTGAATGTAATATTTGTAACGTAAATAAATTAATTTTTCATTGGAGCAAGCAACAAATCAATTTACATTTTACTTACAGAAATGCTGCGTAACCTTCAAAATTCAGATTTTGCTTAAACTTTGCATAATTGTACAGGATACTAAATATAATAGTTTAACGAACTCATACCACGCATTTTGTCAAAATGAAAACACATTCACTATTATAGATTTTGTAGAGTAGCAGTGTAGAAATAAAAATAATGACACAATTTAATTTAATATAAATATGACGTATTTAGAAATAATCTTCGATACAATATGATTTACGAACTCTTAATGCAATTTGTTTATCATTCTAATTTTTGCCTGCTTGTAACACTTTGCCACAAACACTCTTTTAATTCATACCCTGCCACATACACTCTTTTAATCTAGTCTTTTATACCAATTTCTTGTATTTATTCTTACAGTAGTAGTGCACATTCAATCATTTTAGACAAACGTAACGTAATGGATTATAATCCCGTGGGAAATTGAATAAGTTTATAAATCCGAGAGTTGTAAATTCCAGTCTCGTAGCAAAGTTCTACATTTTTTCGATTTTTCGCTATTCAATCTATTCTGTTTTAATTAGCAAGTGACATTAATTAAAAGATAATTACATTAATACTATTTCTACCACGATTTTGTAAATACCTATTTCGACCGAAAGGTGCCTTTTGATACCTATTCGTTTCAATGCAAATAATTGCCAAAGCTGTTGGGATTTCAAATTATTAGTTAAATGTAGATAATTTGGGGAATATATTTATTGATACATTGATGTGTTTTTATTAGAGATTATTTAATCAGGTTGTAAATTCTAGCTTAATTCTTCAATCTGTAAAATATAAATATAGCGGTGTACACTAAAATGTAACATGGCGGGAAATAAGCGAATATCAAAGTTATGCCGCAACTCCTGTATTTTCCGTTACAACTGAAATCGGAATTCTCTAATCTGATTATAATTGATATGATGCTGCAAAATGAGGTTGATATGAAAAATGGTTTAAAATTGTGCACTGTCATGAAATCCTGAAGGTATCAAAAGACACCTCATGGTAGAAATAAGTATACTATATGCACATTGTTAGATCTAGGATGAACTGGAAGAATATGATATCACTGAATTAATTTAACAACTATTGTATAAAAAGTGGAAAAATTAATTGTGCAGAAATGATTCAACTTAAAGAATAATTTTAAGTTAAAATTTCAAAGGTGTCTTTTGACACCTCTTAGTAGAAATAGTGTTAATATCCTAATAAAGAAATTAAATAAAAACGTTTTTGTATTTGATCATATTTTTTTATTACATTAAACTTGTGATTCTAATCTCACTATTTTAGAGTTGAATTAAAGACCCAAATAACCGTTTTTAACAAGTATTAAGCTTTAAATTGATATCATGTAAATATTAATGTATTACATTTTGAGATCAAACAATTGCGTTAAACTTTTAATATTTTGAAATCAACGATTAAAAGGATTATGCTACTCAGAATCTTAAAAATTAAAGGCATATATTGAAAGTGTGCAAAAATATGTTTTTATTTTTTATTTCAACAACATGGCAATAGTAAAATTTTTACGCTTTAATTGTTCTTGAAAATTGTTCACCTGCAAATGTTCTAAATTGGTGTGCAAAATAATTCCAATAGGTATAGCGTGGAATAGAAAAGTGTAAGTGTTTATTTTCTCCATGTTTATTAAAAAAATATTATGTACGTATCTATTATATTAGGTACAATATAATAAGAATAATACACATTAACGTACTATTTCATAAAATTAACTAGGCTATTCCAGATTTGGACAAACAATGTATTTTTAAAAGGAAATTTGTAATTATAAAATTCGTCTACTACAATTTGTACAAGCAACACTCAATTTACATCAAATTCTGCATGCACAGGAATTTCTTCTGATTATTAATTTACCTCCCACGGACTCTTGTGCAATGTGTGCCATTTAATTAACATTCAAATTATTTTCACAAAGTACAGTTTACAATGGCCTCAGGATGAAACCTTTCATCATTAGTAAATGTCCTGAAATCATATAAATTAGCCGCTTATTTTCTACCTTTGACAGCAGTGAAAATCGTTTAAATATTCGACCTATGTAAATCACTCTATACATAAAAGAATTTAGGAATAGTTCATAAATAAATAAAGTACGAATGATCTGATCGAATAATCGTAAATTGATTAGAAAAGGAGATCATTTTTTTTATGGAGTAGTTCGATGGAATACGAATAGGAAAAAGGTATTTTCCGCGATGTTTCTCTACCGAACGCCGAATATTCGACATTTTTCTATAACGAGATGGAAGATATCACCGTTGGTCAGGCGACGAACGGTCACGAAACATTTTTCGTCAACGTTCAACCAGTGAGAGAAAGATCGGGGAAAAAGGCAGACACCGATAATCAATCGAAAAATGATTTCGGATATCGAAGCGGATCGGCCGTTCCACCGATAAATCTTTAAAACTAGCGATTAAGCAGATACGTCGAACCGCTGAAACGAATGTCCACAATTTTCGGAATCCTGCCTATAGAGCAGCTGAAATATATTACGCTTATGTATCGAAGCGTCGAACGAAATTTCGAACCTGTGATTTCATCTCGTTCCGACGCCTGTGCGACGACGGTAACATGATAATCTTGCTTCTGCATAAACATTTAATTGCGACTGGAAAATGTATAGTTGGACAAGATGGTCAAGTGTGCTCTTGCTATACGTAATTCTATAGCGTATTAAAAAAAAAAAACCCTCTATCTAAACTAGGCGGAGAGGCTAGTAACGGGAAAAAATCGAAATTCCAATTTTTTCTCCATTCTTCCAATTTAGCGGCGTATAAAAACTCTGGAGCGTTGGAAACACAGTAGCGAATATTATAGAATTTTTTTTTCAGACTTTTTGATTGCAAACTATTGTTGTAAGAAATGAAAAACTGTAAAAATATCGAAAAAATATATCCGTTAAATAAATTGTTCGAGTGCATGCGCTTGAAAAAACTTATTGAGTTCCTGTGCTATTACGGTGCTATTTTCCGTGCTTTTGTTGAGTGATTTACAGAAATATTACGTAATAATGGAAATTGATTTAAGTTACTAAAGAACAATGTAAGAAACATGGTACAATATCGTGTTAACAAGAGATATTTAATATTTCGAAATATTTGCGAAAAGAGAAAGCAATATTATTATATGTATTACGCCTTAAAAAAAGTTTTCAACGATGTTAAACATAGTTACCAAAAAAATTTATTTTAAATATATGAAGTTGATCTTTAATTAAGTCTTTAGTACAAAATTTAAAAGAGATGTAAAGTAAATTAATTTATGCAGCTAATAAAAGTGCGCTTCTCCGATAATTAACGTTTATAAGTAAAATAATATCCGGTATTTGTCGGTTCTCTTAAATATTCTGACTATTTTCGAGGCAAATAATCACTCGATTCAGCGATTGCATAGAAATTCATGTTATTTCAGCAATCTCTTCAATCGAATACCCTTTTCTTAACAGAGTAAAATTTCTTTCAGCATTTTTAATCGATACTTCTTTAATACATGAAGATTTCAACTGATATTGGCTGAGGATGAACGAAATTATGAAAGGGTGTTTTATACAAAAATCCTTAAATAAATGTATATCGAGAAGAAAATAATAAAGAATTTTACTGTCCTTAATGTTTTTCAAATAGTAGTATAAAAGCCTGCACGAGAGAACCAGATAAATCCAAATCCACGTTTTTCTTTTTTTTTTAATCGATTTTCAAAAAACGTGTAAACGTTCGTGTTTTGCTTCTGTACTGAAGAGAAACGAAAATGGACTTGGATTAGTTTGACTCCCGGGTACAGAATTTTCTGTATCGATAAACGTAAACTTATAAAATATTCGTAAACTTACGAAATATAAAATGCTTCATAATTTGAAATAATTCGCAAATGTTAAAAAACACATTTTTCCGCGTTAATAAACAAGTAAGTTGACGTATTCTTGCATTTTTTTGAGATGTACATTGACCTTACGACGTCAAACAGATCGCTATTATATCTCTTGATTATGTTTATTTCAATTTTCATCGTATGTTACATTTGCACATAAATACTCATGTAATTATCAATACTGCAATAGCCAGAGACGGTGCCAAAAGAATATACAATAAACCGAAGCAATCTTCTATATTCGATTTTCAATAAACAAAATGGAAGGTGAACTTCTCTCATAAACGACTATAATAAATGGACAGACATTATTATCTTCTTACTATTTCGATTTTATCATTTTATTAATATATTTGCAGAAAACCAAATTACATAATGCAAAACAATTATAGAAAATAGAAGAACAATACAGTTACTTGATATTACATATTTTTGCAATACATGTATAAGATCTGTAATGAATTGTATTGTTGCAACAGTTCAAACTAATATCTAACCTAAACTAAGTTAACTATTCAAATATTTTAAACAGTTATCTGATGAAGTCAATCATCACGTACAAAAAATTATTAAAGGCTACCTTAAAAATTTTACAAATGTAAAAAAATATTGCCGTGACTGAGCATACACTATTATGTATTAATGTTAATTTTATCTCAAATGCTACCAGAGTGAATATATTTGATCATTGAATTAAAAAGAATTCAGTCAAACACTATTATTATATTCTAAACGGTATCCCATGGCGTGGAAGATTGAAATCATTCAATTTAGATTTCGTAATTAGTTCTAATCGTATTCTAATTAATATTCGCTTTATAGAAGTGTCTATTTGTGTAAGATTGTGTACTGAACACCGTTAGGCTAAACAATCTTCGAAGCAATCAAGGTGGTCTGGCCGAGACCGAAATTAACCGAAAACAAATTAATTTCAGTCTCACGCCGGTCTCCCCGAGAACCCTTTCATACCTGAGAACTATGTGAAACCTTGCAACCACGCCTCTTTAGGTCCCTCTGAAATAATTATACTAACCTGATCAGATCCTAATTAAATAGTAAACCTCTTGCTCGCATCTATCAAGTAATAGAGCTAGAAAGAGAAATAGCTTACACCTTAATTTTCAAACTTTTTAATATTTGAAACGCATGTCATACAAATTTTACAGTCTAAATTAATCCTTTTGTAGACCACATTCACCTTTTTGCACTCCAAATTAACCTTCCAAATCGTATTCACCTTTCTGCAAATTAAATTTACCTTTCAGTAAATCAAATTCATCTTATAGATGAACAAAAGTGAATTAGTGTAATGTCATTTTGTCGTTTTAATTCTGGAGTCTGAACATGTAAAATTAAGCGTCAGTTCCGTTAGAAATGGATCAAATACGGACCATATTAAAATGTGCATCGTTACGAGATGATCGTCAAAATTCTAAATGGGAAGTCTATGCATTACATTTCTCTTGAAATACTCTGGAAATAAGACAAAAAATAATATTCACTGATAATTAGGATAAACAAATTTACAGTTGGAAAGTTCGATGAAAACGATATAATAAATTTGATGGTATATGGTACTAAAAATGTATATCTATTAATTAATAGATAAATAGATGTCGTATACGTCATTTTCTTTACCATTTTTCACTGTTAAATGATATTATAATTCACCAATCATTTTTAAACACGTTAAATTCTTTAAATATATTAAATGTAGCATTAAAATATCTTTAATTTCGTAGTCAATATAATTTATCTGTATTTAGAAATAATTTCGGTTTACTCTTGATTAATTGATTTATAACGATCGTTGCATAATAGTTACATTAATTTACACACGCGCTCTGTAAACAGTTCCATTTCCATAATAATTATTACAAATTTTGAATTGATATAATAAATAGACTATGAATAATCCATACATGCGTATGGTTCATTCATTCATTTACATTCTCTGTATCTGAGTCTCTGATTTGTAATTAACTAATTGTAATTATTGCATACTATCTGTATAATTATTATGTTTCTTTAAATTGTGATAATTATACCAAGTTTCGTTTTTAAACTTTTTAATAAAATTCTCAGTAATCAACAACTGATATCAATAGTAGGGGAAAACGTAACGGCGTGACCAAAGTACGTCTTTTCCCACTTCCACTGTGATATTTGAAATTAAAACATCAATGTAGATTGATTGATAATGCATCGAAATAAAATATGTATAAACCAATTTACAGTGCAACGTTGTTCATTAATAAATATATAATCTCCAAGCAAGTATATGTATTTTAAAATGCTGATAAAACTTTCGATTTACAGCACTATGAACAATCTATAGTTTTAAAATTACACGATCTTATGTAAAGAAAAAGAAGAAAAAATATTAGAAATGTTACATTTCGTACTTTTTCGTTGTCTATAGGTAAAATGTTTTCCACTGTAACAGATGGAAAAGTAATTACGATGGATAACTCTACCATCGTATGCGTACAGTTTACATCTCTTAACTTTTAACTACTAATTTATAACATTATTCCATATTCGTACTGTGCGGTACTATTATGTATACATTTTAAACATTACATATACTTATTTAAAGAAACGTGCGAAGAAAATTGAGATACAGGATTAGAACGTTAATCATGATTATATTTTTGTATTTCAAACATGGAGAAGTTCACTTTAGTCTCAAGTTTTATTTTTCGAATGAGGTGAACATAAATGGTTTATCGTTCTGGTGTAAGTAATGTTAGTAAAGTTTAGGGTTCTAGTGAAAATATTGTTCATAAAGTTTGTGGTTCTGTTATAAATAATATTAGTAAAGTTTAAAAAAAATTATATAAGTACTATTAGTATACAATGTTAGTAATGTTTATTGTTCTAGGAATCTTTGAAGAATTAGACCCCATCTGCACCTGAAATTGATCCACTATATCACCAGCAATTGGCTAACATCTCTGATCGCATGTTTTCCTTTAATATCGGAAGTCTGATAATTCATTTTAATTGTATTTCATTTAAATTAATATTTACGTTCGCACTTTATAGTTCAATCCTAATACATACATTTGCAGTATCCCAAGCAATAGTATATTTACAAATTCGCACAAAGGTCTAATTATAGTAACATATTTAGTTTCACTAATTGTTTCTGATTGCAATTGTTGAATGTCCATAAAATCTACAATTGTATTTCTTCACGCACGTTATAATCAAAAGATTAATATACGAAATATTAAATGAAATACTTTTAATTTCAAAATTTTGAAACTTTTCTTTAAATCACTTTACTTATAATTTTCAATAAAAAGAGATAAACAGTTGGTCGCTAATTATGTGGTACAATTTTCGTTTTTATAAAATCTGACATAACCATTATTTTAAGTGGCACGTTTAGCTTCCGCTGAAAGTCAGATTTTTGGTAAAATCAATTTAACCGTGAAAGAGTAAATGCGAGCAACCTCCAGTTTCTTCGATAATTTAGAATTATTTTTCCAGACTTCACCGTTTACTTTCCAAGAACAACACGTTTAATATTACTTCGTTTCTCCGTCCACGGTTCCTCGTAGACCATTCAGTTACGAGCAATTCGAAGCAGCTAATACTTCGGAAAGTTCTCGTTCTCGAAATTCTTCAAATTCATCAAGGTGACTCGTGGAGGGTCGGTCAGCGAAACGCCAACAAATTAATTTCGGTTTCACGCGCGTCTCGTTCGAAATGAGTTTCAGATAGATTCCGCCTCCTCGAGGCTTCGTAAAATAATAACTTTATGGAACCGACACAGAGCGAAGCCCTCAATGAGACGTTCCGAGGCGAAGAAAAGGCTGGACGGGACAGAGAGAGAAGAGCGTGTCGTGAGGTGAAAGAATAGAAACTAAAATAGTCTTCTCAGCACCAAACGGAGAAAAACTCATTCCGCCTGCTCGCCCGCAGCCCGGAGCTGCTCCATTGTGAGACGACCAAGTATTGTGTAGTTCGTAGTAACCGTGGGCCACTGTCGTTCTTCCCTACTCTTCGTCCTTCTCGCTCACCGTCATTGCGTTTCTTTCTTTTAACGGACTTGTTTCGTCTCCCCATCGTTCTCTCGTGGAATTTCCCTGACTTTCCACGTCGCGGCTGTTCGTCTCTGTTTCGTTGTCATCACGGCCATGACAGTTTTCTGAAATCGTTGATGACATCTCGCTTGGTCTCCATCTAAGGACTAAGCAAAAATAACTAACAAGGGTCCATCCCGAGTTGATAATTTCCGATTTTAATGAAACTTATGTGTAATATAGTTCTCGAAAAAATATTCGACACGTATTTTTTTTTTAGCTGCCGACATTTATGTTAAGGGGGTGAAAATAGCCCCCAAGTGGAGGGTGTGAATCATATTATCTTGAATATCTCGAGAACCAGAAGAGCTAGAGCAATGGTTTGAATTGCAAGATTTCGTGTTTTTTTTATGAGAAATTCAACTGTGAAAATAGATTTCAAAAATTCGTATTTGTTTAAATAATATGTTAAAAAATGACACTTTTTTGTTAATTTTTCTGTTCAAAAGTTGCTGTATCTTCCTGTAAGTTTCGATGTAAAAAGTATACTAGTAGGTACAAAATACGGATAAAATGGAATTTTCATTTTTACCTTGTAAATGTAGTTAACGTAGTTGTATTTTTATCGAAATTTTGCGGAACGCAGTCCTCAAATGCATATAGTCCAACAGATAAGTAACTTCTACGTCTTCTGCAATGAAAAAGTTTTATCCGTGATGCTAATGAGACACTTTTTATGTATTTGCCATAATTTTCAAACATTACTCCAAGAGCTTTAACCAATCAGCACCTTACCTGGAGTTGCCCTCGTTTCTGGGAGGGTATAAAGGAAAACCGAAATTTTTTTCTTTTGCAGTTAATACTGCATAGATTAACAGTAACGCCAGCTTTTTTCAGTGTACACATATTTTTATAAACGTGGAACATCTTGGTTTCAGTTGCCAAAAATTTGAAACAATTCGGGCGCAACAGCTCCCCTCAATGAGGCAGCCATGCAACTGCGAAGAAAAGACAACGGACTCTGCCGCGCCGGCTGGTTCTTATAATTGCGACATTAATTTTGACCCCACCCGAAGCAAATTTGTTAGCTTCACAGTAATACGGGTACCAATAAGGATGTAGGAGATTTTTACGTGCTTGATTGTATGCTTTTGAGGACTACGTTCCGCAAAAGTACGATAAAAATACAACTACGTTAACTATATTTACAATGTAAAAATCAAAATTCCATTTTATACGTATTTTGTATTTACTAGTATACTTTTCACATAGAAAATTATGGGAAGACATAACAATTTTTGAACAGAAAAATTAACAAAAAAGTGTCATTTTTTAATATATTATTTAAACAAATGCGAATTTTTTAAATCCATTTGCATATTCGGATTCCTCATTAAAAACACACAACTTTGCAATTTAAACCATCCCTCTAGCTCTACTGGTTCCCGAGATATTCAACAGAATATGATTCACACCCCCCACTTTGGGGGCTATTTTCACCCCCTTAACATGAATGTCGGCAGCTAAAAAAAAATACGTGTCGAATATTTTTTCGAGAACTATATTATACATAAGTTTCATCAAAATCGGAAATTATCAACTCGGGATGGTCCCTTGGAAGTTACGTGAACGAAGTGACCTAAGAACGAACATTTTACACTTTCTTTTATGGTAATGGAAAATTGAACAGTAAGATTCAAATTTATTTGAAAAATTATATTACACAGAGTCGGTTCTACGTAGAGCGGCAAAATGGAAGTGGCAAAATTGGTTTGAACTATACGAAATTTAAATTTAATAAATCGGATAGGAAGTGGCAAATTGGATCATACAAAATTGTTTACTATATTGTTAAAATGTGTCCTAAAATTTGGCATCAATGTATCATTAGTTAAATTTTCATGTAATAAAACTTCACAGAAAGCGTATTAATAAGTGTTTTATAAAATATTTCGGGGGTTACTATATTACAATAATTACTATATATCTTTTCCTTTTGATTGTTTCGTTGACTTTCTGCAAAGCATACATAAGCCGTTTATGATTATTTTTCATTAACTAATGAGTTTCCATTAACGGTCACTTCTACCCGAAATTTATACTGAAATTTGTTGGTCTAATTTAATTTAATTTAAGTACTTCATTACATGTGACGAGAAGTTCCTAAGATTGGCCCTGCATGTAAAATTTAGCTCTCTTATATGGTAATATTATAATGTCTTTCGTGATTATTAAATTAGATATAAGTTGTAACAGATTATTAATTGTGCATTAGATTTGTCATGCAAAATGTGCTTAAAAAATATACATATACAGAGAATGTCTAAATAATATAAAAGTGTTTATTAAATCTCCCACAGTTCCTAATTTTAGTCATTCTAAACAAAACATGACGTATACGCTATAAATTATTTTATTTTTGTTTTTTGTTAATTATATTAAAAATAAGATGTTGAACCTACATACAATAAACATTTTAACCATTCATAATGAAAGCGAAGCTATGCCATTCTTAAAAAAATTTCATTTATTATATTTTTTAAATTATTGTGTTTTATAGAACTGAAACATATTAGAAATAAATATTTCTTAAAAAATGAACTTGCCCTATCTTCAGTGTAAACAGTTCATTTTTGACGTATTTACTTTATTCTATTCTTAATTTTATATCAAATATGGAGAAATATGAAAATTATTGATTTCACTCGAAGTTAGAAGAAATATGTGGTTGTAACAAAATATATTCAATATATTCTGAATATCTATTATTCGGACCGATAGATTGACAGCAGGATTTCGAATAAATACATAAATTTTTATTTTAGTTGACGATTAATTATCGATTCAAGATTAATTTTTAGCAAAACGTCCTTTAGTTGAGAATTAAATAAAAAATTAAAGTTCAATTTTTAATTTATACGTTAGTTTTAATCAATAACTTTTCAATTAACAATTAATGTTCCATCGTAAATTGTAACTCATTCTATTTAAGAATAAAAATTTAATTTTTAATTCAACTGCGTCTAATTAATGATTACAATTTATTTTTAATCGAATTTCATACAAGTAAAAATTGATTTTAATCCTCAGTTATAATTTCTCGAAATTGATAATTAGAATTTAACTTGTGATTGAGAATTATGTTAATAATTTAATATTTTAATTAACAATAGTATTTATTTGCAATCTAGTAGTGTAATATTTTTCATAATGTTAGTTTAATTAAGTTTAGTTTAATGTTAGTTTATTAAAATTAAATTGTAATTCTTAATTAGAAGTTGTAATGAATGATTCAAAGTTAATCTGACTGAAAAAGCCCTAAAATAAAATTAACTATTTGTTTTTAACTTACAATGTGAAAACAAAAAAATTTCACTTTAATTTTCAAGATGAATATACTTTTAAACCTAGGAATTAAAGAATAAATTTCACTAGTAAAAATTGGATACACTATAGTAACTTATTCTCATACAAATAAAGCTCTTAATACATTTATAAGTAATAGAATGTGTGAAAACTGTAGGACCTAATTATTTAACATTACGAATGAATGTACAAATTTCAATTTAATAGAGAATTTCTTCTATCAAAAGAAGATACCCCTATTTCATTAATTCGTATAAAAATCAAAATTGCTTCTTATGTATTTATTGCAATTTAAATGGATATGTCACCCTGCAAAATTGAGAAAAACGTACAGTACGTGACAAAATATACGCGAATTTCTGGAAACAGAACAACTTTTCTAAAATATGACTAAATAACTTGAGGTTTTCTGATAAACTTAAACAATCAGTTTACTAAATGTCATTCTTGTGGCATTTAAAAAGAAAAATACAATTGTTCGGAATTACAAAGAAAGTTTCATTTGAAACATTTCTTTGAATAATATGAAGTTTAGATGAAGTATGGATGGATTAAAATATTCATAATTAAAGGATAACATGAAATCTTGTAGATGTATTATTAATAAAAAATTTCACACCAATGTACTAACCACTTATGGTGGCTAACCATTTCTACGTATATCCATCGGTGAACCATGTTTGAGAGGTTAATTTCGTTGGTATACTTCCATTTCTTTTTTTATTTCCCCATTTCATCTTTGTCCTTCTTTCCCGGAACTGAGTTTCAAAAAGTCGTTTGACGATTCGGTTGACTGACGAGGGAAAGGGAAGCAAAACATTAAAATCGGTGGGAACAAAACGCAGGATAGTGAGAACGCTGTTCAAAGGAGAGTTCAGACTTCGTGGAAGAAAGGAGTTTCTAGCGGAGCCGCAATATTTGGGATATGAGTTCGGTTCTTTTTTAGTTTCTGTTCTGGACCCGGATTTTTACCTCTTTTCGTATCGTCGTGCGGCTCAATGCACCTCGCGACGCTCCAGTTCTGCGTTATTAAATCGAATTTCCGCGAAAAAGTCAAAAGAAGAAGGAAGAAAGCGTTGTGCAAGCTCGCACTAAGTTTCTAGTAACGAGATATTTCATTCCTTGAAAAGTTCTCGCCGAGGAAACCTTCGGTAGCTCTAATCTGAAACTAGTAAATGCAATATCTAATATCTGATCTAGTTCCTAATAGAATTCAATGCAATCAATTATTTCCTATATGCTTGTTTCTAGAAATGCTTCCAAATGATTTCTTTTAGCTTTATAAATGTTTACAGATGCACGAAAATATTTAATTTGGTTATATGTAATTTAAAAATCAGAATTGTTATTTATAGTTCTACGTTGTAAGCTATGTAGTATCATTAATGTTTTAGCGAAGAAACTTCTGAGAAAGTAAATTTCCGATCTGACCCTCGTACTTTGATTTAAATTAATCAGAGAAATAAACATATTTGTCATTATAGTCTCAAACAGTCGTCTAATTGTGAGAAAAATGTATGCACATTAATAATACATTTTTCGTTGACCAAAACTGATAATGACAGGAAATATTTTCTATATGACAAATTTATTTAACGAAAAATTATATAATATTGAAAATTTTAAAGGTGAGGTTTACCGAATAACTTGTGGGCGTTTTTAAGAATATTAAGGCTGTTTTTAATGAAGACTGTTCTCGGCAAATGCCAATACAAGAGTGTCTTCGTAGACACAATCTAGTCTTGAGGACACCCCCGTTAGCATGGTCGTTCTTTAGGGCACTTGGGCCCGGAGAAATTTTCCTTAGGAAGGGGAAGTACGCTGACAAAAGGCACATGGCCATTTTCGACTGTTCGTCGATTTCTATTTTCCTAACAATCATAAGAATAAAAAATATTTTCGAGTTATTTTCGATAATTTTAATCATACTAATAACAAATAAGAACAACATAGTTTATTACTTCATGTAATATATTTACAACCCTATGAAACGAAGAGTTAATATTGCTGAAATTATCATTTGTCAGTGCACGTTATGAATTGATATGTATTTGTGTATTTACTGCAAACATGTAACTAATTACTATCCATTAATTTCCATCACATTGTGTATAAACATATTAACAATATCATGATGAATAATGACTAGTAATGTATTTTATCATTATTCATACTTAGATTTATTGATCTCTAATATTCATTGGTTATTGAATTAACAACAAAATTGTTGAAATTATCTTTTTTTTCATGTTTTATCTGTTGATAGAGAGTTTATACTACTTTTACGTATTTATTAGATTTATTCAAAGAATCTCACGATTCTTTGTGCAAGTGTTGCTTCTGTATAATCTGCTAATCAAACTGCGCATACACTCACCAATCTGCGCAGAACCAAATATAGTATCTCACGAATGCGCATCATCAACCGAATAAACCTAATATCAACACCTGCAATTCTAAATTCCACTGATTTGTACCTTATAACTGATTGTCTAATTAAATGTTTTTATACAGGGTGATTCACCACATTTTGCCATCTAGATTTACGTCATTATTATTACTCATAGCAAACAATGTTTCAGATAAAGTTGAATGGTTTTGAGAGGGGCACATTCTGATGATATATTTTTTTTGTAGGTGGACGTGTAAAGGGGATATGAAGGTCATTAATGTTTTTTTTAAATGGAATCATATATTTTTTATTGCATCAGCTGATGCTCCTTCATATTCTTTACAAAAAAGTATTAATCTATTTATGTAAAAAAATCATTAGTTTAGGAGATATTTTAATTCTAACTTGTTAGGAAATCGTGACTTTCTTGTCAATATTATGAATTCAGTGTCATAATGTAGTAAGAGAGCAGGAATTATCAATGTAAATATTTAAATTTTCTGTGTTGATAATTCTTGCTGTCTTACCTATTGTGAAATTTAATCGCTGTTATGTATCTAATACGGCGAATACGACGATATGGTGAATTATCACTTCATAATGAAGTATTCTAAAGAAGAAAAGATAGACATGTTATCAATTTCAATATCATCAATGAGTGTAATAAAATAACACCAGATACACTACGCAATGTTAGTGAGTCATTAACTTCTCGATTCAGAAAGTGTTCTGATGCAAATGGTCGCCACATTGTACCTTTTCTGTAAATAGACATTAAAATTAAAATATCTCCTAAACTAATGATTTTTTTACATAAATAGATTAATACTTTTTTGTAAAGAATATGAAGGAGCATCAGCTGATGCAATAAAAAATATATGATTCCATTTAAAAAAACATTAATGACCTTCATATCTCCTTTACACGTCCACCTACAAAAAAAATATACCATCAGAATGTGCCCCTCTAAAAACCATTCAACTTTATCTGAAACATTGTTTGCTATGAATAATAATAATCACGTAAATCTAGATGGCAAAATGTGGTGAACCACCCTGTATAATAAAATTAAGTAGTAACTAATTTTCACGATATTTTCAAGTAATTTTATCTTTTATATCTGTGACGATAACATTAGACATACAGTATTTTTTCTTTACGGAAAATTAGAATATTGTAACTTCTGTACTTCTGAACTTTGATGCATGCCTTTAGCTCAGTTTGACCACTCTTATTCGTGTTATAAACAAATATTGTTACAGATATATAGAGAAACTTTGAAATTCAATTTCAAATCAATTAATTTGTTCAGTATCTTAACAAAAATATAAACAAGTTAAACTTAAATAATAATGGCAACATAAAAATTCTTATTCATAATTTTATAATGTGGAAGTATTTCGTTAGTTTATGATTTGTTAACAGCACTTGTACATTTTTACATGTGTGCACATCAATATGTATTATTGCATATTTACAATATGTACGTAGTTACTATATACAGTGAATATTTTTAATCGATTAAGTTCATTAAATAATATTTCGAATAGCCACGAAACAAAATACTGCAATCAATTCAATTTTTAGATTTCAGGCTGTTGCACATTAAATAATGAATTTTTAAATATAGATAGTCTAATGTTATTTCATTGGTATCAGAAAGTGGCACTTATGGTACATCAATGAACTTAAAATATATTGAATACAAATATTTTGTGGACATTTTTAATGGAAATTGCCTGGTTGTTTATTAATCAATATATAATTTGCAATTCTCTATATTTCAAAATGAGGAAGAAATTATTTATTTCTTCTGCCATGAAGGATGCACACTTCCTGGATTGCGCAATCACTTTTTAATATATCTCGTGTATGTTCGAAATGTATCGTGTATATACAATATTATACAATGTATACATATACACAATGTTCACTATGTATATCTTGTAATGTTTCTTTCACAGGCAAGGTTATACAAGAAAGCAATTATGAAGGTGTACATCCGATAATTTAAAAGAAATTAATCGAATATCTTCACTAAAAATTTAAGGAATAAAGTAAAACAATTATATTCCTATCCATACTTTTCGACAGCTCAATCAAATTAATAACTAAAACGTTTAGGGAAAATATGATAATGATAGCAAATTAACAATTAATTAATAATGGTTTGCTCTCCATGAAGTATTCAGTCGCTGTAAATAATTAATCGATACCAATTATCCATCCTCTATTTAGCCGACGGCTATCGATGAACTATGAGTCAATAGCCGGCCCCCGCTTCCTCGAACAACTCGCTTCGATCTTGTAAAAGTTCCACTGTTAATGAAATATTCCAATAGCTAGACCTTACATTAACGAAGAGAGGACTGTCATTGACCTGGGGTACTTTTAATTTCCCGACGGGATTCTAAAAACTTCCTCTCTGCTTCCAGCTGAGGGCTGAGAACGTTTCAGGACGATCGAGGGTGTTGCGACGTCGCCAAGAGGATGAGTGACTGCAAGAAGCAGAAAGAGAGGAAACGAGGGAACAGAAAACGTAGAACTTCGATATTTCGTGGAAAATGATTTCCGACGCCGTCCTCAGAATGGTTGGATTCGGGAATGGATGTGCTGTAATGTAACCCTTGTGTTTAGTGTATAATGCAACGTCTCGCGTGGAAATACTTGTGAGAACTCGACGAACAACGTAAACATACGTTTTCACGTGATATTAAAAGTCCTGACTTCCCTTTCGCGACATTAAGACATTTTTGACAACGCGGATGTCTCGACGTTATTTTCATGTGTTTCTGAAGGAATATTACACAATTCAAAATGGCGTAATCGTTTCCTTCTTATAAAAACGCGCTGCGTACGATAAATCGTTACTTTTTTCAATGGTGTCGTTGAATGCATTACTTGGTGGCGTTACTGAAGCAGTATGCGGTGAAGAAGTTAAAATAGAAAATATTATTAAAATTGTAGCATTTTTTGGTATCATTATATTTATATAATGTCTGTAGATTGCCTGTAGTTCTGTGTAATATTATTAAAGCAAATACATTTTTATTATTCACAACACTGCGAAATAGTTTTCATCTTTGGTATAGTAAAATTTATGTTGTGAAATGGTACTTGTAATAATGTAAAAATTTGAATCACGTACCAACTGGCGATGCCAATTTTTGTTGAAGCGACATTTCTATTTGTGTGATTCGGTGCGGAAGTGTCACCGATTGTTAGGAATTCGCGGAGAATGCAAGCAAATCCACAATTGCCAATTCTACACATATAAAAATTCTCAAATTTCTAAATCCGTGATAGCTACAAATTTTCTTTTAACATTTTTATATTTACCAATTTCTGAATTCTCAAATTTTCAAATCATAACTGCAAAATTTCAGAAAACTAATTTTCAAATTCACAATTCTCCAAATCTCTCAAGTCAAAAATTTCGAAATTTATAAATTTTTTAGTATATAAATTGTCCCTAAGCTTCCTGTCTGAAGTCCAAAATTTCCAATTCACCAAGTTTTCAACTACGAATTGTACGATCCTAAATTTTGCTAATTTTCAAATCCAAGAATCCTCAAATCTTCAAATCTAAATTTTCAAACGTAAAATTTTTAAATACCAGTTCAAATGTTTAAATTTCAGAAGCACGAATTCCTATACTGCAATTGCAAAAAACCTTAAAATTCCAGTCTTTAAATTCGTAAGTTTCCAAATTTCCACATTCCCACATTCAGCAATTTCCAAATCCTAAAATCTCTAAATTTTTTATTTTTATATAGAAATTCCGAAATTTCAAAATACTCAAGTCCTCAAATTCCGAAGACAATATCTCAAAATTTGGTAATTTTTAAATTCATAAATCTCCAATTTTTCAAATTTTTTAATTGTCAAATCTTTAAATCTTCAAACTTTTTATACGAATTTTAAAACTTCCAAATCTCCAAGCTTCCAAATTTCAATTGCAGAATCTCAAAATTCATTCATTTTTAAATCCATGAATGCTGAAATTTTCAAATTTCTAAATTCCGAAATTCCATAAATTCAAAATCTCAAAATTCACTTATTTTCAAATTTCATATTTCTAAATCTTCGCATATTCTTTTCAAATTCTCAGATGTAAAAATTCAAAAATTCTTCAATATCTAAATTCCCGAATTTCACAATCTATAAACATCCAAAGACGATTTTGGTTTTACAAGAATTTCAATTTATATTTTCTCCATAACATATATTTCTTAATGAATTATATTTATATTCAGGAACTAAATTAGGAAAAATATATATTCAGAAACCGGTTTTAAAAAAAGTTTATGAACATTTAATTTTTAAACATAATTGTATTTCATCATTGAAAATCATATCTGTTTAGTTTTTTTACTTTCGAGATATGTATTTATAATATATAAATTTATTTAAATCGACTCTGTTACAAAAAGTACGAAATTATCTTATACTTATCATAAATAAAAAATTTAATTCACGTGACATTTTATATAAATAGAAAAATTCAAGATTTGATATAAAAATTTAGAAATTAGAAGATTTGCAGATTTGAAAATTTGAAGATGTAAAAATTTAGAAATTCAAAAAATTTCTTTTAAACTTAAATATTTATAAATCTTCGAAGCAGCAGATTCAAATTTTTTAATCGATTTATACAGTCTGATAGTTGAATTTGAATTTGAAAATTGAAAATTTTCGTGAATTAGAAATTGAGGAATTTAGAAATTTTGCAATTTGTATTTTTGAAAATTTAGAAATTCACGAATTTTGAGGTCCGAGTGTTTCTAAATTTTTACTGTGAAATATATGAGACATCTTACGTTCTATGTACCTTGTGCTACGTGAAAGGATTTTGTCCGTATTTTGTTGTGCCTGATTCGCCCTATCTAGTTACCCAATGGATATAATCTTGCTCTATATTCTATATAATGGACCAATCTTGTTCAGCATTCTTCAACCACCCTACCAACATTATTCTTGTTGGAAACTTTTCTGGCACCCGTAATTTTGATGAAGAGTCGAAGAAAATAAGTGGTAAACAAGACAAGTAAATGACACGATCTAATAACTCACGACATAGACGACTAACTAAGACAAAGTATACAAGATTTTGTTATAACAGATTATTATCAATGTTTTTTCATTAGCTTGCTTCTATGAATGCTTAATTTTTGAGAGAAGAAGTAATAAATGTTTCCTACAGCAGCTCTGAAAGATTGATTTTTAATCATTTTAGTCCGAATTGTTTTCATATTCAGATCCGAACTCCATCATTCGTCTTTTATTACTAGTTCTCATGGATCTTACTTCTATAACAGTCGTAAAAATAATAAAATTCCTTGGAAATGAGGATTTTATTAGAGTGACGTTATTACCCAAAACAAAGTATCTTTATTTTGTTACTATTACCAGTTACTATTATCCTTATTTATATATATAAAAGTGAAATTTTTGTACGTGGTCCTAATTTGATGGTTCGTAACTGCATACTGATATAACCTATACCATCAATATTATACAGTTTGTAGTTTTTCATAGTACTGTCACTATTACTAAAATTTACCAGAGCTAAATTGTACCGTAAATTGTACCTAACCAAATATATTCATTTGGTTAAAAATAATTTAAATCTAAAATGGACTTGCACCACATTCAAAATAAAAATTTTTGCAATACTGTTAATCGCCCAAACTTCAATCAACCAAATATTAGGGAATTTGAATTATTTTGACTAATAGATTGCTTACAGACAAAAATATTGTAAGAGGTAAACGAAAAATAAGAGGATGTAACTATTAAAATAATGCCAGGATTGAATAATTTTTAAAATACATGGGCAAGTGGTGAAATTACAATAACGAATGAATACTTATTTATAACAAAAGTTTTCGCTGCGAACTCACATGATTGCTGCATCGACGCTCCCCCAAACAACCGCATCGATGCCCAATCGATGTACAAAATCGATATACAATCATGCTCACATATTACATTAATACAGTGTTCAAAATAAAAGATACACAATCATGTTCATAATTTAATGAAATGGGAACTACATTCTGGACTTGCTTCACTTTCAAAATAAATGTCTCAAGTATACCTCATTTAATTAAAGGATCTATTACATTTTGCAAAATAACTTATAATTTTAATTTACTCACATTTTGATGCTTGATAAATTGAAATTTAATGAAATGGGAATTCCATTCTGGACTAATTTTGTTCACCTGAATTGCAATTTTCCCGTAGGCGAAATATACCGCGCACTAACAAAATCCATACAATTTGAATTCATAAGCTTCAAACCTCGACCACATCCATAAATGTTTTAAAACCCTGTTTTGTCATTCGGATTAGCACATAAATGAGCTTCATGATTGTACAATGCCCGGTTTAATAGCATAAGAGCATCCCCATCATTATCAGGGTGTCACTGCTCTTTCCCATCACAGGCGTAATGTCGGACCATGCATCATATCCGAGCTGCTATCTATAACACCTCAAATTTCACACGTGAAATGTATATCTTCAAGCTCGTTGTTGAATTCAAAATTAATTACACGTCACTCTTAGCCAATGCAGCAAACCTTAATTAAAGGCTCATTGTATTATACAATTATTGAAATAATCATTACACACTTTCAACGAAAAGTAAAATCAATATATGCGCCGTTTATTTTAAATATAGTTGAAGCCCATTTTTCAGAAAAAACAAACTAGCTATTATAATATTTTCACTTCTACGTTACTTTTTTATTTTAATAAATTGTGACTAATGTATTTAAAATTACTAAGATTTTGTAGAAAGAAAATTAGCTTGGTGATAGAATGATAACAATTTTTATTTTAAAATTTTACGAATTTGAAACGGATATAGAGTCTGTTCCACAAGAGCCTGGACGCGATATCTGAGTGCAAGTAAATGTTTTCTGTAAAAAGGTTGTATAGGTCGAAAGTACATTTAAAGAACTAATACACATTTGCTTAATAATGTGTCCAATCACCACCATTAGCGATTATTCCTGCGCATATTTTCAACCAGTTTTGCAACGTGTGAGACGGAAGAGATCTGCATATTTCTCGAATACGGCAAACTAGCGTCTTCAACTTTAAAATACGCTTTCCTCGGAGTTTGTACACCATGAGAGACCAAATATTTTCGATTGGATTGGCATCGGTGGACTGAGATGGTCAATCCAATACGTTGACACCATTCGCTGTTTTCCATTCTGTACAATGGCGGTTTCGGTGTTTGGAGCCGTTGTCCTCTTGAAGTATCCAATAGTCTCTGGTTCTTTTAAACCAATGTTTCACCGATACTAAGAGACCCCTTTGGTACTGTTTAATCATCTTCTGAGCATTTAAATTATCCGGAAAGACGCATAAAGTTCCGAAACCCCGCCGCACTAAGTTCAGTAGCCCGCTTCGAACCTCGATTAGGGAGATCATCGACACAATTTGTCTCTTTATAACTTTGCGTTCACTTATTTACAAATTCGCGAGACTTGTGCAGATATTTTGCTGCATTTCTAATACTCATTTTTGGCCCTTTCGGGTGTCGGCACAAGAATACTGCTTCGAATCGTTTACCGTATACGGCACTCATCTCGAAATGACTCGAACTTTTCAGTGACAGAAATGATACTAAGAGAATTGAAGGGCTATTACGTATTAGAGAAGACAGTCCACACTCTTGTGGAACAGACTGTATATTATGCAGTACAATTTTGTGAGATGGGAGCTTTATGTTTTAGTATTCATGTATTGTCCGATTAGTTCCGACAATTTTTCAAATAATAACAATTATGTTAAATATATAATTTTAATGTAATATACTAATACAAACAAGTAAGTAAGAATGATTACCAATGTGATAGAAGTTTATAATGATAACTCGACTGAGTGTACAATTTATTTAATAATATTGTTGGCAACAATGTGCAAAAAAACAAAATCAATCACAACACTAAAGTACAACAATTTAATTGATTTATTGCTCTGTATATCACCTACACGCCAGAATTATTTTAAATCCTTCCCACATACTTTTTAAACAATGTTTATTATACTAATTGGTTTAATAAACTCTTAGAAGCACGAAAACGTCATACTACCATGTTATCAGTTACAAATATTTTTAAATATATTAAAACGCGAAGATATCTCAATTTTAAAATAAATGTACTTAGACTACTTTGAAAATAAACTGCTCACGTATGTTACCGTTACTGTGAATGCAGTCAACATCAATATTAACTTATCAAACAAATAAGCTTGTTTTTTTGCAATTAGTTTCTCTTACAAATACGTTTGTGTATTTTGTTTATTTTGTTTTCGATCACCCTCGAGCTGCTATTGTAGCTGGCACTGCATCGATGAGAATACGCGGTGGTAATTGATATTTTAATAATTCGAGTAAACATAAATAAACTCTGCTACTGTTACCAGTTATAAGAGAAAATAAATCTACCTGTAAGAACGCTAAAGTGTTCGTGAAAATCATATTTATTTTATAATATAGTTATGAATATGATTTATATAATTTTTATAAATAGGTTTGTTGCTTCTTGTAAATAGGTTTATTTTTTGTATCGTTTTCATTATTTTTACGTACACATTCGATTAAATAAAGAAGTGATACTGTGAAAAGTTCATTTATCGTTATTTTTTCTTACAAACTAGGGAAACCTTGTCTCACATCGTATCGTGGCTGTAAAAGATAAGAGCAGAAATGATTTTCTGAACATTAACTGCATTTCACTCATTGATATGATTATTAATTAGCTATAACGTGAAATTACCTTTTTGTATTGTGACGACATAATTTTGTTAATAATCACATTATGTTAACTTTAATGTTATCATGTACATTAATTTATAACATAATATTTGCTATAATAATTCCAACAATATATAAATTATAATAACTTGCAATAATTAAGTCACTTATTTCTTAATTCTACTTATTTCATAACGTTTACCCAAAGAATGTTTAATGTTTAAACTATCAAAAATTTTGTAGTTTAGAAAATCAAAAAGATAGTAATTTAAAAATTTAGAAATTCAAAAATTCAGAAATTTAGATGAATAAAAAACAAAAATTGTTAAATTAAAAAATGTTCAAATGTTTATATCGAGTGCGTTCATTATTCAATAGTACCCATGAACGCACGCCATTTGCCCCAGCTCTCGCAAGCACGTTTGCTCGTCAAATTTCAAAACACTATATCCATCCCAGTAATCAGATATCGGATAAAGTGATAGAAATAGCTGAATGACAAACACTAAACATAATACTGTGTATAATTAACGTTAATACGTATTTATAGCAGGTTGAAGAGTTTTATTGCATCACCACATCCAAATTCTTCTCAGAGACTCAAAATGAACAAGTGAGAATCAAAATAACATTTAAAGTAATCAATTCAGAATTACGATAAGAGTTCAAATACGTTAGTAACAATTGAGATAACAGTTAAAATAAACAAGTATTTTCGATAGACGTAAAAATCGTAACACACAGTTCTGTCTTTTAACGACAACGCGATATCCTTTGGCGTGTCACAGGATAATGCTTTTAACTACGGTCGGTAAACACTTTATTTTCACGTGATATACGAGCAGAATCCAGTATGCTCTGTGCGGATTAAACGAGCTGGATCGTTCGACGTCGTCAATGGACTTCGTTTCGAGGGTCCTTTCATTATCCCTGGAACACGGGCCTGGGCTCCCTAGAAGTTGTTCGTGCGGGCAAAGAGAAGAGGACAGGCAAGGTTGGATGAGGAAGGAGCCGTGTAAGAGCGTGCGAGGAAAGAAACGAACGCAGAGGGATGAAAAGGGTGGGCATTAGAAGAAACAAAAGGGGTATTTTTGTCGTGGTGAAATAGAGAGGACCGGACTTTTCTCCTCTTGCGAACGTATAACCACCTGAGCCACCTTTATGCACGTGGTCTCCAAGGATTAATGTTGCACGGCACGTTGCCAAAAATGGAGTGACTGACCCATGCGATAACCACGACTTCGGCCCCTCGCTGTAATAAAAAACTATCAACATTATGTACCGCAGCATTCATATTTACAGTCGTGGACAAAATTAAATGGACAGATATAATAAACAGTAAAAACTTAGTTTAATTTAATGCCGAATTTTGATATATACAAATTTTATTAATCCTCCGTTAGGCGCGTGGATATTTTTAACGTATCTGGCTGATACATGTATCAAATATATGCATTTTCTTTAAATTACTATTTTTATTATTTTAACATATGAAAGTGCTTATTGCTCTCTGCTTTTGATTTTGCAGCTTTATCGAGTTAAAAAAAGTATTGTCAAAAAGATTTTATATTAATTTTTAGATGTATTATGTGTAAAATTTTGGTACATTTAACGACGAAATTCAGGTTAAAAGTTATGTATTGAAAATACTTTAAAAATGAAATTATTCGAAGGAATCGCTGGCTTTGATTTTTATATTGAGATATTGATTACAAGTTATATTTGCATGTGATTTTAAATATGGACCGGGCAAGGTACAAACTCGGCGGTTGGGCAATTTTATGGTAGCTAGGAATGATAAAAGTGAAATCTGTCGATTACATTTCTAGGCAGAGCTTTGGAAAACATCTGTCGGGAACTACTATAAATCTCTATTTTTTAGAATCATTAAATTTGTAATTATTTTGCTAAAAGTCATACATGTATTGCGTAGATATACGCGCGACTAACGGAGGGTTAAATATATTACCAAAGTATAATTTGAATTGATCAGTATAATTAGTTACGGAAATATAATATAATTTAATGCATCAATTTGAAAAATTCAAACTTTACTAAATATTTGAGATAAACCGAAACTTTATTAAATATATTACCAAAGCATAATTTGAATTGATTGGTATAATAGATAATGAAAACTTAATTTAATGCATAATTTTGATGAATTCAAGCTACATTGAATATTTGAGATAAATGCAAGCTTTATTAAATATGTTATCAAAGTACAATTTGCTTTAGTCTGCAGAATAAATAACGAAAACATCATTTAATTGAATGTACAATTCAGATAAATTTAAAGGTTACTGAATGTTTGACATAAATCCGATCTTTATTAAATATATTACCAAAATACAATTTAACTTGATCAGTGCAATAAATAATAAAAACTTGAATTAATTTAATGCACAATTTCTGTAAATCCAAGCTTTATTAAATATCTTAGCAAAGTACAATTTAACTAAACAGATGAAAATATCAATGACAGTAAACATATGAGAATTTAATCATGATGACATAAAATTACAGAGGAGCAAAATTAGGTGGACACTTTATAAATATGTATAAACCAAATAATTAATACTCCATATTATCTCTCTTTGTATTCGTTGCAGCTGAAGAACTTTACAATAAAGAATGACATATGTATACGATAGAAAGTCATATTACAAATATGACTGAAGCAGAAATGTTCATATAAAAGTAAATAAAACATAAAAAGATATTCATCGAAAGTAAGAAATTCTGCTGTGATTTAATATGAGATGTGGTATAATAATCTGCCGGATTTTTAAGGTTAATAAAAGAACCATAATATGCGCATTTAAAAATTTTATATTTAGATATGAAACGGAACATCGCTCAGTTTCATTTGATTTTGCAAATTACGTCGTTCAAATCTTTCGTTTGCGATATACTATTGTAGCCGATTTTGGAAGTTTTAGATCACTGCACAAGACGATCGTTTCCGATGATATTGCTGCTATTTCTTGATATACTACCGCCTTCAGTTTTTCGAAGATCTTTGATCGGTGTTCTCTTCCTTTCAATCTGATTAAAATTATTGTTACATAATAAATACATGTAATTTGTATGGTAAATAATAATATACATCAGAATAAGTAAATAATACATTAATCAATAATTAAGTAATCTATACAGCTGTTTATACATTTTACCTAATTATATGTTACTTTATATTAGTACTCAAGCATCTCAATTATAGAATAAGTATATAAATATGTTTAAAATATTCATACATATTACAGTGCTCCGTCAAAAAGGCAAATTAAATTTTCAATGCACGTAGCAACTAGAAAATATAAATAAAATTATAAATAAGAATAATAAAATATATATTTCAGTTTCTATTTTTATTTATTACTTTTTACAGTTACAAGCATTATAAATAATATCTTATATTAATTGCTTTCTTTTCGTTAATAAAATCACAATTTTGAATTATTTGCAATAGTATTTAGATTCCCCGATTCATTTGACGAATTCTAAAAACAATTACACATTTGAGAAACTTGAAAATAAGTATAGTTTAACTTAAATGAAACTTCGTCGTTCAATAAGAATACTATAATCGTAATACTGATTGTTGTCTGGTAAACAATTATAGTCACTTTAATATAACAAAAACCCTAATGTTATTGAGCGTTTAAGAAAACAGCGAAAGAGTATCTAATTTAATAATAGAATATTTTTAAAAATGTATGATTTCCCCAGTTAGAATTAATAAACCAAAATTATTCGAGTTAATAGGAACTCCACAATTGCAGTAATTAGTATAATATCACTCAGCAAACTTAAAATAAATTAAAATACGTACACTACTTACTTTGAAAAATAATAATTTTATAATACGTCCTTGTACATATTTACGTATTTTATGTATTATAAAATTATATTTTATATTATAAAATTAGCATGAGCTGTACATCAACACGATAATTAATTAAGTTTAACTAAGTTTAATTTCAAATATTAACTCTAGTAAGTCAAACTGAAGAACTCGTCAAGCCCACCAGTTCAGAGATAGCCAAGTCTTTTAAACAACTGTCTGTTCTCAGTTGCACCTTTAAAATTAATTTTGAAGAAGTGATTTCGATTTAGCGAAAATGATAAAATGCTCATTAGCGCTTTAATGTATGATGTAAAAATAATAAAAACATTTCTTATTAAAATTAAAACTTAACATAGTATATGGCTTTGTATTCCTACGATTACTTATTAAATGAAATTACCTCAATAAAGTTTATAAAAATGTATGTTACTACACTTTTAAATGATTTTTTAAATTGCATTAAAATATTAGCACAATTTGCAATAGATATTCTGCTTTGTAACAAAATGAAGTTTGTGATGATAATTTATTATATTTACTAAATAGCTTTACGTGTTAAAAGATTGCATGAATACTTTGTAATAAAATTCGGAACCGTTTACCGAAAAAGTAATAAGTAGACCTAGCCATCACGCAACGTGAACGTGTGAATAAGCCGAAGAGAAAGGTAATATTGTTTCTCTTCCGGAAAGTGATTCCTTCAGAAGACTTCCCGTCCAGTGATCTCTCTTATCCTTGAATCCTTGGATCTGCGAAAACATCGCTACTATTTGTTGAACAAAATTGAAAAATTCTGTCGCACGTTGTTGAATTTTCGCTGGAACGATGTGACGTTTTTAAGATGAAATACAGAAACGCTAAAAATATTGCCTCATTGTTGTTCTCGTTCAATATTTTATTTTTTTGCTTCGAAAATTCGTATCAAATATAAGAGAGAAAAGTGAAATGATAAATGTAAACGCGTAGAAATTGCTATAAACGAATTCTGAAAGTTAAAAAAAATTCTGATACAATCTTCCTGTGATTAATGAAAAAATAACGTTTCGAACTTTGATGTTTGTCGAGGTTTCAGAAGTTTCAGAATTGTTCAAAGAGATATTTTTCTTGAATTTCGAGGAAAAGTGCAGCAATCATTTACGAAATGCAATGACAATATATCGAAAGGAGGAAGACGTCTTTCTTATTTGGTTCAAGAATCTTGTGTAGACTACATTCTAGGAAAATATAGGTGAAAGCGGGATCAAAGAGCTGCATGAATCTCGCTTCCATAGGGTCACATTCTCCTATGGTCGAATGAACGCATTTAACGTTCCTACAGCAAAAAGAGCAAACGGGTAGAGATCCAGTGTTTCCTTCGTTTGAAAAATTTATTTGACTATCTTCTTCCTGAAATGTCTCTGTCCTCGTAATTTATATCAGAAACTTTAAAATGCAAATGAACCTGTAATATTGACGTAAATAGATGACTGAAATGATTCCTTTTCCTTGAAAGAAAGTGAAAGGAAAATACACTTTTCTAGGAAAGTATGAATGCTTCTTATTTTCTTTTCCCAAAAGAAATCTGCATTTTGCGGTTTATAACAGAAACTGGACGTAACGTTTTCATGAATACAGAAAATACATACTTTCAATAGATCCATTATGGATTGTCGTTTTTGATCGCTCGTGAAATCGTGCGTTACCCATCTTTCCGCTATGTAAACCTTTTCAAGACCGTGTTATCGTTTCCGTATGGTCTTTTCGCACGTACTGAATCTGTCAGAAAAATGTTTGCATCACACTGGATCGTTCTCAATAATATACGTTGCAGTGTAACATAAAACTGTTGGGTGTAATTAGAAATAGCATAGGATAATTGTATAAAAATGTTTCATAAAATTGTTTTTTTTTTTATAAAGTTATATATTCTTTTCTTCTACAGCACACGGCTGTAAATAGAATTCCCCTATATGTCTAATTTGTGTGGAAAGACTGTAGATTAGTAGAGATCTAGTTTTCTACAGTTTCATTTTCTTCGCGAAAACAACAAAGTTCAAAAAAAAATGGAATTACATATTTTTTCTTACTCGTATCAACTCCTTGGAATATTCTACGTAAGAAAGTATGAAAATGTGATGTATGAAGGATTGAAGTTTCGTGTAATATCTTATATTTTGTCGTGTATTTACTGCCATGGTCTTAAATTCGCAAATTCCTATATCCCAAATTCCTACATCCCAAAATTCCTATATCCCAAATCCCTATATCCCAAATCCCCATATCCCCAATCCCTATATTCCAAATCCGTATGTACCAGATCCCTATGTCCCAAATCCCTATGTCCCAAATCCCTATATCCCAAATCCCTATGTCCCAAATCCCTATATCCCAAGTCCCTATGTCCAAAAATCCCCAAATTCCTATTTCTTCAGATCCTTATCTTCTCATAACTCTATATCTCGAAATTCCTATTTCTTCAAATTTCTGTATTTCCAGATTCTTATGTTTCCCGAAGTCTATATTCCCAAATCCCCATATCCCCAATCCCTATATCCCAAATCCCTATGTCCCAGATCCCTATGTCCCAAATCCCTATGTCCCAAATCCCTATTTCCCAAATCCCTATATCCCAAATTCCTATATCCCAAATTCCTATATCCCAGACTCCTATATCCCAAATTCCTATATCCCAAATTCCTATATTCGAAATTTCTATATCCCCAATTTCTATATCCTAAATTCCTATATCCCAAATTCCTATATCCCAAATTTCTATATCCCAAATTCCTATATCCCAAATTCCTATATCCCAAATCCCTATATCCCAAATCCCCATATCCCCAATCCCTATATCCCAAATCCCTATGTCCCAGATCCCTATGTCCCAAATTCCTATGTCCCAAATTCCTATGTCCCAAATCCCTATTTCCCAAATCCCTATATCCCAAATTCCTATATCCCAAATTCCTATATCCCAAATTCCTATATCCCAGACTCCTATATCCCAGACTCCTATATCCCAAATTCCTATACCCCAGTCTCCTATATCCCAAATTCCTGTATCCCAAATTCCTATATTCGAAATTTCTATATCCCAGATCCCTATGTCCCAAATTTCTATATCCCAAATTCCTATATCCCAAATTCCTATATCCCAAATCCCTATATCCCAAATCCCTATATCCCAAATCCCTATATCCCACATCCCTATATCCCGAATCCCTATATCCCGAATCCCTATATCCCAAATCCCTATATCCTAAATCCCTATATCCCAAATCCCTATATCCCAAATCCCTATATCCCAAATCCCTATATCCCAAATCCCTATATCCCAAATCCCTATATCCCAAATCCCTATATCCCAAATCCCTATATCCCAAATCCCTATATCCCAAGTCCCTATATCCCAAGTCCCTATATCCCAAGTCCCTATATCCCAAGTCCCTATATCCCAAATCACCAAATTCCTATTTCTTCAGATCCTTATCTTCTCATAACTCTATATCTCGAAATTCCTATTTCTTCAAATTTCTGTATTTCCAGATTCTTATGTTTCTCGAAGTCTATATTCCCAAATCCCCATATCCCGAGATTTACATATCCTCCAATCCATGTGTACTAGAGTCCCTAAATATAAATCCCAAATCTCCAAGCTTCTAGATTCCAAAGTTGATAACCCATTCTTAATCATTCAAATCCTCAAAAATCAACGAGTGAGAGACTTTTTTCCTTTTCACTACTATATTTCTTCTAGGGAAGCTAAATTTGCTCTCGACTATATTGTTAAAAACTAAGACGAGTGCAGT
The DNA here is from genome assembly GCA_945859595.2 of Megachile willughbiella. Lineage (NCBI taxonomy): Eukaryota > Metazoa > Arthropoda > Insecta > Hymenoptera > Megachilidae > Megachile > Megachile willughbiella. Next base: position 4,898,081 of record OX243798.1, read on the forward strand.
GATTGACTCTAATCCAGTATATGTTTCACAAAGATAATACAAATATACATTTTCTAACTCATCAAATGGTAAAGTGTCGTAGATACAAAGAACGTTAATGGACCAGCTACTCGCTTTATCCGTCAGCCAACTTTTCAATTCTCAGTACTATATTGAGCCCCTCATTGCACAAATCAATTAACTACATAAAATAGAAAACGGAGAAAAGCGATGAAATAATGTGCATTGGTTTTTGAAATTCTTTTTATAATATAAGTTCGAATTTTTGTAGAATGCATGAATACAGATGTAGCTTTCATCTAAAAGATATTAAATTAGAAGAAAGAGTAACCAAATATTTATCGTCAAAGATGTAAAAATAAATGTACGTTATTATTCAGTGGCCAAAAGATTATTTTAGTCGTTTAATGGTGTTAACCATTTATGTCTGGGAAAATTTGTGTAAATATAAAAAGTTATGATTATACCAAGTGCTTTTACGCTTAAATTTAAGATTTTTCAAAAAGTGGAGTTAATCGATTTGTGCAGTGAACGGTCCAATATATGTCTAACATCTTACAAGTGTAGTCATAAGAAACAGTCGGAACGCCATAAAACATGAACGGCTGAATTCCTTTTGTAAATATTCATGCATCGACTACAGGGAGAAGTAGGTTGAATTTTATTTTCTAATTAATCACCATTTCTATCAACCATTTTTCGGTACATTAACTATCAAACCATTCCATCAACCATTCTTCATTCTGTTCGCTGGTGCGGTTGAAGTCGAAGTATTTGTCAAGTCAGGTGGATAATAACGTGTTCCGTCCTCGGCGAAGAAACTTTTCAAAGATTTAACGGTCTCATTGAAAGTTTTCCGCGGGAGTGTAGGAGGCAGGCCCGTGCCAAGTAACCGATGCACGTGTCGAAGCCGGGGGTTAGCCGGAACGAGCATCGAGTAATGCGATTGGGGGTCTGACAGCGACGCCGGAAGCAATGTTATGCTGATTGTAAGAACGAGCAAACCGAACGAAACCGTTTTCTCGAGGAGCGTGGTTGCGAGCAATTGCTCGGCGTCGCTTGGGGTGCCTCCATGTCGCTTACGGAATCTGTAATATCGAGGAAAGACTTACAGAGCGGATTTGACAGACGCAATTTAGCCTGGTTCAGGGGAAGGAAGCAAAGCCATTCGACGTATCATCGAGCCCCACTGCCTTGGAAATAGAGAATCTGTTCCAGAGTAATCCGTGAACGGATGAATCCCGCTCTTCGGGAATGCGCTTATTGCCACATACCCGTGACTTCGTTTCCAACCAGTTTCTTTAGCCAATTTTTCGATGCTTTATCGTTTGCTGAAATTTACGTGGAAGCTTTATTCAACGCCAAACCTGCCGGTGTACAGTGAGTAATCAAATTACTGTACTTGGGAGATTCTTTTTAAGGATGCGCGACAGACTCGAAGTACAGAAATTTGAGGTAACATATGTAATAGACAAGATATTTATACTATTTAATGTTGTAATACTTTGACCAAGGTAGAGGTATAGTTTTTAAGTAAATTGGAAAGTTTTATAATCTTATTGTTTCTCTGTTTTAATATCTCGCTGTCATTGCTTGAAATTTCATTTGAAATACCTTTTTTATTACTATTAGATATTTTAAATAGTGACAAGATAAAAAGTTCATGTAAGTGACATACACTGGATAGATAAATTATATTATACAGAGTGTCTCGTAACTAGTGTTACTCCCCGAAAGGGGTGGTAGAGGACGTCATTCTGAACAAGATTCTCCTTTGCAAAAATGGGGTTTGAAGCTTCGTTTTTGAGTTATTAAGAAAAAACACTAATTAATCAGAGCCACCACCCCTTACAGGGAGTAACACTAGTTACGAGACACCCCGTATAATTTGTTTTACTATATGACTGTGTAAGTATTGTATTATGTACATAGTATTTTTACAATTGTATTATATAATTATATAATTATTAGTAACTAATTATATTATGTATATAATATATTATAACATTACAATAAAGGTATCTGTTCAATTCCATCGGTTAAAGTTATAAAATATGGAATTGTTTGTTTAAGTATAATAATTTAACCATCCACTGTATAATACTCACTTACGTTAAATTTAAGGGAGGAAGATAAATCATCATTTAATAAAACATAAAGTAACATACACATGTCAGGATTGGAATCATTACATATTTCAAAAAGAGCCTCGATGAATGTGCAAAATAAGTAAGTCACTTAAGGACTCGAAATTCATTAATACTAAAACGTTCCTATATTATTTTGCAACGAATCACATCTTTTAAAAATAAATAAATAATTAGTTCGTCGTACTTTGTTGTTAGAGCTAGAAACTCATAGTTTTTTTACAAAAATCATATTACACTACGGAACATTGTTTGAACCTTACGTTATTCGTGGGAAATAAGAAATATTTAAAAATTATTTATAAATGTTGAAGACATATCTAACATCCAATAAACAGAAGATACAGTCAATGTTTTCAACTAATGTTAATGTCAATGTTTTTATGTAAATTTATTATATATATTAATATATTAATTAATACATTTATTAATATTTTTATTATTAATATATGTATTAGTTTTTCATGTAAAATCTAAAGAAAGTTGTAAAATACAGGGTCTTCACGAAAATAGCAGATGTCACACAGTAACTCCAAATATCTATTCATTAAACTTGACAAATTCGTTAAATTGCATAAAAATCCTCTTGAACAATCTATATTAATAATCTTCGCCATTCCCTTAGAATATGGTTTGTTATCGGGGTAATGTTCACGTAAGTCCTTTCATTTAACAATAAAAAATATATTGAACACAATAACTGAAGTTATTGAATTCTGAAACTGAATCACGGGAACAGGCGTTTTCGATTTGAGAATTTGACGACGATGCTGGCTACGATTTTTCCTATCATCTGTCGACTTTCCCCATCGAATAAAATGCTTATCGAGCCAATCGGATTCGATCAGATTCCACCAGTTATGAAATCATATTTAGAAATGGCAAGCGTTTACGTCCAAAACGAATGATTTATTGGATATACCATGTCCCAAGAAATCTTATCACGTCACCTGCGAAACCGTGACTTCTTCGATTATTGTCCAGTAGAAATAGAAATAGTGAGAGAAAAAGAGAGAAAAGACATTTCTACTTTATGTCCGTTCTAAAATTTTAATTTTTGTTTTGTAATTTCAAGTTAATTCTTTTCCGATGTGAAACGCACTAGGAGTTTCTTATATAGAGTATTCCTTCGTTTCTAAATTACTTAAATTATTTTTATAGCACAAAGTAAACTATTAGGTACAAAATGTTATAATTTGTCACATTTCTTACAAACTTCTTTCACAAGTATTACAAGTGGTGATAGTTCTATTATTACTATAGTACTCTATTTGACACAATTTGTGTGAACGAAGTGAACTATTTGAAGTTCTTTGAACTCTTTATTATTCCATCCATCGTCTTAGATTTTCAGACCAAAATTTTATAACAAAACATAACGTTCATAACAAAATCTTCAATGCACATAGTACATTTTAAGATCTAAACGAACGACCATTTTTGGAATAAATTTATTGCATTAATATTACAAGTGGTCCCAAATTTTTCTGATAACTATCACCATCATATTAAACGATACGCAGTAAAAATTCTATTTAATCTAACTAGTTAATTCTATTTTGATAAACAGATTGTATGGCCCTTTTATACTTTGGCAAGTATTAGTCCTTTTGACTGATACCGATGTAATTACACATGATACAAAATTATTTTGATTTTGAGTAAGAAAAATAAAATTCATTTCTTTAGTTGCAGAAATTCATTTCTTTAACTGCAAAATTCATTAGATGATCGAGGAAAAAAATGTAACATGAAATAGGAATTTTGAAATAAAATTATAAAACCAGTCATTTCGATTGGTGTTAAAAATACTCGATACACGTCTCGTATCCTTTGTGCATCGAGCGTTCGGTTGTACCATTCTCATCGACTCGCTCGGGAATTAACTCGTTTCATGTCACTGTCGGCATCGTGCGACGTTGAAAAGTAAGCCTTCGACTACCTTGACAATTTCTCCGTGATTAAATTCAGACCATCAAGCATTATCCTGCTTAAAGCGGGGAACAAGCCTCTGCCCAAGGAACGGCGAAAATGGAAACAATATAAAGGCGACGGGGGTTTGTGTGGGCGTGTGCAACATAACGCTTCGAAAGGAGTAAAGGCGTTCGTCGTTCCTTCCACGATCTTGGTATAAACTCGTTAGTCGAGCCCGAAACTCTCGGGAATTAATCCCATTGTAGCACAAACGCCAGAGCTATGTTAATTCCAACGTTTTAACGCTGGTAGCATGCAGTACACGCGGGACTGCGTTAGTGCATGTGTGTGTGTGCGTGTGCGCGTGACACCACGCATTTTGTATGCTCCGTTAATTCGGCTTTCGAGGACTTAATTCAGTCTCGCATCGGCGCCCAAGAAATAGCATTTTAGCACCGTCAAAAGGATGAAAGGCCGATTGTAAATCGCAACGAAGTTTGTCGCTTTAACCGTCGCGGAAGATTAATGATGACCGTGTAGCGCGAAGGATGGCCGAATAATTTTCGGTGATTGGATTCCATTCAATAGAAATGGCACGATAACGCTGATGATCCATTAATACTGTGTGAAATAGCACCGTTGGCAATTGCGCGGAAAGTAGATTGTACGCGTAGTTGCTTTCCGTTGAAGAAAAATACTGGCTATTCCAAAAAATGTGATACAACCGGATGATGTTATTACGCGCAAAAATACATCGAAGACAACAATAACGTTTTTGCACACTCGGTTTTATTTTCTATTTTATTTTTCAAAATTTTGTAAAATATTTGTTAGAAAATTTACAGTAATGAAGATAACAATTGTACGATTCAGTACCTAGCGAATTTAATGAATTACTGAATGTAATTATTAATAGCGGTAAAATTATTAATATGTTATTATTAATTAGTATCTTTTACTGTGTTCTTCTTAATCTGTATATATCATACTTTTAATCGAATCTATTACGCTATGTATTAAAGTAACAACAATGAAACGAAAAATAATGATGGATAATAAATTTTAACATTATTTCAACTCATATTTATTTATATCAATGTACAATTATTGATATGTGGCACTTTAATTGTTAAATCAACGAAAGAGTTCTCAAAGTTATTATTTCACTTGAGAGAAATACATTTTTTACGGATATATTAAGAAATTTTCAAACTCAGTTCTTTTTTAAAAACGGATGAGAATTATTTTTAGTTATTTTTCATTTTCGCTATACTTTTGCGTACAATGTTATTACTTTTTCACCTGTACCACAATTTTTGAAACATCTTGTATATTTAACGAGCAATGCAGCGAACGATGGTACGAAATATAGGTTTGAAATTAGATTGATATAGAGCGAAATGGTTTTCGTGATAAAGAGGAGGATTACGCTAAAAAATAACCAATTTTATTACGTATATGATCTTAATAAATGAAAAAGACTAAATTATCAAATGTTCATATGAAACTGTACTAATTTCTTTTTCAAGTTAATCTCTATTCGTAAAATTCATCGTCGAAACAGCCAGTAAATCCATATTAAAAATTTGTATAGATGGTGAAGAAACCACTGTAGCAACAGTATTGATATGATTGTCAGTCGGTGCGAGTCAGATGCTTACCTAACAGCCATTTATAGAACAGTTATTTATAAAGCTGTTGCTGCATTTATCTACACTAACATATTCGTCGCTAATGTAGTAGTACTTTCCACATTTTATAATTTTTCCTGTTCATATTTTATTCGCTTTCGTAAAACTAAGAGCCAAAAACAAACTTTAACTTTTTGTTGAATGCTCTATAGTTCTAAATATAATATGCATTTTAAAAGAGCTCGTTTTGATTTTAGCAAACATCATTTTTCGCTTTTAATCGGACTTAATTTCAGTTTGTAAGAAGTAGATATTTTTTAATTTATTAAAAACAGTGGAACAGCTCGTGCTCCCACACTGGACAAGTGATTATGTAATTACACTTCGAATATAAAATTACTTCAAACTACATAACAGTCCAAATTGTATAACACTGTAAGATATTACAATTTATTCAAAGATGTCGCCGCATTGTGGTCATTAATGTCATTATATTGCTATAAATACAGAATAACAATAAATTCTTTATAATAATAACTAAACTTTGACAACTAAATTTTCAATAATAATTGACTTTGATTGTAATTTTGAACATCAAACATGCAGTGGAGGACAAAAATATTCGTACACTTGAAATATAGAAATAAAAAGAACAACATTTTCTATATTATTAAGTATATTTAATCATATATAGCTGTATATTAAACATTACACTTACAGCAACAAATGACCCAAAACCGAAGCCAATAACATCATGAAGTAACTTGAAATGACTTGAAATTCACGAGACTGTAAGAAATCGCCGGAACAAAAGTATTCGTACACTTAATTATTGCTACAATTATTTTAGCAGGAATTTTATAAATTAATATTTTGTATGATAACCCTTCCGGCGAATCACTTCACGTAATCTATCAGGCATTGACAACACCAAACTTTTAACGAAGTCAGGTTCTATATTACACCATTTTCTTTTAAATATTTCTTTCAAGTGTTCTTTCGACGATATATCATGTTTTCGCACTCTTTTTTCTAATTTCACTCATACAAGTTCGATAAAATTTAAGTCAGGCCATTGTGGAGGAGTTTCTAACCTGTGGGGAGTATGGTATAACAACTACTAACGCACTACATAGGATGTATGTTTCGGGTCACAGTCCTGCTGAAAATAAACTATTTTCCCAATGCCTAATTTATCTGCACTATTTTGTAAATTTTCTTTTAAAATATTTAAATATAAATGTTTATCCATTATTTTATCTATTACTACTAAATTGCCAACTCCAGAAGCAGCAATACATCCACATACCATCACACTTCCACCTCCGTGTTTCGTTGTCGATTGCATATTTTTGAAATCCAATTCAGTGTTAGCTTTCCGCCATACTTTTGACATAGATTTGACAAATTTTGACTCGTTGGAAAATACTACGTTTTTCCAGAAGTCGTCGCTAGCATTTATGTATTGTTCTGCACATTCTAATCTCTTTTTTTTTTGTTTACTTTGCTTATGAGTCGTTTCTTCCTCGCAATTCGACTGTTATATCTGGCCCGATGCAGCACTCTTCGTACTGTTTTAGGATGAACTTCCTTCAGTATATATTCTTTAAGGTGTGATGCAATTTCAGACGCACTGGTCAAACGCATAAACTACCTGAAACAATACTTAATATGTATAGATTTCTTTTACTGGCAATTGTTTTCCTCGATGGTATGGAAACTTCGTCGTCTTTAATTTTTATTAATGTACCTCATTAACGTTCTTTTAAGAATCCTTATCTTGTAATTTTTTAAATTACGAAGTGTAGGTGACACTCGTTTCATCGATTCTAGATCCATTTTATATACAAAATGAATTAATTTCGATTAAAATATAGGAAAAATACATTAATTTGAATTGTATTAACATTAGGTTACCATTAACTATGTTAACATTAAGTTAATTTTGGAAACTTCAATTATATATTCATTCTAATTTGGTTACCTATTCAATGTACTGAATAGTCGAGATATAAATAGTGAGAATACATAAATTACAAATTTTGGATACATAAATTTGTTCCGTTAATTTCAAGCAAATTTGCATGTCATTACAGCTAACGAGATTACTGCATGTTGTTATAAAATACATTAATGAATGTACTGAAAGCAAACGATACGTACTTCTGCAACAGTACAAAAGTAAAATTGAGGCTAATTACACGAATTCATGGAGAATCGAATGTAAAATCGAGGCCAATTGTATAAACTGGTACAGAAACAAATGTGAACATGTACTATATTTAGGAACTTGCAAGTGTACCAATAAAGAAAAATAACAGTAATTCAATTTAACTTAGGAAAAATATTTTTACTTAATTTTCAACAAAATGATTAATGTTACTTCGACTGATACATCACGACAAAAGTAAGAATAATAATAATTGCGTCAAATGTCACAGCTTTTTGATTATCATAGAGAAACTAAATTTGGATCAAATGATAAATCAATAAACATACTTTCGCATGGTATACTCATGGTTTCTACACCTTTAAATAACTGGTAAATCGGCTAAATGTAAAAGATGTTATTTTCGTCCCCGTTCGTGTCTTATTAAAAGTACATAAATTATTTATTACATATAATTATTTATATACAAATGGAACGAGGTTCCGAATTTTGAGGTTATGAAACTATTTAGGCAATAGATTTGACAAGTTTATGATTTCCACAAAATTAAAGAAATCGTATTTATAACACAATTGCGAAAGTTTTTCACAAAAACCTCTGCAATCTTTTTACTTGATCCTCAATCTTTTTACCTCAACTTGAATCTCTTTACCTTACTCCTACCAGACTTGTAGAATAAGTAGACAAAAACTCAAAAAATTGTTATTTTCAGAACAAAGTTAAAGAAACGTCTGATGACACAGTAATCATGGTGTATACTTACTTATTTAAAAATAATTCATTTTTAACAATCCTACCTGTTCTGCAATATGTTATGCAGTAGAAGAGATATGGTATAATCTGTACTTAATAACTGTTATCTTTATCAGTTTAATTTTGCCACTGGTGGTACACGAAAGTTAGGTGGGCAGATAATTTGTGCAATATACAACAATTTAAAAATATGTTACTTTTATCCCCAATCTCCCCATCATATTTAAAACTACATGATACAATAAAATGAATATAATTTTCTGGAAAACTATAATTATCATGTGAAACATTCCAATAATTTACGGGGTTTCACTGAAAGAAAGGAAATACCTGTTTATATTAAATTGTTCAATATTCTTTATCAAGTAATACCATGACACAATAAAAAAGCAAAATAATCGTAAAGATTAAAATACTAATAATTTCTTGAACCATTATTTTGTTTATCACGATGCAACTAATTTCTTCTTTAACTGACCCCGCAGACAATACTTAATTACTGGATAATAACTGTAACTCGCAATCTTAATAACACGGTGAAGTTCGTTCTACTACAAACAAAGTGTTTTTTACGCATAATTGCAGATGCAAACAATAGCTATCAAATGAAAGTTCCAAGCAAACTATGTCGGACCAATAGAACGAGTTCATGGTGTTCGGAATGCAAGGGAAGCCATCCATCATTTAGGTGTGTATAATTTGGGTTTACAGGAAGTTGGAACTGCACGCAGAAGAGTGATGCGGTCGCTGGTTAATCCGTGGTGCGAGTGAGACTTTATCAGCTAGGCATTCATTACTTAGTCGCAAGAGATTACAAGGAGAAACACTTCCCAAGAATGTTATCGTGTTTATGTCGCTTGTTTCGAACAGATATTAGGAAAAGAATTTTTCTATTCCGTGTCATTGCTACCTTCGGAAATCTGTAATGATTCCGTGAAAGAAAACTAGCAAATCTGCAATGTCTCATTAATTTTTGTAATATTTCCTAATAGTTAGTAGTGGCTCTACAAACCAAGTGCCTTCACCCGAATTCAAATATGTATTCAATATTTGGAGTACTTACTGTAAATATTGTATACAGGGTGTGACCTGTAACGCTACTCAGGATTTTTCACTCACTTGCAGCCACCTTACAAAAAAAAGTTTAGCACAATATTTGTAGAGTATGAAGTGCACAATAGATATTAGTGAAGCAAATTTCGAAAACAGTTTGTTTTCTTGGCAAAGTCAAGGTCACCTTGGGTTTTTTAAATAGGAACATACATTTTTTCTTATTCATAGCTTTAGAGGGCATCGAGACGAATTCAAAACACATATTACATGATATTTTTATTAACATATTTTTCGATTTACAGGAGTGGAAATGTGAAGTACTTAGCTTTTGACTTTGGTAGTGTAACCATTATTTGATTCCAAAGAGATTACTGAATGTAAACACACGACTAGAATGAAAGAAAAATAGACTTTATTTAATTACATGTTCAAATGTATTCCACCTTCCATCAAGCAATATTCCGCTCTTGTACTTCGCATTTCCACTTCTGTAAATCGAGTAATATATTAATAAAAATATCATGTAATATATGTTTTGAATTCGTCTCGATGTTCTCTAAAGCTATGAATAAAAAAAAATGTATGTTCCTATTTAAAAAACCCAAGGTGACCTTGACTTTGCCAAGAAAACAAACTGTTTTCGAAATTTGCTTTACTAATATCTATTGTGCACTTCACACCCTGCAAATATTATTCTAAACTTTTTTTTGTAAGGTGGCTGTAAGTGGGAGAAAAATCGTGAGTAGCATTACAGGTAACACTCTGCATGAAGAACAAGAATGAGATGTTGAGATTTTAATTCGGTCTAAACGATTAAACGTGATCATGTTGACTTAACGACGACTGACATTGATGATGTCGAAATATTGTTGTCAACGATGAGTTATAGAGCTCTTAACGTGGTTCCAATGAATTGCATGTGTCAAAAATTATTGAAAACGATATCAAAACATTGCTTTTTACCTACTGGACGACGATCGACATTTATGGCGACAGGTTTCTATCGTGAGATTGCCAAGATTTAGAATTTGAGAAATTTAGAAATTTAAATTTTACAAAGTTTTCAGGATTAACATAACGTTTCGTTTTCTATAGCGTAACTCTAAAAAACTCAAATCATTGTCGAAATGTAATTAATAGTCTAATAAGATAGTAAAGCAGTTACATAAATTATAACACAATAAGTTTAAAAATATTACCCACTTTGCCAGGACAAGACTTGTCATACAATAAAATTGCTACCGAAATGATGTTCGTTACAAAAACACATATTTCAGATTACTTCAACTGAAATAATAAACTAAATAATAAATAATTATTTAAAATAATAATAAGCTATAAACTAAGAATACAAAAGATTACAGTAATTAATTACTGAATTAGAAATCTAAAAGGATGAAAAGACAGTTAAATGTGAAACATTACAATGAGTTGCATCATAATTGACCGTGTATAATACATTTGGTGATTAAAATATCTAAATTTTGATAATTAAGATTTTTTCACTGTTTGAACATTACCAGAAAATACTTTACTGTACGAGCGTTTCATAATGCGGACACTTTTGTTTATAAAATCGCATCCTGTTTGCTTTTCAGGCGGAAACGTTCTACAGAAGATTAATTGCAGCACAGCGCAGTACAATATAGCATTACGTATAATATGTAATTTAGCATGAATGCTACAGTGTAAACGTTTGCACTGTATTATGATATGGAATATGAAAATCTATTGTTTGTAATACGGAAGTGCAATGTCTCTAAATCAACAATTGCACGTATTCAAATTAGAAGCGATATTGAAAATAATATATAATTAACGTTTCTACAATAACGTAACACAAGGAACTGGAAACATATTTAATAGTCTTTGCACTGCGAAACACAATATTAACATTATTTCTACCAAGAGGTGTCAAAAGACACCTTTCAAAATTTAACTTAAAATTATTCTCTACATTGAATTGTTTCTCCACAATTAATTTCTTGACTTTTCATACAATAGTTGTTAAATTAATTCAGCGATATCATTTTCTTCCAGCTCATCCTAGATCTAAAAATGTGTACATGGTATACTTATTTCTGCCATGAGGTGTCTTTTGACACCTTGAGGATTTCATGACAGTGCCTAACTTTAAACTATTTTACTTATAAATATCAACACCATTTTTCAGCATAATATCAATTAGAATCAGATTAGAGGATCCTGATTTCAGTTGTAACGGAAAATACAGAAGTTGCGGCATAACTTTAATATTCGCTTATTTCCCGCCATGTTGCATTTTAGTGTACACCACTATATTTATATTTTGTAGATTGATGAATTAAGTTGGAATTTACAATCTGATTAAATAATCTCTAATAAAAACACATCAATGTATGAATAAATATATTCCACAAATTATCTACATTTAACTGATAATTTGAAATACCAACAATACTAACAATGTATTTTATTCTACAACTGTTTTCTTTGAACAAAAGAAACAATAATCAAAAAAGTAATAATAAGTATTGTTCCTAGCTGTAGCAATATTTATTAAAAATAGACACATGTAGATATAAAAAATTTCAGTTAAATTATCTACAAAAATATTGTGCAATACTCTCACTACCCAAAAATGTAGCGCATGTGCAATACAATATTAAAAAAAGACACTTTTACACAAGTACCATTATAACTTTCCAAAATTAATTGAAAACTAAACAAGTCTTAAATTTTTGAAAATCAATCTTAAACAAATAATACAATACAGTCTTAAATAAATAAGGTTAAGCTTTCCAAAACCAATTTTAAACTAAAACAGTATCAAACATTTCAAAATCAATTTTAAATTTAAAAAATCTTAAAATTTTTTAAATCAATTTTAAACTGAAAAATCCTAAACATTTCAAACTCAATTAAGAACGAAAAAGGTCATAATCTTTTAAAATCTATTTTGAACCAAAAAATCTTAATCTTTCCAAAATCATAAATAAAAACTAAAGAAATCTATCCCTGAATGCAATATCTTCCTGTACATTTGACTGCTAATTATTTATTTAATAATAAACTCGATATTTTAAAAAGTTTTTTTTCAAGTGATTTCATTCAATTCAACAATTAACCTCTCCCTTTTGGCCGCTCATATTAAAAACCATATTTATTGTTCGCAAAACTACAAATCTTGTTTCCCTTTGTTACTGATGTATTCTGTTGGTTGCAATCCGAGCATTCAGAAAAACGAGTTACCTCGTTATGCTTCAATTTATTTATATAATTTTTCGCTTCCATATGCCGTACACTGCAACTTTTTCAGCAGAAACTCGGCACAAAATACAATTCGTGATTTGTAAACAGCGCAGTACATGTAAAAAGAACAATCGAATGAATTTGAAAGGTTCGTTTTTCCTATTTTCAAGGAAATGTTACTAATTGATTTTGCATTGTACTTTGTACTGCTGCAGTAATTACTCATTTTTCAATGTGTTTCGCGATAGTTAATGAGAGTTTCACGCAATTGCTAATGGAACAGTACTGGTCCTTTCTTATTAAATTCGTAAAAAGATTCAAAATAAACGTTATGAATAGGGGAATTGAAATAAATAACTGGTAAATGCGCGAATTCAAACGATTATTAAGGAACGAGAAATAAACTGAAATCAATAGGAAAAATTTGAAAGGCGAAACTGTGAGAGTTAAAGCACGAATGTAATAATGTAAACGAATGGGCAAGATATATCTTTCTACAAATAAACTAACAAGCATTTTATGTACTTTATTTTTTTCGTAATTAAAAATGTTGTATTTATATTCAGCTTTTAGTAATATGGCTGTTGCAATGCTGGCGTAATTATGCGAATGAAAATGTATGAACTTTTTCCTTCATGTTTTCGATACAAAGTTATTTTCATAAATATGAACATAGCTGTTGAGCTTCTTGAATGCGTTTCATCTTGATAGATGATGTTTTAAAGTTTATAAAAGTACTGTAAATATAGATCTGCTTAGGTATGAATCTGAATTGAGTTGCTTGTTTTATAAAGTGGTCTCAGTCCAGTTTTGGAAAGGAATTAATTAATGATAGTTTTAGATAGACGCATCTTATTTTGTGAAAAGAAGTTTAATTATAAAATATTATTCTAAGAATCTTTCCTCTCAACGTAGTATGAAATTTACAAGTTGGAGAACATGGGGACTTGCAAATTCATCATTTTTCAAAAATTGAGAATTTCAGAATTTAGAAGTTTGGAATTTGGAAAGTTACAAATTTAGATATCTGGAAATTGAATAATTTTGAAATTGGAAATTTGTTAATTTGAAATTCAGGAATTTCGGGATTCAAAGATTCTAAAAGATAGGAATATCCAAATTTTGGAATAAGAGGAATTTGAAAATTTAAGAAAATGTAAATTGGAAATTTTAAAATTTACGAGAACAGAAAATGGCTAATTTGAAAATTTGAAAAGTTGTAAATCTGTGGCTGGGAGATTATCAAATTTTGGAATTTGGGATTTACGAACTTCTAAATTCAGGAATTTTAGCGTTCGAAATTTTTGGTCTAAAAATTTATTAATTTAGGCATTGCTTAATTTAAGAAATTTAGAAGTTTAGAAATTTAGAAATTCAGTATTTTGAAAATGCAGAAATTCAGAAATTCAGAAATTCAGGAATTCAGGTATTCAGAAATTCAGGAATTCAGAAATTCAGAAATTCAGAAATTCAGGAATTCAGAAATTCAGAAATTCAGGAATTTAGGAATACAGAAATTCAGGAATTCAGAAATGTAGAAATGTAGAAATTCAGAGATTCAGAGATTCAGAGATTCAGAGATTCAGAGATTCAGAGATTCAGAGATTCAGAAATTCAAAAATTCAGAAATTCAGAAATTCAGAAATTCAGAAATTCAGAAATTCGGAAACTCAGAAACTCAGAAACTCAGAAATTCAGAAATTCAGGAATTCGGAAAATTAGAAATTCAGAAATTCAGAAATTCAGAAATTCAGAAATTCAGAAATTCAGAAATTCAGAAATTCAGGAATTTAGGAATTCAGGAATTTAGGAATTCAGGAATTCAGAAATTCAGAAATTCAGAAATTCAGTTACATGGAAATTCGGAAATTTCGAAATTTCGAAACTCGGAAATTTAGCAAAAAGTGAAAAATTCAGAAATTCTCAAATTCTTTATTTCCCGAATTTGACATTCCGAAATTGTCAAAATCCCAAATTCCTAAATACACATATTTCGAAGTTTTTTAGTTCCTAAATTCTCTAATTCCCAAATTACCAAACTCTAGAAATTTAGAAATACAGGAACTTGGAAATTTGGAACTTTGCAAGTTTGGGGAAATGTGTTGTAGACTTTTACAAATTTAAATAATAAGAAATTTCAGATAGAAAGATATAGAATTCATTAGCATTTTCAAGTACACATTTCATGTATATTTAATTCTAATTCTTAATCTACGAACACCGTACAGGTGTCTATTTTATAACACTTGTATAATTGTGCAAATTTATCAGACTACGTGAAAAATATATTTTTAGTTATTGTGAAATACACCAAGAAATCTGAAATTCGTCACTGTATCAATTTTCATTGGTTTATTAACGCTTGGTAGCGTTAAAGTCACATGGCGACGCGAACATTTTTGGGACAATGAATCCTAGGGACTTGAAATTGGTACTAATACATTCAAATAACATCGAGTTTATTACCGGATTTACAGCGAACTCCGTGTCGCTCAATCTCAACGCTGCCTGGTAATTGAGCTTTGCTTGCTGGTTATAATAGCGGGGAAAAAGTTGAATACCATACTTTTTATGACTCAACAGCAGACGAGTTTTATGCTTTATGAAAGCTGTCTGAACAGATTTTAAGTTAAGTAAGGAACGGTAATAAATCCTTCTTATTCCGCTCGACAAATTTGAATTCAGCATTCCCGCGAAATTTTGCGAACGCGATTCTTTATATACATACGTAGAACGGAATAAAGTTTTTAAAACATGTAGTACTTGGAAAGATGGCGAGAAAGCGATTCGTAGAGGAAAGAGATATTTAAAAGTTTTCGATGATTTCATCCTTTCTGCTTCCATAAAGTCGAAATCTGTCCACCGGCGTGGCGGATAAAATTTTCTTCCTGTCGTATACGACAGCTTACATGTACAAATCTATTCTTTAAATGTCACATAACCTTTTCATAAATTCATGTATTTTTGCGGAATACAAGAAAATCGCTAACTAAATTACTACTACTAACACTAGATTTAAGCATGGAAGGTTTGTTCAAAATAACTGTACAAATCTTGGATGAACTATCGAACGTAGTGAGACTCCTGGAATAACTCGATCTGCATTTGTTCGATTGTCCGTTTGTTTGTCCGTAGCACGCTACAGACCGCAATTATGGGTCTTTTGACTTGAAATTTTGAAGGTAACTCATGAGACACTCAAAATTTACTGCATAGATTTTGACGGCAATCTCACGACAGAAACCTATTGTCATCGACGTCGATCGTCGTCCAATAGATAAAAAACAGTTTTGGTACCGTTTTCAATAATTTTTGATACATAGAATCGACTGAAACCACGTTAAAAGCTCTATAACTCGTCGTTGACGACAATACTTCGTCGTCATTAACGTCTGTCATCGTCAAATCAACAATAATCGTGCTTGGTATCGTTTTCGATTGTTTCAGGCACGTTTAATCGTTCGGACTGACCTTAAAATGTCTAATCTCATTCTTGTTCTACCTATATGTTTACAATAGGTATTCTAAATTTTAATTTCACATTTGGATTCGTGTGAGACACCTGGTCTGTAGACCCACTAGTATTTTGAATATAAAACTATTGATTGTGAGACAACTATCGTATTACACATTCAACAAAGTAATTGTCGAGACGATTTTCTGGACAGGAACGTTTAGGAATATTTATGTATCAATTTTTGACAAACTTTAACCTTTGGATTCATATATCATATTTACTGGTACTTCCATGTCCTGAAATTGCGTTACTTTTTTGATATTTCGAAATCTTTCAGGTGATACATGACGACTATTGTTAATTCGATAGACATTAAATCATTATACAGTACAATAAATCGTATATGCAGGGTCGAGTGAAGTGTTACAAGATATTTTCTCCAAAACCACAGCATAGATGTATTTCGTTTTTTGGTGAAATAGAACAGAGATTTGATGTGTAGATTGTTTTAGAGCAAGTGCTCGAGCTTGAAGAAGATCATCATTGCTTATTTTAGACAAAATAACATGCTTTCTTTTAGATAAATCTAAAGATAAATTTTTGAGATAAATCATCATTTAGATTATTTTGGGAATTCTGCTTAAATAAATATAAAAACATAACGTTAAAGAGATCAACGGTTTATAAGATGTTTTGAATTCGACAGTAAGAACTTTTAAATATAAAATATAATTATTTCGAGTTATAATAAGAAAAATAGTCAATAATTTTCATTTATTCGTCATTCACGAATACGGTTAATTCATTTCAATAGCAAACACGTCAAATTTTTTTATCATCTTATTTATCTATTATTCCAAATAATTTTTGTATAACACTGATCATCTTGCAACTAATTCGATACTGTCACAATTACGTTTTTCGATGATGTTGCATTTATTGGCCTAGTTGCCTTACAGATTGGAAAGACAAATAAAGGGTCGTAAATTTTACAAGTACAACTGCACAGTATCGTGTGCAACTAATGTGATTGAAAAATCGATACGTTTACGGCCTGTGTAAAGGATCGTACATGCAACTATCTGATAGTTTGAAACGATTTCATCATTCCTGAAATTTCCGAAAGAATGAATCGAAACGGTTCGTTGATATGAATCGCGTCAATTGATCATTTCGCTTTTCCGGGAAACACTGGAATCTAATTTTTCCTCCGAAATTGGAATCCGCAAAGTACTTTCTGGTAGCAGCATTAATTCGATTTAATGCGAGATTTTCGATGAAATATACATTAGGGCATTATAATGTTCTCTGAATAAAATATCCAATTTTTGAAGATGGAAAACCAATTAATAAAAAAATGAATATTGAGTTCAAATAATTCCAATTGCACGATACCTTAATAAAAACTGAATAATATATTTATCGTTATTAATATTAATCAATATAAATAGAGTGACAACTGTAATTATTAGAGGTAAATTTATCAAAATATAATAAATTATCAGAATATGGGGAATTTCAATGTTGAAATAAATATACATACATGTATCATGTTGCAATTTTCAATCATATATTTTATTCTGCCCGGATATATTATAAAATATTTATAATCAAATTTACATTAAAATTACTGTTAATTAAAATTTGCATTTAATTAAATTATTTTTCATTATTTTAAGTTACTTGAAATTATTAAATCAAATGACTTATATGTATATAGAAAAATGAATAAACCTTTAGAAATATAATTTCAAAATTGGTGAACAATTGTTGTATAATTTCATTGAAAAATAAAATATAATTCCTTACTTAATCAAAAGTAATGAAACTGTTACGTTCCGAACAGAAATATTTTCAAAATTTCCTTTGTAGTTTTTACCGACCGGATGCGTATCGATAATGCACACTGCATTCTGGGAACACCCTAATCGTACGCAGTAATGGTTTTTAATGTTTATTAGATAGACTATCTTCTGGCAACTAAACTGAGATTGTTAATATAGCACATTCTGTAAGATAAAATCCCGGAAGATGAAATCCCGTGAGTGGGTGAGGAGAAAATCAAAGACACTCGAGACTCGCGTTTGATACTTTTGAAAATGCGTTTATTCGTTGGTTGTCGCCCTGCGTTCGGGAAAACTCTGGCCTGGCCCGCTTCCGCTGTCCCTACAGCGTCGTCCGAATTCCAACGTCAAAGGTGGGGGTGACGACAGACATTGTCCAGGGCCCTGCCGGCAATCCTACGCCGTTGGCCTCGCAGGAATATTTCCCGACGCCTTACATTCGGCCAACCTGACCCGCTTGCTCGTCCCTGAGCAAACAACCTAGTTGGATTTCTATAACACAAACAAAACACATTCGCTTGAAACATAAAACTTCCGAGTAATATGACCCCAAGCAAAAACTCTTGTAGCGACAATTAAAATAAAACAATTATTGGCAGACTCCTTTTCCGCCCAGTCGCATTATACTTATGCAACACAGAGACACATCCAGTTGTGGTCATCAGTAGTCAACAAGAGCGGCGGTCCCTCAGCTCCAACCCTTTCCGCTAACTGGGAACCTCGCTCGCCTCGCTGTCCAAGGTCAGCCCTCCTTTTGCTCCGCAACAGGGTGATCTCTCTTGCAGCGATGTCCATTGAAAACGTCCCAGCCTCTGTCCTCTGGGTGGTGTCCACGTATATTCCATTATGCTGTGACCTCCATCACAGACATAACATCCAATCGTTCATCATGTTGTGACCTCCATCCCAACACAATGACCGATTTTCCAGTCATGTTGCAGCCTCCACCACAACACGACTTCCAAATTCTCACCAGGTTGTGACCTCCATCACAACCACGGCGACTAGCCTTGTCATGTTGTGACCTCCATCACAAACACAACCAGCTCCATGTCATGTTGTGACCTCCATCACAAACACAACAGCCAATCTCTTATCACATTGCGACCTCCATCACAATGCAACAATCAGCCTCTTACTACGTTGCGACCTCCATCACAACGCAGCAAGTAATTCCTTGTTATGCTGTGGCCTCCACCACAGACACAACAACCAGTTCTCTGTTACGTTGTAACCTCCATCACAACGCAACAGCCAGTCTCTTACCACGTTGCGACCTCCATCACAACGCAGCAAGTAATTCCTTGTTATGCTGCGGCCTCCACCACAGACACAACATCCAGTTCCCTGTCACGTTGCAACCTCCATCACAACGCAACAGCCCACAGCGCAACGATACACCGTCTCAGCTGTGCCCATCGGAGCCTCTTTTCAGCAATCCGTATTCAGTATTACTCCAGGTTCAACTCCGTCGCAACAGGCCTCGGCCATTCCAAGCCACCTACCTGCTGCTATACCTTTCGAACCTGGTTCAACTTACTGAAACAGAAAACTCCGAAAATCCCATCTACTGGGTCCTTTTCAACATTAATAAATACACACGCTAGGGTTAACAAATGAAACTAACCATCCTAGGACTCCGTTATTCGACAACCGCTACCCAGGGTTTCATTCGATCGACAGCCACAACCGTTTTTGCCCGTCGACCCCCTTCTCTCAGGTCTTCGACCTCGTATCGATCATTATATAATACCGTAATGACCCGAAACGGACCCCTAAATCGCGCATGAAGTTTCCGACTATCTCCTGTCGGTTGATCAGTCGTAATCTCGACCAGCACAACATCCCCCTCTTGAAATTTCCTTGCCGCTCGTCGATGTCGATCATACCGTTCCTTCTGTTTCCGCTGATCTTCCGTAATATGCTCCGATATTTTCCCTCGAAGCACATTCAAATCCATGCGTTCCAGTCCATCCTGCACCTCTTGCAAAATCCATCCTTCCGCCGGATATCGTGCCTTACATCCCATTAACGCCTCCATTGGTGTCATTCCGATACCCTTATTATGTGTTGTATTAAGACAACACTGAATTTTCTTTACTTCCTGGTCCCATTGCTCAGGGCGTTTCCCCGCCATAGTAGCAGCCAACGAAGCAACTATTGTGCGATTGTACCTCTCGCACTGTCCATTTGCCCGAGGTGTAGCTACAGCATTCAACACATGTCGAATACCATATTCCTTGCAAAAGGTCTGGAAGGCTCGTGCAGTGAAAGCTGTCCCTCTGTCGCTAATTATACGATGAGGTACTCCAAAAAGATGTATCAGATCCAACAATACTTTCGCTGCCCGTTTTGCTTTCGTGTCCTTTACTGGTTCTATCACCGTAAATTTTGTAAATCCATCCACAATGACCAGTAAATAACGGCACCCCCGTCTGCTTTTCTCGAACGGCCCAACATGGTCAACATGCAGGGTGTGAAAAGGTACCGGCGTTTTCTCAATGGGATGTAACTGTCCCTGTTTTCGTCCTCCAGCCCGTTTGTAATACGCGCAATTCAAACACGCGTTCACATATTTTTTAACAAACGCATTCATTCCCGCGAACCAATAGTTCTCTCGAATACGCCGAAGCGTCTTTTCCAATCCCAAGTGGCCAGCGTCATCATGGCACAGTCTACAAATTTGGAAACGTGCTGCACGTGGTACCACCCATGGCGTTCGCCCATCCTCTAGGCGCCTGCAAAGTTTCCCTTTCTTCACCACGTAGTCCGTAAAATATTGCTTCGTCTCGCTTTTACGAATATTGTCCCTTAAAATTTCCCGTATCCGTCCAAGTTGTTCATCTTGCATCTGCGCCGCTGTAATCCAATCTGCCTCGGTAATATCCACAGGATATACATCAATTGTTTGTACCGGATTACGACTCAACGCATCGACATGCTGCATCGCTGAACCTGGCCGATACTCGATATCAAATTTGTAATCTTGCACTTCCAACCACCACCGACCAATCCTTGGAATCAAATCCTTTTTCGTAAACGTCGTGCGCAACGCATTACAATCAGTAATAACCGTAAAGTGTATCCCAAGCAGGTACACCCGGAAATACCGTAGCGCGAGCACAACAGCCATAGTTTCCAGTTCGTAGGAATGGTATTTTTGCTGGTCAACTGTCGTTTGTTTACTATAGTACGCCACTACCTGGCGCGTTCCGTCATCTGCATACTGAAACAATATTGCTCCTAGCCCTAACGAGCTTGCATCCGTATGTAATTCCGTTCGTTTTGCGCTGTCGAAAATAGCCAAAATCGGTTTCGTTGTTAAGACTTCCTTGATGGCCTGCACAGCCTTTTCCTGTTGTTTACCCCAGGTCCACGGTACATTCTTCTTCGTAAGTGCCGTCAATGGGACAACCAGACTTGCATACCCTTTAATAAACTTTCTAAAGTACCCAGCTAACCCAAGAAACTGGCGTACCTCTCTAACGGTTTTAGGGTTCGGCATCTTGAGGACAGCAGTGATTTTATAGTCCCCAGGTCGAACACCGTCAGCGCTAATTTCCCGTCCCAAATAATTTATTTTTGTCTGCAGAAAAGAACACTTACTGAGTTTAATTGTAAGATTCGCTTCTCGCAGACGATCCAAAACTAGACGGAGACGCTCTAGACCCTCTTCCACGGTCGTTGACGGAATAATTATATCATCGATATACGGAAAAGCAATTGAATTCCGTAGCGGCCCTAATACCGTGTTTATGAGCCGCTGGAAAACAGCCGGTGCGTTCGTCAACCCAAAAGGCATCCGTAAAAATTCATAATGCCCATCGGGGGTAACAAAAGCCGTCTTCGGTATAGCCTCTTCGCTCATAGCTACCTGGTAGTATCCCGAAGCCAAGTCGATCGCCGAAAAGAATCGATAACCTCCTAATCGATCTATCTGATCTTCAATCAACGGGAGAGGATACTGGTCTCTAATAGTGACCGCATTCAATCGCCGATAGTCCACGCAAAGACGATATTCACCCGTTTTCTTCTTTACAAGAGTAATGGGACTTGCGTACGGTGACGTAGACTCTTGAATTATCCCATTCTCTAGCAACTCTTCGACGATTTCCCGTGCCGCCACACGTTCGATTTCCGCCATTCGGTATGGTCGATAAACTACCGGTACATCCGTTGTACATTTTATATCCATTTTAACAATGCTCGTTTTTCCTAACGACCGCATTGACGTTGTCACCCGATCTCGATATTCCTCAATTACTTGTACGCAACGAATTCGGTCCGCTTCCGACATTTCACCGCAATCTAGCGCCTTTACGTCGATTACCGTTTCCGTCGCATACGCATCTAAAACGAATTGCGGTTCGATTCCAACACCCGACAATTCTTTGACAACGATTCGATCACGCATTTTAATCAAAATCACGTGATCCTGTTCAATAAAATCTTGCCCGACGATGACCTCATAAACCATTGCCCCTGTCTCGACAATGATAGCGGTAACGTCAGCAATCGCTTCCATGACCTGAACCGTCACTTCCGCTCTCAGGTGACTACACGATCCTAAACTCGCGTAACCCCGTAATTGTACCGAAGGTCCCTCAATCATCTTAACCCCTAACCGGGTTGCGGTCGCTTTTCGAATAAGAGTCCTAGAACTACCTGTGTCCAGCAGACAC
The DNA here is from genome assembly GCA_945859595.2 of Megachile willughbiella. NCBI lineage: Eukaryota > Metazoa > Arthropoda > Insecta > Hymenoptera > Megachilidae > Megachile > Megachile willughbiella. Next base: position 4,920,963 of record OX243798.1, read on the forward strand.
TGAACCCTTTTACCATTCACCCTAGCATGCATTAACCAATTGTTGATACTTGGACTCACCTGAACCGTATTAATTGCTACCTTCGGCCTGTAGCAATGCTTTTCCAGGTGTCCCTCTTTTTGGCACTTCGAGCACCTATGCCGCGCCTTCTGACATGCCCTCGACATGTGGCCCTCCGCACCGCAATTATAACAAATTGCCTTGCTGAACTGCTTTTGTTGATCACCCAGCAGCTTCTTTTTCTCCCACGTTCGAAGCCCCGACGGCCCTGCCACTGCAACTGGGGTTCGAGCCACGAACCTCGATGCCTTCGTCGCCGAACTGGCTTCTAACTTCGGCATCGCGCCCATCTCCCGCATAGCCGCATAGAGTTCATCAGCGCTTGAATACTTGTTCGACCGAACCGTCCTTTCGATCGTTTCGTCGCCGATACTCCCGATCACGGCATCCCTTAAAAATTCATCGGGAATATCTACCTTTAACGCTCGTAACTTCGCCAGCTTGTTAAAACAATAATCCCCCAACTTCTGTCCCGGCTGAGCCGTGTAATTGGCGGCCTCTCGAAATAGCCGGTTGAAAGGTAGCGATTTTCTAAATCGGGCAATTAATGCCGCCTTCAAAACTTCCCATGTGGGGTCCCGTCGCTGTTCTTCGTCAAAGAATTGCCGTGCATGGCCCCGTAATTGACGCGCAATATTACACATAATGTCGTCTTCGCGCCAACCTCCGCGCCTGGCAATTCGATCGACATCCCGGACCCAAATTTCTATGTCGGCCTTGTCGTCCGACGGGTCGAACTGGGGCACTAAATGTTCCTGCGCCGCCGGCCTATAACGCGCAGCACTCAACTCTTCCTGGAGTTTATGCACAGTCTGCAACAGCGCTTCCACTGTTGCACTCTCCGTCGTCGTTGACCTTCGCGATTCGCGTGGAGATCGCGACCGCATTCGCGACTCCCGCGAACGTTCGCGTCGTCCACTACGCGGAGATTTGTCACGCGTTCGCTTCTCCGACCGACGGCTACTTTTGCCCTTTGACTTTGCTCGCTCCTCCCTACGCGAGCGCCTTCTAGAACCTTCTCGTGAATCCCGCGAATCCCGCGAATCCCGCGAATCCCGAGAATCACGCGATGACTCACGCGAATCTCTCCGCGGATTTTCCACGGACACTCGCCCAGATTCACCTGAGCGTGCACGACCCGAATCGCGTGAAACGTCCCTCGAGCGTGCACGTCGCGAACCCCGCGAATCGTCCACCGAACGTTCGCGTCCCGAAACGCACGACGCATAACGCGAACGGCTCCTGTGCTCTCTTGATTCACTCATTTTCCTTTTTAGATGTCCACTCACGATACGGAAATACACCGCGCGTACGGCTGTTCACAGTCTCGCACTCTGTTCGCAACAATTTGTATTTTCCGTTATCCGTAACCACACACTTACACCAAAGCACGTGGTTATCCCACTTCTGATATGTAAGATAAAATCCCGGAAGATGAAATCCCGTGAGTGGGTGAGGAGAAAATCAAAGACACTCGAGACTCGCGTTTGATACTTTTGAAAATGCGTTTATTCGTTGGTTGTCGCCCTGCGTTCGGGAAAACTCTGGCCTGGCCCGCTTCCGCTGTCCCTACAGCGTCGTCCGAATTCCAACGTCAAAGGTGGGGGTGACGACAGACATTGTCCAGGGCCCTGCCGGCAATCCTACGCCGTTGGCCTCGCAGGAATATTTCCCGACGCCTTACAATTCCTTCCTTGGAATCAACGTGGTCCCACGGTCCAAATCTTAGATCAATTTACTTCTTCGAACCGCTCAATATAAACAAAGAGTGCGCTCGTGTGGTCCGATAACGCCAAGCGTTCTGGAATGTCTCTCGTGGATCCACGATGCGACAGTAAATTACAATAGAAATTGTTCATAGATCTGCATTGTACTGATATTGTAAATACTTATACGCCAGTCAGTCCTACAATAGTTAAGGTACCGAGCGCAATTAATCCACATAATTGTAAAGATTATTCAATAATTAATAAGACATCAATCCATGGCTCGAGAGTAAAGGAAGGAATTATATAGAAAGAGAGGAAGATAAGGACTGGACAAGGGAGGAACGCACATGCACCCACCACCACCTAATTAACGAATCACGGTCCCTTACGCATTGGCCTCGCAGCCTAATTCGTTAGGCGCATATCAACGCAATGTAAACAATTTCGGACTAGGCTCTCTGGTCTTCTCCGAGAGGTACAAGTTGCGACACTCTTCGACGTACAATCGCGAGGTGCGTGTCAGGGGTCCGTGAAGTGGATTAGAGACGAGTTTGTCATTAAATTTGTTAAAATTACAAGTTAGGGCAAAGACTCTATCTTCACGAATTTTTCAATTTCAATTTCAATTTATTTTATTTTGCTATTATATTTGTTTCATTTCCATTTCTAGTTCTATAGTTCATTTTGTTTAACTTCATAATAGTTCAGTTTTCTTAAAGGTTTTAACTGGTGAATTGGTTAACTGTGTGTGTGTGTCTTCCTTCAGGAATCGAGGCATTGCAGAATATTCGGGATATATACATATATACATATATACAAATATATATATATAATTTCAAAATTTAACCTAACACATTTATTTGGGTGAGTTATATTTTCCTTTACTCTTCCAGCTAGTTTGTATGAATATTTTCGGCAAGTAGTTTCCAGTAGTTAACAATTAACTGTGGGATTTCCCTAACTGGAAATTCTTAAATTTGTTGTTATTTGAAAATTGTTTATCCTTCCAACTCCGGAATTGCGTAACATTAATGTCAACATCGCCAATATTTTCTTTCGTTTAAAAATTAACCATTTGTGAATAGCAATATATTGTATACACTATCCTTGAAACATTTCTTTTATAAAAATTTAATCTTTTATATGTCCTGAGTTATTTGTTCATTACAACTTTTCCTTTATTGTTTCCTGACTATTCCATAAATTTGCGATCTAATGAAAGGGCCCGTATGGGACTAGCGTATCTCCGAATCCACACAACATAAAGACCCGGTTACAATTGATTTTGTTAGGGCAAATATTTTTCTGGCTTTATACGCGCGCACGCCGCACGTAACAAAACCATACAATACTAATTTATAAAACTGGATACATTGAAAAAGTAAAAGTGAATTTTATATAAACATACAATTTTAATTAGCTGCAATCTTGAAAGTTATACCTTTTACGCTATAGATTTCTTGAAACGGATATTCTATTCATAACTTCCTGTGTTTTTTTATAAATATTGCAATAAAATTGAAATTTCAACAATTAATAGAATATTAATGATTCGAAATGTCCCTTTCATGCCAAATCTGCCCTAACATAAAATAATAGGAAGGTTTAATTCTTCTAATGTTTCAACACAATTTTTACCACGATTTTGTGTACACATATTTCGACCAAAAGGTGTCTTTTCACACCTTTTCGTTCGAATGCAAATAATTGCCAAAACTGTTGGGATTTCAAATTATCACTTAAATGTAGATAATTTGCGGAATATATCTATTGATACATTGATGTGTTTTTATTAGAGATTATTTAATCAGATTGTAAATTCTAGCTTAATTCATCAATCTACAAAATATAAATATAGCGGTGTACACTAAAATGCGACATGGCGGGAAATAAGCGAATATCAAAGTTATGCCGCAACTCTTGTATTTTCCGTTACAACTGTTTAAAATTAGGCACTGTCATGAAATCCTTAAGGTGTCAAAAGACCCCTCATGGAGGAAATAAGTATACCATATGCGCATTTTTAGATCTAGGATGAGCTGGAAGAAAATGATATCGCTCATTTAATTTAACAACTATGATGCTTGAAATTCAATTGTAGGACAATTATTTAGGCACCAAATGCATAATTTTTTTATATCATTGTAAATCGTAGTAAAATAATTATTATTTATGGAGGTAATTCAAAAAATATAGTTATTGATGAAAATGCTGAGGCCCTTCATGACAACCAAATTTGGAATTCTTCCAACAAGATAATGGGTCGGTACACAATTCATGGATGACCATACAATATTTAGAAAATAAGTATGGCAATAAACTCATTGGCACACGTGCCTCAATATTTTTGCTAACCCACTCATCCGATCTAAATCCCCTTGTATGTATTTTTCTATGGATTATTTAAAAAATGAGCATTATTTAAATCCTATAAATTCTATAGAGAATTAAAAAGAACGGGTAATACAGCAACGAATAATGAAAGAACGAGATCACCTTTGTTGAGATTCTTCAATGCATGATATGTGTGTGCGTGTATGAATGGTACATGAAGTCTGCCGCATGTTTGTCTCGAGTCTGTTTCGTTCTGTTTCACTGTTCTGACAATGAGTTGTGCACCACGCGTTTTTATTGAAATATATAAACGGAATAAACAGATTAGCGAAGAGACTTTGAAGCATATTTATTGTATCCTGAAAGAAAGGAAGGAAATACCTATTATTTCATCACCCCATACTTTAACGACCATAACTCAGTTATGAAAACAATTACAAAGCGTTGTCTAAAATGTGTATAGTATAATAGAAAGCGTTTGAGCATACTCTTCAATAAAAATATTTTCTTAAAATACTTCGATAACTAATAAATTTTTTACGGTAGTATACCAATATCTTTTTACAGAATGATGAAAGGAATTCAATTTTGTATAAAAAATTATGCATTTCCATTACAGAAAACAATGTAATTGCTGAATGCATATATGTACATCTCACTTCTAAAATAAACATGGTTCATAAATATAATACTCCTTGAACTATTTGTCATCTTCATTTGATATTTTTCTATGTCGGCACTGGTAATGGAGTTTAGTTTAGTTTATTGGTTCTCCTCCGCAGAAGATGGCGCTTGAGCCTCATAGAAGCTCATTTTGCCTCTGGTATTAGAGTTATAACCTGATTCAGTTCCATGAATCACCCTATACGGAAAAAATAGACTGCACTTGAATACTGTGAAGATGTCATTAATAAATGTATTAAATATTATAGGGCCCAAATTCCAATATAGTGGTACTTCAGATTTAATATTAACCAGTTTTGGTAATATAAAATTGTATTTATATTATATTATGATTTATACAAAGTCTCTCACAACCCGTGTTACAAATGCAGAGAAAGATTTTACTTGAAAAAAATAAGTAGAAGGTATAGCATATTTTAAATTTAAGACAAAATATTTTCATATGAGAGCCATTGACAAAATTGAATTCGAAAATTTTTCATAACATTGGTAAGAAAACTTCTTCACAGTAAAAGAAATGACAATGTCAAGAACTCAGCGACTAATTCAGTTTAACTAATTTCATTATGTTAGATTAATGAAATAAATAACGACGCAGATTAATACATGTAATTATTTCTGCAGGATGTTATGTGCGTATTTATCATAGCTTAAATTGAATGTATCATGCTACCTACAGTAGCATACATATCAACAATATCAAGAGGAACTATAACCGGCAAAATATTCTAGTGGTAAAATACAGTAACTACAATAACTGCATTCACTAATTCGTAACATCCATCGAAGATCAAATTAACGAAGAACTAAAATTATCATCTTTCATGAGATAAATATTTTCACAAATCGACAAAATCGACAAAAACCACGCTTCATACGAAAATAATTTATTCTCCATTTTCAGTTCAATTTGTTACACAGAATCACTCCTTGACAGCTATATTCTTTTACGCGAATAAAAAACCAATAACTAAACCAAAAACATTGATCACCGGAAATACGTGAAAGAATTCGTTTCTAAAGAAGCAAGCGAGCGTAATATGTAAAAGTGTCGCAACCAGAAGCAAATAAAGTCTATCACGCAATTACGAAGCAACCAATTTTGTTGCAGGAAACGAGTTGAGTTTACAAGCCTGTTTCTCGCATCGATGAGGTCGATTCTGTGCATCTCATCGATGTCGGTCGAAGCGTATCCCCTGTAATGCTCGCAGCGTTGCCGGAAGGTGCAAACACCAGAGCGAGAAAAGTTTTCAGCCAGGATAAACGGAGGATTTCGCGATAGGATGAGCAGAGGGTGAACGGGAGGGGTGAGGATGAAACGAGCGTCGAAGAAGTAGTCGGAGATATAAGGGCATATGTTCCGACGTTGTTGTCGTGACGCTCTAAATCGGGGAAAGTTTTATCCAACTGGAGCAAACGTCGACGCGAGTGAAACATTTTCCGCGAATTGCGCGATATTCACAGCCAACGTCCTAGTATTCGCGACATTGAGACATAAATTTTCACGGTGAAGCGGAGATGCGTAAAATCGTCCATTTACGTCCATTTGTTTTAGTTGTGTTTAATGGAACGATACAGCTTTCTCTACTACAACGTTAGTGTAAATCGTTTACCTTGAAGTCAGACTTTATGCTTTCTTAAGTACTGGAAAAACAAGTATTATCGATGGATCAGTGAAACGACAGAACTTTTGAAATTTCCCATGGTCGCGACGATGTTGCAGCTGGTTGTCAAGAATGCCGCTAGAGGGACTACGAAGTTCTGACGTTTCAGAATTTCGAAAATTAACGAATCGTCGAATTTTCGTACTGAGAAATCTTTAATTTCCAAAATTTTTAATTACAAATACTATGTTCTTACAATTTCTAAATTTTCAAACGCACTAATTTCTAATTCTTCAAATTGCTAAATCATTATATTTTCAAAACTGGAGTCTTTAAATTCGCAAATTTAATCATTTCTAAACTTGTAAATTTCCGGGATATTAAATCTCCAATTTCTCAAGTAAAAAATTTATAAAAATGAGAATTCCTAATTTTCTACATTCCCAAATTCCCAAATTCCCAAATTTTGAGTTTGCAAACAACGGAAATGAAAAGTTTTTCAAATTTTTGAATTCACACGTTTTGAAATTTTCAAATCTCCAAGTTTTCAAACTTCCAAGTTCTCAAATTCCCACTTTTGCAAGTTCTCAACTTTTTAAACTTCAAAATCTTCAAATTCCTTAAATTCTCAATGTCCCAGATTTTCAAATTTCCAAATCTACAACGTAACATTTTAAAAGCCAAAATGATCAAGTTCCTGAATTTCCAGGGTTTTATATCTTCATATTCTTTACTTTCCAAATTTTGAAATTTTACAATGTTCAAATTCTAAAATGTCCAGATTTCCAAGTTCCAAATCTTCAAATTGACAAACATTCAAATTCTTATTTTTCTAAAAGTCAACATTTTTAAATTCTCCAATTATCAAATTTTTATATCTCCACCTTCTTCACTTTCCAAATTTTCAAATTTCACAAATCCCAAATTCCCAAATGTAGATTCTAAGTTTCACCAAATTTAATTGTTCTATTATTGCTATAGTTATTTTGCGACTGTAACAATAAAATTCGATTGCAGCAAAGTATTCTTTCTCTTTTTTTTTAAGAAAGTTTTGTGATAGTTGTAAATTGAAAAGAAAACAAAGAAAGATAAAAGGCTCTTATGTTACAATAACGTTTATCTGAACTTCTAAATTGAACTAAATTACGGTAAAACGGTTCTTACAGAAGTAAATTCACCGATTTATCTCTGGAAATCTCTGAACTTCACAAACTTAAGAAGATTCTGAAAAAGGAAATCTTATATGGGTATAAAGTTCCTTGTTCTCGATTTCGCCATAGTTATCAAGCGGATATTATTAACTTTATTGATCCAACAAAATTTTAGAACAAGGAATGATACGTCAGGAAAGAATATGTGGAAATAAAATAAAGTTTTTAGTAACGACAGATAGAATTAACAATTCTTAAGTGTTCTTCAAACTTTTACAACGCTCATTATCATAAAAAAAGAAAAAGCTATAATTTTTGTCGACACCTTATTTCTTATTCTTGAATTTTTTATACTCTTTGCATCATTAATTTAAATATGTTACTTTTATCAATTTTTCTTCAATTGCTATTATTGTTTTGCTAAGTCCACAAAAAGAATATTGTCATGTTTACATTTTGCTAATATCTACAGTAAATGAAAATACATAAAAATATGCTGTAAATAAATTTTTCCTCGTTGAATTCTATTTATACATGGATTATCTTATCGAATTTACTGGCGATTGTAAGAAAGTAATTTTATGTGCATTTATCAAAAATATGCGGGCTAAATTATACCATTCGATTTTGAATTAAATCAGTTAGGGACAAAAAATTGTTTAATAAAATTTAGACATGATAATATAGTTGCTATTAAATTATTTACAATCAGAAAAAATAGCTAGAAAGTTAATACAAAATGTACTTTTATAGGAATAATTCAAGTAAACAATTGACATTAATTTTTTTATGTAAAACTCCATTAAAATACACGTTTATGAGCTAACTGTCTAGTATTCAGTCATTTTTATCGATCTCTTATACTTTGTTCATTTTGATTGGTTTGTGGGGTTCATTCAATTCGCTTCACAAATTAATTAAGTTCACTGCTTGAATCTGATTGTTGTATGAATATTTTCTATATTCATTATAAGTATTTTATTACATATACTTGTTGCAAGAACGGGTAAATTAAATTCTTATACATTTTTTTAATGTTGGCAATTATTAACAATAAATGATTTCTTGTATTGTTTCTTCGAGGAAGATGGATTTTTTCTGTAACAAGAATCGGAAATTGACCAATATTTTCGTATACTAAATACTAAAATGCGGAGAAAAAATATTTTTTAAATTATAACATTATTATATCGTTAAATTATGACTATAACTATTGAATTCAACGAGGTTACAAAAAATAGACAAATATGAAATTTAATATTTATCACAAAATTAGTTAGTTATTCATTACTATATACTAGCAATATGACCTAATAATTTTTCTAAAGTCACAATAACAAGTATATATTAATACTAATAAATTTGTTTAGTTGTTTAATTATTCAAAAATCAAAACCACTTCAGTATGTTTCTATCGCACCTTACAACAAATAACAGAAATTACCATCTTCCCCAATTTATCCCAAAAAGTTTTGTTCCATCGACACTCGAGTTTCTGTCATAAGCTGTCGATTAATTTGCCACGTCTAGCTTTTTCCATTCTTTTATTTCAAATTCCAGTAGCATACCGGTGAAAGATCCACATGGACAAGTTCACTTTGTTCGAAATTCGAGATGAAAAAACCGGATCGGCTGGTGATTCGCTTTACGCGGCAATTTCATGCAAAAGCTACAAACTTGTTGTCTTCCCTTGAATTCACCCCGAAATTACGTGAGACCAGTCAGCCGAAGTATCGGAAGCGATTCGCGAAAAAACATCACGTCGATAACACCGGATCGCTGGCTGGCCGAAAACAAAGCAAACAGACAGCCAAGGGAAATAGAATAAAAGTTGTTTCGTTCATTACAACGTTTCTCGGGCGACAGCGGTCCCGCGTGTTCCCTCTAATTTGCCACCCCTTGACTCCATCCCCCAAAGCCCTTTGCAGGGGGTGCGCACAAACCCCCTGGTGCAAGTACGTCGCTGACTAAAGCGAACCAGGTCGTGGCACGCGTATTTGTGAAACGTGATTCGCTCTCGTTCGGGCGCGTCGAGTGGAATCAAAGAAGGGCGTATATATCGATGGTGGAGGAGTAAATCAACGACAGAGCGATTCAGAGGAAGGAGGTGAGAGCGTGCAGACGAACAGAAGGGATGAAATGCTGGAGTACGAATGCGAGCAAAGGTATTAACTCCGAAATTGAGTGGCTGCAACCTTCTCTACCGGACGAACACCGTTCGAAATGCTTCTGCTTCTCGTTCTGACTGTTAACTCTCATAGGACCATGCTTCGCATCGTATTACAAATTTGGCTTTTTCGATACTAAATTCGAGGAATCTGTTTTTTTCTGTAATTTGGTTAGTGTTCAAAAATTTGCTTGATTTTTTTATTTATTTATATTGGTATGAATCCTTTTGCGCGATATCGAGAATTAATAACTGTATGGCTATAAGGAGTCACGTGTTGACCCGTGAGAGAATGTAAGAGTGGAATGTTAATTCGTTGTATATGAAATGGCCAATATCAGGATGTAAAATATCTGAAACTATTTCATGATATAAAAGTACATGTCAGTATTTATCATACATCAGTTTAAAGGACAAAGTTTACTGAAAAATGATTATGTAAATTTTCATCATTGTTTGCTGAAAATGATTATGTAAATTTTCATCATGTGTCTTACAAGGGACATCACCCAATTGATACACGCCGATTTTAATGAAATTTTAATATGTTATAGAACTTGAAAAAATATTTGACACGTATTTTTTTTATCGGCAAACATCCACTTTGAGGTGTTGAAAATAGCCCTTAAAGTTGGGGTTGAAAAAGCTATTTTCACAAATATCTCGGGAACTAATAGAACTAGTAAGTACTCGAGAACTTTTATCTGCGATAACTTTTTAACGAATAAATCTAGGACATAAGTATATTAATACTTTCATGTAGAGCATAGAAAATTGTATCGATTGGTGCAGTCAAAATATAGGTTTCGATTTAAGGAATAAGTGCAGTTGCATTTTTCTGATGTACCGATGCACAGAAGTGCATAAAATTAATTGCACATTACGCACGGTCTGATACCATTTAATTTTTGCTGTAACATCTCCTTCTATTCCCAATTGTTTAGGAGGTACAGTCTGTTTCAGTTGCATGAGACATCCTGTATAACAGGTACTTAGAATTTTAAATATGGCGAATTATAGTATGAAAATGGGCAACGATTCAACGATTTAAATCTTCAAACTTGAAGTAGATAAGCATTCGACTATTCATCGAAAAACGTATGAAACATAATGGAAAACTTGAAAACTTTTCAGAAGTGCATTATTAAGTAAATCGAACGATTTACCAAAGTCAGATATAAGATTATTAATCACTTTCTAAAATATCTTGAATTAATAGTTTACAGTGACAGCGAAGATTTCGAAAAATATTTATTAATAAAATCCAATTAATTTTAATTGGATTGCGTTTATAGTTTTTCTTCAATTAAGTTCCTTCACTATGGCACAGTCTCTTAATATAAGACCCTTTTTATGCTATTTCCGATAATCCCACAAAAACTCCTTGAAGCAAAAGTTGTTTGATCTTTATTCGGCTATAAATGGCAACAAAAAAGTTATTCAATAAATTCTTTTTAACAGTTTTTTCAATAAAATGTTAAGATCACTTTCAGTTTTTTAATTTTACTGTACATTTTTGAGTTCACAGAATTATAGCTGTCGTCAAAACTAATACATAGACTTTTAAATGATCTTAAATTAAAAAATTTCGGTTTGTTAATCAAAAGTGTTAATACTGAAATTTGTTTTATTTTAATCAAATCGCAACGAAACAAATCGAACGATAATAATAATATCATTTTGTATGATTTATTAGGTTGTTGATGACATAAATGTGATATAAATGACATTTTGATGATATAAATGTACTTCAAATCAGTACTTACGAAACATCAATTTGAAGCTTGCGATTTGCTGAGAATAATAATGTACATTTTTCATAATTTTAATATATAATATATTTTTCATAATTTTCATAATTTTAGCAGGAATTGGTCGATTGTTAAAAAATTCTCTCATCGATTATTCTGTTCAATGCGCAGTAAGGTGGTTATTTAACGATTTACAGTTTCATATTAAATATATTAAGGAAAGGTTCGAATTCTCATTTTAAACAAACATCAAGCTTCAAATTGATGTAATACAAGTACTATTTTACGATACTTTTCTGTCATCAAATTGTTCGACATTTTAGATATTCTGAAATCGATAATTGTTTGCTATAAGTGATAGCCAGCCATTTTGTATTCGAAATATTACTAAAGCGTTTAGGTAACTATTTTTGTTAAACTTTAAGCTGTAAATTGATGTAAAATATGTAAAATTTTATGGTACTTTTGTATCACCAAAACCTGATTTTCGATTTTTCAAAATCGTTCAATTAGTATACCACAATTTAATACACTAAATTAATTCTAAATTAATTAGTTTTTATCAAACATATCAATAAACCGATTACGTTGTAATTTCCACTAAATTTATTTTCATTTGTACGTCAAAGTGAGATAACATACATGCTATTTTTAGATACTTTGTGCCATCAATTTGTGTGAGACTTTCTATTTCGAAATTGGACTTCGTTTTTTGTAATAGGTAATCAGTTACTGTAATTTAAGAATTCTATCGAACAGTTTATACAGTCTTTTTCATTATACTTTAGACTTCAAACTGATATGTCAGTAGTGCAATTTTAGTGCTTCTATGTCATCAAATTTATCTGATACTTTATTTCTGAAAACGGCCGTTCCGCATGCAGTAACCCAATAAAATGAAAACGTTGCATATAGCTCCCTTGTGTTGTTTGCTCATCACGCATGCGCATTAGTATAACAAACATGTCACCAGTGTCCTCATAATTTTACACTATTTATAGGCCCGAAATAACAACGAGATTCGTCTATTTATACGCCCAAATCTTCGATTTTGCTATGTTTGAAATACGTTGCCAACAACTGAATAACTTTTATCCATACGTATAATAGACAGTCTCATTTAATTTTTTTGATGTTCGCAAAGAGAGTGGTTTCAAACTACATAAATAATTACATACGACCAATATAATCAGGTACAACGTAGGCCTTCATTAGTTAAGAATAACTATATAAAATTAAAAATCCTGCAATTTCTTAATTCACAAAATCACAATGTTTCAAAGTTTTCACGATTCTAAGTGTTTGCATTCTCAAATTTAAAAATCTATAAATTCTAACATTTCTAAATTCCCAAAATTCTCAAATTCCAAAATTTCTGATTTCTCAAACTCGGTCAAAATTTCAAACATTTAAACTTAAAAATTTTCCAAGTTCTCAAATCCCTTTGTAATTTCTAATTCCGAAATTTCCAAATTCTCAAATATCTAAATCCTTGAACTGTTAAATTCCGAAATTCTCCAATTTTTCGATTTTTCAATTTTTCAATTTCTCAAATTTCTGAATTTTCTAATTTCTAAGTTTACAAATTTCCAAATTCTCAAATTTCGATATCTCTGAATTTTCGAATTCCCAATTTCTCCTCTACGTTCTTAAATTCTCAAATTTCCAAATCCCAAAATCTTCAAAACTTTGAATTTTCAAATTCCCATATTTCTATATACCCAGATTTCCAAATCCGTAAATCTTAAAATTCTATTATTCCCAAATTTCCGAAATTTTTCATATTCCTAAGCTCCCAAATTTGCAAATCCTCAAATATCGAAATTTTTTAATTCACCAATTTTCAAACGCTGAAATTACAGATTTCTAATTTTTTTAATTTCTAGGATTATGAATTTAAAATTCCCCTAACTAAACATCAGTGAGTGATACAATTCTTTTTCCTCAATTGCCATATTTGTCCTAGGGAAGCTGTATTTACTCTTCATTGTACGCCGTGAAGGTTGAATGGCAAGGGAAGTTGACGGCTTGCTCGCAAGAGTGCGCGACAGCTGTAATCAGTGTTAGAGACACCATCACGTCAATAGAATTAGATTCATTGATGAACTGTAAAATGTACGACATGTTGAATAAAATACAGTAGGGGAGAGTTGAAAAGAAACGACATATTAAAATTTGATGACCTATTCGGAGTGAAATAACTACAGGAAGTTAAATATTTTTGTTCCAATGTACAATGAGTAACAAAAGTAAGTAAACACCTGGAATTTGCAGCAAAGAAACATATGTTTTGCAGTAAATATGTAACTTCAAGAAACAAATTGTATATCTGCTGAAACTACGTAAAAGAATCTACATAACTATGTAAATGTTCATTAGAGCTGGATTTCTTCGTAAAAAATAATAAAGATTCACGGTATGCAACAAATACATATTCCAAAAGTAAATAAGCACGATCGACATTGCTCGATAACTTTTTAATACTTGTACTTTTGCAATATGTTTATAAATGACTCTTATAGATTCTTTCTTGCTAAATATGAATTCGTAAACTGTTTCTACACTGTATTTCACTAGTTGTTCATAGTACTTTGAATATTATTTGTAATATACCCCAATTTTCTTGAGAAACTGCACTATAATTCGTACTGAACAACGTCGCTCTAATTACGGTTATTTCAGTCACATAAATCGATTCGAAAGTTATGCTATCTCTGTTCATCTTAATACCGATATATTCAGAAACTCTATATTATCCTTAAAACATTCATTAGCCGACCTTCCTTACTTCTTAATTATGTTAAATTTCTGTGTTAATACGCGACATGTATGTTTTATAGGAGGTCACAATGTATTGTTTCTCTTCATTATTTTTTTTAATCTTTAATTTGTGTCTCATTTACAAGAAAAAGCAATACAAGAAGACCTGGTATACGACTATATCACCCTGTTTATACCTCGAAAAATGTATTAGTAACCATTTTTGTACATTTCTGGGAACTCTAAATCAACGTTTTATATGGGCAACAATTTAAATTTAATACTGTATAGTAAGGTAATTTTTTGATCCACTCCTTTTATTGTGTCTTTTATATAAATAAATTTGATAAATTTGTAAATATACTTAGATCATTTTAAGAAAGTATAACTGGAAAATTAGGGTGATTTTCTAATCACGTTTTACTTAAAATATGATTGGAAAATTAGGATGATTAGAAAAAAGCATGGTTGAAAAATCAATTGAAGTGTACGTTAACAACTCTATCATGTTTACTCCGAATAAATACTGCTTTCTGAAGATTATCTCTCATATTAATGATTCTGTAACCCTGTTCAAGAGATAACACCATTGGCAAACCTCCTTGTCACATTAGTTTCCAATCAATAAATCTCCCGAATACTTCGAAATACTCAAATTTTTACAACTCTGATTAAATCTTGAAACGCCATCATCGGCACTTTCGGATGTACGAAATAGAATATTCATAAAAATAAAGAGAAAATTATTTGACTATCTCCTAAATTGGATATCCTCGGTATATTTCTGGTAGCTGAAGCTGACCATTCATTACTTTCAATGCATTAATCCCTACCAATACCCTATCTCTAATGTCAGTGGCCAATACCTGTCTTTCACCCCCGTCAGCGCATTTTTGCCGGGGGTTTCTTTGGAAATGTGCAGTCAAGAAGACAGCAAAAGTAATTACATCGTCAATGAGTGAAGACGTGTGAAGGCGAGTGCAGTAAGAAATATGAAATTCGCCAAAAACGAAACCCTCCAATTTGTTGAGCTCTATAGGGAGCATGAATGTTTATGGAACAGCGCGTCTCCATAATATAGACACAACAAAATACGTGCGGAAGCATTAGAGAAATTAGTTGCAGATATCGGAAAGGCGAAATTAACAATCACCAAAGCGAAGGCGACAATTAAAAGTTTTCGCATAACGTATCATCAAGAAGTTAGAAAAATCAATGACTCGATGAGATCGGGAGCTGCTACCCAGGACGTGTACAAACCAAAACTCCCCTGGTTTAGTGCGATGAATGCGTTCATGAAAATTACTCGTGTACATAGATCATCCTACCTTACATTGGTAAGTTATTTTGCTCATCTCTCAATACAAAAGTTCGCATTAATACCATTAACAATGTTCATATTTCTAACAATATCAATGCACCAATTTTCATTCAGGATCCCCCACAAATGTTGTCGAAGCACCAACTACAAAATGACGACAACAAATATGAGACGATGGAGAGTTCTTCAGGTACACGCCCAACTCCCAAAATAACTCCTCGACGTGCGAGAAGTCGTTCCGACGCAGATTCTGCCGAAAAAAGAAGGCGGTTAGACCAGTTGACTGAAACTGTTTCTCAGCTCCAGCAACTTGATCAGCTTCTACAAGATTCACCACAATCGACCCAGAAGGAGGACGAGTGGGATGCGTATGGACGTTTCACAGCATTGCGTTTGCGATCACTGCCCTTCGACTTGGCGACGCAGTGCCAATCGGAAGTGAACGCAGTCTTGAACAAATATCGTGCGATCGCGAATATATATAATTCTTAGCCCCTTCCTTCCCCACACTGAACAATATCAACAAATACCGCCAGAGACATACTACCCCAACACACAAGAGACGTACACAAACAATATTCATTAGTTTATAACGGATATAGTAATAGTTGTATAATGTATATAACAGCAGTATAATGTATATGTATAATAATGCGTGCAATGTTTTTTAGTTTTTAAGTACTGTATATTTATATTGTATGTAGACAATTTTATCCCACTTCTGAATTTGTAAATTCATTTTATACGTTTAATCGGGATCCGCGAATGTCCCGGGCAGGGGCCCCCAGGTTTACCCTGCTAACTTAAACTACTTATCTACTAAACGCTCAAAGGCCGATACTCAATGATTACGTTTTGCGGAATCTGGCCGTGAATTGCACGATCGGTGGTCGACAACCCACGATACGAAAATCCCCGTTTCGTGATCTTTACACACGATAATAAAAGGGGGGCTTACCGAGATGTCGTCCTTATTCGTCCGACACGGTAGCTCGGGGGCTCGATACGTTCTGAATTACTATACGTCACTCGGCAATTGTCAAAAACGGAATAACTAAGCGCGAGCCCTTGTGTCGGTACGAGGACAACCCGTGATCGCCCTCACCCTTCGTCGGAGTCTCCTTCTTCCTGCGACGTCTTCTTCGCGGGTCACCTCCTATCCTGCGGCCTCTTCTTGATATATCGTAGGGTTGTATCGGGGTAGGGGCAGGATAGCGGCACGTTCTCTCGTCGTACGTCATTCCCTCGCTGGTGTTGACGTCACTCCATGGCGGTAAATACAAAATAACAAGGCGGCAGATTACATTCTTACGGAATTACGCGTGATTTGTTCTCTCTCTAGACGGCTTTTGCCGGTGCCCTTTGACCCATTCTGGCTCTAGAGGAGGTTCCTTGTGACGGGTATAAAATACCACGTCACAGTATATACATGGTCTGTCCAGAAAGTAATGCAATTAGGTACGTAAAAAAAAATGTATTTATGTTATTGATATAAATCTTTAAAATTCTTCAAAGTACTTCCCTTGGGCTTCAACACACTTTTGCCAGCGACTTTTCCATGCACGGTACGAATCCTGGAAGGCGTTAATGGGAACCTCGTTTAATGCCTTCGTCACAGCGGTTTGAATCGCTTCTATGGTTCCAAAATGGAATGCTTTGAGGGCAGACTTGATCTTCGGGAACAGGAAAAAATCTGCTGGAGCCATGTCAGGACTGTAAGGGAACTGTGGTAACGTTGTGGTGCAGCTGCCACGTAGTGGCGATCTCTTTTGGAGTACAATGTTGTGCACAGTTGTTTTCGATATGTTGAGAGTCTCTGCGATCATTTCAACACTCAGTCGTCGATCACTCTTAAGAAGTTCATGAACACGGGAAACATTTTCGTCAATAGTGGTGCTTGTCGGCCGTCCAGAGCAGAAGTCATCTTCCACGTTTTCCCGACCGTTTTTGAGTAAATTTAACCATCTGGAAACTTGAGAATAGGAAAGAGCAGAGTCCCCGTTTGCCGCCTTAATCATTTGGTTGGTTTCGGCGAGGCTTTTATTCAGCTTAGCGCAGAATTTAATCGCATAACGTTGTTCGATATTTTTCTCCATTACGCGTCGTGACACGGGCACAAATAATAGGTTTACGTTTACTACGATTCTGACGATTTCGGAGCGCGGATCAGGTTCAGGTTGCAAAGATATGAAGATAAGAGTCCCGTCCACATATTCCAACAAGTCCGAACATGTTCGGACCAGGAAAAATGGCGGAAATGAATAAATTGCATTACTTTCTGAACAGACCATGTATAGTAAGAGAATGTAGCTATGTATGTGTGTGTTATTATTATGAATAAATAAGAAATGACAAAATGTTTCATTGTATGACATTTATTTGCGATTCGCGACGACCGATAAGACCATTCCAGAATCCTTTTTACATATCTTTTACCATTTTCTTCACGCTTTTCATAAATATTACTGACGCCATTATTTGCTCAATTTCTCCATCTTTCATCACTTATAATATTATAAGTAGAATAGTCTCACCAGCAAAGGAATAAATTATCAAAACGAGTAGACAAGTTACTGAAATAAGTACTTACAAGTAGTATTAACTTTTTACTGCCCTGATGCTTCCGATTAGAGTCACTAATTTTCCTGATATAAAAGTGGGGATTCATTTCCCATAATACCATTGGTAAAGCACGGGGACAAAACATTGCGATTGCTAGTTCCGAATGAGTGACGAAGGGAGTAGTCGGACCATAATATTAAACGTATTTTGAAAATATAAAAATTGTTCTATTCTGTGCGAAGTTCAGCCATCCTTATATCTCTCACTTTCTCTCGCACACAAAAAGACGTGCCGAGAAGGAAGCGTAAGCCCTACCTAGACATCCCGCTAACTTCCGTTTGCGAACACATACAAAATAAAAGGAAAAATGGAAAAACAAGTCGAGTTAAGCCCAAGAAAAGAAAAAGAATTTATCTCGCTTAGCTCAGTACGCTACACGTGTTCACCCCACGCTATTCGTTTGCTTCCCCTATGCTGTCGTGATTCTTCCCCCTTCTAGGGAGTTCAGCTTTGAAAATGAGCCACCGAGACTTCGTCGTCGTCAGCTGGAACCTGGGGCCCTTTCATGGTGGCTTGAGGCAGTGGTGATGAGTGACTGCTTCTCAAACCCTGCATCCTCAGAGATCGGCTACCGGTCACTCCCGTGGAAGTTGATGGCGGCGACAACCGGTCAGCCGAGCGGTCTATGTTTCAGGTGGATCCATGATGACCAGGACACGCGCGCAAAACGAGCGGTCGCGTTTGCAGAGTACTTTGAGTACGCAAAAAAAAAAGAGAAAAAAACCGGGGAGCGCAAAAACGCTGTTATATGCAAGACACCGGGATCCGAAGGCACTGATTCGCCAGGGCGAAGCATCGAGGGTCATTTTGGATGTTACGCGTGGTGAACTGCAAAACGGCCTCGTCACAGGGACTTATCCCGTAAAAAAATAAAACAATAATTTAACTTTTATTATGTTATATTTTCGTATTGATACGTAACATGTAAATTTTATATATTATATTTTGTATTATGTTACTTCTTTTCTTCATCGCTATTATGATTTAAACTTTATTTTATGTATGATTTGCTCTATTTGTATAGCTGTAAGATGTGTTCAACCTTTTTTTCTACATTTTTTTTCATATAAGAGAACTTACCCCATAAACATATAAATAAGTAAATTTACAAATGGTGACCACTTCATTAGCTTTTTATTTTTGGAGAAAAAGGTAGTTACATGGATTGAAATTGAGAAAATAGAGGAGCTGTGGTACCAGACGGATATGCTCTCTAGTCGGATATTTGTTTGCTGAATGTGATAGAACATTTCGCTGTGGTGGAGAATAGAAATGCCCTTTTTAACTCGCTTCTTCCTTCAATCAAATGCAATTTATCACTGATCGATCTCGCGATTGAACGGCGATGAGATGTGATGAAAGCCCTAGTTATTATAACACCCGCATTAGTTTGTGTAATAATTGGCTGCCGAAAATCGAGATTTTCTTTCACTGATTTTTCTATGTAAAAATGCCTTCTACTGACAACGAATTCGTGGCCGGTATAAAATTTCCTCTTTTTATTTGTTTCTGTCAAACTTTATCATTTATACTAGGAATACGACACTCAATAATTACCGAGTCAAAATTAGTAACGATGAAATAAATGGACGAAAATTATTGCACAGTGTTATAGCATGAAATTATAACTATTATTATTAAACAATAGTCTATCTTATGCAGTGTTGCCAATTTTCGTTTTGAAATCAGTCTTCTTATTTTCTTCTAAAATATTTTCTTTGTTCACATAATTTCAAATTGCAATTAATGAAAACTAACAGGAATAGAAATTATTGTAGAACTACTATTGAAGTTATAGCTACTTTGTGACTTCCAGTATTAATATGGAAGAATGTATCGTTTCTTTAGCGATATTCAATATTCTGATTACATTTTTTGTAATTTTTATTTGCAAATCTGCGGTACTTTCTGTAAAAAAAAAATATAGTTAAAATCTTTTAATGTCATTATAAAAATTAAAATTTAACTGCTGCTGTCGAACAAATGATACTTTATGAATTTATTTAAGAAATATATTGTTGAAGCCCATTTATTATTATTAATTCACAAACATTAGATCCGTACGACAGACCGTAAAAGGACGAATAAAAGAAATAATTGACGGTCGCAAATAGGACAAAACGTGTTAGAAAAACCGCGTACATCGACGCTATCGTCTTTTACCTTGAGCGGAATACATCCGAAGATTGTAAAAGAATAAGTCAATTTATAACAAAGAAGACTGTGTCACCCGATCCCAATTAATATACTCTGTTTGGCTGACAATGAGAAGTATCGTAAATTTTTCTGCCTCACCAGACCGACGTTAAAAAAAACGTCGGAAAATAACATATATTTTTCCGATCCTTTGTGGTGTTTCATTTCTTACAACTACAGTTTGCAATAAAAAAAAATCTGTGAAAATTCTGTAACATACGTTACTGGAATTCCAATATTTCAGAATTTTCTCCGAATTTTTGCACGATATTAAATTCGGGGAATTGGAAGAAAGATGGAAGTTTTATTGTTCCCTGTTACTATTTCCCGGTTAAAACGTGAAGAGAGGTGTTTTTTTGAATATGCTATCAAATGACGTACTGCAAGCTTCATTCGGCTGGAAGCCACATTAGACCACGGCATTCAGCAATACCCCGTAGATATTCTTTACAGCATTGCAATAAAATTTTAACTAACGAGGGACTCTACCCAAGTGTTGCACTCGCTCATTCATGAAACTTTGCTACTTTATAAAGGGCATCCAACTAAACATTCGTACACTCCATTTTAGGGATTACCTTATAAAGAACGTCCAACTGAAGATTCGTGTACCCCATTTTAGGGACATATGGTTAATTGTTTAAAAGATATTAACAATTAAAAGCAGTCGTTCTTCAAATTTTGAGATATACTATTGTTGTGTTGTACTCTTCTCATTCTTTCTCGCAAGCACCGTAGTTTCCACCTAATATTCGTGGATATCGGTTATGGATAGGTTAGTTTACTCTGTACGAGTTAAATGAGAGTATAATAAAACTCTGAAGAGTTTCTGACTATTTACGTTTTTGTATAGTCCAGGTAAATAATTTTAAGGTTACGGAGTGGTAGTTGTAGCTAATTCGTAGTTAGTTGTCGAATTAGAGCGAGGGAATTAACCTTCCGGCGCCTCAGGTAAATATTAATCATGTTCGGATCATAAACATGGTGTCCTAAAACAGTCTCGGTATTTTCCCATTACAAGACGCTACACAAACAGTTTTAGGTATTTCCCGTCATAAGACAATGTACATATACAATATACTACATGCTACAAATATACTCAGTCATATAAAGTATTAGTTGCATGATTAAACGATTAAATATAAATCAAAAAGTCTATAATTCAAATCCCAGAGATGGTTACGTATCTCTTTTTCATTTAAATATTTTATTATATAAAGGTACCATTATTATAATTTAAAAAAAATTACAACTGCTGTTAATTAACTACTGATAATTTATTAATTATGTTGCATGTATCACAATCGTTGTAGATATTAATGTCGTATATTATAACACATTTGTTATGCGCACGTTAGATATCATATATTGGTCTTATTGATTTTTAATAACTTCGTATTCAATTATATGTAATCGCATTAATATTTCATTTACTATAATATTCAAATTATCTATATTATACAGGGTGTTCGGCTACTGGTGAACATAATTTCAAAGGGTGGTAGTTGGTGTGATACTCAACAACTTTTTTCTGTATCAAAATTGTTGCATTAACGTCTTTATAACTTTTTTTACTTTTGTTAATTAACTTTTATTAACTCGCCCTCTAGTCGTTCGTCATTCGTTATTCGTTGCTCGTCACTCGTTATTCGTCGCGGTTCGCGGATCCTCTTGTATCTATACACATGCATTCTCTCTCTCTCTCTCTCTCATCCACACTCACCTCATTCGCTCGGCCATACGCTCACTCGGTCGCGCTAAATTTGAACGGTCCTACAAAATGTTGACTGAAGCTTAGTTTTTGAATTATTAACGAAAAACACTAACCAATCAGTGCGCGAAAATAATGCATGCTTAGACACGAGAGTGACAGCTTCAAGCCTGACGGCTGAGCGTGATCGTGAACAAGCACGTTTGCACTGCGATCGTGCAATTGCTAACAGAAAGCCACTACGTCAAAGTTAAATCAAATAACGAATAAAACAATTGAGAATAAGAACGGGTTATGCATTATTTACAGATAGGGGACAAACGGACTACTTGTTATTCACTTAAACTGAGTGAATCGAATTTATTCAATACTTGCATTCGTTATTCGAAAGGAATAAGGAATGAAATAGCGAAAATTGTTGTTGTTGCTCATTACGATGATAAATAACAAATTCGCATAATATACCTTATGTACATTAATACGATTATATTGCATCGTCAAAATGCGTCCAACATGGAGAAATTTTGTGTTTCAAATTATTGTTTGGACATGATTGAAGAGGAGAGTGAGTAAAAAATAAAGTAGACAAAATTGAGCCTGAAAAATAATAATGGTTTATTGACTCGAATGATACGACTTGAAAAACGCCTTACAACATAAAAAACCCCTTAATATGTATGCTTATTCGTGGTTGAACGGTGAAAGTGTCAGCGGTCATAATATGTATTTAGTATGTGTGCTATTTGATTGACTGTTTGATCGATTGTCTTGATTGATTGTTGTGAAATCTGAACACTGAAGTGTGATCTCTATTGACTCTAATGAATAGAGTCAATCTATTCGAGGAATGCAGTGTCTCACTCGAATAGTGTTGTGCATATCGTGCGAGGCGATGTACGATACTTTTCGACTCCCGATTTGACCCGCACTAGATTAAACAATTGACTGACTATTCGATGTACAATAAAGATCGCCCACATGTATAGTGGCTAAGAAAATTCTGTCCTTTGCTTGTTAAACACCGCGAGGAAAAGAATATATGTATATATACATTCGTTAAACGATTTATGGCAAGCACGTCTTTATGTTGTGACCGATCCGTAAAAGGTCCTTCGCTGACCCGTATTTCGAGGTTATAGGGCTATTCATGGTAGTCCATGCGTCGAACCACTTCAACCCGTAATAAATTTCTTTAGTCGTGACAGAAGTCTACGTTCGCGTTCAAACATATATATAATTGAATTTGAAAGATCGTTAAAGGTTATAAAGGAAATGCATAGAGTGAGTGCTCATAATTGTGCGACGTTATAATGTACGATATTCATGTACACAATGAATTCCAAGGATAATATGAATGTTATGACTGCAGCATATTTAAGAAATTACTAATAGTAGCAGCACTTATGGCCTAATTTTTTGCAAATTTAATTATGATACTCTAAACCCCTTGCCATACTTTGACGAGTCTGTCCCGTGATGCATTTGTACTTCAACATTCAAATTGTTAATACGCTATAATTTGGAATTCAAATCCAATTACAATTTACATACTCAAGATTGTACAATATCAAATTGACATAATATTACAACTTTCTTTGTCTGTTTTAATATTGTAACTGTGATTAGCTAGTTCTGACTGACGCACCTTACAAATAAATCATAACGCAAGGAGTTAATATAATCAAATATTTAAATGAAAAAAAAAAAATACGTAACTGATATTCGAGACATAGACCTTTCGATCTACACTTAAGCGCAACTGTTATTTTGTATATCGTACTTCAAAATTTAAAAACAAACTATTTTTAATTGTTAACATCTTATGAATAATTAGTTATTTGTCCTCGAAATGTAATATACAAATGATCTCTATAAAGTGGCAAAGTTTCATAAATGAGTGAGTACAGCACTTGAGGAGTTCCCCTCATAATTGTTGACTAATCGATTCGTGTAATGAAAAAGACAAGAATCTGTAAAGTTAATCGATCATCGATTTTATTTCCTAGTATCGCAAAATTGGTTACGTAGATTTGCGATATCGTTCGTTCTAGCATGGCACCGAATCCACGGGATAAGGATTTCTGTGTATAACTGAGTATTCACACGCGATTTACCGATCCTACTATTACGTTCTTGCGACTACCTTATTGGATTTCGCAGCGATTACATGTTACTTGATTGATTTTACACCGATTAAACCGCTTGCCAGGTTATCGTCACTCTACATATATTAGACAGCGAGTATGTACTATTTCTTGGGGATTACGTGATCGGCATCTAGGTTAACGTGCCACAATGTGCCAGGCATATTTTTGCTTGCCTTTAATTAACTGCTCCGATTTGTCACTTTTCATCTCGAGTTTTCGGTTATGAACAAAAATAATTCTTCAGTTGATCAGCGAAAAGATTTGTCTATACAAAATTGTATGAATTAATCGAGTGCAATAACGATAGCAGAATGTTAAACGTTAATTAAGAGGGACGAAATGAAATCTCTATTTGAAATCATAATTAAACAAACATTTTGGTTTTGCATATTTGGGTACAACGTAGGCTTCTTTTGAATAGGGACACATATGTAAATCTGACAAATATTTAAATCCTACATTTTTCATTTTTAAGTTTGCACATTATCAAATTTTCAAATTAACTGATTCCTAAATTATACGAATTTTCAAATCCTTCGGTTCTTAAATTATACCAGTTTCAAATATTCAATGATTCAAAATATTCAAATATTCATTTCAAAATTTTTAAATATCTTAATTTCTAAATTATATAAATTTCAAAAACTCCTAATTTCTAATTTATAGAAATTACTAAATCTTCAGAATCCTAAATTCTTCAAATTCAAAATTTTTCATTCTCAAAATTCCTAAGTTTCTAATTTAATAAACTTCTGTGTTTCCACATTTTCTTGTATCCACGTGTCATATTTTGCGGGATTAAGGTGACACATTTTGTATAGTGATATTTCGATTTAATTAATGATGTTTATCGATAATTATAGTCTATGTGACTATTAATTTCCGATAAAATTATTAAGGCAAAATGAAAATGAATTACATAACGAATTTTGCAATAATGAAACATTTTGTATTAATTGCAAATAATACTATTCATATCATCCCATAATATCATATAATCATAAAATCAATAATACCATAATATCATATAATCATAAAATCAATAATACCATAATATCATATATAAATATATGATATTTAATGAAAATGAAACACCTTGTACAATAGTATTTCGATTTAATGAATGATTTTTATCAATTTATCTCAATTTAACTTTTGATTTTCGATGAAATTATTAAGCCAAAATCAAAGTGAGTTGTGCAATGACTTTCCTACTAACAAAACTTTCTGCATTAATTACAAGTAATAATGTTGAGATATTTAATAAAACTGTGTGGTTGATAAATAAGTCTACCATAATGACAAACATTTAAATAAGAAGAACACAATTCATTGCACTTATATGTATTCACATTGTTGAGAATGTATCAGATGATGAACTGCATTATACAGTTAGCAAAGGAACTAGTGTAGTTATCACTGTAAATCACGAACCTTCACCAAACTGACCGAAAGATGTACAACCTTTTAATCCATAAACGATCGGTATATTTTTCGTTTATCTTCTTGAAGCGGTGGCAGTTTCCGTTTGGCAATATTGAGATTTTGTCAGGTGATAATTCACGCTATAAAATAAAAAAGATAGTCTATCTGCAATTCAGGATTATCAAAACCACGGCAGAATTCCTCCATTTTCGAGCACTCCATAGAATCAAACAATTTGCTTTCTCATTTTTCCTTTCTCTACGCTTGCTTATTTACATTTCATAATGTATTATAAACAATGTTAGCCAATAAATCGAATTATAAGATTTATACAATAAGTAATATAACGATGTTATATAACAAATTGAGCAACGATGCTGTTGCGGCGCACTCTTAAAATCGTAAAACCATCAAGTTTATCTTTATTTATACATATTCTTGAACAAACAACCATTGCCATTTGCAGTTGTTTATTTCGGACAATTTGTATTTCCAAATTTTTCTATTTAACATATTTTGTCAAGAACTAGCAAATTTTATGGTTTTATTACTGTCAAATCGTTAGGTGACGAGCGACGGCGTAGTTTTTACCTCAGGTCAAACTTGACCTCTCGTAATATATTTTTAACCAATCTAATATTTCATTTTAATCAAGTCACTTGTCCACCTCCAGCAGTATGTCGAGCCCACTCCACATTTCAATTTTTAGCGAAAATATTCTTCTTAGATTGTGTGCTCGTTTAAAGTACAATAATATTTATCCTGAAACAGTTGTTAGTTCACTTTGTGTCTGAGTGGTGTCACTGATCCACACATTTAGGGGTAACGCCACTCTAGAATTTTGAAGAAATCGATTTTTTTTTTTGCTTAAATGATGCTTTATTATGTGTAGAATATGAGAAAAAAGTTTTAAGTGGGGGATAGGTCAGGAACACGAATTTTTTGAAGTGGACTGCAACCACTCGCAGCGCACTGCGGGCATGCTTATTGTAATTTGTAGATACGCGCGCAATAATCATTGTAGAGAACAGTACCTGGCTAAAGGCAAAAGGCGAAGGCTACAGGTACATTAGATAATTATAAGCACAAATCTCCAATGTCGAATATAGTATTCTCATCTATGAGGAACTTACCAGCGACAACTTACTGACGCGCTGTATTGGTGGCTTCACGCAAAACAGCAACGAAAGTTTTAATTCAGTGGTGTGGTCTATGGCTCCAAAAACCGTATCCAGTGGCAAAAATGTACTTGACATTGCCGCAAATATGGCTGTTTGCATATTCAACGACGGACTATCGACTATAATCCAAGTAATGAAAGCCTTGGATACGTCTGTCGTAGAAAATTGTTATAATTTTTGCCTGAAAGCCGACGCCCGACGCATAAAGTTTTCAAAACGATCTTTGAATGAAGCTACAAAAATGGCGAGATTGAATCTCAGATCTAGCAGGAAGGAAAAGGACGTAGAGGATGTTAACATAGAAGACCAAATGTATGGTGCAGGCATTGCTGATTAAAAGTATATAACAAATTTCTTATGCTGAATGGCAATCAAAGCTTTAAACGCGTTTTTCTCGTAATCACTTTATTTGAACTCGCCGGACACATAACTCGAAAAGTTTTTAACTAATCGACTTGAAATTTTGTGGAGATGTGCAAAATAACATATCTCAGTGAACATCGTACGGGTTTTTTGATTAATTAACTACTTAACTTTTTATTAACAATTTAATGCTAAATTTTCTGTCGTTTTACCCCTTAAACTAGCTCGCGTTTTCATTAAGTTGAACCGCTAGCACATGATCCTAACCTAACAGATGCCATGCAATAACATAATAATATCAAATTTGATAATATCGTTACTTATAGAATTATGAACAAATTATCCGAAGTTATAATAAAATTTTATAGATAATGAAAAATTTAAGAAGAAACTGCAAGGTAAAAAATAGATCTTAGGTAAAAATGTCAAAAAGAAGACCCAATCTCTTTGACCTTGACATGTGTTATCAAGGTCGTGAACCTGAGTTATATGCATATAAAAAGGTTCAGTCGTTGCATGTTGTTTATTAGAAAGTTATATAAACACAGAATCGGAATTTTTAACAAAATCTTAAACTTCTATTTAATTTGTAAATGAAATTAAAACTTCTGTTTATATTTCGTATCGTGCTTTACAGCTTCGAAGGTAAAGAAAATATTTGAATGTTCATTTATAGGTATTTACATTATTTTTTACAATTACAATTACATTAATAATTATGTAAATAATTAAATAGAACTCTCTACAGCGAAAACCGAAGAAATTTGGAAACTACGTAAGATTTCAAGATTAATTTTTTAAAGTTAATAGCGAAAATTCGGTGGTGAACAAAGAAATTTAATCTTACGAGATTTTGATCATGCTAAAGTGCAAAATCCAACGCAATCTGGTGAATAGAATGTATACTATACGCAGATACGGTAGAAAGTCGCAGTCAGAACGAATCGACCGAAATACTCAGAAGCAACCCAGTGTTATCAGTTCGTGTTTCTGTCACGGTCGAGTTATTTTTCAGCACGAGCGAAGAATAATACTTTGATTTTTCACTTCTGATGGTCGTAACTATTATCTATTTGTTAACATGTAACAGATTGAAATTTCGGACTACGAAGAAGCTTTTTTAAAAGATAAACAGGGATCCTTCCGCGACAGGAAAAATCTACTCGCGTTTATTTTCAATTTCAGGTAAGATTCAATGTGTTTAACTTTAATTTCGGGTTGTATATCGGATGTGTGAAAAATGGTACAGCCAAATGTGAATATTTTTTACGACAGGAAATAAGTGTTATTTTTATAAGTTGATGTACACATTAGATTGGTACATGTTAAATTAAATTTGCGACACATTATTTTTACTATGACGTAAATTTAAGCTAATCGAATGTCTTCGTAATTTACGTAATTTTACGATAGTAAATACAATTTAAAATAATATTTAATTAAAACAACGGAATATTTTCGTATATTTTTAACTTTCCACATTTGGCTAAAAAATCTAAGATGTGAAATTCGGTATCGTCATCTGAAGAAATTTTATAAAACATATGGTGTATTTTTTCAAAATCTCATACATTGTATTTTCAAACAAGAGACATTTATTTCCTCAGTATTATTTACTGTTTTTGTAGCTGTTTTCTCTAGTTATTTTATTCAAATAAAATCTACCTCCTCCATTTATTCTACTGAAGATGTATTCTCTTTCCTACTTAGTGCTATTAATTCATAATAGTGCTCAATCACGTATAATGTATGTATACACATTATTTGTAATTTGCGTATTTGTTGTACACAAATTGCAAATTCCGAGCGCAACTGACTTAGCCCATTCTCATAATTAAAATGACTTGAATTCTAGTTCAACTGCACAGTAATTAACGTTGTCTTGTAATTTTGTTTCGGACTACGGTAATATAAGAAAACTCAATGCAAAATAATTGATAAACACATTTCCTTGGATTCTTTAGACCCATTCCATATTCATATCGTTGGATGCACACGGCACAGAATCACATATTTATATCACTGGATACACACAGATTAATCTATTAAAATCTTCTATTGATAATGTTCGATACATCGTAGATGTAATACAACAATGTTTTATGTATACAGGGTGTAACTAGTGGTACAACCGGAAAGGGGGTGATTCTATATAACAAAATAAGTCGAAAATGTAGAATAAAATTTTTTCATATGGACTTCGCTGTAAATTATCTTTATTCCCTTCTATAAGCATATACAATTCTACAATTTCGATTTATTTTTTTATGTAGAATCACCCCCTTTCCGATTGTACCACCAGTTATGTGGCACCCTGTATATACATAAAAGTGCGCACGCAACTTACTTTCCCCCAAATATCATACTCCAACATGCATTGCTATCCTAACAGTTATGTTGTCCAATTTGAACCGTTTAAATGTTCGTCTGTTTATGAATGTATCCACGATGCGCGAAAGTTGAGATTCTCTAATCTGCAAACAATCTAGCGTGAAATGAAAAGTTCGAAGAAATGTGTAGAACGATGATGAACGAGCAGATGTATCTTAACCTTAATTTTCGTTCATTTTCACGTTAACTCGGTTTGCCTCCTTCGCAGAGGTTAGTTCTTCGTCCTCTTCTTCTTATATACTTCGTTCTTTCTAGCTGTTCCTCAAATGTCTCCTTCTGCCCCTCGCTTCGCTCCGCCCACTTCAACGAATAATCCAACTGGGTAGCTCTGCGTTTCCTTCTTTTGTTTTATCATTGAATTACGGCACACGGGGCATTAACATTTTCCCGCGATTATTTAAATTTAAGACAATCGTGGCCACGACTAGCTGCTAGCTGCAGCTATACACCAACCTTAATACCGAACGGCCGAGACCGGGAGGATTGGGGGTTCGGGGGTGGCCCCAATCTTCCTTCTTTCTTTTTCCATTTCTCTTCCTTTGTATCTTCTTTCCCTTGTCCCGGGGCTCGGTCATTTCTTCCTTCGACTACTTTTTCGGCCGCTTTGGAAAATAATGCGGGCCGCTTCTTATATCCAGGATGACAAAGCGCCTCCGAACTTCTATTCGCGAATTTCTATAATTTCCTTCCCTTTGCTTCGCTTCGCTCCTTTTTGTCTTTTCTCTGCTTTATTCTCCTTCACGGACTGGCGAATTTGTTCAGTGAGCTACATTTTCTGGACGATTTATTGGAAATTAAAACGGCGAGTTTTTCTCTTTCTTAAATGTACGGTAATGTTGAAGAAGGATGCAGATGAGAGGACATTTAAGGCAATACGCTTAAATATTTTTGCAGTTTGTCGCTGAAACCTTCATAATATAGTAAATCGCTGATTCTGGAATAATGTAATGCTATACCTCTTAAAGTTTTATATAGAGATACACTGTAAATTGTATAATAATTTAATGTAATTGTATAATAATGTGTAATAATGTAAATTGTATAATAATGTAATGCTATACCTCTTAAAGTTTTATATAGAGATACACTGTAAATTGTAATTTAATATGATTAAATTTAAGTTTAGACTTTATAACTTGAAAATTATTGCACAATGTATTACCGATGTGGTGATACAATCGATAGAAGGTTCATTTGAGAGAAAAAGTCAATTGAAAATGTACAATATATTTTTTTTTATTTGGATTTATCTTTTAGAAGATTAAATTCGAAATTTTTTAGAAATATTTATAAAGAAACATTGTTTACAGCAAGGATGCTATTTTTTTGTTAATATTTAAATTAATGGATGCTCTATGTATATTAACAACTATTAATACTTGTTAAATCTATTATTACTGTTCTAAATAATATTGCTATTCACGCATCAATTTATCATGAGAACCATCTTACATTGATCTCCTAATATTAAACATTTCATTAAGTAATGTAAAATAAAATAATTTTCAACAAAATGAATACAACTAACTTCGAAGGTTATTGCTATTTTATTTTTGTTTATACAAATTTGCAACAGCACGTTAAAATATTTATTCACTTACTAAATAGTTTATTATAGCAGCTGTGCTGTCGTATAAAGTTTTCTGTAACGTTATTCAAAAATATTGTAAAGTAAAGATCATTTGTCTTGTCGTACTCATTCATCAACGTGGTTTCCTGTTTAAGAGTTTGCAAAGCAAACTAATTGGAACACCATATATAGAACTTCAAAAAGAGAATATTGAAATATAAAACTGGACTAACCTTGTTTATGAATGACGCTTTTTCAAGTGGCATGGACAGCTTAAAAATTAAGGTTTGAAACTCAAGTTTGAAGGATCGAAAACTAAGTTTCAAAATTGCACAAATTAGTAAAAGACGCTAATTTGACAGTCGAAGGGTATTAATACAATCAATGAGATTTTTACTTAATTAATCAGTGATTTGCTTCACTAATCCAATAAATTAATATTCACTGTTTGACAGTTATATAGATACTTGTAACTTACTGACTTACTCAGTAATCATTTACTGAGGGTCAATTAATTTTGTCGATCAATTATTTCATATTTAATTCATATTCAATATATATTTAATTTATATTAATTCATATTTAAAAAGTAAATTTCCCTTATCTTCTGCAAATAAAAGGCACTTTCCTTCTCACAGTTTATTGATTCGAATCAACAATCTTTTAAGATACAGAAATAACAGTTGATTCCAACTGAACACATTTCACACTAATGGTTGAAAAAATATTTTCTCAGTTACTAAGGTATATGTATCAATTAGCGACCACATCTCTATAAGTGAATAATGTTTATTTATTTTTACAAATAACTAAAGTGAGATATTGGTAAAAATCTTAAAATATTGCAATTATAAGTATTTTATTTACTATTTTAAAGATTATTTTCTTATTAGGGAATTTGTTAACAAGTAAAATTATAGACTTTTGTAACATAAATTACTGAATTATTGCTAAATTTGTATAAAATAAATCACATGTGTATTTCTAAAGTCATTGGTTTTATAAAGAAAATATATAAATCTTTATAATAATTTGATAAAATTGTCAAGTAACATCCAATTAACAATAAAATAACAGGAGTATATTAATTTTCGTTTGTAGAATTATAAAATATCCTGGTGGTCGTTAAAAGATGTCATTAAATCAAACCTAATTTTTATTAATACTTTTTTGGTAAATATTCAATGTTATATTTGAGGACTTAGAAAGACATTGACTAATGGTTATTTTATAAAAAACTCTGCATATAAAAAATATTATAATACTCTTTGACTACAATAATCAATAATATTTAGAATACAATATTCTTAATAATATTTTTTGACGATTGTATTCTTACGTATTCAATGAGATCATTTACCTGACTTACCTTCAGACAAAGCTTTTTTTTATCTATAATACTTTATTGGAAATACTATAAATAATACGCATAACCAATATTTAACACAAATTCTGCCTTTGTGTTTGTATTTGACGATGAATCGACTCAGAATATACACGTAAATGGGAACGTATTTCAACGTTGAAGTCGAAACGAAGAACCGAATTGTGGAAAGAGATCCAATACCGGAAAAGTCACTCCGTTGAATACGACGGTGAATTCGAAACGGTTACGATTTGGTAAACTCGAAATTTACAATCAAGCAAAGTGCACTGAACTACAACATAAATTGCCCGCAAGGTAACAATAAACATCGTTACATTTATAAACGAGGTGATTATAATCACATAATACAAACAGAAATAGCTATAATTTGTGACTCAGCAAATATGTATTAAAATTAAAGTCTTAAAGAATCTGAGAGATGTCTCATAATAAGACATATTATATTGAAAGTTAAATATGTCTTAATTGTATTGTATTCTGTTCATTCAAAAATTAAAAGATACCGCAAGAACTGTACACAGACAATATCATTTAACATTGACCGCCATTTTTGGTGATGAATATAAAATTGATTAGTGTTAATTTTAAATCATCACTATTTTTTACTAATCTTTTTACTTAAACCTTTTTTTCTTAAATTAAAAAAAAATATATTCTTTTTAAAAACCTGAGGGTGACCAGTAAAACAGCAAATTGATAGTGAAGTAATTATAGCACTTGGTCCACGTAAATTATACAACTTTCGTTTGAAAAATTGTCTCTAGTGAACAACTTACGAGTTACTGAATATTGTATTACAAGAGTCTATGTTTCAATACTACATTGGATTTTTTAAAATTATAAACAATAAACTTTAGTTGAAATAAAAATAGACAAATTATTGTTAATGAATGATGTAATATATACAGGGTGGTTCACCACATTTTGCCATCTAGATTTACGTCATTATTATTACTCATAGCAAACAATGTTTCAGATGAAGTTGAGTGGTTTTGAGAGGGGCACATTCTGATGGTATATTTCTTTTTTTGTAGCTGGACGTGTAAAGGAGATATGAAGGTCATTAATGTTTTTTTAAATGGAGTCACATATTTTTTATTGCATCAGCTGATGCTCCTTCATATTCTTTACAAAAAAGTATTAATCTATTTATGTAAAAAAATCATTAGTTTAGGAGATATTTTAATTCTAACTTGTTAGGAACTCGTGACTTTCTAGTCAATATTATGAATTCAATGTGATAATGTAGTAAGAAAGCAGGAATTATCAATGTAAATATTTACATTTTCTGTGTTGATAATTCTTGCTCTCCTACCTACTGTGAAATTTAGTCGCTGTTATGTATCTAATACGGTGAATACGACGATACGGTGAATTATCGCTTCATAATGAAGTATTCTAAAGAAGAAAAGATAGACATGTTATCAATTTCAATATCATCAATGAGTGTAATAAAATAACATCAGATACACTACGCAATGTTAGTGAGTCATTAACTTCTCGATTCAGAAAGTGTTCTGATGCAAATGTTCGCCACATTGAACCTTTTCTGTAAATAAACATTAAAATTAAAATATTTCCTAAACTAATGATTTTTTTACATAAATAGATTAATACTTTTTTGTAAAGAATATGAAGGAGCATCAGCTGATGCAATAAAAAATATATGATTCCATTTAAAAAAACATTAATGACCTTCATATCTCCTTTACACGTCCAGCTACAAAAAAAAATATACCATCAGAATGTGCCCCTCTCAAAATCATTCAACTTCATCTGAAACATTGTTTGCTATGAGTAATAATAATGACGTAAATCTAGATGGCAAAATGTGGTGAACCACCCTGTATTTAATATGTAGATAAGAATCTCACATTAGAATCGCACGCAACAATCATAGACATTATACTCATTCGTTGAAGGATGAGTGAGTGGTATCGTGATCTTCTTTGATCGTCATGATCGTCGGCGATTCGTTTTCCTTTGGGAGAGGATGCTGAAACAATTCTCCATCTGTATTTCTCTCCCATAGTGGAAGAAAATGGAGACGAACAGAATAGAGTTTCTTAATCTCTTTTTATTGCCTGTAACTGGCTGTGACTTCCGCTCGTGCTTCGCAATCTAAAGCCTCTTCCGTTACTTCTCCTTGTCTACCATCTTTACGTACTCCCTCATCGCACCCTTCTTCATTTGTTACCACCTTATCAGCTTTCATTCCACATCCTCGCCTTCGATAAAATGATGGGACGAAATACGTATGTTATTGGAAAAACTTGATACAACGATGTTCCATTTTTTGTGTTTTAATTAATCGGATACATGAAATCTATACTGCTATTACATGGATGGTAGAAATGCTAATGGTTTTCGTAACTTCTTGTTAGATATCTGCTTTCATTTAGATATAAGTGACTTCTTGGAAGTGATCGATACAGAATTTTGTAATATTTAATATTACAGAATAAGTAGCTATATTCAGGTGATAGGATCAGCGTAATTAGGTTCTTCGTCTGGCTTAGGTAGCAGAGCTTTACTAACAATGTTGATGTTCCACTCTAGGTAGGAAAAAGTAGTTCTAGAAAATTTGACAATTTTGGAATTTGGAAAATTGGAAATTTGAGGATATTCAAATTTGGGAATTTGGAAACTGAAAAATTTAGAGATGTAGAAATTTAGATATTTGGAAATGAAAATTTGAAAATCTGGAAATCTGACAATCTGAAAATTTCATAATCTGAAAATCTGACAATCTCAAAATCTGGAAATTTGAGAAATTGTAGATAAGCAAATTCAGAAATTTGAAAAATTGTAGTTTGGTAACTGAAAATTTTCAAATTTGAGAATTTGAATACTTGGTACGTGAATACTTTCAGAATTTGAATACTTGCAAACCTGAAAATTTATATATTTTATGTGCACCAAACTTAAAGCTATTAAATATGTAAGTTTATTTTGGGAAACCATAGGAAAATAATAATTTCTTTTAATTATCTGGAACTAACGACTTTACATTTAAATAAAAATAATCTATACATATATTGCTTGTACAAATTAACAACTGAACATTTTGAAAAAATTATAACGATTCGATTATCCAATATACGCCTAAAAGGAAATGTTTTGAAACTTACACAAAATATTTATAAAAATGATATAGAACTTCCTACAATTAAATTATATAGAAAATGTAAATTCAAGAGCAAATCTAGATTCCCTGGGGAAAATATAGCAACCAAAGGGGAATAGCACCGTCACTTTTCGATTCTTACTGATTTTTAAGGATTTGAAAAGAGGATGTTGAGTTTAAATGTTAAAATGAATATTACTTCTTTTACTCTAAAAAAACTAAAAGAGTACTATAAGAATTATGATCTTGACAATATATTTCTAGATGATCATAATCAGAAGTGGTTCCCCTATTTTCCAAACTTATTGTCATTAATAATGTTTTGATAAATCTTGTGCTGAAAAGCTGACTCACGAAAAAAGCCTTTCCAGGACCAATAAATGATCAATATCGTATACAAAACTCCGAACATGTTGGTAAAAAGATAACTATTTGTAAGCAGTCACATTCGTACATGTCCACCAATGGTTTACCTCAATTCATTACTTCGTTTGAAATCTTTGTTCTCGACCACATTTGCCGCGCAATACCCTCGATTTACCGATGTAAACGGTTTTCCCGTTTAATTACTCTTGCCTTCATCCCGGTGCTTTCTCGTTTGTTCTTTACCGCTATCCTTCCCGCGTTTTTAAACGGCTGTCGATAAAACGAGCCGACGAAAGATCAATAAGCGCGATCGTGAACAACGCTTGACCGGCTCGAGAATGCAAATTGTCGGATCACTTTATCGTCCCGTTTCTCTTACACGGCAGCCGAAAGGTAGCGAAACGCGCCTACCTAACTAACCGATTATCCGTTGCTATCAAATATCGGCGACTAATTGGTTTTGGGAGCGGTCATCGTGGGCACGGCATCGCCGCTCGTTAAGTTTATTCGGTTACGTCGGATCCGCCGCGCCGATTGCTCGGCCATCGTTCAGGAACGCTCGCGAAATGGCCACAGCGTAACTATTTTTTGTTCCTCAATTCCGTTTTATTTTTTGTGTTCGTCGATTAACTCGGCTCTATCGTCCTCGGTCGAGCAGTCTGAATTCAATCCCGATCTAATTACGAGGAAAACTGATCTCCCAAGCGTCCGGGACGCCTTTCGACGCTCACTTGCGATCGACGCTTCTACCTCAACTCACCCCTTATACCCTTTCTGCCCGTCCACCTTTCCCAACCCTTCTGGATGGATATCCAAACTCCATTTCGAACTTAATGGCCGTATGAGCGCTTACTTTCGCCCCTGAAATTAACTTGAACACGGACAACCACATTAGCGGTCCGCAGAAACGATTCGTTGCATAATAGATACAGCTGCGAGGGGGACAAGATTGATGAGTAGCAAGCCTAATGCAGTGATCTAATTTATAAAACCCGACAACACCGCTGCATCCTGATGGGATTTACGTTCGGTGAAACCGGCACCGTAATGGCGGTATGAATTTACCGGATAATACAAGCACGTCAATCATTGCCGAAAGCGATACACGCGAACTTTGGTATGTTAATTTTTTGATTAATGGTAATAGGAACGGGGGAATTGTTTGTTCAACATTACCAGTACGAAAGAAAATGGTAAACAAACACAATAAAATAAATTTGATGATATTCTCGAGTAA
This sequence comes from Megachile willughbiella, assembly GCA_945859595.2. Lineage (NCBI taxonomy): Eukaryota > Metazoa > Arthropoda > Insecta > Hymenoptera > Megachilidae > Megachile > Megachile willughbiella. Next base: position 4,958,227 of record OX243798.1, read on the forward strand.
AAATAAAGTGACCGAGTAAATGAATGAAGCATGGAAATAAATAGCTAGAAATTGTTATCCTCTGTGCAATAATATGTTTTACTATCGGTCCTTTAAAAAATCTTTCACGACTTACAGTGTGATGATTTAGCAAACTAATAGGTCAAAAATTCATTTCATTAATGTCTACAATTTTTAAGAAATATATTACATTTCTAGAATGTACATATTTCACAAATGTATAATTGTGGAAATGTATACATTTATTTATGTAAATTTTCAGATCCATTAATAAAGTTGAGCTATTTACAACAAACATGTGAACTGTATAAGCAATCGTATTTGATTCATTTCAGTTTTAATCGCATAATTTTTAACAATTTCTTTTGAATATTATTCTATAATTTTGTATAATTTTTTCTTAATATTATTTTTTCTTTTAGGTAAATTTTGTATTTCACATGTATTAGTATACAGTAAGGTAAATTTAACAATCTAACAAAAAAGACCAGAATAATGTAAACATATCATATGTCAAACGATGTTACATTTAATACTCCAAATTGTTATAAAATATCTGCGTGCTTTAGAATTTCGTTCTGACATTATATTAAATATCTCAAACTAATAGAAGATACATTTTTAATAATACATTTTACAGGTTAACATTTCAGAAGGAAATAAGTGTTATCTTGCTAACATAATTAATTCCATCTAGAATGTGAAAATATGATACTATGCGTTGTCTTATAAAACATGATATTAAACCAAGTTATAACATGTCTGCTCATAAAGTCTAAATAGCAGTATTTCAGAAGGCTTTATCCATTGTTTGTTTTATATTACAAGATTATTAACAGAAAGAGTATGTAATAAATCGGTAATGAACAGAAGGTTATGTTGGTATAAGAAATAGTCGACGTGTATGTGGAATGAGGACTTAATTAGAATTTAAATGACCTAATAGATATAGATGTTACTTGGAATGTTATTATTATCAACGTGGTCTTCGTTACCTTCAACACATGGGAGGGTCCGAAGCCCCATCCATAATAATATGACCTAACCTAACGTAATCAATCTTCAAGATAGATTAAACCATTCCCTTCTCAATTTAATCGACAAATGTGTTAAGTCAGACGGGGTTAAATTATATTGTTTCTAAATAAAGTTTTCGGATCTTCAAGTTCTTAATTTTTGTATCATTTCCCAATTATCAAATTTTTTAATTTTCAGTTTCTTAATTTACAAATAACCTAAACTTACAAATTTCTAAACTTCACAGGTTTTCAAATTTTTTAATTTGATATTCCTGGATCTTCGTACTTTCAAATTCGTAACATTTCCAGTTTCCAAATTCTTAAATCCTAAAATTTACAATGGCGTAAGTTCTAAAAATTTTACATTTCTAAATTTCTAAATTTTTTAAATCTCAAATTCCAAATTCCCATATTTGCAGAACCCAAAATCGCCAAATTCACAGATTCCCGAGTTTTTCAATTTCCAAATTCAAAAATTCACATTTTCCAAAGTTTTTGGAAAAATTCACGTTTTTACAATCTTTTCTTTCAACTTGTAATAAAAACTCAAAAAACCTTATGTAAATTCATAAAGAGTGGCAAGAAAGCAGGCGATTGTGTTAAGATTATTTTAAGAACAAAATTTATGCATTCTATTTTTTTGAGAATATCAATCTTTCACGTTAGATGTAGATGTAACTCATTTTCATTATGCTTTTATGAAAATTGTTATTTATTATGTCATTTCGATAATTCCATGTTTTTATTATTATATGAGAATTATAAAAAGATCAAGGTCTAAATATTATCACGGTACACCAGCTTATATTTTCCATTCTGAGATATTTTTGTGTAAAAAGATATATGTATTTAAATATGATATAAGAATACTAAGACTGAAATATTATTTAAATAATAATTATCAATATAATGTGGGAAATATATAATAACAAGATGAAATATTGATAGCTGATTGCAAATGTTATAAGTAATGTTTAAAAACATATTATGCAAAAGTAAATAGTTACTTATTAGTAAATATTATTATTTGTTTTATTCAACTGAATTTTGCAAATATCTTTTCTTTAAAATAATGATAATAATAAGATTATTATTATTATTATTATTAAAAATAGTAAGAATCCTTACTTCTGTAAAAAATATTCACATCAGCCGCTCTTACAAAAATACAGTAGCTTTAATTAATATTTATCTTCCAAACTTCGTTGACGTTTCATTAAACTTTTTAAAAATATTTTCTGAAACAGCCGAGACGTTCGAAGAGGAGATATGTTTCATTAAACGAAATCCAACGAAATATCACACAGACGTTACGAACACACAAGGACAATTTCTAACAGAGTCGCGAAACGGTTTGTAGATATTCGCGCTCGCGTATGTACACAGTTATCCATGAATAATGAGCAAGAATGTACCATTCGTGTCTGCGCGTGTACAATTACACATACCTGAGCGTATAACGTATAACACACACTTACACACGCGACTTCTATATGCAAATGCGACAGGTGTACGCGCGTTAAATAAGATTCGTTGCACCGATCGTGTCTACAAATATTTGGCTTCAAACAAATATGGAATCCGACGATTTAAGCCGATGTCGCCGAAGCGTACAGCTTCCCGTTTGCGAGCCACTGTTTGCATTTACTGATGAAAATATAGAAGAGCTCTGTTTACAATACTCGGAGTTAATGACGCATGTGCATTTTGCGTAAACTAGACAACAGTACTTGATGAAACTTTGTTAAACTTGTATACTTGCACTGTGTCACTGATATCTGCAGAAGTTCTTTGAAACATCATGCATAGAGGAGGATGGGTCAGATACATAACCTAAACGTCAAATATTACTCCTTTAATTGTTGTACAAATGAAATGACGATTCATTTTAACAATCTGACATGAAAAATAACTTTGTGATTATTTGGTATAAGATAAAAAAGTAATTTACAGTTGCTTTGATTATATTTACACTATGTGAATTGTTTTCCTTTAAAGAAAAAATGAGTCAGTGATAATTTTAGTCGGACATAGACTATGTTTTATGATAATAAAATATTTTATTAATGATCATTTTTGTTAGACTTTTCATACTTTTAATAATGCAATTAATGGTATACAATATTCTCTAAAATTAATTACATGGTGTTCAGCAATCAAACGTTACTTCAAGAATGTTGTTTTTGAATGTGGAAGAAGTACATTAGTAATAATTAGTCTTAAAAACATAAAATATTAATATAATAATGATCAATGATAATAATAATTTATAATAATTATTAATAATTAACATAATTACTAATAATTAATAATGACTAATATAATTAGTAATAATTATTAATGACTCACGTAATTAATAATTATTAGTGACTCACGTAATTAATAATTATTAGCATTATTGTTGTTGATTATTAGTACCACTAACACAATGTTTTAATTTCTTTAATTTTCCATTTTTTTAACAGCAATTTGTTATTAACATAATGAAAGTCGTTTCAGCAATAATTAAACTGAATATCGATATAAATATAAAGATGAAATAAGATTGAAATATAAAAGAATTTGTTATAATTAGTTATCTTAACAAAACAGCATATATTACATTGCTATTTTATTACAAGTTCTTCTAAAATATAACTGAAAATATTTCTTAACAAAGTCAATTCTACGTTTATTTACATGATTTCATTTTAATTATTATTTTTAACGTTAAAAGGTATATTTCAACTTAAAATTATTTATGTTTCTTATAATTATTTATTATTAAAAAATAAATTTATTGACAGTATACAAATTTTAATTGTTATAAAATACTCAAGTTTATTAAGTTAATAGTAAAAAATTGTCGGAATTTGTTATAATTTTGCAAAATTTGTTAGCTAATTCAAATGCAAACCCTGAAGTTCTAATATTAATAATAATACTAATAATATATTATTAATTATATATTTGGAGTGCTAAGAAACATGGGAATGAAAAATGTACAAATCTAATATTATGTATGAGACATATTTGTTCAGTAATTAGTTTTGTATGCTCATTTTTATTATACAATCATTTTACTGTTAAAACAAAGAACAAGAAATGTAATAATTAATAACATTTAGTTTAAATAATCCACATTCTGTTCATTAAATTACTTAAAATTTATACTTTATTGCTTACTCAACATACTCAAATTGCTGTTTTCAACTTCTGGATGAAAGTATACTTGAATTTTAATCGATTAATTTATATTATCAAGTATTCTTCAAATTTGACACAACAAAATAAATTTGTAAAAAATATGAATTGCACCTGTTGTTCCAGAATCTTATTACTAATCATGTAAAAATTAACTTACTATGTGTTAAAATATTCTATTGTCAATTTATGTGTTTATATGCAAACAATAATTATTTTACAATATAAAAGTGCGTTAATAAAATTTACAATAATTCAGTACTTACAATATAAACACTTTTTAATCAAAAGCAAACAGCTTTGAATGAGAAACGCAGTTAGCAATTTCTACTAACCTATTGTTTATAAATAATGATTTCAAAGTCTGATTAACTCTAAGTCAGGTTAAGTCTGTGTTAAATCTAAAAAAAATGACGGACCGGATCTGTTGTTCGAGACTGATGAGGGTGATCACGAAGAGCCCTGGGCTTATATTGTCCGTACCAAACAGCTGTCACTCTTACATTTGAAGTCTTTTTGCATTGAAAAGAGGTTATTACTTGCACGTTGCATCGTGAGTAAACAATGAAAAATAGTTAGTCCTTTCTAATATTTTTTTGTTCATTTATACATTATATGTATACAAGAGCAAACCTTTTTTATACGAAAGTGATAGTCGTAAACTTAAACATAAATACGTTAACAAATAAATTTGTTTCAATGTATGTTGAGCATATTAATTTTAAAAGACTCAAGAAGGGTGCTAAAAAAATTTATTTCTTCTATGATTTGACAATTTAATGATAACATCAGTGTAACGGTATATTTAACATTTAATTATCTGATACATGGCCTCAATCAGAAAATCCAATATACAATTTGTACATATTTACTTTTTGCGTGTAACGAATTTAATGTCTTCTTGAACATACGTTCGATTATCATCGAGCGTACAGTAACATAATTCGATCCAGAAATTGAAAATAATTCAAACTATTTAAACAAACATAATAATTTATTAAATCGTATGTCGAATTCAGTAAGAATAAAAAGGTTAATAATTATTAAAATATTTAAAATTAAATGTGACTCCGTTAATTATTAATTCACGAATTTACAACATGTATAATAACTAATTACAAACTAAACAGAATGATTTATCAGTATTTTATAGCTTTAGATAAAGTGAAATGAAAATTACAATGGGATTACAAGAGATTAAACTTTTTTTGTATGTCCTTTCTACACCAAACTCTAAGCGGAAAAACAAATGAAAACTTGCTTCTACCGCTACCTTCGTGAACGCTCTCTGTGAGCTTAATGACAGAACTATTGGAAACAAAAGGGCGCGAAATACAAAATATAAATTCTTTAAATTTACATTTATTTCCAACAGTGTTCCTAATACTTATAATGATTTAATATGTATTACTTTTGTGTTATTTCAAAGAAAAACGCAAATAAAATGTAGAGAATGTGTACATAATTTTGTATATACATATTTTAAAAAAGTATACACTACGAGTACAGGAAGAAATGTTTTCTTAAGAACCATAATTTTGAAAAAATAATGCAATTCGATTTCTTATTCCAACATCAGGAAAATGCGAAATTTACAAAATGATATCGTACATTTTGGAAACTTTTCAAGCAGGTTACTATTAATTTTGAGTAACAACGATAATAAGTTAATTTCGAATCGATACTCGGTATTTGTGGTAATGCTTTGAATCTACATAATTGATTTCATTCAGCTGGGACCACCAAACTAAATACTGTACAATCGTATAAATGGGTTCATTAATTTTCTTAATCAAACCTTCAGGTCATCTATATTGCTCCCAAATTTCAGCCACAGACCATGCATAAATGGAAATTGACGAATGTAGATCATTTTCATAAGAGCATTATAAATTGAAATTGTTGTAGGGAACAATCAAAATTAGGGAATTCAATCACGAGAAAAATATTGAGTTAAACATGTTGATTATAATTCAAAATTTAATTTGAATATATCATAAAGTACCATGAATTTATCAGTAGAATATGAATTTATCATGAAGTACTTGAAAATCTAATATAATTCCAACTAATAACGTAAATGAAATTTATAAATTATGAAACTTACAATACTAATTTATTGTAAATATTAAAAACTTAATTTTATTGAAATAGAATTAAAAAATAATATAATAACTATAATAATATTGTTATGATTATTAATCAGTAATATTTAATAATAATATTTATGTATATAAAAGGAGTTAAACAAATAATATATTCACCTGTTTATTAGACACATATCTTTTTGATTATAATTTAAAATTAATTCTGCTGAATTAATTTTTAAATAGCTTCAGTATTTTAACTGTACAAAGGTAGCTTAATTAATTTTATTTTATTAAAGGCTGGAATTAATGAATAAATGAAATATATACCACCTCTACTATATTTAGCGGATTTAAATTTTAGGTTGAAATACTTAAATATTGTCTAAGGATTATAAGACATTAATCATCTCGTATTATGCATTTGCTGCAAACTGCAAGTTTTCCAAAAGTTATTATTAAATTATTATTATTAAAATAGTATCAATTTTTAAACTCGCTATACTACTATAAGTCAAAATTATAGTTAATTAATTACGAAATTATTAAGATATGACTAAACTGAACTGAAAATCTCATAATTACTGTAAATATTATATAAAAGAAAAAATTATTGTAAGTGCACTAAAAAATAATATGTAGATTTATGTAATTAATACAATAATAATATTAATCTATTTATTGCTCCTCTGAAGGCTGCAAAAAAGTTGCATATTCATATTCGCATTAACTTAAGTAAAAGTACTTGACAAATTACATGTAAACATTGCTTTTTGAAAACGTACTTGTCGATACATATCCAGTTTAATTTTTAGGTATGTATATACATGTTAATTTTGAATTTTAAATGCAAATTCATATGGAAATAAGATAAGAGCACTTCATAAATACATCAAACGTTACAATTATACGATATCGAATACAGTCATTCGCGACTTTTCACATGTCGATTACAATTTATGAATACTGTATGCGAAACACTGAAACATAAATCTCTCTGCCCTATATTTTATCAAATACCATCACAGCCCTATTTCATTGTTGTTTTTAGAATCTTCATATGACGATCCACATATTTACATCTTCTATCCCTTCATCTCAATAACTAATACTTTAAATGTAAATAGAGAATTTATGCAAACAAACAGAATAAATAAACATATAAATGTGAGGAACTAGCAAGTTTCCTTTCAAAAGGTTAATAATCTTTAATCAGTTGACTACCATAAGAAATTTCAAAACTAATTATAAATGTGTCAATATATACAGTATCATAATGATATAATATAATATTAAATGATATAGTATACTTTAATTTTTATTTACGTTAAATTTTAACTACGAAAGTAAGGAGGGTAATTTGAGTCGTTAATTTTGAAAGTGGTGTAAGTCCACATATGTATTAAATATTATTGTATAATAAACATTATTTAACACCACAAAATACAACAAATTCGTCCATTAGTTCTGACCACCATTTTTAAATTTATTGAAATGCAATATTTCGCAATAATAAAAGAAATATTAAAAATTTCGCCATAATGAAAAATAGACTTACCCCACTTCGAAAAAACTGTTCATTAACCAATCTTCGTATATCAAAATGATTGTACACAGAATTAAATTAATCCCAATAAAGAACGCGTAATCCACATGTAATATCTAATTATGTCTTATGTGGCATATTCGCTAAATTTTGTACCATAGAGTCGGAGTGAGACGATACGTACAACAAACGTTTTCCATCGCATAAAAACTTCAGTGCTTTAATTATAATCCCTATGGAAGTAACCGTGACTATGAAAGGATTAATTAAAACGGATTACCTGGTACGTTAATAATACGACGCGTCTTTCAAACGGTATTCTGGTTACGCGATTTACAAGCCGGAAATGCGATTTCCTTTGTGGTAATAATTTTCATCTTTCTTTCGCTCTCTCTCTGTCTCTCTCCCTCTCTCTCCCCCTCTCTCTCTCTCTCTCTATCTATCTATCTATCTTTCTCCGTCGGGCTGCGCTTCTTTTTATATTTTCGAAGTTCCCGCGACATCTGCATCACCGCCGAGAGAAATTTTCAGACCGCCCCAAGCGTTCTCACTCCTTTTCGTTGGAGTTCCTTTATTCCGATGGAAAGTTAACTTTAATTGGGTCGACATCGATCGCTCTAATGAGAAAAGTTGTAGACCAGAAAAGAGGAGGAGAGGAGGAACAAGGGAGGCAGAGATGGGGTGTGTCTTCTACGAATACTAGTTACGCGAACGACGCACTGTACGTTCAAACTTCTTTTCTCTTTTAGTGGTTAGTTCTTCTGACAATTATCCAATAAATTCTACTTGGTTTGTTCTGAAAGTAATGAGACTGCTTGCTTCATAACCCATCGTTAGATTGGTAGAGAAAAAGCAAGTGGACTGCTATGATATGCGAGCTTCATAACCTCTGTTAATCGAATTAAGATCACAATGATCATACGAACAAATTTTATCTTTCCAGCAGGAAACCTTTTTCGGTATCTTTCTTTGATCGCGATGAAACTAAAATAGAGCCAAGAAATTTTCCTGGTCAAAAAACGTTTCTTAATTCTTAACAGTCACAGTATCAAAACGAACCCAACCAATTTAGTTTCAATTTTAACCACTTTATATCCTGAAAATCTCAATAAATACCTTTTTTAAAATCTCTGTATTTTTACTGTTTTCTTTCCTCAAACTGTTATATCTCAAGGGTGTTCAGCTAAAATTTTAGCTCTTATATCAAAATAAAAAAGGTTTCGAATTTTTCCGTGGAAACTGTCATCCTTTTTAATTTTTTCATGTTTCAGATTTTTTTCATGTGCAACGTTCAAATTTACTGAAAGCCGCTGTGGAAAATGTTAAAACAACTTCCAAAGATTATTTATAATTTTTTTTCAAGTTAAAGTAATGAGTAGCTTCTCTGTAAGAAAAATTTTTAGTGGCTGGGGCCTTAAGGGGGGCAATACCTTTAGAATCTTAAAAAATTGCAAAATTTTTTTTTTCTATAAAATGTTAGTGCAACATCTCAAAAATATAGTCTCAAAATTTTAAAGTGTGGTACAGAGCCCTTTTGATGTTATAGCCGATTATCGTGACTCATGTCTGGTATCGCGCCGCAGATATTCACGCGCTCGGTGCGGAGGGCTATATAGCAAATTTGTTATTATCATGCCATTGCTGTGTTTGAAATTTTGTATTTTTACGGAGAATGAGCTTATGGAGAAAAATCTACTTTACGAGTAAGCCGAATGATTATTATATGGCGCAGGAATCGCAGATTAGTTGGTAAATCATTGAAATTATTCAGGTTTTACTTATCGAAACTTTAAACGCATTTTTCTCAAAACTACGTTTTTAAAATTGGCGTGACTGATAACTCAAAAACTAGTTTATCAAACGCGCTCAAATTTTGTGCACATATCCATGACAATACTATCTAACATATGAACCTAAATGTACGAAATAAATTTAACATTAAAGTCCTTTTTTATTGCAAAATATTGCCAAAATTTTCAGTAAAATTCAAAGTTTTTCTTTAAAAGCGCGCCATCTTTTCAATTTTCCATATTTTTCACATTTCTTAGGTTCATCTACTAACTGTGAATGTTAACAATCGAAACATCGTTTGCAAACTTGTTTCAGACCAATGTAACTAAAGCTAGAAGTCACGCCGTTTCACGAGACGCGCCGAACACTTCCAGGAAAGACTATCATAATTCCGCCATTTTTAAATATTTTTAAAAAAAGAAAATATGTTGTAATAGGCAATAGTTATAATAAATTACACCTGAAATTTCGAAAATACAAGACAAAGATATCCTATACAAAAAAATTCACAAATATCAGCTTATTTTCATCTATATAAAGGTGATAGATGAAAACGTCTTAAACGTCTTAAACGTCTTACAATTAGTGTGCCAGGTATGTTATTCTGATGAAGTGTTAAGGGTGTTGTCAATCAAATAAAATAAAAAATATGCAATTTTGATTCTGTTTTAGATATTTTAATTCCATTAAAAAAACAGGTAGAAACATTACGAAAGGCAAATTTTAAACGTACATATGTATAACGCACAATATTAAATATTGTTGCCACGGCAACATTTCATGGGTATCGCCATATTGTAACATAACCAAAATTCATTCTAATTCACCTTATTTAACTGTGTGCTCTCTTTAATTTGTTTTTTGTCCACCAACAGTTAACTATTTACAAAATAGATCGAAATTAACTATTTACAAACTAGATCACAAAGCGGTTTCAATAAAATATATTGTAATTGTGCAGAATCTGTAACAAATATATTTTCTTATTTACATTCAGTGATAAGGTAGTATTTAAATAAATAAATATGTATATTTCAAATTTATTTACAGTTATTTATAATTTCGTTTGTTCCATATATTCAACAACAATTTAAATAGTATTGCTTCTTTTCTATTTGACTTTTCGATTTCAACATACCATACAGTCCTTGTGTTTGTTTGAGAAAATATAAAATAAGTCTATTTCTAGTTTTCTTTACTATACACTATAAATGACTGTCTTCATCTTATTATATTAATATTAACAATATAAAACTACATAAAATGACAAAGAGAATATGACAAATTCAGTTCTTTTTACGTATTACAAAGTATTTCCAATAAAAAATGACGGATTTAAACATCTTAAATTATTTAAAAAATTGCTCGTATAATGTTGAGTAGCTTAGTATTAGAGCTTATATAAATCATATGATATCACATTCGACATAGGTAAGGGTTAAAGATCTACGTTCTGAAATCTGTCATCAAATACGCAAAAACTCGATATAATAAGTTAGCTGATTTTAATATCAGCGAAGATACCCAAACAGCACGTACATATATCATAAACTTCTTCGCGAGAAACATTTACTAACAATAGTTCACTGCTAAATGACGTAACAGCGCAGCACAAATTAAAATGTATTGTCTCCGGTGAACTAAAAAGCGTGCGGCAGTGTTAGTGTTGAAATTGCGTACGATCTACCATTACCTTCGTTGCAAATTTATTATCAAAGTTTACGCACAGAATACGTTTTCGCGTTCGTGCTTTCACCTATAATTGGAAGGAACAGCGACTAGCCCGGAGGAAGAAGAACGCCGGTTGCCGAGGGCATTTTAATTGCATAACGAGGCACTCTAATTGCCGTGTAATTTTAATTTGTAACAAGAAGAATGATCGCTCTGCCACCGGCTTACAACGGAATACCGTCGAGAGCCACGGCACAGCAATGTTTCCGTGAAACGGAGAGAAATGGACAACGAGAGCATTCACTCGAGTGCAGGATTGCTGGGTGGCTGTAGATCGCCATTGTTGCAGGTAAACAGAAATGGAACTAACCACGGGAACGACAATCGCGGTTTAATCACGAGGACTTGCTTTTGTATGAAATTACCGTCGATAACAGAAACATTTGTTGGTGTCGGATTCTCTGCGAATCGTTAGTGAAGTGTTAATTTCTTGGAAGAATAATGTAGCAAGAAAACGAAATAAGGAATATTCTACTAACTTCGGTAGAAGATCATTGTTTTGAATATTGATGCAATTCGTACGGTATTTAATGCTAAACTGGCATATAATACACACATAATTTGATTTTGAAAATGAATAAACAAACAGTGAATAAATTAATACACACGTCAATTCTTTATCTTGGTAAAAACATATACAAAGTTCAAGAAAAGTATATTAATAAATATTGTAATTTAACTCTTTGTACTCCAAAGGCGACTCACGCTCGCCATTTAGTTTGATATAACAATTTTTAATAAATATTTTTTAACTGAATGTGTGGTCTTATACACGTTTTTAAATACGTGTAGGGAAACAGACAACAGTGGTAAATAATAACAGGAACCTCAAAAGAATTCATTAAACTTAACTAGTAAGTTTTAAAGTTGCTGTTTGTAAACAGTAAAAATACCTTCGAGTGCAAAGGGTTAATAAACGAAACTTGTGAATGGGTCAAATAAGACGTTCCGTCGTTTTAGTGTTGAATTTATAAATAAATTCAAAATCATTAAGATTGAGAAACTTGGAAAATTTAGTAATGTAGAAATTTAGAAGTTGGTAAACTTGGAAATAAGAAATTCAGGAACTTAGAAATTTCGAAATATTGAAATGTAAGAATTTAGGAACTTAGACATTCAGAATTTTAGATATTCAGAAATTTAGAAATTCGAAAATTCAGAAAATCTGAAACGTAGAAATCTAGTAATTTAGGAATCTAGCAATCTAGGAATCCAAAAATCTAAGAATCTAGTAGTATAGTAGTGTAGAAATCTATGAATGTGATATTCTAAGAATCTAGTAGTATAGAACTCTAGGATTCTAGAAATCTAGTAACCTAATAATCTAGTAATCTAGAAATCTAGAAATCTAGTAATCTAGTAATCTAGTAATCTAGGAATCTAAGAATCCAGGAATCTAGAAATCTAGGAATCTAGCAATATAGCAATCTAGGAATCTAGGAATCTAGGAATCTAGGAATCTAGTAATCTAGGAATCTAGGAATCTAGTAATCTAGGAATCTAGGAATCTAGGAATCTAGGAATCTAGGAATCTAGGAATCTAGGAATCTAGGAATCTAGGAATCTAGGAATCTAGGAATCTAGGAATCTAGGAATCTAGGAATCTAGGAATCTAGGAATCTAGAAATCTAAGAATCTAGGAATCTAGGAATCTAGGAATCAAAAAGTCTAGGAATCTCGAAATGTAAGTATTTCCGATTCTAGGAATCTAGAAATCTAGAAGTTTCGAAGTAAAGAAGTCTAGAAAGTTTGAAATCTAGGAATTTAGAAATTTCGAAAGTTATAAAAGTGGAATTTAAAAAAGCATCGAAATTTTGTAATTTAAAAGTGTAGAAACTTGATAATTTAAAAAATTGGAATTCGAAGTAAAAAATTTCAATTTTACAAATTTCAGATTTTACAAACGAAAAAATGCATCCATCAACGCTAATGCACTCCAATCGCACAACCCAGAAGCATAATAATTAATTATAAGGATAACATAGAAGTGTTAAATGTATGTCACGTGATTCACAGGAAATAAAAGATTTCCTCAAATGTTTGGGTGTCTTCAAATGCTTTTTAAGTCGCGGAACTCTACAAAAATGACAGTAACCGTAAGGCTTACATGCCGAGCGAAAACACTGGCGGGGATGGATGGTAAACCACGACGTAAGAAAGAAGGGTGAGCAGAGAAAGCCTAGGGAGGAAGAAAGAAAACCAGGGAAGAAATGTAAACGTGTGGTTGGTGACACGGGGAATGATAGGCAAGAGAGACTTTACCGCGTCTTCGTGGGTAAAATCTCTCGTCTTTTTTCACACCTACTTTTTCTCTGTCTCTCCACAGAGAACCAACCCATCCCTGCAAAAGCTTTCATCGGATGAAGACACTTCCCTTTACGCGGTACGTGCAAAACCGTCGCCAAGACGTGCATCTAACATGTCGACAACGAGTATCTAAGAAAAAAGTGCTCGTTCTTTTATACTCATATGCAAAATCCTCTATGTAAACGTACTTCACGAACTCACTACTTTCAGTATACATATGCAACGAGACCTTACGTACCAAGCACGCAAACATATCGTTGATTTGACAAACGGTTCAGATAAGTCTTCTTGCAGATGATGTAGCTTCGAATGTATATCATTGCTTAGAGTCACTTTGACAACCTTAAAACGTTCTGCGTTGTGTTGATGAACTTCAAAGCTGTATCATAACTTTGGGCATACCGTGAGAAATTAATAACACATCGCTTTGACTTTGAATCGCAACACGCTGTCAAAGGGAAATGAAGAAAAGAAAGAAAGGAGAAAACATGTTTCGACACGTTAGTGAAGTCGTCATGAAGTCTACCTAGCAAACGACCTGTAATCCTACTGAAGGTTTCACGAAAATTCAAGTAATTATTTCTTCTTAACCCAGAAACTGCCAAATATTTATTTTATTTTTATTTTAATTTAACCGCATGAGTTGTAAATTTATATGTCAAGTACTTTTATAAGTAAAGCAACGTTAAGACAAAAAATAATGTTGAAAACTAGAATGTAAATGTTTACCAAATGCACAGTTTATTTAATAGAATCTTATTGCAAGTGATAAAGAAATATACAATTCAAGTGTCCACTTGGGGATCGCGATAGCAAACTAAAAATTAACATATTGAAGTATGATTTATTTGTAAGGTGTCGGACAGAAATATTCATAGCTACAATGTTAAAACGAATACAGAAAGTTAAAATGTAATGTCTATTTTATATTCAGTGATATTGTAAATTATAGTTCAACTTCAAATTGAAGCATATTAAAAATTTGAGTAAGATTTATCACGTTTGCAATGGATTAATCAATTTTTTAATTTCTTTTGAAGTTATTAATATTGTACACGTATAGGAAATATATATGTATTATGCCTATAGTCAAATGCGTATCTTCTTTTCTCATTTTGATAAAGACACGATATTACATAATTGTTACAGTCATTTATTTCCGTTAATACAGTTTGTATCAGTTTGTGTGTATCAGTTGCAAAAATATTAATGTTGCAAAGATCAATATCAATTTGTAAAAGGTTACTGGCAATAATAATATTCCTTAATTGAAAAATAAATTATACACTACTCAAAAGAATTAAGGGGACAGAAAAATTCCTTAAATTTTTAGGTCATATTCAAATTGCTCTGCCTCCGCTAAATGTCATCGTAGCAAACATCTAGAACAGTCATTTTGAAGCTTCATGTCTCTAGTTTTTGGCCCTTTATCTCCATATTTTTTTGACCTTTTTTTATTAATGAAACAATTGAAAAATTGCGATAGAAAAATTTTCGAAAATTTTGTTCTTCTTTGAAAGTTTCTACAGTCGCAGGAAAATTTTTTTACCACGTAGAAGTTGCATGGATAGATTTACACTTCTTTTTGTGTATGAGTACACTTTAGGTAATTCTAACGATGATAGTGGACAGCAAAAACTTTGTTTACATTTTTTTTCAAACCAAAATTAAAAGAAAAAATTCAGCAATTGTACGGGTAAATGTAGAGGAATAAATTTTTTTACCCAATAAACGGAATAGCAAAGGTTAGAAACAATAATGATGTTCCTTTAAATTTTACACACAAATTTCAAAGTTTGATCATTCGGGCCATAGGGAACAAAGAATCAGAGCGATTTAAAACTTTGCACACTTTTTGTGGACAGTATAAGCTTAAAAAAACTTTCTAGGCTTAATCTTTGTGATGGATATTTACAAAGATATTGTAACTTTTGTAATTTAGGGGAAAAACGCCATTTTTTGACGTTTCTTTACATCAATATCACGCATCAAAGGAAAACATTTAATCAAAAACTGATATACCTATCTTGGAGGGTATACTCTGAGGTTTCCAGAACAGCCCTTATAATTTCTGTTCGATGGTGGGTTCATGAGATCACGACTGTCAAAGAAAAAAGTGTCATTTTGGCTTTAGTAGCTCGTAACTTTGCAACCAATTATCGAAACGAACTCCATCAAAGTGAAAATTATAGGGGAAGAAACAAGGAAAAACAATCCCGAAGAGCCAATAATACAAAAAATTTTCCTGCGACTGTAGAAACTTTTAAAAAAGAAAAAAAATTTCGAAAATTTTTCCATCGCGATTTTTCAATTGTTTCATTAATGAAAAAAGGTCAAAAAAAAATATGGAGATAAAGGGTCAAAAACAAGAGACCTGAAGCTTAAAAATGACTGTTCTAGTTGTTTGCTACGATGACGTTTAGCGGAGACACAGCAATTTGAATATGACCTAAAAATTAAAGGAATTTTTCTGTTCCCTTAATTCTTTTGAGTAGTGTAGTTATGTAATCAATGGAAAAGTATGAACAAAGCCAATGAAGCTAACTTTCCTTGAATGAGAAGTTCATAAATTTGTGAGATCGAAAATTGAAATATTGGAATTTAGAAATTTGAGGATTAAAAAATATCCAAATCTGAAGAATTTGAGTTATTGGATAATAAGAAATGTCACATTTGAAAATTTAGAAATCCTGGATAGTTTGTAGTTCAGGAATTAGAAGATTTGGAAATCTGAACATATGCAAATTTGGGAGTTTGGAGATCGAATAACTTGGTTATTTGAAGACTTGAAGGATTAGAGATTTATAATTTTTATCACTTAAGGATTTAGATATTTGAAAATCTGAGAATTTAAATATATGTATTCTTGGGAATTTAGGAAGTTATGAACTTGGGAAGTTACTTTGAATTTCAAAAATTTGGAAATTTGGGAATCTGGAAAATTTATGGAATTTGGGAAATTTGGGAAATTTGGAAAATTAAAAATTTGGGAATTTGGAAATTTCGAAATTTCGAAATTTAAGAAATTAGAAATTTGGAGCATTTGGGGCATATGGGGCATATGGAGAATTTGGGAAATTTGGAAAATTAAAAATTTGTGAATTTGGGGAATTTGGGAAATTCGGAAAATTAAAAATTTAGGAATTTGGAAATTTGAAAATTTGGAAATTCAAGAAATTAGGAATTTGGAGCATTTTGGGCATATGGGGCATATGGAGCATTTGGGAAATTTAGAAAATTAAAAATTTGGGAATTTGAGGAATCTGGAGAATTTGGGAAATTTGGCAAATTTGGAAAATGAAAAATTTGGGAATTTGGAAATTTAAGAAATTAGGAATTTGGAGCATTTGGGGCATATGGGGCATATGGGGCATGTGGGGCATATGGAGCATTTAGAAATTTGGAAATTTGGAAAATAAAAAATTTGTGAATTTAGGAATTTAGGAATTTAGGAATTTAGGAATTTAGGAATTTAGGAATTTAGGAATTTAGGAATTTAGGAATTTCAGGATTTAGGAATTTCAGGATTTAGGAATTTCAGAATTTGAGGATTAGTTGACACTGGAAGTTTATAAATTCATATATTTGGAAATATGAGAATTGATATACTTGAGTTTGTGGAAATTAAAGCATTTGTAAATTGCGAAAATTTAGGAATTCGGATTTTGAAGAATGTAAAAGTTTAGGTATAATTTTAACAGTTTGCATGTCTAGTTTTTCAGGAATTGGAAGATGTGAAGATTTGCCAATTTAGAAATTTAGAAATACAGCTTCTAGAAAATAAAACATTGGAAATTAAAAAATTTGAACATTTTGTGTCTGAAGCATTGTAAACAAGAATCATTTCCATTAAAAGTTATCATTAAAAATAATGAAACACTGAATAAAATTTTTCGTTCGTTATTTCTAAGGTTTGTAAGTCAGGAGTCTTTGATATTTAGTCTAGATGAGAGCCTGCATACTGGTAATGATGTTTCTGGTGGTTACAAATCAAACAGTCTCATTACTTTTCGCACAAATCACGTACATAACGATTCGAGCTACCACTGATGCTTTATACTGAAATATTTATCGAGCTTCCTGTTCATGGGAGCTTAACTTTCAGGTCTGTGTGAATGTTGCGCACAAGGGGTTCGGAGGTTAGAGCGAAGCGAAAGAAGAAATGCGTAGGTTATGGCGGTGCACCGCGAACAGTTTTCATAGCCGATCGATTTCTTTGCAAAGCGAAAGAAACACCGACAGAGAAACACGGAATTCTGTAGATCGCAAACTAACGGAGGGATTCTTTCTGTCTGTCTACCTTCCCTTCTTGCTGCTTCCACCTTTTTCCCTCTCGCGTATTTTCGGTGTTCATCCTAGCGTGAAGCAGTGATACTAACCAACTGAGCACGATCGAGAAAGGGTGTCGTGGTAGATAGAAAAGAGAGACGAGGGAAAGATTGGTGGGTAGGGAGAGGCTTTTCTCCTCTCGTTATTCCCTCAAACGTTTTTCCAGCTGCACCGTTGCTTCCGTACATGGAACAGGTTTTTCATCGCGATCAGTTTGCGTTCACGTGTAAGTATCTATGTGGGAGAAGCACGCGAAAATTCGATCCTCGAAATTTTCGGGTTCCATCGACTTAATGTCACTTTATAATTCTTTTTTTTTTTAGAGACTAATATTATTCGGTTTATTTATTTATTTGTTTACTGCTAGCTTGCTGCATATGGAATAGTCGATTTCGGAACATTAAGTCTGATATTTTTGATGACACAGAAATACTTCAAATCAGTGCTTGTGATACATTAATTTGAATCTTAAAGCTTGTTCAAAATGATTGTGTATATTTTTCATTGCCAGTTGAAAATGATGTAAACAGTTCATAATCGTTTACTCAAATGATTCTGCAAACTTTCCGTAACTTTTGTTTTACAGGAATTGACTGGTTATCAGAAAATCATTTTGTCGATTATTCTGTACAATACGCAGTAAGATAATTATTTAATGATTTACAATTTCATACTGGGTATATTAACGAAAGGTTGGAATGATTATTTTCAACAAACGTTAATTTTTAATTGATGTAACACAAATGATACTTTACGATAGTTTTATTTAGATTGTAATTATATGTAACCATGTTAATAGTTATTTATTATAATATTTAACTTATCTTGATTATCCAATATGCACATTAATACGGATCGATATAAATGAATTCGGAATCATTAAAAATCGTTAATAATTATACACGGAATGTATAAACAGAATAAAAGAAATTATTAATAGCAACAGCCGTTATACTAACTTTAATGATAATACTATAATGTGTTAATTGTTACAATTGAAAAAATTTAAGTTCTACATAGAAAAATTAGAAAATAACGTTACATAACATTCTTTGAAGTTTAAGGATAACATTTTTCATGCCGTTTCATTTTCAAGGAAATTGAAAAAATCACATTGAGAACATTTTGAAAATTGAGAAAATTCAGAAAACCACATCTATATAATTATTATACATAAGAGGACTCATAATATGCAGGTTGGCATAGGATCAATTTAAGTATTTTGTAATTTAAATTGTTCAAAAATATATACCAAAATATAATCTAAATGAATTCAACGAAGAATTTGCATAGAATTACATATTACGTTAATAGTTTAAAGTTGATTTACTGCATTTTAAATGCACTATAAAAATGTGTTCTTTTAAGTCCGTATACACGATAATCTTTATAGGTTTTCTTAAATATTCGTGTATTAGAATATTCTAATATTTTAGATACTGGATATTAAATATTTGAAGTATTAGAATATTTTCCATTACGCATTTTTTAGAATGTTGGATACGTAGAATGTTTGTTGTATCATACAAACTTTGCAATTATCTGTTTCGTACAAATATTTTCAGTAAAAAATGGTACTTTTCATTGTAATTTTTTTATTCCACGAAATTCCACAATTTTTATATGTATGCAATGAAAACTTCCTATGTTTTATCTCACGTTAAATCGTGCAGCAGATTCCATGTTTACCGTCAGAGCATCTGCAGAAAAAGCAGGTTTGGTGATGCGTTTGAAGTACTGCCATTTTGTAGAAAAAAATTACAAAAATAAATATTTTTGTACACTGAACGGTTTATACGAACGGTTCTACATCAGTGGTATATGTAGCTATGTTATATATGGATTGTTTCTGCAATGTAAAAATTTTAACACCCAAAATTTTATTTTCGATTTTAGAAATCAAACATAGAAGGAATCTTGACTCAAATCACAATAACGTTTAAATAGTCAAATACACAGATACTGAATAAACAGATTTAGTTTTTTTACACAGATTTAGACAACAGATTTAGATTCTTGTTTTTTAATTAATTTACTTCCTACTCTAAAATTATTTTATTAGTTATAAAACAAAAATATACGAAGGTAATATAATTAAGTGTATCTTTTAAATTTCTATACACATATACACAATGTATTTTGTTTGCTACTACTTGAATTGAATTACCATACACATTTATGTAAAAATTCAGAACCAATAATATGTATGATGAAGTTTTTATAAAAAGCGTGTAGTTCAGTAAATTATTTTAATATTTACAAACATTATTTTCCTAATATAATATTTGCTGTGATTAATGTTTCAAATGCATAACAACGTACTCTTAATTGTATTGAATCCCAATAAATTGTAATAAATGAAAGACAAGTGGTTATAAATGTATAGATTCAGATGAACAATCCAATATTGAAATTTTGGAGCTGGTAATTTCAAATAAAATTGAAATCGAGAGAGAAATACTTTTACGTAATATATGTCCTTTGATATTCGTCTCACACGATGCATCGCATTCTGTATACAGATATAGTGACTTTCACTTGATATCACTTGAAAGGAACCATCTTTTTAGTTGTTCTGTGTGAACAGCGCACAATTCTGTCATTATGAATCGTGTGATGTCAGAGACCAACTAGTGGTGCCTACGAATGGCCACAATAGTGAGGATATGTGGAATTATTGAGAAACACTTCATCCTGAAGTGCTATCCCAAGCGACATCAAGTGTGAAAGCCGCAGTAGATGCATTATCTGCACACATAATCCATCATCCCAGTATTCAAACATTATTTCCTGAAAACGATGAGAAATGTGAAGAAACCTGCATTTACCACAATTGAATAACATATGTTCCATAAATGTAGCAATCTGCTTTATTTTTATTAATCTGAGTCTTCAGCTAAAAATTATGATCAATATTATTTAAATACCAATTGGTAGTCCGTAAATAACAAATTATATATAAAAAATATAGCGTATTAACGTTCACTGAAAATTAAATACTCTTTCAATATCACTTCAAGCAGATATCGATAAAATTTTCCATTTTTTTTAATTTTCCAAACGAAAAAATTGGGATGTTTGAAACTTTAAGTGGAACACTTTCCCGTTATCCAATAAAAAATTAGTTTTCACGTGGAATATTTTCTCATAAAATGGAACGAACGGTTTTAGCTGGTGAAAATACTATAAAAAATTTTCGACAAGTATGAACAATGGTTGTCCCATCGAGCAAATGCGCAGAAATTTTATATTGCAGATTATATTAAATTGGTTACCGAGTAATATTACATTTTTCAGCAAAAGAAACAAAAGTTGATGTAAATCGTTTGCAACGTTGAATTTCGATGATCCAACATATCAGCAATTACAACGTTGATTATTTTGAGTTAAACTGGATATTGTTATCTATTCTGATAGGTTTATCATCGATACAACTAGAACTTCCATCACGAGGCGTTTTGACACTTTTGCATTATTCACAGCACCGTTCACATCACAAGTCTCTTGTGCTGTTTGTATCACAGTGTATCTTCGCAAAAAGAAAACATAATCACCAAAACTTGTTCATTTTCAAATCGAAATAATCATACAAAACATATCAACAAATATAATAAACTTTTTTCTAATACCTGCATAAAATATTTGCTTTTGAACTATACTCGTGATTTACAAGTTACAAGTTACTTTGAACGCAGCAGAAACGATCCTTATGGAACAACATTTTATAATCATCTGAATATAAAACCTGCTACGCTAAGTGCTTGCCACTGTGAATTAAATTATCGCAAATGTGTCTGACATGTTACATGTCTGAAATATCCAATATTTGTAGATTCGAATGGCCCTCGAGACTTTACGGGATACTTCTCGTAAAAATTGTTATCCGGCACGTTCGTTCATTATCATTTGTTCGTTATTTGTTCGCTGTTCTTGCAGTCCGACTTTATTTTCCTTCCCGACCTTCACTTCAATTTGTTCTTCTCATTTTTCTCTTTCCCTTTCGTATTCCTCTCACTGTCTGTCCCATCCTCTGCAATTGAATAACCGAGCTGGACAACGGTGTTTCCCTTTCAATTTTCCGACTTTTAATATAGCCGCTGTTGCTATTTTCCAGCTGGTTGCTGTCGCTGTTGTTGTTGTCGTTGCGACGCGGTGGAAACGCTGGTTCGCTGTAAATACGGCCGGCTTATACCGTTGCCGGAATTAATAGCCGGTGAGATACGCGAACGGTTATTACCATAATGACCGTCGCATAATTTGAATCGCCCATAGAAAACGCGTCGGGGTCGTTGAGGGCCTGATGTTTTTTTCCGTGTTCGCTGTTCTCCTTCTGGCCGTTGTATGCGGATCGGAAAACAAGTCGGAAAAGCGCACCGACAACGATTCAGACCGAAATGAATACCATTCACTACGATACTGGAAACATTGCGCGGCTATGAGAAAACGTTCTGTCGTTTTCGAGCAACTGCGACGAAGGATTGATGTTTGCGACTGGTGGAGCAACGATGCTGTAAAAACTCACCAATCTACATGTGCAGAGAGCGACGAAAATATTTGAATGCATTTATTCGTAGTAATCTACAGGGAGAGTCGAATGCATTTATTCGTTGTAATCTATAGAGCGATGTAAATTTTAAAAATATAACTTGATTTTCGATGAAAACCAACTTGTCCGTGAGTGATATATGGCAGAACTAAAATTTAATAAGTAGGGGGAAATTGTTTGTTATATATTTGATAATGATAATAATTAGGGAAAATGAGAAAGGTGTATTTTGTAACGGATGAAAAATTGTCGTTCGACACATTAGTATATTTTTAAGTTACTGTATATCGTAAGTGATTAATGTTAGCAAAAGTATTATTTAAACGTTAAAATAAATTAGTTATATATCAAATTTTTATTTACGAATATAATGAATGAATTAATTGATATTTTCAAAATGTGTACATTCAATGTGTGTTCAGTATTTGCATTTAATGCAATGCATCCAATCTTCGTTAAGTAACTTTTTATAAACGAGGTGGTGGCCTCTTCATGAATATTTTCTTTCTTCTTTGTCTTTCATATATTTTTCTTACAGCGGGTGATTCTGAGAACTAGGACAGGTTACTGCTCCTTTTCAATAAAAATAGAACAAAAAAGAATAGTGGAAAAGTCATAATACATTCTAATTATCTAAGACCTTATTATTTATATGGAAGTACCGATCCATCTGGCAAGTGCGATTGCACTTTATTTTTTAATGCAACCCAATTTTGTTGTTGAACCAATCGATTTCTTTTATTATCCAGTGTATAAAAGAAATAATACAACGTCAATAAAATGCCAATACTTCGCGAGATATTTGACATTTTATGTCAGAAACGCGTTTTATCACAACCGTTCGAACTGTTAATAAGACCAATACCAAAAATATTTCTTATTTTCGGAAATTATGTTAACTCTAACATAATATTGATATACAGGTAACCCTCCTACAACACGGCATCTTATAACACGGTTTCGCTATAACACGATTCATAAATTGCGGGAACCCTCCTACAACACGGCATCCTATAACACGGTTTCGCTCTGTCACGATAAAAAATTTGCAAAAACCTTTGTACAACACTGTACTTCTACAGTCGCGGCGAGGCTTGCCGCCTTAAAGATACAGTGTTGCGGAAAGTATTTCTTTTCATCTCCGTGGCTTGAAGACAAAAATGTCTCACGCTGCTGATCGACAGTCTGCGCCGAGCCACTGTGTGTTAAAAAATAATTTTTTCGACTTTAAGACATTAAGTTTCAGTCCCAAGTCATGTCCGATAAAGATAAAAGAACAACGTTTAAGAGAAAATTTATTTCTTTAGAAGTAAAGATACAAATCTTGGATCGTCTTTTGAAAAGAGAAATTAATACAAATTTATGTAGAATTAAAAAAAATATTTGTTTTTAATAAGTTTTCGAAACGTAACCCCCCTTTTTGTACTGGCTCTGGGTCTCATACAACACGGTTTCACACAACACGGCATTTCCTAGGAACCTATCTACCGTGTTATAGGAGGGTTACCTGTATTCTAAAATTAGTGATTTGGGGACGTTGTAAAATACTTAGATTTTCGAATGTAAAGATTTCAGAGACCAAAATCGTTTAGACTTTGGGATTTGGAGATTTTTGAATCTAAGGACTTTGGGGTATAAGAATTTTGTAGTTTAGGGATTTAGAGATTTGGGGATTTAGAAACTTAAGAATTTATATAATAGATTTCGGGATCTACAGGTTTAAGGACCTAGGAACGTTTACGACTAGAAATATGGGGATTTTTGACTAGAGATCTTAAGATTTTGTGATTTAGAGATTTGAAGATGTAGGGATCTAAGGCTTTAGAGATGGTGAAATTTCAGAATTGGAACATTTACAAATCTAAAAATTCTGCTTTTGAAACTGAAAATTTGAAATTCGAAATGTAGTCATGTGAAGTTATAAAAATTTGTGAATTCAAGAACTTCCAAGCTGGCATATATCTCTCTATCTAAGGTAGGGGTCGGCAACCTGCAGCTCAGTAGAATCATACTTGTGGCTCTTGAGTAGTTTAATAGTACATATTGAACAATGGACTGCAATATTGCAATTGTCAAACAAATATAATAATCCTGCGCACACATCAAAATGCGTGGCAGATCGCATGTATGTAAACCTAGCTTTAGCTGACCGTGCTCCCCACACTCACCGACGCCACACTCAAAACCAAAAAGTGTTTCCGTTTTTTTTTAATATGTTGACATATATGTTCTGCTACTACGCAAAATAGAATGTTTTGATTTCACAATAAATAGATGTTTCACAGCAGATATTATATTATTTTTTCTAATACATACGATGTATGTACTTATATTTGGCTCTTTAAAAAAATAATTTATCACATCGGGAAAAAAATGGCTGTTAACTCCAGAAAGGTTTTGGACCCCTTATCTAAGGGAAGCCTACGTCGTAATCAAATGTACTATAATGTAGAAATTAGATTATTTTCAACATCGTCCTCGAGGATGAGTTTCACACAAGATTCTTCCGTAGACAATCACCTTAATAATGCAAACTTTATATTCAGAAATGCATCCGCACTTAAACGTTGGCAATTCGATACAATGATCTACAAAAACTTGTATGAACCACTTTTTGTTTTCAAATGACAACATAAATGAATGTAATTGTTAATCGTTCAACCTCTGTGCGTGGTGAACTATCTAAAATAGAGTTAATCGCTTCAAAAGTCATGTTCTGTTCCTTGCTGAGGAAAGTACTTACGAAAGGAAAATAATCCGTGTTATACAAACTTCTCCCAACTTGAACAGAAAGTAGGAATACGTACAAACTATCGAAGTCTTATGGCAACGTAACTCGCGGGCATTTGGATTTAGAAAAAGCACATAATTTACGAGGGTCGTGCGATAACGATCCGATGAATTCGACGAAACCGATGGATCTCGAGTTAATTAGCGATTAAACGAAGCCTCGGTGCAATCCAAGCCGTGCCTAATCGAGAATCAATGTCGATTGTGCTGGCGTTATTAACGAGCCTGTGTGCTTGTGGTTGATTGGTCACGGTGAATCGGGTCGGCGTCCAACACGTCGTTTCGTGGGTATCTCCCTGTGTCCCCGGTTTGTCTGATTCACGCACGTCTGTCAAAGCGAATCAGGAAGTTGACACGTACCGTGGCCACGCAGCCTATTGAAGGGACACACGATAATGGACGCACGTTTACCGAACATCGAAACACCATATGTACACGATGAAACCGGTTCGCTTCCTGTGACGGATTTTCGAAAATTTCCCCTTGCCTCGCCCTTGTTCGAACACACCGATGTTCGGCTGATCGCTTGTTGATGTTATAACGTCACCAAAGACAAGTAAATTGGAATTCACGGTGTCTGCTGTTCGATTGAATCGACTATGACAGACATGTGATCATCGATTATCGATATCTTATCGGCATTTTGTGGTAATATCGATAAGGACGTTAAGATATCGCTTAACGAATCGAGCTTGATTGAAGTATTAATACTATATTGTTACACTTGACAGATTTTTTTGTTCAATATATGTGTTACTGATATTTAGTATATTGATGAGATATAATATACAGGGTGGGTCACCACATTTTGCCATCTAGATTTACGTCATTATTATTACGCATAGCAAACAATGTTTCAGATAAAGTTGAATGGTTTTGAGAGGGGCACATTCTGATGGTATATTTTTTTGTAGGTGGACGTGTAAAGGACATATGAAGGTCATTAATGTTTTTTTAAATGGAATCATATATTTTTTATTGCATGAGCTGATGCTCTTTCATATTCTTTACAAAAAAGTATTAATCTGTTAATGTAAAAAAATCATTAGTTTAAGAGATATTTTTCGATTAGTTAAGTACGAAATTTTCCAATTTTCAAAAGTGCAAATTCAAAACATTGCAATTTTGCAACATCTAAATTTCCAAAATTCCAATTTTTAAATTCTTTAAAATTCGAAATTTCTATGTCGAAATTAAATTTCATTAAAAGTATATCAAGATATTATAAATATCAATATTTTTTCTACATGACAAAATTATTGCAAAACACTCCATAATGTTTAATACTATACTTCTGCTTTCTGACTTTATCATCACAATCGAAATTATGCAATAAATCGGTAATATTGATTATTACTAATTATCATTATCATTACTCATTGATTAATATCATTAATATTGATTATTAATAATATTGATAATATTACGATTTAACAAAATCATTTGCTGTACTTTAATGCATATCTTTTATTATAATTTAATATTTCAAAATATGATATCTGAGACAAGTGAAATATGCACACATATACATAATAAAATTCTTATTCTATTCTTGCTTTGTCTATAATAAAAAACCTAAATAAAAAAAGTTTAATAATAAAATAATGTCTTTGTGTTCAAAGTCAGAATTAAACTTCTTTGTATGAAATGGTAAGTAAAAGAAACAATGTTGCTTCCATCTTTCTTCAGATCTGTTTCCACAAATATTTTATGAATGAAAGTTCTAATGCTTCGAGGACAATAGTACAGTATTATTATTATGAAACAGTATTATTATAATTTTGTGACAGTATTATCTGTTCATATGTAGCTACTTAAGAACTTCCAAGTCATCAGGTATTACATTAACATTAGAATCAAAATTGTGATAGATTATACTATATTTTGAAACATATGTACACCCCGCTCAAAAGTATGTGGACACTTCCTGAATCCTTATAAATGCCTAAAAAAAAAAGTCATGATACCTCTGATTATTTTGATTATCCTGTATGTATTCCAGTTCGTACAGTATTAGAGAACATATTTTAATAATAATTTATTAAATATCTTACCGATAATAATAAAAATTAATTATATCTTCTTTTTGTTCACATATGCATCGCGTGCTTTTATAACCGCGATTTCTAATCATGGCTATTAACTTTTTCAGTATTTCACTATTAACAGCTTTCTACACCGATTCTAGGATTTCCCACAAATGTTTTTCCAATTTTGGAAATTTTTCGAAATTGTCTATCAAGGTGGTCCCATAGACATTTATTTATTTAAGAAAATTGAATAACTAAATTGTTAATTTAGTACTATTATAATACATTACATTCATATTCATAATAGAATTTAGCAACAAATATTGTTTAACAATAAAAATATACAATATGTAACACAAATATCAAGAAAATATAAGTGTCCACATACTTTTGAGCGTACATTTCTATTTGTAACAATTAAACAAATAGACTCAACACAATATTCAGATGTATTTGTCAAATACAATATATTTAAAAAGAAGGTAAAAGAGAAATAATGAAAATATGTGATAGGAAGTTGGAAAAAAGTCGATGCTGTGTGCAGTGAAAAAAGGTATCAAGAATATTCCTAGCAGAGGATAAACGAAAACGGTCATCGTATTAATAAAGCTCAATTGAAATAAAGTTGAAAAAAAGAGAATATTGCTTTGCAACGTTAATTCGAGCAGAAGTTCGAACGAACGTTAAGAACTGTGCATATTTGATCGAACTTTTGTTACAAATATTACAAAATTCCGAGAATATAAAACGACTCTTAATTTGTAGAGTTATGCAGAATTACGGATGAATTACTCAATAAACTTTAATTACAAAATAATTCAATTACATCGTGCTCAGTTAAACTCTAATTTATAATGCAGACCTCTCATTCGATTAAATTACAATACAATTCGTTGTTGCGATTAAAGTACAATGTACCTGAATCAGAATTACAAATTTAGAACTAACTAAACTGTGACGTAAAGTATTAATTAGTTAAAAAAAAACATATAGACTAAATATATAGAACACATACGACGAATATTGTTTAATTACTGATCTGTATGAACATTTTCGAATTTGATTTAATTTCAAACTTTTTCTTCCGAAATTATTTAATGTAAAATTTTTTTACTAAATTAATACATTATTATTTAATGTAAAGACAGAAATTTTACTTTTTTGGATTAATATATTTAAATACATTATAATTTTATACAGTTTAAATGTAAAAGAAATCACAGTTGTTTTAACTGCTTTCTTCATCATTTAACTACTGGGACATGTACCTAATAGTATAGAAAGCTACATGTAACTGCAGAAACGAAAGAAAAGTAAATGGCAGCTAATAGTTAAAGAACGTATATTGTAGGTCATGCGTGTTTCACTGTATCAAGAAATGTCGTTCTTGTTACTCGAAGTAATCTCAAGAAATCTTGAAATTTCTTGCAGCACTAACACAATATTTGACTGTTGCCCGTTAAAGGGCAGAGGATAAACCCGTTAAACCCATAAACCTAAATCGTTAACGTACATTTGAAAATACGTCGGGCAAACTTGAGAAAATGCCCCGAGCTCGATACTAATCACAGGACTTAATATCGTGGATTGCACGCGATCATAAGGCTCTTTAAATACGATCACGATCGAATATCAATACGAACGTGTGCATGACCTATGCAATTGAGAATAAAGTTGTCAGAGATTGCGTGCTGTACCTCTATACCAAAGAGTAAGACCTTTTTTTTCGAAACCTTCCTCTTTAGTTGGGTGCACGAAGGTTGTAAACAATTTGCTATCATTCGACCGAAAATCGACAACGGATAAATGATGGATACGTCTGCTCGGAGTAATTTATGGTAGCATCGAGTCAAGGTGATACGAAACCTGCGGCATTTGGGATGTTGAACTATCCGATTTACTCGTTCCCGGAAGGGACGCATGTAAAATGAGCGAGATCTGTCACCGAGAGGGTGAGGAAGTGGAACTTCGATGGTGCGAAAATTCAGCTGTAATGGGAATTAAATTGATAAAGTGTTTAACCGGTCAATCGATTACCGAACAGTATGCTGGTTAGTTTCCTTAATTCCTTGTACTGTTTCAACCCCACATTGTATCGTGATGCAAATTTGTTCCACAAATGAGTATGAAACTTTCTCAAACAGTTGTGTTTGCATTTTATCAAATAAAAGTGTATTGTAAATTTTGTACATAATTAGATAATCAGGAATATTTATTAACAAAACAATAATAATTATTCTTTCTTGTATCTGATGAAGTATTGCAAATTTGTGTAAATATATTTCTTGCAATAAATTTTTTAAATAAAAGGTAGTTATTTTATTATTGCTTGCAAGCATTCAAAAATACATACTTTTATAAAGTTGAAAAGATCATGGAACAGTAATGAGATATGTATTTCTTCAAGAATATTAATATATTTATATGTACTACATTTTTATATAACATTTATATCATACAGTTTGTAATACGCAAATTTTTCCTTGGTTATTTCACATAATTTTGTTGAAACTCATCTATAATCAATAATGTTCGCCCTTTGTATTAGTACAATTAAAAGCAACAAATTTATTTTGAAATTTCCAAATTTTTCAGATTTTAAACTTCTAAGCTGTCAAATTCTCCAATTTTTACGACTGAGATTCCACATTCCCAGTATCAAATTTTAGAATTCGCATATTTCCAAGTTTTTAATTCTCAAATTTCTGAATTTCTGAGTTTCTAAATTTCTGAGTTTCTGAGTTTCTGAATTTCTGAGTTTCTGAATTTCTGAATTTCTGAGTTCCTGAGTTTCTAAATTTCTGAGTTTCTGAGTTTCTGAATTTCTGAGTTTCTGAATTTCTGAGTTTCTGAATTTCTGAGTTTCTGAATTTCTGAATTTCTGAATTTCTGAATTTCTGAATTTCTGAATTTCTGAATTTCTGAATTTCTGAATTTCTGAATTTCTGAATTTCTGAATTTCTGAATTTCTGAATTTCTGAATTTCTGGATTTCTGGATTTCTTGATTTCTCGATTTCTAGGTTTCTAAATTTCCAAATTTCCAAATTTCCAAATTTCCAAATTTCCAAATTTCCAAATTTCCAAATTTCCAAATTTCTAAGTTTCTAAATTTCCAAATTTCCAAATTTCTAAATTTCTAAATTTCTAAATTTCTAAATTTCCAAATTTCCAAATTTCTAAATTTCTAAGCTTCTGAATTTCTCGATTTCTAGGTTTCTAAATTTCCAAATTTCCAAATTTCCAAATTTCTAAGTTTCTAAATTTCCAAATTTCCAAATTTCTAAATTTCTAAATTTCTAAATTTCCAAATTTCTAAATTTCTAAGCTTCTGAATTTCTAGATTTCTAAATTTCTAAATTTTCGAATTTAAAAATTTAAAAATTTCTGAATATCCACATTTTTGAATTTCCCAATTTCAGAACTTCTGAATATTAAAATTAAAAAATTTCTGAATTCCCAATTTCAAAACTTCAACATTTCTAAATTTTCGAATTTCCTAATTTCTAAACTGCCGACTTTCTAAATTTTCTAGATTTCTAAATATTTAAGATGATCAAGACGTTAATTGTCATTCCAGCGTGAATAATGAAATTTTTTCTAGTTTATTTTGCACGGTATTCATATTAATTTTTAAAAAATATTCTGTATGTCAAAGTTGATATATGCAATAGCTTATTTTTGAACATTCTAAGTTATATGAAATCCTTTGACTACAACAAAGTTAAAAAAAAGAACGAACACTTTCGCGGTACTACATGCAACTACGCGCTCAGTCTGAAATCGATTTCGATTTCCGAACTTTATAGCCAATACATTCCTGCTGACTGTGTCGGATCAAAAATGCTACATTGCACGAATTGCCCTGTCAATCAGTGCTCACATTCTGTTACTTGCGAAATAACAGATTTTCGCGACATTTATCGAGAAACGATCAAGATTGATTGTTTATAAAATGTGTGTATATTAAACATCTATTATTCCATAATCAATTCTAGAGAGATTGTAACGGTATAATCAGAAAGGACTCTAACGTAACAGTCAGTTCTGAAAAAATTGTATTTAAATAATGCAACATTAATTCTTTATTTCAAGAAGTTTTTAATATAAAAAAAATAAAATCATGAGTGATAAAAATAATAAAATATCAAGAGACAAATACTTTTTACTTTAGCAATTTATTCAACGAGGGATAATATAATTTAGAAAATTTGCAAAATTATGAGAAGAACCAAATAATTGTAAATTACAAAAGATACAAAACATTTTCACAGTAATTTTTATTTATGTGTAACAAAATATAACAATTTCATAACAGAATTCATAGCAAATGTTAATTTATTTAATACATTTATAATGAAAAACAGTCAGGTGTTAAGCATTTTTTCTACATGTTAAAATTGTCCTGAAATTGTATATAATTTTCAAAAATTAAATTTTTTATTGTTTCATTATTACAATTAAAGCTATATTCTAAATTTAATTTTTACACATAAAACATTGAAACCCAAAAGAATAGTAACTTAATATGATTTTTCAGCACTTATTTAACACTGACATAATATTTTTATAAACCTTAGTACATTATTGTTTTAACCTCCTGCTTTGCCAACAGGATTCTAAATTTCGTTGACATTTTCGTGTTTAGTACTAAAATATAGACAACTCATACTGATTGTCAGCTTTCGAACGGAAATATTATTCAATCGAGCTGAAATTTTGCACACATATTATCGATATTATTTAGGAATTGGAATTAATCAACCGTTATTTCGGACCTCTTTATGTATTTTATTTACACATAATTAAATATGGATATAATGAGATACACAAGATTCCTGCAATAACTGAATTTTAATTTTAAATGTTGATATTGGATTAATTTACTATATTTTGCAAAATAATGACGACACCATTGTGTTCACAATGAACTCCGAATTCAATAATCTACAAATGAAATACCTGAGCAAGATTGGAATGCTGACCAAAATGTACTCGACATAAAAAACCAATGTCATTTCGTAAGCTCATTAATTTTATTTAATCGAATAACAGGATTATGAATTTCATAAAATCCAAGAAATGTTATTTCATAAGCTCATTAAGTTTATTTAATCGAATAACAGGATTATGAATTTAATAAAATCCAAGTAATTATTTGCGAAATCAAAATAAATAAACGGAAATGTTTTCTGCGCAATTGCTGTTCGAGCCGTTTATTTTAAAAATGGTGCAAGTACATTTTATGTTATTGTCAGATATTTTATTTGCAGTTCAGTAAATTTAACAATATTGGTAAGCACTGGTACACAAATTTTGTATCTTTTGCGGCGTTGGATAATGTTCGTTTATTATCCAATTATATCTAAAGTGCTGGATAAAAAAAAGATTTTATTATATCTAAATAGACTTACCTCACTTACAAAATTAATGGATTATTGTAATCGTTCATTAAACAGATAATATTTTAGTTATTGAATTATTGTTTTTCTTAATTCCTTTAAATCACTTTGGTCCAAATCGTCTTCATATGTATTCAAATCTGACTCTAGATTCTTCTTTAACTAATTCTGATCGGTGTTATTTCTATAAACGTAATAAATACAATAAAATTCCTTGGAAATGAGAATTCCATAAGAATTCTATCGGAGTGGCATTATTACTCAAAAAAGTATTTTCTGTTTGTTATTATTATATATCAGCTTCATTTTTAGACGCATCACAGATAATTTTCGCTCAAATCATTCTGAGCCATATTTTTTAATAAAATAAACCATAATTCACAATTCATTTTCAAATAACTGAAATTGTTAAGGGGATTTGAGCACCGATAGTAAGATTTTTTAATAAATTAGTAAATAGTATGTTGTACTTATTGTTAGTACTTTAATTGATTAACGCTAAATCTACCGGCGTATAATGTGTACTTATTTTGAGATGAAAAATGAAGTCAAAAAATAAATAAACAAACGACAAAATATAAATTAATACACACATTAATTCTTTATCTTGATGAAGATCAATGCAGATATCAATAGAATTACTTCAACAAATTGTGTAATTTATAATAAGGATCTTGTGAAATGGTCATTTGACCGGTTTGGTAGTTTTAATGTTAATAAAGAAAAACAGGTTATTAACTATTAAAATTGTTATGTTTTCTCTTCGTTATTTCATCTGCATATTATTTCAAATAAAAACATAATTAAAATAAAACGGACAAATAATTTTGCATATACAGAAAAATCGAGTTTTTAATAAATATTCGTTGTACATAAAGTTAGAGGTCTGGTTTTTCCAGTTCCATGAATTTCAGTTTCCCAGAAAATGGAAATGTTCGCTGGTATTCAGATCCATTTGAAAACATTAATGTTGCGAAATTTAAGGAGGATATATAATTTGATATCACTGTAAATTTGAAATTGACTAAAAAGTAGGCATATAACTAGCAGCTATATCATAATTAATAATTATATTAAGGCTAATAAATTAAAGATAATTAAGTTAGTACATTTATTATCTTTTTAACTGAAATGATTGTAAAAGCAATGTATTAATGGGTGTTTAAATAAACAGTATTATTGATTTACATTTGATACTCGCTATTTAAAAATATGCAACAAGATATAGCTGTCCTTTTTTTACATTATTGGTATACGGTAATTACTATCATAATTTATTTATTCATGGCTGTAAGCATAATTAGTAACTCGAGTGAAACAGAAATGATTATGTACACCTGATGCAAAATATAATATCAAATCCAAAGGAGATTACAAAAAAACTTGAAATTTAGTATAACATAACTAATAATTAAAATAAAATAAAAATACAGTCTCGCACCGACAGTTAAATAAATCGGATGTGTTATAACCTCTTCGTATCATCACACGTGCCGTACTTACAAGTGCTAGTGTTAGTGAGTGCTGGTACAAGCACCATTATAGAAACCTCTGACATAGGTATACGTACACCGTACGTATCACCATGTCGCATCAACTGAACCCTTACAGTGACAAATTCAAATCAACGTACCCTTCCAAAATCGACGAAAATCAACATATCCAAGCGGAAAATAGCCAAAGCACCCAAAAATTCAATATAACCGGAACCAAAACTTCATACGCGAACATAACGAAACACGAATACACGCCAACCCAAGATCAAGCAAAACGTGAATTAAAAAAATAAAAATAGTTGCGTTAACATAATATACAGCATAAAATTAGACATAAACGAAATTACAAAGAATTATGAGTTAAATATTGTCTGTATAGTGCCCCAAATTAGAATAACGTGAGCCACATTTATTATGTGAAATGTTAGTATTAATTTTACTTTGTAAAATGTGAATATTAATTTTAGTTTGGAAAATGTACAATGTTTTGAGAATGTATGAAGATGGGCTGCAGTAAACGATTATATAAAATCCTTCTGTTGAATGAAAAGATGATTTGCTAAAAAATTGACGTTCAATCAAAGACGTCACATTTAGCGTATTTATTAATGATTCATAATTATGATTTTCATGGGAATGATGAATTTAGAAAATTTATCAAATCTATGTTGCCGTTTTACATTACTTTATACTATTACTGTTAATTTCAAGTAACTCATGCATATTTTAATTGAGGCGTAATTAATTGAGAATATGATAATTTAATAATATCAACATCTTTGGCATCAAAAGAAATATGTTTAACAAAACTGAGTAATTTGAGAGAAAAGAAACATAATGTTTTCATAATGCATCGAGAAATTTAATACAGAAGTAATGCAAACATTAAGGTCCGCAATTTCGCTAATTTTGTTCAATTTATTGTATTTAATATTAATCTACCAATCAACGCAAAGTCCGTTTACATTATGAATATTATTACTACTAGTAACATGAAGTAGCCGCTAAACAGCTATCTGTAAACACTTTCATATCGTAATAGAGTATTTATGAATTACTTATTATAACTTTTATTATTTTTATTCGTGGTACTATAATAAATATTCGGAAAACTTTTTCACACCATTACACGCTAAAGAAAATATCACACTACTATTAAAAAGAACACGGTTAAATTTTGAAACGTATTAACACTAAACCTACAAGCCTATAATTTACACTTTGAAATTGTAAGCGAAGTTAAAAACTAAATGAACAAACAACAATACATAAATTAATACACACATTCATTCTTTATTTTCATGAAAATCGATGCGGATTTCAAGAAAATTACCTTAATAAATTGCGTGAGTTATAAGAAGAGACTTGTGAACCGATTATTTGACCTCTTTAGTAGTTTTAGTGTTAAAAAACAAAGATTTAATTTACTAATCCTCTACCAACTGAAATAATAGATAATATTTATCAAATAATAGATATTTATCATACAAATATTACTGCTGGTAATATTAAGTAACCGCTAAACTGCTTCCTGAATATTTTTATATTCAGCCTCGCCGTGTTGCCATTAAC
This sequence comes from Megachile willughbiella, assembly GCA_945859595.2. NCBI lineage: Eukaryota > Metazoa > Arthropoda > Insecta > Hymenoptera > Megachilidae > Megachile > Megachile willughbiella. The sequence goes on from OX243798.1 coordinate 4,994,054, forward strand.
TCCCCTCATCAACGGTAAAGAAGCCAAAACCATGGAAGAAAAGGAAAGCTCCCAAAACTCGTCTTGGCTACATCGCATACAATCTCTGTAAACCGGAAACGTTGTATCCTCTCGAAAAGTGGGGGCCTTCGATCCTGTGCAGAAGTGTGTAGCCATTATTCGTAGCAGTTGCGAACAAGCGAGAGCAGACTGGTCGGGGAGGTGGAAAAGGACTCGAGCGTGTTTTCTGTAGAAAGGGGATATGATGAAGAAGTGCTTCTGTCGCATAGAAAGGGAGAACCGTGGAGAGAGTCGGATGATACGCAACGAATTGTAGACAGGTTTGCAGATACGTGGTAAATGAAAATGAGTGCATAACGTCGAAGACTGGAGGTTGCAGAGGCACGAAGGAAGGATTAATGCGAGGGGAGAGAGACAGAGGGTGAAAGCTAGGGATTGAGAATGGAGAGCGGGATGGAGGCTTGCAGAGTACACCTAATTAGTGCCATTACAAACCTACTGTTTTGCCAAATCGGTACGGATTTAATATTGTCCGTGGTGGGCAGCGACGCGGCCACGCAACCAGCGGACGACAGTTCTACCGGTAATTGGCGCATTGTATGTAACGGGGGAGTGCATTCAATTAGTTTGGTAAAAAAGCGGAGCAGTCAGTCGCGGTAACGCTGGCAAATGAATGGAGCCTCCAGAGAACGAGCTAACCCTCCCTGTAAGTTCCTGTTCTGTGCTCGTCACCCCTTCACCGCGCGATCAATCCCACCCCTACTGTGCCGTATCGCGATAGAAAACGAGGAGGACTACTTAAAAATTGCTCTTTTTATTTCGCTATAAGCCTCCACAATGGACACCAGATACTCTATTCAGGATGGCAGAACTGAATTAAGGTAATGTGGATACATAAAACGACATGGCTCGATGCACAACGTTATACGAGCTGTTGGTTTTTAACTGACGATGCAAACACTCTGTGTACAGTCAGAAGCAAATCTGTACTCTAAATGAAAAATAAAGCTACCAAGGATGAAGAGGTCTACTACTCGAGCATTTTTAGGAATATTGGAGGATTTTACAATATTGGGATATGCGATTCTAAGAATTTGAGGTGCTAGAAAAGAGATTTAAGGACATCTAGAGATTGGAAGATCTTCGAATTTGGGATCGAGAGATTTTGGGGACTGAGGATTTTAGGATTTAGGATTCTGGATTTTAGGTACTCCAGAATCTAGGTATTTACAGGGATTGTGGAATCGAGGGATTTTGAGAGCCAAGGATAATGGCATTTAGAGTTTCAAAACCTAGCAGTTCGGGGATCTAGAGATTAAAGAATTAATGAGTGTAACGATTTAGGGATCTAGGGACTTAGAACTGTAGGAATTTGGGATTCTTGGGATTTAAGGATTTATAAATATAGGGATTCCGAGATTTAGGGATTCGGGGATGTAGGAATTCGGTTTAGGGGAAAGGGGATCTAGGGATTTAGCAGACTAAGGATTCAGAGATCTAAAGATCTTTTGGACTAGGGATTTGTAGATGGTGACATTTGAAAATTTGGATATATAGAAACCTAAGAATTTGAGAATTTAAAAATGTGGAAATTTAGAAATTTGAAAATTCGGAAATTTGTGCTTTTAAAATTGGTAAACAAATATTTAGAAATATAAATGTTTGTAATACAAAAATGTGTCACATTATATTCTTTCAATAAACAACGACGATCAGATTCTTCATGAATACAAATTGAGTGCTTCTAAATGCTTGAGTCTATTATATATCCACATATTTCCAAGTTTTCAAATTTCTAAATTTTAAAATTCTCAAATTTCTGAATTTCTAAATCTAAAAAATTCTAAATTTCTGAATTGTTGCATTTCTTAATTTTCAAATTTTCAAATTCGCCCATTGTTAAACTTTTATATTCAAGGATTTGTAAATTTTCAGGTCCAAAAATATTCAGATCATCAAATATCTAAATCTCCAAACCTCCATATTACCAAATTATCAATTTCTCAAATGCTTATTTTTGAAGTCACAAAATTTTCAAGCTGTCTAATTCAAAAATTACGAAATTTCTGTCTCCAATTTTACAAATTTCCAAAAGCTACTATACCATGCCCGATGCCATGAATTGACGTTATTAGTCTACCGAGCTGATCATGTTAACCATAGAAAAGAATTCGAATTACACTAATATGTAATGGGGTTTATTCCCAGTTGGATAAAAAAAAAGAAACTAAATATTGAGGACTACCCACCGATATTAATATTTGATACAAATTCTACTTTTACTTAATTAGTTTAGTAAATTTAGGTAAACGGTCCAATATATGTCGCCGTAATGGACAAGGTTTAATGAAACGTGGTATACATTAATTTACTGACAGAGACCAACTTTATTCAATATTAAAGTGAGCATTTATAATATCAGTCTTTCTGAGATCCGGGTTCAAGTCTTTGATTATAAACTGCAAACTATACTTTTCTGTAACTGGACAATGATCGTTGTGGCTAAAGTAGGCGTTGGCGATCGTAACAAATACGTACACAGGCAAAACTAATACGAAGAACCACGCAAACACGTAGCAAATTCACGTAAACACATTCGAATAATATTATTCATTTAAAAGGCCGCGTAATAGCAAAGGGGTCATAACAAACCTACGCTTAACCAACAGTTTACGCAAACGAACGTTTTAAAGCAAAACATCTCATTGCGGCAGAAAATACGGATAAGCGTTGAGAAGAAGCGTTGATGCAAATTTTTTCCTGTCAAGACACGCGGTAGGCGAGAATAAAGAAACAATCTCGAAATGGAAGACGCTGAATACGTCCGCAAGTAATTTTTATGCACGTACATATGTTGTTCCTTAAGAACTCCAGCTGTCTGAGACTACAAAGGCTTGATAACGGGAATATTTAGAACCTTTTGTTTTCGAGATCTAACAGCAGCGCTGGCCATTAAATATTACTTACAACCTGCGTATTCCAACCTCTTCTTATTTTGTAAAGTGTTTTCGACACAAGTATGAAGAAAAAAACTTCAACTTGAACAAATAGAGTTTCATTCGTAAATGAAAACATCTAATTACAAGATCAAATTCCTATATTCAGTCTGTTTATTTTATTACATCAATTAGTAATATTGGTTTGATATTTTTGTTGTTATTTATTTTTGTTACTGTTTTTTCTATATTTATTGTCATTTAGTCGTATTGTTATGCTTCCTATTATTAATACTACTAGCATTCATTAATCTATTAGAATTAAACGCTTTAAAAACGGTCTAATTTAGAATATACATATACATTCTATTATTGATATCAAAACCTTCCACTACTTCAATTAAATATTACTCTTTTAGCTTAAAAGTAGCAGGAAAGTTAATACAACAATTGTATTTTGTGCTATTTTGATAATACAAATTTCATTATAGCCATTTTGTAATGATACAATTAGAACTTAAAAATATATCTTTCTTGTTTCGATAATTCATTCGTTTCGGTCTTGTAATAGATTTGCAGTCATATATCCAAACGTCACTGTAATACCAGCTTTACCACGAGTCCTACAAACTTTACTCTCGGTTTTAATTGTAATCGATAGATACTCAATGACGCTATGCATCTCAGAGTATCCTCAAGATATAAATGCCCATAAATACTATAAATAAAGCTCGTTTAATCCGTCTGGAAAATACGTTCATTATGTTAATAATTCTCTGAATTGTTAAAATATCGTTGAATTCCCTGGATTGAATTCTGTTTTGAATACAAAGGACGGTCACTGAAGTCATCTCCGCAAAAAACACCTTCGTTCAAAGTAGACCTGCTACTTTTTCGCCGGAATATGTGGATACTCGTTTTCCGATACAAGGGCGCAATTCGCGTTAGGTTTTGTCTCCAGCACGATGGACACTAGCCTGAGACTCTCGGGGAGGGGCGTGAATTTAATAAAATAACTCATAGCAAACTCTCTGGGCGTTTCTGAGTTACAGTTACCGAAGAGGTAAGAGTAACGGAGGTTCCTTACTTTCCACACGGCAACTGATAGCAGAACGAACTTTTAGTCCCGCGCTTACCACGGTTTAACTCCGTGAAAGTACGGTCTTATCTCTCTTGGTCCGTGAGAGCTCGCTTCCTTCGCCGTTTCGCTTTCCGCCTCTTCTACCCTCTACCAACGCTTCTTAGAGTTCTGTATTTTTCCTTCTCGTTCACCTCCCACCACCCTTCGCGAATCGTTTTGCTTGTTGCAATAACGTCACGTACGACACGCTTTCTTGCACTATTCCTGGGGTAATTGCGCTTGATTCCTGCGGGAAAGCGTTTTCCTGTGAGAGGAAGGTCAAATAAATATACCGGTAACTGGAGATGATATCGACACATGATATACAGAGCACTAGCTTTAAATGCTGATGTGAGCTGCATTTATGCTGAGTTCACGGTAGAGCGATTTACAATTTCTTGGGTAACTATTAGACTGCTGTTGGACGATCTAAAGTTTGTAAAAGTGCAACGGCCGAAGCGGACCACGTGCATTTTGTCACGGCGCTTTCCTGACCGCAAGAAAAATTTGTTCAAGACCATAAGGTCAATGAATAGTCGTTGAGGGCCATGATGGCATTGGTGTTGTCACGTCCTGAATCACCGTCAACCCTTGCATCCTTGTCATACCGATAACTGTTAAGCTGGGGACATACTGCCGTCACGTCACGGCACGTGACGAACTGAGTTACGTATTTCCACCGAGAAGAATGTCGAGCATTCACGCTGCACGCACGACACTCGAAGTGGCGTGAGCTGACGTTCAGTGTGAACGCGCGCTATTTTTCTCAGTGAAAATACGTAATTCACATCTTTATTCGTCATACGCCGTGATATGACGTGTGGCAGTGAGTCCCCGACTTTAGTCACCGCGAAATTCCTTCAAAACATCACCACCAACAAGTTAGTCATAGGTGACCTCTAGATCTGATAAGGCACTTCCTTCCAAACAAACTCTGTGTACAAGACACTGTGAGCATGTGAATAAACTACATTTAATTATGAAAACTCTTATTACGTCTGTCCGAATTTCTTATGTTTATGGACTTAATCCCTTGGCCTATAACATCGAGTCAGACTTGTGACGCACGTTACGGTTCAAATGTGACAAACCTAAATTGTATTTGCATAAAGATCGAGTTTTGAGTACCATACCGATTGTAATGTGCTTCTTTATTTACTTTTTATTAATTCTTTTTATTTATCTTTACGCTGCAGTAATAATTAGGCAGCTCTGACTGACGCGACTGCCGAAAAGCTTGTCGGTTAAGGGGTTAATTCCGCAAGTAGAGAGTTTTTGTTCATGTTTGTCTTCAATCCCTATGACAGTGCCCTCACGGCCAATGTTTTGTCTGTGAATGTGGCTGTGGAAGCCTACCATAGAATAAACATATTTTGTAGTTCAGTCTTATTTCACAGAATCACGCTCTATTGGTTCTTTTTCCTGATTTCCTACACTGCCGATGTTCATGCATTTATCGAGGTTTGCAAAGTAAATGCAACTTGTATACTTTGGAGATTGAGTTACTAAATTACATAACTAATTTATGTAACACAGGATGTGTAGTCTGTACAACGTGTATACATAAGGTTTGTATACTTCGATGTGTTATAAATGTATAGACACCAGCGTAGTGTAGTAGTTACAGTGAAGTCCCGTTATCTGATCGTTAAAATCACTCGGTAAACAAGCGCATCCTCACCAATCCGTGAAACTGATTTCGAGGATGCCGCCGACGAGAACAAAGAAACATTGTGCAGCAGTCCTGATTAACCCCTTGTACTACAATAACGAAATATGCTTATGACGCACTCGCAGTTCAAACGTTTCTAATATTCTTAACACGCATGAATTTTCAGTTTACATCTAACTATAATTTATTAAACCTAAATGCTAAGAATAAAAAGCCAGCATGGCATTTTAACTTTTTTAATACGTTTTAACCCCTTACCTTAGAACTACGTGTCACACACGTGACGCACACTGCAATTGGAATGTGATAAACCGGACTCATATTTTTAATGCAATTCAATTTTGGGTCCAATTCTAATTATAATCTATATCATCAAGGAGCGCTGAAGGCAAAACATGTTATGCCTAATATTTTAACATTCTTTAGTTGTCTTAACGTTGTAGCAATAATTAGGTAACTGTACATGACGCAACTGCTTAGAAAATTATAGGTTAGGGGGTTAAGATTGTTGCAATCCATAATTTTTTACATGAGACGCACCTGTCGAATGAATTGTATTGCAAGGTGTTAATATAGTCATACAAAACCGTATACAAGTTAAAGTATAACAGAACGCCATACATAAATAAGAAACCATATGTGCCTACATACGTCACAATCATTTCACGATATTTTTTCGGTGGCATCAACGACTCGCCCCTAGAAGCCAAATAATGCTCACGATAACTGACCGCACCTAAATTCAAACTATGATCAGTTACCGCGACATTACTGTATAATGTAGAAAAGCACATAATTCACCTATGTCAATGACCTTTTAATATATCGTTAAGGACGTCAATTTGCAACAATTATTCCCTATGTAACGCTGTTTGACTTTCATTTCAGAGATACTTGTATAAGTATTTTCAGTGTGGTAATCATTTACAAAAGTGTGCATGTTTTACCGATTGTTGGAAAAATAGAAATTAAGGTAGATCGTGTGCCTTTCATTATCACACTTCCCCTTTTTAAGGGAAATTTCTTCGGGTCCAAGTGTCCTAAACAACGACCATACCAGTAGGGATGCCCTCAGGATAAATTTGTGTCGTTGAAGACATTCTTGTACTGGCTTTCATCGTGACAGGACGAAATAAAGAAACGTAAGACATTTTAAACGTGCCCACGCAAAATTCATTGAACTATTCCAATTAGCTTACAGAGTTTTAAAGATTTTGGAATATGTTGTCAAGGACAACGTTCTGAATAACTTTCCTTACGTATGCAATCACCTCTCAGCCTTAATAGGGTCTAACGTCCGACCTCATCCTCATATTTCGGAAACGGCTTTTAATATGAAAAAATGTTTGAGACAAAAATTGCTGGATATCAAAGGAGACATACGATGGTGGCAGCAATTTGACCTTGAATGGTCGTTTGAAGGTCACGCGAACGTCACCTTCGGTATCATAACTAGAACTCTCCATTTTTTATTGCAAATTCTTGTGATCCTCGTTGAAACGTTTTCAAAACACTGTTTGTGTTTTGCGCAAGTCATTTCCAAGATATGAAGCTCCAAAGTTGACACATAAGAGCATAAATCTGATTGTGCAACTTTCGCGCGATTCACCCCGAGTACGGTGAATGCCGATGTGGATATCTATGTGAATATATGTGAATATACATATATGACAGTAGAAAATTTTACATTGGGATTTAATGTATTTTGTTGTATTATATTAGGGATACTTTAATAATGAATGAACCCATATTGTAGTAAACATATACTAATGGAATGTGTTAATTAAATTATACATTTCATTGAAGTTTTAATTGAGATCGATGTAGTATAAGTTTTGAAAATGCTAAAGTACTGTCTATGTTGCTATCTGTCAATTTTGCTCACTTTTCACTTTTTGATTAAAATGAATTTAAAATCTGAATTTATCGTACTTAATAAAAAGTAAAAGATCGCCACGCATTGCGTGAATCTTGTACATAGCAAACAAGGTTTTAACAGTCAACATTACATGCACGAGATTTATTCATCCTTTTATTGCTTCTCCTTACCCCCGGGTAAACATTCGTAGAACGTAACATCACGTCTACTCGTAGCGCCATATTGCAACAGAATAACGGCTTAAAATAATTTAGAAGCGCTGCGTGGAATGAAGGGCGGATGAGAAGGGTGGAGCGTAATGTTGTTATTGTATTCGTCGCGTCGTTGCCCTTTCTCATGAGACGACGAGAATTTAACGAATATACGAGATTGAAGAGCATGTTGAAAGAGGCAAATTAATTATTAGCGGAATGCTATTAACTGCTGAATGATATAATGCAAACACTAGTGTGTAACAACAACTTTTCAGGCAATACGTATGATGAATGGATAGTAGACATAGTCAAAATGAAATAGTAGAAATTTCCAAATTTCTAGATTTTCAAAATCCTGAATTTTTTTATTTCTAAACCCTGAAATTCCAAGATTTCCAAATTTTAAGACTCCGACTTTCCAATGTACAATACTTCTAAATTTTTAAACTTTCAAAATTCTTTCTCAAATTTTCACGTCAAATTTAAAAAAATTCCAGGCATTGAAATTTCAAAACTCTTGAATTTCCAAAATTCTAAATTTTTTAATTTCAAGATTCCCAAATTTTCAAATTCTTCAATTACCGAAATTATCAAGAGTTCTAGATATCAAATTCCAAATTCTGAAATTTCTAAATTTCCAAATTCCAAAATTTCTTAAACTCCGTTTTATTTATATCTGTATGTTTATTTTACAGTTTATCTTATATCCGTTTTTCAGTTAATCTATCAATAAAACATTTAAGAGCCTACGTTTTTTATCATTTTTATTTATAGAACATGTTAAAGTTTTACGTACAAAACTGGAACACAGTGTATGGAGTATCGAAAAACAAAATAGTTCGAAGTCATTTTGTGAAGTCGTTATAACTTTTTAATAAAGTGTTTAAAATTTTAAGTTAATACAACATCTTTTTCTTATTTTAGAATATGTTCGTAAAGGAGGTAATTGACGTCCTTTGTACAATACTATCATAGACGATACTATAACAATAAGTAAAGCAGAAATTAAATTCGCTTTAAATATTATAGTAACAGTTATCTTTGCACAGAATTCTTCTAAAAATGGAATTATCTACTCTTTCACCCGAATTAAAAGATAAAAATGTCTTGTAGATGTACACTAAGCGAACGATTGCAAGCGAACAAGAGCAAACGTTCACTCGCCCCACTTTTCCGTGCACATCAAGCAAACATTCGCAAAGAACGCATGTTTGCTCTTGCTCTTTCACTTGGTGCACAATCGGCTTAAAATAGCAATGCGTGCAAACAGTTAGTGGCAGTATTTTCTCCTATACATTACTAGAGAGCCACTCGCAACAACTTCCTGACAAGTTCTCATTCAACCACTCTTTTTATGTTCGATGTATCCGAGTAATTATGGCACAACTAGGAAAAATCGATTCTTGCTGAAAACATAAACAAAAATTGTAGAATGGTATTTTTCTTTATAGAAGGTTTTGTTTTCGAGAAAATAGTGTAATCTCGTACTTGATTTCAAAATATTAATTACAACAATGCGTTTGAATAACACCTTCAAATATGCACAATCGCACGTAAGTACATTTATGAGACAATAAAAAAATGAAGTACGAATTTCTATCCGCCATTTTAATTTTAAAACCTGTAAACCGCAACGATCTTTATATGTGTATGTATATTTAGAACGGTCGAGCAGCTAGAAATAATTTGTTTAGATTGTTGATTTTGAAAATGTATTAATAAGTAATTGTAATAATATTAATATTATAATATTAATAAATCTATTGAAAATAGATATATTCAAATTAAAAAACAACTAATTTTTGAGTGAATGTCTAGATACATTAAATTTTTACGATTTTTTTAATGAAATATTGATGTTTGCAACTTACAGATATACATTTCGTAACACTTTTTCTTGCAAATGCATAAAAAACACTATTTCCCACGAGTGCATAAAATAGTTTGTTTCCTACAAATGCATAAACCACACGTTTCCTTATAATTACATAAACCATAGATTTCCTTACAAATGTATAAACCACATGTTTTCTTACAAATGCATGAAACACATAGTACCTTTAATAATTTGACTACCCACTGTAAAAGTTTTAATAAGTTATTAATTTCTGAAATTCCAAACATACTAATGATTGAAGGTACACGAAGTACAACAAAGCAACACATGATGTTTCTTTGTTTTCGTCAAGGGTTTACTCTTCCAAACCGACACCGTTCACGATAATTGATCGCGGCCAGACGCTAATTGTGATCAGTTAACGCGATTTTACTGTACATAAGAGCACATCTCAGCAATTTCAATGTTACTTGAAATATGTTGTCAAGAACATCGTTTTGAACAACTATTTTCCATATATATGACACTGTTCAACTTTAATTTTAACGATATTTATAAAAATATCCGTAAGTATGTGTTCTAATTAATTTTGCTTACATTTGTAATCACCTCTCGGCTTTAATTTCTTCTTGTACTTTGATGGTAGAAAGCACAAGAAGGTTACGCAACGCATTTCGTGTATAGAAATTAATTTCCAGGTCTAAAACATAACGGTTTTCAACAGCACAAAGTTTACCTCCTTCTTTCGAGAGTCAAACGCGTCACAAACACTGTACACAAGGTGTGATTACTAGGAATAAAGCGCTGAAAGTGCTGTTGCCCTTTCAAGTATACCTTCAAAGAGCCGACAGCTTAATAGTTCTAAAGTCTCCGAGGTTTCGAAGGTCCCGAAGACCTCAAAAGTTGGTAAAGTCTTAAAGGTGTCAAGAGAATCTTTGAAACTTCTGAATGCTTCAAAACTACTGATACATATTCGTATGGCGCGAATTTCACTTGTAATTTTTAAGTATATATTTGCATAATATCTGTTATTAAATTTCTTTTAATTACCTGTCATTTTCAGCTTTCATTCGTTGAGACGATTTTTCTATATTTATCTCATTATACATTATGTATGCTATACATCATTTGCTATTACACCCTCCCCTTAAATTATTATTTTTACTATAATTTAATTTTTCAATTACATTTCTGACAAAATAATACAACAATATTTATTTAACAGTATAAACAAAGTTGTGATTAAGTATAACTTTAGTTATTAGATTACTAACCTAACAGTAAATTTCAAAGCACAGAAAGTTTCAGGTAATTCATCACAAAGGCTATTCAACTAAATATTAAAGTTATATTTATCTTTAAAAAATACTATTAAATTTGTATAGTGTGCGAATATTTGTGTAATGTAGAAATCATTTCGTTTATATTTCGTTGTATAATAAAATATTACATTTATAAAACAATCGCATACGTTTTTATTATTTATAGTAAACAAATTAGCATAATAAAAGACAACACGGTGAATATTTAAAAAATTTATGAAAATATAAATAAATTTAAATATACTGCTATGTCCGAATACTAAAGTAAATAACAGTATTTGAATGACACCAGTGGAATGGTCCGTGATGGTGAATAATTAATTGAAATTTATAATTTGTTATTCAGTTTGCCCGTCAGTGACCCCAAACTCCATATGAGGTGCAATAACTTTACTGCATATAATACATACGGTTAAGACATGTGTTTTATATTTAAGATTATTTAAAAAGTATTATAGGAGATGTCGGAGCTTTAAGTAAATTTCTTTTAAAAACTATATACATTTCATATCGTTAGCATTAGATATTGGTTTATGTGTACTGTTGTCGTGGCAATATTTTATTAACACTATTTCTACCACGATTTTGTGTATACCTATTTTGACTAAAAGATGTGTTTTCACACCTTTTCGTTGGAATGCAAATAATTGACAAAACTGTTGGGATTTCAAATTATCAGTTAAATATAGATAATTTGGGGAACATATTTATTGATACATTGATGTGTTTTTATTAGAGATTATTTAATCAGATTGTAAATTCTAGCTTAATTCATCAATCTACAAAATATAAATATAGCGGTGTACACTAAAATGCAACATGGCGGGAAATAAGAGAATATCAAAGTTATGCCGCAACTCCTGTATTTTCCGTTACAACTGAAATCGGGATTCTCTAATCTGATTATAATTGATATGATGCTGCAAACTGGTGTTGATATTTATATGTAAAATGGTTTAAAATTAGGTACTGTCATGAAATCCTTAAGGTGTCAAAAGACACCTCATGGCAGAAATAAGTATACCACATGCATATTTTTAAATCTAGGATGAGCTGGAAGAAAATGATATCGCTGAATTAATTTAACAACTATTGCATGAAAAGTCAAAAAATTAATTGTGAAGAAATTATTCAACTTACAGAATAATTTTAAGTTAGAATTTGAAAGGTGTCTTTTGACACCTCTTGGTAGAAATAGTGTTAATAACGCCATATTGTGACTCGGTTCGAACTCACATTAGACACGATCGCATTTAAAATTTGGTAGAGTCTGGTCGAATATGGCACTCAAATGTTCCCTTAGGACAAATAAAACTTGCAACGGGTCATTCGATAACATATCCAAAAAGAAACATCTCACATCAAGTTTCAATCCCCTATCTCCCGGAGAGATAATAACAAGGAAAAATTGAAGTTCCAATTTTTGCCCTAATCTACATTTAATAACGTGTAAAAATTTTTAAGAAATTTCGAAATATCGAAAAAGTAGTAACACATATTACAGAATTTTTTTATATTTTTTCATTGCAAACTGTACTTGTAAAAAATGGAAAACAACAAAAAAGCCGAAATAATGCGACTTTTTATTGAAGATGCAGAAGCACTACTTTTATTATAGTGACATATTAGCATAAATATTATTCTTGGATTTTTTCAGATTTTTCAGTTAAGGTGCGCCATAATTCAAAAAATCGTAAATCGATTATTTTGCATGGAAACGTAACTTCTATCTTGAATATGCATGTCTCTTTTTAAGTATATTTATTAACTAGTCTTAAATGGATTCACATTGGCATGAATGGTACTAAAATTAAATTTTGACACACATCTTGGAATTTTAAGTATTACAAAATTTTTAAATGAAATTAATTGAGGGTCCAAGAATTGTCGAATTCGGGAAATTAGAAACCGTGAAAATATACGATATTTATGAAATTAATGATGGTAAAAAACTTCGCCAAATTAGGAATTTGGGGGTTTCGAAATTTCAGAAACTTAGAAAATTAAGGAAATTTCGGAATCTTGGAAATTTGCAAATTTATACATTTTGACATTTGGGAATCCGATAATGTGAAAATTTGGAAGTTTGTGGATCCGGGGTTTGAAATTTTGGGATTCCGAATTTTAGAAATTGAAGTATTTGAGAATTATAAGGATCTATAAATTTTAGAGATAAATCAGTTTACCACAAATTGTATTTTGTAGTAGCCATAACTGCTGTTTTACATTTTTAAATTTACGAATTTAAGCACCTGTAAAAAATGAAATTTTTTTTCGTAATAGAGAGTACCGTTAACTGACTGAAACAGTTTTTATTAAATTTTCCAAAGTTTTGTACACACGGTTTTCTCAACTTAATGAAAGTTTCAGAGAGTGTAATTAGACATTTTTTAGTTTTACCGCTGTAGCACTGTTACATAATTGTGGTAAAAACTTGGATCGCATTACCTATACACAGGGTGTCTCATTTTTTACCGCCAAACTTTACCATCGTAATCCATACGCAAAAATAAGTAATAAAAATGTGTATATTAACATAGAGTTTTAAACGTTGTATCGAAAACTTGAAACAAAAATAAAAAACAACGTCGGACTACTTTGTTTTTTGATGCTACATACACCCTGTCCCAGTTTTGTACGTAAAACTTTTGCAGCCTGTTCTATAAATAAAGATGATAAAAAATTGTTATATAATCACAGGCTTTTGAATAATTTATTGAAAGATTAAGAGAAATTTACAAAATGATAATGCATGATTTTTTCTTTAATACTGCGCATTAATAACTTTTATATTTTTTTTTACTTTCATATATTTTTTAATAACTTTTAATAATGTATTCAGGAGACTATGTTTATCTAAACGATTTTTTTTTTTATTCTCATTTATGAAATATTGTAGTAAAGTTACACGTACAAAACTGGAACACCCTGTATGTGATATCATACTATACAGCAGTCCGTTGTTACTTCGTATTTTTGTTATAACTTTTTAATAAAATGTTCAAACCTTTGATTAACACTCATTAACATTCTTAAGGCGCTTGAATACGCTTCATTTCGTATGTATGCGCCACTTATGTTTATTCATGTCATTACAATCATCCTTCTGTGTCTATAAATTGAGTAAAATATCATTAAAATTATTTTAAAAATTTGAAAGAAAATTTGAAAAGTTGAAAATTTGGAAATTAAAAAATTTGAAAATTCTTAAACAGGAATGTGTAGAATACTGGAAACATTAAAATTTGAGAATTAAAAAATTTTCAAGTTTACATATCAGCCGTTACTAAAAAATTGCTTACATTATTCCCGAGTGTACAGTGTACATATACATACAGGTGTCTCTCAATTAGTATAACAACCGAAAAGGGGTTGTAGTTGGGGTGATTTTAAACAAATTTTGCTTTGCGAAAATGGTGTTTGAGATTTCGTTTTTGAATTATTACCGAAAAACCTGTTACTTGTAATAGTTATATTACGTGACTCGATAGTAACGTACTTTTATCTTATATTTTTATTGAAAATGTTGAATATATCCATCATAATTTTCTGCAGAATGAGTCAATAGATTGCATTGTAAGGTTACAATATTACAAGGTTACTGAATACGTTCGCAATATTTACGCAGTTTCACATTTCTGACCTTACCCGAATAATTCGCGAATTGTAATAAAATTCGTTAATATCGAACGTATTGGTCAATTTCAAAATATTTGGTATTAAACGCACAGTGATTTCCTCTGAAATTTAATATTCATCAACCTTTTACATTTGCCCGGTCGTTGGAAGCGCGCAGAAACAAAAGTAATATATTTAGAAACTAAATACGGATTTCTGAGCCAGCACGTGCGCGCACATTTGATTGCGTGCACATTATAAAATTAAACACGGAGCCGATTAAATGTCGTCGATATTTTGTTCGTTGATCGGTAAATACGGGGGACAGAAATGTCGCGAATGAGAGCGTATACCGGCTAGGTGGATGACATCATATTGGAAACCTGTTGAGACGTAGACACGAGGTGTGCATTAATGAATTCAATAAAACGTTTCCGTGTCGAGCGATCGAACGAAAAATAAAAGAGACGATCGGATAAATATGCTGTCCCACGAATGCTATCGATAACTAATAACGTTTTAATTTCTCAATTCAACGAAGGGATTCTCCGGCGAGCTCGTCAAGAATTCGTGAAATTAAATTCAACTCACGACGCGATTCACCGCTGTAACGAATCGATTACATCGACGCCGATTAAACGGACGCTCCCCTGTCGAGTACGGATTGCAGGAGTTATTTAACAGCCCCAAGAAATTACGAGACGCGGACGTTCGATTTTCGAGGATGGATTTACGGCAGGCGCTGGTCTCAATTGTTCGGCAACATCAAAAGAAACATAAACCTGTCAGCGTGAAACATAGTTCGCGTGCATTTAGATTCACCTTCACGGTTTTTAGCGAGGGAAACAAGTGCCTTATTCGGCCCTTGTCGACGATACGGCAATTAGAAGCCACGAATTCTCCTTCTCGCTGGTGCAGGGACGAACGCTGGAATAGAATTCGGTTTATGCTTAAATAATGCAGAGAGGAAGGCTAAACTTCGTCTTCAGGGAACATTTTTTAAAACTACTTTTGTATAATTAAAAATTGTTCGATAAATATGGACGAAATATAACGATCTTGAGTGTCGAAATCTGTTAGGAGTTTCAGAGTTTCGTCCTCAAACCGTTGTTCAGGTATATAAATTTACTTAAGTGCAGAAAAATTACGATAAGCATTGATTAGTATAAATATTCAGTCGTACTGAGAATATTTCACAAATCGTTTCATATTTTTTGCATAATTTCAAAGACAATCGAAGCAAAATTTGGTAAAAGAAAATATACTCATGCCAGAAAAGGGTTATTGAATGTTGGGAATTGTCGATACTAACACAAACGATTATGGTATGATAATACCCGTGAATCATAAGGATCCACTACTAGTTATAAAGGAACACATTAATATCGATAGTGATACACGGACTGTTTCAAAAATTATATAGGAGCCAATATATAAGGCTGCATATATAAGAGCGTTAATCAAGGTAAAGAGTTCGTAGACAAGTATAATTTACTGTGAATTGCAGTTAGATTACGGCTAAATTTCAATGAAGTATACTGAATGTTTCATTAATGTTAGCTTGTGACAGTACGCGAACTCAAAAAATGGAATCATACTGGAGTCCTGCAAAAGACTGGACGAGAGGAAGAGGACGTTTTCACGACAATGAATTTACACTTCGACTGTATGAATATTTATGGCGACAATTCTGTCGCCGAAATAATATTGACCTTAAGGCATTTTTAGCGGACGCGATCCAAGCCCAATATATGTTTTAGTAAAGGATAAAATTCACCTTGTTACCACATTAAAGTAAGTTGTACAGAACTCTAAAATTACAAAATTCAACAATGTAGCACTTTTGAACCAATGGATTTCAATATTTAAGATCATTACACTCTATTCTTTTAATGAAAAAAGACATTTTTGTTAAAAAGAAATTTGCCCCAAAACGAAGTTTAATCACAATAAATGTGACGAATATGATCACATAATCAGTTTACTAATATGTGTCATCGAAAGTAGATGGATGTTAAAAAACTCTACCAGATCGCGAATCAGATCGTGACATTAAATAAATCATTTTTGGAACACTGAAAATCTAACAGAATTTTGTTATATAAAATTAGTGTAAATTAATACCTATGTTGCAACTACTGAAATTCGAAATTCAATGAAAGTGATTACATAATCGTTTAATAAATATCTCAAATACGAGATGGTTAGACACCAATTGCAGCAAATAGTGAGCAATTTCAGAAGTTTTTAAATCTGTCAAAAACTTATGACATAAAACTATCATAAAATAATACATTACATAATTGGGGAATAGGAGATTTGGGATACTAGAGGTTTAGGGATGTAGCGATTTGGAGACGTAGCGATATGTGGACGTAGAAATATGTGGACGTAGTGATATGTGGACATAGGGATATGTGAACGTAGGGGTATATGGCCGTACAGATATACAGATATTGGGATATGTGTATGTGGAAAATTGGGAACGTAGTGATTTGAGAACGTAGAGATTTGAAAATGCAGAGATTTGAGAACGGAGAGATTTGAAAATGTAGAGATTTGGGAATGTAAGGATTTGGGAACATACAGATTTGGGAATGTAAGGATTTGGGAACACAGAGACTTCAGGATTTAGAGATTCGATGATCTAAGGACTCAGGAATCCAAGGATTCTGGAGTCTAGTGATTTGGAAGTTTAAGAATTCAGGAGTCTAAGGATTCAGGAATGTGGAGATTTGCAGAGTTAGGGATTTGAGGATTTCGGGATTTGGAAATCTAGATATTTAGAAATCTTACACTTTAGAGATCTAGCGTTTTTAAGATGATGCAATTTAACTATTTATATATTTAAAAATTTCAGAAGTTATGAACTAAGAAATTTGAGAATTTGAAAACTTGAAACATCGACAATTCAAGAATGAAAGTTTAGCAATGTCAAAAAATGAAAATTTCTGAATTCATGTTTTTATAATCTACTTAATAATACGACAATAAATAAAGCTAATTTTCCTTTCAGAGATTATTCGAAATTTCAGATAAATGTTACATGGAAGTATGGAAATTTCGCTGACCGTATATCACCTTGATCTGTAAGATCGTTCTGATATTCGTGCCAGCAATGGAATAGGTATCGTCGCAAAGCAGCAACGAAACCGCCACATGACTGTCGGTCAGACGAGAACGAGTGAAGAGGAGGGTTGTAAGGATAGTTGCGAGTGAAAACTATGCTCGTATATCATCCACGGGTACACGGGTCAAGAGTGACTTAGTAGCCGTTCCACCCTGGCGGAACAATACTGGCGAAAGAGTACTAGTAATCTTAAAGATCCACGATCTTTTTGAACTTCTTCGGTGCTTTGCTTCAAAACTTTTCACATATTTTTATATCATCGTTTTCCCGGCTACTAAATAGGCAGACGGGATTGCATGAGAATTTAAGGCGATAAAAGGTGAAGTTAGTGGCAGTAAAATTGTGTTCTTTAGCATGTTGAACGATGTGGCCGGAGTTATGTTATTAAAGACCAAACATTGAAATAATGCAGTTATGAGATTTTTTATTCCCTTCGAATTTATATAAAAAAATGCAGAGTATGTGTAGATCAAAATTTGTGTAAAATTCTGTTAGCCCTTCAGTTTCTTCAGGTTTATGAATTAGTATTATATATTTTCGTTAATTTTTAAAGATTTGTATTTTTTCAGTTACATTAGAGAAAAATTATCTACCAATTTGATAGTTATACCTGTTTTTTTGAAGATATGTAATTTTAGCAAACATTTTATTATAAAGATTCTGGCAGTATTAATATCAGCAAAGAAATAAATTTTGTACCTGAAAAAATAATAACTGAAGAATTATCGTAACACTAATATTAATATTATCGTATTTAATTATACTGTCCCCTTCATAAACATCGATGTCTCTCAATAAAATCAATTTATGAAAGGGATAAAATATACATTTGTAAAAAGTGAAAGAAAGGATGTGTAAATATGAAGAAGACCATAATAGTGATATTAATAGTTTTAACTATTAAGATAATCGAGATAATTGACTGTTCTAATAATATTAATTAGAAATTGTATAATTTTCTGGTACGTTTCATATTTTATTCCGAACTTTTATTTTATTCCGATGTTCCTTTTGTGCTACCATTCCCCTATTGCGAAAGAGCTATATCGATCGAAGTCATAATTGAAGTGATTCATAAAAAATATTGCCGTTTCAAATAAAATATTTGTAATAACCAAACTGCTCTGTGGTCAAATTTGGTGTACAATAAGAAAGAGCAAACTGTTAAAAATCAACCTACGATTTTAAATCAGTTCTTTCATTTCTGCCAACAAACGGTTTTTTCTTGTCCGAAACTCTGCTGCAGCCAGAAAAGGAATTTACTGATAAAATATGCACATAATTGCCGCATTCGGTTCAAACGTCTTCGAGTACTTTTTTTAATGCAATCTACAATTCACCGAAATAATTTAGATCGAATAAACGAGACACGATCGATTAAAAATATTATTCCGAGTGATGAATGTAGACTAAAAATGCAAAATGAACTTTTATGTTCTAAAACGTATTTTTATAGCATAACGATCATCTAAAAATTATTCTATCAATTCAAATATTCAAAATAGAAAATATGGATGAAATAGAAAATTCATATTTGAAGTAAATTGTTTACATTGACACGGATGTTATTGATAAATTATTAATCATGCGTTATCTTCATTTGCATAGTTCATACGATAATAATTTGCATAGCAACGTGTAGAATAAGCTGCAGCAATTAAATAGATGAACAAGAGAAATGTTTAATATTCAGGAAGAATATTTGCTCTCTTGAGCACAGATTGTATCCTAAAGACTTTACTAATAAAAAGCTGAATTATCTTGCAATGTTCAACAATAAAAACACCAGGTTGCAAGCATTTCGATGTAAATCTTCTGTATTTGCATTTTTCAGATACAAATCCTAGGAATAATTTTTCTGTTGCAGTCCTTGGAAATGAAGTCTTGCATTTTCTCCTAAAGATTTTCTCCACTGTTGCTAGTCGCGTGAAATGTCTTGATTGATTTATTTCTTCCGCAGCACGTAATTCATAAACGCTAGAATGCTGCTTTTCATTGTGGTTTTATACAGGGTGACCCAAAGAGGTGCGCGATGAATGATGCAGACGTTCCGTGCCAAAATAAATCGAAAAGTCTGTTATTTTTTAATATATATCATTTTCGGAGTAAATGTAATTAACAATTCGTTAACCAATATCCAGGACAACCTATTTAAAATTCTGAAGATAAATGCTAAGTACCATTTATAAAATTATTATTGAATCTACAATTGTCTGTAAGTAATTCCGTTTTCTTGGGAAGCCAAAATTTCAAATGAAAAATTAGTAACTTTGTAATACGCTGGTAGATACAAGTGACAGAAATTTAAAGTAACTTTCTTATAAAGAGAAAATATAAATAATAACAAAAATTATGAAATATTTATAACAATACGGAAGCAGGATAATATTTTTGTTATGATACTTGTACCAATATATTTTGGTAAAATGTGTCGTAACGTGGTATAATTTGAACTATGTATATAGGCTTATTTGACGATTAATAAGCATTGAAAGCAGAAAAGGATAGCGAGTGAAAACGAAGAGACAAAAACGAAAATCCTGCTGTACTATTTACAGTGGCAATACGTTTCTAACTTTTTTATTTTCACCTCTTATTCTATACAATTCATTCCAGCATATTTGTAACATTTTCCTGATTAAAGTGAGACGAAACAGGACATCATTGGAGGCATATTTACTTGTAATGACTTATTAGAATAAAACCTCCGATATAAGCAAAATGCTTAGAATTAGAATTGAACATATTTTGAATTACGCTGTTTAGTCTCATCTTTAAGAAAATGCCACTAATATGTTGGTAAAAGTTTCAAGTCAAAAATAAAAAATCTATCCTTGTTTGTTTACGTACCATCGTTTCGTTCATTGTCCTTTTTCACATTCGACAAACTTCAATATAAAAACTACACGATATAAGTTAAAATTCAGAGCCGGAAGATTCGTTTATATGTAGCCATCTATCGGAGACAATAAGAATACGATGAAGACCTTAAGAAGTCTGACAAAAGCTCTCAAATTCCCCTTTAATCTTGCTTCTCGTATATCCAAGGAAAAGCATCGAAGACACAACCGGTCGGTGAAATGCGACCCTCGGAGCAGCCACTTCTTTGGTGCCAATTTAATGGGGTTTGCCTCCTAACAAGGGGCAGGACAGAGACTACATCGACAGGAGGCTAAGTGACAAGTTGTCCGAAACGCGACCACTCGCTGTATCAAATTACCGCCGACGAGGACACTGTTATTCTCGTAGGTAGAAAGTGCACCACCAGTATCCATTGCCCTCCATTGCGTTGTTCTTCCCCTTCCAGCCTTGTCAACGGTTGCAGCAATTTCCGCAAATGCGTTCTCATCGCTTTCGGACTTCGTGGTAATACCCTTTATCTTGAGGCGACAGGAGTTAATTCTGCTGGCACCAAACTGAGTCTTGATCATTTGAAGGACACATTCGACTGCTTCAATCAGAAATAGTAATCGGAACAAAAACACAATATTTAAATGTTATGCTAATATTTAAAACTAGCAACCCTTGTTATCTATGTGCGCGCTTATAAAATTTTGCAATTATAAAAATTTTGCGAAAATATTTTCAATCACTTACTGCGTTACCTATGACACCTTGTTGTTCAGGTCATAGGTTACCAATCAGAAAAATTTAAAAGGCTATGACTCTATCTCGGCGAGTTCTATATGTGTGCAAAATATCAAGTTTCTACCTTGTACCCTTATCGAGATTGAAAGTAGCAACGGACAGACATAGCATATTATGTATGCATATGTATAGATAGATAGATTGGCCATGTTGTTCAAATGAGATACCTGGACTGTGAATTGGTAGATCAAACGCAATTTATAAATGATAATTCATATTTTGTTAGCTCCACGGTGCAACATAGACATAAAGACAGTGTTAATAGGAACGACACA
Source organism: Megachile willughbiella (assembly GCA_945859595.2). Lineage (NCBI taxonomy): Eukaryota > Metazoa > Arthropoda > Insecta > Hymenoptera > Megachilidae > Megachile > Megachile willughbiella. The sequence goes on from OX243798.1 coordinate 5,015,685, forward strand.
CAATTTATAGTTTCGACAATATTTATTATAAAAAGGTTAAAGATATGAATCCCTTAACCTACAAGTTTTTCGGCAGTTGCGTCAGTCAAAGATACCCAAGGGTCATTCCACGCCAAATCGATCACTTTTGGAAGTCACCATCTCCGATTTTGCTCTAATCTAAATATGTTGTAGTCCATGTGAAATTAGGGAGGGTTTAAGTCATCATTTTGCCGGGTTCGAATTTGTTAAGGAATAACAAGCCTTCAAAGTTTGCAATTTTTGCCCATTTTTGCAAAAATAGGCTTCACTTACGAATTTTTTTCTCAGAAACTACTCAACCGATCTAGCTACATTTTTTTTTTTTTTTATTTGGGAAGGATCGGGCTATTTTAAAATATTTTTTTAACTTTGTCAATTTGTTATAAATTGTCGGTAAATTTAAACAAATTCTTTTTTGCGTTTTTCTCAATGAGGGGCGTAAAGGGTTAAAATTTGAAAAAAAATATGGTCATATTCTTTGAAGTTTCCCCTTTAAAATGAGCCCTTCAGAACATTACTGATAAGGTAAAAATAAGGAACGTTGAAATACTAAGTATATTTTGGATTTAGCGATCTTCAATTACACAAATTACAATTGGTATCGAACTCGAAACTCGATCTTTATGCAAGTATGATTTAGGTTAGTCACATTTGAACGTGCGTTACGAGTCTGACTCAATGTTGTAAGCAAAGGGGTTAATCGAGACAATGCAGTAAACTAAATATTATATAACACACTTCTTTCTCGTAAATCATTATATTTTTTCCAAGCTCCTCTTTTGTTTTTATTATTCCCTTTTAACGATACACGGTGTTGCCTCTCGTAATCCCGATCGTAACTTATCGATCATTCCTTCAGACACATCTGTATAAACCTGACAAATTTTCTGTTGCTGAGTACCTCTGCGACATTCGAATTCCAAATATTTCAAATTAGAAATAAATAAGACTTACAAATAATTATAACCATGACATATGTGCATCTATACGGATACCCTCGGTAAAGTGTCTTAACTTTTCAGTTCTTTAAATACGTAACTAATTGCTTGCCCTAATTGCTCCTCACTTTCAATATCTTTATTGCATACCCTATTTCTTATATTGTATACACTCTATTGTATATCTCTATTTCTTTAACGTGTTTCCATGAATAAAAGTCTATGGGTGTAAGATCTGTGAATCTTGGAAGCCTAGCGATTCTCACGTCTTATCGAATAATGTGGATTATTTAAAAATCTTATACTTTAGATAAAGTATAACGAAGCATAGTACGCGTTTACGTCGTTCAATAGATAATAACATCATTGTAACAACTTAGGTACTCAATAAATTTTCAAACCTGATTTTCTTAGAAACTGAGCCACAAATTAAAAAATTCTATTCTGCATTTGTTGGTTCTTTTTCTATAAGGAATACGTGGGGTCCGCTTTTACATGTTATTTGGCTCGAACCTGTACAAAAATGTTAGATATGAAAAATGATGTGTAATAATAATATAAAATACAAATAACACTGCCCCAATTATTTCACTTTTGTGGCATCTAATTTTCTCCTAGTGGAGTGTAAAACTTTATGCCCTTTCAAATTACCTTTATGCTTTTATGGCTTTCTGACGTTACGACTTTAAAGTGCAGTCGTTTCCTGTTCAAATAATTTTACGGTTTCTTACATACCGTATGGCTATAATTTAAATACATGTTCGACGTGCGTACGTAGAACCTTTTTTTTGTATGTATAATATATGTGACAAAAGTTAAGTTTACTTACAAAGTAGAATGAAGTCTCGGTTCAGTATTATTATTTATATCGCTTCGGTCTCATTATATCATTCTATTCTTCTTAAAATCATGTTAGTAATAAATAACACTAATTTGTAATCTCAGAAATTGTACAAAAATCACATTCATATTGTAAATTACATCTGTATCGCTATCTTCAATATAAGGAAATAATTTGTATTTATATAAATGTTTATTCATTTCGTAATAAATCAATGAAATTATATATTGCTACTAATAAGTTACCTACTTTTAGACACAACTACAATTACCAAATTATTAGAATTTTTCATTTATACTAAAAGCAAGATGCAGTAATGCCTCAATTTATATGAATTATTTCTTGCATTGTATGTATAAATATAGTTAATGAAAATGTAGCTGTAATAAATGTTTTTTTGTAATGCATTTGTTACTATCGCATCCTTATGAAATTCTGCAGAACATTTATCGCTTTTCCTTCTTCATCATAAGATATAAATGATACATTTCTTATGTTTAGAATCATATAATATAACGCAATCATTATTATAACACAGGGTCGGAGTTTATTGATAGTTTCAAAAATATTAAATATTAAGTACTTAATTTTTTTCGTAATGTTACACTTTTGGGCAGGAATAAGTATTCTAATTCATAAATACACAAAATCGTGAGGCATCTCTCTTTAAAGATTAAATAACAATCAATTCAGTGGATATTCAGTGTGAAGTTACTAAAGGAAATTAAAAAATCGTCATTTTTTGTACATTTAGAAATAGTAGTGAAATATCCTATCTTTAATTAAGTTATTATTTATTTCTAATAAATTTTCAGTTAACATTTCGATGGAAAATCTCTTCCCGTCTTTCTTAAAATAAATTATTTTGTGGCTATAAAACTTATTACAAATTTAAATGAACTTTCATATTCTGCATCATTAGTAATCGAAATAATAATTGTACATAAAGTAATTTCTTTGAAAAACATTTAGTACTAGTTTATATATGGTTGGATGTTTTCTGTTTTTAGTATTCTGAATGTTCATTAGGTCAATCTTAGTTCTTTCAATGTGTTCGACTGACGCAGAAATCTCTAAATCCCTAAATCCATACACATTCAAATCTCTATTATTCTATACATATACCTAGGTACCCAAATTCGAAAATTTTCAAATATCTAGATTTCCGAACCCATAGATCCTCGAATCTTTAAGTCATCAAGTCCCTAAATCTCCAATCCCTAAATTCCCAATCTCTAAATCCCCGATATCTAAGTCTCCGATACCTAAATCCCCAATCCCTAAATCCCCGATACCTAAATCCCCGATTCCTAAATCCCCGATACCTAAATTCCCGACATCTAAATCTCCGATATCTAAATCCCCGATCCCTAAATCTTCGATCCTTAAATCCCCGAAACCTAAATCCCCGATACCTAAATCCCCGATACCTAAATCCCCGATACCTAAATTTCCGATATCTAAATCCCCAATATCTAAATCCCCGATCCCTAAATCTTCGATCCCTAAATCCCCCATACGTAAATCCCCGATCCCTAAATCCCTGATCCCTAAATCTCCGATCCCTAAATCCCCGATACCTAAATCCCCGATACCTATATCCCCAATACCTAAATCCCCAATTCCCGAGATCCCCAAATCCTCAGATCCCCAAATCCCTATATTTCTAAATCCCTAGATCCCCAAATTCCAAGACCTCCAAATCCTTAAACTTCCAAATTTGTAAATCGTCAAATACCTAGATTCCCCAATCCCAAGACCTCCAAATTCCTAAATTCCTAAATTTTTGAATCTCCGACATGTAAATCGTGAAACCTCTAGATCCTGAAAATCCCAAGATCCTCAAATCTCTACATCCGCAAATTTCTAAACCCTTGTATCTCAAAATCCCCAAATCCCAAATCTCAAAATTCTTAATTTATTACAAATTTTCAAATCTTTAAGAGTCCCTAAAATTCAATACATTTAAAGCCTCTTTCCCCTGCGTTACTATACTTTCTCTATGGAAGTCACATTTGCTCTTGACTGTATCGTTCTTCAATCCCACGAAAATTATAACACTTCATCCAATAAACTAATTTTGTTCCAAATTTTTCAGAATGTCCTGTCCCTAGTTTTTGCTTTCGCGAACTGAATACAATTCAACTGTTGTGGTACCGTAGCCAAAAATATCCGCACAAATGATTCTGGGTTTCTCTAAATCTTTCCAAAGTTCCGTTGTTACAACTTAAAACAATGGTTTATTAAATACAATGGTGTAGGAATATTAATGCAAACCGCTGTATCTTTATTTCATATATCATGTCGTATAATTATCACAAGTGAACTCTCCTTGGTACTAGGCTCCACTTGTTGAAGTAGATCCTGTATTTGCATAGCGTGCGCCAAGCTCCATGAGAGATACTAGGATTTGTAGGATCATCCCGGGACGTTATCGCCTCTGTGTAGAGGCCTCGTTACGCTCTAGTTGTCACGCTCGCACACCTTTCCATCTATTGAACCTAATGATGCGGGAAAAAAGCGGCCGCTGAGATTCGTTTTAATTAAGCTGCTCGGCTGTGCGGTGATTATTCTCGATAATGTTTGCCCACGTCACTAACGCAGTATAGCTACGGAGTATAGTCCAGGTATATTGTTCGACTCCTCGAAAGATAATATTATGGGACCTCTGAATTTCAGAACGTTGGAACTTCGGAATTTTTGTAATTTGGGAATATTGAAAATTCAAAATTTTTGAAATTTGAGTCTTTGGAATTTAGAAATTTTCGAGTTTGAGAATTTTATACCTTAGGACTTTAAAATTTGAGAACGTTGGAACTTCGGAATTTTTGTAATTTGGGAATATTGAAAATTCAAAATTTTTGAACTTTGGGTCTTTGGAATTTAGAAATTTTCGAGTTTGAGAATTTTATGCCTTGGGACTTGAGAATTTGAGGACGTTGGAACTTCGGAATTTTTGTAATTTGGGAATATTGAAAATTCAAAATTTTTGAAATTTGAGTCTTTGGAATTTAGAAATTTTCGAGTTTGAGAATTTTATACCTTAGGACTTTAAAATTTGAGAACGTTGGAACTTCGGAATTTTTGTAATTTGGGAATATTGAAAATTCAAAATTTTTGAACTTTGGGTCTTTGGAATTTAGAAATTTTCGAGTTTGAGAATTTTATACCTTGGGACTTTAGAATTTGAGAACGTTGGAACTTCGGAATTTTTGTAATTTGAGAACATTGAAACTTGAAAATTTTGGAACATAAGGATTTCGGAATTTTGAAACATTAGAATTTCAGAATATTGCAAATTCAGGACTTTGGAATTATGAAATTATGGAGTTTGGAGATTTGAAATCTCTTTACTTTGGAATTTGATAACATTGGAAGTTCGGAATTCTTAAACTTCGGGATTTTGAAATTTTTGAAGTTTGGGACTTTCATACCTTTGAATTTTAGTACATTTGAACTTTAGAGTTTTGTAACATTGAGGTATGGGAATTTTAGAAATTTAGGATTTTGGAAGTTCAGAATTTTAGAATTTTGGAACTTTGGTACTTCGAGACTTTCGGAAGTTGGAATTATGAAATTTTGGAGTGCGCAACTTTTACACCTCGGGATGTTGGAATTGAAGAACAGTGTAACTTTTGAGTTTTCAAACATTGGGAATTTTAGAATTTTCGAACTTCAAAATTTCAGAAATTCCAAAATTCAGAGACCAGAATTTTGAAATTGTAGAACTTTTGAAGTTTGACGTTTTGAAGTTCAGAACTTTGGAATGTTGAATTTTCCGAAATTCGGGAATTTTAAATCTTACAATTTTGGAACTCGGGACTTTTGTACTTCGGAACGTTGAAATTTGAGAACATTGGAACTTCGATACGTTGGGACTTTAATGCTTTGAGATTTTCTGACTTTGCGACTTTGAGACTATAGTACTTTACGATTTTGAACTGGAGATATATTAGAACATTTTGATTATGAGACTTCGCATCTTTGTAAACTTTGGAATTTCAGAACTTCAGACTTATTTTTTCACGGAGAGTCACGTATTGCGTAACATTTGCAAAATATTTGCCATAATTAAAGTATATACACGATTATTATACTCTTCAGATACTTTAATAGAGTGAAGTCTCGAAATAAATGAAAATGATCTATATGATATAAGTGAAAAATGGGGAAAACCCTTCGAGTTCTAAATTTGACTTTTGATTTTTTAATTTTGTTATCAAATTTTTATTAATAAATTTATACCACAATTTTTACCATTAGATATTTTTCGGATAAAAATGAGACCAAATTCGACGTAATCCGAAACATATTTACTTATATAAACTTATTAAAGCAAAGTCTTCGATATAAGTGAAACGCTTAGAATCACAAGTAATATGTTCCGAATTATGTCGTGTTTGCTCTTATTTTAATGAAGAAAACATAACAAATATACTGGTAAAAGTTTCATAAGAAAAAAATTAAAAATATAAGGTTTTACTTGTATTAGAACATGTTACAGAGATATGTTATTGTTTGGTTACGTTCGATCATATGAACGTTTCTCTCGGTTTCTGTTCTTTTATACATTTGGCACAGTTTAATAAATTCACTAATTAATACTGAATTACTTCAACTGTGTAGGAACTACACGATATAAGCGACAGTTCAGACCCGAATGATTCATAAATGGAATGTAATTATTCTGTGCCGATAAAGTAAAGAAAAATACTCATTAAGGTGCTAAATGCGATATTCTTACGAGTTACTGTACGAATTAAATGCAGTGTAAATGCGATATCGAGTATTGTGATCGCGTCGAATGAAAGGACATCATATTCATCATCACTGTGGCGGCTAATACTTTCGTACATCCTGAAAAATGAGGTATCCACGACCGTATATGTTCAATACATGCAAAATCGATCGGATTTAATGGCTTATACAGATAACTTGCATATGACATCTGTTTATCGCACAAATGCGGCATACAAACCGATCGCTTTCAAAATATCTATAGAAGTTCGAGATTATTGATCGGTAAATATGAAATAAATATTTCCCATAAGTAGTCTGTAAAACACGTGATTTTGGGAATGCATGAATTGCAGGAGAAACCGGTTGATTTGGAAATTGGAAACCGTATTAACTGATATACGATTTTTCCTGTTAATAACAAATTAGTTGCTAACAAAGATACATGTTCGTTTGCTAATTATGCCGAACAGAGGATCCTGCACCAATGACCTTGATTTTGATATATGTTGTCAAGAACATGTTCCCGAGTAACTTTTTCTCATAACATAACCGTGGCTCATTGCGTTCTAAAAAGTTACTAATAGAAAAAGTTAAAGTAAAATACAAATAAAATTGTAAATCAGTTTGAAGGGGGTAGGTTACTTGGAGATGGTTAATTCAGGGATGGTTAGGGATGGTTATATGTAGAACGGAGCACCCACGAAGTGGGGGGGAGGGGGGGGGGGGGGGGGGTGTTCAGGAGGAAAGTACATGAATGAAAATTTATACGAGATTCTATAATCAAATATAAATAAAAAGTACAGTATATCATTGACTATTATTATTTTTATTACATATAATTTACCCGTTAAATGAATTTAATATTGAATAAAACCATTAGTTTATATAATCTCTTGACTTCTGTGTATTTTTTATGTCTATGTGTTGTTAAGTTTTAAACAAAAGCGCGACTCTCTTATAGTGGAGAATAGTTCGAGAAAAGTGAAAAAGGACAGAACTCTTTATTTATTGTTGATATTTTCTAAATAAACAATAAGTAAGGATTAAAACCTTATATATGTTACTCAACAACATGTCCTTAACAATATATGTCAAGGTCGAGGTAATAGAGACGGGGTATCCTATTCGACATTTTTATTATTTTTTTTTTTTTTAATTCAGAAATGTAAATGTGAATTTTAATAATGTGGGGATTTGGAAATTAATAAACTTGGAAATTTAGACGTCGAGAAACCTGAATATTTAAACATTTAGAAATTTAGAAATTTAGAAATTTAGAAATTCGGAAATTTAGAAATTTAGAAATTTAGAAATTTAGAATTTTAGAAATTTAGAAATTTAGAAATTTAGAAGTATAAGAATTTAGGAATGTTTTGCACCCGCCAACTTATTACATTTTTACTATTTTTTACAGCACGGGTAGTACGAAGTTGGTGAAGTTCATTGTGGAAGACAAAATAAAGGTAGTTTCTAGCGCAAATTTCTATAATTGAAGGAAATAAATAAACTCCACTAAACTAAACATTGCTATGCATCCGACACGAGCAATTTTTACAATTTTTCAACAAAAAAACACAAGCACAATACACTTTTACGTAGCTTCACAAAAGGTAAAATTGCCCTAATGGCATGTAACAAATCCTCAAAGATTTTCTAGCATACTAAACCGAAGATAAACAAATTTTACTTCATATTATTTCCCTATTTTTCCGCAAGAAATTACGTGTGTATCTGCATTTACGTATTATTTCTTTTGATTTAGTTTAAAATAAACTAAAGCCTTCAAACTTCTATTTTATACCATTTAGAATCGCAAACGAAGTCTGTTAATTATACGGTCTGCGAATTTCAATATTATTTTAATATAAACACACGCTGCCTGCCGATATCAACAGCCTGGTTCTTTTTATCACGGTTCTTTTGTGAGGGAGATTTAGTCGCGTCGCATTGACCTAAACGATTCGAATGTTTGAATACCGAACAGGCTAAAAAATTTCACCGAATGGTATTGAACTTCTATATTATTTCCATAGATTCAGTTCTATCGCAGCACCGTTATTTTTCGATTTATAAATTCCGTCCACCTTTTTTTAATTTTTATTATAAAATATCTAGATCGTAATCACTGCAGTTATATCGAGGAAGTTCATGAAATAGTACCTTTAAGTTTTGTTGTGCACCTTGGGGTACACTGTTGAATGTAGGATAGTTTAGGGTTCGGGAGCATTAAAGAACTAGACTTCACCGATCGTCGAGTATACTACTGTGATAAAAAAATAAGGTGAATTTTTCATTTAAGCTTCGCGGGTACTGTAAAATCATGAAATTATTTTTTGTGTGGATTAGTAGTACTGTCTTTGATATCTATGCATAATTTTATGTCAATATATTTAATTGCTGCAGAGTTACTGTTTTTGTAAACATAGAAAAGTGAGTTTTTCGATTTTCAATATGTCTAATTTTGTTGAGCAAAGAATTTCCATTAAATTTTGTTTACGGAATGAAGATACTGCCACGGAAACATTGTGGATGTTGCAGAAGACCTTTGGGTACAAGGTTATGTCGCAAAAAAATGTCTGTTTAATGTTTTTTTCTGTTTTCTTTCCAAGTCGGTTTTGTTTTTATTAATTATAGTTCATCAAATTGTGTTAGCTTCCTTTTTGAAGTCCGCCGTTTCATATGCAATACGATTTTATTATTGTGAAATAATAAATAAATAAAAACATGCAACTTTTTAATACATCATAAATAAAATGACAAATAAATACAAACATATAGCAATTATATAGACTTCAAAGAAACTAATAAATATGTAAAATATGCAGCAATCTAATACACCCCAAACAAAATAATAAATAAATAAAAATATGCAGGAATCTAATACACCCTACATAGAATAATAAATATATAAATATATGTGTGAATTTAACAGATCTTAAAGAAAATAATGAATATATAAAATATGCAGCAATCTAATATATCCTAAATAAAATAATAAATAAGTAAAAACATGCAACCATCTCATACTACATAAAAAATAATACTATTTTTCTAATAATAATCGGTTGTCATGTTCTGTCAACACAGGCTGTGTAAAATTACAGATTTGCTAAATGTACAGAGGTCCCGTAATAATTCTTCGTTGAACTTTTTTAAACCAGGATGCGAAAATTGGAGGACAGTTTATTCTCGATGCATTCAAGGCGTCGCGTGTTTACACGGACACCTACTAAATCCTACCATGAAATGGGGATTAGTAAAGCAAGCAGGCGGTATATCTCTCGCAGGCAATCGATAACGAGGTTGAGAATTATTCGGCAGCCAGTACCTTCTTTGAAATCAGCCATTTTGCGCACGAAGGATAATATACCGAGTGTCTCAAAAATTTTGTACAGCTATAAAGCCGTAGATTCATTAGGGTAACCATGTGAGAAATGATAATAGGATAGTGAGGTGGAGAACTGCTTTAATTACCAAATAAAGCGATAGATATCGCTGTGTGTACACTAACAGTAAACACCCTATAATCAGAGTCCAGAATTAATCAACCAGATTAGGTCAACTATGTTATTTTTCAGGGGAATTTAATTTGTATACTTTAACTAAATAATATAGATTGAATAAATAGTCTTTGTCCATATTTTTATGTACTATTACTATCGTTTTATTATCAAAATATTTTGTTTGCTATCTGTGCATCTTTATATTTAAAAAAGACAAATCTAAAAATTTGTACCTTCAAATTATGACAAACTTGTACAAAATCACAATTTATACAGGTGGGGACAAAAATATTCGTACACTTCAAATATAGGAATAAAAAGAACAATATTTTCTATATTATTATGTATATTTAATCGTATGTAGCTGCATATTAAACATTACACTTACAGCAACAAATGACCCAAAATCGAAGGCAATAACATTATGTAGGTACTTGAAATGACTTGAAATTCACGAGACTGTAAGAAATCGTTGGGACAAAAGTATTCCTACACTTAATTATTGCTACAATTATTTTAGTAGGAATTTTATAAATTAATATTTTGTATGATAACCCTTCCGGCGAATCACTTCAGGAAATCTATCAGGCATTGACAATACCAAACTTTTAACGAAGTCAGGTTCTATATTACACAATTCTTTTTTTAATATTTCTTTCAAGTGTTCTTTCGACGTTATATCATGTTTTCGCACATGTTTTTCTAGTTTCGTTCATACATGTTTGATAAGATTTAAGCGAGGCGATTGTGGAGGAGTTTCTAACCTGTGGGGAGTATGGTATAACAACCACTAACGCACTATATAGGCCGTATGTTTCGGGTCACAGTCCTGCTGAAAATAAAATGTTTTCCCAATGCTCTACTGTTATATTTGGCCCGATGCAGCACTCTTCGTACTGTTTTAGGGTGAACTTCCTTCAGCATATATTCTTTAAGGTGTGATGCAATTTCAGATGCACTGGTATCTGGTTTTTCTTTAATAATTCGGACGATTTTACGCTCTTCTCTCGTAGTTAATTTTCGAGGTATACCGGTTCTTTGTTTATTCCGCAATATTCCTTCTTTTTTATACTTGTTTATAATACTTTGTACAGTCGATTGACTTCTTTTTAGTATTTCTGATATATTTCTATATGATTTACCTTCTTCATGTAACCGTATAACAATTTTTCTTTCTTCCAATGTTGTTATATTGCATTTTTTCTCCATATTGCAAATATTAGTGTTAAAGTGTACTCGCCACGATTACTACTGACTAAACTAACATAACATCTACTAATGTAATGGTTACATTAATCAGAATGTCCTGATGTCACCGCAACTGTTGTATTTATCAACATAAATGATAATGTACAAATACTTTTGTCCCGGCGATTTCATACCGTCTCGTGAATTTCAAGTCATTTCAAGTTACTACATGATGTTATTGCCTTCGGTTTTGGGTCATTTGTTGCTGTAAGTGCAATGTTTAATATACAACTATATATGATTAAATATACTTAATAATATAGAAAATACTTTTCTTTTTATTTCTATATTTCAAGTATACGAATACCTTTGTCCCTCACTGTATATAAGAAGAGTGAAAAGTGTTTACAATTATGATTTAATATTTACATCCATATTATTTGTAAATGTTATTTGTTTTTTATGGTAATGGGATAAATGTACGTTTCATTTATAAGTATACATTGAATGATACTTTGTTCACATAAAATAATGTGTTATTATTACAATTAATTATTTATGTAACTTGTATCTTTCAGTTAAAACATTATTTGTCAATTTTTCGCGGTATTTACTGAAAACTAGTGGCATCAATCAATATCGACACTGTTATTCTGTGACTTTGATTACAGGGTCTCTAAGTAACATTAATGTTGAACAATTAGTGAGAAATATATGTGATGGAATTTTTAAAAATACAACAATATTAATTATAAAATGTTTTTCGAGAAATAGTTCTTACTTTTCACCAGTGTTTGTCAAATTATTAAACATTTTAATTTATGATACCAAAATTATGATTATTGTTAATGTAATTCATTGTTAATAGTGATAGTGTATATATAACCTCAAAACATATTAAATTACAGTATTGGACACTTAAATCTAAAATGTTATACTTCCCTTTAGTTTTATTCGTTTCCTGTTATGAAAACTGTAAAATGCAAACGAGTAAGTAGAAGAAATGGTCACAATACAAAGGTGTATGCAAAGTGTCCATGTAAAAAAATGTACGAAGTAAAAAGTTATGCTTTTATAGAGAGAGTGACTGCACTTGAAATAAACAGTAGCACATATCATTATACTGAACGTCGTAAAAATGTAGAATGTAGAAGCATAAAAATTTGATTTCACGTGCATTTTAAATTGTGACTCACAATTTTTAAATACAGTTTATCACAGTGTGATAAATCACTTTTAACATAATACTTATTAAATTTAATTTTTGCAGAATGTATTTGCACAAATTAATTGTATTAACTCATGTAGTTCTCCAGTTCTATATAATTCTGTCGCAAATAGTTTTAAAAATATGAAACTAATATAATATTTATCGTGCATTTTTTTAGATATTAAATCCAAGATTCACAATCGCTAATCGAAAATATTGGCTTCAGTTGATTTACTTTGTCATAGATAACAATTATTCGTTGATAGAGTACTATAGATAATTATAGTCATAAAAACCGAATGACTGATAATTTCAAACCGGTTGTAGAGTTCCAAAAGGGATCAAAACGAGCGCAACAATTATTAACAATTTTATATGTGCAATTAAATTACAATTTTCAATGGCTAATATTCATAAAACTAAGTTAAACATTGTTAAACGATCGATTTACATCGGTACAGAAACTGTATAGTTTTCGGGTTGTTGAATCTGTTTGGGACACCTTGTATAATCTATGTCAGGACCTCTACCGAGAAGAGAAAGAATGCGATCTGATTAGAGGTAGAACCGAGCACCCACATCGCTTCGGTTTAATGTTCACGCTTTCTTTCTGCCTTCTCTTCCTTCTCTTCGTTTTTCATTCTTTTATGAAACTGACGGAAGTAAATGCACGCGAGGCAGTAGTAGGTTAGGTTGCTCATATAATTCTTCAATTTGTTACAGAATATATATGAAAATAATGCGATTCATGAACCATTGTGTACGCACGATAATGGGGGTAATTGATGAATGTGTTGATAGACCTTAAATAATAAAATGGAGTAACGATAAATGTTCCATTTCAAACCTTTGTTAAATATTAATATTGAATTTTAATGCTTATTATATCAATATTATTAAAATATCATTAATAATGTTCATTATATCAATGTTATAAAGTTATTATTAACATTTCAATGTTCGTTATGTTAATGTCATAAAAATGTTATTAATACTTTAGTTCATCATATTAATATTAATTCTCATTCAAATTGAAAAGTTTCATATAAATGAACGAAAAATCATTACGTATGAATATGATGTATCGAGCTACATCTAGTGGCATTCGATAAGGAAATGTGTTTAACACTGTTAGAAATGTGGAAGAACGCTATGTCTATATTTCAATGAATCATCGATTCAGTGCGTTTGGTTTATTTATTTGAGTATTAAAAAATGTGATTTTGTATGCTGAGATTCTTATACTTTATAAATATCTCAAATCTAGATTATTGCATAAAAACAACGTTTTCTTTAGTTAACATACTTTCTCATTCTTATTTATTATTTTGCAATTAGTAATTTAATGGTAGCTTTTTTAATTCCTGCTAATTAACAGTAATTATTAATATGAATAAAATTATGCTGTACAAACTGGTTTAGAATTAAATTTGCTTTGTTGTTATATTTACATACAGAGTGGTTTAAGTAACTGTGTCGCGTTATAACTCCGTCACCAGCGTCGATACAGAAAAATGTCAAAGATGAAAAATGAGTGCATTCAACAATTATATTATTTTTTTTCTTAAACGGAAATTTAATATTTTGTATACAGATTTCTTTCATATACTATTAGATATAATTTAACGATATAATTTTTTACGATATATTATTTTGATGTAGTAAGATTTAGCGTAAATGAATATAAGGAATATAAATTATATAATACATGTAAAACTTTGTAGATAATGTAATAGAAAACAATGCTACGTGCATATTTCGTTGAAGTATATGAAATGTATTTTTTGGAATGTACACTTTATGGCCTGATTTTAGTTAATAGTGAATATTGCTCAATGATCGATTATTACAGATCATGATGTTATATATTAAAATTGTTATATTGAATTGTTGTATTTTAAAATCAGTTAAATCAAAATTGTAAATAACGAAAATTTTAATCGAACCTGCTTTTACTAATTCAAATTGGACAATAATTCAGTGAAAACTGTGTGATAAAATTAGTGTATTATTGACCAAAGATCGCTAACACATAAAAATTATTAAATTTTAAATTTAATGAAGACTATTAAGATAATGAAGACTATTTCATCTGAAAGTCTACCGAAATAATCACAGAATTAATTAGTTAATGGTGTAAATAATTATTGAGTAATAAAATTAATCAGCTCTTAAGAAAAGTGAGATATGAAAAAGTGGTCCTCTGAACGAGTATTTATCAAGCGGTTATTCATTGGACAGCACTGTAAAATTTCATCAAAATCGACATGTACCACTATTATAAGTTATCTCATAAGTACTATCGATACTTAATCAGTTAATACTTGCAAAATAAAATATTTTTACAATGTTGACATATATTTTTAATATTTTCAGAAACCAAATAAAATTAAAAAGTAAAATGATATTCTTAATAACATTAATCACTAATTTTTCCGTTTATTCTTCAATATCAAATTTTCTGGATATTTCACCGGCAACTTACTGTTCGGACATCTGCCAGCAAACCAAAATTTCATCCGTCGGATTATGGCCAACCCTGAGAACAGACTTGAATCGAACGACCACTATACCATCATGTAACGTGACATTATGCTAATTTCACGGCTATTAGCTGGTCGCAGAGACACTCTGAAGATCTCATGGCCCTCTGCGAATTCGACCGAGTTGAATTACGAATAATTGCTGGTTGCTCCACAGTACGGTTCTCGGTTCTCCGTTCGATCAGAAGTTGCAGCCACGAATAGATGAAAATCGTTAATAAAGAATTATTGTCTGGCTTTTCGCTTGTTTTTTAGTCTGACGCTTGTGGATTCTGACAGCAACCGAGCGACCGATTTTCCCTCCTCACTCTTTACATTTGCTGACTTATTCGCTTACTTATTTAACCGTACTATTAATAATGTATATTGTTTTTCTGTAAATAATTATTAAATTGTAATACAGTTTGAAACAATGCAATATTTATTAGTAACTTTTTACGTATTCTATAAGGGACTTAGAAACATAAACGATCGTTGACAAGAAAATAGCTTTTATGTTATGTCAGTTTGAAACTTAAGGTTTTATGAAATAATTTCGATGATACTTTCAGTGCGAACATAACTGGAAAATTTTCACTTTCATTATATGCTCAGCCCGATAAATTCTTTTCTTGTAGAATGAGGACCAAAAATACTTCTCGTAAATACTTTCCCAATTTTGTTCAATGTTCACAAATTAGGGTAACGTATGTATTAGTAATAAATTATGGTATGAGTAGTAAACGAAAGATGTTTGCATATTTTTATATACAGTGTATGTTGGCAAATATAAAATTACATTTAAATTAGAGCTGAAATAAATCTTGCAATCTACATTGTTAACCACAATTCATATTATAGTTTCCACATGTTAATATTATTAAATTAATTGGTACTGATTTCATTGGCAAATCCTCCTTTGATCATCAATATATTAATCTTTTTAATGCTTGTGACGCGACATACAAATTCATGATGCTTAGAAAAGTGGTAAATTTTAAAAAAATCTTTGACTCAGAGACATGCAAATGTTTGAGAAAATAGAGAAACTCACAGTAACTGAGTAATACTACAGGTAAAAAATCAAATGTTAATTTTAACGAATTCTTTGTTTTTAATTTAAAAACAAAGTGACTTATGCCACTTTCAAAATAAACGGCTCAAATATAGACAACATGTAATATTATTGAATATCGGAATCCGTTGGTTCAAGAATTATGTTTTGGAGTACTGTATAGGTTATTTTAATGTGCTAATTAGGTAAATTATATTATTTAACGAAACACATGTTGTGCTTGGCATCCATTAAAAGTACCAATACGTCAATAATATTTCTGCGAGAAAATTGTCGCCATAAATATTGACACAGTCTAAGTACAAATTTATTGCCATGAAAATTCTTCCTCACATTCAGTTTTTTGTAAAACGTGTAATTCCCTGTTATGAGCCTGCGTTTAGTCACTAGCTGACATTTATTAAAGTTTAATCGGAAATTGGCCGTCATGTAACGGAAATTCGAAGTAAATTATACTTATCTACAAAGTCACTAACGCGATTAACACTCTTCTGTAGTCTTCTGCATTGAGTGCTGTGTAACTTTTGAAACAGTCCGTGTAAATTTTACAGTCCATATTTCCTTTATAATTAGTAGAATACTGGATCCTCATGATTTACGATTATTATTATACTGTAATCGTTTGTGTTAGTATCGGTCATACCCAATACTCAATAATAACCTATCTTTCTGACATGATTATATTTTCTTTTACCAAATTTCGCTTCGTTGATCTTTGAAATTATGTAAAAAATATGAATTGATTTGTGAAACATTCGTAATATGACCGAATATTAGCTTAATCAGTACTACTCGTATTTTTCTGTACATAAATAAATTATGTATTTAAAATCAAACTCTAAGACTCCTAATAAATTTCGACACTCGAAACGTATTTCGTCTATATTTATCGAATAGTATCTGACTATGCAAAGAAAAGTTGAAAAGAAAGTACACCAAAACGAATTTTAGATTTTAATTCTAAAAAATCATGGAATAGCAGAACAATGTATTGTAACGTAACATATGCCAATAAAATGTACTCTGGTTTAGAACAACAAATAATTACGTTTTATATCCAATGAATTTTATTAATAAAAAAATTAAACAAGGCAAAACGACACTATTCTATTCAAATGCGAAGCTCAAACTTAATCGACCCAAAATATCGGTCAACCATGCAAACATTCATGAGCTCAGAGCCGAAGCCACACTGACCTTGAAAGACCCCCACTTAATTATATTAATGCTTACGGAAGGTGATTTGTTTCATCACTGAATTACAAAATTTAGATAGCATTATTTTCTTAAGGGGGGCAATACCTTTAGAATCTTAAAAAATTGCAAAATTTTTTTTTTCTATAAAATGTTAGTGCAACATCTCAAAAATATAGTCTCAAAATTTTAAAGCGTAATACGGAGCCCTTTTGATGTTATGGCCGATTATCGTGACTCATGTCTGGTATCGCGCCACAGATATTCACGCGCTCGGTGCGGAGGGCTATGTAGCAGATTTGTTATTATCATGCCATTGCTGTGTTTGAAATTTTGTATTTTTACGGAGAATGAGCTAATGGAGAAAAATCAACTTTACGAGTAAGCCGAAGGATTATTATATGGCGCAGGAATCGCAGATTAGTTGGTAAATTATTGAAATTATTCAGGTTTTACTTATCGAAACTTTAAACGCATTTTTCTCAAAATTACGTTTTTAAAATTGGCGTGACTGATAACTCAAAAACTAGTTTATCAAACGCGCTCAAATTTTGTGCACATATCCATGACAATACTATCTAACATATGAACCTAAATGTACGAAATAAATTTAATATTAAAGTCCTTTTTTATTGCATAATATTGCCAAAATTTTCAGTAAAATTCAAAGTTTGTTTTTAAAAGCGCGCCATCTCTTCAATTTTCCATATTTTTCACATTTGTTAGGTTCATCTACTAACTGTGAATGTTAATAATCGAAACATCGTTTGCAAACTTGTTTCAGACCAATGTAACTAAAGCTAGAAGTCACGCCGTTTTACGAGACGTGCCGAACACTTCCAGGAAAGACTATCATAATTCCGCCATTTTTAAATATTTTTAAAAAAAGAATATATGTTGTAATAGGCAACAGTTATAATAAATTATACTTGAAATTTCGAAAATACAAGACAAAGATATCCTATACAAAAAAATTCACAGATATCAGCTTATTTTCATCTATCTAAAGGTATTGCCCCCCTTAAACATCGGATCTAAGGACCGATCGAGCTTCAGTTCAGCCAACTCTTGTGCTGCATCTAACAACACATGTTACGTATCTGTAGCAGTAAAAGAATGAATTACGAGTTCAGTTATATTTGTTTAGATCGAAGGAAGGAAAGTAATGCAGTAGTTTATTCTCCAAAGCTGACACATGTTCTAGGATCAGAGGAGAGATAACATTTGCATTGGTATCAGGTGTGAGAGCAAACGTGGCAAGATCGTTAACTTTAATTTTTTCCATTAATATTACAATTCTCGAATTCAAGCAATTTGACGTTCAACGTAAAAATGTTTTCATTCTATTCCTGCATGCTTATGCTCCGATTGTTCAAATGTATAAAAATATCAACTAAGAACGTAAATTTTGAACACCATACGTTGTGTGTTTAATTGAAGCAACGAGCTCAGGTATTTCTCTGGTGAAAATTTTCAATTACTCATTTCTCTGTTCGTCGAATATGGTGAGTGATTTGTCTCTGGACATCCAGCAAATATGGATATGAAGAACCTGTGTTTGGTGAGCAGATTCGACTTCCTAACACAAGACCTTAAAATTTTCCAGTTCTCCAGCTTTCAAGTTGCCCTATTTCCCTATTTATTTATTACCAGATTTCTAAGTTTCCTAATTTTACCGATTTCTTAATGTCTGAATTTATCAAATGCTAAACACCGAAATCACAATGTCCCAAGATCTATAAATATCTACGTCCCTAAATCCCTAGATCCACAAACTGCTACGCGTCGAAGGTTATAGTTTTTTATTAACTATTTCAATTGTTTTGTTCTTATTAAGGTACTCAGCAACCGATAGAATTAAAGAAGCTTTATAATTTGAGTTACTCGACATATACGTGTTATTAAAGCTTTTGATTTCATAACAGGAAAGTATATGAGTGTATATAATAATTTGTTCAATTGTAAATTTTTATTTATATAATTAGAGAAATTAGTGTTAGCGGACCAATCATAATTTTAGTTAAAAATTTGTCTGTGAATATTCAACGTTGTACTTGAATAAAACACAACATAATTATTAATGAAATCTATATTTGTCATCCAATGTAATCTTATTGCATTAAATTAAGTCTACTATCAAATTAATCCATAATAACATTTAAAAATTTGTAATCTTATTTACTTCATTGTTCGAATTATATCTTTATTTATAATTCAACACTACTGCATTATAACTTCATATAAAACCACTTATTATTTACATAAATTCAATAAAATATCTATGATGAAAAAAATAGTACGTCAAATTGTAAGAAAATTTGTCACTGAAAATGACCTTCATTGAGTACCATAATTCTGTG
Organism: Megachile willughbiella; assembly: GCA_945859595.2. Lineage (NCBI taxonomy): Eukaryota > Metazoa > Arthropoda > Insecta > Hymenoptera > Megachilidae > Megachile > Megachile willughbiella. The sequence goes on from OX243798.1 coordinate 5,035,277, forward strand.
CAACTGTAATAATGATACTTTAATATAACCAAATATTCAAATGAAAAATAAATAGTTAACTAATATTTAAACCGCAGACTTTTCGATCTTCAGACAAGCGTTTAGCCGCGTAGCTAACGATTAGTATAGTTAGTGTATTGTACTTCTGAATTTAGAGTGTAACTGTTATTACTGCGTAATGAAAGAAGCAAAAATAGAATTAAAATAGAAATCACGACTCGATTGATGAATCATGAAGGTTGGAAAACATAGAAGTTGATCCGTTAAATAAATTTTAGTAATTGTCTGTTAGGATACTACGACTCACTCAGACAAAGACAGTCGAATAGCTCACTTAAGAAATGATAAATATCTCTAGGCTATAAAATAAAAAATTCACGCAACATAGGCGTTTTGTCAAAAAATATTCTTTTAGCAATAGTTGAAACAAGTAAATTTTAGTACCCATTATCCGGAAGTACTTTAGAAATTCTTGTCGCCAAGCACGTTTAGAAAAATCCAAAATGGTTTATAATCTTCAACGATCTACGCTCGCTGAAGTTCAGAAACTTACCTGTTATCTAACGGCATTCCACGCAAAGCAACTTTCCATCCCTCAAGTTTCTTTAAAAATTAAAAACCAAACCCAATCGAAGTTCCACCGCCAAATTAAGTTTACCACGAAAGTAACGTTAGGGACAAGTAGGCAGATTCAAAATTACATTTTGACGGTGCACATCAACCTCGTCGTATGAAAATATTGTGCAAGATAAAAAAGGAAACATTGTGTTCTAGTAAATAAATTTAAATATTATATAACTAGATTGTTCAAACACTATGCATATTTAATTATTTATTCGCCGTTAATTCTGCGTATAAAATGGGCATTTCATGAAAGTTCCTTTCACGTCAATTCGACCATTTCGCCTACGTGGTAACAACTTTAATTATTAACGTCTTTTAGGTAATTAACCGTCTCAAAACTGAATATACGAATGTTTAGGTAGATGTTCTCTATAAAGGTGCAACAGTTTCATAAACCAGTGAGCGTCACACTTAGCAAGTTCTCGTCTGATCAAAGTGGTACACTTGGATGCAACGCAAACATTCTTTCCGACAGAAATTAAGAACAAAAATATAGCGAATCGCAATTAAACTAAACTCTGTCGATTTCGCGCAAGAACAAATAACTTTTTTAATTAGTACGTTAAAAAACAGTAGTGGAAGTGACAGTGATAGTAGTATAGGAATTAAATGATGGACATTAATAAATACTGCTTTAAAAAGAAAATATAAAGCTTATCCGATACATGAGAAAGATTACATTTCAACTAGTTTCATCGGTACAAGGAACTAAGAAAATATCTTAAAAATTTTGTAAATATGTAATAATAAATGTAGATTCGTTTCGTAATTACATTCTGATATTGACACCATCAACAATACAAAATTTGTAAAATTACAAAAATTTTTATCCGAATTCAATTTTCTCTGACGAAACACTTCTGCTTACAATCAGGTAAATAAAATCTATTAATAAATATAATATAGTAAAATATACTGAAATATAATACATTGCACAAAAAATGTTAAAAACTGAACTTTACTCCTTTCAGTTAATAATAGTGATAATGACAATGATAATCATGATAACAGTAATGACAGAAATAATAATAATAATATTAATGATACTAATTAACAATAATATTCACAATAATAATAATAGTTATAATTATTGACATTGTGAATTATTTGCGACATTTTGCGTAGTTAGCACTATAGAAAAAGGTAAAAATGATATGAGAGAACAATTAGTCTATATGAGAGAGTCATTTGAGTAGAAATCGTAATTTACTTTCTCTGAAGGCATTTCTACGCTAATTGTTTGTAACAAATCCTAAGGCTTTTCTCGATTTTCTTCACAGAAAACTTGTTGTTCTCGTTGGTCTTGCTTCAATACTAGCTCGTACAAAAACTGCAGAATCGTTATTCAAAATACTATTATATTCTACAGACACATTTTTACCTTTTTTGTAAGCTCATTTCCGTTTTCTACACTTTTATTTTTCTCCTTCTATACTTAAGAAAAAGGTAAACAAACACTTACTTCATATATTTCCAGAATCAAATTCCGTAAATCTTTACACTGTAAAAAATGACACACTCTTCATAATTTTTCAACTACTAAACTTTCATATTCGTAAATTTTTAATCCTTCAAGTTTTCAGTTTTTCAAACTCCCCAATTTTCCAGTTATCAGTTTTTCAAATTGTCAAATTTATGGATTCCCGCATTTCCAAAATTTCCTTTTCAAATTTTTACATCTCCAAATCTTCAGACTTTCCATTTTCGACACGTTCAAATTTCTTAAGATCACAAATGTCTACATCCTCGAATTCTTCCCAAACCCATAATCCGAACATTCTGTTATCACAATAGTGTTCTCGAAACTCTAAAGTTCAAAACTTTCCAGTTTTCAAATTTTTACATAGACAAATCTTCAATATTCCACTTTTTATATTCTCAAATATCTTAAACACACGAATGTCCATACCCTCCAATTCTGAAATATTCCAGACCTATAATCATCTAATTCTTCGAATCTCAAAGTTTCCCAATTTTACCGATTTCTCAATATCTGAATTTATCAAATGCCTGACACCGAAATCTCCATGTCCCAAGATGTATAAATATCTACGTCCCTAAATCAAGTTTTTATTAAGGTACTCAGCAACCAATAGAATTAAAGAAGCTTTAGTTGAGTTACTCGACACATATGTATTATTAAAGCTATTAATTTTATAACCGAAAGGTATATGAGTCTTTATAATAATTTGTTCACATTGACAAGAAACATGCAATGAAAACAATAATATTGAAATAATATTAAAATTATATTAACTTATTTTAATAATCATTAAAATAATATTAAAATTAAAAAATATTAAAAATAATGTTAAAATAATATGGAAACATCAATTTCCGTTTATGTAATTAGAGAAATTAGTGGTGGTCAATAATGAGGTTATCAGACCAAATATAATTTTCATTAATAACTTGTAGGTTAATATTCAGTGTCTTACTTGAAAACTAATTTACTAGAAGCCTTGAGGGACCAATAATCTGTAATGAATATTTTATACAAAAATCATGTTATTGAAAAATGACTATATTGTAGCAATCTTACAACTCCGGTAATAGGATTATTTATTTTTATTTGGGTCAGTCTCGGATCTATAATTTTTAAAATAGAGTAAATTATTTCTCAAAATAAAGGTGCGCGACGATTGTCTAGCACGATCGTTTAGAGAAACAGAAATGTTCATAATGTTAAAAATATATATCGTTTTATTATTTAATGTCTATAACACCATTCCCTACAAATAGAATTTGTACAATTTTTTATTATTCAGGCGCACAAAATTCTTAAACTTTAAAATTAGATTTTCTTTTTCAAAATCAAATTTTTTCAAATATAGAACTGACGGAAGAAGGTGGTTTACAGAATCGTAATTAGCATGTTAAAATCTACAGGAATCACTTACATATGTGATATTTCAGAACATAACAAAAATTATAATGTGTTGGATAGTGTTTGCAATAAATTCAATTCAATCAGCAGAGAAATGAGATATTAATTTAAATAATTAAAAATGTTCAATGTAAAATGCAAACTTGTTAAATAAATTAATTTTTTTTAAATAGTATTGTAGCATAGGGTGTAAATCATTGCATAATTTTCTCTACATGTGTAAAAGGAAAAATGATTCTATTGTTTCAAATTAATATGCTGTAAACTACGGTTTTGTATATCCTCAGATTTTTTATGCTTAAAAATTCACTATTTTATACATGTATCAACTTTCTTATTCTTAACATTATATGAATATTATTCATTTTGTAGATTATTAATTAATTATGTACCTTTAGTACATTATCCTTGTTTGAAATAATTAATATTGATATTTATTAAAAGCACACGCGACTGTAAGATTTTACAAATATTTTAAAATGATGATATATCAGTTTTCAACAAACACTGATTTTTCTCAATATATAATTAAAACGTGCAAAAGATGTAGTTATCACTGTAACATGTAAAACTCTTAAAATTAATTATGAAATAACAGTTTTGTAATTTCAATGTTTTCGTAAGTTTTAACTGAAACAATCAAATAGGAATTTTTCAACAGATACTGCCTTTTTTTTATTTCAAACAAAACCTTTTTAATTTTTCGACTAACACTTTACAATATTAGCTTGAACTTCATATAAGTCGATATTTTGCTCGCAAATGAATTATTTATCATTTTTGAAAAGTGTAGTCGAATTTACAATTAATCGCATATCCTTATAGGAAAGGTTTTATTATATATACATGAAATTATTTATACAATGTCCATCTTTCTCTATGAATATTTTCATCAAAGTATAAGCAGTTCTATTGTCAGAAGATTAAGAGCGATCAAATTGATGGACGTTATGGTTCATTACCACCTGTTAGCCTGGCTGGTTCATCCTTAATTTAATGTCTATTATTTGGTATAAACTCTAATATTTAAAGCTGCAACATTTGCTTCTGACAGGTTTGACATGGGTCATGTCCATTCATTTTTTAGTACCCACACATCAGACACTCGCTACTATTTTGTCATAATCGAAAGTCTATCACGCAACACAAATAGTTTATATAATTTTTCAAACAAGCATAAACCGAAGAATTTCAGTAAAAGGCATTCGGACAACTGCATTTATTTACTTTATTTACCTACGGGGTAAGTCCTTTTACAAAATTACTCAAAGAATATAAGATACAAATTATAGTTCAATAAAAAAAGACGACAAAGAGAAGAAATACAATGTAACAAAATATAATATATAAAATATACATGTGGCTACGAAAATATAACATAATTGATAATTGAAGAATACCGGGTAACAAGTATTTTAAAGATGCTACGAAGTTCCTGAATGTTATTAAAATGAACACAGGTAACATAATTTCCTTTCCGATTTATGCAAATGAAATATTAGTGCGATGTTGTTGAGTATGAATTAAGGCGAAGTTTCTATGCAATGTTTAATTATAGTTATTTCTTATGCAAGTTGCGATTATTATCAGATTATTATCAGGTAAGATGTCATACCTTTAACTATTTTACAGAAGAATACAACGTCAAGTATTTTTCTTATGTTACATTATGTTTGGAGGTCTATTATTTAGAATTAAACCATAATTGCGAGAATTTTACGGGACAACCACTATATTTGATAGTAAGCCTTCATTTATGCTGGACGTATTCAATGTCACTAATATGAGAGCCACAGTACCGAGACCAAATTTAAAAATATGTCTAATTAGTTGACAGTGTAGCATCCTGAAAGTGTCAATAATCAGATTTTCTGTACCTATTTTATAAATTATACTAATACATTTTATACTATTGTACATATGTATAGCAATCTTCTTCAATCACAGCAAATAGTACGAAAATCTTTAAAGTGGCTATAAATTCTATGCATTCTGTTTCTCGAAAAAAATAAAATCACAAGTATCAGCTATTTCTGAAGTGATTTGAAGAAAGGGTTCTCCTAAATACTTTCGGTTGCGTCGTAAACTTGCTTGTCGATTTGATTCAACGTCTTTAACACAGTTGGACTCAACGAAGCGAAATCGTGTTCTGGGTTGATGTGCCCTTAAGCGAAAATAAATTCGCACATATCGCGTCCCGCGTTTTCCGCGATCCTCTTGCACGCGTTTCGCACTGTTACGACTTTCTGAGAACGACCTGCGAATATGCAGTGCTGCAGTGCTTTTTATTCGCCGTAAACGGCTTTAACACCTTCCGCATGGAACCATTAAAGATGGCCGGGCTGCCTTTCTTACGATGCGTCAAACACATGGCTGTAACGTTGAGACTTTACGTCGAGTATAGTAGCCGAACGAAAGTTGGAATTACCAGTGTACTGTTTCCTCAGACCCTTCTCGAATGATGGTTTCCGGATTAAGAGAGCAACGCAATGTTATTTCCTGTAACATGGAAAATAACGCGTTACAACTCCGTAGCGAAATAAACGGTTACCTGCCTGCCACGCTTTATATTATCGTCCGTTTTCAAAATTGTGGTTCTTCTATTAGACTATACTATCCTTTTAAGTTTTTAAATTCTTAATTTCTCAAATTTTGCAATTTTCCATAACACACCTGGCAAGTCTGGAAACTCACATTCACGAAACGTTCGCCAATAAACAGCATGTTCTGGCTGTCAACCTCGGGAACAAGGGAAAACGCTTATGACATGGTTTGGACACACTGAATCGTAAATAAGTTTGATAAGACGGGAATCAGCTGCAGCATGTGGTATTTAATTAAAAATTTAATCGACAATAAAAGTATCCAAGTTTGCTTCAATGGCCATCTCAATAGACCTTAATCGATAACTGTATACCGCAAGGTTCTTGAGTGTCATATTATTTTTAATAGCCATTAATGATGCCTGTAGAATCACCGAACATTCTGTTATCACAAGAGTGTTCTCAAATCTCTAAACTTCAAAACTTTCCAGTTTTCAAATGTTTATATAGACAAATCTTCAAATTTGCCACTTATTATATTTTCAAATATCTTAAACACACGAATGTCCACATCCTCGAATTTTGAAATATTCCAGACCTATAAACATCTAATTCTTCGAATCCCCAAAATGAATAGATTAATAAACTTCTAACGATCCGACATTTCCTAGTTTGTAAAGTTCCAAATTCACAATTTGGCAAAAGTAATTGAGCAATTTTCATTTTCAGAATTTTTCAAATTCTCAAATCCCTTCATTTTGAAATCCCCGAAATGGTATTTGAATACCCAAGTTCCTAAATATTCCTGTTAATGAATTCCAGGTCTCCGAATTTCTACACTCCCAAAACCCTAGATTCTGGAATCTTAAAGTCTCCAAATTTAAAAATTCAGAAATAAACACGCACTCAAATTCCTAGATCCAAAAATTCTTATATACCCAAATTTCAGATCCCTAGGTGCTTAAATACTTGAATTCAGAAATTTTTATGCCCCGATATTCCCACATTGCAAATTCCTTAATACGCATATCATTAAGATCTTCAAACTCCAAAGTCTTCGAATTCATAAACCATTCTCAAATTATTAAATCCCCAAAAATGCCAAAGTGTCAACGAATAAAAAGTTTTTTCCTACCTGGTCACCACATTTTCAGTAAAAAAGCCATATTACTCCTGATTGTCAGAATCTAGACGAACACAAAGTTAATGAGTATTAGTGTAAATAAATATATATGAAAATACAATTAAGCTATATGTGAGGAAGATGATGGTCTATGTACAGTGTGCAAACAAACACAAAGTTGTGCTTCAGTGCAGTAATATCGATTAAGTGATAAGTGAAGTAGTATCAATAGTCTGATCAATGTCATTAGAATCACAAAAGTGATAAACTATAATAAAAAATTAGATCAGTAACAATATTTACTTACAATTTACTTCGATCTCTTGCTCTTCTTCTGTCGATTGTGGAGACATACGTGCTTGCTTAGTTTTTAACAAGTTGATACGAGGTGATAGGGTGTGGTCAAGACCCCGAATATTGCACTTCGTGCCGTCTAAATTCTATGTCGAAGGACCACCCAATTTTGTACGGATTGGGGCCGTGAATAACACTCACTTTTATGTATAAAACTGTTCTTTAATACTTATATGAGTGTATGTGTGTATGAAGTGTATGTGTGTGAACGTTTAGCTTCTGTTTCTAATTAGTTGGTTGTGAGTCTGAACACTCAGCAACGATTTCTGTACTATGTTACTCTAGTCTGTACTATTCTGCTATGTTTCTATATTCTGCAACTCTGGTCTATTTCGGCATTTTTTGCCCTCTTTAAAACCTCTGGTTCGCCCTTCCATTGCGCCCTTGGCGTGCTATTTTTCTGGAAGGGGAACAGAAGTGTCCTACATGGGGGATGGCGGTAGTGGTGGAAAACTCCGGGTTTTTCCAAAAATTGGTGACGCGTTCCCCGGAAATCTGGGAACCGTTACCACCCAGCTCCAAGTCACCCTTGAACCTTTAAGTACTTGAGATTTATGGCATGGCCTGTGCCGCTGAAGCCCAAAGAAATCTACGAATAAAGACTGTAATAAACAAATTTGCTAAAAACTAAAAAGGTCACGTACCATCGCAGTGCTGACACACAGATGGTACGGATAATAAACTATGCATTTCAAAAGTGGCCACTTTCTCTCGCCATGTCGTAAACCTCATCTGGACGAAACTCTAACACGAGGTTTGATCGTAGACAAGCACACCCGCAATTCGTCTTCAATAGAAAACGGTTGCACCTCTTTCTTATATGCAATATTGAGGAATGCAGAATACTCCAGTTCGAGTAGAGAGGTCGATGAAAAATGGAGTAATGTAGTTATAGCATCTTCTGCTAATACGGGGAAGTATTGTCGTACGGTATTCCAAAATTCAATTAGCGTTTTTTTCTCAAACATTAGCTGAAATTTTCGACATGTTTGCAGCTCGGTCAGCGCTTCTGCTGTTTTTAACTGCATATGTGTCATGTCATCGGCAATAACAGCAAAGGGATTTTGAACCCAATCATAATTTTTCAGATCGTTGGTAGGAAGGTATCGTGGTAATTCTTCCTCCGAACCAGTGAGATGTTCCAAAATCAAACGAGAACTATCTGGATTGTCGGCAGCTATAAGAGGAAACATAGTAAAGTCGTAAAATCCAATTTTTTCTTCCATAGTGCAATCTTTTTTATGAATCCGCGCAATTTGTCGTTCCACATAAAGATATTATCTTCTTTTCTCGGCACGCTGGTTCTGAGGTTGTTCAAATGTTTAGAGATATCAGCTAGGTATGCAAGATGTGAACACCATCGAGTGTATTTACTCGAACCAGAAATTTCAGATATATCTTCGGTGAAAAATTCTAATAACTCGGCTCTCTGTTCGTAGAATCTTGTGAGTGAATCTTCTTGACCAGGTCCCAGTTCTTGGCAGATGATCTTCAGTACATTACTACAACATGTTTTCACTTTAAGGGACCGAATGGCAAAAATTAGCAACTCCACTACACTGCTTAACTCTTTACAAGTCTTTAAACCAATCGGGAATCCCTGAATTGGAAAGCAAGTATGCCAGTTGCATGTGTGGAAAATCTGCATTCAGCTTTGAAGCAAAATCCTTCATTTCTTCATCATTTGCCAACACGTCATTCATACACAGTGACACGCAATCTTTCCAATGCAGGTTATTTTCTTGAAGTACTGTTGTTAAATAATAGTATATGCCGTCTCCAGTCATGGCTGTAGAGTATTCCATGAACGACAAAAAGTGCTCAACAATAGTATTTCCATCAAAATATCTTATATTGCTTACTATCCAGCAATCATCGAATAAGTCCATTTGAATTGAAAATCTTGTATTATTTATTTTCCCTATTAATTGTTTCTGGATTGTCAAAGGACAAGTCTGTTATACAACGAAAAATACTATCGGTTGACAAATGTAAATTCGATATTTTCGTCAATGCAACATTTCCTATCATTGATCCAACTATTTGTTTATAAGCAGGTAAAATCACAGTTTCTCCCACTGTATATGGTTGCGTATTCTTAGCAATTATTTCAGCCACCTTATAACTCGTTACCTGTTCCTCTTCGGTGATAGTTATCATTTCCTCCGTCGATTTCGTATCTGTTTTATACTTTTAAAAAAAATAGTCATATTGTAATTTAATTAATATATCACTATGGTCGATATTTAGATGTTCCTTCAGTTTGTTTAACTCACTTTCTTCGCTCATTTGTACACCACATATAATGCACATTACAAATTTAGCATCCTCAGTATGTATAAATCCGTACTTTAAAAAAGGATCAGGTAAACTGCCCATTCATCATCGGACGATGAATTGGCCTGCGATAATACATCCGTGATGTTGCTTGTTTCAGTAGCACCGGTTGTGACCTTGAAATCGTTATCCTTACGTTGTGATAAATCCATCTTGATCAAAAATATAAATACGCTGCCAGAAAATTTTTCAATTTAACGAAAAGCAAATTGTTCAGTAGACAGAACACTGAGTTTGTTAATCATAGTTTTTATTCCATTGTAGTTGACTGAGTGCTGTTAATTGGTTGAAGTTTTCTATCGCTGTACTGAAGTGCATTTCCTGAGACCGTTCAAGAATTATCTCATTCGCCTTGAACTGAACGTGATAAAGAGTCTGCGCGTAATAAACTGACCTATGTATTGTACAGGTGTGTCATAACATAACCCGAACCTTGAAGACCGTCATAATTTTAGAGATAAAACTATTTGTCAAATATCAAACGGTATCCGCATCAACCTATTAATTTCGGAAATATTAATTAAAAACTTTCATCATAATACATCGAATTCTCCCTATATGTACATCCAATTGATACAACTATCTCCGCTGTAATAACTATCATTGTAGGTAGTAGTTGGGTCAACCTGAATATTCACAAGGTACCCCAAATGTGTAAAACATTATTTTGTAAATTGTAGCTCACATTTACTTTAACCTCGTTATTTCACTTGCTATTTTATTTGAAATAACAAGCTGCAGAAATATTCACAAACAACTTTGTTATTAATATAAACAATTTTACTGAAAAATGTGGACGTACACTAAATTTGCCACTTGTGCATATACGAATAGAAAATAACATTTCATTTTGTCTATAAATACTGAATCACAGTATGATTAGGTTAGGTTATATGTTCTGGAGAGGGTGTGTTACAACCTTCTCCCGCTTTAAAGCACGGTGATAATTGTTTTGAAATATTAAAATTATTTTATCTCAATTATCAAAAATGCAGAATATAATGCAGCGGTCGATGCATCAGTGAAATTCTTAGTAAGACATCCTGCACGTACTCGAGTCGTGGCTGCCTATTGTGTCATCGATTACTCATCTCTTGTCAGTAAAAATAATATAAACAACATTGAAAATAATAAGAATAAATTGAAACAAAATTGGCAACCAATTGAAAATAATAGGAATATAATTACAATTATGTTATAATTTTATTACTTATATAACAATTTTCAATATTTATGGTGTTGCCTAAAACTTCGCTATTATTACTATTAGCATTCACTGTTATTACTTTTGTTAATAAACTTTATTCATATGATTACACTTTTATTTCCAAACGTTGCAACATAATTACATTCCCCGTATAAAATAGGTATCAATTAATTATATAAAATAATTAAACAACTAAATAATTAAAATAATTTTTGTATAAAATGGATTTCAATTAATCCATGAATATTTGACAGAACTCTTCCTTTCCGAAAATTCAATAATGAAAATTACACTGCTATTATCTTGAAACACTCATACTACACAAATTACCAGTTTTAAGAGCCGAACATGAATGAACATAAATAAACAAAGATATAATCATGAAAGAATCTGATTTCAATGTAGGTAGTAAAGGAAAGAGTTCATCTATAAATAGAGATTATGAATCAAGTATTATAGAAAGGGACTCAATTATTATCATCTGTTTGAGTGTCATTATCTTATCGTTTTACGCGCAGAAGCGGGCATATTCGTTTGCGAAGAACCGCACCCACCATTGCGTAATTAAATCGTTTTCACCTCTTTCTGGAGTTTCTCATATCTCTCTTAACACCTTGTGAACCACTTTCGCGCCAGAGCACATTTTAGCACATCTCGTTGCCGAGCCCGAACCCGAGTTACTAAAATTTTACCGAGTGAGTCTGTTTGAAGATCTCTGAAGTATATTAAATTATACGTTGCCCCGGTGCTTTTATTTCACGTGGCGTTAATAGGAACGTGAAATTTAGAAAAGCAATAAAATAGTTTAATATGGCAGTTATCAAATAAATTTACCCGAAGTAGGAACCAAACTGTATAATAAATTTCAAATTTCTTTCAGTACTCATTATGCATACCTTACAGACTTTTATGCGTTGATTATGAAGTTAACTATTCTTTCTCGCTGCAACCGATAGTTGTCGAGAAGGTTATTTTGACAATTTCGTGCTTTTTTCGTTACGGATGCAGACTATGGTTGGCGTCCGCGGTGCGACCTGTGTATCGGGTGTTGATTGTAGTCGACATGTATGTGACGACATAAAATATTCTCATGTTTTTTATATACATACTGCTGGCCATATCGAGGATGCCTGATGGATAGAACGTTACCTGAAGAGTTAAAAAGTGTACTGGATTCAGTAATCCTAACGGTTAAGTACATTAAAAGAAGTAAATACAGTAGTGATATCCTGAATGACATGTGTCATAACATAGAACCTACTCATAAAGCTGGGATCCTTCATACCAATATTTGTTGGAGGTCTATAGGTAAAATGTTCACCAAATTGTACGAACAGAGAGAAATTACATATCTTCAGCCAAGAAGCACCTAGGTTCTCAATTCAGATAAAAAATAGCGCATGGTGTACAAACTTTGCTTACTTGGCTGATATCTGTGGATATTTGAGTAACCTTTGCGCCAGCGTGCCGGGGAATAAAGAAAATATCATTACGTGGAACGACAAATTGAGCGCATTTATAACAAAAATTGCATTGTGGAAGAAACAAATTGTACTCAACGACTTTACTACGTTTCCTCTTATAGCTGCTGTCAATACAGATGTTACTTCCTGTTTGATTATGAAACATCTCTCTGCTTTGGAGAAAGAATTACCGCGATACCTCCCTTCCTTCCACGTGACGGAATATGTTTGGGTTCAAAATCCCTTTGCCGTTACTGTTAACACTAGGTTTACGGACGTATGATGGTCACTTATATTTAAATTTGAACTAAAGTACAAAAATAAATAAATTGGGGATGATCTGTGAACTGCACAAGACATTGATTCTTTAGCTTGACAAAAGTTGATATACATTTTTACAAAAATTTCTTCATAAATTTTATCATTTAAAATAAGAGATCTATGATCCGTTATTTTGACGGGTTCCGTAAAGCTAGTGTTAATGACATAATACATATGAAGTTAAAAGCAGCAGAAGAACTGATCGAACTTCGCGCAAGTCAAAAATTTCAACTGTTGTTTGAAAAAACAACGCCACTTGAATTCTGGAATGTTGTACAGAAATACTTCCCTGTGTTGATAGAATATGCTATAACTACATTACTCCATTTCTCACCGACCTCCTTACTTGCACTGGAAATTTCTACATTGCTCAACATTATAACGAAGAGGTGCTATATTGTTCTATTGAAGATGAATTGCGGGTGTGCTTGTCTACGATCAAACCTAGTATTGAATCGCTCGAAACTAAGCAAGCAGATTTGTCTCCACAATCGGTAGAAGTAAAAGAAGGTATCCAATTAAATTCTAAGTAAATATTGTTACTGATCTAATTCCTTATTTTTGGTTTACAGTATTGCCTCGAAATAAGCAACATGCTCGGGACCGGCCAGTTCGTTATTTCGAAGGTGGTATGCTATTCGGCTTGCTTTTGTTTTTTAAATCGCTATGTGTTAGAGTGAGAAAACAATATACATGTTCTGTCCTCTTTCCACGACTCGTTCCATAACTTCTGTATTACGGACCTCTCACTCCGTCACCGATCTCTCACTTGGCAGCGGACTTCAATCAAAGAAGTAGGGATAAAAATTTACTAATTTCGAAGCTCGAAACTGTTGCTTGTTTCGAGGCAATACTGTACCACTTTTGTGATTCTAATGACATTGATCAGACTGTTAATTATTACTTCACTGCAGCATAACTTTGTGTATATCTGCGCACTATAAATAAGCCATCATCTTTCTCACATGTAGTTTCATGTATATCTATAATAGTGCTCATTTCCTTTGTTTTCGTCTAGATTCTGACGATGAGGAATATGGCTTTCTTACTGAAAACATGATGACCAGGAAAAAAACTTTTTATTCGATAATTCTTTGGGATTTTTGAAGATTTAAAAGCATGAGAATAGGTTACGAATTCGGAGATTTCGAAGTTTGAGGATCTAAGGATATGCGTATTGAAGAATTTGCAATCTGGGACTTTTGAGGCATAGAAATTTGAAAGCATAAGAATTGAAGAATTCAAGTATTTAAGGACGAGTGATGCCCACTTGGACGTCGACCGTTTGGACGCGTCCCGATTGGACGCGTGCCGTTTGGACGCATCCCGTTTGGACGCGTCCCGATTGGACGCGTTTGAATTCAAAGCGGTGCAGATAAGACCTAACCAGGCCTAACTGAACCTAAAATAGCCTAACTCCACCTAACATAGCCTAACATAAGGGAAATTAGTGTTCAATCGGCACCGATTCGAAGCGGAACGCGTCCAATCGGGACACGTCCAAACGGGACGCGTCCAATCGGGACCGTCCAATCGGGACGCCTCCAATCGGTCGACGTCCAAGTGGGACACCCCCTTTAAGGACCAAAGCCTTTAGTGGTGCTAAAATTTGGACATATAGGAATATATAGGACATATAGCAAGTGTTTCTTTTGCACAGAGAAAATTGAATTAAGATTAAGATTTCTGTAATTTTTTAAATTTTATATACAAATTTACCTCTTTCAATCAGTGCTTTAAATAAAGTTGACAATCCAACCCTATTTTCGGATATACATATTTCTGAAATGTCTGACATTCTCCAAATTCTTCGTTAATACATGCACAGTAATTAATATCTTGTTAGCAAATAACACACAGTATCTCCTGCAATTAACCCCTCGCCATGCTTTGACGAGTCTGACACGTGATATTCTCACAGTTCCAACATTGTAAATCTTACTCGAATGTTTTATCGATTTAAAGTTACTTTTATTCAACTTAACATTTAAGTTCTATTATAATTTGCATAGTCAAGGATCACTGAATACCAGATAAATATAATATTTTAAGTTTCTTTATTTGTTTTAATATTTCAACAGCTGATACATTCGACAGATAAATCGTATAATGAATAGTTTTTCTTAATGTTTTTGTTTTCAGTTAAATTTACTGTTATATCGTTTTCAGTTTTAAATGAAATTAATATCGTTGAATTTTCTTAAGAAGAATTTTATACACTTGACCATTTTATCGAACAGTCTAGTTAACCTATCGTAAAAGTCTAATATCCACCATTATCCTAAACGGTCTAATTGAAAGGATCCCATGTAGAAATGTACGTTTTCGACAAGTTGGCGCAGATAAATTATTTAGAATTCGGCGTCGGTAAAAATCGAGGGTCGTGCACGCGGAAACGTCATCGAAAGTCATTCGTCTTCTTCGAGGTACGCGGACGATGGGCACACTTATCTGGATTATCAATGAAAGCAACCGAAAGAACTGGTGGAGCAATGCCAAACGATGCGATAGATGCGAATCAAATGATGGATGCGCGCAAAAATTTCACATTCCTCTTTTCCCACGTCACTTAAACGGGAAGATCCGTGGATGGCCGAGCCACTCCTTCTTCGTGAGAAACCACGACATTTCTATCGCGTGATTGATAAAAATGCGATTTCATGTACGTTGATAGTAATTTCGTTGTGGACGCGGCTTAAGATTCCCCATTTCGCCGTGGTCCCACCATCATTTTTCAGATTAAATGGACCACTCGAGAAATCGTGCCGCGGACTGTCATCGAGGAGCATCTGCGATAGAGGATCTACGTTATTGTGAAACCGTATTCTGAAAAGCAGCTGGATAACAAATCTGTGGACGGAATTAAAAATGGTTACTTCGATCCAGAATCAGTAGCACATTTGCAGTTGCTGACGTAGTACTACCTCTTAAAATGTATGGCGGTTGCTGCTGACGTGGTGGAAATTTACTAAAATCGGATACCTGGGTAAAATCAGTTTCTAACGTGCTATTATTGTAAAACGATTGAAAACTTTTGCACACTGTTGTGAACAACGAAAAACTTTATAGTGAGATTTAAGAGAACATATGTACATATCTAAGAATCTTTGTGAATTTAAAACAAAAATGAATGTATTCTTTATTTCTTTGTAGTTTCATTAGTAAATACATTTCACGATTTTCATAAAAATTGGTGTTATAAATCAATAAAAATTCATACAGCAGATAGTGTTCCAATTTTATTCTTTTTTATATGGTTAGGTTGTTAAATGACGAATCTTTTTATGTATACAGATACAAAATTTACAAAAACATTTATCAAGTTGATGACGTGATGGACGGTTTTTAAGCGAATAAAAAATTAACTACTGCAAAATTTTAATCAAACTAAAAAAATATCGCATAATAAAATACACTCATGACTTAGGATTCACATGGTAGTATATAAATCAATATCTTTGACATTCTATGCCAAACGCTTTAGTTCACATTTCATGACTTTATATAATACACGCAATAAACTAATTCATCCGTCTCTTATCGAAGTCGCATTTCATTTCACTCAAACATAAAAGTTGTGCTAAATTCATATTAGTATGAAAGTCGTATTAAAATTCGTATCAGTACAAAAGTTGTATTAAATATTGTTCTTCGTGGTCAATTACACTTCTAAAAAAATTTGTATAATTTGTTATTAAAGTACAGTACAGTAAGTTACATAAATAGACCAACCTCTTATATTTTCAATGGTTTGAACTTTTACTGGAAATTATGGTCAGTATTCCTTAAATACTAATTCGTAGTATATAAACAATAAATTGTATGCAAGAAAATGTATGCATTACCATAAATATTAAGCCACATTTGGCACACAAAAATCTATAACATCTACTTCTTTTAGATTTCATGATAGGAAGAATTAAAACATATCAAACTGTTATTGTAGATATTTGACTGTGACCACATTTCGTACACGTCCCATATATTCTATGTAAAATATTTGACGAAGTTTGATGACGAAGCAATTAATATTATTACGCCCGTCACACAAGTGTCGTATTTTTGCACTGCAGCTTTTAGCCAGAATTATTTTAATAATTTGTACGATTTTAGCTGTGAGTCACTGCAGATCCTACCCAGAATCCTACCCATGAAAGTATCCTTCAAGGCCATTGAAATCAACGAGGTGTATCTTATTCTACATAATTATCAAAATCCGGACTCATTACCGAACGGAAGCTACAACGTCCTCATCTTATCGAGCGCCGCTTAAAAGTGTCTCCGATTAATAAAGTCGTTCGCCGGCGTTAGGACCTTTTCAATGTCAGTGATTTTAACCGAGCGATAAAGTCAGATTCTGAAAATATCCACGCAAGCTCATTAAGTAAAATCGTTCCGAAGCAGAATCGGGTCTGGTTCTACAAAGGAAATACTCGAATCAACCGAAGGAGCCGTTAACGAGTATCAAGACTAGATGAACGCTTAGTTCTCTCTTTCTCTTTTGTGACTGCTGCTCAAGGTTTCGAGTGGCATGCCATTCTCCACCAGATATCATCGTAATTTATAGCGAAACACACAGAAGTGAGGCTTGATTATTCCTTGCCCATCCCTCAGTCACCCCTCGTAAACCGAAACACCATGGCCACTCCATTCTCTTAACTTTCATATTACTGAACACTTGAAATACGTTTCGAGGATACTCGAACTTCAGCTATTGTTTCGTCGTATTATTGTCGTCGAGGGCACTCGGGTAGTTGGATGTTCGACTTGGAGAATAATATCTCGTTTCTGTTTTATGACTAGCAATTGCATGTTCGATGATATTCCGATCTCATAAGAAACTTTTAACTTTTTTATGCTTCTGCTTTTCAATAGACTTTTCAGAAACGATCAGGGGACATATTTTCTGTCGTACTTTCAAATGAAATACGCAAGAGTTATGTCCGTACAGAAATTATGCGAGTGAAATTGAAATTATTAAATATAGAAATCAAAGTGGCAGTAAATATTATGTGTAGACCGTGGAAGTTTATACAAATATTTTAGAGGATTTGATTGATCGGATGCATTTTTCGGATGTATCGAATACAAATTCTGAACTTTTGAGTTGCCAAGTTCTTGACCTTAGAAATTTTCAAATTTCCATGTCTTAAAATTTTCGAATTTCCGAATGCCAAAATCCTCAAATTTCCAAATGACCAAATCACTATACTTACAAAGGGTCTAGTCGAATAAGGTAGTCAAATGTGCTCTTGAGCTAAATGAAACGCTCAACACATCAGTCGATAGCATATCCAAAGAAAACATATCGCACCAAGTTTCAACTCCCTATCTCATCTGTGGGGTAGTAAAAGGAAAAAATCGAAATTCCGGTTTTTGACATATTTTTCCTATTTAATTTCATACGTAAAATACAAAAAATTAATTTCGTTTAAAAATTCTCAAAAAATTCTGAAACATTGAGGTCTATGTAGTACATATTATAGAATTATTTTCAGATTTTTTTATCACAAACTGTAGTTGTAAAAAATGGGATGTTTTATTGAAGTTGTCGGAGCACTGCTTTTATATTATTGTGATAATAACATATTGTCATGACTAATATTCTCTATTTTTTCAGATTTTTCCGTGAGGTACGCCATAGTTAAAATAATCAAAAACCAATACATTCCTTTAAAAACGTACTTTCCGCTTCGAATTTGCTATATAAGAATGTACATATAACAATTTTTTATCACTTTTATTTATAGTACATACATTGTATGTAGCATCGAAAAAGAAAGCAAATCCAATCATTTTGTGCTTTTGTTATAAATTTTTAATAAAGTATTTAAAATCTTATTTTAATATATCATATATTTCTTATTTTTTTGTATAAAATATGTTGATAAAGTTTGATGATAAAAAAATGGTACATCCTTCACATACATTCCAGATAACTGTGTATAAATTATAATTTTGTGTGCTATAATGATTGTACGGGAATCCTGAAAAATAATCAAAGAAATTAAAATTAAAAATTAAGACTAAAGAAAAATAAAGATACATTAAATATCGAGTACGATTACATCTACGTGCTTCAATACGTGATGTTTAATTAGTTATATAATTTACCATTTTGCGTAAATATAAAATTAATATAAATAAAAAATATTAATCTAACTAGCATTGATCATTTATATGTGCAAAGCAAAATGTCTTCAATTTGCACATCTTTATTACATCTTCACATTATTACATCATCGCAATTAAAACTGCATGATGAAATATTACTTCACTTTTATCTGTATGCACATAAGAAAAGTAAAACATCTGTGTTATGATTATTATAATGTCTGTTCAATGCTTAGAATGCAGCTGACATAATGTTTGCAATTACACAGGTTACTATGCAAAATATTGTATTAATCTGTATTAAATATTGTGCTGTATTAATTTGTGTTAATAAGTAGAATTTTCTGTTAATGATATTATGCGTGTAAAATATACTAAAATGTTTTTTAAACATTTAGTTGCACATTATCTCCGGTCATTAGTTTTTATTCGGTACAATTTATGAAGTTCTCCTTTGATTTTCCTCGACTTGCCGACGGTAACGGCATATTTCATTGCATTTCGAAATATGTTAGAAATGTAGCGAGAATGATTTATGGAACAGTCGTTTGTTTCGGACCTGTTGTCTTGCAATGGAGTAGTAGAAGTGCTTGATTACTCTCCCCTTCCTACTCTTCTTCGTCTCGGTCATTAGCCTGTAAACTAAATCTCGACACCCACACCATTTTCTTAATGTACTGGAATTCCTTGAATTTCCTTTCATATCTTCGGGTAATTTGGCAAAATGATATATGTCTGATGCTTATAAATTTGAACTTTGTTACTGAATTAACGTGTAAAAATATTCTTTTCCATTAACTTGGTAGATTTAGGTTATCTGTTTTTGATAGTCAAATATTTAGTTGTACTGAATTAGTGATGGGTAGATCAACTATCTGTTAAGAATTTACGAGTATCGGGAGATGAGATGTTTCTGATTTCTACTTGAAATTTAGAAATTTAGTAACTTGAAAATGTAGAATTAGAAGAGTAGAAATTATGGAATTAAGTAGTATATAATTCATAAATTCAAAAGCTAAAATATTGAACAGTTTAATGAGGAAATTTAAAAGTACAGAAATTTACTGAAGTAGCAATTTAGGAATTTCAAGATTTTAAGTTTACAAATTTAGAAATTTAGGAGCTTAGACATTAGGAGCTTAGAAATTTAGAAATTTAGAGACATAAAAATTTGGAAATTAACATATTTAGAAATTTAGAAACATAAAAATTTGGAAATTTAGAAATTTAGAAACGTGGAAATTTAGAAGTTTGAAAGTTTAGAGGTTTGGATATTTAGATCTTTAGACATCAGAAATTAAAAGTTATAAAATTAAGAAATTAGAAAATTAGGAAACTAGAAATTAGAAATGAAAAAATTTGGCGAAATAAAAATTTATAAATTTGGATACAAAGAAGCTTAACTTTACTTTCAGTTAAATAACTTCTTAACAAATTTGACAAGTTTTCACGAATACCAAGTGCTAAAAGTCTAGATACTAATATTGCATGATCAACCGTATCAAAGGCTTTTCTGAAACCAGTTGTAGATATCATTATCGATATGTGCCGATATACTATCTATGTATTGAATATACAATTGAGGCTATATTCACGTATTGTTGTATAGTCTATATATAATTGCAATAATTTACTGTACGAAATAATAATAACTCCTATATTGAGAATAAATACAAAAATAGGTAATTGATACTTATCCCTTTAGGTGTCAATATATCTAAAGTATAGTTCGTTTAAAGAAAAGCACCAATTCGTAATTTGTAAACAGTAATAATTTTATATATGTTTCATTCAAAAAATTTTCTATTCCGTAAGTCATGTTGCACATTACACACTTATGTAAATAATCAATCGCTACTGATGAAAACATAACAATTTTTGCAGGACTAATGAAAAACGTATTGCATAGTATAAAAATTGCAGAAGTGGTACTACTGAAAAATTTATGGAACAGTACAAAAATTGCAGAATTTAAACGACTGAAAATGCACGTAACAGCATAAAAGTTGCAAAACTTAAACTACTGAAAATGTATGGAACAGCAGAAAAATGACAAAATTTAAACTGCTGAAAAATTTATGGAACAAAACTGCCGATGGCAAGGAGCAATATAGCGTGCAATGTGTTATCCGACTAGCCAATTAGTGAACAATTTCCACCGACATGGAAATGATTCAGATTCGTTTAGATAAATGTATCCCTGAAAAAGAACTGCTCGTTGATATCAAACAGACCTGGATTCGTAAAGGCCATGGTGATTGCTTCTCGAGATCCTCGGGATCTTCCACGTGCAGGTACCAGAGCGGCAACGAGTATCAAGATATCCTCGTAATTTATGCGACAGTCGTTTGTTTCAGTCCTGTCCTCCTGGCGATAGTGGGCCAAGAATATACTTTGCTCATTCCTGTGTTGCCATATCCAGACCCTTATTGCCAGAAAGTTCCTTTTTTATTCAATCTCTACGCTACGACTAATTGATCAGTGGCAAGTCATATAATCCTCCAGGTAAATCAAATTATGCATTTTTATGACTTATTAACCCTTTGCACTCGATTTATTTTTAAAGTTGTTGGGTGTCAACTTGTACACAGTATGTCGGAAAAGTAACGGAACTTTTTAAATTTAAGGAACACTATTAGCGACATCTATAAAAACAATATGCTATTTGAAAACAGTATTCTTCCCCTACAAAACAAACCAATCGTTATTGGAATCGAGCAACGAATTGTAAACTTATAGCGTTTAAAGCGACAGAACCTTTCGTCATCGTGTCACAAAATCACGATGGAGCAAAGAGCGAATATTAAATTCTGCTCGGTAAAGCTCGGTTAAACTTTTACAGAAACATTTGAATTAATGAAAAATGTTTATGGCGACGATTGTTTATCCCGTACACGTGTGTTCGAGTGGTATAAGCGATTCCAGGATGGTCGTGATACTTTGGAAGACGACCCAAAGGCAGGTTCTGGGTTTTTCTAAATTCTAAACGATTCTAAAGGTATTATACTTCGGGAATTCGTTCCACAGGGACAAAATGTTAATGGCGAATATTATCTGGGTGTTATGGAACGATTGTGGAAAATAATTGTTCGTGTGAGGCCCGAATATCGAGCGCTGGGAAGTTGGTTTCTGTTGCATGATAATGCACCAAGTCACAGAACTGTCGCTGTTCGTGAATTTTTGGCGAAAAAACAAGTCTGTGTACTCCAACATCCTCCATATTCGCCCGACTTATCACCATGTGATTACTTCCTTTTTCCAAAATTGAAATTAATTATGAAAGTAACGTTTTATGACACTGTTACACAAGTCCGAGCAGCTGTGACGGGGGTGATTGAAACGATTCCGCAAAACGACATAAAAAAATCTATATTAACATTATTTGAGCGTGCCCAACGGTGTATTGATGCGGAAGGGATGTAACTTGAATAAAAAAAATTAATTTTGGCAAAATAACTAATACTTTTCTTTTTATTTAAAAAGTTCCGTTATTTTTCTGACCTACTGTGTATTTATTATAAACGAATATTATATTTCGAGCCATGTATTTATACGGCAACAGTCGATCCTAAGTCGGTTAAAAATGCGTGTTTTTGCGTGTGATGTGTTCGTTTCAGTTTGTATTCAGGGAATCGAGTCTCCTTTTTCGTTTCTTATGTTCGTTCTTATGTACTAGTTCGCGATAACTTGAATAAATACAGTTACGACGATTTGTGCTAAAATTCTCAGAATATTAATTTCTTTAATTGTTAAACCTTCACAAATGCGTACCCGTCGCACATAGGGTGGATGGATACACTGTCTACACTTGATATGCGAGTTTTAGAGTAAATTAGTATTGTCACCTCCAGTGTGACATACGAGTGCAAAGGGTTAATTCTCTTGTTACGGAATTATTTTTTAATCAAAATATTTTGGCTTCGTTTTAGGACACTGTTTTTAAAATTTTATTCGCATAATCAGATATTCGATAAATATGGAATACAACGATTTTGAGTGTTGGAGTCTGTTAGGAGGAGTCTCAGAGTCTGGTTCTCCAATTGTTGTTCAGGTACATAATTTTGGTTAAGTATAGACAAATACGAGTAGTACTGGTTATGGTAAATAGCTAGTCGTACTGAGAATGACTTACAAATCAGTTCATGTTTTTACATAATTTTAAAGATCGACGAAACGAAATTTGGTAAATGAAAATACAACCCCGTCAGTAAATTAGACGGTCATTTGGTGTTGAAGACACTCCACACGCGTGCAACTTATTGTCTTTTCTTTCTCTTTTTGAACAAATTTTATTGTATATTTATTTATTTATTTTTTATAGATTTACCTCATTTTGGTTATACTACCAACAATGCAGATTTCATGAGTATTATACAGATTTTTAATTAACAAGTTATTGAATACGTATGTAGTTCTAAAGTCATAAGTTTCATATAAAAATACATTACAAGTTTTTACAATAAATTGTTAAAATTAATAACATGGAATTAACGATGAATTAACTAGGAAATATAAATTTGTGTTCATGTTCAATAATCAGGACATCGGACAAAATGTAACTCATTAATAACACAGTACAACAAATTTTGACTTTTTTTTGATTTCGTAACCGCCACTATGAAATTCTTATAGATTTTTGCGAGCTGAATACGAATCTGAAATCTGTTTTTCTCTAGGACGTACAGTTTCTGAGTGATTTTGTAACTTCGCTTGATGGTTTCTTCAACAGAAATGTCTGCTCTATCGCGTACGATGGTTAGATTTTCGCCTAGACCCATAGCTTTTTAAATAAATTGAAAAATATCAGCAAAAATTGGTGCGTTTTTGGTGTCTTTCTTACTTTGACCATTATTTAAACATATTTAAATGTTTACAATGTAATAACAATATATATCGTTATATTCGGGAAAGTTCACAGATTTTTCTCGTCTAAAAAGCCACTAAATAGCTGCTATGGTAAAAGTACAAAAAATTTCCAAAGTTGAAAATTTGCAATTTTATTTAACATTAATTTTCTCAAACACTGTACGTCCTAGAGAAAAACGGATTTCAGATTCGTATTCAGCTCGCAAAAATCTATAAGAATTTCATAGTGACGGTTACGAAATCAGTTGGCTGTTGTACAGTGTAATTATTTTGTATTTTCAGAAGTGATTATTGAACTGACATTCAATGATCAGTCTCTTGTTTAATTAGTATTATGAATATAAAATTACGGCTAATCGGGAAAAAATAAAATAACATATCACTGGAAAACTAATAAACTTTACATCTTAAACTTTTAGTAATAATTTGATCTAATAGAAAAATCTAATTTTTCATGGTGCTGATAATTTAGAATTGTGGTGTTCCATTTTACTGCCACTTTACGAAATGAGAAAATAAGTAGGTGACAGAATTGATTTCTCTTATTATCTGATCAAGTATAAAGGTCACATACGAACAATCATCTTAAATAAATATCAATTTCAAGTCTCATAACTTACTTGTAGCAGTCACAGGTGTTACTTGGAAAGTCCTAATGAACACATTCACAAAGTATCCATATTTCATACATGGAACACTGCATTCCTCCTTTTCTTTCGACATAGCTATTAGCCATTAACTAAAAGCATCAGTAGATTTCAAAATAATTTCACATCATGTCACATTTTGTATTCTCAAAATGTTTACAAAATTAACGCCAAATGGTTGAATTAATATACGAATGAGTAGATTAAATGATTTACTCTAAAGTTTATAAGTATTTGAATGATAATTATGACGATTTATTACTTCTAATACCTGCAACGGTTTGACCCCACCCGAAAAAAATTGTTTATGTTCACAGTAATACAGTTATCAGTAAAGACCGAGAAGTTTTTTACGTGCTTGAGTATATGCATTCAAGGACTGCGTCTTAAAAGTACTAATGGAATATGGGAGATAATAATATTTAAATAAAACTAAAACACAATAACTTTTAAAACAATTAAATGAATTTATTATTTAACAAAAACGACTTGGAAGGACCTCTTTAATACGATACGTATTTTATACGAGTGAAAATTATATATACCAGAAAACAAGAACGAACAAAAATATAGATTTTATTTTTTATAACATACGAATGTCTGATCAAAATCGAGCGGTATCACATAAGTAATTGATCGACGCACGAATTCGATTATCGACTTTTCGATACAAACATTTATTTTTGCTCATTGAATTTGAAATGAAAATTCAACAAGTACGATAAAAATACAACTACATTAATTATATTTATAATGTAAAAATGAACATTCTATTTCATCTGTATCTTGTACCTACAAGTATACTTTTCACATCGAAATTTACAGGAAGATACAGCAATTTTTTGAACGGAAAAATGAACAAAAAAGTGTCATTTTAAGTGGAATTTTTAAAATACATTTTCATATTTGGATTTCTTATGAAAAAATACATAATCTTGCAATTTGAACCATCCCTCTAGCTCTGCTGGTTCCCGAGATATTCAACGAAATATGATTCTCATTCCTTCCACTTTAAGGGCTATTTTCACCCCCTTAACATGATATTCAGCAGCTAAAAAAAAATTTGTGTGGAATATTTATTCGAGGACTATATTATACATAAGTTTCATCGAGA
This sequence comes from Megachile willughbiella, assembly GCA_945859595.2. Classification (NCBI taxonomy): domain Eukaryota; kingdom Metazoa; phylum Arthropoda; class Insecta; order Hymenoptera; family Megachilidae; genus Megachile; species Megachile willughbiella. The sequence continues at coordinate 5,060,877 of OX243798.1, forward strand.
TCGGAAATTATTACTTTGAGGTGGTCTCTCCTAAGTTTCGCCATATAACTCTATATCTAATTATTATTTAACTTAAAACAATTCCTCATTTTAAGACCATTTCCAATTAGATGCTTTTGTTCCGATGTAAGACTATATCTACTTTTAAAAGAATATCTTGTTATTAAATTACAAGAATATCTCTTATTAGAGAATATCTACATTTGATTTAGATGAGAATGTTAATCAGAGATATTAATTTTTATATGAACGAAACATGGCAAAATTTGTGGATTCAATGAATAGTTGTGCAAAATTACATAGAAATCTCACGTCACTTATGAAAGCTTTGTTATTAATTTGGCATTGTAGTAGGTATGTATGAGGGAATGCGAGTATGGTTAAACGTGCAAATGAGAGTATGCAAGAGAGTATGCATGAACGTATGTGCGAGAGAGAGTACGAACGAGCGTAGATGAGTGTGTGTGTGCGTGCGAAGACAAAAGACGAAAGACAAAAAGAAATTAGAAGACAGTCAAAAAGCGATCGACGACGTGCGTAGACCTGTTTCGACGCGTTCCTGCGATATTTCATTATTGTTCCAAATTATTCATTGTTATATTATATTACATATTTTTGAAACGACGTGTGACGAGCCTTTATTTTCGACAACTCCCTCAGACCCAATCCTACATGTATGATTATCATAATAGTAATTATGTAAGTATGTACTTGAGTGCAATGTAAGCGTCTTTTGAGAAATCGAATATGTAAATTTGGAAATGCTCAAATTTCTAAATTTCTAAATTCTCGAATCCCAGATTGTTATATTCTTTAATCTGTAAATCGTCCGATTTTCTAATCACTGAATTTCCATGTCCTGAAGTACCTAAATTCTCAAATTCCCTAAGTTTTGAAATCTCAAATTCTTAAATTTCTCAAATCGTCAAATTTTCTAATCCCTGCATTTCCACATCGTGAAGTGTTAAAATCCTAAATTTCCCAAATTTACAAGCTCCCAAATGCTGAAATTTTGTAATTCTTAAATCTTTTAAATCCGTCAAATCGTCAACTTTTCTAATCCTTGAATTTCTCCATATTCAAATTCCCAAATTTCCAGAGCATTGAATTCTCAACTTTTCTAATTCTCAAATCTTTTAATTCCCTCAAATCGTCAAATTTTTCACATCTTCAATTTCTCAAGTTCCTAAATTCTCAAATTACCAAATTTTGAAAGACTCAAATTTTCAAGTTTTCGAATTTGAAATCTCAGAAGATCTCAGCTTGAAAATTTGAAAGTTTGTGGATTTACCAATTTAACAACCGTAAACTAAAAAGTGGTGGGGTTTTCTTCTACATCTCCATTTTCTCTACATGTCTCCAGATATATACTTCTACAAACCTACGTCCTTATCATTGAAATATATACATATAACTTTAAAATATTTCAGTACCAACCGAAATTCTTTTCTCTATGAAATGTCTCTGAGTCCTTAAATTCTTTTCAATTTTGTCAAACGTGTTTCCTAGAAATAAACTGCTTCTTTGAAGAAGTCAGTAGGTCTACAATTCTTATCTTATAGTTTGAGTAAGGAGAGACATGCCTTCACATAGAATGACACCTCTGTTAGTGAACCTCACCTTCAACCTAATTTGTCAACTCTTCTCCCCTGAGGTGTAGAAATCCTCGTCCGTCAAGCAAGGTACCTGTCTTTATCCCAACCTCCTGGGTTTCTTCGTCAGGATTACTTTTGTTGCTAGAATTTACTGAGGGAATGTACCTTTTTGTTCCATTCGGAGTTTATCGGTGATTATTGAGCAAGTGTATATTAACCTACGTTAAAACGTAGCTTTTAGTGTCATCGAAATTTGCAAAGCTCAGATTTGTTGGATTCCGATGTTTACTTTATTTTACTAAACTCTCGTGCAAAAAAGTCTGACAATTTACAGGACGTTAAATGGACAGTTTCTAGTACTGTATCAATAATAATGTAACAATAATTATCTTTAGTAATGTCTCTTTTCTGAGGTTAAAATTACTGTTTTAGGATTGGGAATATGAATAAAAAAGTAATAGGTGGAAGTAATGGATTATGAATTTTTAGTGTAGGAAATTCAGACTATGAGGATTGCTGGGTAATGGATACAAGGATGATGAGAATGCGTAGTTACGTATAGAAAATAGGGTGGACGAAAGGAAAGTTTAAAATTACCTTAACTTAAATTGTGTATGATATTTTTACATTTTCTCTAAGGAAATATTTACAAGTTCAAAGAGGTATCCAATAGAATCTGCAATTTTAAACGAAAGCAATTCAACAAGAAGTGCTTCTTGATCTTCATTAATACTAACAAGGGACATTACCCAATTTACACTCCCCGATTTTGATGCGCTTTGAGTATGTTATAGAACTTAATAAAATATTTGACACGTATTTTTTTTTATTGGAAATCGTCCATGCTGAAAGGGTGAAAATAGCTCCCAAAGTTGGGGTTGCAAAACATATTTTCTTGAATATCTGAGGAAATATTAGGAGTAGGCAAAAAATTCAAAATGGAATTTATGTGTTTTTGGATAGCAAATTTTTCTATGCAGTCATCTTTTTGATAAATTCATTTGTTTAAAAAATATATTGAAAACTAATCTATTTTTGTCATTTTTTTTGGTAAAGTGTTGATCTATTTTTGTCATTTTTTTTGGTAAAGTGTTGATCTATTTTTGTAAAAATTGGTACAAATACGCTATACGTCTTGACAAAGAATCCGAATAAATTGGAATTTTTAAGTTCACCGTCAAAGTAGATATTATTTCGTTGCCAATTGTACTCAAATCTCGACTCTGCTGGCCCTCTATAGCGATGTCTGCGTTCTATTTTGATATAAGTTTGTGTAATATTATACAAATAATTTACACTATGCTTTGTTAATCGCTTCATGAGTAATGGTAAACAGCAAATAAAGCTATCGGCAATCCACATCGTAAAAGAGGTAAATACGACAGACATGAGGAATGCTAGTGGTTCATTGAAATAGGAGTGGTTGTTCCTTGTTAATTGTTAATTTTTTAGCAGTTTGATTAGTATAACTCTTTTATTTACACACGAGGTGTCCCACAATAAGTGCCGTTTAATATAACTTCTGATCGATAGGCGAAAAATATTATAAGATATTTATATCTATTATTTTACATATAGTATCACTATGAAAAAAGATTGTTTAGCTTTAATTCTGTAGGATCATGCTAAGATAACAGGAACGTTCGATAATTATATTATATTTCACGGTATTAAACATATCAGTAAGTATATTTGGCATTTATCATAGCACACTCTGCATAATAATTTATTTTAAGTTTGTTCATTAAACTTTGTTATTATTAAAATTTTTTTTCCTATTTAATTTAAATAGTAGCTATTAGAAATTAGTAATTATTAATTGTTATATTAATGCAGTATTTTCAATTGTCATATAAATTGTAACATATTTTAATATCATCTGACATCGATCAAAATCAAGTTAACAAAGATATTTAATTGGCAATAATGAACAATAATTTAGTTACATTAAATAGAATTTAGAATGGTAAGAGAATAGGAAATAACGTTTTGACAGAATGATTTACTTGTTCTGCTAAATGAATAAATTAGGTCTATTTACATAACCAGACATCACTATTTTACTTAATAAAAAGTAGTACATTTATATAAACATAAATTATTTGTATATTAATTATATTGGTATCTTGTATCAAAATAATTTCTATAAAATAGAACCAAAATAGAACTAATCTTTTAGTTCTATCTCAAGACAGAACTAAAATTGTAAATACTCTAATATTTTTGCTGTGGTGATAAAGTATAAAAGTACCAATAATTTTCTTAGCTGTAATTTCTTTCTTCAACTTTTTTCACATAACGAAGAAAACAAAAATTAGTCCGGAGAAGAAAAACAAATTTAACAACCTTCTATTTATTTTTTGATCATAAACATAGGGCTCTACAGAAATGTATGTGAAATTAATAACTCTCATATAAGAGAGCTTGAAAATAATATTGAACAGTGTGTTGAAAGTGTAATACAACGATAAACAAGTTTAATTAACCTAACATATTTACCGTTTAAATATGCTAAGGGGGTAAATATTATTCAAGTATCCGCATAATCAAAAATCTGTTTCTTATTTCTAGTACAAATTTTCATTTGTGAAAATTACTTACATTGTAAATAGTATCCGTTGTTCCTATCATTTATATTCAATAAATTAGATAGTGTTTCCATTTAACGTAAATTATTTATTTGTCATAATTTCACAGAATTTTACGACACTCCATGCTTCGTTATTTCGTATTTTTACTTTAATACTTTTTAGATAAACCAGAGTGGTAATTTTATTTCTTCGTGGTCGAATCTGTTTTGTTGGTTTCATCGTTTCACGGTTACTGCGAGTGAAACACTGGAGCGTAAGTTATTTTCTTCTCGGCAGGAAATTTACTTCTTGTTAAAATTTTACTGTTGCGTGTATCGTTATATAACATTCTTTCCTTTCCCAAGCAGAGAAGTGGAAATTTCTTTTACACTCAAATACCATGTATATTTTTCTCCTGCGAGAGAAATTTTTAAACGCACTTGGTACTCGATTTAATAACGAGTTTAATCACCAGTACCATTTTAATGTATTTGAAACTATTTGTGCTCATTATGTAACGAGATCACGTAATACTAGTCACAAAACAAGGTAAAATTTGACGGAACAAAAGTATTTTACTGATAACTATAATGACAAATACTAAAGACAATTTCTGGTTCATTATTTCTATTAAATATTACATATTACTGTAGATATTAGGTTACTGCATATTAATAACCGATCCTAATACAATCTAATAACACACATTACCAAACAGTATGTATAGTACAAGAAAAACATTCCATCACATTTTTTAACGCAGAGTAATTCTTTATTGAAACAGGGAATGAATTAAACAATGTGCAGTAAAATTAGAAGAAATCAATGTACAATTAGAAAATATTGAATTATCGATTATTTAAATTTTAATATCAATAGGTGGAATGTCATCAGCATCATAAAGTAGATATATTAGAACACTTGAGCAAAGAAAATAAATAAAAAATATTTTTATATCATGTTTGTAGGTATTTAAAGTGTGATGTGAAATCTCAAGTTATCATCTAAGTTCATAAATCATGTAATAAATATCATCAAAAAGTACCTCAGATCTAAGATGATCTTGACAGATATTACCCAGTTCCAATTCATTAAACTGTCTTATATTAAGTAAATATTAATTTAAGAGCAATTACTTCCATAATCAATAAATGTGATTTTAATTACATAAAACAATTACATATAAGACACATTTTATCAAGTCAAATCGGTTATGATTTAAGGCAAAGTTTGGTAGCAATTAAATTAATATTTCTATTAGCCTGTAAATATTTTGAAAATTATAAAATTTTCTTATAGCCGATATTACTAATTTTGGAATTTTGGATTTTTAAATGGCGATGAAAATAATACGGTACGTGTACAAAAATGTAATACTGGTAATAAATAAATTCCACTTGAGTTTTATGCAAAAGAACTTAAACGACGTTGTAGATTCACAAAACAAAGCGCAATGTACTTTATTGTAAAAGGTTTAGCAAAGCTTTAGAGGAAGGTTTAGCAAAATTAAAAGTCAGCTGTTAGTAGGTTTGTACTTTTAATTTCTTTTTTCTACTACTTAGAATTAGAATCTTCATTTTAAAAACGTGTTTCATTTATTTTCCTTTTCTGTTATTTATATGAAGTACGACAAAAAAATTTTACGTCACATAGCTAACAAATTACATAAAATAATTTATATTAGTTTGGACAATATTTGAAGTCAGTTTATATCTGTTGTGATATTTTATTCAATATCACACATTTGTGGCTCAGATTTGACTTATGCAAAGACTTAATGAAAATTCTAAAATCTCCTGAAAAATGTAAAAAACTTTACAGAAATCTTTTCTGAAATATTAAATTAATAGTATTAATTGGATTTACATTGATTGAGTCTTTACAAGGTTAGTACATTTTTTTAATTCAACACTGAACAAATTCACCAACCTGTGGTAAGATAATCTTAAACTTCAACATTCAACATGACATTAGTGCACTGTGGGTACAAGTGTATTGTCAATAATAATTGAGTAATTTATATTCAAATCAATAGTTAATATTTGTATTTAAATCACGTACTTTAACATTTAATAAATTTATAAAATAATATTGTTTATAACATTGTACAATTGGAAGATTTATTTTCAGATTTTGTTCTACCATTCATTTCATTATGCTGTTATTGATATGAGTTGTGAAAAATAATTATAAAAGAATGTTTTAAGGTCAGGATCAGATTAGCAATCTGTGTCAAACTTATTGTTGAAACTCTTTTCCTCGTTTACAAGTCCAATTCTTCTTGTAATTCATACGTGTGTTTTACGTTTTCATTAATTGAAAACATGCGTTTTCGTTAGAATTGGAATATTATGAAAATACCCGTATTAAAATGTGTAACTTTTTACAAAAAAATGTAGAGAAAATGGCTTTGTAGTTAATAAATGTCTTCAATGTTTCTATCTCGAGAAAGTTCACCTTATTCGATGACTATGAAATAATACCCAGCTTAAGACGATTCTTCGTTTTAAAACCGTGTTTAATCAGGTACCCTCAAGTTTTATTTCGGGACAGGACTATGAATTTCAGCCATTAAAGGTCCAGTCGAGTAGATTAGGGATCTCTGGCGGCGAAACTGAGAAACTCCGATAAATCTTGTGTATATTGTTAGAGAGACAAAGACAGCAACAATTATGAAATAAGCAATTAATATTTTCTGCCAGTTTTTTCCTTAAAATATTGTTTTTATAACTATGCAGATGATTATAGATCTCAATTTTACTATTTAGTTTTTAAAACTGAATAAAAATATATTTTCATTACATCTACTAAACACTGTTCCGCTTCATAGCAAGAAATGATGGCATCAAGGTAGTTGCGTTTATTTACATAATCACGAAATTGTCAAAAGCAAATTGCACATTATCAAACATATAATCTTTTGTTGCGACATGTTACCGCGTGGGCAAAATGATCAAATTTAATGTTTGAAAGAAAACTTTCGTCGTATGCCCACTTCACACGCTGACTTAACGGCGAGTGAATTATTGGAAAAAATGGATAGTGACACTGATATTAAATGTAAACACTTAAACTATTTAATTAATAAATTACAAATAAGTTTAAAGTAGTTTGTTTTATAAATGTATCGGACGGCGACTTAGAATTGATAAAAGATGTTTCTTGTATGTTAGTTTGTTTGAATCTCTCTATTTCGCACAATATTTCTTTCGAAGTAAACTTTGTTTTGTAGTGGGGTATTTTGTAACAACGCTTCTGATTGGTTAATGCACATTTTAAATTTTTGGGGGATGAAGTCTACTTCGTGGGGACTACCGTTAGACCCAGATAAGGTCTCTAAAAGTTCAAATGGTCGAAGGCAGTAAAAATTGTAAATGATTGGGTTTTCCCAAACGTGTAAATCGTTTGACCTTTTTATGGCTACTTTCAATTGCAGGTAATTACGATACTTAGTTTTACTATTTCTTAAAAGTTTTGCCTTTACTGCCTTGAGACATGTTTTATTTGAAATATGATTTAAATTGCTTTAGTTGAATATTAAATTTTTCCTAAATATTTTGAAAGGTCACAAGTTACCAAACGAACTGTGAATTTTTTGTTCTTTTCTTTTGTTACGCAGTAACACGACAAAATACTGCTTCTACTAATTTCTAAATTTTGGAAATATAGGTTCAATTTTCACAGGGTTAAATTAGAGTCTTTTTAATTGTTACTGTATGTGCTGCATGTGTGTCGCAGCGTCAGCAGTAGTAAGTGACAATTAAACGACGCGTGGAATCATTAGGTTTCCCAACAAGTGAATACGAGGGATTACTTAAAAGAAACCCAACTTATTTTTTTTAAATTTATTTATTCAAAAGTTAAGCACAAACCTTCAATCCCCTTCAAAGTATTCTCTATTTGCACTAATACACTCTAATCTTTTGTTCCACTTTTCAAAACATTGTTTAAATTCATTTTTTGCGATGCTTGACAGCGCCTCCATCGTCTTTTTCTTCACCTCAGCAACATCAGCAAAACGCTTTCCTTTCATGTCTCTTTTCGTTCGAGGAAACAAAAAAAAGGCGCGCGGGGCGAGGCCGGATAAGTATGGGGGGTGAAGAATAGGGGTCATACCATTTTTAGTAAAGAATTGTCAGAGACATGAAGGGAAAGCATTTTGATGATGTTGCTGAGGCGAAGAAAAAAACGATGGAGACGCTGTCAAGCATCATAAAAAATGAATTTAAAGAATGTTTTGAAAAATGGTGTAAAAAGACGAGTGTATTAGTGCAAATAGAGAGTTCTTTGAAGGAAATTGAAGGTTTGTGCTTAAAATTTCAGTAAATAAATTTTAAAAAAAGTTTGATTTCTTTTGGATACCCCCAAGTTTAAGTGCATTGTATCTAAAAAACGAATTTAACTTTGAACGACTACAGTTTACTTTGCAATGTACTTGAATGATTGTTTGTTCAAGAGTGTCCCTCCGAAAATTTTTTACGTTTTACAAATACTAACTTTTTACTTTTTAAAAGTTCAGACTGGGCGTACAATTTTTATGTCCTTGGTAAGGGAAAAAAGTTTTTGATTTTCTATTGGTTTAGCTATAATACGGGTGGAGATGGAAATGCGAATGACGTATGAAGCGGAACTGCGTTTTCCTCAAAGTGACCGTAGCAAGTAATAAAACCAATACCACATAAATAGAAAACTGCAAACAAAAGACTCTACTATTAAGGCTAAGTACAACAATAAATCAAAAAATACTCGCTAGAATGTAATGACTCCTCAGATTATATTGCTGCTACGTATAAAGAACTACTGATTTGAAACTACAAATGTGTCTAAAGGAATAAAGAAACCTGCAAACAATTGTATCGCAACAACCTTGTAGTTAGGTCTAATCCTCACTCTGTAATATGCATTCAAAGTCCTAATGGTCACATTCATTCGAATAAAAACTTTGAACTTATCGAATTTCGCACAACCTTTAGACACATAAATTCTACAAAACGAATAAAATATGCGTTGTAAAAATTGTTCTGAAAATTGTAAACCGCATTACAAACGTTTAATCGTGTATTAAGCCAGACCGTTATAAAACGCAAATGGAAGACCACGATGCAACAAATATGTTCAACGAGCCCGAAATCAAGGGCGGATTTATAATGCGAACTATAGGGATGCTCAGCGGGAGCATAGAAATGCAAAAACAAAAGAGCTTGGGAAGTGCAGTTATACGCAGAAGAGACGATACCAATTTCCCTCAAAAAACATTACATGTCCTAATTGACGGTGCTCACCCACGCGGGGCAATGTATTTTCCGTGGCCATTCATAACCTTTTAACGCGATTAAGCGTACCAAGTTAGCTACAGGCTAAAGAGCATGAATGAGCTCGTGTGTTGACCGTTTCAAAGTCGGTGGCGTATTTTTGTTAGGAAAGATTAAGTCTTCCCTGGCACTGGGTAACTGTCCATGCGAATTAAACTGACCGCTTCATTATCTAACCGTGCCCGGATTAATAAGACGAGATTGCGTCATGTGCCTGCCATTGAACCCCTCACGTGATGTACAAATACATCCCCTAAGGATATCCGGATTATGAGATCAACATATAAATAAGGTATCATTTGTTTTTTGTTGCTGATGTTGCCTGTGGAAAACAGTGATGAGCAGATAAAGTGTCCGCCGGAGGACGCACTGCTATCGGCATGCTTGGTACATGTAGCGATGAAGTGCGAGACAAATATTGCGGTACCGAATTCTTTATACCATCGTAAAGATTTCAAAGTTTCATATTTAGTAACTTATGAATTTGGTAATTTGAACATTTAGGAAGTTGAAAGCGTAGAAGTATGGACACCGCAAATTTTTAAATACTACGTTCACAAATTTTTTAGATATAAAATTTCAAATTGATGAAATTAGGAAATTTGGAAACTCGGAAATTTAAAAATTCAAAAATTCATAAATTTAAATGTTTAGAGAGTTAAAAATGTAGAGATCCAACATAACAGACATTTCAGTTTTAAATGTTCGGAGATACTAAGTTTTAAAAAATTAAAAATGAGGAAATTAGGAAATTTGAAAATTTATAAATTTTAATTTTTGTAATATATGTATAAACACGAAATTTGAAGGTAGATGAATGAAAAATTTATAAATACTGAAATTCCAAATTCTCGTATTCTTAAACCATCCGGCTTAAGAATTAAAAAATATGTAAACATGCAAATTTAGTAATTTAGAAATGCATCACATAAATTTAGTAATTTAGAATTTTTTTAATTCACAAACGTAAAAATAAAGAAAATAGTATTTTAGGATTTCTAAGTTCTCTAATTGAAATATTTGGAAACGAAGAAATTTAAAAATGTAAGAAATTAAAATCGGTCGCTCAATCTGCGAACCGCGGTGCGATCTGGTGAGTTTTATTGCACTTACTACCTGCAACTGCGTCGAGACTCGCGGCGTGCCGGTCGCCTCCATGTATCGAACTTTCTCTCAACCCTTTACATTCCGAAAATTTATTTTGCAATTTAAAATGTCCCCTCAGAAGGGACCACCAAGTGCGGAGGGTTAATTTAGGTTTACAAGAAATCTCGTTACAATTCGAGTTAACCTTTTCTCATTGAAGTTCGTACCCGCTTCTGAATATAAAATATCATCTGATCGCTTGTTAAGAAATTTCAATATTTCTTTATAACTCAAACCATACATATAGTACTATATATACTACTATACTATAATTATTATACTATACTATACCATACTGTACTTTCATGTAGCATATGTGGTATATGTAGTATACAATTTTGGGAAATAATATATACTAACTGTAATATATAGCATACAATAGGATATAATATATTATTGTATATTTTTGTGTACATATTATAATATGTAGAATATATAACGTACATTAGAGTATGTAATAGAGTATGCAATGTATGTTTAGAGTATGCGATTTCGAAATACGCGTAACGATTTTTATCAAATTCAGTTAAAATCTTTCTATTTTGCAACGGATGAAACTTAATATAACCGAATCGTAATTAATTATCCAGGTTAATCCATTATCGTGGGTTATATTCAGTGCGTCCACGTAGCCGCTTTTAAAGTCGGAGGATATCGTCGTCTCCCATCAGCAATAATTAGCTGGCGGCATCATTCGAATTTTCCATTAAGAGGTGCCGCGAACTCAATTTGTGAATTTAATAAATGACACGCTTTTATCTGGGGCCATCACGATAAAACTATTATAAATGACCTCGCCAGTCTGATACACAGACCAACCAGGTTATTTTTCATTAACATCCTGTCTGTATATTTTAGCGTGTCTCGCTGAGAAATTTTCCGGGTTAATCTACTAAGAGACCCTGCGCATCCACTTAGTAAGGTTTAAACGATAATTGGGAATTGTTGTGCAAGGATCCTGCGTTTAATTCAAGGCTGGCTTTGCATCGGGTTTATCCTAAAATAGAAGCCACCAATCCTATGCATTTAGTAAACTATGGTTGTTATTAATAATTTGGTTATAAAATTTGGTATTTTTTATTTTTGAAGTTATAAAATGTTTGTGAGTGCTCAAATAAATCTCGATATTCAATAACTAGATAGAAATTTTGTCCCAAAATACTTTCTCGTTACCGTATTTCGATCTCTATGTTCCTTTCCAAAATAATATATTTTATTCCTACCAAAAGTTTTCAAGCTTTCACTTTATAATTATTTCCTTAAAATGACCAATATAACTATTTCATGTACCTTTCGCTAAATTTTCTAATTTGAACAAAGCCAAACAACGTATCACGATACAGATTTGCTGTATTTTTTCATGTTTATTAAGAAATGTTTTTCTTTCTGTATTTTTCATCACAATGTAAAAAAGACTTTCATAACTACATCAACTTTCAACATTTATCTCTAATTAAACAAAACGAAATTTAGTGAGACCGTAGATGTCTGTATGCCATTTCCACAATTTTCAATTTGAAATATAAAATCCTGCAAATGGCAAGCGAGAGCATCACCAATTACGAGAAACAGCCCTCCACGAAGAAGAGTTTCATTTCATCGTTCAGTCTTGTTACCGATAAAAGTACCGGCGAATTAAAAATAAACTATACTTGACTCGTTACGGGGCAAATAAAGATTCAAAGGGTAAACGAGGTTTGATGGGAGATCAAAGAAAAGCTTCAACGAAAGAAACTGTGTGGGATAAAAACAGAAAGTTGGTTTAGTACGGTATATTCTTTAAATAATAAATAATTAAACCGTGTAACTGAAGAGTGGCTGAGGCATTTTCGGGCAGCGCACTAAGTAGAGTATGCATGCAAGATATTCAGAAAGTGGTGGCTTGCTCGTTATAACGGCGTTGCTCACAAGTAACGGTGTATAAACTGATATAAAAGGCGCAAAATATAACGAGATTTTTCTCTATAAAATAAAGAGCCAACTGTTTCGGGTATTTGTACATCCATTTTCATAAAAGAAAGAATATTTTTAAACAATGGGTGAGTCTTATTTTAATTGTTTATAAATTTTGTGTAAATTTAAAGTTACAGAAATTTCATTTGCTCAGTTTCGATTATACATAACTAATTCTGTTCTTTATTCATGAGGAATGAATGAGTGAACATTATTTTTAATTGTTCTGTCCATTATTTAACTCAGTATTGACATAAGGGCTTCTTATTAAACGTTTAGTCTGCCTCGGCGCAAAGGTGCTTGATCAAGTTCGCGCGCCGCCGTCAGGCTCGAAGCTGTCACTCTCGCGTCTGGGCGCGCGTAATTCTCACGCTCCGATTGGTCCGTGTTTTTCCTTAATAATTCAAAAACGAAGCTTCAAACCCCACTTTTGCAAAGGGAAATAATGTTCAAAATCACGTCCACAACCACCCATTTCCGGGACCTCGAGTTATGAGACACCCTGTATATCAACACTAAATTAGGGATGGGTTTCTTGAAACCCCTAAAATTACAAGGAAGTTTCGACTTTTGGAAATTCGTAACTTTGCACTTTCTTTGTAATTCGGAACTCTCGAGACACAAATAAGGAAACATATAAAATCAATGAATGAAGGTTTACAGCGTGTTTGGAGAATATGTGATATTTGGTACGTGATTGGAAATGGTGTGCAAAATCACTAACAGTGATTTATCACAATAATCACAAAGTCATGATTACGATCGTAATTAAACTTCCTTCATGTTTGTGACCCGAAAGATGACGTTTTAGGAGCGATTCACGTTAACTGTGATCGTAAGTGTTCCGCTGACTCCACTTAGCGGAAATTCAAGAATGTCAATTTGATCGTTACAATTATTCACATTAAATTTTTATACATTTATATGACATTCTGTATGTATTTATATTGCCCATTACTTTGAAAGATAATAATAATTAAGTTACTATTTAATAATAGAAGCAGGGTAGTTTTGCGCATATGTTACTTTGGTGAAGAATTTTATGAACATTTCTGAAACGAAGTTTAAAGAAATTAAACATTGAACTTATATTTACATTTATTATTTTTAATTTTACCTGTCCTTTCTATTGACAGGTAAGGACAATAGAAATTTAACTGTCCTTTCTATAGACATACCTGACTATATTATAATATAATACATATATGGTCTGAAAATGCAATTTGTGAATAATCACGAATCACTGTGGAAAATCATTGTGATTAGGAGTGAACGTGAGTAAATCACGAGTGATTTAAAAGTAATAGTTTACGCCATCACTGTACGTGACGTGACGCTATGTGAATGCTTAACGTTTTGTTTTGTAATCATAGAATTACAAAGCGAATGTGTTTGATGTATGTGGGCTCGAAAAGTTTTGTTGACATCGGTTCTTGAAAAGAGATGTTCCTCTTACAGAACAATATTACTACTTCAAGTTTGAAATGTTCCAAATTTTGTAAAGCTTCAGATTCGAGTTTCGAAAATTAAAAAATTTGGTTCGAACCCATCCCTATATGAAACCTACGGTGTGCGTAAAATGCACATATGATTTGAAATTAAAGTTAAATATAAAAATAAATAAACAAGCGATGAAACATAAATTAATATAGACGTTAATCCTTTATCTCGACAGATCTGAAGAAAAACATTTTAATAAACTATGTATCCTTAATGTTCTAATTCGAGCAAATTGGAATTTTATAATTTTAGACTTTGGAAAATATTGAATTACAAGCAAAGGGGTTGTAAAAAAATTCAATTTTCAAATATGGTTTTGTGTTCACAAAGGTTTGGAAGTCCTACTGCAGTTACATTTCTATTTTAATCTGATATTACTACTCGCTATGATTCTGCGGTAAACTAGGAAGTAATTTACTAACATTTGTAGGAGTTAACTGCAAATATTAACAAAAAACTAACTAAATACAAAAGAAACAAGTATTTTAACGTTCATGAAAATTTCAGCTTCATAAAGTCAAATTTAGTACGTAAGATAAAATTGCTTGGTACCTTCCGCAAATGCTAATTACTTACTATGACGTAAAATATCTCTTATAATATGATAAATATTGAATTAAAAACGAATATGTTACATGGTTACAAAATGTAAAAGTCTCATGTTTCTGTTAACAGTTCGGGTTTTACAATTTTTGGTAGGAATCTGTTATAGTACGGCGCGATCCATTAATCAGTCGCGGATCCAATTGTCTTTGCGATGGTTTTTTGGCTTGACAAATAGTTTTTTTCCTGTCAGGAATCAATTTTTTTTCACTCGAGGCAGGTTTTTGCCAACATATGTTATTTGTTAACGGGAAATACTCGTTTGGCTATTTCCCCTCTGTCAAGTCAGTCGAAATCAATCAAACTTGGGAGCCGTTTTCCAATTTGATACCTTTTGGTAACAATATTTCACGTTATTCTATGTTAATCGTTTAATACCCTTTTTATCGTTAGTATAACAGAACTGAATATGTTGATTATAATAATACAGTTTAGTAAACTGCACGCAAATAAAATTCTACTTACAATTTACGTTATCAGTCATTGCAACAAAATTAAAGTTATTTAATATTTACAAAGATTAGTTTATCAGAATTAAAATCTAATTTAATCAATATATTGAGTTAGGTTTATGGAACATTTAATATTTTGCTTACAAATTAATCTGGATTTTTTTATTTTATTAGTAATTATTTCTTAACTGTTTTAATGTCATAGGGCATAAAAAATACCTGGTATTCTGTTCTTATTGATTTCCTACTTCAATATTCATGGATTTTATTTGAATTCATTTTATAACATAGCAGACACGTAAAAATTTCACAATAAGTTTTATTTAACATATCAGTATTGCGTATAATAACAGCACTAATTTTCGAACATGAGGGTGTTCCAGAATTATTAGTTATAAAATAATAGATACGATAAGTCAAAAGATGAAAACAGACAGAAATGGATGGTATAAGATTTTTATGAGTCGAGACTTATAACAATCTAGTTTATTCAATAACGCATTATGAGTGTTAGTTTCACATTCGGTACGTGTGAACAAAGTTGGAGTTTTCGTAGTTTGCAATTAGGTGCAATAGGTAAACGGTAGCCATATTCTGCGGTGTAAGACCGGAACGCGAGTACAACCAATTCGATAAAGTTTTACTTTCGCAGGTTTCGCTGTATGTACGTCCAAGACGCCAGTAAACGGTATGTTACTTTATAAAATAATCTACGCAATATATTGTCGGAGTAGCTGGCAGTTTACAGAGAAAATCGGTAGCTTGCAATATTCCCCGGAATAGGGAAAATATTCCGAGAACAGTACAGCACGCAATTTCTATCTATTTTTTAGCACGATTTCGCGGTACTAATTTTTGAAGCCATACCCGAACTTCCGCACTTCCTTACCCCTTTTACAATAATAAGGATATTAAGACTCTTCCTTACGCAAATTTAGATTCTTATTATTTTAGCTGTAGATAGAAATTTTACCCTTTTGAATTTTATGGTTATAATTTTACACTGTCTAAATGTAAAATAAATTTCAATTATCTTAACTCCTTTCTTAATCCTGTGACGACTGAGATTTACCGTATACACATATTCTTAAGTGTTACATTCACTTTTGTTGTCGAAGACAGGTTACCAAAATTTCGAACGGGACACAGGGCTACATATCAGTGTGACAAAACTCCTGTGTAAATATAATAAATTTACATACATCTGCTGTATCTTACATAATCTTTTAACAAGTATTGTATTGAAACCGGAAAGTTACTGACAAAAAGTATCATGTACCTGAAATTAAGACTATATATACTCGACATTTGTAAATAATTATGACCCAGACTTTTTTTATAAATTTCGCTCGAATTTAATACTGTGACTTGTTTGATTAATAAAGTCATAGACATTTCATATGTTGCAACCTGGTACAAATTTTGGTACAGCTGTTGGTTTGCAGCTGCCCAAATATACACGTTTCCACAATAAATTGCACACAGCAATAATTATTCATCGTTGCTGCAAACGTTCATTTGTACACATATGTGATCACATGATCGACGTTCAACCCCATTGAAACACTTCGACAAGTATGGTTAGCTTATTTCAAACGCTTTGTATTCGGTTCGTGTATGTACATGAGTAATTCCATTTAATAAATTCTATGTGCCAATTGAGATAAAATATTACGTTCTTCTTATTGCGTATTAGAGAAGCTTAACAATTTATTTTCGTCCTTCCTCTTGCTTCATATCTCTTATTCCTTTTGTTAAAAGAATTTCATTCGTAAGCATATTATGGAGCTTTAAACTTAAAAATGTTGGTTTTTCTTTTATAGATTTTGTACTAATTTTTACTTTGTATGTAAAAAATTTTTCAAAAATCACTTTTAAGCAATCCATACAATTATTTTTGCTGCATGATAAACTATAACAAAAAGAATTGTACACTTATAATAATGAATGATATAATATTAAGTTGAAGTTTTATTATTTTGGGGGAATAACATGAATTATAAAGGAAAGGAATCACAGAAAATTTAGGCTAAATAGCTCAAAGAATTGATATTTTAACTGTCAGTCCGTCTAAATAATTGATATTTAATTTTACCAGCTTATGCATATTCGGTCAATGATGATTACCTAATCATATTATCGGCAATGTACTTTATTTTGAAATACATTTAATTACCAAATATTGATGCACTGAAATACTTAATTTTGAATGTAATACATAACTTTGTAAATTTAAATGAAACCACTGTTAAAATCAGGAATCGATAAAATTATAGAACTTCTTAATATGTTCTGTTTAAAACATAAAGTATGGAACTCTTTCCAAAAACGTTCTCTCCTTACAAATTCTAACAAAAACAGATAAAAACAATTTCTTGAAAGTTTCAATTTAAATAGAACTTAAAAAATATAGAAATAAAAGTTTTTGTGAAACAGGAGATATTGTGCTTATTGGTGTTAAAAAATAAATAATATAATAAACTTATTCAATGATAATTATTCAATAATGCAATAATCATGTTAAATAGTTATTACAGGAAAATTACAGTTAAGCAGTATAATAATATTTAGGTGTAAATTCATGTACTCCGTTATAGAAATACATATTATACATATATTATAGAAATTTTCGAATTACTGTATATTTCAGTTTGTTTACGTCATAATATATTATATTATATTTGATCCTTTTTGCTGAATACTTCTTACAAAACTATTAATTACTTACATTTCGATTTCCGTATCTATTATTAAATAAATGTAATAATAATATAACATTTTTAAATAAAATGAGTGTACATAGTTTTGTAATTTTATTGATTTTATAAAATCTTTTTCAATAAATATTCTAAAATAACTTATTTTCTAAAAACTACATTTCTTCCCATCGAAATTCTACAGAATCATTAATTTTCTTAAGTGAAAAATACAAGATCATGCAGAATTGAAAAAGAATGGAAGATAACTGTTTATTTCGAATACTGATTAAAATTGGTTGGATGAATAATTACTTGAAAAGTACTATCATTTTTCCCTAAATTGTAAAAATAACCGAATAAATTGCTGTTGTTTGAAGAAATGTATTTGATCTTATATAAGACACATTATTTGTATGTTTTCAAATAATTTTGCTAACGAACTTTTTTCAGTAAACTCAGGTTGCCTCTAGTAAAATATTAGCATTACAATAACACAAGTTCTAAGGATATTCATGGTAATTTCATGATTCCTCGATTTTAGATGGGGCTTATATCCTTTATGGATGCCATTAGCAGCGTGCTTTTAGTGTTAATTATAATGAGATGGTACTTTTGGTTTTAAAATGGACTTTAGACTATTATCGTTAAAAGGAAGAACCAAGAAAGGAAACTTGGATGACCCTGCTTGTGAAGTTTGTTTTATCATAGAAGCATTGGCGTATTTTCACGTTAGACGCTATTATTTAATGAAACTCTCAGAATGTATAAATTGCAGATTCCTTAATGATTACTATTATTACAACTGGTGTTAGTCTATCGATTAATATCTATTGATTTATTATCTATTATCATATTTCAAGATGACTATCTTATTAAAGTAGTTTATAATCAAATACTGTAACTGCATCAATATGTGTCTGTGTAACATCTACCATACTGTCACGAATATTTTTGCATTTATTACTGCAATGTCAATAATTGTAATCTGAATTCATATTTTGTAATGCATTTAAAACATACAGAACATAAAGAATATAAAACTTGATATAAATATTTATAAATATTCGCACACGCAATTTTTTTGAAAATTCGTTGTAATAAAATACATAATTATTGTAATTTGTTATTATTATCTATAATGTGATCATTCTATTTTTTTAATATAAGCTATCCACTATGTACTTTACAAAATTATACTATTAATGCCATTTAGAATTTTGTTTTATTTCCTTTTCTGTTAATCATTCGATCATATTAAATGTTGATTAGTTTCTGCAGGCACTCAACGTGTTAATATATCACAATATCATTATTTATGAATAATTAAAGTCTTCTTATCGCTGTCAGTGTAACGTTATTGCAAAATTACTAACTTCGCAGCTCGTCAGACTGTGAAAATCGTTAGACTTTCAGATCTAATCGTTAGACTGTAAAAAGATAAGTAATTTGTAAAGTAGCAAAATCACAAATTATCATTTTCTGGTTTTGGTGTACGATTACCTAAAATGGTGTGAATCAATGTTACCAACTAACGATAACTCTAATAAGAAGAATAATATGCATACTGCATAATAAATTGTTACATTACGAGAATTGTACTTAGAGATATTTGGGAATATCTAGTGACCTTGTATCGTTTCATAAAAATAACCAGAATTTCGAAGTTAATTTTCGAGTATGCGCTTTGGCTATCACCCGGAAAGTAACCAGGCTATTCTGATGCTGTCTGTTCATTTTGGTTAGAGAGTTTCAAACATTCTGACTCTGCATTCAGTTTCACAGCTCGTTCGAGAAGTACATACACGGCCACGAAATTTAGTAGTACGTGACCGAGATAGAGCTAGACATTACCGTGTCTACATACATACGTGCCGGTACTTATCTTATCATTATTTCTGTCTGCCATCATTATGATTTCTTCGCGTCTAGGGAGCAATTGATCGAATGCTTTACCATGGTAGTCATTTCAACGTCTGTACAGCTAAAATTCCCACGAATCTGCAGATATGTAACGAAAGTACAGCCTCTAGTAAGTAAATTATCATTTACTGAATAGACCATCCCTATAATCGCGTTAAAATATTCAATAAGTAAATTTATTTCCGAGTATTCAAATGAGTATCGATAATAAACAATGAAGTAATAATTCTGATAATAATTGTTGCAGTATTGTAAAATACAATAAAATAATAAATGGTATTTTTTTGGTATTTTTAATGGTATTTCAAGATTCGTTGCTTTTATTTGAATTAATTCTATAACATGGTAAAAGTAAAGAAATTTCACAATAAGTTTTCAACAGATGGTACAATTACATTAAAATATACAGAGTGTTCGGCTACCGATGCGCATAATTTCAGGGGGTGATAGCTGGGCTGATACTGAACAACTTTTTCCTTTACCAAAATGTTGGTTGAAGCTTAGTTTCTGAATTATTAATGAAAAACACTGACCAAACAGAGCGCGAGAATAGCGCGGGCACAGATGCTAAAGCGATGGGTTCGAGTGAGGCGGTTGACCGTGGTCGTGAACAAGTATGTTTGCACCGTGACAGTATAATTGCAAAATGGAAATTTGTTATTAACTTAAACCGAGTGAATCGTGTTTGTTTGATACTCGTATTCATTATTCGAACGGATTAAGGAATAAAATATCAAAGATTGTTGTTGTCGCTCGTTACAAAGATGCAAAACAACAAATTCACACATTTTAAAGGAAAAATAACTTTTCTACTGATCAAAAAAGATTTTAAATCTAATGACTAGCAAATGTATTAAATCCTACTTTAAATTCACAAAACATGTAAAAATAATAAGACTCGCCCATTGTTTAAAAAAAATCCTGCTTTAGTGAAAATTGTCCTCGTGAGTGGATCGTTTCACCTGTCCTAATTTTCCGTAAAAAGCATACACCACATTTTTTATATTTTATTCCTTATTTAATTTTAACTTTAACGCAGCAGCTTTCTGTTAGCAGAAAGTCACGATAGCAATTATATTGTCACGATGCAAACGTGCTTATTCACAACCGCGCTCAACCGTTTCACTCGAATCCATCACTCTCGTGTTTGGACGCGCCGTATCCTCCCGCTCTAATTGATCATTATTTTTCGTTAATAATTCAAAAACTAAACTTCAACCAACATTTTGGTAAAGGAAGAAGTTGTCTGGTATCAACCCAGCTACCACCCCTTGAAATTGTGCTCACCAGTAGCCGAACAGCCTGTATAAACATATGCTTTGAAATACACACTACCGAGTTACACCCTCTTTTCACACTTCCCCATCATCGGCCACAAAGTTTTACAAAAAAACTAAAATTTTCCGTGCATTTCCAATTTTCGAAAACTGAGATAAAGTAAATGTCCTAGTATTCAAACGAGTCCCGACAATTAAAATTCAGTGGGAATTTTGTTAATAATAAAATTAGAATTACATGTTCCAGACGAAGGATTCTCAATAAAGCTTGCTCTCGAATGAATCTAACACAAAATTCAGAACATACATATATCTACTATCAAGTACAGCGTGCCAAAAAATGAAAAGAGTCTACTTCCGATGGAATTGGCAACTTCTCTCTCCCGGAATATTCTTACGATTCTTCATTATGCTTATAGACTTTCAAATCTCTACACTTTCGCAAAAATGACCGCTAACAAAGAGATTGTTAGGTCTTAGAATGCATGTTAGCGAGATATAGTGATGATAGCAAGAGAATAAGAGCTCAGTAAAAGTTTCTAGCGATACAATAGCTTGCCGGTATCTTTATTGCTTCAGACACATTTGTAGTTTCAAATCAATAGTTCTTTACCCGCAACAGCAATAAAACCCAAGGAGTCATTACACTCTAACAAGTATTTTTTGGTTTATTGTTAGTCACATCTGGTTGCCTGAACTCTCAACTTTAGCGGTAGAGTCTTTTGTTTGCAGTTTTCTATTTATGTGGTATTGGTTTTATTACTTGCTACGGTCATTTTGGAGAAAACACAGATCCACTTTATACGTTACTTGCATTTCCATCTCCACCCGAATTTTAGTAAACTAATAGAAAGTCAGAAACTGTTTTACCTCCCCAATGTGACAAAAATTGTATATCCACTCCGATCTTTTGAAAAACATAAAAAATCTTCGAAGAAACACTCTCAGACAAACAGTCATTCAAGTACATCGCAGAATAAACTCTAGTCGTTCAAAGTCAAACTCATTTCTTAGATATAATGCACTTATATTCACTTGTTGGGAATCCTAATGATTCCACACGTCGTTTAATCGTCACTACCGCTGACACTGCGACGTACATACATAAATCCGGGAAAATAGCTGTAATATTCGCATTTTATCTGTCCTGGTTTATTATCGATCTGCTACTGCTAACTATGTGTATGTATTCTAATCTGCTGCATATTTCTGAAGCTGACCGCCCCGAACAGGACTAACCGTCTAAAGTAGGAATTCTCGAGGCCAAAGGTCAGCACAGAGCATCAAGGTACATCTACTATGCCAGGATGCTAGCTTAGAAGCACCAGTATCCTTCAAAGCACAAAGGAAACTACACTCACTTCTGTAGAGGTCAAAGAAGGTCCTTAAACTACGTAAACCGAGGGGGTGGAAATACGCACCACTGTGGTCTTACACCTGGGAGTGAGATCAGTAATAATAATTGAATATTAAATAATAAAACACCTTATTAACAACTTCTCCCTATTCCTCGCAACAAGCTGAATATTCGTGTTCCAAAACATCGGTAATTTTCATCTGAAATTTTAATTAAGAATGAAATTATTACCAATGTGCTGGTGGTTTTATTGCTGAACGGTCATCACGAGATGTGTTTAATTACCTTCAAACTGAAAATAAATGAAGAAGTATAAATAAATAAATAAAGCAAGGAAAGTAAATTAACATTATGGTGGTTAAAACGTACCTGACGGGGGATGTATTTCGATAGCATTATAGCACTGTACAAAACCATCTTACTTTTTATTAGAATTAATATAAGAATTTTAATAAGTTCAATTAATTGAACACAATTATTACTATGATCAGTCTACGTATACAATACTGCACCGAAACAGTAGATGCAAGCACATATATTATTTATAATTAACTGTATGTTAATTTATAACTAATAATGCAATATAATATAACATTAATAGCATAATATAATATAATACAATATAATATTAATACTAATTTTTTTGTTGCAACTCAATAAGTAGCAAAAATAATTACGTAAAACTCAGAAATGAATTTGGATATTTGTTTTTGATTTTGCGTACAACCTGTTTTGTAAACCGGTATATTTTGGAATTTATCCCATTTTTCAAAAAATGCGGAAATATGAATCGGAGAAAAAATTTAAATATCACACCACTCCTTTGTTAAAGTGTTCACGGTCATAAGCGGATCCATAAATGAATAATAAATTAATAAAAATTGTAAAATAATAAATTTTACAATTGTTTCTTGTTCTTGCCAAACTACTTTTAGGTTTAAGAAAAATAGAAAAATACGAATCGGAGAGAAAATATAAATGTCACACCTTCTTCGTTAAAGAGCATACGATAAATAAATAAATTGTCAATAAATTGATAATAACAATAGCATTAATTTTTCATAAATTTTGCAAATGTTTTTTCTTGTTTCCAAACATATTTTGAGTTAATTAAGTAAAAAAAGTAATTTTCATTTTCGACTACATATAAAATGTAGATACAGCTTATTCTTTGCAACTTCTTATTCGGGTTAAACGAAATTAATGTGGTAGAAGTAAAGCATACCAGAAATTTTATTAAAATAAACATCTCATATTATCATTTGCATGTGGACACTGGAAACTTTTGCAGACCCCTAATAACGTATAATATTGTAGCGCGAATATGATATGATTTAACGTAAGCTGAGCAAAACCAGCTTGTAAAATGCTCATTAGCTATGAAGTAATTAATTAACTGTTGGCTGTCTGGGTTAATTAGAAATTCTCTCTCTCTCCAATAGGAAACATAGATTATTACCCGTTTATAGGATTAACATCTCTTCTGTTTGTCTAGTTAATTAACGTCCCGCTATATAACTTGATGCTGGTGAGAGCATCGTAGTATTATTATAAGTAAAGAAGATTTTGATTCATTGATCGCATTATCGATCCTGATTATAATTATATTCCATAACACGTCCTGCAACATTCTATTGACGATACAGGTGCAAAACGCGTTAACAAAATTTAAATGCAACGAATCCAATCAAATTTGTTAAAAAGTAATTGTTCTTAATGAAAATTTACATTACACAGTTATAAATTCTTTGAAAATACAGTGTTTTTAGGATTTGTAATGGTAAAATTTGAAATGTGGGAATATTAAGCGTGTCTAGTAAATTGGTACTTGGAAAGAATGTTAATTTTAGTGATTTACATACAACATTTTTTTTATTTCACTTGATTGTATATATAAATAATTTATAAATTAATAAATATATACATGCGTATATTTATTAGTATAATAATTTATACAAAAATATATATATATTTCTTAATATCTAAATTATTTATTGTACGTATGAATTTGTAAGCAATAATAGTACTGATATATAAAATGATAAAATGTTGCGGTGTAATTAATAGAAGAATTAATCTTTTACATTACAACTGTTAGAATTGTATTTGTAATACGTATATGGGAAAGGGATCGTTAACGTTGTTCAGTTGTTGTTGTTTAATGGCTGTTGTAAATTTGATCAACATGAATTTTATTTAAAAATAACTACAAAATTAAAAATGACCTATTGCTCATCTTTATTACAGAATTACTTTAATACACTATATAAGGTGTAATGTATAATATATATTTAATATGTAATATTTTCTTAATATGCAATATATACATTTTACATAATATGTATATCTTTTTACCATTTACTTTTTGTAATTTTAATTTTTTAATATTTAAAAAATATATATTTTAATACATATATTTCCAGGTATAAAATTAAGGAGAAAGTAATTCCACATAAAAAGATATGTAAACAGTATGCAACTAAATCTTTCCCCATATGTTTCCGTTTTTGAAAAATCTGAAATTAAATACATACATTTGAAAATTCTTATACAGGTATAAGAATTTGTTTACAGGTAAACAAATTTGTTTATGACAAGAAAATAGTACTTTTAACAATCGTTCAGTTAATGTAATAATTAATGGATGTTATAAAGTAATGAACGTGTTTACATGTTAACACTGCTAAAATATATTATCAGTCTTCGATCTTCATGACGTAATTAATACATTAATGAATAGTGTGATGGGTTTAATGAAAAGTATGATAAAGCTATAAGTTATACTGTTACAAAGAACATTGATTGATGATATATTTTAGCGATAGTAGTAATTTTAATTATCAATTTATGACATCCATTAATTATAAAATTGACGAAAGAACTGCTGTAATTATCATTTTCCTCATCGAAAATAAATTTGCTTGTGAATACTTCGAAAACTATGCAAATTTAATTTCCTAAAAGACAACACTTAATATAATAATATTTTATAGTCCATTTTTTATTTAATCTTTTCAAGCAGAATCATTTGTACGATTCGATATATCACCGTGTGACACAAACACTCGAAACAGTCCCTGGCCATCGAATTAGGACCATTATGAATTTTCAAAATTTTTCATGTTTTCCGTAAAATTAAAAGGCCTGTTCAAATTGTAATTATATAATTTATTAGCTACTAACATGATATTACTACTGTACATAACATGATTATTATATGTTAATATCTTGTATTTGCAGCCTTTGCTTTGGTGACAGCTTGTACCCAGCATGCTCCATATACATTCATCATATGCTTTATATCTTCGTTATTTTCCCAAAAATCTGTAATTCTTTTCAACTCAGATAATGTGGTTGGAGAGTTGTAAACTAGTCTTTTGAGTAGGCTCCAGACATTTTCTATGGCGTTCACCAAATTTCACCTCACACACTATCGATACTCGAGCCTAACGTAAACGCTCGCACGGCCCTTAATCGCTCATCACCCACACAATTTGATTATTATCACGATTGTAATAAATCAGTTACTATGTATACATATATCGTTGTCAATGTATTTAGTAATAATTTTGCATGACCCAAGACAATTTTCTATATATGTCATAATGTTATAGCCATAAAAGTGAAATTTTCGTACGTGGTCCTAATTCGGTAGCTAGCGACTGTATTTTTATACTGTTTTATTTAGGAACTGGACGTTGTTTCGATGCATTTTTAAAAAGTTAGTTGAGAAATAAACAGTATTTACTAATAACAATTAGGTTTACTAAAATTTTATTTCGTTATTCGTGAATATTTAAAACAATATTTAAGAAATCAAACGCTTTTAAGTGATAATTGACCACCTGTTGGTCCAAGCAAGGTCAAAATAATTTACGGTTATCATTAATTTACGAATTTGTACCGTAATTACTTTCGTGGCATGACATTTATTGCGGCAGCTGCTGAAACTGTTACGTTATACGAATGCTGCCGTGAATGGAGCAATAAATTTGCAAACTAAGTTATTCGTTCTCGTGTCATCTATTAAAATCGATTTTTGAACTAACAATTAAATCGTACGGATGAATAAATTCAACAATGGAACAATTAATTTGACATTGTACACAAGTTTTCGATTCTCAGATACCGATATCAACTACGTGACTATTATTTATTAACAATTATGAAATTTGTGTAGCAATTTCTGTAGATGGGAAAAAGAGAATAAGAGAATATTTTTAAATAAGATAATTATGCGAATGAATTTTTCAGATGTGGCAGTATTTATTATAAAATATTTGTAGGTTACAGTGGTTTTTGAACCTTTTTATATTTTTTTGTAATTACTTCATAGTTTTTAATTTCTTTGTTAGTTTGTGTATTTACATTGCATAGTTCTATTTCTATCTCTTGTAAACTATGATAACTAAATATGAGGTCTGACTTAACCTCAAATATAACAGAAGTAAATATACATTAGTAATACATATTAATAAAATTAAGTTTGCAAATAACTCGCAAAATGCTCAAATTACTTATGCTTTGTGGTATATGGGTCTCAAAGTTTAGTTAAATGCTTCGTAGTTACATATTATGTGAAATTTTTCATTATTGCTTATTTTGTTCAATATTAACAGAGATTGAGTAAAGAGATTCAGAAAATATATTTCAATATCAATGAATTAACTTTTTACTTTCAATACAAATAATTAATTCTTCATGAATGAAATGTGGAAATGTTGAAGTTTGAAAAATTGAGAATTTGAGGATTTGGAAATCTGTGAAATTTGAGGAATTTAAGGAATTTGAGAAATTTAAGGAATTTTATGAATTTGTAAATTCGTGAATTTTTTAATGTTTAATAATTTAGGAATTTGAGAATTTGAATATTTAGATATTTAATAATTTGAATAATTGAAAATATACATTTGCGGATTTGAAAATATAGAAAGAGAATTTAAAAATGTTTAAGTTCCAAACATAAGCTACACTAGGAATTCTTTAAAATCTTTCCCAAATATTCTGATTAAAAAATGAATTCAAAATTAATTCTGGTAAATTCCGGATACGTATAAACTCATTATACAGGGTGTTTCACAATTAGTGTAAGAGCCGGAAAGGGGTGGTAGGTGGCACGATTCTGAACAACTTTTTCATTTGCTAAAATATTGACTGAGGCTTCATTTTCGAGTTATTAGCAAAAAACACTGACCAATGAGAGCGCGCGTTGACTAGGCGCTTGACAACGTGAGCGAAAGCTTCGAGCGTGACGGCCAATCGTGGTCGTGAACAAGCGTATCGATACTGCGTCGGTATAACAGGAAGCTATTAGGTGAAAGTTAAATCGAATAACGAATTAAAGACTTAAGAATAATATTAAGTTCTTCATTATTTGTTGAGAATATACCAAATTATCAACGTGAATCATTATTCGATTCATAAAGTAATCGATTGACAAAAGACTACTCAGTCATTGGTTTATACGTGAACACCGTCCTGAATATCTGTTCTGTTCAATTTATTGTGTCGTTGCCATCGTGTTATAAACATCAGTTTCTTGTAATATTATTTTAATAAATCTTAGAATATTATTTGGCTTCACATCCTTATAATAATTCGTTGTCGTCTTCACTGTATAATCTTAACATTATTCTTAAATAGGAGATACACCAATTAGTTGTTTATCTAGACCGAATGAATCGTATTTATTTTATGCCTTCCAAAAGGAATCAAAAATTCACGAAAATTAATTTTGTCAACTATTTTAATGAAGCAAACGAATGAATTAATATTTCAAAACGAATGAGTACCTTGTCTATGCAATGAGATAGAACTGAAATGGAATATTTAATGGAGTAACTAACTGAAGTGAAATAAATTAATTCCTGCGTACGTTTAATTATATGCGATACATCTATTATTTACACAAAAGACTACACAGATTTCTAACTATAGTTTTTGTTACTACATATTGTATCAGACATTATCTTTCTTATCTTACATTTATAATCCTCCTAAAATAATTTCCATAATAAAAATTACACGATAACTAAACATTCGTTACCAAACAAAATGTATTCAAATAGAAATACAATTATTAATATTTTCGTTAGTTTCGATAAAAACTCGGTCATAACAAATAATAATGAAGAATGAATAAATATAACAGTCAACAGTAACAAAATTCCATTAGAGACGAAGCTCGATAAAACATGTCATTCGTTTCACTTTCATATGCAACAGGATTAAATTAAATAGTTCATGAAATTTGTACCAAATTACATAGACTTGTTCGTTTACGCTTTACTTACTCGTGTTCATAATTTTTAACTTGTAACGTCGGTGCGCCGATATTCGAAAGTGCAATTCGCTGTTAAAGGAAATTTCAATTAGCTGCGAGTTATTCGGCATTGAACTCGTGCAACTGTGTACATACAGTCTGAAAATGTTCACTGCATATAATGAGAAGTCTATGGTACGGAATTAGCGTTCACTGAAACTGTTCTGCGTTAATTAACGTGTATCGCATATTACTCATATTCAAGCGTATAATTTTATAATTATCTTAGAGCAGAACGGAAACAGTTTCAACAATTACCTGAACGTAAAATTACATTTAAATAGTAATTTTACAGCTGCGGATGGAAGCAGCTGTGTACAGCCGGTAATTCGGATAAAATGAAATTATAAAAAAATTTATGGAAATATTTATGTTCGGTGCAAAATAATCGTGAATTTCGGGAAACTTTTAGTCCGGTAAAAAATTTGAAACATTTGAAAGCATCTAAAGTTAATTTTCAGTTCTCCCTCTCTTTTCTTCGTTTTAATTTCAGCGAACCGTCCGCTTTCATCGTTAAATATTGTTTTATTAAAGAATTACAGATGAAGATTCGTTCCTGCGGTAAAAGCACCGTAATGCTGCGAGGTTTTGTACCTGTATTTAAAATTTTTCCATACAAAACTGTGGCCCATTTTCCCCATCCGCAGTCTACAAATTTATGAAAAGCTGTTTCAAAAGCATGTCAGAGAAATTTTTTAGTAAACTGAACACTGTTGGTCTGTATTTGTGTGCTAGTAAAGGAATAGCACAAAAGAATGCCAAACAACGAGAGGAAAGAAACAAGAATACTTAACAATATAATTAAAAGAATGGTGGGTTTATACTAAATCACAGACCGGAAACACCATTTAAAATGATACTACATTATAAAAATTTTTAATTTAGTGAATAACTATTATCACAGAGAACACATACCTAATGCTTTATAGAAAGTTTTTATGTTATTACAGACACTCCTAAATATTAAACTTATACTATGCATACATTTTCTAAATTCCTAAGTCCTGAAACTTTAAGATTTTCATACTTTTAAATTTCAAATTACCAAGTACATTTTTAAATTTCCAAACTTCAAAATTCCTGTTCCAAATTTTCAAAAGTTTAAATACAGAAATTCCCAAATATGGAAATTTTAATATATTCAATAATTAATGTTGTAGGTGAGGAGATCCGTGGTCGAAGTGACGTAATAAAATGTATCAAGAACGAAAATATTTATTTAATATACAATACAAAATGAAGGATTCAATAACGCGAAAAATAACAAACACCAAATTTCAAAAGAAAAGTACGAATGCGAGACGAAGTCTAATGGTGATATAATAAGTAATTATTATTTGTGGGGACAGATATGTTAATTCGTGTATCGTCTTATCACCAATAATAAAATATTCTGAAATTCTAAATTTTCACAAATTATAAAATTGTAAAATTGTATGATTGTAAAGTTGTAAAGTTGTAAAGTTGTAAAATTGTAAAATTGTAAAATTGTAAAGTTGTAAAGTTGTAAAGTTGTAAAATTTTAAAGTTGTAACGTTGTAAAGTTGTAAAATTGTAAAATTGTAAAATTGCAAAATTGTAAAATTGTAAAACTGTAAAACTGTAAAATTCTAAAATTTTAACATTTTCAAAATCTAAAATTCTAAAATTCTAAAATTCTAAAATTCTAAAATTCTAAAATTCTAAAATTCTAAAATTCTAAAATTCTAAAATTCTAAAATTCTAAAATTCTAAAATTCTAAAATTCTAAATTTCTAAATTCTAAAATTCTAAAATTCTAAAATTCTAAAATTCTAAAATTCTAAATTTCTAAATTCTAAAATTCTAAAATCCCGATTTACATTTATGTGTTTAATTTTTACCTTCAATTTCATATATGGTTGTTGAAAGATAACGCATTGTAACAAAATTACATTACATTCTATTATATGAATATTGTAACAGTACAGTAAAAATATCTGTTACATCCCACAGTTTAAGACAATAAAATATAAAATTTATTGTTTGAAAGTAATTCATTGTATATGTCCTTTCCCTTTTTCCGTTCTCTCTATTTTGCTATCTTTTTTTCGTTTCTCTGTTTCTCACTTTCTTTTTCTCATTGCATCTCTCTCGTTCTTGAAAATCATTTCACTCCTTCACGCACATCCATTCCCTTTTCGTGAAACGTTTCTGCCATTCTTGCGTCTCGTTTCTAGCTTTCGTATTCGCTTCCCCATTGTTCTTTTCGTACTCTATCTGCTATCCTTTCTTCACCTCTGTCTGACACTGTTGGTTTCTTTTACCGGCTGTCTTGGTCCACTTTCGTTTTCACCTCTCGTTTAGCTTCCGTCGTTTCATGTCTTTTTTCAATGCTCCTGTTGCTTCTCCTTTGCCTACCATTGTCTGCATCTCTGAGTTTTTCTGGTATTTTAGCTCGGTTATTCCCCTTCTAGTTTAATTAATTTTCATCCGCGAGTTGTTCCACGAATACCCTCTGGAATTTCGTTCGACGATGCGACGTTTCTATTCTTCATTTCATTCAAAATTGCTTTCCTTCATACATTAGTTCGCAAAGGAAAGATGGGGTAGTTAATCATAGTTTTGCTTTTGTAGTGACACGGAAACAATTTCTTGCGTAATGTGTATTTTATTGCTTACATAATAATTATTTAGGTGTTGTTGACCTTAACGTTAACCACGTTAACCACGTAATAATCGAAAAGTGTTTATAATTATTCAGTTTAAATATTTTCTCTTTGTAACATTTGTAACAACAGAGAGAAATTTCGAAAATTCATCACGTATAAAAAATGTATATACACTATTTACATTTTTACATTATTCACGGTATTTACATATATACAATACATGCAACTGTTACCGGTAATAACCGATAGAAGTTGATTTTTCGTCAAGGTGTAAAGACATAAGATAATATTTTTTATCCAAGTTATCTAAGTTAGCTGAGTTATTCAAATTATCTTAGTTATCTAAGTCGTCCAAGTTATCCGAGTCATCCAAGTTATCCAAGTTATGTATGTTATCTACGTTATCCAAATTATTCAAATTATCGAAGCTATTCCAGTTGTCAAAATGATCTAAGTTATGTGAGTTGTCTTAGTAACCTAAATAACCTACATAAAAATACAGTAATAGCCCACAAAAATCTAAAAAAATCATATATCAATCAGATACACGATTCATTTTCGTCCCAGAATTTATTTGTGCAGAAAACATGAAACGACGCGATGTTAGGAAATTCAACATTTTTAACTCGGCACAATTAACACTAGAACTACTGACATGAAACGCTTACTTTTGAATGAAAAATAAAATGGAAAGATAAATAAATACTGAAGCATCAACTAACATATACAACCATTTTTTACCTCGACAAAATATGACAAACATTTCCATAAAATCATGACAATAAAATTTTGTAATATAAAATGGAAGATCTGAAACCAGTCATTCTAGTGTCAATCTAGGACATAATTGCAAATATGAATAACTTTCTAATCATATTGTAAACTACTAACTGTATTGTAAACAGGGGTATCGAGTACTAACTATTAAAATAGTGCACGAATTGAAAGAGACACGTCGAGCTGAAATTAGGTCGGATGAAAAAAATCCGCTCGGTAGAAATGTTTCTGCAGTTTGTTCAACGAGGAAGCAGGAGGAAAATTAAAAAAACAAGGAGCAGTGTAACGGAAACGAAACACGTGAATTTAATTAGTATCGCGAAGAATACGTTCCATGAGCGTTTGCAAATCTACGAAAATGAAACTAGAAGCATCTCTGATATCCATATCTCTTTCTCCAGCATTTTTTCCGCGCTTTTTCCAGAATTGAGTACATAACTGCCGCGAAACCACGAGTTTGCATTGCAGATTGGTAACTACATTCCGATTTTTCGCAGACGATTTTTTTCTATCGCCGCATTCACAATTGTCAGTTCAACATTCGCTCTTGAATAGGATCCATCAGTGAGCTTGAAAAAATTCCTCGTCGTATTCTTTTAATATGAAAAACTTTAAAAATTGAAGACTCATTAACGCACACTCATGATACACACTATAGTTCGAATTTAACAAACCAGACTCGTGTTTTTACTGCAACTGAATTTTGAGTTCGATATAATCTGTAGGATTGCAAAATACATTATGTTACTGCGTAACAAAAGAAAAGAACAAAAATTCACAGTTCGTTTGGTAACTTGTGACCTTTCAAAATATTTAGGAAAAATTTAATATTCAACTAAAGCAATTTAAATCATATTTCAAATAAAACATGTCTCAAGGCAGTAAAAGTAAAATTTTTAAGAAATAGTAAAACTAAAATCACGTTATTACCTGTAGTTGAAAATGGCTATAAAAAGGTCAAACGGTTTACACGTTTGGGAAAAACCCAATCATTTTATAATGTTACTGCCTTCGACCATTTTAACTTCTAGAGACCTTACCTGGGTCTAACGGTAGTCCCCACGAAGTAGACTCCATCCCCAAAAAATTT
This sequence comes from Megachile willughbiella, assembly GCA_945859595.2. Classification (NCBI taxonomy): domain Eukaryota; kingdom Metazoa; phylum Arthropoda; class Insecta; order Hymenoptera; family Megachilidae; genus Megachile; species Megachile willughbiella. The sequence goes on from OX243798.1 coordinate 5,094,080, forward strand.
AAAATGTGCACTAACCAATCAGAAGCGTTGTTAGAAAATACCCCACTACCAAAATACGTTTACTTTGGAAGAAATGTTGTGCGAAACCAGAGAGATTAAAACAAACTAACATACAAGAAACATCTTTTATCAATTCTAAGTCGCCGTCCGATACATGTATAAAACAAACTACTTTAAACTTATTTGTAATTTGTTAATTAAATATTTTAAGTGTTTACATTTAATATCAGTGTCACTATCCATTTTTTTCCCAATAATTCACTCGCCGTTAAGTCAGCGTGTGAAGTGGGCATACGACGAAAGTTTCTTTCAAATTAAAATTAATCATTTTGCCCACGCGGTAACACATTATGTACCTAATATTTTAACTTTCTTCAGTTGTCTTACAGTTGTAGCTATAATTAGTTAGCTATGATGCAACTGTTCAAAAAATTGTATGATAAAGGATTAATGATGCAGTGACAGTTTATTTTTGTAAATAAACAATTAAACAATTGCTTTCCAACGTAAATAACAATCAATTGCATTACTGTCTTTTAGTAAAAGAAACTTCTTAGGAGTGTGGGCTGAAGTCAAAATTAAAGGGTTTGTTACTTTGGATGTATACACTGGAATTAGTTAATGAGATGACTATTTTTATGACAGTTTAATAATTTATAGACAACTCTGATATTCGAATTGTAGGTCCGATTTTATAAAGTGGTTTTCTTCGATTGAAGTTGGAAGAAATTTTGCTGTTGGTCTTTCAGATATGATGGTTAGGTTAGGTTCCATCAATACTGATATTTTGTAATATACAACCATTGATATTATACTTCTACCGATTTAAAGCTTTGTATACTATGATACTATGTAAGATTCTATTAGGTAAGTACTTGACAATTTTTCAATTTTCAAATTTTCACATTTCCAACTTTCTGAACTTTCAAATGTCCCATTTCTCAAATTTTTAAATTTTCAAATTTCCAAATTGTCAAATTATGAATTTCCAAAATTCTTACATTTACAAATTTATAAAGAACGAAATTTTCTAAATTCATGAATTTCCAAATCTTCACATTCCTGAATTTTCAAATCTTCAGATTTTTCAATTTACCACATACCCAAATAGCTGAAATTTAGAAATTTCCAAATTGTCAAATTTTTAATTTCCCAAATTCTTATATTTACAAATTTATAAATAACGAAATTTTCAAAATTCATGAATTTCCAAATCCTCACATTCTCAAATTCTCAAGTCTTCAGATTTTTCAATTTCCCACATACCCAAATTGCTTAAATTTGCAAATTTTTAAATTCCAAATTTATAAATATTTCAAATTCCCAAATTTCTAATTTGCCAAATTCCTAAGTTTCCGTATTTCCAAATTATTCAGTTTCCAAATTTTCGAAGTTCGTAGCTTTTCATGTACCCAAATTTCTCAATCTATTACACTTACTAGACCCAGATATTCGTAGATTCCAGATTCCATTAACAAAGTAAAAGTTGAACTAGAAAAATTAAATGATCGCATCGTTTATAATATTTATTGAATTGTGTCAAACTACGCACCACCATTTTTTCTTCTGTGGCAACCAACATGATAACTTCAAAATTATACAGTACTTTAGTAAGTTTACTTTTTAGCGAAGTTCATTTAGGTATCGCTTTAGTAAGTCAAATATATTTAGTTAAACACGACTGCTCTAATTGGCCCCTTAAGCGTATCTTTCACTTCGTGTTTGTTACACAAAATTATGAGAGCAAATATGATTATAAAATGCGATGTTTGGGATGTTACATGAATTTTGCTGTACATAAAACTACGTTGTTACATCAAAATAACTTTTATCCTGAATAGTTTGTTAATTGAATAGATTCGTTGACGAAAGAAGTGTGACATTTACTTTAGGGATATGAAATTCAGAGATTTGGACATTTAATTTTGGATTGTAGGAGGTCGGACATATGGGATTATGAAACTTTGAAAATTTGGGGATTTGGGAATTTAGGAATTTGAATATTTGGGAATTTAAGTATGTAGAGATTTGGAAATTTAAGCATTTGAAAATTTACGGTTTTGGTCATTTGGGAATTCGAGAATTCCGGGATTTGGACATTTAGGAATTTGAATATGCTGAAATTTGGTAATTTTAGGATTTGGAAATTTGTAAGTTCGAGATTTGGCGATTTGGAAATTCTAAAATTTGGAAGTTATGGATTTCGAAAGTAGATATAGAAATTTAGTCACTTTTACATTTGGATATTTGCAAATTTGAAAATCTGAAAATTTGAGAATATAAACCCTTGAAAGTATGCTAATATAAATATCTGAAAATTGAAAAAGTTAAATTTGAAAATTTCCAGGAGTACAAATTTTACCCTTACGTGTCTTGACCCAAAGCAAGTCTCCATTGTACGCTGTCCTGTATAATTGAATGATGTTATACTACGACGTAAATCGCTGTCATATTGAAAAACGCAGATAATTTTTCTTTAACGTGCGATACGATCGGTTCAATTGGAATGTCATTTATATAAACAGACGGCACATTTTACTCGTAGGAAAAAGGCCGAGTCGTATTGCAAATAAATCAACGCGAATGCACATAAATCTACGAGACGTCGCATAATAAAATGATAAAAACGTTAATTCTATTTCTTTTAAGAATTAAATTTAAATACGACATATTTGTACGATGAAGTATATCCGATTTATATTCAATCAGGATTATTAAAAGGACATCTGAATAAACATTGTATTACTTGACATTCGTAATATCGTATACGAATTAACATCAATTATTTTATTAACGAGATCTTTATCTTTTTACATTGGACATATTGTTTACATTATCAAATATTTTATACTAGCCTTATAATTCGTTATTTTTAATAATACATATGTAAAGTTTTATTGGTCTTTTACCAAAGACGTTTATGCGGTTAATGAGACATGTGGCAATCGGTACTATATCGAAATAATATTTTGCTTACCTATACATATTGTAAGAATTGAATACAAAAAGTAACTTTTGTTCGTATAATAAGTACGTTCGTATCGTAAGTACTTTCTTTTACTTACCGACTCCTTAATTTATAAAATTTACAAATGTATTGCAACATAGCGAAGTATCAAGCAAATACATTTTTTGTTTATTATAAATAGTGAGGGTTAATATAGTTTTAAGGGTTAATTTACAAATTTCATTAAAATACATCGCAGAAGAGAACTTTTGAGAGCTGCGTTTCTAATCCACACCATTGACTTGAACAGCGACATCGTAGAAATAGATATGGCGCTATGGAGCTTCAACCTAGTGCTTTTACTTTAATAGAATAATTAGTAAAGAACAATTCTGTATCAGTTTAACACAGCATAACGTATTTAACTATATCACTTATAAAGAACCTTATACAGTTACTAAAACAATTACTATAAATTGTATTATACTAATACACAGTAAATAATAATACAATAATACAGTTAGCTAATACAGTTATGCCAGTATTATGAGGTTATACTAACACTACTTATAAAAGACCTTATAATAATAATACCGTTTACTAAAAACTTTATAGTACTAACATTACTTACATATGTATAAGAAACCTCATAATATCACTCCTATACATACTTATAAGAAATTATTTATATACAGTCGATTGAAACGTTGCATACCTCAACTAATATAAATATTGTCACATATTTGCGTATACTTGAAGGTCTTAATTATCTTTTTATATTGTTAGCACTGATAGCGTACATCTGCAAAGTGCAGATGCAAAACGTTATTCCACCTGAAAGATGAGAAGAAACGTAGTAACGTTCTGGTGTGATCATCAAGATTAATCATTCTCGCTTGGCGGGTGTAATAATTTCGTGCCTGGCAAAATTTTGTCGATTATCTAACCACAGCTTCCGCTTACAATGCGAACCTTTTGCGGCTAGTCACGGGCTCCAATTTGTGCATCACGTGACACGCGGTAGTTACCCTAGGGTTAATTTTCCCGCACAATTCCCTAGATTCGTCGCCCGCTTGCCACCACCTCCAATTCCGATCTGATCGGTGATTCTCATGTCTGAGTGCGTCCATGTAACACAGGTGGCATTATGTACAGGCATAAATTGCAACAACAGCACGAGTCACGTAAGTCACGAGTATAACGCCCACGATAATGGCAAGCCTATGCTTGCACCAGTAGCAAGCTGTGTGTGTCTTATTCTGGACTACTCGTGTGTTTAATCCACGCGGCAAACCGCTCGTTAAACCTGTCCCCTCACACTTCCTCCGGATTATTTACGTTATTTTGTCTACACAAGATGCCGGCGTAACAACATAATACGAAACTAGTTTTGACGTACCGTCGAGTCCTCGAGTAATTTACTGTTCGTTGAATAAATGTACCAACTTACATAGCTCATATTTTCAATGTGCTTGGGCAACAAATTATGATCCGCATTCCTTAAATACTGGGAAGTGTGAGAAAAATTTTTGTTGAATCGTGCTCTTCTCGATTTTCCTCGAAGGCAGCACGACAGTTGCACCCAATGTGACGGGTGAACTCGGTTGTGTATAGGATAGGTGTTTCGTCGAAATCTTTCCAACATGGAGAAATTTCGTGTTTCAAAATATGTTAAAAGATGGATGAGGAGGAGGGTTAATAAAAAATTAATTAGACGAATTTGAGCCTGAAAAATCAATAATAATTTATTGGCTCGAGTAATATGATTTAAGGGAAAAAGCCTTGCGGCATAAAAAACCCTTTTTAGATACATATGTATTTGTCGTGATTAGACGGTGAAAATGTGTTCGTGTGATTGAGTATGTTTGATTGTAGATTTGAGGAGCACAAGGTCTCACTCAAATGCTGATGTGTTTGTGCTACAATCTACATTGCGTAGGATTGTCGACGATGATTTATTCGAGGAGTGTAGGGTCTCACTCGAATGATGTTTTGCGTTCTTTACCACCCTACATTGGCTTATCCGAGGAGTGTAGGGTCCCACTCGGATAATGTTATGTTGTACGATCTTTACCACCCTACATTGGCTTATCCGAGGAGTGTAGGGTCCTACTCGGATAATGTTGTGTTGCGAACTTTACCACCCTACACTGGCCTATTCGAGGAGTGCAGGGTCCCGCTCGAATAGTGTTATGATTGTATTTGGAATCCACCCTGCACTGGATATTTTACGTAACTCTATGATGCATGGAGTTTGTATGTTATTTCGCGATACACGGAGGTTATCTGTTATTTCGCGACACTCGAATGTTGTACTCTCGATCCGACCCGCACAAGATTCAACGACTGACTGTTCTTCGATGTATAAAAATTCCCCCGAACACCCTCGCACGTCATTGGGTGATGGTCAAGAAAAATCTATCCTTGCTTTAGAAAGACCGAGAAAAATAATGTATCGTCGTTAGCCGATTTATGGCAACTTCACGGTGACGTTGGGACCGGTCCGAACGGGACTTACTAGACAAAAGGGTCCTCGGTGACCCGTATTTCGAGGTATATAGGTAATGATGGTGGTCTACGCGTCGAACCACTCAAACCTTGTAATAAATTCTTTCGTCGCGGTAAAGGTCGGAGTTTGCGACGGAACAATAGGTTAATAGATTGAAAAATTGTATAAGTTGCTGAATGAATTTATTCAGCAATTGGTTGGTAGGTTTAAAAGTACTTGTTTGACTGTTGATTCGTTTCTGTAATTTTTACATTTCGGTATGTATAAGGAAAACAATTTTTGAGTTATGGAGTGGTGGTTCCACCAATCCGATGTAAGTTGTAGAGGGAGGAAATAGAAAATAGAAGGAGGAAGACTGGACTAACGATTTGGTTCTTCAGGTAGTTTGGAAAAATTCTGATTTTTAGGGACAGGTTTATAGCGTGACGGTTAACTATGGTTACTATGGTCAAAAAAAAATGGTACCCTAAAACATTTTGGGCTTTTCCCGTCATCAACTGCTTCATAAACGGTTTGGGTCTTAACTGTACAATAAGTATGACGCTACAATTTTATAAGATAAAATTCACGAATTAACGTAAATATTAAGCTGGGTTTCGTAAAACCTGGGTTTCAAAATTAAATCTATATTCTTTTTACTCAGAACTGGGTATCAGTATTACATTATTCATAAAAATGTTTACTATTCCTTAAAATAAGAATCAATTGAAATAATATGTATAGTGTGCTACATAGATATACCAGCCCTTTATATTTTCAATGATCTGAGCTTTAGGAAATTATTAAATTAAACTGATAGGAAATTAAGATCAGTATCTTCAATACTAATTTATAGCGTATAAAAAAATGTATAAAATAAAATGAACGTATTAACATAAATATTAACCTAGGTTACATAAAACTTGATTTTCAAGTGTTTCATAAATATACCAGCCTTGTATGTTCTCTTTATGTTGGCGTCCATCAAGCTTCATAATTAAAAAATTCTTTATATTACCTTAATTTATTTTCTTTTACATTTGTAAGATTATAACCTATAAAAGTTACAAGTGAAATACCTCGTGGAAAAATCTTTTAGAGAGAGGAGAAGATAATCGATGCATCTTGCATTCCAGGTAGAAGTTATGCTTATATTGCGAAAGAAATAGGTCGCTGAAAAAAATGTTAGTAAAAGACAGTCACTCGCAGAAGAATCGTTCAGGTCATCCTTCAAAAATAGAAATTATCCACGTTTGATCTTCTTATAATCCGAGTCTCGCGACGCACATAACTGTCGAAATGTCACAAACCTCACTCATATTTTGATATCAAATCCTCGCGATTGAATTTTGCATTTAATTCTAATGACTCACACAATAATCGTTGACTAAGATATCGCTAACATTTTAACATTCCTTATCCGTCTTAACATTACAACGATAATTAGTAGTGTCACTTGCCAAGAAAATAGAGTGTTAACGTTTTTAGCTCAAATTGGTGCGCGGTACTGCAACCAGGATTACCCAATCCACTTCACGAAAGTATACAGAACAAAAGAAACGTTGGATCTTTTAGATCCTCAAATCTTTCGGTGGTTATTAATATTGCTGTCACGTGCACTTGCTATTGCCGCTAGGGCATTTATCTAGGACGCAAAGCCGGTATGTTTATATGCAGTACTCTGTACCGGCTGCAAACACATTATCGTTTTCCTTTTCTTTCAAACAAATGATGGGTAAATTTTGTCCTTCGAATAGGGAAAGAACTAAACTGGTAAGAGAAAGAGAGATAGATAGAAAAAGAGAAGACGAGCAAGCAGAACGAAGAGCAAAAGGTAGGACGTGTTTCGGTACGAGAAAGGAATGGCCGATTTAAAATGCCGCCCACGACGGGTCATACCCTATTGTCTCGATGTTTGCAACGAATTTGCCTACGTGCTCGAATGCGACCACAGTCGTTTTTGGAGTGTTTTGCTTGCTACGCCGCAGTTTATATACGCGGTAAGAATAAACGTTTTTGACGCTACTTCTATGGTGAAAAAGGCTCGAGATCGTTAGCTTTGTCGCGTGTAATGCGCTGACACTTGTCGAGCAAACTTCTTTTGTCTGATATTACGTAAAATCTACTTCTGCCGGATAATGTTGATCGCATTACACTGAAATTGTATGGAATGCAGGAATTTGGTAATTTAAGGATTTAGGACTGTGGGGATTTAGGAATGTGGAGATTTCAGAATGTGTAGTATTTGGAAATGCATAGATTGTGGTATGTAGGAGTTTGGACATGCAGGTATTTGAAAATGTAAAGATATGGGAATACAAGGAATTGGAGATGTGAATTTGGGGATTTGGAAATTTGGAGCTGCAGGAATTTGGAAATGTAAAGATTTCTGAATGTGAGGATTTGAGAATGTAGGGTTAGGGAATGTGAAGATTTGGGAATTTGGACATTTGAAGCTTCAGAGATTTGGAAATGTGAGACTTTGAGAATGTGGAGATTTGGAAATGCATAGATTTGGGAATGTAGGTGCTTGAAATTGTGTAGTATTTGGAAATGCATAGATTGGGGTATGTAGGAGTTTGGACATGCAGGTATTTGAAAATGTAAAGATATGGGAATACAAGGAATTGGAGATGTGAATTTGGGGATTTGGAAATTTGGAGCTGCAGGAATTTGGAAATGTAAAGATTTCTGAATGTGAGGATTTGTGAATGTAGGGTTAGGGAATGTAAAGATTTGGGAATTTGGACATTTGAAGCTTCAGAGATTTGGAAATGTGAGAATTTGAGAATGTGGAGATTTGGAAATGCATAGATTTGGGAATGAAGGTGCTTGAAATTGTGGGGATTTGGAAATTTAGTGATGTGAGAATATAAAGGATTGAAAATGTGAGGATTTGAAAATGTGAGAATTTGGTAATATAGAAATTTTGGTGATTTGGAGATGTGAAGCTTTAGAGATTAGAAAATCTGAGGACTTGGTAATGTGTGGATTTGTGGAATGTAGGGATTTGAAAGTTAATTTGGACATTCGAGATTGAAAAATTTAGATATTTCTAAATAGAAATTCCAAAATTTTTTAATTTGTAGATTTAGAAATATAAAATTAAATAATGTTAAACTTTATAACTCTTCTAAAATGAAAAACGAATGGTAGTGGGCCCCTTCCACTACTGGCTGAATACCGTTGTTATATGACATCCCCAATTCCCAAATTATAAGTACACTTTTCTTGAAACACTCAGTAGCTGTTCATAACGTTCCAAATGTACATCATACTCAACGATGCTAAAGTTTGATCATGTCTACATAATTCATGTATCTTTCCAATATACCGTGTAATTGTAGTTAATCGAGTAATAAAAAATGCAATCGTAATCCCGCGTTAATTCAAGATATCATAGGTTGCACACTTTTGAAGCTTAAATTAAAGATATCGGTATAAGTATAGGTCAGATTAGCTTGTAGGAAACAGCCAATATACAGTCTCGATAGCTTTATACGCGTAGGCGACTATCGATAAATTTGATTTACGAGTGGACAGTATGAATCCCTGGTTCGATGCGCAGCCCAGGAGAAACGGCGCAGGGGCACTGAGTGGGATTAAATAATTATTCGCAATCACATACAGCTGGTGCATTATGTATAGGCGGCTGTCAGAGCTATTTAAAGGTTCGGTCACACGTTTTCTACTTCCAACATTGTATTGTACTACTACCATTTACACCGCCAGCCAACAGTTTCAGAATATCTAAATTTGTTGCTACATTATACGATATTATTTGATCAAAGTAAACCTTGCAATAATTCATTTCTGTTTGCATTGACAAGGAATAATCACCAAATGCATCGGTGATGTGGTACAGAATACAATATTGGTTATAGAAATATATTTCAATATAACTTGTTATTCATTTATTATCTATCTGGAATAATTTCTGATTAAATTACAGTCGTTTGCATTATTGCTATTAAGTTTTTAATGATCAGACAATAAGTGGGAAAGAGCTGGGACAAAATTAGTGTAATTAGTGTAATATTTTTTGTTTATTATACTAAATGTTAAAATAAGGGTAGTTTCTTAAATTGGATCACTCGATGGTCCTCAAGCTGAACTTTCAAGTAATGGAACGAAAAGTAGAATGAAATTATGGAAATGATTACATACATATTTTAAGAGACATATAGTCATCAAATGGAACAGTATACTGCTTTCGAACTTTGTCAAGAGATAGATTAAGTATCTTTTTTGTTAGTCAGCAGCTGATTATTTACTAAGGCGAACATTTATTTCTTCATTCAGTTAGTATCCTTTTATAGAATCTAAGTATACTTTTAAATAGAAGTTCGGAACCAAAATATCGAGAGATAGACATGATGCAATTGAGGGCATCTGAAATCCAAATTAGAAAACCAATTTCTTAAATTACAACCCAATTCGTACACTGGTTCCTTAATTCGAACCACTGATGCAATACTAAAAATATACTTATAATAGATTTACAGTCTGTTCCACAAGAGCGTGGACGCGATATCTATGAAATTTGATACCCAATACAGCCAACATTGCGTCAGTCCAAACATACAATGTCTTCTCTAATACGCAATAGCCCTTCAATTCTCTTAGTATCATTTCTGTCAGTGAAAAGTTCAAGTCATTTCGAGATGAGTGCCGCATACGGTAAACAATTCGAAGCAGTATTCTTGTGCCAACACCCGAAAGGGCCAAAAATGAGTGTTAGAAATGCAGCAAAATATCTGCACAAGTCTCACGAATTTGTAAATAAGTGTATGCAACGTTATAAAGAGACAAATTGTATCGATGATCTCCCTGATCGAGGTTCGAAGCGAGCTACAGAACTTAGTGCCGGATAATTTAAATGCTCAGAAGATGATTAAACAGTACCAAAGGGGTCTCTTAGTATCGGTGAAACATTGGTTTAAAAGAACCAGAGACCATTGGATACTTCAAAAAGTCAACGACTCCAAACACCGAAGCCGCCTTTGTACGGAATGGAAAACAGCGAATGGTGTCAACGTATTGGATTGACCATCTCAGTCCACCGATGCCAATCCAATCGAAAATGTTTGGTCTCTCATGAAGTACAAACTCCGAGAAAAGCGTATTTTAAAATTGAAGACGCTAGTTTGCCGTATTCGAGAAGTATGCAGATCTCTTCCGTCTCATACGCTGCAAAACTGGTTGAAAATATGCCCAGGAATAATCGCTAATGGTGGTGATTGGACACATTATTAAGCAAATGCGTATTAGTTCTTTAAATGTACTGTTCCGAACGTGCGACGGAACACAATACGAGGAGGATTTCGTAGGTAGTTTATGATGGGTCCGGGACTAACAGTTATTTTTGAAAGACAGTTTTTAGCCATCGCCGGCAATTTAGTTTTACATTTTTTCGAACAATGCCTTTAGAATTCCTAACTTTCGTTTCGTCTTCAATAACTACTTCCGTCATAAACGGGGTTTTTCCGAAGGGTACCGAGAACGGGCCTCGGTCCTTTCGTAGCGGTACTTTGGACAACGTGCGTGTCACCTGGAGGGAAAAACCCCGGCGTTGCCGACCTTCGAGATCCTCCCGTACTTATCGGTATTTTTCCCACCCTCTTCCAAAAAAGGCGCGCTAAGGGCGCAAGAGAGGGTGGGCCCAACGTCAAGGGGCATGTTGATTGGAAAATCAACGATTCTAATGAAAACCAATCAGCATGCTTCCTTCCACTTCCGACGTTTCGTGGAAGTTAAAATGAGGACGTCTCATTAGATACATCAAATTCTTCGTCGCGTCAAGAACTAAATTAACAAGTCACTCGGTCGGACATAAAAGTAAAAACATAAAGTCACTCGTTTCGGACATAAACTAGAACTGAAAGAAATAAGTCAATCGTTTCGGACTTAGAATTTCAGAGCGTCATCGTGTCGGACGCACTTTTTAAAGTTTTCAAGGCATCATTCGTATCGGATGCATTTAATCATTGGTCTTAACGTTAATTCGTTTTGATCAGACTCGTGTCCGGTTAAAATTCACCGCTATTTACACGCTCGACCATTTTTTAATCGGACACAGTTGCTGATTGTACGCGAGTCAGCACATGTACTTTCGACCTATACAATCTTTTTACAGAAAAGATTTACTTGCACTCAGATATCGTGTTCACGCTCTTGTGAAACAGACCGTATAACAGACTAATTGTAAGTCTTTATAGACTTGTTAGTATCATAAACGTGTTTTTGGAGGAAAAATGTTCATGCTTACGGATGCCAGTCACAGTAATTTTAATATCCCCAAACATTTATAATATAACAAAAATTGATTTCATTATATTCAGGAGAGTTTGCGAAAGAGAAGAATAGAAAGAAAAAGCAGAAAGTGAATGCGAAGCAGTGACCTCGTTAACCGCGTAAATTCATGATTTTCTGCTCGTTAAGTAAACGCGAGGATTCGACCAGTTAGTCGGACTTGGTATTATCTCAGAGGAACATGGGGATTGCGGGAAAACACGCATCGAGGTGAATGCACGTCGTGATAACAAACGGGCTGCATGTCACTGACAAGCAAGAGTCGCAAACGGTCCGGTTCTGATTTGGACGAAACTTTATGCGCTTGTAAAACAACAAAAAATCTATATTTTGTTTATTTTATTTATTTACGTGGTAGGCCCTTTTATACAAGAGGAAGTATAATTCAAAATTATAGGATTTTGATCATTTTGAATTTCTGAATTTTTCAATTTTGGTATTTAAAGAAATTCGAACTACGATATTTCAGAACTTCGGAGTTGGACAATTTTTAAATTCCGGAATTTTAGAAATTTGACATAGAAATTTCAATGATTTGAGACTTTGCAATTTTAAAATTTCTGAACATTAACGTAACTTTGTAATTGCTGAATTTTTAAACTTTAAAATTTCAGAATTTCAAAAGCTTGTAACTTTAAGAATATTTCAGAACTTTGGAATTTTTAAATTATTGCAAATGGATCCGATACTTTAAAATTTCTGAACTTTTCCAAAGCTCTGCATTCGTATTTCCAGAATGTAAAAATCGGTTCGAACCCATCGCTACTTATAAATCAATGCTTCCGCGTCAACTTCGAAATATTTTGCTACCTTGGCTAAATTTTTATCTCGTTTGCGCACACGGGATACAAACCTGTATTCCAAAGGAGAACGATACCTTCATGCTCCGTTTAGTGTACCGGTTTCACGCGAAAACTTTCAGGACAGTTCCCTTTAGAGTATCAAACGTAAAACAGTGGTTTTCAAACGATGGTAATAGCAACGAGTTTTTCCTACGGATTGCAGGCGCCCACGAATGTCTGGTGGACCAGTGCAATTATGCAAATTCCGTGGAAGATGGATATCCATCTTGTCGAGCATACCTCTGTGTATCTCTGAAGTAACCTGTACACGAACATGCATGTTATACTCGCTGCTAGAATACTGCGATCTCGTCGTGTCTATCCCTCATTAGTGGAATGCAAACGGAACGGAGGTAGATGAAATTTTATAAATAATGGCTGAGTGTTCTTATGTCGACACGGAAGCTGCTCTTTCTATACATTTTCAATTTTTAACGTTACTCGAAGGATAGTACACTTGGACATATCTTGGTACTTCGTATGAAATGGAAATGTGCAGGTGTACTACAGGAAACAATTTTATACATGGTAATTCTGGGAACTGGGACGAGTTGCTACTATTTTTTAAGTAAATAATCATATTATATAAAACGTTCAAAGTTCCTATGATTTTATTTTTTATGTGGATGCTAATGTGTCTGTCAAGTACAACTACACTTTATTCTTTAATGCAACTCAATTTTTTTGTTAAATCAATCAATCTCTTTCATTATTATGTGTGTAAAAGTAACCCAAAATCATGGAAATGTCAATACTTCATGATATAGTTGATATTTTATAGTTATCCTAGTAGAATATGGTACAGAATTTTATACTTTATACTAGAAAATCAGACATTTAGAAATTTTTAATTACCCAAATCCTCATATTTACAAATTATTAAATTTCCAAGTTTCTAAGCTTCCATTTTTTTAAGTTTCAGAGTTTCCAAGTTTCTAAGTTTTTAAGTTTCTAAATTTCTAAGTTTTCAAATCTACAAGCTTTTAAGTTTCCAAGCTTTCGAATTAGCACATTCCCAAATTCTGGAATTTCGAATTCTCTGAATTTCTAAATTTTCACATCTCCCAAGAACCAAATTTTTGAAATCTCTGAATTTCCAAGTTTTCAAAATACTTCACTTCGCAAGTTTCAATTTCAATATTGCGAAATTCTTAAATTTGTGATCTCCAAATTCAAAAATTAAAAATTTTCAAGTTGGTATGTTTATAAATATCTAAATTTCTAAATTGCAAAATTTCCAAATCTATAAAATTCCTATTTCCAAGTTTCCGAATTTCTAAATCTTTAATGTCGCAACTTCTTAATTTTGCAGTATAAAAATTTTCTGATTCATAAATTTTTCAATATTCAAATTTTTATCCCTCCTTAATCTTAAAGTTTCCAAGTTTTCAAATCTTCAACCTTCAAAATACTTATATTTTCAAATCCTTAATTCACAAGTTCTCAATTACTTAAGTTGCCAAATTTCATGCACTGTAACTTATCAGTACATCAAACATGAATAACATTATAAAACTAATTAAAGTCACGTTTTCCTCATATTTCTAACAAAAAATTTCTTGTAAGAAAATCTCTCTAGAGTAAAGGAAAGTAGGAATAAGAGTATATTTGGCCTACTTGTCACTAAAACTATAGAAACTAGAATTATGCCATAAAGAAGTATTTTTATCAATCTATTACTTGATCAAAATTTCGTTCTAACCCATCAAGACGAAAGTAACATTAATAATTTTATAGAAAGATGATTAAAAGTATTCTTCCTAACATAGAATTTCTATTATAAGAAACAAAAAGAGACACTTAAGTAAACATATTATATTTTAAACAACTCTAAAAACAATATCCGTACATTTAAATAATGGAAATTAGGACACATAACTAACTTTATTTTCGTTGTTATTGTGTATATGGAGTATTTATCTATTTCTAATTACAGTTATGGCATGTATAATATGTCACCACTGGAATAGTGTCTACAGTCCTTTTGTCCCCATAGTAGCATGTTATTTTCGTTCCAAACCGCATTTTCCAAAACAGAAGTCTTATAACCTACAAACTATACATGATTTATTGAAATTATCTACAGGAACTGATAGAGAAATTATCTAAGAACGCTTTAACAAGTGATTGGCTTAATATGAATAGTTTAACTATGAATATTAACAAGAAAGTCAAAATGGTAGAAATTTATTTGAGTAATTTGGATTGCCTATTCAAATGGCTCAGTTATAGTTATCGGAAGGAATCAAATATAAAGACAAATAAAAAAGTAGAAGACAAATTGTGTAAAAACATTTGTGAAACCAGTGAAAAATCATGTTACTTTCATCTGATCGTTACTTTTGTTTCCGTTTCCCCTATACTAATTTGAACTCCCTCTATAAACGCGACCATGAAGTGTTTAGTCAACTGTCAAAATACTATAAAACGTTATCCTGATATAAAGCCACTCACTCACGTATATAAATGTACAAGGCCAAACCGTGTCAGATACGACTTTTTGTCAGAGAATCAAACTTTCTTAAAATGGACCAAAACCTTCGGAGAAATTGTTAAAAATGCCGAAAGGTGGCTAACAGAGGGTCGGGGAGACGGAGAACCCCCTACCAAGCGAAAACTAGTTGAAACTACACATGATTTTCATTAGATACTTATTAGAAAATCAGAAATTGAGAAACTTAAAATTTCCTTAAAGTCCAGAATTTACGAATTTATAGATTTGAGAATTGTTCTTGGCAATTTGGAAATTTGTGAATTGTAAATCTAAGTATTTAGGATTTAGGAATTTGGCGTTTCAGAAATTTGGAAACTTTCAATTCAAGAATTGTGGAATTTAGAGATTTGAAGACCTGGGCCTTTGGAATTTGAGAATTTTAGGAATAGAAAAACATTTGGAAATTTTGGAAATTGAAAATTTGAAAATTTATGCAAATCTCTGGAACTTATAAAAGTTTTGAATAATTGAGGGCACAAGTTTTCTTAGTTTATCCAGCTAGCGAAAGCGAGTTATACATATCTCACAGAATCAAGGAAGTTACAAATTCACACCAAAGAATTTCCGTATGCAATCTAACATAATTTAAAACAAGTATGGGCAGTTCAAGGATAGTATAAGCTAATATAATTCAATAGTTAAAAAGGCGTACTTAAAAGTAGAATAAGCATAGTTATAATAAGCGAATTTAGTCATCAATTATCCCTATTTTTGTTTGACGAATAGGCCAGTGTAGGGTGGTAAAGAACATACAACACAACATTATCCGAGTGGGACCCTACACTCCTCGGATAAGCCAATGTAGGGTGGTAAAGAACGCAAAACAACATCATTCGAGTCGGACCCTACAATCATAGAATAAATCGTAGTCGACAATCCTACGCAATGTAGATTGTAACGCGAACCGCATCATTATTTGAGTGAGACCTTGTACTCTTCAAATCAACTATCAAACATACTCAATCACACGCACGCTTTCACCGTTTAATCACGACAAATATATATCTAAAAAGGGTTTTTATGCCGCAAGGCTTTTTCCCTTAAATCACATTATTCGAGCCAATAAATTATTATGAATTTTCAGGCTCAAATTTGTCTAGTTAATTTTTTATTAACCCTCCTCCTCATTCAACTTTGAACATTATTTTGAAACACGAAATTTCTCCATGTTGGAAAGATTTCGACGATACAGACACGATTCCGTCCCTACAACTCTGATAAACTGAAGTATGTAAACAAAAAACGAGGATTCGCAAATTTCTGCCATGAAATTATCGTTGGCATCATAGTCCATCGCTAATCTAATTAGTGAGAAACACGGCAAAGTCAAAGCGATGACGGACGACCCGTCAACAGCCACTTGTTTTTCCGATCGTACGTTCCCCTTGCAATTACTGAGTCCACTTTATCCCCCGTTAATTATATCGCAAGGAAATTCTAGTACAAGACGCGGCACTATCGTTAGAGTGGACCGGATGCCGCATTCCAAGCGTTTAGCCCCTGCAACCTCACGTGCTATCGTTCTTGCAAAGCCACGACGTGTTTTGGATCTTGCGAGAGAAGTGAATTGCCTTCATGCCTCGACCTGCATGCATTCGCCACTAATGGCGACAACTTCTCGCTCGATATACGCGTGACATTATCGTCTAGTAACGACGTACAATCTTCTCCTAATTTAATGAAGTACGCGCATAAATTGCGGCACGAGTATGAGAAGATCTTCGGTGGTCTAAATCAGGTAGTATCAGTCGAAGTAGGGAAACTTTTAATTGAACTATGAATCGAGATTGCGAAGAAGCGAAACGCTGAAGCAACGTTACTATTTGTCTTATACAGGTAGGATAACATTAAAAATCGAACACCACGTAATTCTTTAGAGAAAAATAAGGAAAAGTTAAAAAATAGAATCATTTGATTTTCGACTTTATTTTCGAAAGTTTGAAAATCCGATGCGGTAATGAAATATTACGACAATGTTACATTTAGCAAGCGACGTAAACACGTCGCTCAAGATCAGTAATCAAGTTTTAAAATAATTTTGATCTATTTTGTAACGATTTTAAAATACGTGACAGTGATTGCTGAGGATTTGAAAGACACTCGTAGTTAAATTTTGTGTAACTAAATTTAAACACTTAGGTATTTGGATATTCAGAAATTTTGAAATTTAGAGATTGGACGTGAGACCCATTGACTCTGAATAGAGCGTTAAGGCTTTTTTTATTGTAAATCCAGTGATTCTCAACACATAGATTTATTTCTGCTCATGAATTAAAATGAAAATTCAACAATTACATTCTGATTACACCCACGCATGCAATTGTGTACCAAGTATATTTTGTTACTTTCGTCGAGAACAAATACACATTCCCAAGCATAGACAATGCCATTTCATTTCACTGGTTTAGAAAATCTGACTGACAACGTCAGACTCTCACAATGCAAATAGGTGTATGTGTTATTCAGTAGGGTAGAGCTTTACGAAGATGTAGTCGCGTCGATTTGTATTCGCTGTAAAAACTCCGTGCTCTAAACTTTGTTGAGAAAGATCCAAAGTGCTCTATCGAATCTAAAATTCTGTTCACTTTCGTGAAAGTTTAAAGACGTCGCTCTAGTATTTTTTTATATCGACCGACAGTGTTTGTTTTCAAGCGTTACGTTAACTTCTTTGGTCAACCATGAAATTAAAACTGTAATTTGCGTTTTAATTCTTTATACTTAACTTTATAAAATACTTAACTATTAACGTTAATAGTTAATAGTAATTTATACATTTTTTATATTAACTATTTACGATGGTACTGATGTTATTTGCGTTTGATGTGAGAATGATATATGCAATACATTGATTGATTTTAGTATTTGAAATACAACATGTTAGTGACATATTTAAATATATTTTTAAGTGAGGGCAAAGACAAAATAATTTGGATGCTACCTGATTTTCATTTACCTTTGCATTAGGAAATATCCAATTTGTAATCACTTATATGCTGAAAGTAAGATACAAAATTACCTCAAGTGTTACGCTCAGTCATTTATAAAATTTTATCACCTCAAGGAAAATACCTGTTTGAACATTTTTATATTCTATTTTGATGGAAAACGACTAATTATTTTAACGATAATAATAATTAAGATAGTTACTTTACAAATACTAAAATACACTGAACATATACAAACCACTAGACCATCAGGTACACTGAACCTAAATAACAATTCCATATTCAAAAGTTAATAAATATTCTGTAAAGAATCTAAATTTAGAATCAAACCGTAAACCGCAGTTTTAAGGACGAGATTTGTTAAATTATTCAATTCCTGAATTAAAAAATTTTAATTTTGAAATTACTGTGTAGTTCCCTAGTTTTCACATCCTCAAAGTGCAAAAGTTAAAATTCTTGCATCAATAAAATAGTGTAAGTATTCGTTCGAAAATGTGCGTCTCTGATACTATACACTTGTGCTTCAGAACGTAAGAAGCAGTCACATCGAGACCATCGATAATATGCTTCCACAGGCGCGTAAATGCTATGGGGAGAAACTGACGTGACACGATCAGTCGAGAATGTAAAAGCATAACGGGTGCCTATCGGGTTCTAGGGAATCGACAGCAGGAAGGGAGGGCAGAACGAAACAATATGACAATACGATAGAAATAAAAACAAGGAAAAATCTTGATGTACAATCACGAGGGAAAATGCGCGGTCTCAAGCGACAATAGAAAATAGTTGAAACAATGGATACGTAGTGCAACGAAAATTAAAACAGGAAGAAAACGAGCGATGCCGCGGTGAATGGTAAACGATTACACGGCCGTCGATCACTAGCAGAAAAGTTGAGAATATGTTTGCGAGGGAAAATGTAAAGTGAGGTGCACGATAGAAAACGGAAGGGAAATCGATCGGTGAACTTATTGGTAGACGTGTGAGGATGTAGAACCGGCATCGCTCGCAAGACGTTGAAAGGAACAAGTGGATGGGTAACCGGAGGTAATTTGAAAAACGTGAAAATACATAGGAAAATATGTAGAAATATATCTCCGACTTCAATCAAAAAAGCAGTAGAAATTTTTCGAAAAGCCAAGTGCCTCTGTTGAAAACAAGTTTGAAGCAACGAACGCTTGTCTGTTGAATACAAGTTTAAAGTAACGACAAGACTGCAAAGATAAAAATAAAGCAATTTGTTGTAACATTTATATCACAACTTCGATTTCTGTGAACTGTGAAATGGTTATTACGAATTCTGTTAGGATGAGACACATCAGAGTTTCACAAATTATGATTCATTCGTGATCCATTGAGTGGTATTTAAATTTTAACACTAGGATTACCGATAGTTAAAGCGAAGCTATTTCTACCAAAACCAATCAAAGTGAATGATCTTCAAAAAGGTACGTAATAATGGAATACCTTTAGGTTTATTGATTTATTACTTTCTTATAAAAGAAATGATATTATTAACACATCTGGGATTCATAAGTGACATTTGACACACTTATCAGTTACACATCAATAAGAGCAATAAGTATGATAAAAAAATATATGCTTTTATAACATGAATATTAACATTTTGCGCTGCAAAATTAAATTATTTTTATAGTAAATTATTAGGTATAAATTTATGCAAAAAATAAAAAATTAGGTCTACAAAGTTATAATTTGTCACATTTATTACAAACGTATTGTGTTATGTTATTACAAACTTTTCTTCGGAGTGCATTTTCAGTATACATATTTTTTACAAATGTTACAAATGATGAGAGTCGTATTATTATGACAGCATCATATGTGATTTCATTTGCATGAACAATGTGAGCTTTTTAACGTTCTCTGAACATAAGCTTCTTATAACTTCATCTCTGATTTTACATTTTCGTAACAAAACATTCGTAACAACATTCATAACAAAAATTTTAATTCACATTAAATTCTCTGGATCTAAATAAACGACTAAATATATTTTTGCGCGAATGCATTATTTTTGTATTAGCATCACGATCGATCCGGAATTTTCCTGATAACTATCAGCAGCTTATTGAATGGTACATAGCAAAAATTCTAAAATTGGGTGAAATGTTTTACAAAACGTAGAAACTGGTTAATTCAACAATGGGTTTGATTGTAGAACCCCTTCACACTTTCACATTCTCACAAGTATCGGACATTTTGAGTGGTGTTGATATAAGTGGTCATGACACAAAATTATTTTGATTATGAGTAAATAAAGGAAATTAAAATTCATTATATCATTACTGAAGTTATCGCTGAAAACGCTATTACACCACTACGGAACAAAAATGTAACATAAAGATGGAATTTTTAAATAAAATTATACAATCAGTCATTTTTACTGATGTGGTAGTTGTAGTATTAATCAATCGCGAAATGTGCTAAAGCGATAACCCATAATTTCGGCTCAGAGAGTAACATGAGCTAATTCAACATAGGAAAATAAACAACAACGACGAAACCATTAAACGTTACGTGATATCGTTTTGGCAGAAATTTGCGTAAAGATTTTTAATAAATCATTCAAATTATTTTATTAGTCGTCCTAATTTTAAAACAATCTGTATTACTTAAAATTGTTTGTAGTAAATCATAATGTCATGGTGACAAAAAATGAATAAAAGTAATAAAAAATGAAAAGTGAAACTGAAGAAATGTAGGGTCAGAGAGGAATTTATTTTTTTACGAGCAGATTTTCCTAAAAATTCCACCAAGATAAAATGTATAAAATTAAATGATTGATTATCTCAGAGTTACTTATTGTACGACCTTGAATCTGAATACAAGAATAACAAAGTAATGAACAAATGATGTGAAAGAATATCACAAATGTCCATACACCAACGATGGTGCCGTGTTATGATGAGCATACCCCTTTGTTTTTAAAAATAACATTTTCTTTTTAAGCATGCTTGGGGCTGTTCGTTCTCAGTAACTTCTTTCTATACTATGTTTTTTACTTTGGCCGAATTTTGACTGTTGTGAAATTACGAAAGCAGTTGGTGTTTAAGATCAATATTATTATTTGTACTATTACTATACAGCTTGAATTTTTATATCGTTTTGTGCTAAAAATATTGACAATATGATTTTCATATTTTAACAATAGAATTTTCAAGGAGATATTCTGATTTTTGTAGAACTCTGAAGTTTGCAAAATTGAGTGCAGCAAAATTTCAATATTTCAAATTGTTTGAATTTGGACTTCTGAAGATGTGGTAAAGAACATAGAAAGTTTGAAAACTTGGAAATTTTGTTCTATGGAAATTTCGAAATCTTGGAATTTGGGATTTTAGGTATTTGGAATTTTAAATATAATGAAATTACAATATTTGAGAAGTGCTGAATTTGGATTTTTAGAAATGTGCGAAAAGAATTTAAACGTTTGCAAATTGTAAAATTTTGTATTTTTTTGGAATTCGAACATTTGGAAATATTAAAATTTCAGAATTTCGGGATTTAGAGATTTAAAAGAGAATTTTTTAGAGAGAAATTCGGAAATTTAGGAATTTGGAGTGTAATAAGATTACAATGTTTGGGTATTCAGGAACGAGAACTTTTGAAAATATTGAAAAAGAATTTAGAAGTTTGAAATGTTTAAATATTTTACTTTACATTCATACACTTGACATACACTTGTCTCCACACACGTCTTTAATTTTAGAATATATCGAATATCAATAACATAGTGAAGCTAATTAAAATCACGTCCGCATGTTTCTAAAAACAAATCTCTCGAGTATAATAATTAAAAATCGAGTACAATAATAATTGACCCATTGCATAAACATGTGTCATAAATACCCTTTGTATTTTCTTGAACAGTGCAATTTCCCGAATCGTACAAATCGACAGACTCGATAAACGGATATCAATTACCGCTCTAAATATACAAAATAGTGTCGCAGAAGTGTAAGAGGAAATAAACGTACTGAAAAATGTCGAACGTGAAGAGGAGAAAGCGATGGAAGAAAAAGACGAAGAGGTTGTTGCACGAATTGCAAGCTTTTCGTTTGAACGCGTGCGTGTACTTCGGTCACAATAACTAATGACAGTGTCGTGAGGTTTGCGTAGGTATGGGAAGGAAATCCTCGTGGCTCGAGGGTGGAGAATACGGGCCGTTTGACTTCATGCACGACAGTATATAACGCAGGTAATACAATTTGTCGGAATTTATTGGTCTTCGATATCCATACGAACCCCGATGGAATCTGCTTCCTCCATCGTACGATGCTGTGTACCACGTTTACAGTCCACCTAGATTCGTTTTCAAGCATCGCGTAAAGTCACCCACCCCATTCTCTCCTCCTCGAGTTTCCTATCTTCTTTCGCCCTCTTCAATGTTTATGCTTCTTAATGCTACCGATAAATGTTTCTCATTTGCACCCCCTCGTTGTCTTCTAATCGAATGTAAATGCGACTTTAGTTCTATGGATGGGGTAGCTCTTCATTCACGAGTGAGTTTCAAATTACTATAACTTCCTTATTTCTTACTGAATAAATCTATACATTTTTCTCATATTATTTAAATCTACTTAGGAAACTGATTTCGAATGCGTAAGACTGTAGTCGTTTAAAAATAATCATTTTTGTTACTAATATATGCTGAGATTATTGCATAGGATAATAATCATTTAGTATTAGTCCATATTAACTTCTAAGTCAGTCTTTAAATAAAATATTGAATATTTAGCAAAAGAATTATACATAAAAATTTAATCTGGTGTCCTTTTTATTAAACACCACGATATTTCATAATTACATAAATGACAGTTTTTATTTTCCTATTATTATGTTGCTAATGATTTTTGTTAATTTTTATTATAGATTCATACACATTTCTGTGAAACTGATGACTATAGGAACACATATCTATTTAGTATCTTACAAAAATCTGTAGTTATATAAGTAATAAGAGAATAATCTTTAAATTAGTAAATAAAATGCTTATAATTGCGATGCTTCGTAATTGGAGCATAGTCGCTAATGAGTGCGTTTACTGTACAATTTAAAAATTGGTAATTTCGCAGCGTTTATTAGATAATGCAAAAATCGAAAATAAAATGCGAACTTTGGAATAATATAGAAATACGACACTATTTAATTAACATTACTTTTACAGTACTGTCTATGTCATTCTATGTGAACTTCTCATTAATTATAACATTAATTATTTATTAATTGCAGATCTCTTTCCACTCTCCAACAGATGAAAAATTACCTGGTCAATGAATTATTCGTTTATGAATACTTATTCATGTATTCATTTATGAATAATTCAACTGATTATGAAAGTTACCTAATTAATAATCACCTAATAAAAAGGACTACAAAATTATAAGTATCATAAATTGCATCTAAAAGATCTAATATTAATATCTAATAATTTGACACTCTGACTGTCACGTCACCTCCGCATGGGTGACGCTTAAATTTCCATACTAATCTATCATCTGTATTATTAAGAATTTGTCCACTAACCTACCTGGAAATATTCGTATTAACTATTTAAAATCATGAATAATAAATAATAAAGTACTACAAAAATACTTGGTAAAATCTGTTAGAAATAAAAATACTACCTAATAGAATTTTCAACGGTTTCAGCGTGGCAGTCGTCGTGTTAAAGAATAAAATTTATTTACTTTCACGAGCACAACTCACGCGTTCTTCCAAATTAATTCTACAAGATAAACGTTTGATAAACGTATTTCTGCTCTTCCACCAACGAGAATAAAAGATATTGGTAGAGTGCCAAAATGCATCATGAATTTCCGCTGCGACATCTAGGGAGATGTCAGCATCGTTCATGCAAAGAATAAACGATATAACCAGCGTAGTCGATGAATGTTATATTTCCCATCAATAACTGGTAGGTGAATAATTAGCAGAAACTCGAATCGATCTCCGTATTCGGACATTCACCATTTAAGATCGTTTACCTTGAAAAAAATCATTCTCTCCTTCTTTTTCTTTTTCCATTCGCTTTAGTTTCTCGCTACATCTCTTCCACGTTGATCGACCAAGTTGAATAAGACCGAAAAAGTTAAGAGACTTAGAAACGTCATAATACTGCAGAACATAGTGTTTTTGTGAATTGATCGTCGTCGTGGAGAAAGCATGTGCATCTTTACATGAATGTGCATACAAGTTCACATGTGCGTGTGTACAGTCCAGAGTAAATGAAGCTACCCTCGAATATGGTACATAAAAGATAGAAGCATTAAATTTGCTGATTTTTGGGGTTCTTAAAAATCTGAAAATTTAAGAACGGGTTAAGGATTCGGGGATTTACATGATGGTTTAGGAATTTGAGGATACAAGAATTTGTAGAGCTAGTAATTTTCAAATTTAGGAATTGGAAAACGTCGCGATTGGAAGGCTTTGTTATGTGACAATCTAAGAATACAGTGATTTATGAATTTTGGAGCCTGGAAAAGGAATGCGAAAATCTAAGGATTAAGTAATTTGACCTAGGAACTTGGGGCGCAGTAATTTGGAAACCTTGAAGACGTAGCAATTTTGAAAGAAATTCACAACGTAGCAATTTGAGGTAGCAATTTCAGGACCTTATGATTTAAGGATTGAAAAATTTGGACATCTACAATGGGCATAGTAATACATAACAACTGGGCATAGTAATTTGTAATAACTGAACATAACAATTTGGTAAGCTTCTAATTTGACAACGTAGGAATGTAGCGGTCTAAGTAATTTGGGAACATAATGATATAAGAACTTTCTGACTTAAGGGGTAACACCACTCTAGGATTTTCAAAAAGTCGATTTTTTTTTTGGCTTCAACGATGCTTTAGGGTTATAGAAACAGAGTGTCATTTGATTTATAGTTGAAAACAAATTTTAAAAGAGTCAATTATCAATTTTGTCGCAGCTTCTTAGAGCGCGCACTGAGTGAGTACTTACGCGGCGTGCTGCGATTCATGGCTTTTGTATTACTTTTACCATTTAAAATAATAAGTACATCTATTACCTACAAAACAAACGGTTGTAGAGGAAGGTAGAGGAGGAGGCGAACATCGACCTGGTTGGGCAAATGTATGGTGTAGGAATCGCAGATTAGAGGTAAATAAGAAATTGAAGGATTAAAATGTTCATAAAACTTTAAACGCGTTTTTCTCGTAACCACTTTTGTCATACTGGGAGGATGTTTCGGTGACTATTGTATGGATCGAATTGACATTTTTACAGTAGCTTCACAACAATATCCTCCATGGTAGTACGTAGCCGCTATTTGATTGAATGTAAACTTTTTTTTTTATAAACAATTCAATGCACATTTTTCATGCAAAACGTCGATTCATTTCTTAAAGCATGCATAACTTTTACAAAAATTGATTAAACGAAAAACTCCTACGTACTACCAAGGCCAATTGTATATAGATTATTAATTTTTTAAATTTTTTATTCCAAGTCTCACACATGGCGAGAAATCCGTCCTTCCGTGGTGGTGTTTTTACAAAAGCTGTTTCCACCGATGGACTCTGCCGCCTCCATTTTATACGAAAATGACAAAAAAAAATTATTTTTCGTACTTCAATATGTGTTAAATAAACCCTCTGAAAAGAAATTCTTTTCCGCTTGTCATACTTCCAAAATAAATTGTCAAATTTAGGTCTCTTTTTCTGGCTCTAGAGTGGTGTTACCCCTTAAGGATTTCAGAGAATTTCTGACTTTCTATTTCAGAATATAATTTGTGGATCTAGTAATTTAGGAACCTAGAAATTTGTGACCATAATAATTTGGAAACATTCTGATCAAGGGATATGGCGGTTTCGGAATTTGGGGTCCTAGAAATTTAGTAATATGAGAAATTGTTTATATAATAACTGAAGAACCTAGGAATTTAGTAATGTAGCAACTTGAAAACCTTCTAATTTGACGATCATGGTATATAGCTGTCTGAGACATTTGGGGC
Source organism: Megachile willughbiella (assembly GCA_945859595.2). Classification (NCBI taxonomy): domain Eukaryota; kingdom Metazoa; phylum Arthropoda; class Insecta; order Hymenoptera; family Megachilidae; genus Megachile; species Megachile willughbiella. Next base: position 5,120,110 of record OX243798.1, read on the forward strand.
CGATGTATTTTTTAATATGACAATTTGTGGATCTAGTAATTTGAGAACCTGGGAATTTGTTAACATAATGATATAAGAAGTTTCTGACTTGAGGATCTAGGGATGTCTCAGGAATCTGAAAACACAGCAATTTGGGAACTACCTAATTTGAGTATATAGGGATGTTACGCTATAGATATTTAAGAATCAAGGGAATTTGGAAGATTACAAATTTGGCGATATCGAAGTTTGAAAATCTGATTTGAAGATAGGGAAATTTGCAAATGTAGATATTCAGAAATCGAGGTGTTTGAGAATTTAAAAATTTGGAAAATTCGAGAGATCGCGGGTTTTGAAATTTGGGAAACTCGAAAAGTTCGAGGGCTCGGTAATTCAGAAATTTGGAAAATTTGAAGAATTGGAATTCAGAAATGTTGAAAATTTGAAGAATTGAAATTTGGAAATTTGGAAAGTTTGAAGAATTGGAACTTTGGAATTCGAGCATTTACAAATTTGAGAACTACAAAATTTGAAAATAAACAAATTATTAGCCGTATTATATTAGCCGTACAATTACGTACAATTTAATACTAGACTAAATGATTCAGTATATAAGATATAACTGAAATTTCAATGAAGAATATTTTGTTTATAACTATTTAAAAAGAAATTCATTTATAATACAATCAAGATTTCTAGAATATTTATCAACATTTGAACAAATTATATACAACTCACAATTGTGCATATCAAGTTTAATGCTAAAATTTAATAATTTTGTGTATATTGTTGAAAGCCGAACACAAATGTTAGTAATACACGTATAAAAACTTCTATTTTTATTACAAAATATTCACTGATACTTTCAAGGTCTGCCACAAACCCGACATTAATCTGAAATCGTACAAATTTGAAAACCAACTCGATTGCGCCACGGGTTCCTGTCATCAGATCATGCTGAAACTTTGACATTATCATTTTTTCGCCAAATGTAAAAATTTTAGGGGGTGAGACCAAAAAACATTGGAAGTCGATAAATAAGAGCCACCCTAGTGTACAAATGATGCAGTTGTACTCTTTCCTACATAAAGGTGAAGCCTCATCGGAAGCTGGTTAAGCCAGCAATAAGGCAAGGTTGTCGAGCTGGCGTTTGTCAGAGAAAGGAAAGAAGTAAAAGGGAAATAAAAACAGATATAGTTTATCGACCTCAGGGAACGGTCTTCCAACGGAGGCGAAATTGGAGGAGTAAAATGTGCAAGGCTGTTATGGATGAGAGATAAAGCAACTAATAAGATAACGTCTAATTTGCATGATTGAGTCAGCCGTTCTGGGATCGAATACGGAATTTAAAGGAAGCTGCACGGAACGAACAGTGACAAGATGGGGGAAGCATTTCGGCGCAACGCGGATCGATTCTTAAGAAATATTTATCCTTTCAGTCGAGAAGTTGTTGGTGTTTCGAGGTGTTCGAGAAATTCGTTCTGCCTGTGCAAAATACAGACAGAATATAATGTATAATATAATATAGTTTACTATTATATGCGTCTAACTAATTTTACTTATACCTGGACTGCGAATGTTTAAGCATTTATACCATATCCAGGTCAGCAAAATATAAATAAATCAGGTTATCTGTAAGATTTATTGTCTATGCCTTACATAGCCTATGATAACTCTATTGATCTCACAAATTATATGATTAATTCATATCCTGCAAACTTCAACATATAAATATATGAACATCCGTAGTCTGCTAATAACCAATGACCGTATTCAGAATATTCATATAGTGTGATCAGCAATTCGAATCAATTGATACGTTTTTTTTTTTAATATTTCAGACGTCGCTATACAACAGTACATCTGCAAAGGTGCAGTACAGTCAAGGATAAATCTGGTTTCTCTTCAAATAATATTGCAATCAAGGTGCAGGGACAATTCTGTTGATAATTTTCAGGGTGTTTTGAGAATTTGACAATTGAAGAACTAAGAGTTGGAGAACATAAGAATTTGGACGTATGTACATGGATATAGAAGTCTAGGGGTTTTGCAGATTAAAAACTCAGGAACATTGGAATATTTAGAATTAGGGATTACGAAACATTGAAAGTTAAGATTTAGGGATTCGGGATATAGGGATTCGGGGTATAGGGATTCGGGATATAGGGATTCGGGATATAGGGATTCAGGATATAGGGATTCGGGATATAGGGATTCGGGATATAGGGATTCGGGATATAGGGATTCGGGATATAGGGATTCGGGATATAGGGATTCGGGATATAGGGATTCGGGATATAGGGATTCGGGATATAGGGATTCGGGATATAGGGATTCGGGATATAGGGATTCGGGATATAGGGATTCGGGATATAGGGATTCGGGATATAGGGATTCGGGATATAGGGATTCGGGATATAGGGATTCGGGATATAGGGATTCGAGATATAGGGATTCGGGATATAGGGATTCGGGATATAGGGATTCGGGATATAGGGATTCGGGATATAGGGATTCGGGATATAGGGATTCGGGATATAGAAATTCGGAGATACAACGATTTCAAGATATAGAGATTTAGGAATGTAGTGATTCACAGACCTAGTACGTTAAAGATCCAGTGTTTTAGAAATTGAATGCCTAAGCATTTGGAAATCAGACGACCTAAGAATTTGAGATCCAGGAATTTTATTGTTATTTTTAATATTTAAAATTTGTTGGAATTTATAAATTTGAAAATTTACAAGCTTGATATGAAATATTAAAAACTCGAAAATTTCTGAACGTCAAAAATGAAAAATTTCTATATTACTAAATTTTTAAAGCAGAAGATTTGAAAGATTCGTAAGTATGGACATTTGAAGTTCCTACAATTCTAAATTTTGTCAATTTTCAACTAACGTGTAAATTTATAAACTTCAAAATTTTGTAGTTCTGTCTTTCCAAATGCTTAAATTTCCATATTACCAAATGCGACAGTGATTCCCCTAAAGGTCAAATACGTTGATGCGGACAGGTTCGGCCTGGGGAGATTCAAGCTACTTGCGCCTTCGTTGCATTACCATGAACGATTTTATTAGCGAATCTGGGCGTCAGTTCCGGAGCATCCGTCCGGGCTCCTCCCCTTCCGGTTATTTAGTGGGTGGAAGGTTTAAGAAATCTACCCTTCATCTCAGTTATATAAGACAATAAGGTCTAACAATACTAACCTGCAATCTGTTGTGAATTATTTACACAAATCTAACCTAATCATAACTATCAATAAAAGGAATAAATTTCGTTATAACAAGCGATAATCTAAATTGCACGAACTTAATTTAATGAATTAACCTAATTTTACATATACAACCTCAAGTACACGAACGCGTAAATTTAATTAAAGAAGAAGGATAATCAGAGCGAAAGAAAACTCGAGACATTATCGTTAAGGATGATAATCGCGAGCTACGTCAACGAGCTCACGGAATCAATTATAAAAAAAGATCGCGACCTCAGAAAGATGGGTTTTATTAGAACTTTGTACAATTATAGACTACATCGAAAGTAATAATTTTGTCTAACTATAGCGCACAACTCTTCATAATGTTAATCGATCAGCCGATAATGTCATTCAATTATTGGGCCATTGTAAAGACATAAATAATTATTTATGTAACATAATTTATAACATGAATAATAATATTAATATTCATTAATATAAATAATAATAATTCGTGTATCGTAAATAATCAGTTTTATCATTTTGCAATCATTATGTGAACGAAAATTAATTTACAGGTACTACATTCCTTACCATCCGTATCGCATACTAATGGATAGGTACTAAAGTAACTTTCATTGGCATAAATAATTTTACTAATTTTAAATATAGCGCCATATAATATTTCAATCATAGTATTTACCATTTTAACGTTGCATAAACAAGATTTTACGCCAGCTAGAATACTGGTCTAATCTAACATAATTTAATCGATAAGTGTAATATAATTAAGCTCGTAAGTTAGAGTAGGTTATGCTATATGAAACATATGCTTCACGTCAGTCGTCTACGTCAGCATGAAGTATAGTTACAATGTCAACTGAACAACTTAACTGAAGTGTTTTGCGATTATCAAAAATTAAATATCAAACGACGGTAACATGTATTGGAAAAGAATGTTTAGAACAGAACCTTGGCAATGTATTTTCAAGGTCATCAAAACCGGTGAGGAATAACAGCAGTAAATAATTATCGTGCATTCTCGTTGTAAGATCGTGTTGCAAATAGTCCAGGTATCTGCCTGGCGTCCGAACATATTATGCCCCAGGGGCGGCGGCTCGGTTTTCGGTGCCCCAAAATTCCGACAGTAGGTGCGAGGCGAATGGTGAGCAACGGGTTGCGTTAAGCGACCGACCACTCTAATAAAGTTCCATTGAAATTTCCACGTGCACCTAACCAGCCGGCGACTTCGCCGAAATTGCCGCGACGAGCGCGCGCCGAGGGTTCAACGAGCAATTACAGGGGAAAAGGAGCCACGGCGTAATTAGGTGTATAATTGCGAATAGAAGGAAAAGAGAAGCGATTGCGAGGAAAGGACAGGGGAGAGATACACGAAACGGGAGAACGAGAACGCAGGAGACTCGGTCGAGGATGACGCATGTACCCGTACGAGGTTCGTCGCACCTCCCCACTCGTCTGCACCCTCGCGATGCTTGAAAGCAGAGCGAGTCGCACATAAACCGTGAGACCGGGGGTGAAACTACCCCTCGGCACGCGAGAATAGCGAACCGACCATTACGTGCTACCTTACCACCTCACCCCATCTCCTAGCAGGTCCTCATCAACCTTCGTTCTCCTGCCACCTCGACTTTCCATAGTAAAATGCCCGGGCATGCCAATAGAGAGAAAGCACGTAAGAGGCGACCGGAGAGAAACAGGGTGAAAGGAGTTTTGGAAGGGTGCAGAGTCACGTATCTCAGGGGGCAAAGAATGGCTAATTGTTTGTAATTAATATATTACATGCCGAGTGGTAAGTCTCAAGTGCTGCCACATTACGCGATAGTCATCGCTTATTTACGAGCTCGTGCGTCCTACAATCGACTATGCTGAGGAACTTAGAGCTACTTAGAGCTGGAACACCTCCGCGCGTGTGCACCCAGCAAATTGAGGGGTATTTTCGAATGTTCAAAGGCGACGGGAAAATTTTTACCTGGGAAGTTTCTATTGCAGGGAAGGGTTATCGAAATCCTACCATTCACAATGCTTCGTGCTATATATCATATTCGATACTAATTTACATGAAAAATTATTTCTTTAACCTCTTGCCAAGAGCAAATTACTATAGGAACTTTAAGGTTGCACAGATATCGAACTGCGATTAGTAGCCAATCTTATATATCATATGCAGGGTAAATTAGTAAAATTACCACTGAAAGTATCTGAAAAATTATGAGAATTAAAGAAATAAATTATTAAATTAAAGTTGAGTGGTAAAAAGTGCGCGATAATATCGCGTTAGCGACTTTTTTTTAGAAAATGTTCAGAGTGATAGTTTTTACTCATTCACATAACATATTATAAGATATTTGATTTACTATACACATGTGTTGTAAAAATATTTTACAAATAATAGAAAAATGTTCAAATTCGCTTTTTTTAAATGGAAAACACAAACAAAATTTTATTGTAAATATTTCACTTATTTTTGTCCGCAAATTCACTCTTTTTTCGGTTGTACCGCCATTTCCAAAACTCTGTATTTGATGTACAGAATAGTTCACGTAACTGTATGAGGTTATAACTCCGTTACTAGTACCGATGCAAAAAAATGTCGAAGGATTAAAATTAAAGTGAATGGTTCAAAGAGTATTACATTCATGGAATCAAGTGTTTATAGAAGTACAGTGGTGCATGTGCATTCAACAATTGCACTGCTGTTTTAAATGGAAATGCATGATTCTTTTGCACAGCTGAATTTCTCTCGCCATTCTACGCAAAAAGTATTGGAGTACAATAATAAAACAATTATTAATCATCGGGATATTTTGAGAAAATATCTTTATTGAAGAAAACATTTTCCTATATCAGTTCTACATAGTCGTGTGGACCATTCTGTACATAGAGTGTTCCATTGTAATTGTATTTTTCTTAATTATACTGTTATCTATAAAGATACCAAAACTTCCGTAGAGAAAATGTACTTTAAATTGTTTAAAACACAACAATATTAGTTATAACATCAGTATATGTATGTAGTTAAACGAAAATTTCCCGAATAAATATCAAAATATAAAATAAGAAAAATAACAATTAATTCTGTAGTAATTTAATAATACAGTTTGATCAACTTATCAAAATATGTAAATTCACCATCCACTTAAGTGATTCCTTATCTGAATGTCTTAAACACTTCAGAATTTCCGTTGGAAATATCAATTTTCCCAGTTATAGTTTTCAAGATAGTACCTTCAAGAAGTTCCTCATCCTGATATATTTTGAATAAATTACGTTCTTTGAAAACCGTTCCCTTTTCTTAACATCTAACAACTTCTGCTACGTACAAAACTTTTTCAAAGCAACACAATTTACCCAACTTATTCAGAGGAATAAATGTTTTTATTTTTTCACAAATCAGTATGCAATTTAGTAACATGTATTTTCCCGTACATATTTAAATAAGTACATAAGTAAATAACCACTTCTCAAAACATACCCGAATAAAATTATTTCACACAAGTTGGAAACTTTTTCTTCTACGCGATACTCTTTCCTTCGAATCCTTGGTCCTGCGAATAAATTTCTTCTCCTTCTTTTTCTTCTCCTTTCGCCCGTGCTAGCCGCGTATCGTTCTTTAGTTTCTTCGTGCACCCCCTGTCAGACAAATTTCCATGAAATTACGCGATAGCATTGCCGAAGCGGGGACAGAGCGCACGGAGCGGGTCGATAATCACTTTCGATCGTAACTATGGTAATGAGACGGCTAATTATAAAAAGGAATTACAAGCTACAGCCAAGGAAACGTGAGAAAGAAAGGGAAGTTTCCTTACGGACAGACACGGTTAAAACGCAGAGGGCAACGAGAACGCTGGAACGCTTGAGTTACTACGACTTCCCTGACAGCTAACTACTTTTAATGAGCACTCGTGAACGTTTAATGAATAGAAAGCAGCTCTGCTGAACTGTATCGTCAAGACGTCGATATTGATGCAGTAGACGGTCTTTTACCGAATCTATATTGTCCCGAACAAGCGTGTACCTCTGGTTGTTGCAGAAATAGACCCAACAGAAATTACACGTTCGAGGCATATTGAAACTATAGTGATATAATTCGTTATAGTAACCACTCCTTCATGTAACCACCTAACCACCCTATATAGTCAAGCAAAACTCTGACCTTCCTTGAAAACTTTGATCCTTTAGAAATTAAAAAAATTGAAAAATTCAAGTTGGAGAATTGAAAATTTGGAAAATTGAGTAACTGAATAATTGAATAATTGAAGAATTGAAGAATTGAAGAATTGAAGAATTGAAGAATTGAAGAATTGAAGAATTGAATAATTGAATAATTGAATAATTGAATAATTGAGTAATTGAGTAATTGAGTAATTGAGTAATTGAGTAATTGAGTAATTGAGTAATTGAGTAATTGAGTAATTGAGTAATTGAGTAATTGAGTAATTGAGTAATTGAGTAATTGAGTAATTGAGTAATTGAGTAATTGAGTAATTGAGTAATTGAGTAATTGAGTAATTGAAGAATTGAAATATTGAAGAATTGAAGAATTGAAGAATTGAAGAATTGAAGAATTGAAGATATTGACAATTTGTAAAACTGAAAACCTGAGAATTTGAAGCATCAAAAATTTAGGAAATTAGAGAATTAATAATTTGAAAATTTGGAAAACTGAAAATTTGGAAATCTAAAAAATGAAAAGTTTAGAAATTGGAAGAATTGAAAATGTGGAAATTTTAAGAATTAGAAGTTTAAAAATTTGGAGAATTGAGCATTTGAAAGTTTGGAGAACTTTGCAACTGAAACTTGCAAATTTGTAAAATTTTCTAGAGTCTAGAAACTCAAAAGTCTGGAAATTTTTGGGTGTGCGAATTTAGAAAAATCAAGTGTTTTTAAATTTCGGTACAAACTGTACGATGGTACTTATATGATTAGTTAATACAATTAAGAATGTTATAAGTTACATTCTTCTTCAAGGCATGTTATGTTGTCCACGAATTTGAAACTTTACTATCCCTCGCATTTTTCATTATGGGATTCTTGTCGTGCACTGAATTCCTCTGTAAACAGTCTCTTGGGTTTATTTTATACCTGTTTAATGCTACCCGGCATATGTGAATGCATTCTCATCAATTGTGGCGTTCGACTGCAGCCCCATTCTGTTGTGTAAGCGAAGAAAGGAATGCTTTAGATTCACGATACGTGAGAAGTTGAGCACTGGCTAGAAATGAAATGCTCTCGGAATGTTAAAGGCTATTCGATTTTCCATTCAAAGAGTGAACCGGTTAGAATTCACGAGGAATGAAGGATTCAAGCCAGTCAGGATTTAGCATTGATCTAAAGCGATAGCAATGTATTAATTCACATGTAAGGAACTTTTAATAAATAACTTTAATCGATACAGTAATCAAACGATGAACTATCTCAATACGAACTATTATTTCATGAAAATATTTTGTCAAATTGCTAAATTTATGTCAAGAATATTACATGAAAGTAAAATACAATAATAAATATATTTATCAAGTTTGAAAATGCATTAGTAATAAATAAGTGGGACAGTAAAAGCAAGAATGAAATGTTTGCCGATTTTTACGAATATGAATTAATTAATGGTTGAATGCATTTATACGAATTTGTAATGAATTTATTAATATCAACTGGTATTAATTCGATGAATAATTAATCAACATCGCGTAACTGTATATCATTGAATTAATGTTGTGTATGTAAATAAGTTTCGTGCGAATGAATAAGAAAATTTTTACGATATTTAAAGTAATAACGATTAAATTTCACTCACTTTTCTTCTTCAATATATTTCTTGTGCCATGAAGAATACAAATATTAGTTAGAGAGTTATTAAATAATTATAATGTAATTGTACTATATGATTATTAAATATTTTACAATTAATTAAATAATATACTTATTAAGCAATCAGGAATTGAATATTTTCTAATTATACTGTACTTTGATTAATTTATTATCTGTTTCAATGAAAAATCAGTCTGCTTGCATTGAAAATAATGATGAAATGTTTTTCCTGTACTATATGTGTTGCTTTGTAATTTACGTGATCAAGTCGTATTAAGATAAATTATTAGACGTGGTAACCTGATACATATAATGGTATATAGCATTTAAAAGAAAAAAATAAATTAGAAATTTTCTGTAGTACTTGTCACTATAGTTGTCAATACAAGGCATACTTCTTAATGAAAAACTTCTGTTCTGTCAATTGTTATTTTGTTTTATAATCAATTGGAGCTCACATATAGATACAGTAATGTACCCACATTGTCCCTCATCTTGGAATCGAAGTGCAACAGTACCAGAACCAAAATTTGAGCCTCACAGCTCAGCTTTGCAGTTTGCTGAACAAAGAAAAAAACAGAGAGTAGAAAACAATGACGGATAGCGAGTCCACGGGGATTTAAATCCCCGTGTATAGAATGTTATATTACAGACAAGTTTTTAACTTTTTTATTAACTTTTTCCAAATTAAAATGTTTTTAATACATTAACACTAGGTTTACGGACGTTTGATGGTCACTTATATTACTTAAATTTGAAGTGAAGTAGAAAAATAAATAAATTGGGGATGATCTGTGAACTGTATAAGACATTGATTCTTTAGCTTGACAAAAGTTGACATACATTTTTACAAAAATTTCTTAATAACTTTTATCATTTAAAATAAAAGATCTATGATCCGTCATTTTGATGGGTTCCGTAAATCTAGTGTTAATGATACTAAACATGACATAATTTACTTATTAATGCTTACTGAGCCTGTAACTCATTTTATGTTATTAACCGTCTTAAATTATTTAATAAAACAATGTCAAAAATGGTCTATGCTTTACGAAGAATAACTACATTGTACGAATAATATGGGGGTACGTTTTGCGAACAATATGGAAAATTGTTTGCGTTCAACAATTTACGTAAAATGATTTATGTAATAAATACTAAATAAGTAAATGTTGTTCTAATTATGCCATGATTGGTGTCATTTTAGTTGGAAAAACCTAACAAATACGATAAAAACATATATAGTTAAAGAAAAATTAAATTGAAACAGTTAAAATATTGTATTTTGAATTGTTGAGCCGGGAAGTCTCATGAAAAGAGTCGCGCGACGTATCTCATTACATCTATCACACACTTGACTGACTCTACATCAGGAAGGACAATGTGAGGATATCGTCGGGACAATGTGGGAGACATTACTGTACCGTGCAATTGCAGCACCCTATTTCCACTTGATATTATCAATAACATTTAACCATTAACATTTTGCTCTTTAAGTCTTTTTTTTCTTAATGAATTTTCTTTTTATACATGTTCATTCCTTTTTAGACAATTTTAAAACAAGAACTAAGAATTTTCTGGAACAGCATTCTCACTAATTTCAACTACGAACCGCCACTGTTTGTGAAAAATATTATGTTATCCCGTTATCTAGTAAGCACAAATAGTTTTAAAAATATTAAAATGGCACTGATCATTAATCTCATTATAGAATCAAAGTGTATTTAAAAATTACTCTTGCAAGTGTAAAATACGTGTACCACTTCTCTTTTATTGTATAATTAAAATTTAATTAATTGCATTCGTAATTAGTTATTTTTAATAATATCTAATAACTCTTAATAATAATAGTACTCATTTAAAATAGGGTAGATTTATGAATCGTATTTAAAATCGTTCAAGGTTTTGACTTGTTTTTTAATTTTCAACTTTCCAATCGTTCACTTTTCAAGATCATCGAAATATTTTATCGAAATTCACCGTGAAATATCACATAACTCGAACATCAATAAAACTCCTGACAATTAATACTAACAAATGAACGGAATTTGCATTTTAAAAACTAGAAACACTTTCTACATGGATTACTCATATCGACGTTATTAATAGTTGTATTCGGATATACATAAGAGTAATTACTTAGTTGTCGGTGGCTAAAGAAAAATAATCCTTTGCATGTTCTTGAATCGTTTCATACATCATCGACAAAAAAATCGATAACAAGGCTGCGAGAAGACAAGAACCCGTCAGATAGCCGGTTTGGTATTAATATTTTTTCTCCACATGACTTGTTGCTTATGAACTGTTTACTCCCACGAATGGGAACGAGAAATATGGATTGCAAACGCATAACGTGTTTTCAATGAACACGACCACTGTTTCATTTAAATTAACGTAATAAATTAATGTAGCAAAAAATCTTTAACATCATGTGGTGTATTATATGCACTGCAATGGCTGATGTTGGCTGAGAGTCAAAAGACAAAACTTGATAAGTTGGCAACAGGATCTTTCTTCTATTTATTTATGCTTTGTGTTACGGTTGTACCTCTTTGTTTTATGATGAAACTTGTTCATTGTATACTGACTAGTCGCTGATAATTTATGAACTCGTTATTCATTACATACTTGCTTTTGGAGTTTATTAATTATTCATTACATATTCTTAAAAATATTGCTTCGGTATTAACTCAGTTTTATGTTTCCATCTCACGGGGTTCCAGTTTCTTTAAATATTCTAACAAAACTGAGTTAGCATATATTATAAGTAAAAATATAATAAAATGTGGAATGTAAACGTATACGTGGTATAGAAGCTCTATAATCTATACAATAAATCTAAGTTCAATTTTATATATGTGGTGTCATCATGCAAAAACTACTGAATATTTTCATGAAATTTTGCACAGAGGTAGATCTGATATTGTAGATGGTTATAAAACAGATTTGTTGTGATTAAACTTGACGAAGTACCACAAAAAAAGAAATAATTATCATCCACATAATTCCATGTTGGATTCCGGTAGAATTGACAACACACATTATTTAAGAAAACTCATATAGCTTTATTGGGTCAACTAACTACTAGACTCTTTCTTAACATTTTTCAATATTGTGAGGTTTTATATATTATTGCTGGAGATAGGTTGAGGTAGGGACGACGATCAAGGAACAGTGTGACTCAGGATGGGTAAGGATTAGAAATCATTTCGATTAGTATGTTTGTATGGGAATGAGTCTGTAGTGTTTGCGATATTTGTTTGGACGCGTTGGTCATCCAACATCCACTTATTCCATCAGATTCTGGAATTCTTCTAAACCGGTTACAGTGTCCTCTGCAATTATCGTTTGTAATGACGATAAACAAGTCGCTAAATCTAAGCGTAGGCTTAGATTTCAAATAAAATATATTTTCAGATGGACAACTTTGTGTGGCACTGTCTAGAGTTGGTTCACCGGACAGGTTCTCGAGTATGACAAACGCACAAAGAATTTAGTTTATTAAAGAACTCCGCGATAATTACAAGTTAGCTAGCTAGGAAAAGTTAGCTAGATAGGAAAATTCTAAAGCTAGAAATTTGGAAATTAGAAAGTTGAGCGTAGGCCATCGACGTTTTGTCAATGGTCCTTGAACCGTGAGGACAATAAACAGTTCGCAGGCTATGCTGGCAAAGGAGGTACTAAGGTTACAAGTGTCCGTTTCGGAACAGTCTTGTTGTAGCCGTCTTGGCGAGAGCAAAGCAATTATACAGTTCTCCAGAGCACAAGCTTCTTTCTATTTTACGTCCACAAACAGTTTGTAGTTTTAATATTAACATTACGCTATAGCTCGGTTCTTCTTACAAAATAGACAAGAATTAATGGACTGCGAATCATTACTTCTAATATTCTAAATGAGACAAGTTGTTTTAATATTCCAATCATTACAGACAGTAAATCTGATAATTGGTATTATCTCTTCTTCCAAAATAAAACACGCGAATGTCATGAATATCTTATTCATTTACTGAATTTTACAAGCGATATTTATTTTTAACCCTACGAAGCGGGTAGATTGACTAGTATATTATAATTATTAATTCAATTTCTTTTTCAGTCTCTCCAATTCTACCTTGCGGAGTTTCACCATTTCAGATCCTGCAATTTTTAATGGCAACTGTAGAATTCTATGCAGCGTTAATAAACGCAGTAACCATACAAATTATTTTTATACATTTACAACACAAGCATGGTACCATTATTTTTTTTATTTAAAAAAAAAATTAACATACAAGTGAATAAAAAATTACTAATTTGGTTATCATACAAGTTAGTAAAAAATTATTCGTTTCTATAATTTTATAAAATTTTTTATAATTTGGAAAAATGATTGACTTATTGACTTTTTAGTTATCTAGTTCTTCACACTGTACTCAATGCAAATAATTTGTTTATTTTGTTATTGTTAATTTCTTGATGCATTAACATAAATTAATGATTTAAATAATCCTTCTGAAAATTGATATTAATTAAATGACATTTTGAAATGTCTTTGCAACATTTATTGGCTTTAATAGTTGATATTATAGTTTTATAGTATATCAGATTTATATAAATAAAAAAAAAATTACTGAAGCGGGTTCAAATGGTGGGCTAAACGTTTACACCTAAGCAACTATTATGTCAAGTCTGAACGTCACGTTCAAAATTGATCTATTTTCGGTTGGATTGCGAAGCAAAAAGATTTTCAAAAGAACATCGCTAAATACAGATGAAATAGCAATATAATTTAACGTGTCCAGTATAAGATAGGTGGATTTGGTTCGCTATAAAAGGAAGTCATAAATCAAACAAGCAGAAAATAGCGGTTTTTGATGAAATAACACTTAAGAACACTAACCGCGCTTTATTATAGAATTTGGTTTCGATATATTGCACAGAGCAATATCGTTTCCAGGTCTTTATCTCTCCTTTCGGAATTGGATCTTGTGTGCTTCCAAGCTTGAGTGATTTTACAACCTCTTAAAGATCGTCGCACTCTGTGCGGTGTGTAAATCTACCTATATGGACGTGAGCGTGTTAACAGCCTCCGGTTTGCTGTGCACAAGCGCAGGCGTGCACAAATTTGCCTCGATACGCGGTTCGTTTCACACTATCTTTATTATTTATCATGCCTTCCAAATTTCCACATTTTCAAAAATATTTTTAAATTTTTATATCTTAAGTGGAAATTTGGAAATTCAGGAAGATGGGAAATTAATGATTTGGACATTCCGGATTTTGGGAATTTAGGAATTTAAGGATTTGGGGATTTAGGAATTTGGTAATTCAGGAAGTTGGGAATTCAATGATTCACAATATTTTAGAATTTGGGTATTCAGGAATTTTTAAATTTAAAGATATGAAAATTCCGGAATTTGCGAATTTAAGGATCTGGAAATTCAAGAAGTTGGGAATTCAATGATTCGAAAATTTCAGGATTTAGGAGTTTAAGGATTTGGGGATTCAGAAATTTTGGAATTTAAAGATATGAAAATTCCGGAATTTGGGAATTTAAGGATCTGGAAATTCAAGAAGTTGGGAATTCAATGATTCGAAAATTTCAGGATTTAGGAGTTTAAGGATTTGGGGATTCAGAAATTTTGGAATTTAAAGATATGGAAATTCAGGAAGTAGGGAATTTAATGATTTTTTTTTCTTTTTTTTGTTTCAAGTTTTACGTCACATCTATCTTCAGGTCATTAGCGACGACTGAGTCCTGTTTCCTACGGCCAGCCCTTTTGTTTGGTTATATTCTGTGCTACATATTGATGTCTTTCAGGTACTTTAGGGTATTTTCTATGTGCTTCTGTGATTTTAAAGCTTTGGTCGTTGTTATTCCATACTTTTGTATCTGGATGTGATATTTATTGCATTCGAATAGTAGGTAGTGGGTCGAGATATTCTTCCTGCAGACCGTGCACATTGGTGGCTCTGTTTTTTTTATGAGGTACTCGTGTGTGAGTTTGCAATGACCGGTTCTGAGTCTGGCCAAGATTTGAAAATTTCAAAATTTAAGAATTTAAGGGTTTGGAAATTCAGGAATAATGGAATACTGAATAATAGGAATTTGAGTATTTGATGACTCGGAAATTTAGAAACTTGAGGATATTAGGGTCTAAATATAAGGGTCAAAATATGAGTTTGGAAATATAAAAATATTGAAATTTAATAACCTTAATAAATTTATAAATTTCCCAATTAAGCGATATAGAGATGTTTGCTTCTGAATATATACGTATACAATTGCCTTTTCGCAATGAAAGAGTTAAATGACTTTCTTAGAACTACACGCTCGATGTGCTGAAAAAAAAGTAATTTTGTCGAGTCCTCAAAGTTTCCTTCGAATAAAATATTGAAGGACAATCAAAGATTCGAAAGAAATCGAAGCACAAAGAACAAAGTCATTAAAAGGTGTTCGAAGCGGCGTGTCAAGCAACTAATAAAGAAATTACTCCGCATCCCGTTGCTGTCCAGATGAGCCAACAAGGGTCGAAGAATAATGGTCGCGCGTTACGACGAGAACAAGATCTAAATTAAAAATCGTAGACGTCTCCGACATGCTCGCGTGCAATAACTGCAAGCTTACTGCTCGTTAGAGATCGTTGTAATCGTGTAACGAGTTTTAGCGACGAAGTTCAGTACGACTGTTATAAATCTAGCTAGTATCAGGACTGTCGTAATCGTTTGTCCACTCGTTAAGCAGAGCAAGAGGTGGCTACATTTATCAACAAACTGCACTTGATATCATGATCGCTACGACAGAAAAAAAATTATTCCTACAGTTAGATTATCTGAAGAGATGCAATATAAGCAATTAACGTGACGGGAAGAGAAATATTTTACACATTTCACATAATTATATAGAGAGTCTCGTAACTGGTGGTACAACCAGAAAGCTACATAAAAAAATAAGTTGAAAATGTAGAATAAAATTTGTTCATATGAGCCTTTGTTTTCGAGCAAAATAGGTTTGAAAATTTGTCCAGTACACTTGTTAGTCTATATTCAGCTTGACGGACTTCGCTGTAAATTATTTTTATTCCCTTCTACATATAAGCATATACAATACAATGTTTGTCTACATAGAATACATCGGGAGTCATTGCTGAAAGAAAATAATGATAACAATAGATAAAATTCAATATGATATTTTTATCTGTGAGCAATCTATGATGGAAATAATTTAAATTCCTCAATGGCCGATAGAAGTTTGGGTGATTAATGGTATTGAAAAGATGGTCACTTTGAAAATGGTGCAAATTCTTGGGATGAAATTATTTTTAACCGAATATATAATTGTGTATTAGTACAATTTAGCTCCGGTAAAGAGTAATACTGATAATACTGTAAAAAACTACAAATTGTATAATATTGGTAGTATAGGTAACATCTATATGAGGGAGGATATGATGTTGGTTTGTCTAGGTAGCATTGTTGATTTCTATTATCAGCTTGCAAGTTCTAGTTTAGTTTCTAGCAAACACTCAACAAAGTCTACACAGTTCTTGTTTTAGTAACGGTATACAAAACAAGTTAATTCCCAATGAGCATGTTGATCTAAATAGACTAAATTGGACCAGACTCAATACTAGTTCTAAATTGTATTCTTGAGCAAGATATTACTTGTCGACTTCGAGATGCTTTTTGTGAATTACTTCACACTTTTTAGTGCGTTTTTCGAAATTGGTTCTGTTTGTATTCTTATAGAGGGGCAAGTTTACTATTGTATGATGAACGTACATTATCCAACGCCATAAAATAAAAAATATTTGTTTATTAGTGCATACCAATATTTTTAATTTTATTAAAATGCAACACCTTAAACAGAAAATGAACTTCCCTACATTCAAAATAAATGGCATATATAGCACTTTTGGAAATATATTATGCTAGCTTCTTCTATTGATTATCGGAAAAGGTGGTGACACAAATGAATGAATAGTAAATATTGTTATAATGTGTTTGAAACAAAGCGTTGCGTAATTAAAACTTTGTTTCGAAATTTTTTTTCTGAATCATTTGTACATTATTTTGAAGATGGGTATTTATACGTTCTGCGATGCAAACAGAGGTAATAAAATTCAAATAGTTGATTATGCGAAATAACAATCATTAAGTTAGAGACTGTTAGAAACATGTTAAAAATTTACAACATTTTTAAGAAAATATTTTAATGACTATCTTATGGTTGAAATTTCCATTTTTTTCATTGTACTGTAATTAACTGGTTTTACTATTTATTATTTTTTTTTTTCATAAATATTTAGTTATTTCAGTTATTTCTGCTCATTTCACCCATAAAATTATCTACATTTTTGCATTGTTAATTTATTTTTACCACGTTTTTATGTATAGCTATTTCGACCAAAAAGTGTTTTTTGACACCTTTTCGTTTGAATGCAAATAATTGCCAAAACTGTTGGGATTTCAGATTATCAGTTAAATGTAGATAATTTGAGGAATATATTTATTGATACATTGATGTGTCTTTATTAGAGATTATTTTATCAGGTTGTAAATTCTAGCTCAATTCATCAATCTAAAAAATATAAATATAGCGGTGTACACTAAAATGCAACATGACGGGAAATAAGCGAATATCAAAGTTATGCCGCAACTCTTGTATTTTCCGTTACAACTGAAGTCCGGATTTTCTAATCTGATTATAATTGAAATGATGCTGCAAAATGGTGTTGATATTTATATGTAAAATGGTTTAAAATTAGGCACTGTCATGAAATTCTCAAGGTGTCAAAAGGCACCTCATGGTAGAAATAAGTATACCATATATACATTTTTAGATCTACGGTGAGAAAGAAAATGATATCGCTGAATTAGTTTAACAACTATTGTATGAAAAGTAAAAAAATTAATTGTGGAGAAATGATTCAACTTACAGAATAATTTGAAGTTAAAATTTGAAAGGTGACTTTTTACACCTTTTGGTAGAAATAGTGTTAAGTAATCTTAAATAGATTCACATTTGTAATTGATACAAATGGTATATTAGTTGGTGTGAGATGTTTTTTTGGATATGCTATCGATTGACGTATAAGGTGCTCCATTTGCACATTTGACTGCCTTATTTGGCTAGACCCTTTAGCCCTTTGTGAATTAATAAGTTATAAAAATTGAAAATGTTTAATTTCCACCTAGTTAGGATTACATGAACTTCGGATCTGAAAGATACCTCAACTACGAGCAAGAAAATTATTCGAATGCGTTTGTAAACGAATGTACAAAACCCCCATTGCAATTATCACGCTATGTCACGCATAACCTTATTAATTTTCAACAAAGGGCAGATACGCGGATATACTTGTTTAAATAATAACTTTAATAACTTCTGACGATTGCTTGCGTTCCAATGCAATTTCATTATATCGAACATACCAATTGTTGAGTTTCACGATGATTATGAAATGCCATTATTTCTGTAACCAAGCAATTCGATTTTATTGCCGGCGTGTAGTCAATAACGTAGCCGGTTCAAACGAGCGAGAGAGATTAAAGCAAGCAGAGGAAGAAAAAACGGAAAGCTGCAAATAATTAAAATCAAGGTTTAAGGTTAATCAATTTTAAAACTGGGTTAAAATGAATTAGCAGTTGGTAATCGAGTTAGCAAGTCGTGTTGAATTAAAGGCTTTCCTTCATAATATGAATAATTAAGCAATCAGACTCTGTGACGGTATATCCGCTGATCAAATTTCAACTTAATTTAAAGAATCGTCAGAATAATATTAGTTTAATGCTACACGCAATCAGTATTCGAGCATTCGTTACATATTTTGAAGAATCTTCTCAATTTATTTTCATTGTATTCCGCAATTCACTAAATTTCATTGTACCATGCGATGTTTTATGGTCACGAACAGTGTTCGTGTTACGTGTAATTCTCTTTTTAATTTTATATCGCTGATGTGTAAATTAAGCACAAGGGCGTGTTAAATTTCCTGGTACCTCGAAAATTAGTTTATTACTGTACATTGTAAATTACCAAACAGTGCTACATATTTTAATGAACTTGGCTTAGGTTAACCTAATATGTCGTGAGCTACTTTTAGGCAGTATACAGGGTGTTTTATTTATCTTTTTATTTAATTGGAGTACTGTGTGAAACATAAAAATCATTAATTACATTTGGATGGGTACAAACGAGAACAAAAATTACTACCTTGTATACATGACAAATTCCACTATAAATAATGTAGACTAACACTATTCCTACCACGACCGGTCAAATGACCGTTTTTAAAATTTCGATTCGAATTTCTTGTATACAACGTAATTGAAATGTCTTTAAACTTCATGACTTTTCCTGAAATATGCATATAATACCTTTTTCAATATTGACTTCTTTTTTTATTGTTTATTTTCTGAGAAAAATTTGTAGTTTGTCTTACCTACCACGACCGGTCATTTGATCGATAGAACGATTTACACCTTTTTGTAATAGTATTCTCTCAGAGACTCAATTCCAAACCTATAAAAATGTTACAAACAAAAGATAATGCAGTTATCGCATGATGTTATCCAAAAAATGCCTTCCAGGGACTGCTTTATAGCACTTCCAAGTGTCTACAATTTTCGCGCGCTTATCAGGCTCGCGGTATTTATTTGCCTGATTGGTACCCGAAGCAGTCCAGGACCTCGGGTTTTCTTACACCGTCTTACCTACTATGACTGTGAAATAAATAAAATTATAGGATTCTGAATAAGAGAAACTATATTTTTATATTTTCTAATTGGCTATTATATTCATTCTATATTAAAAAATATAAGTTCTGCCAAAAACCGGTCATTTGACCGGTCGCGGTAGGAATAGGTATATATGAAGTGTCGGTAGGAATAGTGCTAATAATAGTAATAACAATAATAACTATAAACAAAGTAGAATAACAAACAAATTAACCTGTAGTGTCTACTGTTGATCAAAATTTTATATTGCAGTCTAATTACACAAATATAAAAAAGTATTTTAATGAAACAAAAATAGATCTTATATTATAGTATAAATATAATATATTTAATATTATAGTATAAGTTCTAGCAGGTTGAAAATGTGGGGTCCAAAACAGTTGCACAATGTTCGTATATTCCCACTTTAATACACTTTAGAAATAGCTCGACGAAATTTCGTGCTTAGCATTCGGAGTCTTTCGTTTTAAATGAACTGAATGAATGAAAAAGAGAAAAACTGTTCACCTGGGTTAATTAGCCTGACGAAGGGTGTTACACGGAAGTAACGTTGACAAATACATCTGCAGCTCCCAGTGTGGTTACCGGAAGCGGTAACAGGATTAGCTCGGTAACTTAGTAATATGGCCACGATACCTGTGCCGAGAGTCGAGAAATTAAGAAATTAAGGCCTTAAAAGCATTACCATAGCAGAGGGTGGTTAGTACGTGGTGTTCTGTCCTGGAGAGTGGCGTTCCATTTGGAAAAGGGGCAAAAAACTTGGATTAAAACTTAATCCAATCTCGACTTTTTCTTCTCGTTATTCTCAAATTTTCAACCACTGTCGAGTCCATCTCGTTCTCTCCATCTTCCAGAGTCTCGACTTTACATGCTCTTTCTTATCCGTTAACGAATTATTTTGTGATTGCTTTTTTTATACAGAAACAGGTACGACTTTTTCAGAAAGTGATACGAATTTCTATCTGTTTAAAAAAAAGGATCGATTGAAATTGTTTTGCTTGTTGCTTAGATATAATGATTTTTATTTTTATAAATAGATAAGCATTGCTTTGATATAAGAATTTTTATTTTTATCGTCAGTTGTTACAGATTTTGCTTTGATATAATACTTGTTTTTAAAGATCTATTTAGATTGATTGAGAATAAATGGAAGACTGTTTTTGTCGAAACAGAACAGAAGTGCAGTGGTGCATGTGCATTCCATAATTACATTTCTTTTTTAAATTGAAATGCATATTTTTTACACAATAGTATTCCTTTCGCCGATCTACATTCAAACTAGTACTGGAGTTCAATAATTAAAAAGTTACTAGTCATCGAGGTATTTTAAGAAAATATCTTTACTAACCCTTAATGTGACTTCATCAAAATAACATAGCTGACACGCTAGGACGTTTAAGACCCCAGCCACTACAAATGTTTCTTAGTAAGGAGCTATTCATTATTTTAACTCGAAAAAAATTATAAATAACCTTTGAGAGCTGTTTTAACATATTTCACAGCTGATTTCAGCAAATTTAAACGATGAATATGAAAAAAGACAGAAACGTGAAAAATGGAAAAAATGACGGTTTTCACAGAAAAATTTAAAACTTTTTTAATTTTAATATAAAGAGCTAAAATTTTAACTAAATGCTCTTGAGATCAAACAAATTTAATCCTGAAGTATTTCGACATTCTTTCAGTAATGATACTTTTTTTAAAATACCCCAATAAATAATAATTTGTTTACAGCTATGTTTCCGATACTTTTTACATGCACACTTTTATTTCCATTTTCTGCCAGTTTAATTTAAAGTTGTTTTTGCCAGTTTAATTTAAAGTTAAATCTTTCTCGTTTAATTAAAACCATGTTCTCGATAAACGTGTTACTGAACTTTTAGTAACATAACCATGTAGGCACATAACCATGACTAGCACATGAAGAACCATATATTAAACAAGCTAAGAAAATTAGGAAACTGAGAAAACTTAATTCTGGGAAACAGAGATTTTGTTTGAAGGTTATATTAAGTTAACAAGGTTATTTCATACGTAATATTTATATTAATTAATTTCTTAGCTATTTAAATATAAATCGGATATTCAATCACATAGAAGTGTAAAAAGATTAAATTTATTAAATTTTTATATACTGAATCAGAAGTGGGTATTAAATATGATCTGATACTACATTAATTTAATATGTATTCATTTTATTTAAATCAATAATATCAATATACGTTTCTCTTACACTATCCTATTCTCCTCCACTATAGTCAATTTATGAAAAGAACACAATATTTGTCCGTATTGCTTATCCTTTACTTGTTTTAAAACAAATAAAAAATGAATATGGCGATAAGTTTATGAGCAAAGAACCGATCTTTCTGATATCACTAGGTAGAACTGGAACTATTCTTCAATCCTTTTGCTATCTCTTCCTAAAATATATAATATTCAAAAATATCCCTATCATTCTACTTCTTTCTCAGTCGACTTTTCTGCACAAGTTTTATTACGAGGGACTCCAAAAACAGGAGCAATTTATTCTACGGAAACCTGTAATATTACACCCACGAGCATTTTCTACACTTGCTGCGTATGTATGTTTTCAAAGCAAAACGTGAAATATTTATAGAATACTCTCGTAGAATATGTAGCGCCGAAAAGGAAAAGATGGGAAAAACTTCCTCTCTTCAGTGCTATTTCTCATATCGTGAAATTCATTATCTCGCAGTTGCGTGTTTGCCAAAACGAAATCTTTACCTCGGAAAAGCTCTTCTTGGCAAGGTCTTTGGTCGGTAGATATAATATATCAACGAGATCCCGTGATAATTTACCGAAATAGTTTCTCACTTGCAAAAAGGAAAATCTTATTATGCGCAAGTCTAATCAAAATAAAGTAGACAGAAGATGGAAACCATTTAACCTCGTATATAGTGAAAATTGTTGTTAATTATAATGTATGCTTACGGGTGAGACTGTATACTGTAATTTAGATACGCAGCTGTTATTTTGTTTACAAGATTTGTTGAAGAAATCTATAAATATTTAAAAAAACGGTGTCACCTCCGATTTCGGTCACCTTGAAATATATTGTCAAAGTCAACATTCTGAATAACTTTTTGTTATACATATGATAGTCAGCTTATTTTAGTTTTCGAGACATTTGAAAAAATAGTTATCTCAAGACTACATAGATTTTTGACAATATTTTGCGTTCAATAGAATGCCCTGTGTGCATACTACTGTGATAAAAAAATAAAGTGAATTTTTCATTTCAACTTCGCGGGTACTATAAAATCATGAAATTATTTTTTGTGTGGATTAGTAGTACTGTCTTTGATATCTATGCATAGTTTTATGTCAATGTATTCAATTGCTGCAGAGCTACACGTGTTTCTGTAAACATAGAAATGTGAGTTTTTCGATTTTTACTATGTCTGATTTTGTTGAGCAAAGAATTTGCATTAAATTTTATTTAAGGAATGAATATTCTGCCGTGGAAACGTTGTGGATGTTGCAGAAGGCCTTTAGTGACAAGGGTATGTCGCAAAAAAATATTTACAAGTGATACAAACATTTCAAAAAAGGTCGAGTTCAAGTTCAAGACAAATAGCGCATCCGGACGAACTATTAACATGTACTGATGAATGGCACATGAAGGAAATCAAAGATTTGGTGCTTGGAAATCTTCGATTGACAATTACAGATCTTGTCGATGCTGCGGACATCTCATTTGGATCAACCGAAACCATTTTAAAAGATGTTTTGTGCCTCAAACTCGTCAATTCCGCGTGGGACAATACTGCGCCTCTCACACTGCATTGGTTCTTCGAGAGCATTTCACCAAAAAATCGACCCATATCGTTCCACAACCACCGTATTCGCCTGATTTAGCACCGTGCGGCTTCTGGCTGTTTAACAAACTCAAAAGACCGTGTCTGGGACACCGTTTCGAATCGACTGATGAGATAAAAGCCAAATCGAAGAAAGTATTGAAGGCCATCCCGGAAAAGGACTTGTTTGACTGTTTCGACGATTGGAAAAAACGTTGGCATAAGTGTCGGATGGGGAATACTTTGAAAGTGATGAGATTGATTTGAGGAATAAATAAAGATTTTTCATTTTATAAACAAATTCACCTTTTTGATCACAGTAGTATATACATAAATCTTGTTTATGTTTCTTACTAAAGTCGTCGACTCAATGTCGAAAGTTATCAGTGAACTTGACATTTCTTGTATTTCATGAACAGTATACTATTAATCATTGTAACGTACAGTTATATAAATATCAATTCTTAAGTAAGATTTGGAGACATAAGAATTTGAGGATTGACAGATATGGAAATCTATGATTTCCTAGTATAAGAATTTGAGAATCTGGGGATTTAGGAACATCGGAATTTGGTATTGTAAATATACCAAGATCTAGAGTTAAGTAAATGTAGGGATTTAGAGATCAGGAAATTTGATATAATTTATTTTAATCATCCTTATTAATTAATAATTCTAATTTATTATTCTGAAATTTTAAATTAAATTTGGGGAATTTGGGGAACTTGAAAATTTCATTTGAGTATGTGAAAATTTATAAATATAGAAATTAAATAATCTAGAAATATGAAGGTTTGAAGAACTAGATGTTTTGGAATTAGGAAAATTTGAAACATAGAAATTCATAAATTTATTAATTAGAAATTTGAAAATTTGATAATTTATAGGTTTTAGAATTTGAAAATTAAAAAATTCGAGAATTCATAAACTTGATACTTAAAAAATTATAATATACGAAAATTGAGGTATTTGAATATATGAAATTTGAAGAATTTGAATAAATGAAAATTGAAATTTGTACGTTTGAAAATTGAGGAATTCAAATATATGAAAATTGAAATTTGAATATATGGTAACTGATAAATTTGAATATGTGAAGATTGGTATACTTAAATTTATGAAAATTGAAATTTGAATGTATGAAAATTTCATAAATTAAAAAATTGTCAAATTCATACATCTGTCATTACGAAAAGGAAACTATTTGTGCCCGAGTGTGCAGTATGATTAAAAACCGAACACGCAAATATGACAGCAGATTTATCGCATACAAAACTATGAAAGCATCGATTGTTGGGGAAAGTTATTTGAGATGTGTCTCATTCTACTTTGCACGGTTTAAACACAATTTCAGTTCAAAACAACTTACAGAACAGTTACACTTGCATTATAGGACTATGTTATAACGAATACGTGGAGGTGAAAGAGTGTAAAAGCAAAGGAAATGTGTTTCGTACGAGTCTCTTGAGATCTAATATATGTTTGGTATGGACGATAGCAGCAATCATCCTGGTTAGAACGTTATTTTATTTTTTTGGGCGACATTTCGCAATCATCAGCGAGAAGAGATCATTTTTCTCATATGACTTAAATCTAAAATATGTATTGTATTAAAGAGAGAAACGTAAATTATAACAATTATTTTGTAAACTATCAAGCACAAATGTAATAATTATACTGTAAATTATCAAGTATAATTGTAATAATCATTTCGAGAATTATAAACTATAATTGCAATGATTATTTCACAAACTATAAAAATACTTCAGTAAAACAGTAAAAAATTTGTTATAGTCATTCATTATGTTCTCAAAGGAACGTTTTAACACGTTATTACACGTATGAACACGGAGGATACGTTTTCTACCAGATTATGAATTTTGTCGTGTTTTATAGATAGAATACTACGACATAACGTGTTATGCATATCATTGACGGTGCATGCATTCTGTTACGTCTGCCATCGGTGTTGTCCTAATTATCGTATCCTTGCTAATCCTTGGCAGGAATACCAAGACTAATCGTACCAAACACGAGATAAGATAATGGTATGTGATTGCAGTGTATCGGATTACAAGGAAATGTGATCTATTCTAAACTACCTATGACGATTTGATTGAATATGGTTCCTCGCGAACGTTTAAGAAATCATATTCGAGCTGTCGAAGACTAATGTTCATGAAGCTTTACCTCTTTTCTTCTAAACCATTTCAATCATAAGGAATACTAATTATTTGGTCCCTAACCTTTATCTGCCGATGTAGAAGAATCCATACTTACCGATCGACATAACCTATGCACGTTATAAACGAAAATGGTGTCCTCAGAACTTCGTACATCATGAGATATGAATAAAAATCTGGTTTAATTGTACTATTTTGATCCATCGTGTCTAATTTCTTTTTATTCAATGTCGTATGAAATGTATATTTTTCTATTTATTAATTTTATTCTTGCTTTTTAAAATTATGGTTGTTCAGAAATTTAATTTTATATACGGTTTGCATTATGTGTTTCCATTTTATTAGAGAAATGTATTTCAATAAAAGGTATCTCTAGTTTCTTATTTGCCTGATGTATTTTACAGTTTTATGTTACGTAGATTTAATTAACCTTACAACAGCAAACTGTAAAAACTGCCACAATCTAAATTTCATTTAAGTTCATTTTGATCCATCTTCTTACACATTAACTTTCAGCAAATTTAAGTTGTTGGATTTAAAGTTATGAATGTTCAATTTTAGTTGAATTACTGTTATATGCAGAATGAAAAATGAAACAAGTTTATCAAGAAGTTGAAGGTGCCATAACATAGCAACAACATTTTTTCTTAAGTGAAAATTTTTCAATGATTTCAGGATCAATTCTGTTTTACTTTTAAATGGAACATCGTTTCTTTTTATATAAGTCAAGTTTTTGAAATATTCTAGGTAAAATGGTATTAAAGTATGATATTAAAAATGATCAATTTTTGACTTTTTATTATAAGAAAAATATACAAAATAATAATATGCATACAAAAGAAACATGACTCTCTCTTAATTAAAAAATTACTAAGTTCGGAAGTTAAAATTTAAATATACATATACGTAAGTACTACATATTTCGTGACCAGCTACTCTAAATGCTTGATATTGCATGTTTCTCTCGAACAGTTATATTTTTTAGACGCCCACAGACTGTTCTTTGCTTTTCACATAATTCAGTGTGACATAGTAACGTCGTTAATTATTACAGAGAAAGCTTTCGTAATTAATTAATTCTTAAAATTATTGATAATATAACCTCATTTTTGTTTTACTTCTTGTCCTGACGTATTGCAAATAATACAATTCATGTGAAATAGTAATGATGTGAATTGCTAATAATAATAGGAAATTAATTATACAAATTACTCATAATAACAGAAAAATAATTATAGAAATTATTGATAATAATAAGAAATTAATTTAAAAAATTACTGATAGTAACAGAAAATTAATTATACAAATTACTGATAATAATAGGAAATTAATTATACAAATTACTGATAATAACAGGAAATTAATTGTAAAAATTATTGGTAATAATAGGAAATTAATTATTTCAGTAAAAATGTTCTTGTAATTTTATCGTTGATATTTATTTTATAATTTACTTTGTCACAGTATTTATGCATGCTTATATGTGCTACATTAAAGTTTTCGAAATTGTCAACTATAATATCGATATTATTCATATACGCATGGAAATGGCTGCAACTGCACACAGGTTATCATCCATTTTTATGTTTGAAAGGAATCAAATAAATGTGGCTGACTCAAAGAAATTGAGTGTAATGGATGCTAAAAATTGAATCTCGACATTTTTCCAGTTTATCGTAATACTCGAGAAAAGCGCAGCTACCGAAGTAGCAATAAAAATGAAATACTTCAAGGCGAGATAAAAAATTTATTCAAACGTATAAAAATTTAGAGCCAGTTCGGCAATAAAAATGAAAGGCAAATGTTTAACAACACGATCGTTTGCTTTGTTAAAAGGATATATATTTTGGCTGAAAATTTTGCGACCGTTTAAAATTTATGCATTTTAACGTAAAACAGTAAAAGTGATATAAAAGATCACATATAATAAACAATTAAAAATTTAATATCACGTATATACACAGTGCGAAATATGCATAAAATAATTTTCCACCTTTTCAAAATTAAACCAAACTGTCAGTAAGGATGGCGGACCATCAAATTGTTGGAAATATTAATTTTAAATGCAGGGTAGATGTACTACTATGGTCGCAATTATTTTCACACTATTTATTAATAATGTAATTGTATCAAAAATACGGGTACAATATGTAGTGCACTGTGTAGATAAAATTTGTAGAGAAACTCCAATACGTAATTTTAAAGTACAAGTTAGTATTACAAGACTTTTTTACAAAATTTAAATACCAATCTTTGTTATAATTATTGCTTAAGCGACCGCCATTATCATATTTTCCTTTAGGTAAAAAAATTCTTCCGTAATTACTCATTTTAATATTGAATGGATACTTACAGAAAATAATTCAATAACCTTAAATTTATAGGCCAAAACTTCGATAAATATTTAATCTCATATTTAATTACGGCTTGAGTAAATGTCGATACATTTTTATGTCGTGACAGTTAGAGTGTTTTAGTACTATTTTATGTTACTGGAACAGTAGTACTATTTTATGAAATAAATAATTCATTTGTATTTCCTACATTAAGGATATTTGTTTTACAAATGTCGAAATTCGTGACTAGCTGCACTTAGTTAATAAAATCTGCGTTTCATTTCTCAATCCATTTAGGATGAAATTGAACTCAGCACACCTTGTTACGCATGAAATATTTCATCACGGCAAATGTGAATGGAAATTAAATTTCATTTGCCATTGTTCTGTTGTACCATTGTTGAACAAAGTTTCAAACAGACTATATCTTGCTATTGGCGTGTGCTAATGTTTTCACGCGTGTATTTGTGAAAATGTAGTTTACAGCAGCAGAAACTTTTTACCTGTATTATAGTTAGTACGTAACAAAAATTTTGTGTTTTATACAAAATACATGTCGTGATACATTTCAAATATTGTTATATATTTGTAATAATATTTTAGTATACACAATTATGCAAATTCTTAACATTCAAACATAGGCAGGCAAAAAAATAACATGGTTTTGAATATACAAAAAATAAAACATACAAAAATTTTCTTTTATGTAAATAATTCTAATTTCTGTATAGCTCCAAAAGGTGATAGTCATATAGACTAAATATAGAAAATGTTTATTTTGTACCGATTTTCCTGTATAATCAATAATTATAATCATTGAGAGCACGATCATTTATTTAAGGTTTATAAATATTGAATTTTATATGATTAATTATAAATTCTTCATATGGTATTTTTCGAAATTAACGAGTACGATATTAACGTTGTTCAGAATTTTTGTTTAGTTATTTAATTCACAAATGTTTTTCACTATGTTTGAGTGTTAAACGAATTTTCTTTTTAAACCATGTATCAAAAGCTTCCAATTTGAATGTCAATAATATAGTACAGATGTTTCACGAAAGAGAATAACGAAACGTTTGTTATTTGTTTCAACCGGTTATCGAACATTGTCGTCGCAAAACGTGAGTATGTGCACGTGTTCCCACGATTTCTTCAATCTGATATGTATAACATAATGCTGCTTCGTGACAAACGCTTGCAAAGCGATATTCCTGTATCTTTGGTATTATTTAACGAAAAATTGTTTCATGAAACATTCATAATTAATAGTTATTCAACACAGAATATTGTCATTGTTACTGTAATCTTCTTTATCAGGATGACAGAGATAACAAATTGAACACTTGTATTAACTTAAGAAAAAGAAAATATTTAAACTCAATAATTAAACACAGTTCTTGAATTATCAAGTTTTTGAATTGATACCTTAAGAATCGTTATGTAAATAATAAAATATAACAAAAATTAAAAGTTGTTATTAGCTAAATAAAAAAGCAGAAGTTATCTTCCCCTATCTATAAATTATATGTCTTTTCACTTTGAAATGTATTCTTTATACGTAGTAAGATGTTATGAATAAGATTGTATATACATACCAAATTTTTGTTAGTTGTATACATAAGATAAAAGACCATTGTATCAATATCCTTAAATGTATAACAGTATATTCTCAATGATATATGTATTATTAATTACTGAATACTGTTAAATCCGCTGCCTCAATGTTTAAAATAATTCTATGTATATAAATGTAGTATTATATTTAATTTACTACATTTATAATACAATTGTTTAATTAGCGTGAAATCTCTAAGTTCTTTTTCTAATTTATATTCATGTATCACAGTTTATAGTGCCAACAGTTACTTAAATATTATTTGTAGAAGTTAAAGACATTTATATGCTTTAACATGGAGAAAACATTAGTTTCTCAAAATCTTAACATTTCGATTTATTTTCATTGTAGCTTTTAAATCTGAATTAACATTTCTAATTAAAAAATTTCATGTATATATTATGTTTGCATTATTATGATTGTAACATATGTTTATTAGACATATAAATGTATGATAATGCATTTTGAGTAAAGTTAGATCCTAATTTTTCAAAATGACAAAATACGATGATCAGAAATAAAATACAGCGGACATTAATTGTAGGTGCTTGTGGTAATAATATTTCAGCTACAACAGCTTGTAACGGAGCAATTTATTGAATACCATCCTGATCAAATCCACGTACAGTACCAGCATTCTGTAAAATTAATAATACCACTATAAATTTTGCAGCATTCTATTTTCGACAAAAGATACGGAAGTTATTTATTTCTCGGAAACAGTCCGATCTACTATGGACGTTAATTCTGAATATCTTATTTATTGATAAAAGGATTTTCTTCTGTACCTATGTTGTACCTATTTTGGAGAGAAATTTATATTTTGTACCTATTTTTAGACAGTTTTATCTATTACAGATGAACTACCTTGGCAACAATAAAGAAATTGTTATTAACACTATTTCTACCAAGAGATGTCAAAAGACACCTTTCAAATTTTAACTTAAAATTATTCTCTAAGTTGAATCATTTCTCTACAATTAATTTTTTGACTTTTCATACAATAGTTGTTAAATTAATTCAGCGATATCATTTTCTTTCTCATTATACATGGTTTGTCCGGAAAGTAATGCAATTAGGTACGTAAAAAAAAAATGTATTTATGTTATTGATATAAATCTTTAAAATTCTTCAAAGTACTTCTCTTGGGCTTCAACACACTTTTGTCAGCGACTTTTCCATGTACGGTACGCATCCTGGAAGGCGTTAATGGGGACCTCATTTAATGCCTTCGTCACGGCGGTTTGAATCGCTTCTATGGTTCCAAAATGGAATCCTTTGAGAGCAAACTTGATCTTCGGGAACAGGAAAAAATCTGCTGGAGCCATGTCAGGACTGTGAGGGAACTGTGGTAACGTTGTGCCAAGCTGTGCTTGGCTAGAAATTCTTGAACGCGCAGAGCGGTACTGCTGGGAGCGTTGTCGTGGTGCAGCTACCACGTAGTGGCGATCTCTTTTCGAGTACAATGTTGTACATAGTTGTTTTCGATATGTTGAGAATCTCTGCGATCATTGGAACACTCATTCGTCGATCACTCTTAAGAAGATCATGGACACGGGAAACATTTTCGTCAATAGTGGTGCTTGTCGGTCGTCCAAAGCAGAAGTCATCCTCCACGTTTTCCCGACCGTTTTTGAACAAATTTAACCATCTGGAAACTTGAGAATAGGAAAGAGCAGAGTCCCCGTATGTCGCCTTAATCATTTGGTTGGTTTCGGCGAGACTTTCATTCAGCTTAGCGCAGAATTTAATCGCATATCGTTGCTCGATAGTTTTCTCCATTACGCGTCGTGACACGGGCACAAATAATAGGTTTACGTTTACTACGATTCTGACGATTTCGGAGCGCGGATCAGGTTAAGATTGCAAAGATATCAAGATAAGAGTCCCCTCCATATATTCCAACAAGTCCGAACACGTTCGGACCGGGAAAAATGGCGGAAATGAACAAATTGCATTACTTTTCGGACAGACCTTGTAGATCTAAAAATGTGCACATGGTATACTTATTTCTACCATGAAATGTCTTTTGACACCTTGAGAATTTCATGACAGTGCCTAATTTTAGACCATTTTACATATAAATATCAACAGCATTTTGCAGCATCGCATCAATTATAATCAGATTAGAGAATACCGAGTTCAGTTGTATCGGAAAATACAGGAGTTGCGGCAAAACTTTGATATTCGTTTATTTCCCGCCATGTTGCATTTAAGTGTGCACCGCTATATTTATATTTTGTAGATTGATGAATTAAGCTAGAACTTACAACCTGATTAAATAATCTCTAATAAAACACATCAATGTATCAATAAATATATTCCTCAAATTATCTTTTTTTAACTGATAATTTGAAATCCCAACAGTTTTGGCAATTATTTGCATTCAAGCGAAAAGGTGTCAAAAGACACCTATTGGTCGAAATAGGTATACACATAATTCTGGTAGAAATAGTATTAATAAATATACTAAAAAAAGAAGGCATGCAAATTCAAAGCAAAAAGTACTTTTTTAAAGGAATGTAGCAGTTTTTGATTTTTGTTCACCTCACCGAAAAGTCTGAGAAAATTAGAGAATAATAGTTATGCCAATATGTAACTACCACAGTAATATAAAAGTAGTGCTCCGACTTCTTCAATAAAAAAAACGCATTTTTTATAGAAAAAATTCTATAATACGCGCTATGTGGACCTCAATGTTTCAGAATTTTTTATTCAGGAAAATAGGCCAAAAACCGGAATTTCGACTTTTCCCTTTTACTAGCCCCATCGATGAGATAGGGGGTTGAAGCTTGATGCGTGATTTTTTTTTTGGATATGCTATTGAATGACATATTGCGTGTTTCATTTGGGTCAAAGGCACATTTGACTTCCTTAGTTGGCTAGACCCTTTCAAGATCTGTACAAATATCTAGTTTCTAAAATTTTCAAATCTCTAAGTTTTCGATTCCTCAAAATCTTGAAATCACAAATTCCTAAATTCCAAAACTTTAAAATTTTTTAATGTTCAAACTTCCAAACACACCATTTCCTAAATTCCCGAATTTCTGAATTCTCTGATTTCTAAATCTCCAAGTCCACAAATTCCCAAATTTGGAAACCTTGAAATCCACAAATTTTGAAGTTTGCAAATCAACAAATGCCAAAATTCCGAAAAATCCCAAAACCCGAAAATTTTCGAATTCTGAAATTCCCAAATTTTCAAATCCCAATTTCCTAACTTCCCAAATTCCTAAATTTACTAATTTCTAAATCTCCCAATTTTCAAATCCCCAAATCTAGAAAATATGCAAATCTCAATATTTCCAAATTTTTCAATTCTCAATTTACCAACTTCTCAAATTTCTGAATTCTCTACTATCTAAATCTCAAAATTATCAAATTTCAAAATGATCAAATACCTAATTTCCTAATTTCAAAATTTCTAAGCCTCCAAATCTCTGAATCTTTAAATCCCCAAGCTTCTAAAGCCTCGATTCCCAAATTTGCAAATTCTCGTACTCTCAAAGATCCAAATTTCCAAATTCCTAAATTCTGTATTATCCAATACCTCAAATTCTTGAATTCTCTAATTTCTAAACCTCCAAACCTTCAAATTCTCAAACTTCCAAATTTCCATATTCTCAAATTCCCAAATACCCAAGTTCCCAAATATTGCTTCGTTCGCACATGCAACTGTTCAATCTATACGGTCAGTAAAGAATAGAAAGGGGACAGCTAGTACGCCTTTTAATTAAGTTTTATTATGATTATTTCATCGACAAAAGATTTCAGGTCAAATGAAATTATCGAATAAACCCGTAATATGTGACATCCCGTTTTAAAGCCTCGTCCCTTTGCTCGTAATGGTAATTCTATTTAACGTAAAAAATACCCTTGGAAAGATACCTCGGAGGACCGAAAGCGTTGCACTTGTTCCCAAATGACGTCTCTATTCCAACCACGTTGGTTATCTTATTATCTCTACTCTCCTCCACTGATTCTGAATTGTACACGTAGTTCTGTAACCGCATTTTCATCCCTGACTACTTCATCCCATGAGACATCCGCCACCAAACAATGGATCGTCGACTGAGTGCCATTACCCACCTAGTCTTCGTCCGAGCAATTTAATGAAATTATACAAAATGAACGCGAAAAATTGTTCCCTAAAAGATCTCGTTTAATCAAACCAACCAGGGAATTATCGTCCACTTAAGGAACAATATAAACAAAACTACTTCAAATACATTATCAAATCGTTTGATTTCTCAGATAAATCCTAATCAACATAATTACAGAGTCTGAATTTGCTTTTCTTTTTATTCGAGTTCAATATTTGGATTATTAAGACTAGATTTATTAGTGTTAAATGTATACTTGTTTTTAAAGTGTAAATAAAATGGAAAATAAATAAGGAAGTATTGGAGAATCAATTAACATACAACTATTTCATATTTCAACAAAGTATTATATTTAGGTAAAAATAGGGTTATGAAATTTTGTAATATAAGATTTGAAACATCAAAAACCCAGGTGTTTTGAGTAGTTGGCAGTTCTAGGGTTAGAATTTTATGGAAATAAATAATAATAAGGAAAATTAAGTTTATGCTTCAATCGGAATATCAAGCGTGTCTGAACAATTACGTATGTACGTGCAGCAGGATTATATGCTTGTTGGTATAATTGACACCGCCATTCTGAATTGTGAAATTCAGGGGACTCGTGCGTAGTTTTAAAAATTTCCTAGAAAATTCAATATCGGAAATTTTTTACACGTTGAAGAATGTTCCGCTTCATATTTGCTAAATACCTTCCGAGATTATAGATTCACAATTCCTTGAATTCTGAAAATTCTTAATTTATCAAAATTCTAATCAAATTGTCCAAATATTAAATTACTGAATTTTCAAATTATTTAATTTTATAGTTTTGTAATTTTTAAATACCTAACTATCTAAGGTTCTAAGTTTGGAAATTTCCGAAATATCAAATGGTCAAATTTTAACTCTCAAATTCCAAAATTACCAAATTTCCAAATCTCCAAGTACGAAAATGATCAAATTACCAGATCTTCAAATTTCTAAATTTCTAAACTTCTAAATTTCTAAATTTCTAAATTCCCAACATTTCAAAATCTCACAATACATAGTATTCATATTCTCAAATCACATAAATTTTTAAACAAAATTTGGAATAATGGTGTCTAAGTTTAGGTGTCTAAGTTATCAAATTTTTCTAATTCCACCATATTCAATAAAATTTAATAAAATCTAATAAAATTCTTGAACTTCGCGAATTCTACAAATTTCAAAAATTTCATAAAATTGAGGTATTTTTATGAATTTTACGTACTTTATAAATTTTGCAAACCCCTAAATTTCCAAGACTTCGAATTCTTAAAATTTGTATAATAAAACTACTAGTCCCCAAATCCACAATTTTCCACATACCAAAATTACTCTTAACACACTCTTTTAAAATACATTTTTGTTACCGACATGCATAAGAAACAACTATTATAATACTACATTATGTATGCAATATGTTGTATACATTAATAACGTATCTTATCATATATCTTTTCTAATAAAATATCTTAATAATGCACAATATATCTCTATACGATATCAAATGGCTCAAAAAGAATATGTATTGAAGTTCCTATGTAACGCCATCTTATTGTTAGTATGTTGTGAGTTAAAAGGTTTTATAGAAAGTTACCTACAACAAAGTCATCCTTTTCGTCTAACTGTACTGCAGTATGAAGAATCACAGTGCGCGACAACAAGCGTATTTTCTTGTATATGAGAATGAATTGCCAAGTGAAGATTTGTGAGAAAGATGCTGTGGTTATTTCTCTGGTGTCAGAAAATGGTGACACAATAATAAGAGAACTAGTGTTGGGAAGGGAAGAAAGAAAGTAAACAGTCATCCTGTTTTATCAGAAAAGACAACCGTAGAAATTTATAACTTATCAACTGCAAGAAAGGAATTCATTGTGTGACTTAGCACTAATGTAGACAACGACGTAGACATCTTACATTAAGAGCTAGGGAATACGTTAGTTCACTTCGAATCGAACATTTTGTCGTCAATTTCATCTTTGTGTTACTTAAACTGGTTGAATGACAAATACCGTTTACCATAAAATTTTTGAGTATGTGACTTAACATTAATTTAGACAAATACACAGCCATCTTACATTAAGAGCTAGGGAATACGTTAGTTGACTTCGAATCAAATATTTCGTTGTCAATTTCACCTTTGTGTTGCAGGACTTAAGGTGGTTGAATGATAAACACCCATCATTATAAAGTTTTGAATAATCTTCAAAAAAATTCCAACATCTGATGATTTTGATCTTAATAAGTTGCACTTTAAAGCTGACTCACACTCACTGTTGAATACAATAGTTTGGAATAAGTATTTTTTAACTAAATCTATAGTCTTATACATGCGATGTATATGATGTTTCAGATGACACACTCATCATTCAATTCAATACAACAATTTGAAATAGCTATTTTTTAACCAAATCTATTATGATATTGTATAAATACAGCAAAGCAGATAATAGTGGCTATTAATAATAGAAAAATAGTAACTTCAAAAGAGTTCATTAAATGTTTAACTAGAAAACTCTCGAGTTGCTACTTGCCAGAAACAAAAATACATTCGAGTGCAAAAGATTAATGTATGTTATCAAGATGGACACTTTTCAGCAACTTTTAAAAGGTTCACAGCGCTGATGATTGGTTATTAAAAAATAATATTTAACAAGGAAAGATTTAAAAATATACCATAATTTCCCCAGAAATCTGAATTTTGTTGTACGAAGTGTGTTTATATTAGTTATTTATTTTAGCATTAATGTCGACGTATAGACATTTCCTCTTCAAAAAATCAAAAATAACCTTCCTTATACCAGAACAATTAGCTATACTACCCTCCTCTGTGCCTAGAGGCCATAATCTAGTTAGAATTTGGGCTAGATTCCCTGCGGAGGGGGAAATAAAAGGTCTCTGCCCGGGGACAGAAAAAAATAGAGAAAGTACAGGACTCAGATTTGTGGGACAATTATGGTCCTGTTCTCAATCTTTCTCTGCTACTAATCTTTTAATAAACAATAATCTGCGCTTTGAATCTTTTAAACATCATTCAGGATAATGTATGTCAAGGCCAAAATCATTGTGAGTGGGGTTTTTTAGAAGTTCATCCAAAATTTCTTTAAAGTTCAAATGGATAGGTTGTCAAGGATAAATTTGGTTTCCTTACGGAAAATATTAATAAGAGGCCGTTCGATTAGCGATGTTTGGGAATTTGAAAATTTCAGGATGCGTTAAGAATTTAAGAGTCATGAAATTTAAGGATTTTGGCATTTGAAAATATACAGATATGGGAAGTGAAGAACTTAACGCCCTAGAAATTTGAAGACGTAGCAATTTGGGGACTTAGAAATTTAGAGACTTTGGAATTTGGGATTTTTTCAATTTGAAAATAATATTAATGTGAATACGGAAATCTAGGAATCTGGGAACATAGAAATTTGGGGGAAAAGGAACATGAAAGCGTAAGTACTTGAAAACCTCGGGATTTGATGATCCACGGTTATGGGAATCTAGAGATTGGTCGATCTGGGAATTTGGATATCTACAAATTTGGTCAGG
Organism: Megachile willughbiella; assembly: GCA_945859595.2. Classification (NCBI taxonomy): domain Eukaryota; kingdom Metazoa; phylum Arthropoda; class Insecta; order Hymenoptera; family Megachilidae; genus Megachile; species Megachile willughbiella. The sequence continues at coordinate 5,157,443 of OX243798.1, forward strand.
TAAGAATTTGTGAATTCAGAGATTTGGGGACTCAGGGATTTATGAATTTCTGAACTTCAGGACATACATATTTGGAAACTTAGAGATATGGGAATCTAGAGTTGTGGAAATTTGATTTACGACCCAGAAATTTTGTAACGTAGGAACTTATGAATACTAGGGATTTAGAGATTTAGGAATGTGGAAATTAGGGATTTGGTGTTCCAAGTTAAGAACCCCAAAATCCACAGTTAGGAACCTGGGTATTTGGGGATGGGATAATTTATTAGTTTGAAAAACTTGAGAATTGAGAAATTGGAAATTTGAAAATTATTTAGTTCTTGTTTTTGAGGATGTGATCAGATTAACACTCGATCATGATCATAGCACTGAAGAGCGGGTGCGTGCGATGTATGTGAGCCCGAAAAATGTTGTTGCCATCAGTTCATAAAGTAAGATGTTCATCTTGCAAAACAAACTTGACCAATTCAAGTTTCGGAAGCATCGAGTTTCGACATTTTATAAAGCTTTAAATTTCGAGAATTTAAAAATTCCATCCGAACCTATTCCTAGTGAATACAGTAGTGCAAAACAGATCCGTGCGGTCCCTATTTACCACATCTATAGGCACATCCTATTTTGCCTAGTGCTAAACGCAGTCTCGCTAACTTCACTTTCACCAGCATACGTAACATTCGATCCATGATCCGAAAAACACTAGTTGCCCAAGTCTGCTCTACGACGTTCATACTGTTCCACAGAGACCATTTCAATCCGTTTCGTGAACGTGACCGAGCGTCAACCGTCGATGCCGCTTCCTGAAGATCTCCCACGGGGAGACCTTCAGAGAAGGGCCTTCGACGATTTGCATTTAATCGCAATCCACGGGCAATGTACATGCAGGCGTGTGTACCGAGCAGATACGAATTCATAGTTTACATCGAACGGTCTCTGGTTCATATACGCAAACTAATTGTACCGGCGGTAAATTACAGCGCTTGTACGCCGGCAACGGCAGCTGCGGTGCCGCATGTGCGACGTGCAGTACAAGCCGCGTTTCATACAGCACACCGATACGGGCATTTCACTGCGTTTAGCGAACGACAGGAAAGGAAATTAGGAAGGAAAGAAAAGTTCGGGGAATTGGAGAGATTTTAATTTTTCATCGAACGGAATATAAAGGGTCACAACACCGGACGCGATGTACCAAAACGGTCGCAAAATACAGGGTGTTTCAACTAACTGTCATGTACATACATACGTGTCAGGGGGATTTTAAGTGGACCTGGTGCAGGTTGATGCAGTGAAATTTTCTGGACACTGTGATATGCAGCTCAATGAAGGAGAGATGTTTGAAATTGACTATTTAATTGTTTATTATGATGGAACGTACGATTTTGATGACCTTGATATACAGTGACTCGCATTAATATTCGGACACTATATTATTTGAAAACTGGTTGCTCCCTTTTATTAATAGTATTATTGAATCAATTGTTTTCTCATATAATAAAGCACTTCTTATAGTAAGTAGAAACAAAGATTTTGTTTATTTATTGCGTACGTTTTTTTGTATAATAAACGATAAACTACATTGTGATAAAATTTAACGTCGCAAAAATATTCGGACACGACAGCATAGCTACTAGAATAAGTTACTGTATTGCGATGTCAACGCCACTAATATACATTGTTTGTAAACATAACGTCTAATATGTTGTAAGGACTCAGTACGACAGAAAGCTTTGGTGATACCAAACACATTACTTGTGGAAATGGGACCACAAGGAAGAAATACGTCTTTTGAAATATGACAATTAGTTATACACTACCGCTCAAAAGTATCCGGACACTTGCTTTTGTTCCATAAAACATAGTTTAACTTTGTACGAGATATTTAGGGCTATTATATCAATTGTAATTATTATTATTATCTTTCTTGAGGTAGCATAACATAATAGAATTAATTTTTAAGTACAAATTATACAATGAGTGTGCGTAAGTAAAATTCCTGCCCAAAAATACGGAATCTAATGGAACGGTTTCGATGCTTAAAAGAGTCTTAATTTCTTTTTGTTTCATTTCTATGGTACAGAACGAATTCAGAGAGTTCTTCGATATGTATCAAGTGTCTGTAAACTGTTGATGAGATGTTTATGTTCTCTCAATGGAGATACGAATGGAGGTAACGCTATGTACTGGACAGCTTCGGTTTAGTTTGTCTGTAGCTTCTTTTCCATCGAGACATGAGTTCCAAACGAGAATTATCAATAGAAAAACGTTCCAGTATTCTGATTCTTGAAGAAGAAGGATATGCAGTTAGAGAAATTGAAAAAATTCCGAAATCAACAATGCATGACACTATTAAAAAGTATGCAACTAGCAGTGGTTGCTTATAAAAAAAGGACAGGACGGCCAGTGAAGACCACTAAATCCGAAGACCGATGTATTGAAACACTAAGCAAACGTAACAGACATCTTAGAGCACCACACAGAAACAATCAGAAAATTTGTAGAAAGATTGCTGAGATTAGTCCAAGCGGTAATATCTAACCGCGGTGGATACATTGATGAATCTCGTATTTAATTGTAGTGTAATATTGATAAGTTCCACATACATAATTTCTAATTTCAAAGGTTAAATATTTCATAAGCAACAAATAACAATCGATTGTAATCACTGTTGTAGATACTTGAATAACTTTTATGCAGCGCGAATACATATTTCGCAGGTGTCCGGATACTTTTGAGCGGTAGTGTATATCAGAAGGAAAAGGGAAACTCATACCGACAAATAGCTGAATTATTAAATATAAACAAGAGTACTGTGGCGGATATTGTATGTCGGTACATTCGTGAGGATCGAATCCATTCAATACCTCAGGAAGGGCATCCAAAATTGTTAGACTCTCGCGATCAACGCAAGATAATAAGAAAAATAATGGAAAATCCTGGACGAAGTGCTACAAAATTAGCGAAGGAGTTATTCGAAGAATCTGTGAAGAAGGTGCATCCGGACACAGTGCGACGGGTATTAAGTTATGGTTACAACGGAAGAGTTGATCGTAGAAAACCATATGTAAATGAAGCAAATCGCAAGAAACGACTGAACTTTGCAAAAGAATATGTTTACAAGAACAAATCGTGGTGGAATGATGTTATATTTGCGGATGAAAGCAAATTTAATCTTTACGGATCTGACGGACGAAAAATGGTGTGGCGTAAAGTAAATACAGAATTAAATATTTCAAATCTAACGAGGGACATCACGAAGGTGTTACACGTGGATTTTAATGAAATTTACATATGTGGTAGCTTTTCGAAAATTATTTGACACGTATTTTTTTATATGTACTGACATGCATGTTGAGGAGGCAAAAATAGCCCTCAAAGTTGAAGGTTGAAAACACATTTTCTTTAATATCTCGGAAATCAGATGGTGTAGGAGGTTGCATTTTTTTTTAAATTGTGTACTTTTGAGCAAGGAATTTATGTTGATTGCGAAAATTTCGGGAGAAATTATTTATTTAAATAATATATTACAAAATTGGATTTTTTATTTCATTATTGATGTTAAATGCAGTCCGATTTTTATGTAGATTTGTATATGTAAAATATTGATCAAAATAGGGGATATGTGCTTTTGGAATTATTTGTTTGAACCGACAAATTTTTAAATTACAAAGTTCTAAAAGTTTTAAAATTCTAATATCTTATATAATAATTTATTAAATAATCAAGTTTCCAAATTCCCAGATTCCAAAATTTCTAAATTCGTAAATTCTCAAATTTTTATATTTTCTTGTTCACAAATTCTCTTTTCTACTTCATCAATTCTCAAATTCCCAAGCACTTGAATTTCTAAATTCTCAAGTTCTCAACTTTTCCTATGCCCAAATTCTTCAATTCTTCAATTCTCTAACTAATTCACACAATTCTCTAACTTTTTCTATATATACGTAAATGTCCAAATTTAAATACTTAGTCCAAAACCTAGAATTACATAATCACCTTACAACAGTTCATATCATAATGGTCGTTCAATATTCAAAAAATTCTGAGTACTCTCTTCTGCTGATGAAGGAATAGTTTGAAGACAGTGGATTCTGATTAACCAAATTGACTAGACTGTACAATATTGACAGTTTCTCATCACCAGTAACAAATCCCCCCAGGACAGGTTGCGTTCTATGATCTGATATCAATGATGACGAAATTCTAATCCAATTTGCCTAATTTTGATCCATGAGATCACGCAGTCCTCATTTCGAGAATCTCGCAATGAACCCAAGCAGACGAATATAGTCTGTTATCGTTGACTATGCTATGCCAAGTTCTTCTGCAAGCTACTGCATTGTTGTGCAAGGATTTTCCTGTAATTTGACACGGACGACGTTATCATCTACAGCAGATCTTGATCTACGTAACTATATTTCAGTACTTCATCTTCGAGGGTTCAAATCCTTCACTCGGAATTTCTGTAACTATCTCCGCATTGTGCGTGTAGAAACCGTATTTAATCCCTTGCTGTGCCATTTATTTATTAAATGCGTCAGTCAAAACTAAATATACATGGCTATAACATTAAAACCAACAAAGGAAATTAAAACGTCGTGAGTATTTTATATTCAGGGATCCTTGATAATGCAAATTGTCCAAGTTTAATATAAGTGAAATGATGAATACATAACCATAGTTAAACATAATAAAGTAAGGAGATAATACAAATATAGTAAATACAAACTAGCTGAATGATATAAAAAGAAAAAATGTCTCTTAGCTACAAACACGCATCTTAACTCTTGAAGCAACGGAAGTAGAACGAACAAGCGAAAAGAATAAACGAACGCGACTCGCGCAAAACTTAATAAAACTAAAAACTCTATATTCTTCATAAGGCTGCCAATCTAACATCTAAAATGGGACGAATAACTCTTCACAAATTATAGTTGGTCCTAAATTTCAAATTGAAGAGTATTCAAAATTTGAGTAAGGTTTGTCACATTTGCGCTGTACATGCATCACGAGTGCGATTCGTTAAAGGTTAAAATCACTTCACATCGTTAACAAACGTTAATCCTAGATTTATGGACATTTGATGACTACTTATAATTGAATTGAAACTAACTTGTGAAATTAAATAAATACTGAATATACGTAAGCTAGTTTATACAGTGATTTATCTTGAGGAACGTAATGCATTTTGACAAAAGCTTCTTAAAAATGTTCCTAATTAAAAATAAGAAATTAAAAACCGGTTATTATAACGGGATTCGTGAATCTAGTGTTAAAAATCATTTGAAATTCGTACAAACTGCAGTGACAAATGTACACTTTCTGCTGAATATATTTGTTAATCAAGTTCACGAAAGAAATAATTATTTCAAAGTTACCGAAGTCTTTTCGTACTATTGCGTATCTACCACTGTTTTGTACTACCGTTCTTCACTGTACTGTTTCTGTATAATATTTTTAATTTGACAGTTAACACCTGACTGATTTCGTAATTGCGCGAAGAAGTTTCATCAGGAAGCAACGAGTGAAAAAAGAAAAGAGATTGCTTTGCATATCTGGGTGTTTCATTTCATCCAAATATGATGAATATTTTATTAAGTTTTCTATTTAAGTCACTAAATACTGATTAACGCTTAATTCGTTATATTTGCTTTAAGGGGTAACATCACTCTAGAATTTTGAAGAAATCGATTTTTTTTTTTTGCTTAAACGATGCTTTATTATGTGTAGAATATGAGAAAAAAGTTTTAAGTGGGGGACAGGTCGGGAACACGAATTTTTTTAAGTGGACTGTAACCACTCGCAGCGCACTGCGGGCGTGCTTATTGTAACTTGTGGATACGCGCGCAATAATCATTGTAGAGAACAGTACCTGGCTAAAGGCAAAAGGCGAAGGCTACAGGTACATTAGATAATTATAAGCACAAATCTCCAATGTCGAATATAGCATTCTCAGCTATGAGGAACTTACCAGCGACGACTTACTGACGCGCTGTATTGGTGGCTTCACGCAAAACAGCAACGAAAGTTTTAATTCAGTGGTGTGGTCTATGGCTTCAAAAACCGTATCCAGTGCCAAAAATGTACTTGACATTGCCGCAAATATGGCTGTTTTCATATTCAACGACGGACCATCCACTATAATCCAAGTAATGAAAGCCTTGGATATGTCTGTCGTAGAAAATTGTTATAATTTTTGCCTGAAAGCCGACGCCCGACGCATAAAGTTTTCAAAACGATCTTTGAATGAAGCTACAAAAATGGCGAGATTGAATCTCAGATCTAGCAGGAAGGAAAAGGACGTAGAGGATGTTAACATATAACACCAAATGTATGGTGCAGGCATCGCTGATTAAAAGTATATAACAAATTTCTTATGCTGAATGGCAATCAAAACTTTAAACGCGTTTTTCTCGTAATCACTTTATTTGAACTCGCCGGACACATAACTCGAAAAGTTTTTAACTAATCGACTTGAAATTTTGTGGAGATGTGCAAAATAACATATCTCAGTGAACATCGTACGGGTTTTTTGATTAATTAACTACTTAACTTTTTATTAACAATTTAATACTAAATTTTCTGTCGTTTGTTCCAAACTTTTCTTCATATCTACACTAAATGAACAATTATTAATATTTTGTAATTTCCGTACGATGTTCCATAGATTTTGGCATTTAATATGAGAAAATTTTGGATTTTTTGTTTTAGGACTATGTGTTAATGAAAAAACATTCCGGTCATGTAGCCCATTCAAAGAAATGGTGTTGTTGCTTGCCAGCACCTACAGCAGCCATTTTTAATCCAAATTGTTTATAAAAATTTACAAACCATCTTCAAAACATATATAACGAAGCCTTTTTTATTCTGACCTTATAACTTGTACCATTATTACTTTAAAAATTCCCGAAAATCACCTTCTTTCTGACTTTTAGAGTGGCGTTACCCCTTAAAGAAATAAACTGTACTTACTAATTATATGGTTTACTAATTAACAATTAAATCTTAATTTTCAAGCGATTTGACATAATTTATGTTTTGCAATGCTTGAATATACAAATTATAATTAGAACTAAACTCATAGTTCAAATACGATTTCCCACATTTAAATTTAGATGACACGACGTTATGAACGGAAATAACGCAAAAATGATAAATCTGAGAAAGGTTAATATTTGGAACCGGCATTTCGAAAATATTCTGTGATTTTAAATAACAAGGGAAAATACATTCAACATTCTCAATGAACATAAAAAATTCGTGTTTTTAATTTCGAGGATCATCGTTAAAATTTCCGCTTTTTAAATTCATTTAAACCAATGAAGAATAAAATATCCGAACGCGAGGGAAGAAAAATAACGATAAAGTTAAAATCGATGGATTAACAAAAAAAGGTACGTAGACACAAGCGATTGGCCTGCGCGGCACTCGATTGATGCTCATTTGCATTTTGATTGCCGCGACGATAATTGGCGGTTACGGTTTTCGTAAATGGTAATCTGTGCAAAAGAGGGCTCGCTTGAACACGATGCAACATCGAACATCCGCTTTCGGGATTTGTTACGTTTGCTTGCTGATCCGTGTATATAATTGTTATCGATGCTGGAAAACAACGTGAAAGCATTTTGTTTCGACGGATTGTCGCGTATGCGAGAGATTCTCGATTTACATTATCGCGAACTAAATAAACAGATAATGAACAAATTGCATTATTCACGTTCATCCTCTTCCGGCAATTTGGCCCCGCGTTCTTTCGCGTTTCGATAAATTGCGTGTCAGATAGGAATTTATGACGCGCCGGAAATTACCGGTATCTATAAACGAAGAACATTTTTACATGGCCGATGATAGAGCGTAACTGTCACGAGTGGATGTCGATTTTCTGCCCCGAAGCGCTCGTAATTATAGGATGATGTTTCGAATCTTGTCGGTTTCCGATCGGAGACAACTTCAAAGGACCTTTTCATTGGAGTTTACAACACTCCGTGGAGAGCGCGGAGCAAAAAGGTTCCAACTAGATTTCCATTTTTTTCATTCGCTTCTTCCCGTCAGCTTCGGTTCTCTCCCAGTCCTATTCGTTGCTTTTCGAAATGCTCGAGGCATAAAATTGCTGTTGGAATCGTATTAAAGTCAAGGTCTGCCCGCCACCAGGGACCATGAATTTGCTGCATCATCAAAGTATACGCATTCTAATCTGAAATTTATGAGAAATTAAATTTTTCGTAATTTTTTTTACAAATTTTCTCTTAAACTCCTTGCTGTACGATTCATTTGTCGAGTGCGTCAGAACTAAATATTCATGGATACAATATTAAAACGAATTAAGAAAATTAAGGTGGTCTATTTTATATTCAGCGACCCTTGACTATGCAAATTATGGTTGGATTTAAATTTCAAACTGAAGTGTATTAAAAATTCCAGTAAGATTTATTTTATAAATTTATCAGATAATAAATAAATATAAAAGTCTATATAAAAATCTAGTTTATGGATTTCTTATTTTATACAGAGCTAGTATTACAGATACACACATGAAAGATATATGAAAAGAACCACAAACTCACCAGGTTTATACACCCTCTACAAATATTCAATATGTGCCCCTTTGGTGACACGACACACGTCCAGACGGTAATCGAGCTCATTCCATACATTTTGTATGGTAATTGTGGTACTGGGGGTACGTAAACAAGGTCCTTCACGTACCCCTACAGGAAGAAGTCGCAGGGTGTTAAATCAGGGGATCAGGGAGACCAGGGGAACAATGCTAGGTTCTAGGGCAGGGGTCGGCAACCTGCGATTCAGTAGAATCATACCTGTGGCTCTTGAGTAGTTTAATAGTACATATTGAAAAATTGACTGTAATATTGCAATGGCCAAACAAATATAATAATCTTGCGTACACATCAAAATGCGCGGCAGATCGCATGCATGTAAACCTAGCTTTAGCTAACCTTGCTCTCCACACTCACCGACGCCACACTCAAAAACAAAAACTGTTTCCGTTTTCTTTAATACGTTGACTTATATGTTCTGTTACTACGCAAAATAGAATGTTTTGATTTCACAATCAATACATGTTTCACAGCAGATAATGGTTATATTATTTTTTCTAATACATATTACCGATGTATGTACTTATACTTGGCTCTTTAAAAAAATAATTTATCACATCGGGGAAAAAATGGCTCTTAACTCCAGAAAGGTTGCCGACCCCTGCCCTAGAACCTAGCTTTGTTCCACAGGCCTCCCAGATCCCCTGATTTAACGCCCTGCGACTTCTTCCTGTGGAGGTACGTGAAGGACCTTGTTTACGTACACCTACTACCACAATGCTCAGTCGAGCTCAGAGAACGCATTAATGCTGCAGTGCAGACTATTGACAAGACTATGCTACAAAATGTATGAAATGAGATCGATTATCGTCTGGCGTGTGTCGTGTCACCAAAGCGGCACATATTGAACATTTGTAGAGGGTGCATAAACTTGGTGAGTTTGTGGTTCTTTTCATATATCTTTCATGTGTGTACGTGTAATACTTTTGAAAATACAGTCTTTTCAAAACGAATGAATCATTTATACTAGCCTTGTATTTCAGTACATTTGAACTATGAGCGCGTCATGAGTCTGACTCGGCAAGGCAAGGCAATAAGTTAATAAGGCTGTAAACCAAATTTGCATATTCAAAGAATTCGAGGTATATGAAAAATTTGAAGTATCTAAAGTATTCAAATTCCAACAGCTCATTCGAAGTATTCGACCTATTCCAAGATTTGAATATTTGTAGTATTAGAATTATTTCAATATTCGAATATTTAAACTATTCAGATTATTTCAATATTCGAATATTTGGACACTTGAATATTATGTACTTAAGAATTCCGAAATTTAGGAATAAAGAACTGCGAGAAATTCAAAACTTAAAAATAACTGTGTTCTCAAATTTGGGTATTTAGGAGTTTGGAACCTTCAGGATTTGACGTTTAGAAATTTGGGAATTTTGAAATTTGGATGTTCAGAAGTTTTGAAATTTTGGGATTTCAGAATCTAAAAATTTGAAAATGTGAGAGTAAAAAATTCTGGAGTAAGAGAGAGTGTAAGAATTTGGGAATTTGTAAATTTTTGAATTTGTGAACTTGACAACTTACGGACGTTAAGTGTTCGAAATTTGACAATCTACAAATAGGAAACTGTACGAATTCAGAAATTTGGGAATTAGGGAATTTAGGAACTGAAAGTTTGAGATTTTGCAAATTAAAATTAAAAAATTGGAATTTTGTGATTGGAAGATTCAAGAATTGTAGAAATGTAGAAATTGGAGACTGTGTAAGTTTGGAAATTTGGGGATTGGAGTATTCCGAAATTTGGAGATTGAAGAATTAAAAATTTGAAAATACTAGAATCTGGAAATTTGTAAAATTTAAAATTTAGGAAGTTGGTAATTTGAAAATTTGTAAATTATTGTAATTTAGAAATGTGGAAACTTATAAATTTCTTATATAAACTTATAAAAAAATTTGATTTTCTTAAATAATGTGTACAACATATGTTAGAACAAGAGATGAAACTACTATTAAACGTTCCATGTTTAGAAAAAAAAATAAAATTAAGTACGTATGGCAAGTATGTTTTCCCTATAATTCAATGAAATGAAAAAATACAAAGAAATTAAGGTCAAACATGACTGGAAGATCGCCACATAGTCATGCCTGGTCTAGATAATTTGTAGAAAATTGTGCATATTCATTACTGTTTAAAGACATCGGTTAATTCGAAGTATTTGCAGTGCGTATACTGCAATGCAGTACTTTTGTCTGCAATTAGTAAGGTTAATGTCGCAGTGGACAAACGATGAAGGAAGTAGTTATGATAATTGCAATTTCTTTTATATTTAGACAATGGAAAATTATAATTAACCGAATACGTTCATCCGAGTAAAATGTTATAAGATAGCTAGTTTCAGATAAAATAATAAGAATCTATATTTGTGAAAAGAAAAGCAATTAATTAAAATATGAAAACGTTCATATGTCCCAGTAACTAATTACTATACATGAAATGTCCTAGCCATTAATTATCACTGTTCTGAATATTAAATATGTATTAATTTTATTATTTTCATGAGTTAATAAAGAGAAATTAAGATGGTAATATTTTTGTGGAAGGAAAATATCTTATTTATTATAAATTCATTTAATAAAGTACAGTGCACTCTCTTAGCCTGAATTAATTTTATTCTTTACAATTAATTTTGGTTTCTTCTGTGAATGAAGCTTTTTTTGGCAACTTGTATCGAAATATCTGTTTTAAAGGCTTTTACTGCTGCACAAACATCTTTTAATGCGTAATATCTTTTCTTTTCTTTTTCTTAGGTATTCTGAAAAATTTATGCGATTTTATAACAGATGAAAAATGATTATAAGTATATTATAAAATTTTAGGTTATGTTGACATTATGACGACTTTGAAAATAAGCAAAATTTATTTTTGTATAGTTATTAACCTAAAGGTATAAAATACAAAATGTACTTACTTTAATACGATACACATTAACAATACAATGAATTCAATAAAACTGATTCGTTAAATAAATCGGTTTTACGTGAAATCGTGTTTATGCCGATGACGTTACATACATAGTAATGGAAAAACACAATACTTAATTTCAATATTTAAACGAGACTCATAAGATTAATTTAAATTCTCTATTATTTAATATGTCCAAAACAACTTTACTATTTAAAAAATTATGTAACATTAATTAAGTACAACTTTCGTTTGCTAGAGTCAGCATGAAACGAGTTTAAATACATTGGTTCCTTGAAGTATTATACAATAATATTTATACGTAATATGAGTATTCAATTACAGAAAATAATTATATCTATATAAAGCAAATATATTTTGCTGTTATCTTTTAATTAGCTAAAACGTTCAAAATAAGTAAAAATATTATTATTAACAGAATTCTCACTCAATTCTTCATTACTGGGACCCGTTAAACTAGGACCTATACCTTATATTACAAATAGTGAAAAATTTACGAAGCAGTCAAGATAATTGCAATTTGTTTTATATTTAAAACAATGCATTACATTTTAGATTTAAGACAATGTAAAATTATAATTAAATACAGTTATCTGAAAGGGTGATATTTTAATTCGATTTTGTTACTTCTCTTTTATCCCTAGCCTAATTATTTCACATTTTAAAAGATGAAGAAATGTTCCAAATAGCATTAGCAATCATTCATTATTATCTCATAGTATTCCCTAAATACTTCACGTATATAGAGGAACAATGAAGCAATATGTTTTAAGTTAAAAATTCAGAATAGTTTTCAGCGAGAAGTTAGAACATATGGTGGATTCACCGTCTGCTCTATTGTTCCTACCTCCTCACGTTCTTATTCTCGTCACGTCTATTGCAGATGAGATTTCTTCATTGTTGCTCTTCTTGAAATTTAATAGTTCACTCAAGTGCATCTGGGAATTGTTTTATAATCGGAACTTGTTCAATTGGAAACAAGAATAACAACGTTGGAATTCGATCTTGTATTATTCGTTTTCCCTCGTTATTTACGAATACAAGATATTTCCGTTAATTTTATTATCTTGAGTAGTTGAACTTTGTAAAGATTTGGAAATCCGATTCTTACAATTGACAAACAAAAATAATAAAATAAATTTCATTTTTATGTAAACTAGTCTGAAATAATAGCTGCGACCTACTAACGTTACATGTGGCTTATAATATAGTCATACTTATTTCAATTAACCCTAGATTTACGGACATTTAATAACTTCATATACAGGGTGAAGTGGAAGTTACTCTGTTATTAGCAGTCCAATCGAAAATGTTGTATCAGCTTTTGCATGGTTTTAAAAAAACTTTCACGTGATTAAGAAGAATAATTTTGTTATGTTTCTTCAAACCCTTTTTTTATGTTTTTTCAAGGACACCTTGAACTTTTGCAAATAAATATATAATTTTTTTACGTCTATCTGTTAGAGGATTTCAAGACGAATTCGGTGGATATCAGGACATAGTTTTTTTCATCTAGGTTGAGAAAAAATTAAAAAACTTTATATTACAAGAAGTATCATATGTTACGGCATTGTACGTGTTCCAATGTTGTTGACACATTGAACGTATTTACATTACCACGTTACGTTAATACAAAATGATAAATGTAAGATATTGTATCGACGTGATAAATGTAAGATTGAAAGTGCATTAATTTGTTAAGCATAACCAAGATTATGTTAATAATGTATTTATAGCTATAACAGTAAAAATAATTCTACTATTTTTAATCATTTTAATTTTTCCTTATTTTATTGAAAAGTAGAGATATCTGAAATAAATATTTGATTAAACTCCAGAAGTGGCAAGGTTTTAGAAGATAAAAGTGTATGCTGTAAAGTAGTAATGAGTATATCTATTCCTGTTAATTCTGTGATTTTTGAGACTCATTCAAGTGATTCACTTCATCCCGGTCTTTTCAACGTGAAAATAATTTAAAACTGACCGCGTGCAATAATTTATTCCCTTTTTGCTAACATGATACGGTGAACGGGTTAAATTTTACGAAAAACGATCACCGCTATCGAAATTCGAGAACTGCCTGGAAAAAAGAACTTGTGTTACAGAGGTAATCCTAAATGCAGCGTTGATTTTCGAGCTTTATTTAAAAGTGAAGACCATCAATCATGGATAGTGATTGATTGCAGCAGAAATACCTAGTTTTGTGAAGTCCAATGTTTCGTGAAAACTACAGTATTCTGTCACTTCATTGTATACATAATTAAATTCTATTCACGTTAAATTGAGAAACTAGAAAATTGATGCATTAAGTAAAATAACTAATAAAAATTATTATTAATCAAATTATTATTAATTGAGGAAATTTTATTAGTCTATATTATATGTATGTACGACAAGCCTTTATCCGATAATTTATATACAGTGAGGGACAAAAGTATTCGTACACTTGAAATACAGAAATAAAAAGAACAATATTTTCTATATTATTAAGTATATTTAGTCATATATAGCTGTATATTAAACATTACACTTACAGCAACAAATGAACCCAAACCGAAGGCAATAACATCATGTAGTAACTTGAAATGACTTGAAATTCACGAGATGCTAAGAAATCGCCGGGACAAAAGTATTCGTACATTATCATTTATGTTGATAAAGACAACCGTTGCGGTGACATCAGGACATTCTGATCAATGTAACCATTACATTGGTAGATGTTATGTTAGTTTAGTCAGTAGTAATCGTGGCGAGCACACTTTAACACTAATATTTGCAATATGGGGAAAAAATGCAATGAAACAACATTCGAAGAAAGAAAAATTGTTATACGGCTACATGAAGAAGGTAAATCATATAGAAATATATCAGAAATACTAAAATGAAGTCAATCGACTGTACAAAGTATTATAAACAAGTATAAAAAAGAAGGAATATTGTGGAATAAAGAAAGAACCAGTAGATCCCGAAAATTAACTACGAGAGAAGAGCGCAAAATCGTCCGAACTATTAAAGAAAAACCAGATACCAGTACAGCTGAAATTGCATCACACCTTAAAGAATATATGCTGAAGGAAGTTCACCCTAAAACAGTACGAAAAGTGCTGTATCGGGCTGGATATAATAGTAGAGTTGCGAAGAAGAAACCACTCATAAGCAAAGTAAACAAAAAAAAGAGATTAGAATTTGCAGAACAATACATAAATGCTAGCGACGACTTCTGGAAACACTACTATTTTCCGATGAGTCAAAATTTGTCCAATGTATGTCAAAAGTATGGCGAAAAGCTAATACTGAATTGGATTTCAAAAATATGCAACCAACGACGAAACACGGAGGTGGAAGTGTGATGGTGTGGGGATGTATTGCTGCTTCTAGAGTCGGCAATTTAGTAATAATAGATAAAATAATGGATAAACATTTATATTTAAATATTTAAAAAGAAAATTTACAAAATAGTGCAGATAAATTAGGCATTGGGAAAACATTTTATTTTCAGCAGGACTGTAACCCGAAACATACAGCCTATATAGTGCGTTAGTGGTTGTTATACCATACTCCTGACAGGTTAGAAACTTCTCCGCAATCGCTTCACTTAAATCTTATCGAACATGTATGGGCGAAACTAGAAAAAAAGTGCGGAAACATGATATAACGTCGAAAGAACACTTGAAAGAAATATTAAAAAGAGAATGGTGTAATATAGAACCTGACTTCGTTAAAAGTCTGGTGCTATCAATGCCCGATAGATTATGTGAAGTGATTCACCGGAAGGGTTATCATACAAAATATTAATTTATAAAATTCCTGCTAAAATAATTGTAGCAATAATTAAGTGTAAGAATACTTTTGTCCCCCACTGTACATATAGTTGCATTCTTGTAGTGATCAACTTTTTACGCTACCGAAAAGGAAGCTACGTTCTTCTTTTCTTTTGTTCATTCAATAAAGTTCTCGTTAACCGCAACACCTTGTCTCTCCGTATTCCACCTTAACCTTATTAAATTTTATTGCAGAAAATACTTAAAATGATAGCTTGCACGTTCACCAGGTCATGAGCTTTTACATTTCTTTCTTTGGGTGCAATTGAACCAATAGTTTATAACAACATTTCGACACCGGAAAACAACTTGTTAAAATTGCTTATACTTAAATCAAAGAACAAGTTATAAGAAATGCTAGGGAGTCGTTCATTAGTCATTCAGAGATTTGTATTGTAGCTACTGAACGTCATTTTGAGCACTTATTACAATTTTACTCCACTAATCTTTCTATCAGTTATTTCGTTTATTCTAAATATGCCTAAATATGCCTGTTCAGTTGCGCTGAAATTGGTCATATTTAAAATATTCTCTCAATGATATAAATACTTGAAAACCACGGCTGTGTTGCATCGAGTTTTACTCATCCTTGTAGCACTCGTACTTCTGAATATTAACATAATATCTTTGAATCATGACTAGTGTGCTACGCATCAAACCTTCCTCTTTCAAATGAGCCTCATTGCACTCCAAAACTCTTCTCATTTAGGAACGAGAAGTTTTGCCTTGCGAATTTTATTGATAATTTTGGCACTCTACTTTATTGCAAAACAGTTAAATCTACTACATTAAGATTTCTAGTTTGTGCTGTTCAAATACTACTTTTATTCCATTTGTTGAGAAACCTTAATATTTTCTTTAACGAACGTATATTTATCATTTTAATATAATTAATTACAATGATAGTTATTAGACAGATAGATAGTTATTAGACATAGATAGTATTTATTAGAAGAATTATAGAATTATAAAAATTATAAAAATTTGAAATATTTTGTTGAACTTTTGGAATTCTAGCTACATATATGTAGTCTAGTTAATTCCAGTTTCCGTAATAGTTGTTACTTCAAAAGTAAATTTAATTACATTTTCTTGTTTCAAGTTTCAAATAACCAATCATTTTGAAATGGTCATAATTTAATTACCAATTGTATTTCTTAGAAAAATTAATATTTAATAGGGATTAGAAACATTAATATTTAAAATTAATATTTATTTAATAAAATAAATATTTAAAATTACTATTTAATATTTAATATTTAATAATAATGCTCTTTAAATTATAAAAATTAAAACAACAGAAACAGACATTACAGTAAGAAAGTCAAAGTTATAGTAATTTATTCCATTTCTTTGGGTATCACAAATGCAAATTCCCTTATAAACGAAACTTGCACGTATACATATTTTCTTTTTCGATTCTGAAAATTATGATCTACTAACAAGTGTCTGAAAACAATTAGCCAAGGTAATCCTGTAGACTTCCCCTGAAAATATGGTCCACTTCGATATGCATAAGCTGCGTCGTTAACTGCGCTGAAATATTGATCACAACGTTGGAATACAGCTTGTATAATTAAGTAGCAAGTACATAATCCCACTGCTTCTCAGAATAACGCTATTTATAATTTGTTCCATTAAATCTATTTTGGCCGATGCGCCCATCTTTACATAACGATATGCAAATTTTCACTCGTGATAAATTGCATGAAATATTAGATTTAACTTCGACTTTAATTTTTTATCCCCTGAAAAACGTTAAGTGAAGAATTTGTTCGAACTGGACAATAAAAAATATTTTAATTTGTTTCATTTTATAGAATTTATAATTATAATACTGTAGAATTTAGAATTAGATAAGAATCTATTATAAAAATTAATATGTATAAACAATCGGTAAGTTTTTAATAAGTTAATTAAACTTAAATTTTAATAAGTTAACACTGAAATAATTAAAATTTGAAGGTTCTTGTTGTTAAAGATTTTTTTCCTCTCTATTACTGAAATCGTCTTGTATTTTACACAAATTCTTTTTGTTCAACTTGTATTTAACTTGTAGCATAATATTTATCAAGATCTATTTACATACTATTACAGCTATAAAAGCACGTTACACGTTTTTAAATATCTCAATTAAAATTAAGTTGCTGAATACTAAATGACCGATTTCAAAGCATTGAAAGTTTAATACGATTTACAGTTTCTCATTTTAAATAAAAAAATATGTTAAAAGGTGTTTCTTAAAATCTGTGACAATTTTCATCGAAATAAAGAATTGATGTTTATAATACTTTATATTTCACCGATTAATCATTTCCCTTTCTCTACTTTTAATTTCAAGTTCAGTTCACTTATACGTCGATAATGTTAACACATGCAAGGATATCATAGTGTAATACACTAAATATATTTCATACTTTAATAGTATCAGGGGTTGAAGCGAAGAATTTCGTTTCACCCTTAATGGAGTTGTAATTCGAAAACACTTTAAAATTACGACAGTTTCTTGACTTGTGATCAACAGAGAAGACTGCAGGAATCGGTAACGAGATAGGAATCTTGTACCAAACATAATTTTAATACCGAACAACTTTTGATGAAGTTAGAAAAATTAAAAGGAAACTTCTCCAAGTGTTATGTCCTTCCTCCAAGTTTCCTTCTTCCTCTTTCGTACCCTTTTTTTTCAGTGTCCTTTTTCTCTGGTGCTTTTGCAGTCTCTTTGCTATTTCCTGCTCCGAAACAGACTGCTAAGGAAACTCGATAAGTACGAAATGGACAAGTTGGCACGTTTGCTAACTTCATATGTCCACCCTCGATGTGATATCGAGAACCGGAAAAAAAACTCCGCGTACAGTTCCTTCTCGATCCGTCTGTTTTCCTCAATTTTCGATTTCGTCTCGTTTTCACTCCCCCGGGACTGCGTTCTGAATTCTTATATTTTCTCCTCAACAGTTCGGCCTTTATCGTGATTATCGGATATTGAACCAATTCATACGATAAGTTCGTTGTTTGACGGATTCGATTCAATATACTTGAAAGAAATTGAATTCGGGCATGGCATTGACAACACGTTTATTCATATTTTCAGCATTCTGAAAATTTATATTATACACATATTTATTCTCTTTTATCAACGAAAGATCTATCAAACATTAATTATCAAAATACATAAACAATTTATTTATTTACCTTCTACCTTATACAAAAAATATAATATAGCAAAAGAAGGATACGTCTTATAGTTTCATAATCACTTAGGGAAATAAGAACACAAATTAACGTCCAAATCAAAATAAGCGATGAAAAAGAAGAAACACAATGTAGATAATATATGAAGCAATATATAAAATAATAATACAACGCCACATAATATAAAATATACTGTTGACATGTCATGTATCAACCTGAAAATGCAACATAAAAAATATCGACCAACGAGTGTTTTAAAGATACTAGTAATAAAAAATGCACAGATAATTATACCGATCGTATAATATACATTTGAATAATTTCACGATGCATGTTGCTTAAATAGATTATTCTCAAAGTATACCCATTCCTGCGAATAAAATTTATATTACACAGAAGCTTCCGTAATTATGGTTCATCGTTTCTTGCTTTCAAAGAAGAATCATACATATGCAGTTATTGATTGAAAGAATCCGAATACTTTCGTAACACGCTGCATGTAGCCACATTCATCGTCGTTTAGCCGACTATTAAGTCACTAACAGGTTTTGAGCAAAAGTCCATAAAACGAGCGCTTTCTGGGCGTGAGTTTTCAACGGATGCTCTTCACACTGGCGTCGTCACGTTTTCAGCTACATCACGGGGAATATAATTGACCACGGCCGATGCCCGCAACCATTAACGGCCGCGTGAAACCGGAATCAAGCGTGTGTATAATATAATTAAACGGCAAACAATATGAAATCAAATCCAGCGGAGTGTTCACTACGAGTGAGAGTGCCGTACGTTGCGTCCAACAGTGGTCGCTTCGTTTTACCGCCATTGAGATTTTATTAAATGTTTTATGATTCGCTGAGTCTCGGCATTTCAGCTTCGGGTGCTGACCGTCAGGCGATTCGTGTCACTTCGACTGCACTGCTGTTGATTTTCAACCGGCTAATTTTCTCTTATAAAATGAAGAACAAAAAAAAAAGCGGTCGAAAGCACGGCAGGGAAAAGTAGAATAGCGACGTGGTACACAGTAAAAGACTGCTTACAAATTACAAACGTTTTTTATAATTGTGATGATAGTAGATGACGCTTTTCCGGATTTATGTACAATTTTGTATAATTTTATTATCACATGTAGAAGTTTTGTGATTTGGTATCAAGATATGATACATTATAGTTCAGTTTATTGCGGGATTTAGTTTTAAAAATCCCTTACGGGGTTTGAGGTTTTGAAAAATTTAATCTTGGAAAGATCTTTGTTTACTACAGTATTTGTTCTCAGGAATTGTACAATTTATCCTTTCATTTTTATGTAGCATTAAAATACAAACAATTGCAAAATACAAAATCTTTTTCTGTTACAGAGAAATAAAAATTCCAATTTATCCGTATTAATGATATGAATGTGGAGTTTCTTTGTACTAATGGAGAAAAAAAACATTCAACGAGAAAAATGGAAAAAATATTATTTTTTAACATATTCAGTAAGTAAATGAATTTTCTGCAAATCTTTTTGCATTATTAAATTCGTCGTTCAAAAACATAAAATTCATCAATTCACGGGTATAATAGATATTCAACAAAATATGTTCTGCAAATTCTAAAAATATATTCTAATTTTGAGGTGTAATTTCAATCCCTTAAAGTGAATAGTAGCTACACAAAATAAGTGTCTAATACATTTATCACAACTAGAAAGCTACTAAATTTCGTCAAAATTGGCGGTTAACATTTCGGTATGTTTCCGTGCATCTACCATATATCGAAGTTAGTAATGTTAGAAATATTTCTATACATTTCTAAATATTTCATAATATTTCCATAATATATTATGTATGGACATTACACAAAATTACATCATTATATAAATATTCCACAATAGTTAACAGTCAGAATGTTAAAATGTCTTATCAGTATGTAAATTGTAGCATTTTCGAAACTGGCGATGTTATTTTCGTTACTAAAATAAAGCAAATGGAAAGTGGCCTCTGAATCGTAAAAAACCACTTTCTAAATTATACAAAACAAGATAAGTGAACCAACAAATGAAACACGATAAAATCTAAGAAGTAAGTTCATCAAATAAGACAATGGTCAGAAACGGTACATCAACCGATCCTCGTTTTAACAAGATCGGTCTCTGCAGCGTCTTTATTAACTTTGTAACGACAGGTTATTCATTTAAATTTCGCAGCAACAGAGAATGGCATGTGAAGGTAAAGACGTCGTCGCAGATTCGTCTACGCATTTCCTAATTTATTCCATCTTAGCTCGCGTTCAGGTTGTGATTTTCAATTCGTGCCCGAGGGTCTCTTACTCCTGGTGCAAAGTGTTTGGCTTGCAACGACCGACACACTTCCCCTCGTTCGTTCACGTAGCCGGCTGCTTGAGAACTATCTACATGTAAATCTAATATGCTCTCGTGTAGTCGTCGAGTCTTCGTAGCAACGACACCTTCTCTTCACGCGTCCGGGACCCTTTCCCTTCAGGACAGCATCCAGCAACGATCCTAATGGGATCATTGAAATATTCCGAGTGGTAGGTTCTCACTAGGGATGGGTTTGCCGAAACCTCGAAACTCCCCGAAACAGGAAAGTTTCCAGTTTCGAGAATTCGAAACTTTGCACTTTTTTCGTAACATATCATCGAAACATAGATAATAAAACCTATCAAATTAATGACAGATCGTTCGCAACGTATCTTGAGAATATTTGATTCATTTATTGTTGCATATTCCGAATGTTGCGTGATACTTTGCGAATGTTAACAATTAATTTTTTTTTTTGAGGATATAAGTATATTGACACTCAATCATAGAATTATAGAGCGAGGGTGTGTGATGTGAGTATGAAAAATTTTGTTCACACCGATTCTCAAAATAAAATTGCTTCCAAAACAAAATTACTACTTCAAGTTTCGAGAATTTCGGGATTTTATAGCGCTTCGGATTCGAGTTTCGAGAATTAAAAAATTCGGTTCGAACCCATCCGTAGTTTTCACAGCGTCGAAATTCGCAAGAAGGAAGTTTGCTACGCTTTGCAACGATGGATAAAATTGCCATATCTTAACCTTAGAATACTTTAAGCATCAAACGACCACAAAATAAGCAAGGTGAGAAACTAGAGCACGTATGAAAAATGATAGGAAAAGTAAAAAATGTTCTTTGTTACAACTAAGGTAAATGATCTCTTTGCTGAACACGCAATATTATTGTTAAAAAATAGCCACTTTTTATCAAAATATGCAGATTTTTATTTTATAAAATAATTATTATTCAATGTTGACCCTTCTACGTTTCTAAGCGAATCCGTTTTTAATTGCAACATAGAATATTTACCAAAAGAATATTAATGCAAATTACATTTGGTCTAACGATACCTTTATTCATGATACTTCATAATTACATAATACTTGATATTTTATAACTATTTAAATGAAAATGTATGTGTTCCTTTTGTTATACTGTTAATTACATGTTTTTTTGTTAAATATGATAAATTATCACACAGATTCGTACATTTTCTTTATAAAATTGATGATTCGAGGTAAAAATTACTAAATATGTATTTAGTAAGTTATATAAATTCTTAATTATACTTGCCAACATGCACCTTAATTTAAGCAATCGATGCGAGCAACTTTTAAATCAAAATAAAATCGTGAAAGATTCGAACGGTCAGGGATTTAACCGCACGACTCCGGAGCAAACGAATCGATTGAAAAATAATCATTAGAGGGACGTGAGTAGTTGCTGTAAAAAAGGAGAAGAAGTATGGGTTTAGGTGAAGGTGTTGAGGGTAGAGGAGGTTCGACCTTCTCATCCCTGTCGTGTAGGTTTAGAGAAAAATGTGCTTTCGAACCGAGCCGACCGCCCATCCATAGAAAGCTCGTCCACCCTAGTGCCCGAGGGTAAGCTCGATTCCCAAAGGCACAGGGAGAATTCTCTCGCTCCTTTCAGGATTCCGAGACATATAAATGTCTACTCGCGAAACATATTCTTATCGAGACCCGGAATTTAGGCCGTGTCTGATTTGCATATTTTTTAGAATAAATTCTATTTAGGTGATATTCGATTTCGATGCAAACGTTTGGAAATCAAGTGCAAATAAATCCTTTACAATAATACATTAACACTATTTCTACCAAGAAGTGTCAAACGACACCTTTCAAATTTTAACTTAAAATTATTCTCTAAATTGAATCATTTCTCTACAATTAATTTTTTGACTTTCATACAATAGCTGTTAAATTAACCCCTTGCACCATTTTGACGAGTCTGACTCGTGACGCACTGGTACTTCAGTTGGGATCAATTCTACTCGAATTTTGAATATGCTTCAATTTGGAGTTCAAGTCCAATTATAATTTGCATAGTCAACGATTGCATAATACCATGTTGTCATAACATTTCAACATTCTTTGTCTGTTTTTATATTGTAGCTGTGTTTAGTTAGTTCTGACTGACGCACCTGACAAATAGGTCATAGTGCAAGGGGTTAATTCAGCGATATCATTTTCCTCCTCATCATAGATCTAAAAATGTGCATATGGTATACTTATTTCTACCATGAGGTCTTTTGTCACGTAAGGATATCAGTGCCTAATTTTAAACCATTTTACATATAAATATCAACACCATTTTGCAGCATCACATCAAGTATAATCAGATTAGAGAATCCCGAGTTCAGTTGTATCGGAAAATACAGGAGTTGCGGCATAACTTTGATATTCGCTTATTTCCCGCCATGTTGCATTTTAGTGTACACCGCTATATTTATATTTTGTAAATTGATGAATTTAGCTAGAATTTACAACCTGATAATTTCTAATAAAAACACATCAATGTATCAATAAATATATTTCTCAAATTATCTACATTTAACTGATAGTTTGAAATCCCAACACTTTTGGCAATTATTTGTATTCAAACGGAATGATGTCAAAAAACCTTTTGGTCGAAATAGGTATACACAAAATCGTGGTAGAAATAATGTTAAATTCTTGCATATGAAATTGTAGATTTATAAACATAAAAAGTATAATATTGTGTGCAGGATAATAGAGGGTGTTTTATCTAACTTGAGTATCTTACGTATTATTTAGGATAGAGAGATTTATTCAAAAGTGCAAATATCTAGGAATTTCGAAATTTAGGATTTTTGAGACAAAAATTTAGGAATCTAGGAATTTTAGAATCTAGAAATTCGGGGACTAAAAAATTCAGGTGATTAGGAATTTCAGGATCTAGAAATTCGAGAATCTAGGAATTTCAGGATCTAAAATTTCGGGGATCTAGGGATTTCAGAAATTTGGATTTTAGGGAATTAAAGTTTCAGGAGTTTAGAAATTTCAAAATCTAGAAATTTGAGGATCTAGTGATTTCGAAATTTAGGAGTTTTGAGACAAAAATTCAGGAACCTAGGAATTTCAGGATCTAGAATTTCGGGTTTCTAGAGATTTCAGGATTTTGGATTTTCGGGACTTACAGATTCACGTGTCTAAGAATTTCAGAATCTAGAAATTAGGAGATCTAGGGATTTCAAGATTTGCGATTTCCAGTACTTGGAGATTCAGGAGTCTAGGAATTTCAGAATCTAGGTATTTCGGGATTTGGGATTATGGAGCAAAGATTCAAGAACTTAGAAGTTTCAGTATTTAGAGATCTTGAGATCTAAAAGTTCGGGGATTTAGAAATTTCGAGATATAAAGATTTAGAATTTCGAGATATGAAGATTTTTAAATCCAGAGCTTCAAGGCTGGCGGGATGTAGGGCTTAGAGTTTCGAAGATGTAGGGAACTCAGGGTTTCGTGATTTAGAATTTGGGTTTTGACAATTTTCAATCTTAACACGAGGCTTACAGAACCCTTCAAAATAACAGATCTTGGTTTTGTTATTTTCAATTACGAAAATTATTAAGAATCTTTTGTCAAAATGTATGTTAGCCTTCATCAAGATAAGTAAAAGAGGTCATTAAACGTCCGTAAATCTAGGCTTAAACTTCCTCCTTGTTCAGAAGCCTATGTTGCACCTGAGTGCATATTCGAAACTTAATCTTAAAGTCATGTTTTCCTCGTTAAAAAGGTTTCAACTTTTGCATGCACTCGAGTATCTTCGTGAACCACTAAATGTAGAAATGGATGATTGAATGAAGACTTGCAAAGGAGTTGTGGATGCTTTGTGATGACGAATGCGAGGAACAGGACTTAGCGCAACAAAACCTTCATTATCGCATTAGCCAAATTGGAGCACGGCAAAATCACTTTACTAACGTAGCAGGAAGATGCTCGCGTTGCAAATAACGTTATTAAGTATTCTCTTTAAACGTGAGCAGCATGCAAAGCCCGGGAACACCTTGGCCAAAGTTGCCGTCTAAAAATCCATCGAATTGCACGAGCTTCGGGAAAACAGAGCACAAAATCCGGGATTTTCCGCATTTCCGATTATCGCCGTCGAAAGGATGTCGCATGTAAAACGTTGTGTAATTAGTACACGAACTCTGTAACTCGATAAGCCGATAACGGGACAGCTTCCATCCTACTCTGGTGGCTGGAATAACTGACCTTGTTATTTCGACAAACACATCAGGTCGTTGGCTCATCGCCACGTCTACTGGTCAAAAAAGCTTTTCTTCTCTGGTTCCTATAGCTTCGAGATCGGATACGTCAACTAGAAAGAACGAAAGGAAATGGTGTATTCCCTTCATTGGAGATTGCGCGATAAAAGGATACGCGGAAAAGGCAGATACGTCATTGATCATTACGATAAAACCAACCGCAATCACTTTGCTAGCCGTAAGCGTGCAATTAAAACAATATTTCACGTATACTCGGCGATACGGAGTATGCATTTTCTTTGTACCCTTCGTACTTTCCGCTCCCTTGATTCCTTTCTCGAAGACCACTCCCCTTGAACATAAACACCGCCATTATTCATCCGAGATTCGTGTTTATAGTGATATCGTATGCTTGGCCTTTTCAATTAATGGGATTCTTTTAATTAGTTGGTATCTGATTTTGTTGGATCTTGTAAGGTTACTCGGTTTGTTGTTATGATCGAAATGTAAAGGTGTACGATATGAACTGATACTGTTTCTGATAGCGTTTGTTGTATAACTGTATGTAAGGAATATTAGTTCAACAAAAGCAATTGCGAAAGATATTATACTTTGATCACGGTATGTTCCAGTTTAGCTGGGTAATTATACGCGCACTCACGGGCTACTCATAGGAAACCAATTTTTTAATTTATAATTTTGAAAATATAGAACTTTCACGTTGCTGTATAAATTTTTTTTTTTAATTTCTTCTCTGAGTTTCTGAGTTATTGAATTTTTTAACTTTATAATTTCGAACTTTCGACACATTTAATCTTCTGAATTTTTCCCAAAACTTATTTCTAATTTTCTAATTAAAAAATGTTTAATTTTGAAAGTGTGAAAATATAGAAATAGGAAAATAAAAAATTTCTCTATTTTGAAGTTCCTAATTTGTTAATTAAAAGATGTGATATTTCTATATTTCTAAATATCTAAATTTCGGACTTCTTTAATTTATAAGTTTGTAAATGTAAAAATGTGCTTTACTATATTTAGAATTTCTCGAACTTTCAAATTTTGAAGTTTGAAAATTTTGAATATTTGTATACCTCAATATCACTGTATTGATTATATATTCCGGTGTCCGTGAATTATTAATCCGCCCATCACTGTCTTAATTTATCCCATATGTCCCATGTGAACACTGCAAAAATAGAGTTGCTTAAATGTTTAATGAAAAATATCCAGATCCTCACATTCCAATTATTTTCATGTAGCACGTCACACAAAATAATTTGTTTCCGCGAATTTTTCGTTTGTATAATATCTATCAGAATCGTTACACGTTCATGAACTATAACGTTCGTAAGCACTAAAATTTGATTTTACTTTTTAAGAGAGAGGGTTAGACAAATTTTTTACACCTCTTCATAAGTACTATATGTCCTATAAGTATCGCAACTTTTTTACCATCCTATGTATGTGATAAGATAAAATTGTTAATAAAATGATCCCATATTCTTGGTCAGCAGTGTACGTCTGTTTCAAAAGTTTGTTAAGAAAACAATCAGAACATTACCGTACAACACAAACCTGAAATGTTAGCCGGTTACGAGGGAAACAAAAGTCCAGGGTGATTGTGATCCTGTATTCTGTATTCAAGCGTGATCCTTGGGTAACAACCGTCTTCGTTAGCAATTGCTATATTTCGCCAACGTTTTACCAAGTAGTTACACGTTGGCTGATATGCGGAGCTGTGGTACACTTTGGAATCTAATATAACGCTGACGAGGACCCCGTGTCCAATAAAATGTCGTCGTTGCCTAAACAGTTGTACCAGCCTGGTCAGGTTTATTACTGACTGCACAAACATTTGTACCATAATATTTCGTATAAACTTGTACCTCTAAGCAAAAACATTCCTTGCCATGCAATTTTGTGTTACACAGTAATACAATGATACGATTAACATTAAACTCATCAATAATTATATATTTAAACACAGAGTGTTAACTTTAATCCTGTATATCAACCGTGTATGAATCTAATTTATCAATTCGCTTTTCGTTTTTTTCCTCGTTTCGTTGCTGTTTCACAAATCTTTGAACACGTCGACCGCCATAGTGAAAACTGACACTTGTGGTCAGATACACTATAATACAGATTATGAAGAATAAGGATACTTAATCTTTCGATTTTATCTTTTAATCCGTTAGTATACATATCATTGTCTCAATATTAATTATCCGTAAATATTCCTTTTACTTGATTTTCCTATAAATAATTAATTTAACTAAGTCCACTAATCATATATGACATGATGGTTAACATTTAATAGGATTTTTTTCAAATTTAAAAATTCTTATCCATTTTTTATTACTAATTATATAACCTCTATACAGGGTGATTTTACCAAGCTACCTACTATCTTCCGATATTAGTTTTATTACAAGATATGATCATTTTAACCAATAATGACCAATCTTTCACGTGTTCTTGCTAAGCACACATGGTGTATCATAGACGTGGTTATTATATGATTCACATGGTATATCATATAAGAGATCAAATGATCAATAAGAGATCAAAAGATCAAGGCTATATCAATATTTGCCTTATTCGATAAAAATAATTTTAGTAGATTATTTTCACGAAGTGTTCAGATAACAAAAACAGAATTTATGAACAAGGGCCCTATTGCCACGCACTTGTATTGACCAACAGCTCATGGTAACAGCCGTCGAATAATTACGGTATAAATAAAAATGAAGTGCGATTTTACGAGACGAGACGAATACAGCTTGTACAAAAAAGACCCTAAGTAAAGTAGCTTATATTTAATTTATTAGAGAGCGTACATTGTCACCCCTTGAATGGAGACGGTAGCCAGAAAACTGGGGGATATTGTATGAAACCTCTTGGTTCTCGTGCTCCTCGCATAATCTGTACGCCAAGGTTCCGGATTATTCCTTTATCCGCTGATCTACAACGTCTACGACTGTGCTTGGCTCGGATATGAGAAACTGCATATAGAAAAGACTTCACGCTTAATCGCGGCTACCGAAATTGAACGCAAGCTGACTTATGGCTCTTCCTACCTCTGGCTTCTTACCCTTCTATCAGAATCACGTTAAACGTACTGAACTTGGCTAGCAAATTTTATCTGGTCGATAAATCTTGCTAGGTAAAACTTAATTTCAAACGAATATTTCAGACAGTTATTTTCGGAGACAAAATCTTTTTGTCGTTTCGTATTGTTATAGGAAATAGTTTTGTAAGAAGAATGGGTTTATTTCTGGAAGATCCATCATAACCGACTGATGTTCGTCTTGCCGTTATCTTCAATTTCCTAGAAAGAGAAGTGCAAAACGATAACATATTAACCCCTTTGTACTAGTAGGTATTTTTGTTGTTGGTTGGTAAGAACTCCAAAATAGGTGTTTAGCACTAAAACTACCAAACCGGTCAAATGACCGCTCCACAAGTTTCTTATTATAAGCTACACATTTTGTTAAAGCATATTCCTTGAAATCAGTATTGATTTTCAACAAAATAAAGAATAAATGTGTGTACTAATTTATGTTTCATCGTTTGTTTATTTATTTTTCAACTTCATTTTTAATTTCAAACTAAGTACACATTATATGCCGGTAGATTTAGTGTTAATTTTTAAATACATATTGGGTATCCAATAGAAACCAGGAACTGTTTCCCTCACCCTTGTTCTTGAAAATTGGACGTCCACATCGAGCCTTCATCTTGTAAAATAAGCTTTCGAATCTGAACAACCTTCGCATTAACATGGTCTCCGATTTGGTGTGGTCATAATTATTCAGCACATCATATGCAATATTAAACAGGGCTCGAACAAATAAATCACTTAAAATCACAAATTAATTTCAGTCACGAGTGTCAACAGTAATTAATTACTCTATAGCAATGTTCGATAACAATTTTGTAGTATCAAGTACTTCTCACATTATTTTTTAATTTTTATAAATGTGTGATTACGTAAATCGTTTCTGTATTCTATGTAACAAATCTACATAAGTAAACTTTCAAAACCTGTTAATGTTTAATTACTGTTAATACTATTATTGAAAGAATTAATCGTCGATTACTTTTTGGTAATTAAGGTACACAATAGCAGTTAATTACGCGTGAAACATTTGTAAAGGTAGTTATCTCAATTCTACATTAGCAAAATAAGGTCACAAAAGCAATAACCGTATTGGTAGTAATGGTCATTAAAGTTACATGGTGTGAAATAAAATATGATGTGATGTTATGTAAATTATTATAAATTATAACAAAGATACATTATTTGAATTGCTTTGAAAATAATTTGAAGCTATATTTTCCACAAAATATACTATTCAAAAATTTATTTAGAATTATATGTTATATGTAATTTTATTATATTGTGATCTCATGTTATAATGGATACTTCACTAATTGGTACAAATAATTCGTTAAATCAACTTTTAAACATTAACATTATCTGTTCTTCTACAAAATATTGTATTAAAAGTAATCTAATTTCACTTTAACCACTAATTATATATATTTGTTTAAATGAATTTTCTAAATAATTCTTCATAATTAGTATATAAACAATTACTTTCTTGTGCTAAACTAAGAAGCCTTCTTCAATTATTCTGTTATCACGGTTTTGAATTTGTTCCTTAATTAATTAGGAGTAACTGATACTTCCTGAAAGAGCTTCAAGGAACTTCAAGCTTTACATTCTAGACAACACTTCCCAATATCTTCACGAAACCTTCACTCCATCAGCTTTCTAAGATTATTTTTATATTTTTTGAAGAAACTATTAATAATCATCCCAAAGAGTGAAAAATTTTAGATAATTTACCTACTTCTTTTCGTTTTTATTAAAATCTGTATTCAGTTCTTTCTTTCGTTTTTCAATCTCACAAGTAAAAGTAAAAATAAATAAATTTGAGTGTTTGAAAATTTGTAATTACAGAAATTTCTAAATTTGGAATCTCATCGTTCTTTCATCATTTTTATAAAGTGAGAAATTACAAGTAATTCATCTGATACTTTTCATTTTTATTAAAACTTGTCAGTTTTTCCTTTAGCTTTCAATTTCAGAATCCATAAAGTTTGAAAATATACATATACTTAATATACTTGAAGATTTGAAAATTTGTAACTTAAAAAATGTCTAAATTTGAATATCTGAAAACATTCAAACTTCTAAATTTCTCAATTTAAAGAAGCGAAAGTTCAAGAATTCCTAAATTTGAAACTTCGTAAATTTAAAAATCCTAATTCTTCAAATTCCCAAATTCGTAAATTTCTAATTTCCTCTACCTTTAAATTTCAAAATCCACTTTTAGAAATTCCCAAATCTCTAAATACATAATTTGTTCTATTTATAAATTTCTAAACTTCCAAGTTTCAGAATTTCCAGGCATCTAAATTTCTAAATTTCCAAATTACTGACTACTGAAATCTGAAAATTGAACTTCTGAACATTCATTTCGTTCACTCGATGAATATTCATGCTCCTTGATTAGCAACAAACGAGTTGAAGCATCTAACAGGATCTCCTCTTATATCGCCACTTTCCTAAAATAACCCTATAACGGTTCCAAAGCACATGTACAATGTTGGAAATCCTAACGAACTATCCGACTTTCTCTTCTACATCTGGCTCTTCCTTTATTTCCTTTACCCTATTGTCCACTTTCTGCGCTTTCCTGTCTGTCTAATATCACCAAAACATGCCTCTTTAGAATTTCCTACAGCTTCAAGATTTTTCGAAGGTCCCGCTGAAGCATTTTCACATTTTCTAATAAATCACTCCTCTTCCTAAGCCACCTCCTTCGCAAATAATCTAGCCAATGACTTTTCCTGTTCCCACACCCTTATCTAAAATATCAACCAATAGTTTCCTTCCAATAGTTTACATTTTCCTTTTCAACATCGTTTCTCTTCAGATTTTATCCAAACTTCACCGTGTCAAGTACAACTTTTTAAAACTAGAGTCCTAGATTAAGGTTTAACCAAGTATACTGTTGAATAATAAATTGTTATTAAATTCATCTTGAGTTATTCCTGACTCTGGAACTCCAACATAAAATTTTTGGTGTCAGAAGTGGGATCCAACAACAACATGTATTAGCAAGGATTAAATAGAGTATTCAGCAGTAAGTAGAAATACATGCAAATGTATCAACGGTATCAAAACAGGTTTCCAGTCGTATCTCTACTCATGGTCATCGATAGTATTGAAAGCATTAAAGTGTTAAGGTACTTCATTTCGTCGTTTCGACCAATTTGTCAGCGTGGTGTATTTTTAACGAATCCTATAGCACCACATGACAGGTCCCATTTCTAATGACCGAACTGCACTCGAATGGTGTTGACGCGAATGGGTTTCGAACGACATTATGTCGACTTCCATGGCGTCGATCTCATCCGTCGACGGTGACGTCAGTGTACGCGTCATGCTGCAAACTCTCCTCGTTTTATACCTTTAATGGCGGTGCAATTTGGCGCGTTTGATTCCACCGATTTCCATTGTTTTTTCCTTGTACCTATAAACGATGCGAAATTCACAGGAAACATCATTTCCAGTTGATTGCACTCTTGAAAAAGAGGAGATAAACGTTCACCGATGCAGCAACAATAAATCTAGCATCGGGATTCTTGTGAGATGCCAGACAGTGTGAGAATTGCACTTAAAATCCTGATATCATGATACACCTCCCTAATTAAACTACAGTGAATGGCAAAAGTATTATACCTGTATATAAAGTAGAATTTGGGTATTTAATGATGTAGAAATATAGAGTATTAGCCGATCTACCCGCTTTGCAGGGATAAAAATAAATATCGCTTGCAAGATTCGATGTGTTATTAATTAAGTGCAACTAGATCACATTTAAACACAGATTATTTCTTTCAAAAACCATTTATTATTACTAATCATTAATTAATTATAACTTTATCATTGATCAATTTTGTCAAAAATCTTATGTTTACATTAACTATGACTCTATCTTTTCAGTGATCATTTTATAAATATCACATATATGCACATATATGATAAGTTATATCATCTGTATAGAACATAGAAAATAATATTGAAAAGTACTTCTTCTACCACATTTTATAAATTGATCTTTTACAACTAAGGAATCATTTTTTAAATTATATTATTAAATAAAATTAATTCTATCTATTATTAACCCCTTGCCCTACAGTATCGTGTCACACTCGTGACGCACAGTACAGTACCTGACTCGTAGTTTCACTGCACTGGAATTTTAAGTTCAATTCTAATTAGAATCTGCATAAACAAGGACCGCTGAAGACAAAGTGTGCCTAACATTTTAATTTCCTTTAGTTGGCTTAAAGTTGTAGCAATAATTATCTAGCTGTGTATGACGCAACTGCCTAGAAAATTGTAGGTTAAGGGGTTAAATAGAATTCTATTATTCTAATAACTTGAATAAGATTATTAGATAGAATGAATGCAACAGCACTCATAATATATTGTCATTTGTATAATCAAAAATTAGCACACATTTCAGTAACTAAAAGGCAATTTCTTCTCCTTTTCATCTTTTTAACCTTCTTCCCTCTCGTATCTCTTCTCCTCTGTTCCTCTCTGAATGGAATATCGATAAATTACCTTTTGTCTAAGGAATTAGTAATTCCCCGTGTTCTCCTTCGAATTTAGAGCACCATTGGAAGGAGGTGCCCTTTGTAAGTAACGATTTGTTCGTAGGTATTCATCATACCAAGCTTCGACTTGCTGGTACACTAAATGATTAAAATGAGGCACTATCGCAATCTTCGATTTTCGATTCCATTGTCATTGTAATCTCAATTGGCATGAGATGAAAGTATTTATCACTTTGGATTTTGCAGCGTGGATAAATGGAACAATTTCTACATTACTCTATTTGGTAAAATATATGTATATGAAAATTGAATTAGGCAGTATTTTCATTTTCAAGAAATCTTATACAGTATTTTCACAATATTCTTTTATATGTACTTTCCATGTTTCAGAAAGTTCATACGAGTATTTTTAATTAGGTAATTGAACAAATTCTTAATAATATACATAGACGTTACATCTGTATAAAAATTTAAGTGTGAGATACATGTGAGTGACATGGCAGTCAAAGTGTTAACCAATCAAATGGAACAGATATTTTTATCATAATGCTACAATATATTAATTTTACAATATAATATATACAATATGTTATTCTTGCAATAATATAAAGATAAGTTTATATGAATTTTTCTCATGTATGTAAATTTGGTTTTCATCTTTTGGACATTTTGCATACATATGGATTTATTTATACATTAATATTATTAAGATTTAGAAGTATCTTTAGATACTTATAAGAGAAAATGGAGACGTTGAAAATACAACCTCAATTACTCATTGCTTTACGATTACGAAATTAGCAAATTCACAAACTTCTAAATTTCTAATTTCAAAACTTCTGAGATTTCAGAATTGAAAAATGTGAAAATTAAGGATTTCGAGAATGTACGGGTTTAAAGATGTGAAAATATTAGGAAAGGGTCTAGCAGGATAAGCATGGGTCAGCGGCCCCCACCACCAATACCGGTATTTATACATTCTAAATATTTCTTTATATCCAGAAAGCAATTACAAAAAGTTTCAAGTGCCTACCCCCTCGTATAAGGGAGATATGGGGGTTACAACCCCCAGAGTTAACGCCTCTTTTCTCGGAAACGGCTTACGATATCTGCACACATTCAAAGGGAAATGAAAGATATTTATTATCTTTATTACATATATTTTTTTCAGAATTTTAGTTTAATTACAAGGGGTGGAAAAAAATTATTTTAACTTTTGGGGTTGGTTTTTGGGAACAACCCCTTGAGTGACAATCACCAAAAAAATGAGAAATGATCCATTGTTATCGAATTATTATGTATAAAATCCTCAAGATTGTCGGAGGGGTGGAACATGGTTAAATAAATTAAAGAATATAATGATAGCGCGATTATTTCGAGGTCACTCCGCGCCAAATCGATCACTTTTGGAAGTCACCATCTGCGATTTTGCTCTAATCGAAATATGTTGTAGTCCATGTGAAATTAGGGGGAGTTTAAGTCATTATTTTGACGGTTTCGAATTTGTTAAGGAATAACAAGCCTTCAAAGTTTGCAATTTTTGCCCATTTTTGCGAAAATCGACTTCACTTACGAATTTTTTTCTCAGAACCTACTCAACCGATTTAGCTAAATTTTTTTTTGTTTTATTCATGAAGGATTGAGCTGTTTTAAAATATTTTTTTGAACTTTGTCAATTTGTTATAAAATGTCGGAATATTTAAA
The DNA here is from genome assembly GCA_945859595.2 of Megachile willughbiella. Lineage (NCBI taxonomy): Eukaryota > Metazoa > Arthropoda > Insecta > Hymenoptera > Megachilidae > Megachile > Megachile willughbiella. Next base: position 5,191,884 of record OX243798.1, read on the forward strand.
CAAATTCTTTTTTTGCGTTTTTCTCAATGATGGGCGTAAAGGGTTAAAATTTGAAAAAAATATGGTCATATGCTTTGAAGCATCCCCTTTCAAATGAGCCCTTCAGGACGATAGAGCCTCGAAAATTGACGTCAGTACAAGCTGGAAAATACGCGGGGTACCTCCGTTTTAGGTAGGCGAGTGGGACTAGTGGTATAAAACAACCGATCATAATAGCTGAGCGCGCGACTTGCCTACCTAAAACGGAGGTACCCCGCGTCTTCTCCAGCTTGTAGTGACATCAGTTTTCGAGACTCCATTGTTCTGAAGGGCTCGTTTTAAAGGGGAAGCTTCAAGGAATATGACCATATTTTTTCCAAATTTTAACCCATTACGCCCTAAAATCGCGCTATCATTATATGCTTTAATTTATTTAACCATGTTCCACCCCTCCGACAATCTTGAGGATTTTATACATAATAATTCGATAACAATGGATCATTTCTCATTTTTTTGGTGATTGTCACTCAAGGGGTTGTTCCCAAAAACCAACCCCAAAAGTTAAAATAATTTTTTTCCACCCCTTGTAATTAAACTAAAATTCTGAAAAAAATATATGTAATAAAGATAATAAATATCTTTCATTTCCCTTTGAATGTGTGCAGATATCGTAAGCCGTTTCCGAGAAAAGAGGCGTTAACTCTGGGGGTTGTAACCCCCATATCTCCCTTATACGAGGGGGTAGGCACTTGAAACTTTTTGTAATTGCTTTCTGGATATAAAGAAATATTTAGAATGTATAAATACCGGTATTGGTGGTGGGGGCCGCTGACCCATGCTTATCCTGCTAGACCCTTTGATAATCTGAAGGATGTTGGAGATTCGAAGATTGGACAATTTCAGATTACAAAAGGCTTTGAAAATTTGGGAATTTGAGAACTTGAAGACTTGAAAATTCAAGGATTAGAAATTTGATGATTTCAGGGATTTTAGAAATTTGAGAATTAGACAATTTTAGAATTTGGGGCTTTTAACATAAAACTTTGAGAATTTAGGGACATGAGGATATGGAAATTCGGGGATTAGGAAATTGGTCGATTTTGGGGAATTGTGAAGTTTGAGAATTTGTAACTTTGGAAATTTAGGAGATAAAAATTTCCGAACTTGAAGATGTAAAAATTTAGGAAATAAGAAACGTAATAGTTTGCAAATTACAAAATACATATAACAATTTCGGGATTTGAAAATTTGGAGATTTGAGTGTTAGAACATTTCCCAGTTTACACATTTGATTTCTGAAAAAACCCTACATTATACTCGAGTATGTACACAATTACATACTATATAAGAATTATACACCCACTAGATGGACAAATTAGTGAAAAAGCTTTCATAAATGTCATGGATCGATTTTTATGCTATTTTGCATGACTGTTTATTAAGTCCATAAGTTCTGTCGTATTTCATTAGTGTGCAAACTAATATCTCTACTTAACACTCTCACCTGAGACAAAGGCTGACATTCAGTCGTGAAATAAATTGCGAGAGCATCTGCTTGAAAATGGCCTTAAATTATCACATAATTTATGAATCTCAATTCCGACTTGAGATCATATATGTATAAATCTTAACAATGAATCCTCACATATATTTATGTTCCTTCTTCTACAAAAACTGTCATTTCCTTTTTAATCATATTTTTCAAACGTACCATAGGACTACCAACGTTGCTTTATGACATAAGAACTTTGGTAAAAAATCACTAAGTATTTTTTTATTTAAGCAAACACAAATGGAGTCAAACAACTAATAATAGAAAGAAAGCAAATCAATAAACAATTCCCACATATGAAAGGAATCCCAAAACAGATCTACATACAAATCTACGATTAAAACGCACAGCTAAATTAGAAATTCATAATTACACGAATAAAATCCGTAATGAATACATCGCGTTTCACACACGATGATCCATACATCTGAGATTAAAATTGAATCTCCCGCGGTCTTCGCAGGTGGTGTCGCTTCCGTTGAAAATATTTAAATGAAATAACCGTCGGTGGCGTATTACCATAAATATTGTTTACAGAATTAGGTATGCATAACACGTAAAGGATTAGGTACTGCAGCCTTCTGTATGCAAATCGCAGGCTCGTCATCTGATGTTCAAATTTTCGTCGAACACGCGAAGCTTTGGGGCAAACGATCTAAATCACTGGCTGCCAATACTGAACAGGCCTTTGTCCTGTCAGAGAGAACCGACAAAGTGGAAGTTGCCCTACCGGAATACTGCTATAGATTTTATGGAAGTAGGTGTGCGTACGTACAAAGTTCGCCCCTATCCTTCCCTTTGTTCCCCGCGGAAAACTGGGCCGGCAAGAATTTTTCACGCGGTTCCACCTCACGTATTCCGCGAAAGTTCCGTGAGAAAGTTAGCGAAGTCGAGTCGGGTTTTTGGTCTGACGTCGTTCTTCCATACTCTCTGGATTCAACGAAAGATTAATAGCCTTACCAATCGGTAAATTTTGCTCGAATAGCCGAAACAAACTTGCTCTTTGCGGAAACACGATTACGTAGATTTTACGTTATAGGACTTGCAGATGTTTAGGTTATGTACGGTGTTCGTGTTACTTTCTTATATGAATGAGTTTCTATTTGTATCAGTGTATCGTCGCAATCTTTCCAACGTGGAGAAATTTCGTGTTTCAAAATATTGAATATGACTGAGGAGGAGGGTGAATAAAAAATAAATCAGACAAAATTGACCCTGAAAAATAGTAATAGTTTATTGGCTCGAATGATACGATTTAGAAGAATAAGTCTTACGGCATAAAAAACCCGGTGATATGTGTTGGGGCGCACTCTTCAAATTGTAAAACCATCAAGTTTATTTTTATTTTTTTTTAACGTTCTTGAGCAATACGATTTGTAGTTCGTAGCACTTGCTTCATCGCCAATTTCAGATCTCGTGATTAAATTATTAAATATCTGGATATAGTGATTGTTAAGTTTTCGAAGTTATTACTATCGAAGTTAATGAATAATAATTAAGAAATTTTTGAAATCGTAAATTCCTATATAAATTATTGATTATTATTTTAATATTTTAATTTATTATTAATAATTATTAATATTATTAAAATATTATTAAAATATTATTAATAATATTTATTAACTATTTATTATTATTTATAATTCCTAAGTAAATTCTTAAATTTTCAAATATTCAAGTATAGCAATTTTCAAATATTAAAATATAACAATATTAAGTTATTTATATATAGTAACTTTAAATTGTTTAAACACAGTAATTTTTATATTCTTAAAGTTAATAATTATGAAATATTCGAAGTCATAAATCTTCAAGTTTAGAAATTTATACGTTTTCAAATTTACAAACTTGCGAGTTTTTAAATTAAAAAATGTATAAACTCACGAGTTGACAAATTCGTGTTTTCAAAGATAAAAACTATAAAAATTACAAATTGTTAGATTTGTTCGCTAATTCTCTAAATCAGACTTAAAGCTTGAAATTGAATTTTTAATTATAAGTTCTTTAAATCATAAATTTAGACATTTGTAAATTAAAAAATTTACAAGTTTTGAAACAGTAAAATATAATTTCAAATATTTGAACATAGTATGTTTAAAATGTTTAGACCGAATAATTAAGAAAGTTTTAAAATTGTAAATTATCAGGGTTAGAAACTTACACTTTTTCAAATTTTCAAACTTCTAAGTTACTGCATTCAAAAATGCAAAGTACACAAATTGTAAAATTTATAAGTTTTCAAAAATTAAATTATCAAAATAAATAATTTTTAGATTTAGAAATTTTTTAGACTCGCTAATTATTGAAATGCAACATTCTTATAGCTTGAAATTTAATTTTACTTCGGCATTATCAAAATCTCAAATTCAGGTACTTATAAATTTTCATATTTACTAATTTACAAACGTTACAATGTAGCAATTTTAAAATATTAATATATCATAACTTTCAAATATTTAAATACAGTAATTTTTAAATTTTTATAGTTAAAAGTAAGAAATTTTCACATTCCTAATTTTCCAAATCTAGAAAGTTACACAATTTTTAAATTTGCAAACTAGTAAACTTTTAAGTTTAAAAACTGTACAAATTCACGTACTATAAAATTTGTAAGTTTTCAATATCACAAATTATCAATTTTAGAAATTTTTTAATTTACAGATTTACAAACTTGCAAACTTTCATATTTTCAAATTATAGATACTCATAAAATCACAAATTTTCATATTCTGGCCTTTGTAAGCTCTTAATCGAAAAATATTCAAATTTCTAGATCCGAAAACATACCTTTGTTACATGTAAGAACCTCTTCACAGTTTGTAATTTACTGTAACTCCATACATTGCAATATAACGAGAGTCAATTATCCTCATCGGTGTTTCCATTAGCGATCTAACAGTGTCTAATAGCGTCAAAAGTAATACAGGTTTTTGTCCTCAACCCTATAAACTGTAGGGGCGGTACTGATTAATATCTGTTACATTACACTGCTTACATTGCATCAGACTGGTTATACAATACCATACATTAATAAAACAATAATATGAAAATTAGATGTAGATTAAATAAAGAACTAGTAATTCACTCTCTGTTCGTTTGTAGCTGACTAATTATACCAGAGGAAATGAATGAGGAATGTATGAAGTTTTTTTTATCTGAATCATAGAACTATTCTTAACAAAAATGTTAAGGAAATAGAAATATAAAGGCAAATTACTTATATTAAATGATATAGATGTATGATATTGTTGCGCTGGGGAGTTTCTTCACTAGTTGCCATTATCATTCAATAACACGAACTAATATTTAACAACAATAATTTATTAAACTTAGTGTACAAGGAACTGTATTCTTAAAACGTGTCTGTTCTCTTTGAATTCTCGCGCTGTTCTGATTTCAAACAACGCGGTTGCTCTAAGCTACCGGAAGTCTTGACCACTCGATCGCTCTCGCCCCGTTTGACAATTTCCGCTAACAGCTTCAGTTCGTGGTCAAGACCAGCTTCACATCATAATATTGCGACGCCAGCTTCACGTCGCAACAATATATATAAGTTTGTTGGCATGTCGCACGTTCGTCATCACTATGTCACGATTTAAAATCCAGCCTTATATTCGGCAATGATTTTAACCGAGAAGCGGGTTTGTTAAAAAAAAATAATTTTCAGAACAATATTTTACAACTTATCGTGTACGAACGTTGACAAGACAGATAATTCGAAACGAATAATCAAGTTAAGAAAAAAGATGCGTGCGAAAGATGCTATGAAACCTTGTTAAAGGATGTATACGAAAGTTTTCATCTTTTAGAAACGTCTTCTTGCAAATGAAGTATATGCCGCTTATTTATACATCTCATTGATATATTTCAATTTCATTAAGAAGTATACGCCAAATACTATGTTACTGCGTAACAAAAGAAAAGAACAAAAATTCACAGTTCGTTTGGTAACTTGTGACCTTTCAAAATATTTAGGAAAAATTTAATATTCAACTAAAGCAGTTTAAATCATATTTCAAATAAAACATGCCTCAAGGCAGTAAAGGCAAAACTTTTAAGAAATAGTAAAACTAAATAACGTAATTACCTGCAATTGAAAGTAGCCATAAAAAGGTCAAACGATTTACACGTTTGGGAAAACCCAATCATTTACAATTCTTACTGCCTTCGACCATTTGAACTTTTAGAGACCTTACCTGGGTCTAACTGTAGTCCCCACGTAGTAGACTTCATCCCCCAAAAATTTAAAATGTGCATTAACCAATCAGAAGCGTTGTTACAAAATACCCCACTACAAAACAAAGTTTACTTCGAAAGAAATATTGTGCGAAATAGAGAGATTCAAACAAAGTAACATACAAGACACATCTTTTATCAATTCTAAGTCGCCGTCCGATACATGTATAAAACAAACTACTTTAAACTTATTTGTAATTTGTTAATTAAATATTTTAAGTGTTTACATTTAATATCAGTGTCACTATCCATTTTTTTTCAATAATTCACTCGCCGTTAAGTCAGCGTGTGAAGTGGGCATACGACGAAAGTTTTCTTTCAAATTAAAATTAATCATTTTGCCCACGCGGTAACATACTACTCACTCAGATGATAATATGTGGTTTCTAGATCTGTATATTCCAAAAGGGACCCTGAACCTAGCCCGAATCTGAATCTCGATGCTATCTAACCAGAAACTTTCGGGTACCCGCATACATCCATTAACCATACATATTGTTAAAATTATACAGTGCTTGAAGACTGCGAATTATTATAAGGATGTTAAGCCAAATAATATTCTACGATTTATTAAAATAATATATACAATAAAACGATGTTTACAGCTCGATGGCAACGGCACGATAAAAGAAACAGGGACGGTGTTCATGTTTTATATCAACTAATGACTGAGTAGTCTTTTGTCAATCGATTAATGAATTGCGGTCGATAATTTGGTATATTCTCAATACATATTCATCCCCTAACTTGGCTTCAACTGTCTGCCTTTGAGGCACAGATCTGCAATTATAGCCTTCTGATAATGACCCGTGATGAAACACGCTTTCGCTCTTTTAAAAATGTATATATTTCATCTTCCATAGGTAGGGGAAGTCATCCTTCATCAAAGTGAAATGGGATAGTTAAAGTAAACGAATTTGAAAGAATTCAAATAAAGGTATACAGGGTTTGTCCGGAAAGTAATGCAATTAGGTACGTAAAAAAAAATGTATTTATGTTAATGATATAAACCTTTAAAATTCTTCAAAGTACTCCCCTTGGGCTTCAACACACTTTTGCCAGCGACTTTTCCATGCACGGTACGCATCCTGGAAGGCGTTAATGGGGACCTCGTTTAATGCCTTCGTCACGGTGGTTTGAATCGCTTCTATGGTTCCAAAATGGAATCCTTTGAGGGCAGAATTGATCTTCGGGAACAGGAAAAAATTTGCTGGAGCCATGTCAGGACTGCAAGGGGGCTGTGGTAACGTTACCAAGCTGTGCTTGGCTAGAAATTCTTGAACGCGCAGAGCGGTATTGCTGGGAGCGTTGTCGTGGTGCAGCTGCCACGTAGTGGCGATCTCTTTTCGAGTACGATGTTGTGCACAGTTGTTTTCGATATGTTGAGAGTCTCTGCGATCATTCGAACACTCATTCGTCGATCACTCTTAAGAAGTTCATGAACACGGGAAACATTTTCGTCAATAGTGGTGCTTGTCGGCCGTCCAGGGCAGAAGTCATCCTCCACGTTTTCCCGACCGTTTTTCAACAAATTTAACCATCTGGAAACTTGAGAATAGGAAAGAGCAGAGTTCCCGTATGTCGCCTTAATCATTTGGTTGATTTCGGCGAGGCTTTTATTCAGCTTAGCGCAGAATTTAATCGCATAACGTTGCTCGATAGTTTTCTCCATTACGCGTCGTGACACGGGCACAAATAATTGGTTTACGTTTACTATGATTCTGACGATGTCGGAGCGCGGATCAGGTTGAGATTGCAAAGACATGAAGATAAGAATCCCCTCCACATATTCCAACAAGTCCGAGCACGTTCAGACCAGGAAAAATGGCAGAAATGAACAAATTGCTTTACTTTCCGGACAGACCCTGTAAGTCGAAAAAGTTTATCAAACGGTGAATGAAATGTGTAGATATGTTTTGAACAGAAAATTTGCAGTAGGTAACTGCGAATAACAATAATTAAATCTTTAACTTCTTATGTGTAGTTATTAAAATCAAACAGGTCACATGTGTAGTCATTAAAGCAACCAAATCGGTCATATAACGAATGTTGTACAATCAAGGAATTGCTGTATAATTCGCATATTCTTTGATAATATATGGTTAATGCATGCATTCATCCAAGTAAAACATTGAGGATAATTATTGTAACGTTGAATATCATACCACTTTTGTCACCAACTGATATTTGAGAATTTGGAAATTCGAAAAGGAAGGAATTTATGGACACGTGAATTTTGGATATTTGAGAATTTCCGGGATTTTGTAATTTAGAATTGTAAAATTGTCGAAACTCGGAAATTTGGAAAATGTACAAATTTGAAATATTGGAGAGTTAGATATCTAGGGATTTGGAAAATTTAGAAATTAGGGTATTTGAAAATTTGTGAACTTGATAATATCAAAATTTACGAATTTGGGTACTTGAGTATTTGAAAATTGAAAATTTGGACATTTGAGAATTTGAGGATTTGAGAATGTGAGAATTTGAAAATTTGAGAATTTGAGTATTTGAGTATTTGAGTATTTGAGTATTTGAGTATTTGAGTATTTGAGTATTTGAGAATTTGAGAATTTGAGAATTTGAGAATTTAAGAATTTGAGAATTTGAGAATTTGAGAATTTGAGAATTTGAGAATTTGAGAATTAGCGAATTTGAGAACTTGAGTACTTGAAAATTTGGACAATTGAGAATTTGGGAATTTAAGAATTAGAGAATTTGAGCATTTGAGTATTTGAGAATTTGAGAATTTGAGAATTTGAGCATTGGAGTATTTGAAAATTTCAGAATTTCAGAATTTGTGATACAATAATTTAAGAATTAAAAATTCGCAAATTTGAGAAACTCGAAAATGGATAATTTGAAAATTGGAAATATACAGGGTGTCCCACAACAAGTGTAAGAGCCGAAAAGGGGAGGTAGGTGGGGCTATTCTGAACAGCTTTTTCCTTTACCAAAATATTGGTTGAGGCTCCATTTTCGAGTTATTAGCAAGAAACACTGACCAATGAGAGCGCGCATAGACCGGGCGCGCGACAGCGTGAGCGACAGCTTCGAATATAACGACCGATCGTGATCGTGAACAAGCGTACCGACACGGCGTCGGTATAGCGTCGGTATAATAGGAAGCTGTTAGATGAAAATTACATGGAATAATGAATACAAAAAATCTGGATTATTTTTTAATTATCATTCATTCATAGATAAGAAATAAAGAAATTATTTCTTACTTACGTAATCAAAATAAATCGAATTTATTCGATACGTTTATTCATTACCCATTAAACCGCAAATAGTTACGATGAAAATGCATCTCTATCACCGTGTTAATCCACCGATCCTTACCGTTAGAAAAAATAAATCACCACACAGAAACTCTCAATTTACTTCACTGTCACATATCACTGTTATCTTTCATTATTAGCTTTCATTATCACTTTTCCCTGTCATTTTTCACTAATTAGTCACTGTGAGCCCGACACGTAAATCGGCCGAACACGTGAACGAATATTCATAAATAATTTTAATTATACCGTCTTGAAAGCAAGAAAGCGGAATTTTCGATTCAAAACTACGATATATTTTATTTCGACTCGTGTCTTTCGACAATAAACTATGACTGTTTCGATCGACGCCGTAGTCGATCAACAGATCATCGTTGCATGGCAACCGTTTGCGACGTACGCCTCGCGATCGGGAACGAAACCGAGATACGTGGCCCGTTCAACAATGTCTTCTATTAAAATATAATATAATATCAATTCCTCAATTCGGATACCTTATAATGAGAATATAGAGTATCGTTAAACATACATATCTATGAATAATCGTTCACGCGTTTTCATTCGGTCCGTTTACCGGTCGTGCTTATGTTGTGCGATTATTAGAAAGAGACAGTGAAATAAATTCAGAGTTCATTGACCCTGCCAGGACATCAGCTGTTGATGCTCTGATCGGTGAATCTACACGGTGACACAAATATTTTTTATCGAAACTAGTTTTTTCATGGATCAATGGGTAAGTTTTATTTAAGCTGTTTGTGAATTTTTACAATTAAACGTACGCAGGAATTGATTTATTTGACTTCAGTGAGTTACTGCATTACATATTCCGTTTCAGTTCTATCGCATTTCATAGACAACGTACTCATTCGTTTTAAAACGTGAATTTATTCGTTTGCTTCATTAGAATAGTTGACAAAATTAATTTTCGTGAATTTATTCCGTATTCCTTTTCGAAGGCATAAAATAAATACAATATACTTGGTCTGGGTAAAGAACAACTAATTGGTTTATCTTCTATTTAAGAATAATGAAGATCTTAATATTATTCTTAACTTCTTAATTCGTTATTCGATTTAATTTTCACCTAATAGCTTCCTGTTATACCGACGCGGTATCGATACGCTTGTTCACGCTGACGATCGGCCGTCATGTTCGAAGCTTTCGCTCACGCTGTCGCGCGCCCGGTCCACGCGCGCTCTCATTGGTCAGTGTTTTTTGCTAATAACTCGAAAATGGAGCCTCATCCAATATTTTGGCAAAGGAAAAAGCTGTTCAGAATAGCCCCACCTACCTCCCCTTTTCGGCTCTTACACTTGTTGTGGGACACCCTGTATAATAATATAATATAGTAGATAATAACAAATGAATTGCTGTATAAATATATATCGTTATCAACGTATTTAGTAATAATTTGCATGACCTTAGACAATTTTCCATATATGACATAACGTTATAGCCATGAAAGTGAAATTGCCGTACATGGTCCTAATTCGATGGCCAGGAACTGTAAAACTCCTGTATCACTAGTAGAATTATAATTTAAGATATCCGATTTATCTTCATCTCATATCTATTCTTCCGAAATTCTGCATGAAGTTAATGGCCAGTTTAATCGATAGATTTGCGTTTGACAGTTACGCGTTTTCGATCGAACCCTGGCTAAAAGAGACTACTGCGAAGGAGGGGTTCGATCAAGATGGGGAACAGTAATTATACTGTGCGACCTAGACCAATAATAGTTGGTGATCAGTTTTCAATGGTTACAACTTCGGAAACGGTTTAGCTGCAATTGAACTCGGAACCAACCGAGACCGAAGCACGAGTGAGTCAACCGGATGGTGGGGGACTTATTTCCCTGCTCTTCCTCTTCGCCGATAGAAGCCATCTTTCCACATGACCATACAAAGCGAACAATGGATAATTATGGCCACATTTCCACACGCGTTACGGCAAGTAGCACGATTCATTTGTCTTATAAGAGAAAGTACACATTGGTGCAACGTAAGTTTCATTTCTATAAGTACACGTGTGCAAAATTGACGATTTTGAGTACCAAGTTCTCAAACATCTGATTCTTCAAATTTGAAAATTTTTGGATTATTACATTTTTATATTTTCAAATTTTGTATGCCTCCGAAATTTCCAATATCTCAAATCTATATTTGCAAGTTTCCAAATCCACAAATTATTAGATTTGCATATATTTAAATTCTGAAATTTCTTGTCCTCAAATCCCAACATCCTTAAAGTCCCAGATACCAAAAATTCTAGCCACATAAATTTCTAGATCTCCAAGTAACTATATCCTCAAGTTTCAAGGTCAGAACATCCCAAGATCTTCAAATTTCTAGTTACTCAAGTCCATATATCCCTAAATTAAACAGTGAAGGAATCTCTAGACCCCCAAATTTCTAGATCGTCAAATCTCTAAGTTCTAAAATTCCAAGGCTACAACCCGAAATTTATAGATCTCAAAATCCCTATATCTCCAAATCCTTATATTGCCACATCTTTACATCTTCAAATTCTTGTATTCTCAAATCTCTACATCTCCAAAGCTCTATGTCCCCAAATCCCTACATCCCCAAATCCCTACATCCTCAAATCCTTATATCCCCAAATCCCTATATTCTCCAATCCCTATATCGCTATATCCCTATATCCCTATATCGCTATATCTCTATATCCCTATATCCCCAAATCCCTATATCCCCCCATCCCTATATCCCCCAATCCCTATATCCCCCAATCCCTATATCCCTATATCCCCAAATTTTTATGTTCTCAAACCGCTACATCTCCAAAATTCTATGTCCTCAAATTCCTATTTCCCCAAATCCCTATATCCTCAAATCCCTACATCCCTAAATCTCTATATCCTCAAATCCCTATATCCCCATATCCCCAAATCCCTATATTCTCCAATCCCTATATCCCTATATCCCCAAATCCCTATATCCCCAAAACCCCATATATCCCCAAATCCCTATATCCCCACATCCCTATATTCTCCAATCCCTATATCGCTATATCCCTATATCCCTATATCCCCAAATCCCTATATCCCCCAATCCCTATATCCCTATATCCCCATATCCCTCTATCTCAAATCCCTATATTCCCAAATCCCTATATCCTCAAATCCCTATATCCCCAAATCCCTATATCCCCAAATCCCTATATCCCCAAATCCCTATATCCCCAAATCACTATATCCCTACATTCTTATATATTCCTTATTCTCAAATCCCTAGATTTTCAAACCCAAAAGTTTTAAAATAAGACCTATTTTGAAAAATGAGAGTTATTTCTGAAACACGAACGAAAAATTTGTTGTGTAACCCGGAAAATACAATTTCTGTAGACATTTTTACAAATGCACCATTAACTTTCACTTTTACTCTTCAACTGAAGTTCTTAGCTTTGATACTATTTTACAGAACTATATTAATTTTTCAGGTTTTTGAATATCGGCGGTCATCTTGGTGCGATCAGAATTCGAAAAAAAATCTTGTTAATCCACTCATTCGTTGCAAAGTATATATCTTATGGATTTAAACAGTGCTATGCTTTTGTATTCAATCATATTTTGGAACTTGTCCTTCGCGTTCTAATTAATGGTATGTATGAAGATATGTAACATGATCTATGCACTCGAAAAAGATAATAAAATTCTTAGATGGACAGAATGATTTGCTTGTTACATGTCAACTCATGTTCAATTCTGATTACAAGACAACAGGGAGTAGTGAACGCGAAAGTACGATAAATGGACCGATTTATTCACCGACAATTGATTAACGTAATCAAATAGCTGCTGTGGTTACATGGATATTATATGTATGACCGTGCCTCCCTGTTAATTATGTGACATATACAGTGTGATCAATACCGCGTACGAATATATTACGATATTATTACATCTTTTGCTGAGGTTCTGTTCAAATGTTTCAGTTTAATTCCGGAATCTATAAAAGCGCTATGAAAATCGTAATACGTCTACTATATCACTGTCTACAATTGTAAAAAGTATTAGATCATTTTATAACTTCGTGTCGTTTCTGGAGCGAATACATATATTTTAAAAATACCATTAACCTCCATAGAGAACCATAACTTCTTCTCATTCTCTTGGTTAAGTCACTATTTCAAACTTCTTTTTTGACAAATTTCTGCTACCTATTTTTGTGGGTTTCAATATTCTGAAATTTTCTGATGTAATAAGAAATACTGTAACGCGAGAAAATAAGTGGCGTAATCAGAAGTAATATGCAAAAAATATAGTAAGTGTGATAAAATGTCGTAATTTTGATTAATTTCTCGATAAAGATTAATAATTAAATTTATTAATGATTTTTAATTTACTTTATTAATTTTTTTTCATTGTTCGATACTATGTACTACACGGTATTGTCCGAATGAATTATCATAATACTGCTTAACTAATTTTAATAGTCTTGTTTAATAGCCTTGCGTTCAATGTGAACCTGTAACCTATTCTTTCTTACCTTATCGAAATTTGAAAAATTTTATTCTATAAAAAGAACTTTTGAATTTAGGGAAGTTTAGTTATGTTTCAGACATAGTATACGAGAAATGGTTTAGTAAGTTTTCAGAATAAAATTATATATGTTATTATTACGTGACAAAGATTTAAACATACCAAAATGGTGATCAGAGAGAAACAAACAGCCGAGAGCAACAATTTTTGCGGATATTTGTCGATTTCATTTAAAACGAAGTATAAATCATCTGCAGAGGATTACCGACTCAATGACCATCACTCACACTTGCTACAAATGGAGCTGAAAGAACGGAAATTTCTTGAAATTGGTACTATAGAACGAGGTTCTTCCATGCAGTTCTTGAAAGTTTGCAAATATGCAATTTTTTTAGTTTCACACTTCAAAAATTAGTGATTTTAGAATCTAGTGAATTTGTAAATTTCCAAATTTCCACATTTATAAACTTCCAAACTTCTAAATTTTTACATTTTTTTCTCAATTTCTCAATTTTTTCCCTAATTTCTCAATTTATAAATTTCTGATTTCCTAAATTTGTGAATTCCTAAATTCCTAAATTCCTAACTCTAGATTTACTAAACCCGTGAAAATGACGAATATTAGATTTCTTATTTTAAATTACGAAAGTTATCGATAAATTTTTGTCAAAAAGTATGTTGACTTTCGTCAAGGTGAAGAATAATTGCGTTCTGTAGTTTACGTATCATCCACAATTTATTCTTTTTTGTACTTCATAATTTATGGTACTGAGAATTTCTAAGTTACTAAATTACAGAATCTGTGATTTCAAAAGTTTAAAAATTTATGGTTTTAAAAAATAAGCTGTAAAATATAGCCAAGTAGTATGAACATATATATTTTAAATTTTGTACAAACTTCATTTTTTAAACTCGGGACAATGAACCCTTATTCCTAAAGTTATGAGACAGTTAACTTGAACAATACCAATTCTTTTTAAATTGCGATACAAAATTCATTCTCAGAGTATCGTTCAGATAAATTGTTCTTCTAATTTTGTAAGTCTTCTTCCCTAATTTTCTAGTTCTTCTAATTTTATATAATTACGTAAATAATTGGTACAATTCGATAAATCCTTAGTCAACTTTCTTAGAAATATTTTTCATTGCTTGCTGCGGTTTCATTTAGTAAATATTTGTTTCGATAGAACGACGTTTACATATTGGAAACATTAGTTATAAATTCATTATAATATCGACGAATTATTTTTTGAGAACTATACATGTATAGTAAAAAGTGCGAATGAGTAATGTTTAAATAATGATACGAAAATGATTAATAATGATACATAATGATAAAAATAATGATACAAATTGTAGTACATTCAATAATAAATAGCGCAGAATGGTACACATTAACAAATAATTTGTATCTTAATTGCAACAACAAACTTCTCCGTTTGTACTCTTGTAACAATTAAAAGTTTCACCCACTTCCACAAGGAAAAGTTCATCTAACAGTATTGGAAATACGATAGCAAGAAAATTGCAGCAAATCCATTTCGCTGCAAACATGTGATATTCATTCTATAAAAGCTGCAAATAAAAGGATTTCTTGGATTACACCTGGATAATAAAGTAATACAACGTACGATCTGAAATAAAATAAATTAAACGGAGGAGAAGAGAAATGAACTGTCTAATTAAAAGTGAATCGAAACTTTATCTGGAGAACAAATTACTACCCTACGAAGTCATATGGAAGCCAACTTGGATGTATGGAATTCCACTATGGAAAACCGCAACCACGAACCACTTAACAAAATTAGACGCAATGCAATCAGTAATGTTATGGATGATTACCAACGCTCCATGGTTTGTGAGGAACTCAGACATAAGGAAAGATCAAAATATCTCGAACGAACGATGAATTAGCCAGAAATGCAAGCAAATGTAGAAACAGAATTACAAACCTACCTAACAAACTGGTAGAATAAACACCGACCACATACATACACTTTCCGCAGGAGGCTCGTTTAGATGATGTACATATCTCTCAATGAAAATTTTCTTAGCATTAGAAATGTGAGCACCGAATTTCGAAATCTCTGATACCAGAATGATATTTGATATTTAACATTTTATTATTTTTCAATGTTTAACCCTTAACAGGCACACTGAGGTATGAAACGACCCAAGCAAGTTTAGCTTCGATTTTAGCCACTTTATACCCTGAAGATCTGAATAAATACGTTTTCTGAAATCCCTGTGTTTTTACTATTTTTTTTTTCTCAAACTGTTATGTGTCAAGAGTGTTTAGCTAAAATTTTAGCTCTCTATGCGAAAATCGAAAAAGATTTTGAATTTTTCTGTGAATATCACTTCTTCAACTTTATCACTGAATTTGTTTTCATATTCAGCATTCAAAATTGAAATCAGCTATGAAATATGTTAAAATAACTTTCAAAGATTGTTTATAATTTTTGTCACGACAAAATAATCAGGAGCTCCTTTGTAAAAAACATTTTCATTTATTTATAAACGTCCTAGTGTGCCAGGTATGTACATTATTTTAACGAAGTGTGACCATTAT
The DNA here is from genome assembly GCA_945859595.2 of Megachile willughbiella. Taxonomy (NCBI): domain Eukaryota; kingdom Metazoa; phylum Arthropoda; class Insecta; order Hymenoptera; family Megachilidae; genus Megachile; species Megachile willughbiella. The sequence goes on from OX243798.1 coordinate 5,208,008, forward strand.
GGGTTAAATACCGATTTGTGCGAAATAGAACCACTTTCTGCACATACTAGGATGATGCTCATTTAATAAAAAACTTTTCTTTTATATCTTTACATACATTGAAAATTTGATTATTTCTATTATTTCAGGTACATACTTTATTTTATGAACATACCCCCCCCCCCTTTTCAATTATTTAAAATTTTCACAAGTTCCAGAGATTTGCATAAATTTTCACATTTTCAATTTGCAAAATTTCCAAATATTCAAATTCCGTATTCCTAAAATTCTCAAATTCTAAAGGTGTAGGTCTTCAAATCTCTAAAATCCTCAATTTCTGAATTACTCAGTTTTCAAATTTCTGAAACACGAAATTCCTAATCCCTAAATACTTAGATTTACTAATGCACAAATTTCCAAATTTCCAAGAACCAAAATTTTCAAATCTACAAATTCGTAAATTCTGGAATTTAAAGAAATTTTAAGTTTCTAAATTTCTGATTTTCTAAATGACTAAATATCTAATGAAAATCACTATGTATAGTTTTAACTAGCTGTCGCTCGCTATGGAGCTTTCCGCCTCTCAGACTCCCTTAGCTACCCTTCAGCACTTTGGTAACTTTTTTGAGGGTTTTTGTCTATTTTAAGAAAGTTTGATTTTCTGATAAAATATTCTATCTAGCACGGTTTGGTTTGTACATTTACATCTTTCTACAAGTTTTCTCATTGTTTCTGTGTGGTGCTCTAAGACGTCTGTTACGTTTGCTTAGTGTTTCAATACATCGGTCTTCGGATTTAGTTGTCTTCACTGGTCGTCCTGTCCTTTTTTTTTATGAGCAACCACTGCTAGTTGCATACTTTTTAATAGCGTCATGCACTGTTGATTTCGGAATTTTTTTACGCAGTGCAATTTCCCTAACTGCATATCCTTCTTCTGCAAGAATCAGAATACTGGAACGTTTTTCTATTGATAATTCTCGTTTGGAACTCATGTCTCGATGGAAAAGAAGCTACAGACAAACTAAACCGAAGCTGTCGTGCGCATAGCGTTACCTGCATTCGTATCTCCATTGAGAGAACATAAACATCTCATCAACAGTTTACACACACTTGATACATATCGAAGAACTCTCTGAATTCGTTTTGCACCATAGAAATGAAACAAAGTAGAAATTAAGACTCTTTTAAGCATCGAAACCGTACCATTAGACTTCGTATTTTTGGGCAGAAATTTTACTTACGCACACTCATTGTATAATTTGTACTTAAAAATTAATTCTATTATGTTATGCTACCTCAAGAAAGATAATAATAATAATTACGATTGATATAATAGCCCTAAATACCTTTCGTACAAAGTTAAACTATGTTTTATAGAACAAAAGCAAGTGTCCGGATACTTTTGAGCGGTAGTATATATACGTTAGTGAGTTGTCGGGATAGAGCTTTATATGTACAGTCCCAGCCCATCGAATGAGGACCACGTATGAAAATTTCATTTTCATGGCTATAATATTATGTCATATATGGAAAATTGTCTTAGGTTATGCAAAATAATTACTAAATACATTGATAATGGTATATAAATAGCAATTTGTGGCTATCGTGATAATAAATTGTATGGGTGAGTGATTAAGGGCCGTGCGAGCGTTTACGTCAGGCTCGAGTATCGATAGCGTGAGGTGAAATTTGCTGAACAGAAAATGTCTGGATCCTCCAAAGACTCTTTTACAACTCTCCAATCACATAATCTGAGTTGAAACGAATTACAGATATTTGGAAAAATAATGAAGATATAAAGCATATGATCAATGTATATGGAGCATGCCGGATACAAGCTGTCACCAAAGCAAAGGGTGGAAGTACAAGATATTAACATGTATTAATAATGTTACAGTCGGTCACGAAAATATTCGGACACCATTATAGTTTTGACTATTATATTCCGTTCTTCAGAAATGTAAACAATAAGAACAAAAAAAGGTTTCGCATATGTTACTATGCAGCGTATAGTTTACAAAAACGTAAGAAATATTTGTTTACGGTACGTGATTATTTAACTAATAAAAGAAAAATGGAAAGTACGCTTATTTTCATGTCACGGAAATATTTGGACACAGCCAAAACTAAGTTTATATCACGATATATAAATCTTGTTTTTATTAATTAGTATTTTGTTGAATATCCCATATGTTTTATGACGTGCCATAATCGCGTTGGCATATTACAAATTATTTTTTTTAAATAATCTTGCCCAGTATGTAGCCATTCTTTTTGCGGACGTCTTTCTAGCTCTTCTGTTGTGTTTATGGGAGTTGTCCGAATTCGGCGATCTAATTCGTCCCATAAATTTTCAATGGGATTCAAGTCTGGCGATTGCGGTGGTGGATGGAGGATATTCTTGCAAGTGTATAATAAGAATTCTTGCACAATTCGCGATTTGTGCTTTGGGTCATTGTCTTGATAAAACTTTATCCCACTTTGAAGTCCCATATTATCAGCACTTTTCTTCAAATTGTTTTGCAAAATCTGTAGATATCTATTTTTATCGAGGATATCGTCGATAAAAACTAATTTGCCTACTCCATGGGCCGAAATACAGCCCCACACCATCACAGACCCACCACCGTGTTTCACATTCGGCTGCAAATGTCTCGGATTCAGCTCTTCCTTTGTCTTCCACCATACCCTAATTCTTCCGTCGCTTCCATAAATATTATATTTTGACTCGTCCGCAAAAATTACGTCCTCCCACCACTCACTATCCTTTGCAATGTAGTCCTTTGCAAATTTCAGTCTCTTCATTCTGTTCGCCGCGTTAATATACGGCTTCTTTCGAGCTATTCTTCCATTATAGCCCTCTGATCTTAACACTGGTCTTATGTTCTCCGGATGCACTGATATTCCACGGTGTTTATTTAATTCAGCTGCTAACTTTGGAGCACTTATCCGAGGATCACATTTGATTCTCCTAATTATGGAACGTCTATCGCGAATATCTAGGATCGGTTTGCGTCCGCTTTGAGGGATAGATTCAATTCTATCTTCATTCTTGTACCGTCGCACAATATCCCATACCGTGCTCTTACCAATATTTAATAAATCAGCAATTTTACGAATCGATTTCCCTTTCTCATGATGAAAAATTACCAATTGTCGCATATCAAGCAATGTATTCTTCCTTTTGCGACCCATTTCGCACAAATTTTGAACAAGACTGACAAATATTCGATCTATAACATACTTCGTACATAGTATGAATGATATGTTTACAAACATTGTTTCAGTCAGTTCCTAGAACCTGGAAACTTGAGAAGTATAGCAAGTGTCCGAATATTTCTGTGACATGAAAATGAGCGTACTTTCCGTTTTTCTTTTATTAGTTAAATAATCACGTATCGTAAACAAATATTTCTTACGTTTCTGTGAACTACACGCTGCATTGTAACATATGTGAAACCTTTTTTTGTTCTCATTGTTTACATTTCTGAAGAACGGAATATAATAGTCAAAACCATAGTGGTGTCCGAATATTTTCGTGACCGACTGTATGTACAGTAGTAGTATCATGTTAGTTGCTAATAAATTATATAATTACAATTTGAACAGGCCTTTTAATTTTATGGAAAACGTGAAAAATGCTGAAAATTTGTAGTAGTCCTAATTTGATGGCCAGGACTGTATATTTTGATACATCCCTGTCTTACAAAGGAAGTAGTGTCATTACTTCTGGAGCAAACCACGTGTATACGCATAGAGGCAATGAATTTCATATAATCGAGATGTGCAAACTAACTTCTAAACGATCAACTGCAATAGATAACCCAGTTCCGGCGAAGTAACAGATATCTCTGTCGCTCCATCGTCACTTTGATCTCACTAACGAGGAACCGGCACAGGTGACCTGGTGAACTCTTATTTTCAAAGCCGCCAGAGTACACTCGAGGTCGGTGTTCGAGAAAGATAGGTGGAAAGGGTTTCGAAATCGTAGTGGACACAGTTCGAGTCCGTATACCGGTCTGTAGCTTGAACGATGGTGATAATGGATGCCGTCTTTGCCTGTGTGACAGTTGGAAAACGAGTTTTAAAGCTGCCCCTGCGCTTTGAGCATCGATCTATTCACGGATGGATGTGCCATTAGTCAAGTTGTATGAATCTTTTGAGTACGCATCGGGATGATGATTTGCTGACAGGAAATGATTTTTTGCGGGAGCCTCACATGGTCGCGATATTCGTGTCGCAAACCATTCGCGGTTGAATGGAATTTCTCTGTACTTTGATAAATTTGCGCGGACCTCGTAACATTTTTCAAGCAATTTCTTTTTTCAACGAAAAATGACCATCGGCTTCAATTTGTTACCAGCTTGACATTCACAGATATCGACTTATAATTATTCTTCCGGTTTTTAATAGACGTACAAATTGGATACGGTAGTAATCTAGATATGCAAATTAAGGATACAGTATTGATCTAGATATACAAATTAAGAATGCAGTATTGATCTAAATAAACAAATTAAGAATACAATACTGATCTACATTGCAAACATTTCTCACTTAGAGCGCTTTCGGAATAAGCTCATATACTTCTTTTCTTTATTCATCTTAATATTGCAACAGTGATTATTTCGCTAACAAATTTATTATAGGTTAAATAACGTTACAAGTTGCAAAGAATATTTTTGTGCCAGTTATATTAATAATTTGTTCGGGGTTTTCAAAGTTGGATGTTATTTGCATATAAGTTTTTAAGTAGCTAGTAAACAAGCAAAAAGAGAAACGAAATTATGTTTCTGTAATACGTGGAACCGAGAAGTATCGATCGATCGTATACTGCACAAGTGCAGGAAATTCTACGTTTGCTACGAGATATAAGACTATAGAATATCAAACAGTTATACTACTTGAAAAATATGGAAAATTTGAAAATTTAGAATGTATTAGAAATTAAGAACTATATATTATATAAGTTATACCTATAAACATATAAATTTGACAATCACTTTCATGTATAAGAAATAATGTTCAGTATTTTCTTCAATTTCATCTTTCACTATCTAAATTGAATTATGGTAAAATATAGGTGAGCAACCTTAAACGAAACAAGCTAAAATCATAGAGTCATAAAATTGCAAAAATTAATAAAATAGTTTGAGTTATATCTATCATATTAAAAATCCTTGTCTAAATTACGAAGAAAATAATACAACGTGAGATTTAATAACTTTGCTGTGGTTATTGTTTTTTTCATTGTAGTTAATCATTGTTACTCGAGTACAATTAATTTATAGTGTTTTCATTGTTATATTTCAGTCACTTTAACACAAAATATCAACTAACATTTTGTGGTCCATTAAATATATTATAGGTTGAGAAACACTGATTTCAAAAACAAGAATATTTGCTCTGTTGAAATAGTTTTAAAAAATTAATGGGGATGACAATTAAGGATTATTGTAGGATATAAATTGAGTTCAGATACCATCCCGACATCACGGAACTACAAAAAAATACCTCAAATTGTTCAGAACATTCCAACGTTTGCTACAAAGTTTAATTACCAAAAATGTAAAAAAAGTCAAATACGTCGCTAATGACTTTGCAACAGATGCAACATACAACCTGTAATTTTAAAAAACCACAAAGTTGTAGAATTTTTCCCAGTCATGTACCTGAACCAAAATATGTATTTTCGGTACTTGTTTACTAATTTTACTCAAAATTGTGTAATATCAGTGCCTCATATACAGAAATCTTTGAGACAAATTTGAAAAATTTTATATGACAGAAAAGAAATTTTTATAATTCAAAACATAATAATTCTTGTATTAACAACAAATGTTGTATTAACAAAATTATATTATTAATTTCGTTTCGATAATTATAATTAATCGCTTCTTCTCGAACTTAAACGACGTCAATGCCTCATATACAAACACTTCTAACAAGTTTGAAACATTTTGGTCCATTCAGACCGAAGATCTAAAAGGAAACTTTTACAACTGAAAAAATAATAATCGGACTGCTGTAACTCCAGTTATTATTAACCGATTCTCCTCAAAATCGAGTGACATCAATGTCTCATATGCAAACATCTTTGAACGAAGTCTAACACTTATTAGTTTCTTAGAATCGAAGATACATACGTGCCAAGGACATTTTAACAACTGAAAAAATAATATGCAAATTGCAATAACTCCATCCCCTCTTGACCAATTCCCTTCAAGATTGAATTATGTCAATGTGTCATATAAAGATATTTTTAAGCTAAATATAAAACATTTGTATTCATTAAGGCCAAAGACATATAACAAGAAATTTTTTGCAATTGAAAAAATATTACTTAAATGCAACAATTTCGGCCCCTCTTAATCAATTCCCTTCAAGACTGAATGATGTTACTGGCCCATGTAAAGGTATTCTTGAAGCAAGTGTAAAAAGTATTGATGAATCAGTGCGAGAAACACACAGCAAAAAGGAAATTTTTACAATTAAAACAATAATATTTCTATTTGCACCAACGCAAATTGTTATCAATTCTCTTCAAAATTGAACAGCATCAGTGTCTCATGTGCAAATATCTTTGAGCCAGTTCAAACTGGCAAAGAAACAAAGACAATCAGACAAAGAATCCATTAGGGTCAGAGGTATAAGGCAGCAACATAAACACACCTACCAACATATGTATATTACATACATACAGAAGCTTGCACATCTAATGTCCATCATATTCGAATTCAGTGGATCTCAAAACATAAATTCAAAGAAAAATCAAATGGTTATTTGACGAGTTCGAGTAGTTTCCCCCATTCTATTCTTAATTTACGACAGTTGGAACGTTAAAAAGAAAGAGATGTTTCATATTGTCGAAGCACCTCTAAAATACCGAATTCATGATATCACGCATGCAAACATTACTATCGTCCATCGCCCTCCGCAATAGTTTTCAACAAACTAATAACCCGTTTGAGGGCGGACGTTATCCGAAGAAGAGGAAGCGGAGGAATCATCTCGCCGGGGTATCACACCGACGAGAATAGTAGAGTCTCCGTGAGATAAGGCAGATACGATCTTCCGCCATAGTGCTGGTTAATGACCTGCTGTTTATGCAGGAAAAATCTGGCGGAAAGGGCGACGTGAAAAAGATAGAGGCGCATCGAGGAATAGGGAAAACAAGATGGAAAAAGAGAGAAATCTGTAACGATGAAAAAAAAGAAGTCTGAGAAGCGCAGAGGAAGGAGATGGGATACAAAGTGGGTGAAAAAAGGGAAGAGCGTGAAAGTAGGAGAAGGATAGGATGATCATTGTACCATCCCGCAAGTGTTGCTTTCCTCGTCGAGTCGCTCTATTAAAAAGTTGGAGATAGCCGAAAGAGAGATTGGAGGTGGTCGGTCCTTAACGCGAATTTTCTCGCTATTTACTACTTCACAAAATCTTTAAAATCTTTATCGTGAGCAGGAACCTTCGATCGATAAACCGTTGTCTCAAGATGGCTTGGCATTGATCTGCACGCTGTTGAAAACTTGATGAAACTTTGTCGGGTTCGTTTCCCATAATAGCCGATAAATTTGTTCCTTTTCCTTTTTCATGACCTTACGTAATAGCCTAGGCTACATTTACTTGTTCTATCTTTTTGTTTTACTTGAGCAACTAAACGGTAAAAATATATTTTGGTGTCTTTAGTTCAAAACTGAAATAATTAATTCATGAATTGATAGATTAGTTGTAATTCTGAATGAACATGTATCATCTTAGAAATAAATCATTTTCAGTTAACTTCATAGAGTAACATACCTTTGTGATGAATAGTGTAAAACAAAAATTGGCGCAGTAATTAATCTTTAATAAATTATTTTAAAATAATTTTTATCTATATATATGTATAGGAATGGAGGATACACATACTACTGCTTCGCCGATTCTGTACATTTATATAATATTCATTCTCTTTCAACAATTAGATATACTACACAGAGTACTTATACACAGATATTGCCAACCTAGTTCAATATACGACACAGAATTTTTTAATTTTAAATTCACTTTCATTCCCATTTTCTAGGTTTATTGGAAGTATAGATTTAACGTGAGACACTAACGGTCAGTGTGTAAACTAAGAAAAACAGATGCATGTATATTTTCGATAGCATATACATAAATATAATTCCATTTATTTATAATAATAAAAGAAGTAAAAATACCATCAGCAAAATAATATAACACTTAAATTATACTTTACAAGTTTTCTTGATAAATTTTTACCGTATTATATAGATTTAGTATTAAAGTATAAACTTAACGTTAAAAGTATATTTGCATCCGCCATACTTCTTTCGTACACTAGCGCAGTGATAGTTTTCTTTTCCAGTTTCGTTAAATACTATTAGATAATATTTGTTAGATAATATTTTTCCAAATATCATTTTTGGTTTGGAGATTTTAGCGACTAATTTTAGAAGATGCAGCACTGTATATCAGAAGTTTGAATTATAATTGACTCGATCACTGCCATTAAAGGAACAATTCGCTCCCTCGTTCATTTTCCTACAATCGGTTTTCAAACTCTATCAGATGCTTGCTTTCTTAAAATTATACCATTATCGTTACCATTATCGTTATATATTGTAAGCGATAACCATTTATGAGCCATTACTTGTTAGTTATTCTTACTGTCAGAAATAATTACTTAAATCACAAATAATGTGACAAATAGTCGAACACTGTTTCTCAAGTAACAGATACTGTTTGAAATAAAAGTAGAAGTATCGAATAGAACAAAAATTGTATTTAAATAACGACTTGAATATTACATAAAATTTCGATAGCATTTATATTTGATGTGCACATAGGTACCTATACTAATAAAGTCACTAGTAAACCACAAATGCAATTTACAAAAGTGACTATCATACTAATGTTACTATATAATCTGACAATTGTAACATTAAAAAAACAAACGTAAATTCGTACAATAATTTAATCATCAACTAATCTAACAAGGGAACATATCGAACCGGGACACACCGATTTTAATAAAACTTATGTGAAAGATAGTTCTCAAGAAAATATATAGAAGGGGTGATAATAGCCCCCAAAGTTAAGGGTTGAAATCATATTTTTGGGAATATCTCCGGAATTAAAAGAGATAATTGGAAGCCTTTTTTCAACTGTTGGTCTTTAAATAAGGAATTTTTCTGCATACAAAAATTTTAATAAACTTTATTTGTTTAAATAATATTTTGAAAATTTGTAACTTTTGTTCAAAATTTTTTACTAAATGTTGATTTATTCTTTTGCAACAAAATGTCCAATTGTCATATGAAAAAATAAATAAAATTAAAATTCGTCCATAACTTCCAAACGTAAGTACTTTTTGTTTTAAATAAATCAGTTTGCTTTTAATAAATAAATCATTTTTAAAAACGCGACTATAGTGAAATTTATTTTCGTCATTGAATTCATAATGTTTAAATATCCGAAATTTAATCTTTTAATAATTAAATATAACAATATATGTACACATTATAATATATATAATATATGTATATTGTATATAACTATATAATCGTTTAGCAATATATAAAATCAAATAAAATTTTTTAAACTACAACTTCGACAGCAAAGGAATTAGCAATCTTATGTTTATAGAGACCTAAATTTACGAAACATAAAATGTTTAAAACATTACTAAACTAGAGTTAATGCATATTGTGTAAATAAATGCTATGATATCCGATAATAGCTTCTACACGTGAAAAGTAATATTCAGTGTATTTATTCAATTCCTTTTTTTATTAACATAATTGAACTACATAACAATATAAAACTAACGTTTTTATATAAAAGAAATTAATTAAAATTATAAAAATCACAAAAATTGTTTTAATTATATATTCATTTCAACCGGTGACATAAATTACGATTATATTTAATAGCTTCGTTCTTATCGTTACAGTTTATTTTAAATTAATTAACTCATTAATTGAATTAGTTGATCCTATTCTTATTTATATCGCGGTTGTGGTACTTCGAAGTGTACTAAAAAATAAATGTGACCTAATATTGGATCAAAACCCAGATTAAAACTACAGATGTAATCAGAAATTTTGAAACATCAGAAAAAAAACTTTCAAATAATTCTTGCGAATTTTGACTTATTTATCAGTTATTTGTATTTTGTATTATTCAAATGTTCGATAAATACAAATAGTATATCATGTATCGCTCTCTATCTGTATATCTCTCCCAATGGTCTCAAGCACGCCAATTTTAAACAGCTACATTTCCGAATCCATTGAGAATCGTACACGCACGCATTAATTAATTTAAATTGTAAATAAATTACTGGTGATGACCGAACTAGAATATTATTGCAATTTGTTACGGCCCCTACACAAATTGTAACATTATCATGATGACAACGTCCAAATTAAATTACAAGTAGATTATTAATTATAAACAAGTTACGATATACGAAATCTGTCGACCGAAATAAACGATGTGATTACCTCCGAAAATATTTAAATTTGCTTTTGAAGCAATTATGTACACATTAAGCATTCAAGCAGCTACGTATATGTACAATATTATGATTGATGTCTAATGTGATTAATGTGTAATACTAGTAACTGAAGGTATAGTCGAATTCACATATCGTATCAAATCCGTCATAGCGAAATTAAATTCAGTTTCCCGCAAGAAGAAAAATTGTTCTAAAATACAGGCTGACCAAAGAACGTGTTCATCGGCCAGGTGACGCTTTGTTATATCGATTTTACACGACGTTTTCTCGGGACGTCAAACTTATCGCGCGTCCCGACGAAGTTTGCGATGGTTTCAGCAACAAAAAACGATCAGAAAGGCAGTCAGTTGGTACAAGATAAAAAGTAGAAGTCGGAACCCACATCGTGATAAAGCACAGGGATTGGGGGAATCGTTTCCTGTAGAAGTGGCCAGGATAAAGGTGCGACTTACCGAATATGATTTATGCCTCAATATAACTCGGTAGCGATAAAATAAGGGGCCACCACTGATATCCTTTTCTTTCCGTTCTTGTTCTTATTGCTCCACTAACCTACTTCAAATTTTATTGCTAACTATTTCACGTCTTTTCTGATCGAATGTGCATTATTTGTCTCGTGTTTTAAAGCCGTTGCCATTCACTTTTTGAAATTATTTTCAGTTTTTAGTGAGAAGATGTTATGAATTCGTGCATCTTTCCTGGATATGATATTGAAAAGAATTGTCGATAACATTGAATTGTGTGTGTTTACTGCAAATCTGGTGTGAAATAATTGTTATTTTCTAAATAATACAAGGTCCTGTAGATTGTCGAGAAAACACTTTGTTCGTAGAAAACACTTTTCAGCCCAACTTCCGATCTAACAATAAGTTCACTCTCGCACCTTAACCTCTTAGGCACGACGCGCCACTATAGTGTCTTCCGCGAACACCATCTCAAAAATTACTGATTTTTCGACATCAATAGTTCAACACAATTTTATAGAGAATAAGGAACGTCGACTTATGCGTTAAAAAATATACAATATAATTTGAAAATACGTATGTCACCTTCATATGACCTCTACGCATCGGTCTACAAAAGATCTGCTTATACCAGACCGTGGTAGACTCTTGTTATACTCTTCTACGATGTTATTATAGTACCTATTTTTTTACATATAGAATGTGTATAACGACATATTTTTACATATAACGATACATATTTTACACTTTATATATTCATTTGTAACCAATTTATTAACGTATAATTCTACTTATAAATTTGATATTAAAAAGATATTCAAACAACCGATTCTAGGATTCCTTATTTTAAATTCTAGAGTTCGGTAAGATGCTTTTCTTGAAATCTACTTATATTGATATGTATCGAAATAAAAAGTAAATATATGTAGTGTACATTTTTAGTTCATGTGTTTTTTCATTTATCTATTTTCAATGTAACAGTAAGTGTGTATTACACATTAGTAGTTTTAATATTGAATGTGTTGACGTTTGTGTATCTGTAATGGTTTATCTTTTGTCGACGTTTCAACAGTACATGAAAACATCAAAGAAAATTGAAATTTCTTCAGCAATGATGGATGTCTGAAGAAAAGTAGGTTGATACTCTAAGTTTCTTCAGAGCTTGAATGAAAATGCTTCGAAAAAACTGTGACATATTTTTCGCGGTAATTCCAAGTTAACCTAATCGACCGAATGATTTTTGGGATGTGATTGTTCTGAAAACTTCCAAAGATTCTCCTAAGCGTCTGGAACAGATCGTGGTGGAAATGCGCGATGAATAGAATCACAAAGGGACTTTTAAGGAAGAACGAATAAGACGGAGGACTTCATCATCACGACTGATTGGTCGATTTGTCACCCCCTCATCCCGTCCACTGCCTTTCTCGCCTCATCCCCGTAAATCAGGACTCTTGGACTCTCCCTTGATAGTTAATTGAACCGGTCGAGCTGCTGATCCGACAAGCGGGCATCCCCCTACCTTCCTTCCTTCTTTCCTTCCTTCTTCTTTCCTTTCTTCCCGTCTTTCTCCCGTACTTCCGTTTTCCTACCAATGATTGGTCTTTGCCAGTTGATCGACCTGTTTTATGGATGGCACGAGCCGAGATCGATCGAGCTGGTCCGGTTACACACGCTACCTAAGATAGACTTTGTTGCTTTCTTCGGTTAATTTAAAAGACAAGAAATGTTGGTATCAGCACAATAAAGTACAAAGGTTTCTTGATGAACCTCGCCAGTGGCGTCTTGTATAGACTCGTGTCACATAACGCGTAATTTTTAAGTTATTTGTACCATGTAATAAAAGCAATTATTAACCGGAATTGTTTAACACTAAATGTCCTGGTTGACAATTAAGGAAGGGGTTAAGATAATTACAATTTCTTTTATATTTGAACAATATGGATAATTATATGTAAATACATGTATAGACAGCGTCAAATTTTATACAAGTATTTGTCAACAATTTTATACAAGTTGAAAATGACATTATTTTTCCCGGAAAATATGAGGATAATAGGATCTGGGTCTTTACATAATCAAACTAGAAGTTGTGTGTCCAGTAGAATCACTGTATTTTATGTAGAAACATTGAAAATAAAATGTGCGATTATTTCTAAAGAACGGAAATTATTATTCTGTCATTTGTCAATTCGCAGTACAATTTTCTATTAATAAACATTACCCTAAGTAATAAATGACAAATCTTGTCCGAGCTTTTATTTGAGAGCGGTCGCGAGTTAATGAATCAGAGTAAAGTATCTACACAGTTCTCCTCCCTCTCCCTCTTCAATTCAAGAAATATATATGTCTCTGATAATAAAAGGTAGACGGCGCAGCTTTTTTAGCAGATTGTTCCTGGTGATAATCCTTTAATCCCTTCTCCATTCGCCCATTTACTCTCTCGGCGGTTCCTTTTTAAAACCGTGGAGGCTCGCCAACAAAAAGGAAGCACGACGGATAAAAATTCCAAACGATCCCCTCATCCCACGCCTATAGAACTTAACAACGTATTAAAATCGAGCCAAAGACACTTATCAACCATTATAAATTTTTCTCGAGCACTCGCGCTAGAGAAATGTGACGAGCCGATTTTTCTCGCTGATTATTTGCAACGAAAGCCGCTAAAGACCATTCGAGCGATACAGCCCTGCCAACCGGAGCCGTATAACCGTCCGGGCCATTACTATTCATTAGGATTTTTCCAACTATGTGTCTTCCTTAAGTTTTGTTTTTTGCCAGCAGCGAGCCACCGCATTACTAAGAGTGTGCACGGATTTATCACGCGGTCGTACTTTATTAAATTCCTACCGAGTGCCTGCCACCCCCTGCTCGTTATCTTCCAATCCTTCGTCGACGTCATGGATAAGCTCCTTTTTTCGGTAATTTATTCCAATACTACGTGACTAAGATTCTCGAAACAAAAGGATCATTAAGCTATATTCACAGACAAGTATTTACGATCCTATTTTATTAGTCCTTTGCGCTTGAAAAGTTATCTCACACTATTATAGCTTGTGTAATGCTATTTTCTAATACTGAGACAATTCTGTACACTTTATAATAGAAATAAATACTCTGACAGTAACAACGCAAATTGAATCATAATACGAAGCTACCAAAAATTCTAACGAATAGAAGCTACATTGAATACGAATTGAATTACATTGAAATACGGATTTTTGACAAACTCGCTCCAAAGTTCAGACTATTTTTATATCTCCGAAAATATTAATTATCAAAACGGAAGTTTGAAACAAAAAAAGCTAAACAAATAGAGTTATATATGTTACATGTTGTACGTAAATCTATTTTGACTATCTGGTCTAAACTCTTTACATATTTTTGTCTATATTTTACCTTATTAAATATGTGATGAGTCTGAATTATACCAAAATTTGATACGGAAAAAATTAGCGAGACCCCTTGCTAATGTAAGGCAGAGTCTATCATTAATCACAAATAAACACATTTTCTCAAATCTGGGTCTTGCTAAATATGTGACAAGTATAAATTATACTAAATCTGGATACGTAAAAGATTAACGAGGTCCTATGTAAGGAAGAGTGTATCATTAGTGGTAACGAATGTATAATGTAATAACAGAAAAATTACAGTAATAATGTATATAACATAACGTAATATTCTTTTTAATTAAAATATTGACATAATTTAAACTAAGACCTAATAAACTAGAAATATCTATATTTAAAGATCTGTTATGGTTTTGAGTTATAACTGCCAAAATAATAGGTTTACATAAAAAATACGTATAACAGTTTTTGCATAGTTCTTTAAGGACTATATTTTTTGTTTGAAACATTTTTCTCTAAAATCAATATTTACGAAGACATGCAGAAAACATTTCCAAACTTCAAAAGGGGTTGGGGGTAAACAAGACCTTGTGAGTAAACGTTCTTTTAAGGAATTTTTCTTTAATCAAGAAACTTAGGTTAAAATTTCGGTGCAGTTATGAGTTACAGTTTTTCCAAACTACACCCCAGCTTCATTGTTTACAATTAGAAAGAATAATATTTTAAATAAAAAATTCATTTCCTCAAGAAAAGGCATTATCTTTTCCGAAAGCGTAGAGAACACTTATGACGTATTAACCTAAAACTCAAAGTTTCGATCAGAAGTTGACATATTTCGATGAAACTGCAGTTTAAAAAAATGGTTACATAAATTCTAGAGTTATGAATAAAGTAGTCACAAAAATATAGCGTGGTCATAAATATCAACGATCTGTAAACTGATACGTGTTTTCCGACTCTAAAATAACGGTGCAGTAACATGCATTGCTGATGAAGTACACAGAGCCATATGTAGATTGCAATTGTAGGATTTCATACAACAAAATTAAAAAAGCTATCGGCTAGCTATAGTTTTTATCACCATTGCAACAATAAATTCTACGTAACATTTGACATATTTCGAAAATCTGTCATTTTTACGGGCTTTTTATTAATTGCTTACGAAAATGCTAAAAGCAAAAGTCTGATCCGCTTTTAAAATAATTATCATGTGTTTCAGTTTCGAGATTATTTGCATGTCGTGTATTTCTGTTATTCTCATCAAACACGATATTTGTATTCTGCATATTAACACGAGTAAAATTATATGCGTTATATGCAGAAAGCCTGATAAAGTCCAGCCATTTCGTTATAGTCGGATTTTCAATTTCGAATTTATTTAATTTGTAATATGACAACTACAGATTCCACTTATACGCAAGGAAATAAATTGAATTTCATGATACGTGTATTATAATTACTTGTTTTATAAAGTTTATAGTTTTCTGTTCCTCTTCGTTTGCCGACAGCTCTTTTACGTGGAAATTGGAAGATAAATACAAAGTGACTATGAACTGCAATGGAGTTTCGCATTTTCATTAAATTGAGCTCGATGTTACGACGATGTTA
Organism: Megachile willughbiella; assembly: GCA_945859595.2. NCBI lineage: Eukaryota > Metazoa > Arthropoda > Insecta > Hymenoptera > Megachilidae > Megachile > Megachile willughbiella. The sequence goes on from OX243798.1 coordinate 5,223,931, forward strand.
TGCAAACGCATAAACACTGCGTTAATATCTCAGTTTAGTGTGCAATACCCGTTTCTATTAGCGTGTAAACATATACGTTCACGCGAAGGTGCCACGTGTTATCGTCAGAAGCTTCTACACGTTCCCTTTTATAAGCGCAAACTCACTCCCCAGATAAATATCTTCTTTACATTCCACTACGTCACAGGCTTTTAAAATGTATGATATCTGTCCTTACGGGTACTGAAAGCTGCTTTTTTCGACTTATGGGGGCGATTGAGATACGTCGTTGACGTCTTAAATCAATCTTAGGGGAGTCTAAAAATTGATTTTCAGTTTATTGTGCTTTGTTCAGAGAATAAACGATTGTAAAAGCTTCTTTCGGAATTTCATGGTTAAATTCATTAAAATATCAAAGCTATAGCGAGTCTAGGAGAATAATACGGAGAAAAATGGCGTACATGTAAAGTTTTCATTTTAAAGAAGTTAAAAGTTTATATTTATAGTGAGTTTCGAATTTATGTAGCTGCCATTTTGTTAGCATATTTCTTTACGTTCTCCTTCACAAGGTAGCCCCTTTTATACAGGACCTCTAAAATCATGATATTAACGAAAGGACATCGATTCTAGAAATAAAAACAACATGAAAAAGGAACAATAATTTTTTGAATTTCAAAATTTTTGAAAAATTTATTCATAGTAATGAAGATGACAACATTAACGTATTTATACTTAATTCAACAATTGGCCCTCAATCCATTAATTTGAATAATTAATGTTATAAACTAAAAATGTGTTAGATATTAACAAATGTAATTATTAATATTTCAGAAATTGTATTTGTTAACCACTGTCTTCTGTGGTACTGTTCAATTAGTATAAAATGGAATGAAAAAATGAAATCATTGAAAATGTTACGTATTAAAAGTATCTTCTTTTAAACGTAATTTTTTTAAGAATAACAAATATTTTGAAGAATGTTAAAGTTCATTTTTCTCCAGAAGGAAGAAAAACATGCAGAAATGTCACTATATTTTAATTGACTCAATTTTTTATGTGGAATAACGATCTGGTTATTTGTACCACGATTCTAGAAACACCTTTATAGGTTAAAATTTTATTTAATTATTTTTTGAAAAAATACGATGTCTGTCAAGGCAGCAATTACAAGTGACATATTATGGAAAAGCTAGTATTACTTCGATAATAATGTAGATAATTAAAAATTTCACTATGTTACCTTGAAACATAATTAAATATGCATATAAAATATATACATGTGTATGTATATAATTAATATAATTAATATCAGCAGATTCACTTATTCAGATGCATGAAAAACTGTCTGAAAGAACCAAAATTTACAAAAACTAGAGTAAAACAATTGCAAATTGCAACTATAAATTTAACAACCTAACAATTATGCAACTATCAATTTACAGCCTCAATATCCGGCAAGTTTTATAAAAAAAAGCATTGAACTTTATCGAGAAATGATAATGGATGTATAGTGAGAGAAATTACATCAACTAACCTCAAATAAATGTCCATTTTGTGGCAATTTAGATTTCACGCATACGAGTGGACTGAGCTTTCCGATAGACCTAATAAATTTCGTTTGTCCATTGTTGGGGCACATTTCAACCACAAATTGCGACCGTGATAAGGGCCGGCTCTAGCGACGATACAATACGTGGGGCGGAAAGTTTTTGGAGCCAACAAAATTAGTTTAAATTAGAGGAAATTCAAATGTAATATTATGCAACATAAAAAAGTAATTTATTCGTCCTTTGTCAAAATATCGGGATATTGATACTTAATCTTTTAGATAATTTTCCGTAGTATGTAAAGCAAATATACCTGTTAATTCCCATTAGTGATCAATTATACAGGGTGTTCGGAAACTGACGGTACAAGCGAAAAAGGAGTGATTCTACATGAAATAAGTTGGAAATATAGAATAAAAATTTTTCATGTGAGGTTTTGTTTTCGAGAAAATCGACTTTGAATTTTCACCGGGTACAAGAGTTTTGGAAATTTTCGATTTTGGTATATGAAAATTACAAAATTTGAAGATTGAATATAAATATTGATTATAATTGAATACAAAATTTCTATTGCTGCCGCTAACGGTAATACAAAGCATAAACTAGGGATGGGTTCGAACTGAATTTTCAAATTATCAAAATTCGAATCCGAAGCTTTAAAAAATTTGTAAACTCTCGCAGCTTACGAAACTTGAAGTAGTGATTCTGTTTTGCACAAAAAATATTTTATTCCAAGAACCGATATCAACAAAATTGTTCAAGCTCCCATACACCATACGCACTCGTTGTACATCCACATTGGATAATAATTATTTTATAAAAAAATCTGCATATGTTGATAAAAGGTGATTATTGCTTAACAATTATATTACCTTTTCAGTAAACAAATCATTTACTTTAGTTGTAACAGAAAACATTCGTTACTTCTCTTTTCCAATCATTTTCCATACGTGTTCTAATTTTGCACGTTGCTTATTTTGTGGTCGTTTGATGCTTAAAGTATTCTGAGGTTAAGATATGTCAATTTTATCCATCGTTGCAAAGCGTAGCAAACTTCCTTCTTGCGAATTTCGACGCTGTGAAAACTACGGATGGGTTCGAACCGAATTTTTCAATTCTCGAAACTCAAATCCGAAGCCTTATAAAATTCCGAAACTCCCGGAACTCGAAGCTCTCGAAACTTGAAGTAGTGATTTCGTTTTAGAAGCAATCTTATTTTGAGAACTGACGTGAACAAATTTTTTCAAGCTCACATCACACACCCTCGCGCTGCAGTTCTACGATCACGAGTGTCAATATACTTATATCCTCAAAAACAAAAACAAATCGCCGAACATTCGCAAAGCATCACGCATCAAACATTCGGGGTATACAACGATAAATGAATCAGATAACCTCAAGTCACGCTACAAACTATTCTTCATTCATGTATTTTATACGTTTTCTTATCTGAGTTTCGTGAGTTTCGAATCACGAAAAAAGTGCAATATTTCAATTTCTCGAAACTTGAAACTTTCTTGTGTTTCGAGGGGTTACGAGAAACCCATTTCACGATTTAAGGCAGCCAGTGGCGCGTGTCATGGCCCGTCACGACTCGATCAAATCGATTGATTGAAAAGCTGGTCGTGTGAAACAACGTGCTCGTTGAGCTCGCTTTCCTCCGTGCGTGTAAATGCGTCAATAAATACGTATGCCTACATCGTTGTGCACGGTCTTCAACGAGTCTGGTCTCTCATGACTAGTACGCTAGTTTGATTTTATGAGAGTCTATGCTATGTTACGCCAGCGTCACATAAATTAGAACACACAAATACAGTATACACAATGTATCATAATAAGTGGATGTAATTTTGAATGGTGCATTTTGCACACATAATATAAATGTACGTATGTATTAACCCTTTTCACATGAAGATATTTTTACTGTCTGTAACTGTAAAACTTTCTAATTGAAAAAAATGCGACAAATTCTTTTGAAGTTCTTATTTTTATATTACTAATTGTCTGCTTCACTGTGCTTATACATCATAGATTTAATTAAAAAATTTGTATTTCAAATTGTTGTATTAAACCGGGTGGTAAATGCACCTTTCGAGTGTAAAGGGTTAACATTCATCCTATCTGCCCATCACATAATGTGACAAGTAAGGTAAAGCGAGGAAATTTCGGTGGCATAAGCAAGAAATGTAATAAAGTTTGAAGTAAAGCTTTTGTTAGATATTAATCGATAGCTTGAAATATTTTTCTTTTTAATGATATGACCATAAAAGTATAAATTATGTTGTTACAATAAAAAGAATGTATGTTACGTTGTTACATTACGTTGAGAAATTAGGAACAACGTTATTATTTACGTTATTATTATTATAAAATTAAGATCTTTAAACAAAAAGGATCAGTTGGGATTATTTTATATAATGTGACATTTTCATATTTAAAGTAGAATTACGTTAGCAAGTTAACACTTACTTGTCTAAGAAATGTGTAATTCACCTACGAAATACATAATTAGAAATACATTTGTTGATTCGAGATTATGAAGGTAATATTTCATTACAAAATTCTAACAAGATATTTTATAACAAATTGGATTATTAGAGACTGTATTATTAAACGTATGTGGTATTTTTAAGTAATTCTATTCTATTTATTCGTAAGGAAAAGTATGGCTTATAAAATATGTTACAATATATTACAAAAAAGAAACTAAGTTTTTCATGGTAAGTTCTGTTCTGAAAAATAAACTTAAAGAACAAGTTTGGTTAGTTGTACCACTTTGTTAAGGCTGATCAAAGACAATTTCATAAGATGTTTTTTACAGATATCACGTTCATAAAGTAACACGCGTTTATAAGAAGTTTTATTTTTCTTCAATTTTCTAAATATTATTTTTCTTCGCACATTATTTTTCTTCAATATTATTTCTCTTTAATTCAACTTGATTGAAGTAGAGGTTTCGATTTTATGAGAGTTTTGGATACGTAACATCACTGCGTCCTGTGTTGACCAAACAATACGCGTTAAAACGCATGTTTTAATAATTCGTGATCTCAGTGTTGAATGTGCTTTTAGCGGTAGATAACAATTGACCTTAACATAAATTTGACATAAAAATTGACCTTAAGACTATAAATGTAATTTGGACATTGGAGTTCTCAACTCGCCAATAGAAATTCCGTTGCCCCCGGAAAATGAAATTGGAATGTGATCCCAAAACCATATCTAATAACCCTGACATCTTATTTATCGACAAACTGAAATTCCAGCTGCGTCGACAAGGACTATCCCGAGAATTCTCTGGACACGACCTGCCCCATTTCTTCACCCCCGTAAACAGGAAACTACTTGATTTGCGGTTTGCGCCGAGGATATTGGTCGATTCAATTCGATAATATCCTTGCAGCGTGACTCGAGATATTGAATATACAGAAATATAAATTGGCGAAGTATATGTTATTTGTTAAAAATTGCACATAAATCAATAACAACAATTTTTTTAAAATAGATCACCCAGTTTCATTGCGGTAAGTAATTGCAGCAATTAATTTAAATATAAAAATGTAATTGAAGTAATTTATAGTAATTTATGCACTTTCTACAAATCTATTTGGCGCCTATTGAATAACATCTTATAACGTACAACAAGCGCACAAAAGGAAATACCCGTCACAAAATAATAAAAGGAAAAGCAACATAAAACATAGATTGCGCTCGATTTTTTGGCTTGAAGTAAATAAACATAAATGTACTAATATTTAGATGTTTTTGTGAAATAAATTTGAATACTTTTTCATATTAATATTATTTATTAATATCATTTGTTATTAGTATAATAATATTAGTGTATTGGTATGGTATATTTTAATTAATGTTATATTTCTACACTGTATAAATTCAATTTCCGTTATTAAAAAAATATTAAACATATAACTGGTTGATCCTATTTGTTCCCATAGAGAACGAACCATTTTGTATCGAGGAGATTGATGAAATGTTTATGTTAATATTTCCATTATGCTTCAAACTTCAAACTGATATACCCTAATTGGTATATCAATTATTTCGTATTGCTATTTATTATTTTTCTATTATTATTTAGTATTATTTTATGCTACTTTTATGCTCGGTAAAATTGTACGTGTATAACAGATAACTGTTACCTGTAACTAGTAATCAATCATTGTATGTTAACAAATATAAAATTAATATAAATTTTCATTCAGTATAGAACATAAGTATTCATTAATTATTCACAAATAATGAAGTTTTAGTAACGATTTGATTTTAAATACAAGTTTCATAAAATTAGAATTGATCATCCCATACAATTCAGACTAACATTGGCGAGAAAATTTTCAACGGACGTTAATAACCATTGTATACGACTCGAATAATGAAAGGAATTAATTGTGCGAGATAACGTTTCCTTTTATAACCCGAAACTAAAATAAAAGAGTTGGAAACATCTGGTTCAATCGTGAGAACAAAAGCATTGCATATCCTGAAACCACTTCCCTAATTGTACCAATCGCTTGAAATCGATTTTCAATTCCGATACAAAATGATACATAATGAGACACACATATCTCTTGCCCGATCTATGATATACGTATTACGCGAAACTTCGCCGCCGTGTATTCGCCAGAAGATCCATGTATGTGCAACGATTTGATGAAGAGTACGAGGACGGGGGGTGGCGAGACACGGACCACCGGGATGGAGGGGGTTGGACCATCCATCATACGGCGGAAACCAGCCGGCACATTGCCGGAAGTGACGTTATGCTTGAAATATCGACTAATAATTTATACGCAGACGTTAGCGCCCGCTCACGTTTTGCAGGCTTACCTATCCGTAATAACAAACTAACACCTCCGTGTGTTTGTGGTCGTCGGATGTGCATGCGACGTGTGAATACACATTAATAGGTTGCAGCTTTCGGATGTTAGGAAAGAGAAGGAAACGATCGCAGAAACCGTTCAACGTAAGATTCAAGAGATAACGAAAAATTCCCCATACTGCACCGGGCTAAATTTCGTTTTGGGACATTGTTCTCTTTTAACTGTTTTAGGAGTCTGAGTCTAATACAGGTATTTATTTAAATATAGAAAAATACGAGTAGTATTGGTTGCGCTAAATATATAATCGTATTGAGAATGTTTCACATTTGACGGTATTTTTAATAGATGTGATCTGAACACAGTGTGTGTTTTACTAAACATTAAAATTCAGCTAGTTACCATTTTAACATAAGGTACACAGTATTCCAAAACTAAACTTTAACAACGTATAAGTTTTGAATAGGTTCCATAGGCTCAATAGGTTCCAACATTCAAGATCTATATTTACTATTATGCGAATAAGTGAAGAAAGTTAAAAAGAAAATGGTAAAGCAAAACTAAATTTTACACAACTGAAGAAAATACGAAATGTCTTTTTTCTTTTTTTCATTAACCTCTATCAATTTTTTGTTGTTGTGAATATTTATACTTTACAGTCAATTACAACGCAAAAGAAGAATAAGAGGCATCGATATAAAATGAAAGAAAATAAACAAGGAAGATATTTCTTCTATAATCGTCGATTGATGATGTTGATTGATATATTGTTTTGGAATTCATGGCTTTAATTATCTAGGATATAATCAAAATTATTTTTAATTTGCTACATTTCGATCAATACATTGCTATGATTTATTACAATATATCTATATACTATAAGAAATTATTCATGTTAATTATTTACAATTTTAGAGGTTGTTCGAAAAAGGTATTAAAGAGGTTTTGAAATTATTTTCGAAAATTGGTTAATGTACATTTGTAATATTTATTGTAGATCAAAGTTTTGTTCGAATCATTTTTTTATGTTTTAAAACCTTTCTAATGAGCTTTTTTAGTACGGTAAAATGTTGCAGCGTTTATTTCACTTTGAGGTTAGATTTTATGTTTGAGACCATATTAAAATTGAAGTATTAGCTGGAGTTCAATAGTACTTAATTAATGTCTCAATGTCATACAAATCACTTCGAATTTTAGACCAACACTAATAATACCAGATAAGGATTCAAAGAAAAATACATATGAATTAAAAGCTTGTACCAGCAACTAATATTTTTTACTTCTAATTGGGCACAAAAGTGACATTATAAACTTTATAAACCATAAAACTGACGTTAAAACCATTTATCGGTTCGCTGCTTTAAAAAAAAGGTAATTTACCAGTTCGCTGCTTAAAAATTTTCAGTTATATTTATGATTCAATAAACAATAGTCGAAGAAATCGTGACACGGAAAATCGTATTTGAAACGCGATAGTCGTTATTAGAACGAATAACATACAATTGAGCGAACAGCGACAAGTACTTTCGAGCGTTTATTCTTCTCGATAAACGTGACAACGAGGATCGTTTTAAAAACTAACAAATGACGAATCCCATCAGTTAATCGAACAGAAACACTCTGTCTTTTTTTAAACTCTTCACAATAAACGTACAGAATCGCTGTTTCTCGAATTGTAAATAAATGCGAACGGATAACGTTGAAGTAGCAACAACCGCCGGAGAATCGACACGAGAAATATTGACCCAAATTAGTTTTTGTCGCCATGTTACGAGGGGAAAATACGCGTGCCATACGGGTGGAAACGAAGAAGAGTTATCTTGACGACGAGTGCTCGGAATCTCACGAATATTCCGTTCTGAACGTTCACGATATTTCAGGAATGAAAATAAAGAGGAAAAAAGGGGTGGTAGGGGACTGACTCGGACCTTCCCAGCTCCCTAAGCGAGGAACCGATGTTGCCGACTCGCAACCCTCTTGTCCTTTTCCAGCTACTATTGTCGAAACGAAGAACGAGAGCTTCTCTCAATATTCCATATTTCTCGTGACAATTTCTCCTGGCAAATTTATAGACTTCCCTTTGGTCGAGGTGCCGGCGGAAAAAGCGAGGGGTTACGGGGTAGGAAATCAAGAGAAAGAGGCTGAGAACGAACCGGAGGCTGAGAATAACGATCGCGCAAAGAATGGAGGTCGGTACTCGCGCAAAGGAGAGAAAGATACGGGCGAAAGGATCGAGGAAAGAAGGAAAGGGTAGCGATCGAATGAAAGCTTCTACCACCTTCTTCAGCTACTACCCGTTGCAATCAGTTATAAAGAGACCGTCGATACGTTCGCACGACTGTGTACGTGTCAAAAACGTGGATTTACGTAAGTGCGCATTCAGCGACGCTGTGTAGATGGCGGTAGCTGGCACCAGCTGCGGATGTGACTCGGGGAACGACCGAGTTGTGCAACGATAGAAGCGGCTGTTTGGAAGCTCGCATCCGATGATTTCGATATTCGTTCATGAAGAAATCGAAAATATTTTACGTTCACAAATTTAAGGGGTAACGCCACTCTAGAAGTCAGAAAAAAGGTGATTTTCGGGAATTTTTAAAGTAATAATCGTACAAGTTATAAGGTCAGACTAAAAAAGGATTTGTTATATATGTTTTGAAGATGGTTTGTAAATTTTTATAAACAATTTGGATTAAAAATGGCTGCTGTAGGTGCTGGCAACCAACAACACCATTTCTTTGAATGGGCTACATGACCGGACTGTTTTTTCATTAACGCATGGTCCTAAAACGAAAAGTCCAAAATTTTCTCATATTAAATGCCAAAATCTATGGAACATCGTACGGAAATTAAAAAATATTAATAATTGTTAATTTAGTGTAGATATGAAGACAAGTTTGGAAAAAAAGACAGAAAATTTAGCATTAAATTGTTAATAAAAAGTTGAGTAGTTAATTAATCAAAAAACTCGTACGATGTTCACTGAGATATGTTATTTTGCACATTTCCACAAAATTTCAAATCGATTAGTTAAAAACTTTTCGAGTTATGTGTCCGGCGAGTTCAAATAAAGTGATTACGAGAAAAACGCGTTTAAAGTTTTGATTGCCATTCAGCATAAGAAATTTGTTATATACTTTTAATCAGCGATGCCTGCACCATACATTTGGTCTTATATGTTAACATCCTCTACGGCCTTTACCTTCCTGCTAGATCTGAGATTCAATCTCGCCATTTTTGTAGCTTCATTCAAAGATCGTTTTGAAAACTTTATGCGTCGGGCGTCGGCTTTCAAGCAAAAATTATAACAATTTTCTACGACAGACATATCCAAGGCTTTTATTACTTGCATTATAGTGGATAGTCCGTCGTTGAATATGCAAACAACCATATTTGCGGCAATGTCAAGTACATTTTTGCCACTGGATACGGTTTTTGGAGCCATAGACCACACCACTGAATTAAAACTTTCGTTGCTGTTTTGCGTGAAGCCACCAATACAGCGCGTCAGTAAGTCGTCGCTGGTAAGTTCCTCATAGCTGAGAATACTATATTCGACATTGGAGATTTGTGCTTATAATTATCTAATGTATCTGTAGTCTTCGCCTCTTGCCTTTAGCCAGGTACTATTCTCTACCATGTTTATTGCGCGCGTATCCACAAGTTACAGTAAGCACGCCCGCAGTGCGCTGCGAGTGGTTGCAGTCCACTTAAAAAAATTCGTGTTCCCGACCTGTCCCCCACTTAAAACTTTTTTCTCATATTCTACACATAATAAAGCATCATTTAAGCAAAAAAAAAAAATCGATTTCTTCAAAATTCTAGAGTGGCGTTACCCCTTAAGGCTAATACAGGTCGGTAAGCAATTTGGCGAGATGGAGAGAACATAGGAAAGGGAAACTTTGTTCGAACATTCTGTGGAGTTTGAAAACTTGAATGTTTAGAAATTGAGATGTCTAAAAATTTCAGAATTTAGGAACTTAAAAATTTAGGAAATTAGGAATTTGGGAATTAAAGAATTAGGGAATTTGAAAATTTAATAATTATGAAAGTTATTAGGAATTCAAGGATTTAGGGATTTAGGAAGATAAGAATTTAGGAATTCATGAATTAAAAATAAGTATCTACAATTTTATGAATCCAGGAATTTAGGAATATAGAAATTTAGGAATTGTAGTACCTTGGAGCCTAAGAATCTAGAAATTTAGGAAACTAGGAATTTCGGAATTTAGGACTTTTGGTATCTTGACATCTAGGAATCTAGGAATCTGGGAACCTAGGAATCTAAGAAACTAGAAATATACAAATTTAGAAATTTAGGAATTGTAGTATCTTGGAATCTAGGAATCTGGGAACCTAGGAATCTGAGAACCTAGGAATCTGAGAACCTAGGAATCTGGGAACCTAGGAATCTGGGAACCTAGGAATCTAAGAAACTAGGAATATACAAATTTAGAAATTTAGGAATTGTAGTATCTTGGAATCTAGAAATCTAGGAATCTAGGAGTCTAGAAAATCTAGGAATCTAGAAATCTGGGAATCTAGGCATAAACAAAATTAAGAATTTAGGAATTTCAGTATCTTGTAATCTTTGAATATTTAGAGCTAGTAGATTTAAAAATCTGAAAACGTAAAAATGTGGAGACTCAGACTCTAATAACCTAGATATTTGAACATTAAGGAACGCAGCGATTTGAAAATTATAGAATTTAAAAGTTTGTTCATAAAAAAATCGAAAATATTTTACATTTGCAACTTTAAATTTAGTATGTATTATTATGTAACTTGATTAAGTGGTATAAAGAAGCTTCTCTTTTGGAAAGGAAGCTTTGATCGTACGAAAATTCCATTAGGATAAAAATATTCAGCCGATTGAATTGTGAGATCTGGATTTGAACAGGGATTTTCTGCTTGTCAATCAACTGATCTCTCAATTGATCTGTGCAGATCGTAGAAGAATATTCCATCCTTAATTCTTTCAGACTAGCAATTAAAGGAACAGACTGTTCGAATGACATGTAAAGGTTATGATTACACTCTAATTTTAGTTCTTGATTCTAAAAATGCACTGACACGTTATGCTGCAAAAGCAAGTAGTAATATATGATTTGAAAAATTTAAGTAATTGCCATGAATGTACAGTCCCTGGCCATCGAATTAGGACCACGTACGAAAATTTCACTTTGATGGCTATAACATTATGTCATATATGGAAAATTGTCTTAGGTCATACAAATTATTACTGAATACATTGATAACGATATACAGATACATAGCAATTAATTTGTTACTGTCGTGATAATAATCAAATTGCGTGGGTGATGACATCACATTTTTTTTTATAATATACAATGTACAACATAATGAGAATACAAATAATTGCAGATAAATAACTTGCAAACAGCAATTAGACTATGAATTAGTTTTACGTTCGTCATATTTATTTCATATAATTTCTTTTGTATTGCAGGATGCAGCTTCATATTAATAAACAATTAATTATAAATTTTATTGTAATTAATGGGATTATTCCGATGAATTTCTGGTGCATATTCGAATATCCACTCTTGACCGACATTTCGACCATTATTGACCTTCTATAAAATTTTATTGACCTTTAGAGGGTCAGTACTGACCACGTTAAGAATCTCTGCTCTAAAGTATAGTATGGATTTTGGTTACAAAATAAATCAATGTAAGATATACAAAATAGAAAATAGTAAATTTTATACATTTTATAAAATACTTGAATGTTATAAATGTTAATTTATATTATAAATGTAATTTGATTACATTATAAATGTTCATTGAACCAGACAATTGTAACCACAACTGAATACATACTTAGGTTAAATTAACTTCTACCTTTTTTTGACTTTTCTGTTTGTTATCCAAAAATGAATGAAGGTGGATTTTCAAATTTAAGTTTCTTTTTGGTTTTCTACTCCATAGATATTCTACTTCATTTTTTTTTTTTTTTTTATTCTACGTCATTTAATATTTAACGAATATTAAGCATCAAAATGTTAGTATATTTAGGTCAATACATTTACATACATTTAAACATTTTAAATATACGTACATTTGTCCAATTTTACCGGATAAATAAGGTGCTGTTATAAAACACAAGTTAGTCTATACCAAAAATATTGTACATTATGACTATTTGTATTTGTCAAAAATATTATGCATTGTGACTATTTACTGTGAAACAATAGAAATGTATAACTGTCACATATTTGTTCTATTTCATATTACTCTCTAAAATATGCATCAATACATTTGTAGTTTTCGTTAACTAAAAGTGAGTATTATAAGATTAAAATGCAATAGTAATTTGATAGTACAAAGCAATAGTTGTTTTTAACCTGAATATTTACCACATAAATAAACAATAGTTTTTCTTATGTTACTTTCATTTTATGACTTCTTAATTTTTCAAATAAAGTAATGTTCTTTTTAAAAGAAAAAGCTAGATAATATATGTAGGTTTTAATAAGAATATGAAAATGTCAGTTTTATTAAGCAGTTTTAGATAACTCTTATTATACGCTAGTTTATTAATTTTCGGTTCTTAAAATTGTTATGATATTGCCATTAAACATTAAAAATGTCATTTTAGAACGAAGCAAATTTTTGTTTCAAAGCAAATATTTCCTCATTTTCTACCAGCGAAAGCTTTTCTGCTGCATTCTTAATAAACGGTCATATTGTCAAACTCTTTTCCAGAAAATACCAACCTCTCGTTTCATTCAACCTGCGCACCAAGCGTACACAAAACTCTGCGAGCATTCACTGTACATCTCGGATAAACAATCAAATATGAAGGGTACTGGATTCTTGCAGATGAAATGAAACTTTCAACGGCTATAAATTCGCAAAAAAATATTCCCTAATTAAAATGTGCTCTAAAAAGTCCACATTTTTTAAAGTTATGAATTGTACAGAGTTATGCATTTTATTTGCTCGCAGTTGCTTATTTGCACAAATTAGTTCATATGGAATGCTCATATTTTACTATCGAAGCTCGTCAAAAAGAGTCATTCTTTGGGAAAATGCGAGTAAATGAAAATTAGAGAGGAAACGGAAAATAAAGCGTATGAAGAGCGAATAGAAAACGGATTCGAGCAGATCGGTGGCGTCGGGATGCAGATGAGTAGCATATTATGAGATTATTGGAGCGAATTGTGTGATGCGAAGTCGGATGGACGACAAACGGGCAAGGAACGTATTGTGCTGCAGATTGTCGAGTGAACTGAAAACGGAATAGAAGTTCTAGCTTACTAATAGATGTACCAAGTGCCCGCCGAAGAACTCACGGGCAAAGGTATTCCAGTCACGTGCAGTTATGTGAAATCAAAAATTCATAGAAATTTCAAACCTTCTATTTGAAAGGATTTAATATTCAAAGTAATGAAAATTTGAAGACTTAGATAGTTTTTTGATTTTTAAATTCACAAATTTGCAAATCCTTTAAATATATATTTAAATTGACAAATTTTCAAATTATCAGACTCAAACATTTCACTTTTCAAATATTTTTAGAAAATTAGAAATCCGGAAATTTAGAGATTTAGACATTATAAAGTTCAGAAATTTGGAGATTAAGAGATTTAAAAAGTTTGAAACTTAGAGATTTAGAAATTCAGAAATTGTAAATTTAGAAACCTAGAAAAACAATTTAGAAATCTAGAAATTTAAACATTTTTAAATTTAAAAATTTAGAATTTGAGAGATTTAGACATTACGAAGCTCAAAACTTTGGAAATTAGTAGATTTAGAAATTTCGAAATTTAGGGATTTCGAAATTCAGAAGTTTAACAATTTAGAAATCTAAAAGTCTAGAAATTCACAGGCCAGAAATTTAGAAACCTAGAAATCTAATAATTTAAAAATTTAGAAATTTAGAAATCTAGAAGTTTAGAAACATAGTACTTTTACATTCAAAAGTTTCAAAATTGTGAAACAGAGTTATGAAATTGGAAACCCTTTAAATGTTTAAATTTACGAATTTGTGTTTATAGACATATTTTATTTTTTAAACTTTGATATTTGCAATTTTGTCAACTTTCAGATTTTCTGACATAAATGTCCAGAAATGTGATAATTTGATAGTGGTAGAAGTACAAAAATATTATATTTTGAAATTTATAAATTGACAAATGTGAAAATTCAGAACTATGTACCTTTGAAATTTTCATTTAATTTAATTTATAAAATTCCAAATGTAAAAATATACAAATTCAGTAAGTCTTAAATAAAGAAATTTTGAAATATAGGAATTTAACAATTTAAAGTTATATAATTTGTTATTCTTTAAATTCGGATATACAGATATAGAAATCTCAATTTCCTAAATTTACACGCCTGCAAAGTTTCAGACATTTGCTTTTCAAGTTTCCAAATTGCTGATATTTTATTTTTCAAATTTGGAACCCTAATAATTAAAAATTCTGAACTAGACAATTTAAAAATTAAAAAATTTTCTAAACGAAAAAATAACTATACATTAATGTTTTAACACTATTTCTACCAAGAGGTGTCAAAAGACACCTTTCAAATTGTAACTTAAAATTATTCTCTAAGTTGAATCATTTCTCCACAATTAATTTTTAATATTTCATACAGTAGTTGTTAAATTAATTCAGCGATATCATTTTTTTCCAGCTCATCCTAGATCTAAAAATTATGCCTAATTTTAAACCATTTTACATACAAATATCAACACTATTTTGCAGCATCATATCAGTTATAATCAGATTAGAGAATCCCGATTTCAGTTGTAACAGAAAATACAGGAGTTGCGGCATAACTTTGATATTCGCTTATGTCCCGCCATGTTGCATTTTAGTGTACACCGCTATATTTATATTTTGTAGATTGACGAATTAAGCTAGAATTTACAACCTGATAATCTCTAATAAAAACATATCAATGTATCAATAAATATATTCCTCAAATTATCTACATTTAACTGATCACTTGAAATCCCAACAGTTTTTGTCAAAAGACACTTTCTGGTCGAAATAGGTATACACAAAATCGTGATAGAAATTGTGTTACACACTTCAATATTCAGACATCCACCACTATAATCATTGCATAATAGAGAAACTTTACTGTTGCATCGTTCATCCTCTACATTCAATGCGTAAATCATCCAAAGTGAAAAGATGTAATTTCAGTTGCAACGTCATCAAAGCTAACAGTCCGCAAGGCAAAGAAGCGGTGGCAGGTTCGAAACAGTAGTCCGGAAGAACCCAATGAGTGTCGCAGCCTGCTGTAACTAAATGTCGATTGCAGATGCGGAACAACACAATGCGTCGTCGTAAACAGCCGCAAATCGACTTATCTCAGCTCGGACAAGCAGCATCAGTGGACGCTTTGCAACGCGCTAATCGCTCGAACACGCTCGACTGATAGGTCGAACGTAATGCAACCTCCGTCCCAAGGGTACAGTTTGACAGGTTGCGTACCGAGGATCGATCTGCTTGGAACCCGTACGAATCGATTCCGGAGCCCCTCGAAACTCCGTCGAGTCACCGTCAATCTTGCCTTTCACCGCGTTAATTGGATTACGGAGTTTGCATCCTGCCTTCGCCCTTGTATATACAACACCCTTCATCCCTCCAACTGGTGGACGCAGGTATCTGTTCGCGAATTAAGTAATCAAATTCACCCGTGTTCAGGATAATTCGCCCTCTTGAAACTACACCCCCGGATCTGGTTATTTCGTAATCACTTTTCTTTCTGTTTGCGCGCCAATCAGTTTACGCGATAACGAGAATTCGAATGGGTGCTAATGATCTATTCGGATCGAAATTGATTATGGGTGTTTGGTGACGTTGCACCAATTCGATTTATGATCGCATTCGTGAATGCGATATCAAACGGGAACATTACTGTTTCTAATATGCATTAGAGGTATGCACTTCTGCACATTTTTTTCTTTCAGTATTAAAGTAGGTAAATTTTTTAAAATTTCTTTCGGTATTTTTTAACATAGATTAATTTTTTTTCTGTTTGTAAAATAGTAAATATGTGGCTAATCCTAGAGTGCCGATAATTAACAATTGAGTGGGAATTTTGTTAATAATAATTTTTCTGCGTGTTTTGAACGTTTATAGAAACAATG
Source organism: Megachile willughbiella (assembly GCA_945859595.2). Classification (NCBI taxonomy): domain Eukaryota; kingdom Metazoa; phylum Arthropoda; class Insecta; order Hymenoptera; family Megachilidae; genus Megachile; species Megachile willughbiella. The sequence continues at coordinate 5,240,427 of OX243798.1, forward strand.
TGTCTTTAGACAGAAACAATTATATGTACATTTGTATACGTGAGTGACTGGTCAGGATAGGGTTTTATAGTATTTTGATTCATGGTTGAAAAAGAAATGTGCTACATGAATTAGTTTAAAAAATATTCTATGAACGTTAAATTAGTTTATAAAATTCAGAACATATTACTTTATAAAAAATTAAACGTACGTTATAAAACATACGGTTATGGTATTATAACAATTATGGTGGTATTGTAGTGGTATTCTTTAATTATTTAGCATCCAACGCATCATTGATAACTTTGACTGTTATCGTAGAACTACATCGAGTACAATGTTCGATAATATAAATACATTCAAAAGATTAAAACTTTGACGTTGTCCCTTGTTGTTTCTGTTCTCTCCTACATTTCAACTTCTACAACTGTCTTTCCGGGAAGGAGTCTGAAACTCAAACGAAAGCGTAGCGTGGCTGCCTCATAAACTATTTAAACTTAATTTAAATCCAAAGTCATATCCGACATTCAACCGTTGCAACAGGACGTATTAACTTCGGCTTTAAAGCAAACTAACCTTAAGTTTTGTATGAACTCGTGACACGTTCAGATAAATGCTTAACGAAAGGAAAGCAACGGTGGAGTGTGAAGAATGATCGAAATCGTGTAAATATTCCACCTATGCTAATATGTAATTTAACGCTAATTTTTGAATTTTCAGAAGTTCCGAATTTTCAGCTCCCCAAATTTTCGAGTCCCTAACTTTATAAATTTTCAAATTTGTATAATTTTTAAATTACCAATAAATTTCTACCTTTCCAAATTTTTTATTTTTACATTTAAAAAAGTTCAAATCGTCAAATTCTTTAATCTCCAACCTCAAGCCTCTAATTCTCCAAATTTTTAGATTATTAATGTTTCACATTATTTTAGTAGTTTTCAAAGTTACAGATTCCTAAATTTCGAAATTCACAATTTCTCAAATTTCCTCAAATTTCTTAAAATTCTTAAATTACTTAAATTTCTCAAATTCCTAAATTTCTGACATTTTTTAACTTTCTTCAATTCCTTCAGTTTCTTCAGTTTCTCCAACTTCTTTAAAATACCTAAATTTCTTAAACTTCTTAAATTTCTCAAATATCTAAATTTCGAAATACTCAAATTCCCAAATTTCCTCAAATTTCTTAAAATTCGTAAATTATTTAAATTTCTCAAATTCCTAAATTTCTTAAATTTCTTACATTTTTAACTTTCTTCAATTTCTTACATTTTTAACTTTCTTCAGTTTCTTCAGTTTCTCCAACATCCTTAAAATTCCTAAATTTCTTAAACTTCTTAAATTTCTCAAATACCTAAATTTCGAAATACTCAAATTCCCAAATTCCTAAATATCCAAATTTCAAGATTTCCCCGTCCGTCAATTTCTAGATTTTCACATTTGTTAGTCCTAAAATATCTAGACTCTAAAATCCATAGATTCTCATGACCCCAGATCCTCACAGTTCTCAAAGACCCCAAATATCTATGACCATAAATTCTTAGATCGCGTAAATCCCTAGATTCCATCTGTAGTTCTTTGGTTCCTAAAGTTCCCAAATTCCTACATCGCCAAATATTTAATTTATTCCTATCTCTGAATTCTCTGAATATTTAATTTATTCCTATCTCTGATTTCTTTATTCCTATCTTAGAATATTTCTGAAACTTTACTGTAGCCAGAAAATTAGGAAGCCTACAAAATATTTTCTATATAATTTTGTATATATTTTCTACATAATTATAATTTCTATGCAACTATAATCTTCTACTATAATTCTATATAATTGTTTACCAAAACATTTGTCTCTCGAACAATTTCTCCATATGACATTTTCATGCCATTAAAAACAACAGAGGCATCACAAACGGTCGGTATAATTTTTTCAATCACAAAGGCAGAACTTGGCTATGTAGGATTAGCAGAATATTTATGGGACCTTATCGCAGCCAGGAAATGAGAAAGACCAGAGAATCGTCGGACAAAGCGACTGGAGAAAAGAGATGGGAAGTGAGCAGGGAAACAAACCGAAAGGAGGAGACGGACGGACAGCAGACAACCGAGGGTCAGTCGACGTGGCCAGTCCAATTTCGTCCTTTGTCGGCACTCGAATTGGCGTGAACGTACCGAAAATGCTGTGCATTCATGCGAGCTCGTCATTATGTGTGCAACATAATGCGTGGCTGCACTGCGACTCGGCAATCATCGTCACGGCATATCCAGCCTTGTTCTCCGTGCGTCATTCGAATTTGCGAGCGTGTCACAACAGCCCCAACAGCACGCCGGGGGACACAACTTGTCCACATCTAAATCTAGAGTAAAGCCACCACGCATACGCTTAAGCATTCGCGACGAGAATGTTTGTTCTCATCAGTGGCACACGCAACTAATTACGTTCACGCTGCGGACCAGACGGCCAGGAAATTTAGACTGAGATGACATTCAACAGCTAGGCTTGCTTGCGGCCAAATTTATTCGACGTTCGTGTTAAACCACTACCACTTGTCCCTGCGTACAGGTGAACAGCGTGGTTAGCAGGAATGATTTTTTTACCGCAACTTTGCTGAACACTTTATCCTGCACTCGTGGGGTAAGTGCATGCAATATGGAACAACGCGTTATGTGGAGTATCCTGAAATCTCGGTAAACGGATAACTCGCTGTATTGGCGATCGTGTAAATAATTTTTCTGTAATACAAAAGGAACTTAGAGGGTAGCTTATTTGATCGAAACAAATAATAGAAGGTTATCATCAAAATTATGAATAGAAACTTATTTTAACACAACAGTTAACACAAGCTTATTTTATTAACCCATTAAGTCCCAAATTTTTATTTTTATTTTACCGCATGGGTTGTAAATTTATATGAAGTACTTTTGTGTAAGTTAAGCAGCATTAACACAAAAGTAATTTCGACAACTAGACTGTAGGTGATTAATACACATTTTATTTAATATAATGCTATTGCAAGTGATAACAAAAAATATACAAATCTCCAAATATACTAAAGTATGTTCAAATCCCCACTTGGGTGTCATGGTAGCAAATGGGTTAGAATAATTAATAGAAATTTATTTGTTCGAAACAACTTTTTGGGGATTGTTTCATTGGACATCCTATCAATGCATTCTTTGTGATAAATAATATAGTATTGTTTTATATTTTTCAATTAAATATTATGAGGCACCAACACATATTGATTTTTTGTTTTTCAAGGGAAAGAATGCAATTTTTTTCGTCGTATAATTTTGTAATATTTTTTTTAACCTCTTGTCGTATGATTTATAGTCATTGTTAATTTCTTATGTAATAATACACTGTTAATATGTTATGTGCAATTATTCACTGGTGAATTTGTTACTCAGAATACGCTTATTCATTGTTATTTTCTTATTACCATCACTTGTGAGGGTTGTAAAATGAACTTTCTTTCAAATTGCAGAAGTCGTGCATCAAAATTTTAAACATCCGTATTGATTAAAAAATTTAAAGTTTGTATTGATTCTTTGAGTAATGTACTAAAAGAATCGTTTTCAAAAACTGTGTCACATGTCACTGCAAGAGATAATTAAAAAATTAAATTCATCAGCTTTTCTGCTGTATTCTATGAAGAATATTTATTAAAGAATGTATTCAATTGTTAAACGAAACCATGAAATTATTTCATTATTAAACCAAAGACAATATTCCAAGAGGTATTCCGTTATTAAACCAAATAACTATGATAAACTATACAATGGCTGTCACCTTAATTTATAAATCTCTTACAAATAATGAGATTGATTAACTGAACTAATATTTTATACTAAAGAAATTTGAAAATCGATTTGTAGTATTACGCCACATGACCAAACGATATAATAAAATATAATGGATCAGACAGAGAAATAAAATGTATCAATTATTTTAATTATTTTAATCATGAAGTGTACTGCAAAATGTAGAAGCAACAAGAAATAGTAGTAATCATTATAATACTTGTTACAATGATTATAACAAAATATCTTTTTATTAATCCGATAAAGTATGACATCTTTAATTAATCTAAAAAAATCCAGAGTATTTTTGTTAATCTTGTCAAAAATATAAACGTTAATATAAAATATCTTTAGCTTCTTAATGAAATTGCTTATTCGACCTAATTATTGCTAAAAAGCGCATAAAAAAAGAATTTAATGTCATTTAAACAGTAAATATTTCCCAGAGCATTTATTCGAATATTAAAGTATTCCTTTGCATACATTCCTAACAGACGGTTCTTTTGACGTAAAAACACAGTTTGAAGTCCTGTTTCATCTGAGCAAAGGAAAGAAAGAAACGGAAAATTTTCCTTCATTTCCGAAGCAAAAGAAACCGTCCAATCATTTCCCTCGTTTCCGCGGCTTTGAGTTCCGCATTATATTTAAATATTCATCGACGATATCTTATATGAAAAGTCTCTGTGCGACATTACTGAGCAGAGAAGTTAATTGCTACTTTGCATAATAATTCAATGAAAGTAAAAGTATATTGATGGTACGTCTTAGACGTCGGTGGATGAAGGACTGGAATAAAAATAACGAGAATCTCAATTTATTCCTCAGGATAATAGAAAAAATTCTATTTTTCGAACGTTAATATACACTTTATTCTTCTGTTCAAGTATATAAGCAGTGTCACGCAATTAGGTCAATTTGTAACTCTGACTTCTGAATTGTAACTCCGAAGGAAGTATGGAGAAAGCATGTAATACATTATTTTGCAACTGCACATTAAGATGGCGCTTATTTTTCGACTTCCGATTTTTTTTCTAAGTGTCAAAATTTTAGGGGGTGCGACCATGAAAAAGTCTAAGGACCCTACTGCACATCTGTTCTTAGTCTCACCAATTCGTTGAAATATTCTTGAAAAAGTAGTATTATGATATAATGTTAAAATTATACGTCTGAGAGATTAAATTATTCCTTTGGGAAAATGTTTATTTAAAGAGTTAAGGAAAAATACGTAGAATAAAGCGAATCTCTACGTTTGCAATGGCGATATGCATGTGGCGCAATCTGGCGGCCATCGATAGGTAGTCAATTTCACAATTTAAAAATTCGATAACTGGATATTTGAACAGTTTTAACTTGTAAATTTCTGTTTTTTTGAAATTCTAAATTTTCCTGCTTTAATGTTATTTAACCACTAAAAATACCAAATTCCGGAATATATATACACTGGGCTTTCATTCAGCACTACATATATTACAATTTGTCAGTATTTCTCTAGATTTTGAAAATTAAAATTTCTCTTACAACTTTCCAAATTTCCAGGTTTCTAAATTTGTGAAGTTTTCAAATCCGTTAATTGAAAAACTTTTCAGTTTCTAATTATGCAAATTTATAAATATTCAAATTTGTAATTACCTAAATTTGTAAGTTTCAAAGTTCCTAAATTTCTGAATTTCTAAGTTTCATAGTTTCTTAGTGTATAAGTTTCTGAACTTCTAAATTTTTGAATTTCTGAATTTCTAAAATTTTACAATTCTGAGTTTCCCAATTTTTGAATTTTTACGTTTCTGGATTCCTAAATTTCCAAATTTAAAAATCTCAAAATCTCAAAATCTCTACATTTCTACATTTGTAAATCTCGAAATTTCTTATACTTATCTGACAGATTTATTATTTATGATTATGCAATAAGATAATTATTGAGATATCTAGATCACAGATAGATTATAGTATTGCAAACATCCCACATAGCAGAAGGATTATTTATCAACATACATATCAACTCCTAATATGAACGGTATTATAAGTATGTTCTGTTTACGTTAAAATGTTTTGCACATAAAGTGTTGATATGCATATATACTAACTTAGTAAGTCTTTATCTTATTTTATTACTGTATTCTGCTCCTTGTTAATAAAGTTTTTATTAGCTTTTCAATCAGCTAATCGTAGATACTACTTCATGAACAATTTTTGTCTTATAACTTGTCATTTATTTATTTATTTATTGCCTTAAATCATATGAGATTTATACAGCAGACATAAAATACATTACAGTTAGTTTACAGTAGGTATAGTACAATAGTACATGTAGTACAATGCATCAGTACAGTAGTTATAACTTGTCATGGTGTGTTTCCATTTTGTTTGCGTAACGCTGTTCAGTATGTTTACAAATATTGAATGTTACGTTATTCTACATACCAACTGATGTCGGTAAAAATATAAAATTAACAAACACACATTAAACAGTTTTCTAAAAACTAACAACTGTATTTATAAAATTTGATCGATAACCAAACGTTCAAAGTCACTTCGTTCATCAACAGGCAACTCCAAAATTACGACCTTAGTAGGATTTTTGAATAAGTGTCTCAATTCCGATAAAAATGGCACCTTTCATCGCTTTTATAGTAACCTAATAACCAGTAAGAGCAAAAAGCACCACGTTAGCCGATGGATCCTGTAAAAAGTTAAAGGATATCCTTCGTTCTAATTTACTTGAATGTGGTAGCCACTCTCCGATTGCATCATCAAGACTCGAAAGGGTTCTCACTTTGTTCATTCTGGTGTTTTCAACGATAGCGGTGCCAGTGAACCTAAATCTCTGAAACCATAAAAGCGACCTGACAGAAATTCCTTTTCGACTCGTGGTTTACAACTCATTTGGTCGGAACCGATCTCTCGCCACCTCTGCCCGCCGAAAAGGTTAGGGCAGGGAGACTTTTATTACGAATGCGCCATGCTGCGCATAAATAACACACGACAGTCCCGTTCACAATGACTCGTTAAGGCTCGTTTGAGTGTGTGAGAAACACCGGCAAAACAGAGCTGCGCAGGGAATGGGAAGGGATTGATCGACTGCAAATCATACTGTTCGAACTGTGAAATCACAAATGTCGGGGTTTGTGGGCTGCGGCTTTACGTTTCAGAGCGAACAAACTGCTAAATTTAGATACAAATTGCACGGCCTGCTGCAAAAATGTAAAGGTAATTTATAACAAGATTTTCCTGAATAGTAGATGATATAACGTGTCCATGTGTGTGGATATTATTAAATGAATTTTTTAATCGGGAAAACTACAAGTTTACTTAATAGGATTACTTTTAATTAATCCTTTTGACATCTGCAAACATATTGAAGTGTTATGCAAACGAAACTGAAACACACTGCAATGAAGTTAGAATATTGAAGTTCTTCATAATATCTGTAATTAGTTAATTTAGAAATCGATAAAAACTTTGTTTGTAACGAGCAAAATACAGTGACTGAATAAGATCAAGAGATATTAAATTAATACGTATGCATATTGGCAGCTGATATGAAAAACAGTAATTTTAACGTAAGTAGTATTTAGTTACTATGTTGTTCATATTTTATACGAGTTGCTATGCATATTAACCCTTTGACATGTAATATCGTGTCACACTCGTGACGCATATTACAGTTCAGATACAACAAATCCAAATTGTATTTGCAGCATGACTAATGCTGTAGTTTAATACTAATTATAATTTGCATAATCAAATTTCCCCAAATCTAAAATATACTTATCAGTTCAATTATCGTGTGTCTTAACATTGCAGCATTAGTTAGCTCTGGCTGAGGCAACTACCAAAAAATATTGGTAGTTTAACCGTTTAATCGTTATATATTTTATTAATATATAGGGTGATCCAAAAGATGTGATTACATTTTAACTGCGCATATTTCTATGATATATTTAACTTTGGTCAAGATGTTTATTAATATATTTACACGTCTAACGGGATAAATTGAATATAGTTAAATTAAATAAATTAAATATAATTAAATATAGTAATATGTAGCAGATCCTTGAGTAGATTAGTCTTTTCTGCAAATTGTTTATACATTCGTGTGTTCGTAAATGTTCAAGTGAATACATATTTTTGGAACACCCTATATTATTGATATCTCTATATATAAAATGAAGTCCTCTGTATTTTGTCCACATTGATTTCAAAAACCGATTGCTCAATTCTGATATGGACTTTTGCGTTATTTGAAGTATTTCATTACCAAGTGCGAATTATCAATTTACGTAGTTTAAATTGAACAGCATTATATTTAGCCAGCAATTTAAAAGGAATCATTGCAAGAAAATGTGAACAAGAGACAGTTATGGATATTTGTATAGTTGATAATCTTTGTTGTTTATAATCGATACCATAAAATAGAAATAATTGTTTATAACCAAAATCGTGAATTAGGAGAAAAGAATGAAGGGACAGTATGAAAGGAGAACGCGAAAGATTATTTGAAGGATAAACAATGATTAGAATATTAAATGCTGTGAAACTGAATTTAAAAAATATAGTATTTTAGAACTCATCGCAACATATTTTGTTTCCAGTCATTATTATCCGAGATATAAATTATAAATAACAAAAATTTGTTTGTTCAAATTCAAGTATAAATTAGGATAACTTGAGTAAATCTTTAACTATCTTAAATATTACCTGGAAAAGAAGGAAACTGCAAATCTTATATAAATTACTAATTATAAAAATGGTAAAAATAGTAACTTTCGTGAAGTTTTTTTTTTAAAAATAATACTAAACTCATGTAATGATACTGAATCACTAGCTCCCTCTAGAAATTATAGAGCGAATTTTGAGATATAGATAATTCGCAGTGAAAAAATTGCTCCTGAATAAACAAGAAAATTCTTAATATACAGGTATGTGAGATATATTCCTTAATATACCTCAAATTTCTACATCAATTAATAAAAATTTGTGAAAGATATAGAAATACATGTGCATGTATAAATCTCTTGTGACACAAGCCATCAGCAATCGCGTACATTGCACTGTGAAAACATGATTTATTCATTTCTATTATGTTTACTTATTACAAAAGAATATTTTCTAATGTTACATTAGTATTTTCTAAATATCTATTAATACATATTTACACATGTATTATATCGCATAATATGTTACTTCAAATATAGTATATTTACGTGTACGTCACTCGTTATTTATCTTTGATTCAGATATTAATTTAATAATGATATAGATAGTTTAATAACTGTCACGCCCATGGATATTGTAATAAGGATTCTAATAAACATTTAGAAAATTTTACAATATTCTTTTGTAATAAATAATAATAACAACAATAAGTATATCATGCCTTTGCAAAATACGCAGAAAATCCAGACAAATGGTTTTTGAAATAATTACAAATGTATAAATAATTAATTTAACATAATTAATATTACATAGTACATTCTATAAAACCATACCTAATTAACGAAGCAAAGCAATGTTAGTAAACCTAATGAATAAAAGGATAGGGGAACTTCGTTGCAAAAGCATAATTTAAAAAAAAATTCATGTCATACGTGCTTCATTCAAGCATTCCATATATTTTGCAGTTCAAAATAATTTTCAACGAGAATTTAACTTGTTTTAAAAAGTTAAATGCATTTATGTATGCTTGATAATTCGAATATTTAAAAATTGTATAATAACTCTTGAAATATTTATTAACATAACCTAAATAAACCAACATAAAATAAACACAAATTAAATATTACCAATTCGTGTCATAATTTTAAACATCGAATTAAATTTGGTAAAATGACCAAGTCTCTTTTTTTACTACATGCTACAGTAATATTATTTTTGCAAGGTAAATAAAAAAAGGAAATTGACAAATAGGGGTGGAAAATGTGATCGGACTTCCCCTTGATTTCGAGTACCTTTATTAAGACGCAAAGACTGAGAAATTACTTACGATCGACGGTGTTTAAAGTAAATGGCTAATGGTGAAAAGAGCGGAAAATATTGCAAGAGGGGAACCTTAATGACTGGAGTTACCCTAACGGCAAGCCCATAAGAGTTTGCGGATAACACCTTCCACCCTCCTTTATCAACTCGTTATCTTCAACGACAGAAACCCTTGACAAAGGATTTGACTCACTATCACGACACATTTTTAAATCCCTGCATAAAAATAAGATTCCCTGTTGAAATTAAATTATCAGTTAATACAAAGAATTTGTTAAATTTATACATTGATTCGTAATATTATAATTTCTACATTTAACTAATAATCCTGAAATTCTATTCTCATAAAATACAAACAAGTACATCAAATAAATTAAATTAGTTTAATTTTTGTACATACGGAAATATAAAATGTACGAATATGTAACGAATTTACCCTACATAGTATGTTAATATATCTGAAAGATCTAAAAAGTAAACAATTTATACAATTTCTAATAATATTTTTCAGTTTTTTTGCTAATACTATAATGGAATGCTATTGTTACCTTTTCTAGCGTACAGTCGTTAGCCCTAATCTAACTTTTGTCGTGGAGTTAGAGCAAATTGAATTTTTAAATTAAGTGGGGTTTCAAACGTAGGTATACCCTCTCCCGTTGAAAAATCAGAAAATTCAATTTGCTCTATTTCCTCGGAGAAAGGTCATATAGCCAAAGAGAGTTGAAAGGGGTTACAATAGCACTTCATTGTGATTTTAATGAGGATGTTGAACATTCTTGGAGATTTTATTAGATTGTGGAATATTAATATGGTTCATGATATACAATGACAAATATGAAGAAATAACGATTTAAGTAATTTGAAAATTTAAGAATTTGGGAATTTAGGGATTTCAGAATTTCAGAATTTTGGAATTTTGGAATTTTGGACATTAGGGATTTGGAAACTTAGGGACTTGAGAATTTAAGAATTTGTAAATTTAAAGATTTTAAAATATAGGGATTTGGGAATAGTTCAAATTTGGCAATTTTGGAATTTTGGGATTTAAGAATTTAGGAATTTAGGAATTTAGGAATTTAGGAATTTAGGAATTTAGGAATTTAGGAATTTAGGAATTTGAGATTTTAGGGATTTGAGAATTTATAGAATTGGAAATTTAAGGATTTAGGATTTGGGAATCTGGGAGTTTAAGGATTTGGGAATTTAGTGATTTCAGAATTTCAGAATTTTGGAATTTTGGACATTAGGGATTTGGAAACTGAGGGACTTGAGAATTTAAGAATTTGGAAATTTAAAGATTTTAGAATATAGGGATTTGGGAATAGTTCAAATTTGGCAATTTTGGAATTTTGGGATTTAAGAATTTGGAAATTTAGGAATTTGAGATTTGAGGTATTTGAGAATTTATGGAATTGGGAATTTAGTGATTTAGGAATTTAGGGATTTGGAAATTTAGGGATTTGAGAATTTAGGGATTTGGAAATTTAGGAAATTTGGAAATTTCGCAATTTAAAAATTCGGAGATTTGGAGATTGGGAGACTTAGAGACTCAGAAATATGGAGGCATGAAAATATAAAATAATTTGGTAATATTAGAAATTGGATAATTTAGTTATTTGGTAATTTGGTAATTTAATAATTTGGTAATATGGTAATTTGGCAATTTGGCACTTTAAAAACTTAGGCAGTTGGTAATTTATAAATCGAAAAATTAGTAATTTACGAACTTCATAATTTGAAAATTTGAAAATTTAAAAATTTACTACGTTCGTAATTCATAAATTGATAAATTAAAAGGTCTGTAAATTTGGAAACTTCGAAGCTTAAAGATTTGGAAATTCAGGGATTTGAACATTCTTGGACATTTTATTAAATTGTAGAATATTAATAGAAACCTCTCTTATCCCAAGTTTAAAATACATTAAAAATGACGTATAACACGATTTTTGCGTTCAGATTCATAGTACAATCAGATATATATCAGAAATGACCTGACTTTTTTTCAAAGTCACAATAATATCTAGGAGTGTCGATTTTGCGATGATTTTTCTTTTATTGAGTTTGCATTTTCCAACTTTTCGAATAATATATCTAAGTTTACGTAATTTATGTACGCTTTAAAAATTTGTGAATATACTTTGTATTTTCATTAACTTAACCTTCATTTTGTAACAAAGGAAGTTAGTCAAATATACCAGGAATTTTTAACAATACCGACAAATGTTTGTACTTATTGTGTTTTCTCCATTTTTCAAACACAGCAAGAACTTATTTCCAAGTATTTTATACACCGTAGTTTTATTTCTTAATTGTTTCCATCAGTTTATGAACTGAGAAACCGATTTCAAAGTTCATGGAATTTAATATTATAGAAGCAACTAAGATGCGAAACAGTGAAATACAACATAATATCCTCTAATAAATACCTATTTCCAATACTAATAAGACTTTATATTATTTTAAATTCAAAATTGAATATTTTTAAGTAGAATTTCCATGATATTATGAACTTATATTCTTTATATTAATAACGTATGAGTCATCCAATGTAATTAACTATATTTTTTTCTGTGTCAAAGTATTTAATCTCAATATAAATATAATATAAGTTTCATTTCTATAATGAATTTTTGTGCTATGCATAGATGCACTTATTAACTCTGTAGGAAAATAAAAATAATAGTTAATTGCAATAATTTTTATTTAATTTATGAATTATATATCATTCTGTATATTTGATATTTTCCCAAAAATTCGAACGTGTTCAAACACTTACGAGAGTGTACCTACAATACGCTTTAAAAAGTAAACAATAATTAGAAACGTCATACAATAGACATAACGACTAGTAAGAAAAACAGTGACAATTCTTAAAATGTAAAATGACAAGTGGAAGTCAAATTGAGGTAGTATGTTTGCGTTATTGTAAAACATAAGTACGGTCACGGTACTATCCACACGTGCATTTTAAATATTCAAAGAGAGCGGTCGAGACGTTAAGAGGGATAACGTTCTCCTTAACATGGCTTAGGAAAACACTGTCCAAGTAAAAAATCCAGCAGTCGCATCTGGTGAAACATCCTTCTGCAACCTACCTCTTTCGTCGCAGCTTCTCCTAAATATTTGTGATAAGACTGAAAATAAATCTTCCCACATATGACTCTTGATTTTTGGAAGAAACATATTTTCGTCTCATATTTCACGGTAAATATTTTCTAATTCTAGTATTACAATTAAATTCACAGTTAATATTTTAAAATTATAAATAAATTATTGTAATCTATAAAACCTTTTTCTAATCTAATCTAAATTCTTTCAAAATAAATATATCAACTTGTCAATTTATAAATATATCAAATTGCTAAAGAAACGTAAAATAATATTAATAATGAATAATTCAAAATTTAAAAAAGTAATTGCAATTAAAAAACTGGTAAATAAAATCTATACGTATATGTACACATATAAAAATTACAGAAAAATTTCTTCTAAAATTTTTCAAGTTAAATCCTGTAACTCAGATTTATCTTCAATTAAATCAAAAAGTACACGATTTAATTGAAACAATATTCTAATTATAAATATCAAATATAAAGAAAAAGGAATGAAAATAAATGTTTCATTAGAGTGTATGAAGAAAATCTCTCAGTATAAATAAAAACCAAAAATAATATTAAAAGAACCACATAATTTCGAAAGAATTAATATTGAGAATATTAATTAATATTGAGAAACTGATCATAAATAATATTGAATTCGACGACTCTAAATATTATTAAAATCTAAATCTTAACAATATTAACGTACACATAAATAAAAAATTTATTTGAAATAAGTGTACTCAATATGGATATAAAATTCAACATACTATCTATCATACTAAATATCTCTGCTAGATTTATTTCTAGATTTATTTCAAATTTATTTTTATGGATTTTAAATTTATACATACAAAATATTAACTAATAATTAGTGACAAGTGAAATTTAATTTTTTTTATTTAAGAGTAAAATTCAATTACTTTCCCTCGAGAATAGAGACAGTATTTTATTTCTGAATGGTGATGATGATGGGAAGGAGGGTATTTATTCCTATTTTTTCTAACTAATATTAACCTTAATATTCAATATTAATATAAATTTAATTTTCCATATATTTATGTGTTAACTTCTTTGATATTTGTTTGTATACTTTTTCAGATACTTATGTCATTTCTTGATAAAGTACTTATTCATCTATACACTGATAAATGCAAAAGAGCACAGAAATACGATGAATAAACTGTGCAATAAATTCTTTGAAAAATTTGAGCAGTAATTTTATTTGCTTTGGTAAAATATTTGTCTGCTATTTACGACAAACGAAGCGAATTCGAAAACGTATTCCGTTGATACGAAAAAAATTGACAAGCGGAAAAGAATCGTAGTTGAGAATGAAATGTGCACGACATATCGTGATATGCGATATTTTTAAATCCTACTGTGCAAATATAATTTCGAGAAACGAAATTGATGAAAATTCGATTGAACTAACATGGAATTTTATTCTCGTACTGAATCATGGAAACACTGTGTAATATACAATTTTATGTATTTCGTTTTTAAATGAAATCTGTCTTTTACACAGTCGTAATAATTCAGTCTTGTATTCTGAATAATTGTATTCAAACGATATTTTGCAAATACTGTTCGTTTTTTAATACATTATGCATTACAAACGCGTGCATATAATATCAAATGAATGAGTGCTAATCATATTTATTTCATTACTGTTTTAATGCATAGTTAAAAGCATACGAAATGAAATATAGCAGAAAAAAGTGAAAGCAGTTTTATAGTTTCTCGATTTTTCAAATGAAAATATTCTATGATTCGTTACAATTTTATAATATTGACTTAAAAGATATGCAAATATAGAAACGTACAATTACTAAAATAAAAGAGAATAATTCTGTAATATTGAAAACGAAACATCTTTTATATTTCTGCATAAAAGTACTCTTATCTTTAACTGTCTTTGAATGAATTGTATAATACAGGGCTAGCATAAATAATTTATTCGTTTTGAACAGGCTGTATCTTCAAAAGTATTACACGTACACACATGAAAGATATATGAAAAGAATCATAACCTTAAGTACATACACCCTCTACAAATGTTCAATATGTGCCCCTTTAGTGACACGACACATGTCCAGACGATAATTGAGCTCATTCCATACATTTTGTAGCATAGTCCTGTCAATTGGATACGCTGCAGCACTGATGCGATCTTTGAGCTCGATTACGGACTGTGGTAGTGGGGGTACGTAAACAAGGTCCTTCACGTACCGCTACAGGAAGAAGTCGCAGGGCGTTAAATCAGGGGATCAAGGAGGCCAGGGGAATAAAGCTAGGTTCTAAGGCAGAGGTCGGCAACCTGCGGCTCAGTAGAATCATACTTGTGGCTCTTGAGTAGTTTAATAGTACATATTGAAAAATAAACTGCAATATTGCAATGGCCAAACAAATATAATAATCTTGCGCACACATCAAAATGCACGGCAGATCGCATGCATGTAAACCTAGCTTCAGCTAACCTTGCTCTCCACACTCACCGACGCCACACTCAAAAACAAAAACTGTTTCCGTTTTCTTTAATACGTTGACTTATATGTTTTGTTACTACGCAAAATAGAATGTTTTGATTTCACAATCAATACATGTTTCACAGCAGATAATGGTTATATTATTTTTTCTAATACATATTACCGATGTATGTACTTATACTTGGCTCTTTAAAAAAATAATTTATCACATCGGGGAAAAAATGGCTCTTAACTCCAGAAAGGTTGCCGACCCCTGCCCTAGAACCTAGCTTTGTTCCCCAGGCCTCCCAGATCCCCTGATTTAACGCCCTGCGACTTCTTCCTGTGGGGGTACGTGAAGGACCTTGTTTACGTACACCTACTACCACAATCCTTAGTCGAGCTCAGAGAACGCATTAATGCTGCAGTGCAGACTATTGACAAGACTATGCTACAAAATGTATGAAATGAGATCGATTATCGTCTGGCGTATGTCGTGTCACCAAAGAGGCACATATTGAATATTTGTAGAGGGTGCATAAACTTGGTGAGTTTGTGGTTCTTTTCATATATCTTTCATGTGTGTACATGTGATACTTTTGAAGACATAGCCTTTTCAAACCGAATGAATCATTTATGTTAGCCCTGTATTATCTTTGCATACAAGTATCTTTATCTTAACTCAATTTGATTAATAATTAGTACGTATGAAAGTTGTCAGAAATATTATATAAAAATACACAATTACTCGGATGAAAAAAAAACTTCGTAATAACCTAAATTGGTGTAATTTTGGCAAAGGTAACGTAACGTTATTCTAAACCCAGAAAATGATTATTTTTTACTTTGTTGTTCAATAAACTCATAAAACACGAAAAAATAGCTAATAGTCTGCAATAACCCTTTCCCGTGCCATTTATTTATCAGATGCGTCAGTCAAGACTAACTATTCAGGGCTATAACATTAAAACGAACAAAGAAAATTAAAATGTTGTGAGTATTTTATATTCAGGGATCCTTGATAATGCAACTTATAGTTGGACCTAAACTTCAAGTTGAAGAGTATTCAAAATTTGAGTAAGCTTTGTCACATTTCAGCTGTAAGTGCGTCACGAATCAGACTCACCAAAGTACGAGAAGGGGTTAAAGATACCAATCAACTAACTTATCAATTAACCACTTAACCTATAATTTTCTGGGCAGTTGTGTCATGCACAAATAACTAATTATTGCTACAATGTGAAGACGAATGAAGAAATTTAATAAATTAGGCACGTTTTGTTTTCAACGATCCTTGAGTGTGAAGATTATAATAAGAAAAGAAACAAAAATTCAGTTGCTATAAAATATGAGTCTGGTTTATCACGTATGATCTGTAATGTGCGTCACATGTGTGACACGACATTGTAGGGCAAAGAGTTAAACAGCTAGATTGAAAGTGATAATTTTTTAGTCTCAGAACGAAGTTATACTCTCCGTGTTGGGATAATTAACGACAATTTTATTTTTTATTTTATTATAGTTACAACTAATTTTCATTTCTCGCCCTTTGCAATAATTTCTTGTGTACTTTTTGTTCTCTCTCTATTCGAACAGTTTCTTCAATTAGCATATTTAACTCTTCAGTTTTTTCTCATAGAATCACTTAATGTCACAAAATTATACTAAAGTGTGGTTAATTTGCGAGAATTTAATATAATTACATTTCCGAGAATTTGGTACACGTTTACAGAGCAAGAACATCAAAGAAATTTAGCAAATGAAGTATGTAACTCTGCTGCAGAGAAAAACCGTTAAACATTCTTTGTAACTGTGTAACTACTGATGAAACGTATAATGAGACTAAAGTATGCAAAGAATAATTAGAATCATGAATTCGTTGCTTCTAATAAATTATTAATTAATCATGGAGATACATCGACAATTTTATTACTAAAAATTATCAATATATTTTCATAATTAAGTATAAACAATGACAAATATTGTAATGCCATCTTAATCCACTTTTTTGCTACCTTTACCTAACAAAATTTAGACTATTTGCTATTTTTAAATTATAAAACATTGTAACTTTTCTCTGATTTGTGATTTTTTAATTGATTATTACTGATTTCATGGTTCATGATATACGATGACAAATATGAAGAAATGAGGATTTAAGTAATTCGAAAATTTAAGAATTTGGGAATTTAGGGATTTGAGAATTTAAGAATTTTGGAATTTTTGAATTTTGGAATTTTGGACATTAGGGATTTGGAAACTTAGGGACTTGAGAATTTAAGAATTTGGCAATTTAAAGATTTTAGAGTTTAGGGATTTGGGAATTTTCAAAGTTGGCAATTTTGGAATTTTGGGATTTAAGAATTTGGAAATTGAGGCATTTGGGAATTTTCAAATTTGGCAATTTGGCAATTTAGGGATTTAGGAATTTAGGAATTTGTAAATTTAGGTATTTGAGAATTTATAGAATTGGAAATTTAGGGATTTTGAAATTTAGGAATGTGGAAATTTTCAAATTGGCAATTTGGGAATTTGCAAATTTATGGAATTTGAAATTTAGGGATTTAGGAATTGGGGATCTGGGAGTTTAAGGATTTGGGAAGTTAGGAATTTTGGAATTTAGGGATTTGGGAATTTAGTGATTTGGGAATTTCGCGATTTAAAAATTCGGAGAATTGGAGAATTGGAGATTTGGAGACTTAGAGACTCAGAGACTCAGAAATATGGAGGCATGAAAATATAAAATAATTTTGGTAATATTAGAAATTGGATAATTTAGTTATTTGGTAATTTGATAATTTGGTAAGTTGATAATTTGGTAATTTAGTAATTTAGTAATTTAGTAATTTGGTAATTTGGTAATTTGGCAATTTAGCACTTTAAAAATTTAGACAGTTGGAAATTTATAAATCGAAAAATTAGTTATTTACGAACTTGGTAATTTGAAAATTTGAAAATTTAAAAATTTACTACGTTCGTAATTCATAAATTGATAAATTAAAAGGTCTGTAAATTTAGAAACTTCGAAGCTTAAAGATTTGGAAATTCAGGGATTTGACAATTTTTAATTTAAGAATGCGAAAGTTAAAATGTAAATTACACCAATCAGATTTTTGAAAATCCCACAGCTTAAAAACTTGAAATTTGAAAATTACAAGTTCACATATTTGCTCTGCTGTCATTTCAAATTAAAATAAACAAACGATTTAGAACACAAAGTAGAACTGATCAATATCCTTGCAGCAAAATATCCGACTACTGATGAAGAAAGAAAGAAAGTCCTTTGTAAACTCTACATATTGTGCCTCCATTTACATTCGCAGATCATAGTTAACGGTTTAATAAATAAACAACGATGGCCAGAAGTAAAAAACCGACTCGACATGGAAGACAAAGAGTTGATAAGAGTAGACACACGCAACAGTAGGGTGACAGATACGTGCGGGCGTAAAAGGAAAACATTTCAAGCGTTATAAGAGGGTTAAAAAAAGACGGCGATCAAAGCAACGGCAAGAACGGGAAAGCGCAACAAAGGAGCAACAACAAAGGCACAGAAATTCAAGTACCATGATGGCAGATTGAAATATTTAAAGGTAAACAGGTACAGTCGTTCGGTTAATAAAGTAAACGAAAATAAAATATAAAACGAGAAATGTGTATGTATAGAATAAAGGCGAAAGGAAGTAAGAAAAAAAATGCGAGGGTGATTGAAAGTGACGGGAAGACTGTGAGGGTGAAAGCAAAGGGAGAGAATAAAAAAAATGAAAAGGATGAAAAGCAAGCTATTTAACCCTCACCGAACCGAAACTTTTCCTCTGTTCACGGATAACGTAATAGACGTGGCCAGCGAAGCGTTTATTTGCAGACGAGAAAAATGGAATTACAATAAAGTGAAATGGAAGTCTAACGATCTGGTTGGCTTTGCATATCCTCGATCACGGTGTACTACTCCCACCACACCGTGGAAGTACATACTGTGAAGTACTCTCGTTAAATTTTGTTTTTCATTATTTTCTTGCGGCCATCGTTTCTGGCTTTTTCCCTGCTTGTTCGTGCATTTTCGCTGTTTTTGTATTAACAACCAACGCTGTGGGCGAGACAAACTGTTAGTCATTTGACGATGTCTAGAAGAAATCATTTCCGAACAGAGTTTCTGCTCGAAATACTTGAACGTCGTTTTAAGGGGGGCAATACCTTTAGAATCTTAAAAAATTGCAAATTTTTTTTTTCTATAAAATGTTAGTGCAACATCTCAAAAATATAGTCTCAAAATTTTAAAGCGTAATACAGAGCCCTTTTGATGTTATGGCCAATTATCGTGACTGATGTCTGATATCGCGCCGCAGATATTCACGCGCTCGGTGCGGAGGGCTATGTAGCAGATTTGTTATTATCATGCCATTGCTGTGTTTGAAATTTTGCATTTTTACGGAGAATGAGCTTATGGAGAAAAACCAACTTTACGAGTAAGCCGAAGGATTACTATATGGCGCAGGAATCGCAGATTAGTTGGTAAATCATTGAAATTATTCAGGTTTTACTTATCGAAGCTTTAAACGCATTTTTCTCAAAACTACGTTTTTAAAATTGGCGTGACTGATAACTCAAAAACTAGTTTATCAATCGCGCTCAAATTTTGTGCACGTATCCATGACAATACTATCTAACATATGAACCTCAATATACGAAATAAATTTAACATTAAAGTCCTTTTTTATTGCAAAATATTGCGAAAATTTTCAGTAAAATTCAAAGTTTTTCTTTAAAAGCGCGCCATCTCTTCAATTTTCCATATTTTTTACATTTCTTAGGTTCATCTACTAACTGCGAATGTTACTAATCGAAACATCGTTTGCAAACTTGTTTCAGACCAATGTAACTAAAGCTAGAAGTCACGCCGTTTCACGTGACGCGCCGAAACACTTCCAGGAAAGACTATCATAATTCCGCCATTTTTAAATATTTTTTAAAAAAGAAAATATGTTGTAATAGGCAATAGTTATAATAAATTATACCTGAAATTTCGAAAATACAAGACAAAGATATCCTATACAAAAAAATTCACAAATATCAGCTTATTTTCATCTATCTAAAGGTATTGCCCCCCTTAATACAGGCTGTCTCAAAAGTTGCACTACAAAGTGGTTACTTCGCAATTGTTTCTTTACGGCCATCGTGTTTGTTTGCATTAGCATCTGTCTCAAACTTGCACTTTCCAAAATTCGACTTTATTAACACGTTCAACCCGGCGCACTTTTTCGAAGTCTATTCATCTGGCGGCACTTGCTTGGCTCACTGCTTGTTTTCGTGATTAGTGGTTTGCTTTTAGTTTACCACAGAAAACATGTTTATTCTTCTGGGAGGACTTGTTTGAATCACTAATAATAATAGAAATAATAATAATAATAAAAACTAGATGTGGACCACCAGTGGTTCACGCCGTCAGATGAATGAAGTGCCTGTGAACCACCCGTGGTCCACTCCGAGTTGAACCTGTTAAACATACGTTATTTATTGCTGTCCAAAAATACCTGACCACCCTGTGGTAAAAAGTCTACTGATTACTGTACTCGTAAAAACTTCATTTTTGATATCATCGAGTCTCATAGTCGAAATTACGAAATCGATTCGTCGAACGGGACCATGCATGTATGTATATGCGATGTACGAGAGAGACCAGTCGATTTTGTAAATTTGTCTATGAGTTTGTCATTTGTCTATGAATCTATTTGTTTTCAAAATTAAAAAATTAGAATACATAGAATGTTGAAAATTTTTAACATAAGAATCTGAAAATTTGGACAATTTAGAATTTGAGAATTTAAGAATTCGAGAAATTTAGAAACTCGGAAATTTGAAGAATTGAACATTTTTGGTATTCGAAGAACTTGGAAATCTGTAAAGTTGAGAATTTAAGAATTTAAGAATTTGAGAATTTGAGGATTTAAGAATTTGAGAATTTGAGGATTTGAGAATTTGAGAATTTGAGAATTTAAGAATTTGAGAATTTGAGGATTTGAGGATTTATGAATTTAAGAATTTGAAAATTTAAGAATTTAGGAATTTGAAAATTCTTGAATTTAAGAATTTGAGAATTCTTGAATTTAAGAATTTGAGAATTCGTGAATGTGAGATCCTTTAAAATTGGTGAATTTGAGAATTTGAGAATTCGTGAAAGTGAGAAACTTTAAAATTGGTGAATTTGAGAATTTGAGAATTTGAGAATTTGAGAATTCGTGAAAGTGAGAGACTTTAAAATTGGTGAATTTGAAAATTTGTGAAAATAGGAATTTAGAAATCTAAGAATTTAAGAATTCGCTAGTTAGAAAATGTGAAGGTTAAAAAATTTGTGAATTACTCCATTTAAAAACGTAGAAATCCAGAAGTTTGAGAACTTAAAAATGTAAGAATTTATGTATTTAAAAGTTTACAAATTTAAAATTACAAGTTTGCGTATAAGTTCCTGAAAAATCAGAAATCAATGCAAAACTCCTCCTCCTGCTACACTAATCTTGATCCAAAAAAAGCCTACATTGCTTCAGCATACATACTGTCTTTACCAAACTGAAAATTAACGCAGATTACTGGGAAACATACAAAATTATCACTGCTTGTACATACAAAACTATATTGAAATACATGATGTTATTATTTTCAAAGTCTTTCTTCGAACGCAATTTCTTTCATTCACGGTACATTTGTCGCTCATTTAAAACATTCTTACGCCCGTTGGTAACATTTAAGTGCGCCCGTAGGAAATGTATCGGTGCTCTAGAGAGAAAGAGGATACTTGGGACAGCCAGGTGTTATCATTCCCTCTCAACGATAATATTGCTTCTGCCATCGTATGCGTTCCTTCGACGCTTGCATTTACCTTGCTATCTACGATGCTGTTGCCACACGATACCAGTCGTTCCCTTCCGATGGGGCATAAACGTAAAAATAAATCGAAAGGGGCAAATTTTGCATTGTATTGCCATCGCCAATTACTTCTAATGTTTCGGTGACCATTAGTAAAAACAAAACAATAGTACTTCTTCCTGAAACGGCACTGCTTTCTTTTTATTTTAATTAATTGATTAAGCCTTCTAGAACCAAAATAAAAATTGCAGACGGTAATAATTTGATAAACAAATTAAGCAACTCACCTTTCTTTTCATTTTAATTGATCGAATGAGTGATTAAATACATCTTGTAAGTCTAACATAAAAATTACTGACAGAAATAATTTGATAAAGTAAATGAATTTATTTTTATTTGAATTGACCGAACGAATGAACAATGAAGTCTTCCAGTGCCAAAATAAAAATTGTAGACGGGAATAATTTGATAAAGTCAAATATTTGATAAAGTAGCTGTATTTTCATTTTAATTGACCGGATGAGTAAATAATTAAGTCTTCCAGTGCCAAAATAAAAATTGTAGACGGAAATATTTTGATAAATAAAACTATGTTAATTTAATTATCGCTGCTGGAATGACTCGATCTGTATTTGTTCGTCTGTCTGTACCACGCTACAGGCCCTAATTTTAAGTCTTTTAAAATTTTGAGAGTGGATTTGCAAGACCTTAAACTTGCTGCATAGATTTTGGTGGTGATTTAACGACAGGAATCTTCTATCGCCGATATCGATCGTCGTCGAATGGATAAAAAATTGTGTTTCGGTATCGTTTTCGACCATTTTGGACACACGGAATGAACTGAAACGATATTAAGAGCTTTATAACTCATGGTGGACAATAATACTTCACCGCCATTAACATCAGTCGTGGTCAAATCAACAGTAATCGTGTTTGGTATCGTTTTTGAAAGCTTCAGACACCTTTAATTGCTTGGAACGATTTAAAAATTCCTATATCTCTTTCTTGTTCTATCTATATATTTACAATAGGTACTCCAAATTTTAGATACATACTCAAATTCTTCTGAAGCACCTAATTCGTAGATCCACTAGTGCAGGGATCGGCAACCTACGGATCAATAGAATCATACTTGTGGCTCTTAAGTAGTTTAATATTATATCTTCCAATACATATTACCGATGTACACTACCGCTCAAAAGTATCCGGACACTTGCTTTTGTTCAATAAAACATAGTTTAACTTTGTACGAAAGTTATTTAGGGCTATTATATCAATTGTAATTATTATTATTATCTTTCTTGAGGTAGCATAACATAATAAAATTAATTTTTAAGTACAAATTATACAATGAGTGTGCGTAAGTCAAATTCCTGCCCAAAAATACGGAATCTAATGGAACGGTTTCGATGCTTAAAAGAGTCTTAATTTCTTTTTGTTTCATTTCTATGGTACAGAACAAATTCAGAGAGTTCTTCGATATGTATCAAGTGTCTGTAAACTGTTGATGAGATGTTTATGTTCTCTCAATGGAGATACGAATGGAGGTAACGCTATGCGCGCGACAGCTTCGGTTTAGTTTGTCTGTAGCTTCTTTTCCATCGAGACATGAGTTCCAAACGAGAATTATCAATAGAAAAACGTTCCAGTATTCTGATTCTTGCAGAAGAAGGATATGCAGTTAGGGAAATTGAAAAAATTCCGAAATCAACAGTGCATGACACTATTAAAAAGTATGCAACTAGCAGTGGTTGCTTATAAAAAAAAGGACAGGACGACCAGTGAAGACAACTAAATCCGAAGACCGATGTATTGAAACACAGCAAACGTAACAGACATCTTAGAGCACCACACAGAAACAATGAGAACATTTGTAGAAAGATTGCTGAGATTAGTGCAAGCGGTAATATCTAACCGCGGTGGATACATTGATGAATCTCGTATTTAATTGTAGTGTAATGTTGGTAAGTTCCACATACATAATTTCTAATTTCAAACGTTAAATATTTCATAAGCAACAAATAACAATCGATTGTAGTCACTGTTGTAGATACTTAAATAACTTTTATGCAGCGCGAATACATATTTCGCAGGTGTCCGGATACTTTTGAGCGGTAGTGTATGTACTTATATTTGACTTTTTAAAAAAATAATTGATCACATTGGGAAAAAAATGGCTCTTAACTCCAAAAAGATTGCCGACCCCTGCACTACTGCATAAATATAATAGAGTCATAACCGAATATTATACTGTTCGAATATTAATAAGAATTACTGTAAATGAACCTCTACTGAAACAGTCAACTGTATTCATCAACTGATGCATGACTGATATAACACCATCCAATATCGTTGTAAATAAAATCAGCCTTTGCCCAGGGATTCCCAAACTGTACGAACGACCCTGCTGAAAAACGTAGATGGATTTCTTTCCGTCGAAATACAATTTATGCGAGTGACAAGCAGACCCCATTTCATTCGATTTCGAGACGATTCGCCCTGTATACTTTTCACTCTGAAACGAGTATTTCTTCGATGGCCAGCTTCTGATATTTCTAGCGCCATATCGATGGAAGCGTAAGAAGTGATATCTTTAGGGGAGTGTTTTTTTCCACGTTTCCCGACAAACTCCTTTTCCTGTTTTTCTTCGAGCTTGCTTGACTACACAGTGGTCGTATAGCGACTGACAACCCCACGATGGAAGATCAGAACGAGGGTAGGAAGTGACTCACTTTCGGAGCATTCTCGCCAGACGAAACGCTTGCATCGACCGAGTGTCCGTCGAGCTCCCGTGAGATTTTGATGAGTCCAAACTTCCTGCAATTTTCTTATGACCACCGACCAAAGTGAACAGATTACTTTTTGTCATTCCACATAATGGGAAAGTTCGAATTGTTTTCAATTTCCTTATAAATATTCGAATTTTTGTTAACAAGTTTGTACCGTTGGAAATTTTGAACTGTGGACACTTGGCTGTAACGTAGGCTTCTTTTGGATGAAAACACGTACCTGGAGTTGAGAACTTCTGAATAGCTGAATTTACAAACATTCAAGTTTTCGTATTTTTAAGTCTTTTAATTTTTAAATTGCCATATCTTTTAAATTCCTGGGTCATCAACATCACACGCACATCTGTGAATCTTAAAATTCCTATATCTCTTAATTTCTATGTGTAAATCAAACTTTTAGGTTTACAAATTTCTAAACTAACAAATCCTTATATTCCTATATTCGTATATTCGTATAGCTTCAAATTTCAAAGTCCTTAAATTATTATGCTCCAAATTTCTTAATTCATCCATAAATTTCAAAATTTGCAATAACTTGTAATAATATGCTAAAGGGGTATTATACTATACCTTATCCTTGTTATTACTATATTTTTCTTGGGAAAGTCAAATTTGGTCTTGACTGTATAGTATTCATAGTTTTGAACAAAAAGATCCCCACCTTCAAATTTTCAAATTTATAGATTTTCTATATCGGAAAACGCAGATGTTTTTAACTTTTCAAATTTTTAAAACTAAAAATTTTTAATCTTACACTATTTAAAAATATTCAAATCATTCAAATTTATATACTTAGAAATTCTTAAATTTATGAATTCTGAACGGAAATTTAGAAATTCCTGAAATCACCAATCCTAAAAGTAAGAAATTTTCAAAATTCCTAATCCATAAATCTGAAAATTTTTAAACTCATATTTTTAAAACGACAAAATTTTGATACTTGCAAACTTATAAATCCTAAGATTTACAAATTTTTTAAATAAAAAATCCGTACATTTAGATATTTGAAAATCTTACAGCTCACAAATTTCCAAGTTTTAGAATTCAAGCATTTAGGAAATCACAAAATGAAAAATTTTCCAGTGTATAGATTACCAAAATCACATATTCTTAAATTTAGAAATTTAGAAATATACAAAATCATAAATTTTCAAATTAAGAAATTCGGCAAATCACAAATTTTCAAATCTGAAAGTATGTCAAATCACACATTTTCAAATCTAGAAACTTAGAAACTTAGAAATATAGAAATATAGAAATTTAGAAATATAGAAATATAGAAATATAGAAATATAGAAATTCAGAAATACAGAAATATAGAAATATAGAAATATAGAAATTCAGAAATATACAAAATCATCAATTTTCAAATTAAGGTATTCACGAAATCACAAATTTTCAAATTTAAAAGAATATCAAGTCACAAATTTTCAAATCTAGAAATTTAGAAATATAGAAATGTAGAAATGTAGAAATGTAGAAATATAGAAATTTAGAAATTCAGAAATATACAAAATCATCAATTTTCAAATTAAGGTATTCACGAAATCACAAATTTTCAAATTTAAAGGAATATCAAGTCACAAATTTTCAAATCTAGAAATTTAGAAATATAGAAATGTAGAAATGTAGAAATGTAGAAATATAGAAATTTAGAAATTTAGAAATTTAGAAATATAGAAATGTAGAAATGTAGAAATATAGAAATATAGAAACTTAGAAATTTAGAAATTTAGAAATTTACAAAATCACAAATTCTCAAATTTAAAAAATCGATAATTGAACAAATCTCATAGGTACTTCCCTAATTAAGTCCACCATAATTTTTACCCTTTTTTGCAATTAAAATAACCTTTATGATATCGTTTCGCATGTGGCAATAAAACGGAATTGGCTGCACGAGTTAAAAATTCCAGAAACCGTGTTCCAGCAGAGTTTTGGAAGATGATAAAGCTATTAGCATAAATGCGTTGTAAACAATGGAGATTACTTTTAAGATAGCCAAATAGAAACTGATGCATAAATGAATAGTTTGTGTTTTATTCGAGTTGTTCGAAACTTTTCAAACGGAATACTATACAGAAGAAAAGAAGCTTTGCCTCGCATAAATCTCGTCAAACGAATGATAATAACGACGAAGTGGCGACGAAGACAGACATAAAGAAATTAAGTTCCTCTTGACTAGATTGTAATCTAATATGAATTCGTAGAAGTCTTTTCCTGTTTTTCCACCGTAAGTTCCTTTATAAGAAAGAATCGCTTTCTGTTTATATTTTGCATTAATAATCGTAATTTCCTGAGTGAATGTAATCTCGGTAATGCAGAGAGTTCTTATTAAAAGGAACCTTCGTGGCTGTTCCGTTATTATAAAGGAAACGTTTGCGTTTTACGAAGTAAAAGAAACTTCGTTGCAATTCTTCGGTGACAAAGTGGTACATGAATAAGGTATGAAAGAAACATAAACAGAAGTCAATCGTGTCTTTTCTTTATTTGCATCATGGTTTTATTATACTTTTATTTCTTGAAATTGTCATTTTATGACTTTGATCGAAAGTTTCGGGTTAATTAAATAATGCTTTCATTTTTTTCCGATCGTTCATGAAATATTGTTCTTCCGTCGTTTGTCTTTATACGTTCATCACTTTGTACGATAGGTATTCATTTATTTATTATTACGTCTGATTTATTCCTGACAATTCTTCTGTCGCGAGTGAATAATTCAAAGGATGGAATGAATATTGAGATAATGTGAAGCGCGTATGTTTTATTAATATTCGAGGTGAATTGAATTATAATGAAAAATATATTGCACGGCTTAATATAGCGATATGCTTGGAGTACTGATTTCAAGTTCCTATATACAGTATTTGTACACTCCCCAGTTTGCAATTTACTAATATACTACTGTGATCAAAAGTAAGGTGAATTGGTTTATAAAATGAAAAATCATTATTTATTCCTCTAAATCAATCTCATCACTTTCAAAGCATTCCCCATCCGACACAATACACTTATGCCAACGTTTTTTCCAATCGTCGAAACAGTCAAACAAGTCCTTTTCTGGGGTGGCCTTCAATACTTTCTTCGATTTGGCTTTTATCTCATCAGTCGATTCGAAACGGTGTCCCAGACACGGTCTTTTGAGTTTGTTAAACAGCCAGAAGTCGCACGGTGCTAAATCAGGCGAATACGGTGGTTGTGGAACGATATGGGTCGATTTTTTGGTGAAATGCTCTCGAAGAACCAATGCAGTGTGAGAGGCGCAGTATTGTCCCACGCGGAATTGACGAGTTTGAGGCACAAAACATCTTTTAAAACGGTTTCGGTTGATCCAAATGAGATGTCCGTAGCATCAACAAGATCTGTAATTGTCAATCGAAGATTTCCAAGCACCAAATCTTTGATTTCCTTCGCGTCGCATTCATCAGTACATGTTGATGGTTCATCCGGAGCGCTATTTGTCTTGAACTCGGACTCGACCTTTTTTGAAATGTTTGTACCACTTGTAAATATTTTTTTGCGACATAGCCTTGTCACCAAAGGCCTTCTGTAACATCCACAACGTTTCCGCAGCAGAATATTCATTCATTAAATAAAATTTAATGCCAATTCTGTGCTCAACAAAATCAGACATAGTAAAAATCGAAAAATTCACTTTTGTATGTTTACAAAAACACGTGTAGCTCTGCAGCAATTGAATATATTGACATAAAGCTATGCATAAATATCAAAGACAGTACTACTAATCCACACAAAAAATAGTTTCATGATTTTATAGTACCCGCGAAGTTTAAATGAAAAATTCACCTTACTTTTTGATCACATTAGTATAATTCTGATATGTATTTTTGAATACTAATTTGATAATTTTCAAGTGTATGAATTTCGTACGTTTAAATGTTTTAGTATATAAACTTTTAAGTGTTCAAATTTCTATATTTACAAAATACCTTTGTAGGTTTCAAAATTTCTTTGAGAATTTCTAGTTTCGAAAGCATAAATTTTCTAATTTTTAACTTAAGAATTTAAAATTTTACAAATAGCTAAATTTTTAACTTTCTATATTTAATTGAGTGACAACTTCGACAATTTTATTATTTCTATATTTCTAATTTAAGAATCAAAAAATCTGTGAATATAAATATTTCTGAATTTTGTAATTTGGGAGTTCGTGATTTTAAAAACTGTAGAATTTGTGATTATGACAATTTCTTAATTGCACATTTTGTAATTTTGTAAATGTGTACACTTTTCAATTTCTAAAATTTTGCAGTTTCTAAATGAAAAGTTCTCATACTTAACAATTCGAAAATTTCAAAAGCGGATAATTTGTAATTCTGACAAGTTTTAAGTATGAAAATTTGTGATTTTATAAATTTGTGATTTTGTAATTTTATATTTGTAACTTTCTAATTTTGTAGTTTGTGATTTTGCAGATTTTTAATTTTGTCATTTTATATTTGCTACTTTCTAATTATGTAGATTTTTAATTTTGTAATTTTGTATTTGTAACTTTCTAATTTTGTAGATTTTTAATTTTGTAATTTTGTATTTGTAACTTTCTAATTTTGTAGATTTTTAATTTTGTAGTGCGTGATTTTGTAGATTTTTAATTTTGTAAATTTATTATTTTACAAATTTATAATTTCGTAGATTTACAAATTTGATAATTCAAATGTTTGAGTATTTTAAAATCTGAAAATTTCTGTTTCTATACATAAAAATGTATAAATTTCTGAATGTCAAAATATGAAATATAAACATGTATAAGTTTCTGATCATGAAAATATATAAAATTAACAGTTCACAAATTTAAAAGTTTCCAAATTTCAAAATTTTGAAATTAAAAAATTTAAGCGTATGTTAGAAAATTCTCAATGACACACCCTAATAAATCAAGGCGAAGGGCACATGGCCGTCCAACGATGACCACCACGGTGACGAGGCCCCAACGCTGGGACGTCAGAGCCATTAACCAACCCCGAGGCCCTTGAGTTTCGTGAGGGACAAGGAAATCTCTCGGAACAGGAAGAGGGCATTCTGTAAAGAGCCTTAGAAGACGTAGCTTCGTCTTTGAAAACGCGACTTTACACGAATATATCGTATTTTTAAAAAAAGACTTAATGTACGTTTCGGTCATTTTAACCCTTATCTTACACATAAGACCTTCCTAATCGCGGCCCCGGTGTAAGTGTGCCTTGTTACTCGAAATTAAGATCAGCATTGACTTTTAACATCGATTTCCATAACATTGTACGCAAAGATTCGTCAGTTCAATAAAAATAGAATTGAAATAATAGTAAGATATCACGTTCCGCTGGTAGTCGATAATAAATTCTGAATTTACAAGAGAATCGTGATGGAATTTGTTCAATAGGATTACGAACCTCGACAAGAAAAGCATGAAGCGATTATGTAAACACGACTAATGGCACCAATAAGCAAATAAACGTGCACTGATGGCACGTAAAGTAAACAACAGCTGATGCAGCATCACGGACGCATAATTAGTTAAAAGTAATGGGTTGCGACAATTATGTACTACGAGAACGACAAATATATCGACTGGTACTATTTCTGTGCAGTGATATTTACACGAAGAAGCGAATGGTATTTATACCTTTCTATTAAAACATTGTCAGACATTAACTTTCTACGACTTATAAATAAATTCTTCGTTTTTAATTCATTTACATTCAGGATACAAATTATCCGATTCTATTTGCTACTTTTAATATGCGTAAAACATTTTTATTTGTTCAAGTGTCTGAAATTTCGAACGAAGTTCGTTGCAGTTCAGATCTGGGAAAGTTTCAAATTTAGTAGAATAAATTGATATGTATAAATTTTATAAAATTTATAATCTGGTATACTATGTACTATGTATAAATACATAAATTAAGGTTTTGAGTTACAATTTATTGAAAATGTTAAATATATGAACATACTGCTACATGTGCTAAAGAATTTGAAATATAATTAATAATAACTGAAATTTATGTTCTTAAATTTGTGTTATTAACGTTGATTGTTATAAATTATTTTATTCGCGAGAAATATCTTTATAAATACATCATGACACTGATTTTTCTCCGCAATAATTCTTGAAATGAATAATTCTTGAAAAAGTTTTATCCTTTCACAATATTCTCTGTTTGATCATATTTTTTCCGATTCTCCAAAGAGTCAGAAGATTTTTAAAGCTACCTTCGTTATATTTCCATTTATCTCGATCTTTTACATGTAACGGAATCCAACAAAAATGTAAGAGATGTTAGCAGAGAAGTTTAAATAGTAGCAGTAAATATTTGTTGGTTATCTATTTCAAGAAATTATTTGTTTCAAATACCTACTTAGTGGTAGTTAATAATTTTCCTTCTCGTAAAGTTCGGCTAACTTTGTGCAGCAAGTTGTCGCCATCACAACGGCTCCCAAGATTGCAGACCCGCATAATAAAAGCCTAATTACCAGAGAGATCGCACCAACCCCTAATCCCTAAAATTGATAGTTGAAATCAACAAAAAGCTTGAGGTTCAGTATGGCACACGTGATGTGCACGTCATATGGGCGTTTTGCATGGTCAGCAAAATCGCAAGGCGTCTAGACCATCCCTGTTAACCGGTACTAACTTCGTCCTTTGACCTCCTCGACAAAGAGCAAAGAACACCCTTCTACATATTAATCGCCTGAAAACATTCAGAAACTCGTGTTGTAGCACATCCATCGTTTCTTACCTGATGCATAAGATATCTATTTGATGCTGCGACACCCCTTGTTGTGGAGCACTCTTAAAATCGTAAAACCAAGTTTATCATTATTTTTTGGAATATTCTTGAACAAACAACCGTTGCCTTTTGCAGCTGTTTATTACGGACAATTATTTCCAAATTTTTCTGCTTAACATATTTTGTCAAGACTCAGCAAACTTGATAGATTTATTACTGTCGTTAGGTGACGAGTGACGGCGTAGTTTTTGCCTCAGGACAAACTTGACCTAAGTACGAACATTTTGTAAGGGCAGTTCTTGTCTCCTTCCTTTAATATTTTTTTAACCAATCTAATAATTTTAACCAAGTCGCTTGTCCATCCCCAGCAGTATGTTGACTCCACTCCAAACTTCAATTTTTGGTGAAAATATTCTTTGTAGGCTGTTCAGATTCTCTCGTCAATTCTCAACGAATCAAGTACAAAATTTTAGAGTTCTACGAAGCGTTCTTTTAAAGTACTGCAAGCAAACTTTCATTTTTAAATAAATGGAAAATATTTATCCTGAAGCAGCTGTTCATTTTGTGTCTGAGTGTCACTTAGCCACACATTAAACGAGCTTGCGTTTTTATTAAGTTAAAGCGCAAGCAACACAACAACCCTTTTTTTATAAAATTGAATACCGATCGTATTTTGTCCTGAGATACATACACAGTATGTCTGAAAAGTAACGGAACTTTTTAAATTTAAGGAACACTATTAGCGACATCTATAAAAACAATATGTTATTTGAAAACAGTATTCCTCCCCTACAAGAGAAACCAATCGTTATTGGAATCGAGCAACGAATTGTAAACTTATAGCGTTTAAAGCGACAGAACCTTTCGTCACCGTGTCACAAAATCACGATGAAGCAAAGAGCGAATATTAAATTCTGCTCGGTAAAGCTCGGTAAAACTTTTACAGAAACATTTGAATTAACGAAAAATGTTTATGGCGACGATTGTTTATCCCGTACACGTGTGTTCGAGTGGTATAAGCGATTCCAGGATGGTCGTGATACTTTGGAAGACGACCCAAAGCCAGGTTTTGGGTTTTTCTAAATTCTAAACGATTCTAAAGGTATTATACTTCGGGAATTCGTTCCACAGGGACAAAATGTTAATGGCGAATATTATCTGGATGTTATGGAACGTTTGTGGAAAAGAATCGTTCGTGTGAGGCCCGAATATCGAGCGCCAGGGAGTTGGTTTCTGTTGCATGATAATGCACCATGTCACAGAACTATCGCAGTTCATGAATTTTTGGCGACAAAACAAATCTGTGTGCTCCAACATCCTCCATATGCGCCCGACTTATCTCCATGTGATTACTTTCTTTTTCCAAAACTGAAATTAGCTATGAAAGTAACGTTTTAAAACACTGTTACACAAGTCCAAGCAGCTGTGACAAGGGTGATTGAAACGATTCCGCAAAACGACATAAAAAAATCTATGTTAACATTGCCTGAGCGTGCCCAGTGGTGTATTGATGCGGAAGGGATGTATTTTGAATAAAAAAAGTTAACTTTGGCAAAATAACTAATACTTTTTTTTTTTATTTAAAAAGTTCCGTTACATTTCAGACATACTGTGTACATAAACGAAAGGATTGCGGGAAATAGACTTTGTGAATGTGTATGAAAGTGAAATATGTTAAAATACGTAAGAAATATGTGTATACAAAGAACGCCGTCAGGGTTCAACGGTACCGAAGGTAAATATTATAGTGATCAAACGAGTCCTGGTCGTTGACAGTTGAGTGCGAATTTTGTTAATAATGACATTTCTGTTTATTTTTAATTTTTGAACCTATCGAAATGTAATAGCAAAATCTATTGCCTTTACATAGATATAATCAAGTTTCATGGTCACTTATATTTAAATTGAAACTAAATTATAAAAATAAATATGTGACAGATAATGCGTAAACTAGTGTACGCAATAATTCTTTATCTTGATGGAGGTTAACATTTTGACAAAAGTTTCTTCATAATTTTCGTAGTTGAAAATAAGAAAATTAAAATCTGCAATTTTTACGACTTTCGTAAATCTAGTGTTAATTTAATACTTGTGTCAAAAAATATTATTGTACAATGTCAAAAGTTATTATATCAAGTATATTATTGTACAATATTCCTTAATATCAAACGTTAAAAATTAATATTAAAATGAGGAATCCTTTGAATTGTTCTAAAATTAATTCTCCGTAGTTTAAAAAGATTTATTATATAAATAGCTGTAATTGAATAATTGTATAATTTATTCAATAATTCATTACTGATATAATACTGATAATAAAATAATATATCGAATATATAATAATATATTTAATTCAAAATATCAATTGTAATAAGAAATTAGTTTATCTGTAAAATTGTATTATTTATTGAAATGTGTCTCGTTTAAATTCACTCATTGTTTGCCATTTTTAATTTGGACAAATTTATACGCTTCTACTCAATATTTTTTCATAAAAACCACTACTTTAAAATCACAATGTAACGGATATTTTTGTATAAAATGTAATTGTAAACATTTTTCGGTTTCGCCATTTCCTCTGTCTCTTAAAAACCGTTCACGTTAAAACTAATTGCATTCAGAATTTTCTCTAATTATTTCCGTCAGCTTTAATGCGTTTAAATGAACCGGGTACATTTAAGCGCGTAAAATATACAAATGTAATAACAACATTATTACGTGAGAATGTCATTATTCTCATAAATTCGTTTCATAAAAATGGAAAAGCTGTATGCTTGTGAACGATCTTCATAACACAATATCTCTTTTCAGAGTGCATAATTATATAAACGTTATTCATACACTCTTTTAATGAATATCCGTTTATAATACCATTTTATATCTTTACACCCATATTTATGGCTATCTTGGTTTAATTACAGACTCCCGGGTTAAACGTTTTAATAATTGAAGTTTTGAAGCTGTTTAACAACATTGTTTCATTTAATTACTTTCACAGAAACAGTCTTTTCCAATTATTAATTAAAATTACGCATCGTTAATATTATGTCAGAAACGAATAAAATCATTATTGAGATTTTCATTTCAAACTTTCAACTATACTTATTCATAGAAACTACGATTATTAATATCAATGAGAGCAGAATTTTTATGTTTTTGAAGCATAATTAAATTTCTTCGACTTATCTCAAGTATTATATTTTAATAAAATAGCAAATTTATATTGTTGAGGAAGACGGCAACTTCTAGAAAAGAAAAATGCAATGAACGCTACTGTGAACGTTTCGTTATTGTCTTTATACGTAGTTTAATAAAGAATTGTTTAATCTACCGATGTCATCCCATAAGTAAGCGCGTGAAGAGGCTGAGCCAAGTATTTAGAAGAGCCCCAACTGGTCAGAATAACAAAATGGACGCTTAGACTCACACGTATTTTCTGCGGTAGAATAATTGGCTCGAGCGGTCACGCACACCAATTAGACCAAAAATAATGACAGTCGGCAAACATCTTACAAGGGACATCATCCAATTGATACACGCCGATTTTAATGAAATTTTGATGTGTTATAGAACTCGAAAAAATATTTGAGACGTATTTTTTTATCGGCAAACATCCACTTTGAAGTGGTGAAAATAGCCCTTAAAGTTGGGGTTGAAACAGCTTTTTTCGCAAATATCTCAGGAACTATTAAACCTAGACAAAAAATTCAAAATTTTCTGTTTTAGAAGGCCAATAATATGGCGTAAGTAGATTTTTGAAAAAATTGTTTGTTTAAAAAATATGTTAATTTTTAACATTTTCTTGGAAATGTTACTATTTTGATCAAATTTCACATACGTAAACTATAAGTCCAAAGAAAAAATATGGATAAATTGGAATTTTTAATTTCTCTTATGGAAAAATATTACTATCGTTGGAATTATACGTACATTATACAGTATTGCCTCGAAATAAGCAACACGCTCGGGACCGGCCAGTTGCTTATTTCGAAGGTGGTATGCTATTCGGCTTGCTTTTGTTTTTTAAATCGCTGTGTGTCAGAGTGAGAAAACAATATACATGTTCTATCCTCTTCTCACTAAACTGTTCGGTCAACTGTAAGAATTACTCAAACAAGCAACACATTCGGGACCGGCCAGTTGCTTATTTCGAAGGTGGTATGCTATTCGGCTTGCTTTTGTTTTTTAAATCGCCGTGTGTTAAAATGAGAAAACAATACACATGTTCTGTCCTCTTTTCACTAAACTGTTCGGTTTCACAGACCTCTCACTCCGTCACCGATCTCTCACTCGGCGGCGGACTTCAATCAAAGAAGTGGGGATAGAAATTTGCTAATTTCGAAGCTCGAAACTGTTGCTTGTTTCGAGGCAATACTGTACATATATTTCCGTTCGGTGCACGACTGATTTCTATACATAATATTCCGGAAATTATATTATATTACATTTTTTAGACTAATTTATTTAAAAAAATAACTTAAGGGTCCATAGGTGCCACTATAAAATATGGAGCCCTAGTCAGGTGTATTGTTTGTTCCGCGTTATGGGCGCGTACAGGTGGCAGTATTCGACGCACGGAAGATCTAAACGCGTAAATTGTACGTGCATAAAGAATAATGACTTTATGATTAATTTAGATATGATTTGTATGGTCGAGCTGGTCATCCAACAGCAGTAACAAGTTGCCATAGTAAGTATAGTCTCCAAGCTTGGAGTGGTCCTTCGAGTAAGGAAATAGTTATTGCATAGCTTAGTAACAACAAATGTAACAAGGCTCGATCGAGTTAATTTCAACCACGTGCGTCAACAATTCTTATTTGTCGAAATGTAACGCTGGAAGTGTTCACGGTGGGAACTGGCATAGCTTCTTTTACTTTGGGTCCACCTTCTCATGCGCCAACTTGTGGATTGACATGGACCTGCACGTTTATTTAATGTTCTTTTATACAGATGTATGTAATGTATAGCATATCAATTCCATTGTTTACACTATTTTTCAGCCCTTGAGGCTACTTCACTCTTCTGCATATTTCATTATTTTTATCTTTCAAAAGAAAACATTCTCTTATTTGTCTCTTGTTATCTTTCAATAAACCCGCAGCATTTATGGCAATGTATTTTCAGTTATCTAGTAAAACCAGTTTGTAACAGAACCGTCGTACTTTCAAGAAAACTGTCTTTCATTTGCTTAGTAATTCAGAGGTGAATAACACATTATCCCGGAAGTTAAATCGACAGCTTCATTGACGTTTGCCAATTCCATTTCGTTTTCCATTTTCTAAATACTAACAATAAGTACATTTACTATGCTGTTATACATATATATGAACATTGCCCAACAGACTAAATTAAAAGTTCAGCTAAAAGAATCGATTCTGAAATGTAGATTTTATGTATATGATATGACCGTGTATTCAAGTGAACTCGAGCGTTAAATTGAAAATTTATTGCAAGGGAGAATAGGCTCAAAAGTAACAGCGCGATTAAAGTAACACGTACTTTCCTTACTTCCACAAACGTTTTTAAACGAATTTTTTGTCATAGTTGCATATATATAATATAATATCTATTTTGTTTCCTTAATAGAGTGAGCCATATAAATCGCACGCGGTGATTAAACGTATTAGGTAATTCAGATCTCTCAAATAAACTCCCATTTCGACATTTTTGTTAATATTGGCAGTTAAATAATTCATATTAAACAAATCACTCGTTAGTTCGATCTGATTATATTTTTATAAGTTCCTGCAGTTAATTTCACTAAATCATCTTTAATTTGTTGCTCATATGGCTCATTCCACGTCAAATCGATAACTTTTTAACTTCACCATTTTGTTTTAATCGAAGTATGTTATAGTCCATGTGAAATTAAGGAGGGTTTAAGTCATCATTTTGCCAGTTTCGAATTTGTTAAGTAATAAGTCTTCAAAGTTTGCAATTTTTGCCCATTTTGTCGAAATTAGGGTATTTGACATGTCGATGAGACTACAGTGTTTGTTCTTTTGTGGGTAATAGATGGGTCATTCAACACCTATGATGATGCAAAGAAATTGTGAAAACTGTACCGAGAGTGATGTATTATACAAGGCGTAACTGTAGTCTGGAATAGATAAATGAACCACATGTAGCTAGTTATAAGTTCTATTTTTCGTTATTTCAATATACTGGTATTTTTATCGTTACCAAAAATACAATATATCTATTTAAGCGTACTTTTTTATTGTTTCATTTAATAAAAATCCTAGTCTGTGATAGAAAAAGTATTTTGACTTAATTTTCTTCAAAATGATTTCTGTTACTTTTATCCTGATGGGTTTCATAAACAAATTTTGTATCAATATGAATGATGAATTTTTATGGAAATTCAAGTGCCACCTACATATGGGTGACATGGGAGTCGATATATTACTTTATTAAAGTGCTACTTAAAACTGTTCTGTTCCACATACACTGCTTTTCTAATAAAAATGCAATATGAAATTCTTGTTTCAATCATTTTCGAAATGTCTCACAATTTTGTCTAATATGAAATCTTTCTAATATGAATTATAAATATGAAACCTAATATGAATTTGTGGTTAAGCTGTAATATTTGCTTAATGCATATGAAATGGCCGATTTCGAACATAAAAAGTCAGACAGATTTTATGACAAAAGTAAAATAATACTTCTGGAATATCAGTTTGAAACTTAAAGTATAATAAATAAAGCAAAAGTATATAATTAATAGTAAACAAGTAATATAACAATAATATACAAAAAAAGTATAAAGAAGATTCATTATACTGCACATGTATAATGTTCCTATAATCTCCTAAGAATATTATTCTTAATATAAAATAACCGACTGTCAATTATAGAATACAATGCCCCATTTTGAAGTAGAAAGTCTGACATAAATTGATGACATAAAAGTACCTCAAAACGTCATTTATGCTACGCCGATTTGAAGCACGAGTGGAAATAAATTTAATAGAAATTGCTACGTAATCCATTCATTAATGTGCTCCATAAAAATTGAGTAGTTATAAAATCTTCGTATTGTACGTTGGATTGCAACATACTAAATGGATAACTTTGAAACGTCGAAATTCTGACAAGATTTGGTGATAAAAGTACCATAAAATATCTGTTATAACTGTTATATCAATTTGAAGCTTAAGGTTCCACGAAAATGACTGCATAAACGTTTTTCTGATCTTTTGAATACAAAATGACTGATCGTCACTTACACCAAATCATATATGATCGT
The DNA here is from genome assembly GCA_945859595.2 of Megachile willughbiella. Lineage (NCBI taxonomy): Eukaryota > Metazoa > Arthropoda > Insecta > Hymenoptera > Megachilidae > Megachile > Megachile willughbiella. The sequence continues at coordinate 5,279,367 of OX243798.1, forward strand.
CATCATGTACCAATGATCGATTTCAGGAAATCTAAAATATAAAACAGTTTGATGACGTGAAGCTATCATAAAGTACACATTGCATCGATTTAAAGCTTGATGTTTGTTGAAAATGAGCATCCAAATCTTTCATTATTAAACTTGCTATAAAATTGTTAACCGTTAGATAACGATTGACGTGATGATGACAAGATGACATTCACATAATACTTTTCAGGAAACTTAAATTTTCAAGTTGATGTAGTACTACTTTTATGTCATCGAACTATGTCAAACTTTTCATGTTTCAAAATGGACCATTTCATATGTAACAACCTAGTACTGCAGTCCTTCTAGAAAAGAAGATACGTTACTGTCTTATATATATGTTTATACATGTTTGTATTCATGTATATATTTAATAGAAATAGTTTCAGTTGTAATTTTTCCTCTACAAACAATTTAGTTTCGTTCCAGGGCAAGCACTGTATAAGAGGAACAATTCATTCGAAGTCGATGAACAATAGTCAATTGTTTTCGAGGAAAGTTCCAGCATAATATTTAGATTTGTGTAGCTTTCAACTAGAAACGTCGGTGTCTTTTCTTAATTTCAGTCTGCCTTTTCTCATGAATACAAAGGTTTACTGAGGGCGATACGCCGACGTGAAGTTAAGAAAAGGATTACACTGATTATTTGTTCAGGCCGATTCCGGCAGCGCTTTGCATCTGCCGTGGGAAATAGAGCGTTGAACCCGAGCAGAAATACAGATTCACCACTTTCTTACTCTAAATACCACTTCCACGAATTAATGATCAGTTCATCGATCTATAATGAAATTAGTTAAGAGCCTTTAAATTAAGAACCTTTTAGTTTTAAATTAAAAATTAAACAACTAATTTAACTGTTACGTTACCATATAAAAGTGTAGCTAAAATATCTATTTGAAACTGTGACCTATATTACTGAGAATCTGTTCATTTATCTAATTGCAAATAATTAACTACTTTAAACTACGACATTATGTCACAAAATATGAAAAGACAAAAATTATTACTCAAAAATAAAAAATACTACCTGATAAAATTTTCAACATTTCAGGGTGGTAGACAAAGTGGTAGCTAAATGATTGAAAAAACAAATGGCTTTAAATACAATTCTCTTTATAATACATAGGTGAAATTTTCTTAATTTTGACAAAATCTCAAGTTGGATACAAGAGAGGGAGGACAAAAGCAACACTTTTTACTTTTGGCCTCTTTGCAAGCTAAACCTAGAAAATCTGCTATGCTTTGATTATCATTTTAAAAGAAGTTCAATAAGTATTTTTAATATCTTTATCATTTTCACTACAGTAAATAATTTTTACATTATATTTATCGCTTTGTGCACCTATAATTTGAAATATTTAATTAGAAATATATAAGTTGGAATCTGCAAAATTATAATTAGTTATAAATTATAATTAGTCGTACAAACAGAATAATTAATTAAGAGACATACAATGAATAGAAATGTTATTTTTAATAAATTTATAAAGTACATGCAAATATAATTTCTATATAGTATAAACATACAGAACTATTTATTGCAAACTCAAATTTTGCAATATAATGTAAAATAATAATATTACAGCAATGGAATGATAAAACAATATAATATTCTAATATATTCTTATTATATAAGATATCCTAATTCAAACGAATATTGAAAAGTGACCATTTTTTAACAGACAATACTAATCCATTAACGGTTTCATTTATTATTCTCTTCTAAGTAAATATGCAAGCAAATTAATTAACGTTAACTTATACAACACAGGATATTTATAGTCGAGTGATTAATGTCGAAGTTTTAACTTTTATTCAGAGTAACGAGCGACGAAGCTAAGAAAACAAACTGGTGTTTCAAAGCTTTGATAAAATGACGATAAAGTCTGTTCATCGATTTACTTATTCGTCCTTGTGTTTCATTTTTTTTTAACTTTATAAGGTGTTACAAATTGATAAGATAATAAGTTCTGTTGAATCAATTAATAATCTGTTAGACGTACATTTTCACATGAAAAATGTAGACGTACATTATCAAAGTGGAACAAATTGATTGATATGATATGAATGCAAGTAAAAGTACGAAATGAAATGGTTTACGTTGGTGAATTGCTGAAGTAAAATTATTTATTTTGATTTTCTGGCAAGAGATGTTTGTTAGCCCGAACACTTCAATTTCTGAGGCTTTGCAAGTATGTGGAGAGCCTTAATTAAATTTCTGATATTTTTTACTTTTCATGCTTCAAAAACTTTCACAAGGTAAAATCATATTTTTAATGATACTGTGTTTCTCTTGTATCTCCTTTTTCCTTTTAACTATAGATGCAAAAGTAGTAATAACAATATTCGTCTACCAACTATTTCATGCTAAAACTACGCAATTTAATTGTTAAAAGTTTGCTGTTTAACGCATTAACCATCAATTACGAGTTAACTCATATTTATTCGTTTATAAATGCACTGAAAACAAACAAAAACTAAAGAAAATATTTATATTGCATTAAAATAGCATGAATTTTGTACCTTAAGGGATCAAGAAAATTTTATTAAATATTTTTCGGTTCCTTGATTTATAGAAATGATATTATTTTCCAACTCCAAAAAATGCAATTAAACGAAACTTCATATTCGCCTTTAAAACGAATCATAATTATAAATTTATTATTTGCTAACAGCATACCACATGAAAATTTCAGGACAAAATGGTATGCAGTTATTTTATTATAACTTTTTACTATACACTACGTACTCATTGAAATTTTTTTTTTATTTTTTCTTTGAACGTTTATGAGTTTCTTGCAATTTTATAACCGAAAAAATATTTTTTAATCTTAGCAAAATCTCTTCCTAAATTTAAAAGACGTATTTAATAAATAAAACAGCGATCTCAAATTCACACAAAACTCAAACATAACGTTTGTTATAATCTTTTTCATCGCATTTTCGAAGTTTCGCTATTTTCTATTTTTATCAACTTATATATCGTTTTCGATGCTAACTTGACCGGAGTAGCGCAGCAAAAACGAAAACAGCGTGTGACTATTCGCGCGTTATTACCTAATTGTGTGTTTCATTTCTGAACTGGAAACAAAAGAGCACCAACAGTATTCTTTAATGGTTTTCATAAAAAACATCTATTGCATTGCATTGTGCAACTAAAGTCTCCGCTGAAGCTTCAGCTTTCAAAATAAACTGAAAAGTAACCAAAAAATTGCATTTATGTATTTAAATGTACAAGGAATGTATATTATGTATGGATCAACTTAGTATCCCATAAATAATGTTATCAGTCAAAATATTCCATGAAAGAATTAATAAGGGGCACATATTTAGTCAATATACAAATTACAAATTTACTAAATATACAAATATATAAATATACAAATTTTTATTTCACATCATTGCACCGAAATATACGAGCAATCTCAGTGTTTTACCATCAATCTTTTTTAATGCAGTCTCAAAATTTTCGAAATTTTCAAATTTCTAAACATCCAAATGTTCTATTTTTAAATGCTCACACTTCAGAATTTCCAAATTTGCAAATCTTCAATCCTCGAATTTTAAAATTATCAAGTTCCTAAATTTTTAGAATCTTAAATTCGTAAGTTTTCAAATGCCCTAATTTTGCAATTTTCCAAATTCTATATTCTGTCTATTAATAAGAATATACTAATAATGTGTACACTAATAAAATAGCTGGACTAATAAGGATTAAATAAGGAGTATATAAAAATATGTACACAGGGTAGTAAACAGATCTCCTGAATAACTCGGTTGCTTTTGTAGATGCATGAAACCAAATTTCACAAAGATGTGAAGGTCAATTCTGTCTTCTTAAATAGAATGGCATAGTCTTTATTCACGATCTGATAGAATATTCCAAACTGAATACAATAACCTATTAAGGTTTCAAGATCACTCAAAGTCAGGTGCAACAGAAAATAAATTGTTTCAAAGCAGTCTTCGAACAATTCAACAATTTACATGTAAGTACCTATATACTATTTACATACTCACTCCTAGCACAAGTCTCCAAAATGACAACATTGGACATAGTCAAAAACGTTGCAATACTGACACCACTTATATCCACTATAAAGCAAGGTCTTCTTATACGTCCCTCCATGTCAATGCAGGGTTCTTTAATTTTCATAAAAGAGTCTGTTGTTAATAGAAAAGTGTCATGCTCAAAACCTATCTTCACTGTAAATAAACAATAAATAATGTTGGTTTAGTTAGAATGATAGTCGTCATGACCAGCAACTTGACGCAACACAACGCACTATCATTTTCACGTATATCTCAATAGCGTGTAATTTCCGCCAAAAACGGCGCATTTGTGTTCAGCATATCAAAACAGCTAAAACAGGGCACATGTGTTAAAAGCTCGGAGGCAACGGTAAAGTTTTGGAGAAGTCATAATTCACGGTAAGCATAACCTTCGCGGCTACATTGAATGTAGCCATACCGATAAAACGCTCGGTATTGTCTTTTCGCCTATATACAGCAGCTTTAAATCGATTTCAATGGTTTGGAAACAACCAACCGTTAGTCGGTAACAGATAGAAGGGACAATGCACGTCTTGCTACGACGTCGAAGATCAGAGAAGTGACCCTGTGACTTCCGACAGAGCAGTCTTACTCTAGCGTAGAGAAACAGTTTACCTAGCGCTTGAACGCCCGAAGCAGATAATGGTTTTGTTGTTTCACGGATCGATCGATCGACCTCGTCTTCAGGCCTCGCGTGTCCCTTCGTCTCTCTTTGTCGGAGCTCGTAATCCTCGTCGACGGGGACGATAAGTCACCTGAAAGGCACCGAGAAACCGTTGCGATTCGATTCAGAAACTTTTGCGATACTCTTACCATAATTCGTGAGGTAAACTGCAGGAAGCCATCATTTAACTTGATCGGCGATACCTTTATGTCTCAATAAGCCTGCCATTCCATTGCAGGAGATTTACGAAAGGAAGGGATTACTCGATTTAACGAGATGATCATTATAGATGGATCCACGGGGGTGCTATTACTCAAAATGCTAGCCAAAATTTAATTTTCCGAGTATACGGTGGTCTCTAACGCGACCAGATTTTTCACACGCTTAGAGCCGTCTAATATAAAAAAGTTTAGGGCATGAATTTTAGAGCATGGAGTATATAGTAGATGTCAATGAATGAAATCTTGTAAACGGTTTGTTTTTTTGGTAAAATCGATGTCACCTGTTTTACTAATAGCAACACATATTATAATGTAGTAATAATTTTTGCGACGTCTATAAAAATACTTTCTAAAAATTTCTTCCATTTTATGTAGTTTCGTTTTGGTTTTTAGAAAGTTTTCTTACAGTTGTACAGCGTCAATGTGATTATGACAATTTAGTTTATTGTGTTTATATAATTGTAACAATTTTTTTCGTTTTTCGTGTGCTGCACTTAAATAAATTTTTCATTTTTTGTGTTTTTGTACAAATTTACTTTACTCCGCTAGAAGAAACGTTTAATTTCATAAATAAATTGATAATATTGATGATATTGAATTTTTAGAGTTATTGTTGGTCATTTTTATTCGGTTAAAGTTTTATTTTGTTATTGGATGCGCTGCGAATGTTTGGAATTGTTATGCAATCATAGCGTTGTTTTTCAGCAAGGTGAAGCATAAACCATCTGAAAGCTGCGAAGGTACGTCTAGTTGCAAGAGACATTGCATTTCTCTCGTGTACCCGACGTAATTCGCAAATTAACCTCGCTCTAGGAGAGTTCTACGTTGTTCGTGACGTAATTCACGGGATGTAACTCTCACGGGTCGCTGCTTAAAAGTGCTCGGCTTCAAGTAAATTTTTATGTACCACTGGGTATCATCGAATTTAGCAGAGGATTTAAGAAACTTAATTGCAACAAAACGGAAACTAAGTTCTGAACGAATTAATTATTCATCCCATCTTCCAAAATTTAAAAGCACACTTTTGTAAGAGTGACGAAACTCATGATACGTATAAGTGGTTAGAAATTGTGAACAAAGAGCATATAAATATATTTTAGAGGTTCATGTCGAGAATCATGTATTGCTTTTTTCCATTATTGAATATGTGTTACGAATCTCATATTTGATATTATGTACTATAAAAAGTAAAATATTTTAATTAAGAAGAAATGGTATCTAAAAGATACGCCTTTTTTATTTTCATAAATAAAAATGTGTCAGACTAAATAAAAGTTGTACCTAATACCATAAGAGAATTCACTTTTTAACTTTAATTTATTATTAAATCATAGTTGAATTCAATTTACTAAAACTTAACTAATATTGTTATAATTATAGCTAATACATCTATTATCATAACCTCAATTTTTCTATTTGTTGCAAAACAGATAACCAAATATTTTAATGAAACACTTATATACTAAAAAATAATTAATAAATAATAATAAAAAGTTTTATAGTATTTGTGTGTTTCAAGAAAAACGTTGTTTACAATATATTTATTTAATATTTGAATATTATTACACAGTAAATTTGTAAACCAATTGTTTTTAAGAATATCCATTTCATATTTGTAAAAATCTATTTTGCAAATAGTACCATTAACAAAATTAATTTCATAACGTGAGGATATTTCCACCAAAATTGCCCGACTAATAACAATAACCGTTTTTCCTCCTCATTTCTCATATGCAACTTATTAATAATCCAACTTGCGAATTTACTGGTTCATGGATTCGTCGTTCAAAATGTTAGTAAGCAAGTAACACCTTCTAAAACACCATGAAATATAATAAAATCCTAATCAGATTTAACATAAAGAGAAAATATTAAGTTACACAGGCAATATTTCAAAAGATGAATTTAATACCACCCTGTCTTCATAAAATTCTGAAGAACTTGTTTCTGAAGTGTGAGACACTCGACTGGTAAACCATCACGTATTATCAAAGCATAATCGTGTTCTCTAATTCCAAAAACGTCAGTTCATTAGGAGGCGTCAGTGCTCTTATCATTAACAAAAACCAGACTACCCGAACATTTCTCGGGTTTCAGAGAAAACCGATTTCTAAGGGGTCGGATAGTACCACTTGTCATTCCTCGTGTACGCACCCAGGCATATCTGTTCTTCGGCAAAGACCAAACATGAATATTGAGTGTCTTGAATCGTGGTTGAACTAACTTCTATACGTGAAACAGGGCAACATCGAGTAACTCCCCTAACCAGTCACATCGACCCGGCAACGTTTAGCTCTAACAGTTTAGTTCCAAAGTGGCGATTTCATACGCGCTATATCCTCGATATGAGCAGTTTCCTAGAGGTTGCTGGCGCAAACTGCAAACCCTCGACCGAAGTGAGATAGACCTTGCATAAGAGGGTAGATATCCTTTAGGTAGGTTCAGTTTGGCTTCCGAAGAGACAAGTGGAGGAAAGAAAAAACTGGATGATAAAGGAAACGAGATAAATGGAAGATCTCCTACTGTTTGGCCAAGTAATCTCATTGAAATACGAACTTGTACTACGCTGGTGGAATGTGAGAGTATTTCCTCTTAGCACTTTACTTACTGTAAGCTTAGTAGGCTTTTTGGTACTGTAGGTTATGGACTGATTGTTATTTAAGGGGGACAATACCTTTAGATAGATGAAAATAAGCTGATATTTGTGAATTTTTTTGTATAGGATATCTTTCTCTTGTATTTTCGAAATTTCAGGTATAATTTGTTATAGCTATTGCCTATTACAACATATTTTCTTTTTTTAAAGTTATTTAAAAATTGCGGAATTATGATAGTCTTTCCTGGAAGTGTTTCGGCGCGTCTCGTGAAACGGCGTGACTTCTAGCTTTAGTTACATTGGTCTAAAACAAGTTTGCAAACGATGTTTCCATTATTAACATTCACAGTTAGTAGATGAACCTAAGAAATGTGAAAAATATGGAAAATTGAAGAGATGGCGCGCTTTTAATGAAAAACTTTGAATTTTACTGAAAATTTTCGCAATATTTTGCAATAAAAAAGGACTTGAATGTTAAATTTATTTCGTACATTTCGGTTCATATGTTAGATGGTACTGTCATGGATATGTGCAAAAAATTTGAGCGCGATTGATAAACTAGTTTTTGAGTTATCAGTCACGCTAATTTTAAAAACGTAGTTTTGAGAAAAATGCGTTTAAAGTTTCGATAAGTAAAACCTGAATAATTTCAACGATTTACCAACTAATCTGCGATTCCCGCGCCATATAATAATCCTTCGGCTTACTCGCAATGTTGATTTTTCTCCATAAGTTCATTCTCCGTAAAAATACAAAATTTCAAACACAGCAATGGCGTGATAATAACAAATCTGCTACATAGCCCTCCGCACCGACCGCGTGAATATCTGCGGCGCGATACCAGACATGAGTCACAATAATTGGCCATAACATCAAAAGGGCTCCGTATTACGCTTTAAAATTTTGAGACTATATTTTTGAGATGTTGCACTAACAATTTATAGAAAAAAAAATTTTGCAATTTTTTAAGATTCTAAAGGTATTGCCCCCCTTAATGATCTTCTGAAAATTACGAATTTACGTGTAATCAATAAAAGTTGGGGCTAACATTAACAAATAGTTGAAAGTAAAAGTTTCTACATAGAATACTTAATTATTTTTAAAATATAAATAATCCTTACCTGTCTTTTTTGCATAGTAGGTATAATAATACAATTTTATGACTATCTAAATCCTCGAATCCCTAAATTTCAGTATTCCTAAACTTCAAAATCCTTAAATACGTAAATTGTTAAATTTTCAATTCTTCAAGTTTCCAAATTTTTAAAAACAAGCTAATTTTTATGAACAATATTAGTGGACAGAACCGGTAGTAATTTCCATTAAACTTGTTTTTATTTGTACTTCAGATTAATATTAGTAGTTATAATTTATGTTATTAACATAACATAAATGTTATTTTTACATACATTTATATCATTTTTTGATTTGAAGAAGTTATGGTGCATTGGTCGTATATATTATATTAATACTAATTAATCATCATATTAACTATTTAATAATAATTGTAATTACCATCATGCCTTCGAACATTTTAAAATGCGCAGTTTCTGACATTATCAATAATAGATAGAACTTGGGCCACTTTCGAAGTCAATTTTATAACTACCAAAATAACTGCGAATATGTATATATCTAAAATTATCGTATACTTTGAATATACTTAACCGCGAAATGTTTATTATGACAGCTAACATTAAATGGTACATGTTACTACAGTTAACAACAAAGAACTGACAAATGGACTTAGGCCACTTTTAAAATAAACGATTAATATAATAAATATAGTAATAGTAATAGTAGTAATAATATGTAATAAAAGTAGTAATAGTAATAGTAGTAATAATATGTATAAAAATAGTTAAAATATTATTTAAAATAATAATAGTTTAATACTATAATATAATATTTTCATTCTACATAAACGACAATTACATTGATATATTTGATTCAGTGGTGTGACCATCGTGATCAACGTATCTGAAGGAGACCTCCGATGATCAATACTGTATACATTTTCATTATTTCAGTGTTGTCAGTGTTATTGAACGTATCAGCGAACATGTTGACGTATTGCCAATATTTAAGTATTGACGAGCGAATTTGATGAAAACCGAAATATTCTTTTCCTATTGATTAGACATTGTTGAACCCCATCTCGAGGCTAAATGTATTGTCAATAAATATCGAATGCCTTAGATAACAGCAGTCTGTCAATAAATTTTAACAGCGCTGACGGTGCATATTCATTGTTTTAAGTTCTCCCCACACCGGGTGACACCTATTTATAAGAATGAATGACCCAAAACATAAATGTGCCGTTTATTCTGGAAGTTGCATGTGTCCATTTTCTGCTATTGCGAGATATTTAAGATATAAGATATTTGTTTACATTTCAATAAATTCACAAATATGAGTAAGTACTAATAGACAATTATTTTTGTGTTCGGTGGTGTTAGATAATGTATGTTTATTATCTCGTAGTATTTAAAATGCTGGTGAAAGAAAGTAAAGGTTTTATTATATTCTGATGGATTTATCTCACTTCGCAAATAATAAATTATTGTAACCGTTAATTAAAGAGATAATATTTCAGTTGCTCATATATTCTCTTTCTTACTTTCTTTTAATCATTTTGGTCCACATTGTCTTCATATTCCGATTCTGACTCCAAGATTCTTCTCTTATTACCAATTCTTATGAGTTATTTTTATAAATACAAATATAATAGAATTCCTTGGAAATAAGGATTTTAATAGAGTGGCATTATTACCCAGAAAAGTATTTTTATTTCGTTATTATTACCTACTAGTTTTTTTAAATAAAATAAACCACAATTCGTAATTTTCAAATAACAGTAAAATTATTAAATGGTTCTGTGTGCCAATACTAAAACAAGAACCATGTCGACTTTGTTGAGTATTCATTGGATGCTGAACTAGAATTTACTTGCAAGCTAACAATAGAAGTCAGCAATGATACAAAGATAGACTTACAACAGTGTACATACAAAGACAGATAAATTATTTCAACTTACAGTGGACTTGTCCCACTTTCAAAATAAACGTCTTTCCAATACTGTTGATCACCCACACATCCATCGCCCAAATGTTAGCGAATTTACATTCTATTGATTACAGATTACAACCAGATAAAAGTACTATATTAAGTTTTATCTATTATTATCATTATTTTCATTTTGTTCAAAAATGGACTTGTCGCACTTTCAAAAAAAAAAACAGTTGAAATAGTTATAGCAAATGATACAACTTATACATGCAACAAACAAGAGAAACAAAAAATATTTAACCTTTTAATGACAATTGATAGAGTTGCATCTAAGCGAATAAATAACGAACCAAATAGAAGTTAAAAATATTTAGCAATGTTTGAGAATAAAATCATTAAAGAAAGTGAGAATGATATTTACAAGAGTGTGAAAGTACAATGGAAGACCGCTTGAAGACTTGTTATTGTATAGATGCAGTCTCTGGCCATCGAATTAGGAGCACGTACGAAAATTTCACTTTCGTGACTATAAAATTATGTCATACATGAAAAATTGTCGTAGGTTATGTCAAATTATTATTAAATACGTTGATAACGTTATGTACATAGCAACTGATTTGTTACTTTCGTGATAATAATCAAATTGTGTGGGTGATCGATAGTGCGTCAGGTGAAGTCTCGAGTATCGATAGCGCGTCAGGTGAAATTTGAATGCCATAGAAAATGTCTGCCTACTCAAAAGACTAGTTTACAACTCTCCGACCACATTATTTGAGTTGAAAAGAATTACGGATATTTGGGAAAACAACGAAGATATAAAGCATATAATCAATGTATATGGAGCATGCTGGATACAAGCTGGCACCAAAGCAAGGGGTGGAAATACAAGATATTAACATGTACTAATAATGTTATGTACAGTAGTAGTTATGTTAGTAGCTAATAAATATCATTACAATTTGAACAGGCCTTTTAATTTTACGAAAAACGTGAAAGATGCTAAAAATTTATAGTGGTCCTAATTCGATGGCCAAGGACAGTGGTAGCAGAGTGTTCGTGGTTGCTTAAGATTGAAGAGATAATGTGAGATTTAAAAAATTTAGCACGTGGTGCAGTAACGAAGCCTATTGAAAGAAAATATAAAAAGATGGGAAAAAGTGGAACTTGTCATCAATTGAACCATTCAATAACAATAATTATTTCCTCTGGAGTGAGAGAGTAGTAGGCGTACTCAGGGCCAAAAAATTGTGGAAAAAGGTAATGGGGTAAAGCCTGTTATGAAACCTGATCAAGATGATCCGAATTATGAGGAACATCTAAAAATATGAGACGAATGGGATGACAATAATGCAGCAGCTAGAGCTATATTAAGTAATACTATGGATAAAGCGCAATTATTAAAATATACACATATAAGGGAGACTGATAAATTATGGAATGCTATTAAAACAAATATGGCTGCAGGAACTAAGCAATTAAAAACGAGATCGCTGAGTGAATTGACAAATTTGAGAATGAAGAAAAATGAAACCGTTGATAACTTCATAAATAGAGCTGAAGCATTGCGGAATCAATGTGTGCAACTTACGGGGGAGTGTGCTTCGAGTGAGATGTTTGATCCGTGGAGCGAAACGTGCTAAATACTGAAATTATGTCTGTTGATTATTAACCACATTAAATATTATGAACAAAAGAGTTGACAATATTTTTCCCCCACAGGGACTGTATACACCTTTGTTGATATATTGAAATAACCTAACAAATTTTAAATTAAAACAACTGTTAAACTTGAAATTAATCGTTTTGAATTATAAATAGCATTAGTATTTTTTCTATAGAAATGATAAAGCTTTTGCGTCGTTTATTGCATCCACAATTGCATTTTTTAATGTATCAATATAGAAAGATACACAAACCTGATTGCAAAATGTGCATCATTCGACATCACTTAATTTGATCCTATGACATATTTTTTCCGCTTTGAATTATTTTAATCCTCTTGCGATGCTCAGATTAAATTAATCCAAAATGGAAATCCAATACTACTCGATGAATATATTCATAATATAAAATATTATTTGGCTCCGCTGTTTATGACACGTATGAACGAAGTGATATGAATGGTACGAACGCAATAAGAATTTGAATACTGCATATGAGTTAATATTTTGACCGACATTTGCAATTTGTTGGAAAACTTAATGAATAATGGTTATATTTATAACAAATATTTAAAATGCATAGTTCTTTTTATTACATGTACGCTCGGTTGCCACGTAAGATTATTCATGATAAGCATAAGTATGTAAATTTGATAATGTATAAATTCACGAATTATCAAATTCTTTAATTTTCAAATGTTCTAATCCACAAATTTCAAACCTTTGAAATCCCAAATACCTAGGTTTCTAAATATCTAAATTTACAGCTTTTTCATTCTCAAATTTTTAAATCCTCAAATTTTCAAATTCTCAATTCTTTTCAGTTGTTTGAGATTCGTAACTTTTATAAATGTGAAGCATTCTAAATTCAAAACTTTGCACATGCTACATTTCTAGATTTCTAAATATTTAAGTTTAAAAATTCCTAGATTATTAAATAGCCAAATCTCAAAATTCTTAGATTATTAAATATCGAAATATTTTAATTTCTACATTTCTAAATATCCAAATTCTCAAAATCCTATACTTCTAAATATGCATATCCTCAAATTCCTAAATTTTTAAATATCCAAATACCTCAACTCTTGGATTTCAAAATATCCAGTCTCCAAATTCCTAAATTTTTAAATATCTAAATCCCCAACTTCCTATATTTAAATTCCCAAAATCCTATATTTCTAAATATCCACATCCCCAAATTCCTAGACATCAAAATACCTAAATCCCCAAATTCCTCTTCGGAATATCCGAATTCCTATGTTTCGGAATTTCAAAATATCCAAATCTCAAAATTCTTAGATTATTGAATGTTGCAATACCAATATTTCAAAATATCGAAATTCCCAAAATCCTATATTTCTAAATATCTACATTCTCAAATCCCTAGACAACTAAATATCTAAATACCCCAATTCCTGGATTTCAAAATATCCAAATCCCCAAATTCCTAAATTTCGGAATATCCGAATTCCTGAGTTCCTAGATTCCTAAATATTATAATCTCAAAATTCTTAGATTATTAAATATTGGAATACCAAAATTTCTACATTTCTAAACATCGAAAACACCAAATTCTTAAATTTCTGAATATCCACATCTTCAAATCCTTGAATTCCTATATTTCTACATACCTATAAAAATACCCAAACTATAAATTCCGCATATATCCAAAATCCTTAAATTTCCTCCCTCCCTAAAAATCTCCCAAAATCATCGATTACGTATCTTCTTCCTTGATTGCCATATTATCCCTAGAATTATCAAATTTATTTTAGCTGTATCCTAAAATCTTTAATTAAATTATAATTCAATATTGTAATAATTCAACCCAGCTGCTATTACCTGCGTAAAATTTATCTCTCAAATATGGATATCATTGCGATCAACCTGTTAAAGGTACATTTTGTCCCAATTACATAAAACACCCTATATAATATCGCGATTTGGAACAGATTAATCGAATTGTAAATTCTGCTTCGTAAATGAATATAACGGTAATTCGACGCCAATGATCCTCAAATTAATTACGACTTTATTTAGCCTTTATCGAACTACAGCATTTTGTAAATGCGTAGATGATTCACCGCATGGCGGAATTTTATTAGGTGTTCGTCCGGTTAAAGTACATTTTTACCTGACAGTAAATCACGACTTTTATTATCAGGACACGAAATGTCATGACCCTTGTCGCCACGAAAACCAGAAGTAACAATGTCATGATATTGGATTGCGTTTTGTGACTTTTACCTGCTAACCGAATTACCGTTCAACCAGAAACAATTCTGTTATATCAGTACGTACGTACACATAAATGGACTTTAATCATTTGTCCGTTATTTCAAATCCACCTTTTTCAGAATTATTTTTATATCTATGGATATGAAACAGGTAGGAGAATTTTTAGTTGAAATAAAATATGTCAAGTTCTGTTAGAGTTCTTTATTACAGTTAGGATAATTCTTAGGATAAACAAATCTTACACTTGAAAACCACAAATATATTTCAACTTCGCTCAAAAAGGTGCTTCGCTTTACAATGCATCACGAGAGAGCGAAGTAAGAAGCGAAAGAAGACGGAAGAAGACAAAGATACAATAGCAGCTATTGTAATTATACAATAGCACAAAGTTGCAAAAAATAGTTTGACATTTAGTACAAAAATTTAAACAAAAACTATATATTTTCAAAATATTATTTAAACAAATAAACTTTATTAAAATTTCTTTGTGCAGAAAAATTCTCTAGTTAAAGACCCACAATTTAAAAAAAGGCTTCCAATTATCTCCTTTAATTCCGGAGAGATTATCAAAAATATAATTTCAACCCCTAACTTTGAGGGCAATTTTCACCCCGTCAATGTGAACAATATAAAAAAATACGTGTCAGATATTTTCTTGAGAACTGTCTTTCACATAAGTTTTATTAAAATCGGTGTGCCCGGTTCTATACGTACCCTTGTTAGTTCTACAATTCTATCTTTATAAGTAAACCAAGGATACGTAAATCTACCAATTAATAGAACACAAACCAGACTAAGTTCATTACAAACTTTTGCACGATAAAGATTAATAAAGAGTATTCTTTCAATATGAATGGAAACATAAACTAATTTTCTCGATTAATAAATAAGAGTTCATGAACGCATCATAAGATAAATATACTGAAAATAAAATTATCGGTTCTTATATTTAACCCATACATTATCGGGTTTTGAATACTAAGAACTATTACTTTCTTATTTAAAATAAAATTATATATTTATATTCATGGTACTTAAGTATCCTAAACATTTTCTACCGCATCTCAGAAAAAAATTATAAATTTTCATTTATTAATGAAAATGTAAGTTACATGAATTATTAAACGTTTTCCAGATTTTGATTCCTTGGTTTATTAATCTTTTTTTATGTTTGAATTTATGGTTGCATCAACATGTATACGGTTTATGCTACAAAGATGTGAAAGTATAAAAGTACATTTTCGTAAAATATTCTGATAGGGTAAATATTGATGAATCCTGTGCTGGTATTATGATGCACAGATGTTACAAAATCGATTATCCATAAATCATGACTAAAATATCGACAACCATAAAAATGTCTTTATGCCGTTAAAACATCTATAATCCTGATAAATTGATGAAAGTACTGCGGTAACTTTAAGTCCTTCTAAATTTCGTGTAAGGATAAGGTATGGTACAATATAAAAAGACTTGATTTTACCAAGAGGACTGAACATTTTTATTAACCATCTGTATTAAAATAAATAATAATTAAATAACTGCTTCTATGTAAAAATAATCGTGGGTTATTCACCCCTTAACCTATGATTTTTTTCGACAGTTACGTCAGTCAGAAGTAATCACTATCATAATATTAAAATAAATAACAAAACTTTAAATGTTAGACATACTTTGAATTTAGCGATCTTTAATTTTACAAATTGTAACTGGTATTGAACTCAAAGCTCGGTTGCAAGGCAAATATGATTTATTTTTGTTATATTTGAACTGTGAGTACGTCACGAGTGTGACTCGATATCATAAGCCCAGGGGTTAATTTATGAGAAAAAAAGAGGAAGATAAGTTCGAATTTTATCAGTATTAACATAAATGTTTATGTAAGAAATAGGAATACCTTTGAATGATACTGTAAGAAATTATCTTTGAGTAACACTGTCAGAAACTATCTTTGAGTAATGTCAGAAATTATCTTCGAATAATATTGTTTAACAAATTGTAACCTTTCTTTTTTGTCTTGAAACATCTACAGAATATTTTATTTTTTACGAAAGTGTTATTATATTGTACGATGTTATAATAAACTAATAAATTAAATATTATCTGAAAAATTTGGAATGAAATCAACGTTTCTGCAGTTTTAATATCTATTTAAATAAACATTCACAACGAAATGAAATTTGATAGAAAACGTACATATTTTCCTATAGAACGCACGTAAGCAGAAATTGTGTCAGAATTATAACGAAATTTCTGCACATACCGAAAATACAATTTTTCTTTTTAATTAAATTTATCAAAATCCGAGGACGATGGAGTGAAACGGTATTTGCAATCGTATTCGGTACACGAAAACCCATGTGAAATATCTACTACATCTCCCAATACAAAACACGTGGTATACAATGTCATCAATTTGTATATTTTATTAAATTAAAATCGTTACTCAACGAATAAACGAAACGCGTAAACACATGTATACCGTTCTCGCTCGTATTTTTTTATTTTCAAAACCAGAGGGAGCTGTAACCAGCGTTAAATCCACTTGGAAAAAGTGAGTTTCGCAAATCGTGTCAGTTCTCTTGCAGGTTCATGCAATGTATAGTTTCCACGCCATGTAAATTCCGTGTTGCTTGAATAAATTATGCCATA
The DNA here is from genome assembly GCA_945859595.2 of Megachile willughbiella. Classification (NCBI taxonomy): domain Eukaryota; kingdom Metazoa; phylum Arthropoda; class Insecta; order Hymenoptera; family Megachilidae; genus Megachile; species Megachile willughbiella. The sequence goes on from OX243798.1 coordinate 5,296,488, forward strand.
ACCGTGAACGTATCGCGAACACACGAGAATTCAACGCAAGTGTCCTCCAGAAGATAGGTAGACTATCACCAATGTAAGAAACATCTCCAGCTGGCAAACTAACTTTAGATATCGTGGATAGAACCTCTCATTTCAATTTCTCATCACGTTCTGGTAAGTGAACGTACAAGTTTTGAACACAAACGATAAGAACAGTGTTCTACCGAATCATCTCGGCTTCATCGTGACTCCCTTCGATAACCGAGGATACAGTAGTTATTCTAATTCATTTTATGGCAAGTTATAGTAGTTGAAATAATTCATTTTCTGACAGATGCAGTGATACACGTGTTATATACTTATTTCTAGTAAGGTTGTTTTGTGTAAATTTATTAGCAGAGTTCCTGACGTTCAAATTCTATATGTTCCTTTCCTTCGTTCATAAGGGTACGTATGTACGGTGCCTCAAATAATTAATCTACTTTAAAACTCTTATCTCGCTTTAAGATACCTACTACTAAAATAATGAAATTTATTTTCATTTTCAATTAAATAGAAAATAAATGTCACACGTGATTTTTCAAGATAAGCTTATAATTATGGTAAGAACAGACAACTGGTCCACGTGCACATTATGGTGCGTTACACATAAAAACATTTTTCTGTATAAAACGCGGTTATTATTCGAAGGTTAAAAAAGAGTGAAGTTAAGAACTTTTTTCACTGATCACGAATGAAGATCTTTCCGAGTTCGTATAAAAAATTCGTATGTTTTCACACTTTCATTATGACAACGGATAATTAGATTGATATAAATCGTAGGGGAAGTTAACACTCGCACGAAGAACGACATAAAAATTACCGTGTCGCATTTAGCCACTCGCTCTTCGTCAACGTCACCATTAACTGCACTGACTGACTGTCGTACCGAAACTATGAGTGATGCAGTGGTGTGCGACAATAATTCATTAACAAAGATCAACGATTAATATGCTGGGCACACAACATTAGTATTCTTGGAACACTCATTAGCATATCTGCCATAAGTGGAAGATAAGAAACTGCGCAAAGATGAGTTGAGCTCGTTTACGTTGCATGATTAATTATTATAATTAGTAATTATTTTTTATAAAAGAGCACACTTCAAACACTTTAATGACATTGAAATGTATTGTCAAAAACAACATTCTGAGATATTTTCACTATACATATATATATTGAAAGTGATATACAGGGTGTACCATTTAAGTTGAAAAAAAAATCTCGAAAAAAAACTTACACGTGTCCTTTATTATTTCGAGTGGCAAGTGAAATGGCATTACTAATTTTTTAATTGCATGGGCGTCTTCAAGATTATTTCAAGGTCATCTTGTCTTTTTCTATCATAAACTCATATTTTTTATTCCGGAATCGTATTCTAAAAATGCACGGCTTTTGTTTTGTTGACTCTCCGCTTGAAATACTAAAGGACACGTATCAGTTTATTCTTTCTAAATCAAACGTCTTCGAGATTTTGTACAATGTCCAGTTAAATCGGACACCCTGTATATATATAATTTAACTGAAAATAAAATTTAGTATGAACGTACAGGATTTTTCTCCCACTTGCAGCCACCTTACAAAAAAAAAGTGTGGAATAATATTTGTAGGGTATGAAGTGCACAATATGTAAATGTTAGCAAAGCAAATTTCGAAAACAGTTTGTTTTCTTGGCAAAGTCAAGCTTACCTTGGGTTTTTTAAATAGGAACATACATTTTTTTTTATTCATAGCTTTAGAGGGCATCGAGACGAATTCAAAACACATATTACATGATATTTTTATTAACATATTTTTCGATTCACAGAAGTGGAAATGTGAAGTACTTAGCTTTTGACTTTGGTAGTGTAACCATTATTTGATTCCGAAGAGATTACTGAATGTAAACACACAACTGGAATGTAAGAAAAATAGACTTTATTTAATTACATGTTCAAAATGAATTCCGCTTTCCATCAGGAAATATTCCGCTTTTTTACCTCGCATTTCCACTTCTGTAAATCGAGTAGAATGTTAATAAAAATATCATGTAATATATGTTTTGAATTCGTCTCAATGTCTTCTAAAGCTATGAATAAAAAAAAAATGTATGTTCCTATTTAAAAAACCCAAGGTGACCTTGACTTTGCCAAGAAAACAAACTGTTTTCGAAATTTGCTTTGCTAACATTTATTGTGCACTTCATACCCTACAAATATTATTCTAAATTTTTTTTTGTAAGGTGGCTGCAAGTGGGAGAAAAATCGTGAGTAGCGTTACAGGTAACACCCTGTATATTAAATTCTATATATTAAACTATAAAACAAGTCCAAAATCTTGTTTGTTTAAATAAAACAACTAATTGATGAAATAGTAGAATAGTGGTATAGTAGAATAGTGGAATATTATATCACTGAAATAATAAAGTGGTATACAGCAGTATAGTGGCATAATAAAATAATATAATCGCAATATTGTGACATAATGAGATAGTAGAATACTAAAATAGTAAAATGACAAAATAGTTAAACAAGAAAATGATGAAACGTTGAAGTGATAAAATCGTAAAATGGTACAATGGTAAAACGGTAAAATAGTAAAATACTAAAATAGTGAACAAGCAAAATAGTAGAATAGTAAGATGGTGAAGTAGTAAGTCAGCAGAAGAGCAAAATATTTAAATAATCTAGATACAATCTACATACAGATAAAACGTCCCAGAATCGTAGATAGCATATAATAAAGACTAATACTAACTAAATAAATATAACTAAAATAAACAACAATTTTAGAAAAGTTTTTGCCTCTGTAACTTTGACGTATAAAATACTGAAAAATATTACGGTAATTATAAAGAAACGATTCTGTAGAAAAAATGTTTGTCCACTAATTACAAGTTATGAGTTTCTTTTACTCTTTAGAAACGCAATTAACAAGACAAATTGCACGTTTATGAATCCCCTTTAGAAACGTAATAATTATTTACGATCGTAAACATGATGAAACGTTTCGTAAATACGTATTTCATAAACAGCATTCATAATGAAACAATGAAAAACCGTACAGCGAACAGAACCTTAATTTCGAAGGAATTACATGCTGTTCTCTATAGGTTTACTCCACAGTTAAAAATAATTTACGAGCAACACGGTCGATTAACGATTGTTGTTTCAGAGTTGCGGAAGCGTGTTCACAGATCACACCGTGTCGTGTTGAGTCACACGGCAACGAACGAAATTTCGGTGAATTCATCCATTTTAACTTGTTTTTCTGTACACCGCGGGCGAGGGTAAAACGAAACGAGCGTTTAATTATTTTCCGTACCCGTGTCAATTCGCGCCAGTTAGAGTGACAATCGGCAGTCGAAAACTGCAACGGCTTTTCTTGTTAATCGTACTACAACGATCGCAAGCGAGAAAAAAAGCATTTTACACGTTGACAAGTTTGAAACATATTTTTTCTCCCCCTTGAAGTTATTGCGTGAATTCAATTTCTAACATTTCTATTTGTACTGTAAAAGAAGTGACAGACATAATAAAAATGCAGGCACTCAACGTGAAATAACATTCTGAATTTTTAAGCATCACCGACAAGAACAATATTTGCAAGTACATTCTTTATCGTGCATCTACTTGCTAGGACATTATCACGAACACGCAATTGAAAGATAAAACGGTACTACTGGTCGTATCGTACATTGCACGCGCTTGGTAACGCGTATACAGTGTCGCCACTGAAGTTCACGGAGCCCAGGGCAAAAATAAACGATGAATGCAAGGGGCGAACAATTATAGTTCATTCTAAATCGAAATTGAACGTTTAGCATAACATATCAAAGCTTCAGATAAGGTGTCAAGTTACAGAACTTGCTAAGGAAGGAAATAGAATCAGTACTGATATTTGAAAGGTCAAATTCTGGATTTATAGAATGGAAACTTAAATCTTGCACTTTCCACTTTTTTCATTATCTCTAAAATTGCAAATAACAATAATGTAATGGCAATTACTAATTATATTAAGGTATAATCAAAATTATTAATTATATTAGGATGAAATTACAATTATTAATTATATTAACGTGTAATTTCAATTAATAATTATATTAATACATAATTATTAGGTATATTAAGATATCATTACAGTTATGAATTACATTAAGATACAGTCACAATTATTAATTATATTAAGGTACAATTGCAATTAATAATTACATTCAAATTACAATTATTAACAACATTAAGATACAATTGCAGTTATTAAATATATTAAGTCACAGCCACAACCATTATATCAAGATATAATTACTGTTATTAATAATATCAAGATATAGTGGCAATTATTAATTATATTAAGATGTGATTACAATTATTAACTATATTAAGGTGTAATCACAGTAATTAATTATACTAAAATAAACTCATAATTCGTCTTAAAATTAAAAGACAAAATGACCCGAGTTCCTTGATTTTCTACACACAATTTAACAAATAAAAATGTTAGGTTAGACGACTCGAACAAATTTAATAAATTGAAACTCTACCCAACCACATTATAATAAAATAGTCGAAGTTGATGACAAACAATGCACTGGATAATCCGTGCGAACGGAAAAGAATTTGAGAGAAATCCTGAGTGACGGTATTGTAGAGAAAGAGCCTTCCAGTTGTGTGACACGCCCACATGTGCACACGCGTGTTTCTATTCGTTGCAAATTCACCATGACACCAGCCCTGACATGTTCCGCTGCGTAAATCCAAGAGACGTTTACGAGCCGTGGAAGTGTTCGTGATCGTATTCAACACGCAGAGTTGCGTTTGGATGTCTCATTAGCGTCGCACCCTTCGAAAAACAAGCGATCGCTTGTGTCCCTACAAGATATTTCCAACCGCGTTAATGACTCCGGTGAAATGAAAAGAAGCGTCGGTAGATATCCTTTGGTTGTTTCTTGATTTAAAAAATGGTGTGAACATTCACACGACGGTATGCGACAAGGAAAAGTTTGTTTATCTAATATATTTAGCACAAATTTCTTGATTAAAAACGTATTTGAGCAGGAAACAGATTGATGTACTGTATAAATATACGAGGGGGTAGTAGAATAATAAGTTTCAGAAGAAGTAGAATAATTATATGCATATAGAACTACACTTTCTAGTATAAGATTAGGAAATAAATATATATTTTTCTATGATAAAAAATATATATCGCAAGTATAAAAAAATTAGTTTACAACACTGTTATAAAAATAATTATTGATTGTCGCGTTTTTCTGGTCTTTCCTATATTTTGTATTTTCTCATCGTACATGGACTGTCTCTAAAACGAAAAAAGTTTCCACAATTCAAAAATTGTAGACTTCGAGAAAAAAGAAATGCCTTTATCATTCTGAAATACAAAACATGTTTACATCAAGAAAACATTAATGATCTGAAATGAAACGGTAAATGAAAATTGGTAATGATAAATGAATATGTTGAAATATCAATTCTTCCGATTTTAATTGCAACATTGCGGTACCGAGGGCACCACCTGCCATGAACATGAAGCGATAGAAAAATGTTCTTTATATTGCTCTAAAACGGATATGACCTGGCGGCAAAATTGAAATTTATTTATATGAAAACGAATTTTTATAATGCCAATATAAATATTTTTATATTTTCATATAACAATACAAATATTTTTCTTGTTTTCTGATTGTATTTATCCTGTTACCGATGAAAAAGTAAACATTCGTCAAAAAGGTTCCAGGCATTCCCACAGGTACTCCGAAAAGAAACAAAATGAAACGTATGGAACGAGAAACACATATAGGGTGTCTCACTAATTTTGTTAAAAAGTAATATTTCTGCTACGTTTAGTGATACGTGAAAATGTCAAAGGGGTTTGATTCAGTGGGATGAATATTATGGTAGACAAGGACTTCCCAAAATATTTTTCAAGATTTTAAATTAATCTTTTTTTTCTTAAATTGAATTACGTACTTGAGATCAGTATTAAACCAATGTTCTATAGTACTATAACTTTCACGTGACCTTGAGTATGACGTTCGGTGTTAAAATATGTAATGAAATAATAACGATTACTATGGATTTATTACCAAAATCCAGTATTACCAAAATACTGATAGCATTATTATCGTACTGTATCGAATGCATTCTTTTTTAGTTTGATAGTTTGATAGTGCTGCGTTGTTAACGGCGTTGCTCTAAATGTTACAGCATTCCACCAAAATAATAGAGCCACTAATAATATTTTCTATATGTAGAAAATCTATGTGTTTCCTATTTACTTTTTTATCCAAGTTTTTATAGCTACAAAAGGTATCACAAATAATCAATATCATCTTAATTCCTTTTCTTTCGTTGCTAAAACTTTTTTAACCAGTTGTAATGGTATCTAGAATTCACTTCATTTCCGCTCCATTTGAAAAATTTTAACCTAAACAGAAAAAGTGTAGTTTACTTTAAAAAAATTAACATTTACACTTTACTTTATCTTTTATTAACTATCCGACTATTCTGCATAGACGCATAAAATTTTCAACATTTTTCACTATTTCTACTTCGCGTTTGCACTGCCACACTGAAAGTGAGATAAATTTGAAGAAATCACGTTTCATATGGCTATAAAACATCATTTTACATGGGTAAAAGATGGCGCGCAAAAACAATACAAATTCATTTCTAAAAATTCCTTACAATTACTTTTGATATCTAATAAACTTCAACAAGAAGAATTATACATTCACAATGAAGAATGTAATTGAATGCTGTTTTTTTTTGGCAGATTATTCTAAATGCTTGAATGCTATAAACGATTTTGTTGTTTTTCTTGAATATTTGACTAGCACCTGTGGCATTTTAATATCAGAAACGAAATCACTAAATGTATTCATTCTTACTTAAAGCTTCCTCAAGAATTTGTTTAATACCAAAAACAAACAATAACGTTTTTTATTACGGTTTCAGTATTTCCATTTGTGGCGGTTAATGAATATAAATATATTCATTTAACATTCCTTTCGCTAACACTTTCTTTTAATATGACGGGTAAGTAATTGGTAATACAACATTCTTCATTTACATTGGATTTGATCCGACCTCAACTATTGCCATAGTAATACATTTTTAATGGATTGTAATTTAACGTTTTTAACATGTTTAATCCATAATTATACAAGAATTTAACTTCAACTGATTTGAAACCCCGGAAAATAAAACATTGACTTCTTGTTTACCATAATAACTGTCACCTCGAACCAAACAATTCACCTTTTAAAAATTTGTCCAAAACAGTGTCATTAATAGAACTATCAATGTTAAATATACGCTTACTTTTAAATTGAATATAAGGCGAAAAATAAATAAGTAAATACCGAAGCGCCAACTAGCAAATACCATTCTATACTTCAACAAGACATGACAGACATTTCTATGAGAGATTGTTTTTAATTGTGAATGGGAGTTAAGATTGAAAGTACGAAAGACGAAGTGACATCGATTCATTAGCGAGTGTTGTAATACAGAATTGTAATGTGACATGCGAACTGAGCCTTTTATTCAAACTATCAACACTAGGATTGCGGAACCTGTTAAAATGACGGATCGTCGATTTCTTATTTTAAATTCAGAAATCATTAAAAGCTATTGTCAAAATGTATGTTAACCAAGATAAAGAATCATTGTATCAGCTAGTTTACGTATCATTCATTATATATTTATTTTTATGGTTTAATTTCGATTTAAATATGTACAAGTGGCCATTAAACATCGGTAAATATAGGGTAGGTAATATTATATATTATATGAAAAAACTTATTAAGAAATTTTTGTAAAAATGTATGTCAACTATCGTCAAGCTAAAGAATCAATGTCTTAGGCAGTTCACATATCATCCCCAATTTATTTATTTTTCTACTTTAGTTCAAATTCAAATATAAGTGACCATCAAACGTCCGCAAACCTAGTGCTAAATACGTTATCAGTTAAAATGTTATTTCAGTCATTCCTGTTGTCGATAAAAATACAACAAAATTTTAATATAAAATGTGCAATTTGAATTCGGGCAGTTTGTCCGGTTAATACTTTCAACTTTAAAACTAACAAGGGACATTACCCAATCGACAAACGCCGATTTTTATGCGCTTTGAGTGTGATATAGAACACAAAAAACTATTTGACACGTATTTTTTCTTATCGGCAATCGTCCATGCTGAAGGGGTGAAAATAGCCCCCAAAGTTGGGGTTGCAAAACCTATTTTCTTGAATATCCCAGGAACTATTAGGCGTAGGCGAAAAATTCAAAATGGGATTTGTGTGTTTTTGAATGGCAAATTTTTCTATGTAGCCATTTTTTTTATAAATTTATTTGTTTAAAAAATATTTGGAAAAATAATAAATTTTTGTAATATTTTTTGGTAAAATGTTGACCAATTTTTGTGAAAATTGGTACAAATAAACTATACATCTTGACAAAGAATGCGGATAAATTAGAATTTTTAAGTTCGCCGTCATAGTAGATATTTTTATGTTGCAAATTATACTCACATCTCGACTCTGCTGACCCTCTATAGCGATGTCTACGTTCTACTTTGATATAATTTTTTGTAATATTATTCAATTACATTACACTATACACTTTACACTGATTATATATTAATGATTGAATTTTTATAATTGTATCACGCGTACGTAAACATGTAATTGAATCATATTACCAAAAATTGGTCAACATTTTACCAAAAAATATTACAAAAATTTATTATTTTTCAATATATTTTTTAAACAAATAAATTTATCAAAAAAAATGGCTACATAGAAAAATTTGTCATTCAAAAACACACAAATCCCATTTTGAATTTTTCGCCTACGCCTAATAGTTCCTGAGATATTCAAGAAAATAGGTTTGCAACCCCAACTTTGGGGGCTATTTTCACCCCTTCAGCATGGACGATTGCCGATAAAAAAAATACGTGTCAAATAGTTTTTTGTGTTCTATATCATACTCAAAGCTCATCAAAATCGGCGTGTGTCGATTGGGTAATGTCCCTTGTAAGTAAAATATCGCGTTGTAACAGAGTTAGAAACACCCTGTATACACCTGTTCGTATTTTGCTTTCCACTCGAGTCGAGTGGTACGGTGAAGAAACAGCGTGAAAGCGGTTATCGAATATTTAAATTCAATCATCGGGCGCGTTGCGGGCAAATTCCTTGAATCGCTGGCATCGAACGGTTGCAGTGGTCCTATTAGCCGTGGTATTCGTTCAAAATCCACTCAAGGAAAATACAGAATTACATTTTCCCCGGTCGGATTGAGAAACGATCTTGAGCGAGCCTGGGGAGAATCTAGTTTGTACAGTATATACGTAGAGACTCCGACCAACGAAACATCCACGTGGCCATTACTTGGTGGCAATCGTAACTCACCGGCGTCCAGAAAGCCAGCTGTTATACGTATACACGCTGCGTCCCGACTGCATCAGCGCTTGAAATTGGAAACCATATCGCGGGATATACAGATTATTATGCCATTAGGGTATAATGGGAGGAGCATTCGAGTCCACCGGGGAAACGAGGAAGTAGATTTCGTAGCCGAGAGTCCTGGAGTGTGCGGCAATTAAACCAGTCGGCGCTCGGGGACGATGACATGAGGGAGGAAATTATTTTCCCGAAGTGGAACCGTCGACTGGGATACCACGCTCGGGCACAAAAAGCCAAAGTAATTAATGGAGCAAAATGGATTGAAGAGTCCGCTCGAATGATGCATCGCAAGAAGACGAAGACGTGGGATATTAATGCATCGTGATCATTAGTTAAATGCAGTTTGATGCACTGTTTGCTACCGAAATGGACGCATCGAATGAACAACGCTGATGAAGATTTCCTAACTCGATGATGACTGTGTTTATGAAGCAAGGTTATTAACTTCTCAATGTAGAATATTTAGGACAGATGTGATCGAGTTCACCGCATACAAGTATAAGGTAAATGATTCTGGCGTTGGACAGGAGAGATGTAATCGTTTGACACTGTACTTCATTGTGAAGAACATATTAGCTAAATGATCTCATTAATTAACACTAGGTTTACGGACGTTTGATGGTCACTTATATTTGAATTTGAACTAAAGTAGAAAAATAAATAAATTGGGGATGATATGTGAACTGCCTAAGACATTGATTCTTTAGCTTGACGAAAGTTGACATACATTTTTACAAAAATTTCTTAATAAGTTTTGTCATTTAAAATAAAAGATCCATGGACCGTCAATTTGACGGGTTCAGTAAATCTAGCGTTAAGGATGTCATCGTGTCAGTTGCGTTCAATCACTGCATAACTTTTGGTTCAGATTATTAACTATCAATATCAAATTCAAAATTATGCAGAGTTTTAACAATAATAAAATATAGCACTGCTAAGAATGTGATCTTTAAAAAATAAAATATTTTTACCGATATGCAAATTTTTCTATAAAATTATAATTATTTAATTTTAGTCCCTTGAAGTTTATACGTAAGTTTTTGAATGCAACATTAAATATTTAACAAAAATTATATTTGACCTGATGTTCTCTTTATTATCCAATTCAATATTTTATAATTATAACAAAGTCTCATAAGGGTCAAACAGGTTCATACATTTTCTTTATGAAATAAACAATTACTGAATCATTCGATTTGTAAATATCTAAATTTGAAAGTTTTATGTCTTTAAATTTGTAAACGTCTGAATACCCAAAATATAAAAGCTTCGAATTTTTAAGTTCAAACTTAAGAATTTGAAAATTGAGATATGGGAAAATTAAAAAATTAAAAGCTTTAACAATTTTGGCTACTTCGTCTTCGATGTTATATGTCGACAGTTATATTGAGCTTTACGTTCCTTTTTTGACCCACTTTTTACGAACAGTAAAAAAGGGTGTTTTGCAAATACCATTCATTTGTAATAAGGATAATAATATTTTATAATTTCTCTTTTATTACTGTGATATAATGCAGTTGAAGAATAAGTTTTGAAAATGGGGCTATTTTATATTAAATGTTCACATGTTTCGATAGAAAAGTAATAATTCTATTAACAAAGAAAGTCTCCGAAGCCGAACATTTGAATTTTATTAAAACCTCATGGACGTTTTAATAAAATTTTGTTTGAATAATTCTTGGAGATCGTAGAGGACACTGAATTATGTATAACCTTCTAAAGTTTGCCAAGTTCTTTAAATTTCGGTACAACACAATATTGCATATAAAAGCTGAATTAAATAAAGAAATATATGAAGCTGTAAAAGAAAAAAAATATAAATATATAAAGACAAATAAATAAATGTATAATAATCATAAAGATTAATAAATATGTAACAGTTCTGAGCATATCAATCATCTCTATAAGGAAATAAATTATGAAAAAAATGATTAATGAAAAGATCTACTGTATGTGTCGCAGGCAGATGATAAAAATAGGGTTCTGATCAAATCCCTAAGGTATATGATCAATTCACGGAAGATATTAAAATAACAACTCTGTGGGGCGATTTCCTTGAAGACAGTAAGTGATTTCATCAAATCCCTCAACTGTTTTAGTGAAAAGATAAAATAACCAAGTCAGGACTCGCGCATTTTTATGATTGTTTTCTATATTTCCAGTTTTATCAAGTATCTTCCGCAGAAAAATGAGTTCAGACATACAAAAAAATCAAATTCTGACCGAATTTGTATCTGAAGAACAGTTTAATGAAATTATCAAGATGTTTTTGAACAAGCATTTTAACATCTTGCGTGAACTGATCATATACCTTAGAGATTTTATCAAATCCTGATTTTATTTTCATCATTTCCCTGTGACATATGAAGCTAAGGAACACATTGGAAAAGGATAAAAAGCACAATGCTACAAAGTTGCATCAAAACTAATCTTTTCTTTGTTAGGTTGCTGGGGTTGATTAATGCTACAAGAAATTAATATTTCATTTATATATACGTATAACCTTTCTTTTTCGAATCTCACATTTATATAACTTATTAATTAACAGTAACTTGTTAGATACAATAAGTATAACAAGATCAATAAAAAGTTTTTAAGATATTAAGAAAAATATGTTTTCTATCCCGAACTATGAATATGGTTTTCACCCCCTAAATGATTGCCAATAAAAAAAGACACGGATGAAACATTTTTTCGAAATCTGCCTACTGTGCAAGTTTCATTAAAATCATTTATTAACATTCGAGAAACCTCCCTTGCAAGTCTGACAATTGTTATATTCGCTATCATACTAAATGCAACAAATTATAAGTGAGCACATGAGAAAGGAAATTGCATGAGTTCATTTTTTAAAAATTGTACATTTCAAAGATTTGCTCTTGCATCAATGTCCTCAATTACACCGAAATATTAGTTGTCAGAGACGGCAAAGTTGAACGGTGACTCGATAAATTTGCATGCGCTCGGTATCCTGTATCAACCCTAATGAAGTTCTAATTAAAGTTTAATTAACCACTATTACGCGTACCAATTTAAATTTCGCGTGAACACGGTTAGGAACGATTCGTGCCGTAACCATATCCCGCTGGCCGTTGTACTGAACTGGAATACTCTCAGCTGCTCTTAAAAACAATATCGCAGTTGGCTGCAGTTGGCGTTCTGAGAATAAAAAGGAGTTCAAGCCGCCGTGGTCCACCCAGCGTGAAGCTTCCTCTCACGGGTAAAGCAACCATTATTCACTGTGGTTGGACTGAAAGAACTATGGAATAAAGAAAGCCGCTGCGTGGACGAAAGGTAGACTGTGGTCGTGCTGTTTATTTAAAAAAAAAAGAATAACACAGAATGGAAGGAAGTTAAAGGCTCACCATGAGACTCTCACGTCGACTTTCGTAGCCCATTCGAAGTGCGAATAGCCTCTACATAAAAAATCATGCAAATGAGTGTTAAGTCTCGCGACAGAGTATGTGAGGGGTGAAAAGATCACACCATATGTTGAAACAATATGTTATAGACCATTTTGTGTAGTATGTGTTAGGTTGCATATCAAATGACCAATTTCGAAGCGCAAATTTGATATGATTCGATGACGTTCTGATGACATCATTTGTATGTTAAGGTTCAGTGAAAATGAACCTTAATACGGAAAAATTAATGTTGGATACGAAATTTGAAATTACTTATATGATATGGTTTTAAATATGAAATCATTTATGTTATAAATTATTGATTAAATATGAAACATGGAACTATTTATATTATATATTATGGATTACATGTGGAATATTTAATATTGAAAACTAAATATTAACTAAGGGATAATACTAACTTGTAATGTTTATATTCGTTGATTATAAAAAATAATTATTAACATATACTGATGCAGTTGAAATATCTTTAATATAAAAATACTTTGACACTGTTGAAACAAATAAAAAGTTAGCTAAGTTACAATTTGATGCAAGTTGTAATACAAGTTGCAAATTTAACACACATTAATTAATATACATATTCATTTACAAATATAAAAAATTAACACTTGTCTTTTACAGTAAAAGAATTAAATACTAAAATTTCTTATTCTGTTAGTAAACTATCTCTAACTGCAAACAGTAATTTAAAATTGCGAGAGTCAAGGATTTCACGAAATGTACCATTTATTAATTATTAAGCATTAATTAAACGTTAAATTGATTGGAAGACCACATTCAATGAAAACCGCACTCATAAAAATCAGTGTATTCATCAATATTTTCTAAATATTCTTTAAAATAAAGAGACTCAATCGATCGGAATGTTGCGTCGATATTCAAACACAGATTTTTCACTTACTATGCGAATTGCTCAGATATGCAGCTGATCCATGAATATTTTCTTCCTAAGCTTCTTAAACTAAATGTGATCTATAATTTCAATATTTTTATAAAAGAAAGTGCATTTAAGAACTATGTGCTTCTAGAGGGAGCACTCAGCTTTTAATTGAAAATAAAATTTCCTATCTTGACAAAACTTTGTGTGTATTTCAATAAAAACGCGTCGATTATTTCTGTAATGTAAAATAAGAAATCTGAGAGCCAGTATTTTGACGGGTTTGGTTATTCTAGTGTAAAATGGACAGACAGAAGCACTTTTTCGGTGTGGAGATATTGTGACAGCTGCAGCCACTCGGAAGCATCGTAGGAGCCGTAATTGATCGCCATAACAGTTACGTTTATTATAATCTTCCGGTCTCATACTGTTTAATTTACAACATACTCCTCTTTCTTCCAAAAACTGGGGATCAATCATCTGATTAATAATAATCTTTCGTTAGAGTTATAGATATAAACTCATTTTCTGTATACACTTGTAGATCTTTCATGTACACATATGCAGCATATGTTAACATATTACATTTCCTTTTGAAACACATACTGCATTCTTTTTAAACTACTGTAACATTAAAGGTAATTGTGAAATGAAAAACGTCCGTGTATCATTGAAATTATACTAATAATTCGAAGTATTGCGTTATTAATTTTGTTAAGAATATAACAAATTATCGCACATAAACTCGATACATTAATCGATTAACAAAATATAGTTCTTTATCATTACTTTATATGTATAATTGTGAACATCACCCTGAATTACTGTTTATCGTGTAGTTGCCATCGTGCTGTTCATATCGATTTATTGTATTATAATATTATTTTAATAAATCTTGGAATTGTGTTCGGATTAACATCCGTTTGCTAATCCTCAGTCGTGATCTGATACTGCGTAATTATAACAAATTTAATCTTAACAAAAATATGTTATATTTTTATTACTCCGGGTATGTTGAATTAATAATGGAAAAAAATTGATGTATTCACTGCATGCGCAGAAACATGTGAAGAAAGTAGAAAAAATGTTAAATAGGACCAATTCGTTTCTTTTTATTAATTTAAGTAAATGTACATTTTCTATAAATGTACCAATCGCTTCAACTCACCCCTTTTAGATCTTCTTATGTTTCTTCATAAATATTTTAAGATATTTCATTTTTTGTTAATAAAATTTGTTAATGAAGATAATACAGTTGGTAATTGAACAGTTAAGAATTAACATAGGAATATTTATTAATTTTGTCATGTTTTAACGTTAATTTCATTGCGAAGAAACCATGCCCTTAATTTTGACAAACTTTTAGTCAGATGCTTCATGTTAGGTATAGTTTCCTTATTTAAATTTAAATCAATCTTTATATCCAAAAATAATTGCAATTTCAATTATTGGGTGATTAATAGTTAAATTTAATTATTGTTTAAGTGTAATTAACAATGAAAAATCTAAAATAAACTATTTTATTTAAAAAATGACATAATTTAAAAATTTGTTCAAGAAAACTGAAAAGCCATTTGTAAATATAATTAGAAAATATTAAAATTATATCAAACGCATGAACTTTGGAGTATATACATAGGTATTATGTACGTTTACTTTTATTATTATTACTTTTATAATAATTTATAGAATACAGCACGTCACATAAATCACAAAAAGCGACATTACTGTTCCCTACCGGCCGAATTACGAAAATAAATCAATAAGATTTTCATAAAATGCCGAGAGATGTTATTTTTCGCAACATTATCACAGTGATAATTCGAAAATCGTGTTTTCTGAGTTGTCATTTTTTAAATACGTGTATTAAGGATTTATTATAATTAATTGCATTTCACATAGCAGCTGGTTTGTTATTATGTTCTGATATAATAATTCCTCCATTCTATAAGCACGTATTATTACCATCGACATAGTGACAGCTATTTGCACTCGCGTGTTTACGTTACTGCAATAATTACATTTGATGTAATATCGCACCTTCATTTCGAAGGTATACAAACAAAATTTTGTTTTCATTTACTAAAGAGATATAACAATATTTAACATTTTCATTAGTGTACTAAATTTTACAGCTTCACAAATTACAATTTTATTTTTAATTATTTTATTACACTATTTTCGTAATATTTGATACTTTTTGCTGATAACAATAAATTATTATTTGTATAATATTTCTGTTTATAATACCTCTCAGTTTTATAATGTTAATTATTATTTTTATAATATTCGTGTTTACAATAACTCTCAGTTTTAATATATTAATTATAATTTTTTAATATTTCTGTTTGCAATACCTCTCAGTTTTATAATGTTAATTATTATTTTTATAATATTCTTGTTTACAATAACTCTCAGTTTTAATATATTAATTATTATTTTACAATATTTCTGTTTATAATACCTCTCAGTTTTATAATGTTAACTATTATTTTTATAATATTCTTGTTTATAATAACTCTCAGTTTTAATATATTAATTATAATTTTTTAATATTTCTGGTTATAATACCTCTCAGTTTTATAATGTTAACTATTATTTTTATAATATTCTTGTTTATAATAACTCTCAGTTTTAATATATTAATTATAATTTTTTAATATTTCTGGTTATAATACCTCTCAGTTTTATAATGTTAATTATTATTTTTATAATATTCTTATTTACAATAACTCTCAGTTTTAATATATTAATTATAATTTTTGAATATTTCTGTTTGCAATACCTCTCAGTTTTATAATGTTAATTATTATTTTTATAATATTCTTGTTTACAATAACTCTCAGTTTTAATATATTAATTATTATTTTACAATATTTCTGTTTGCAATACCTCTCAATTTTATAACGTTAATTATTATTTTTATTATATTTCGTATTTCAACAAAATGTTTCACCATCGAATGTAAAGCAGCCAGTTATAAATATTATGTATCATCTTAAGTCGTTTCCGTGTCCAATTATTTGGGAAATGTATAACATGGTGATTTGATTAAACCATTATGCATATAGTATTGTATCACTATAATAAATTTATAACAAGATGTTATATCAAGATATATGGTTCATTTAAAGCAGGTTACAAATTTTTGTATCCCGTCTAACCGGTCCTACATCAATACTAACGACGGCACTTGAATCTTATGCATATAATTTAGCTATTTAAGAATTCATGGATTAATTAAGAATGATTAAGTATACCCTCACGCTTTCCTCTCTATAATTTACAGCTTGAAGAAATACTTAGCTTCATGTTTGTACGCCTTTTTAGACAACACGGATGTATCAGAATATTTTAATATCATTCTCAGTATATTCTGTTTGTAATTAATCAAGTTCGTGTTAACATACATTCAATTTGTAAGGTAATATACGAAACAACTATCGGCAAATAAATTATCTGTAGTGTTGTACATGTGTCATATAGATAATATTCATTATTTCATAATCGTGTTTACAAAGTTTTAAATTTCCAAACTTCGCAATTTATAAATTTTTAAATATTACAATTTTTAAACCATCGAAAGTTTTTAATAACTGAACTTTTAAATGATCGATATTTGAAATATCTAAATTTTTAAATTATTGCAATTTCAAATATTTAAATTTTTAAACTATCGAAATTTCAGATATCTAAATTTTTATAACATCGTATTTTGAAATTTATAAATTTCCCGTTGAAACATTTTTTATTACAAAAGAAATTTAGAAGCTTTATTTTTAATGATATAATATAATATAAATGATATGTTTTAATATGGGAATTTTTAAACATTTATAAATTATTTGAAACAAGTGAAACATATCATCCTTCATATACATAACTGCTTGAATATATTACAGCATATTATCAAAATTTTTTCCTACAGTGTATCATGATGAAGTAAAATAAATAAACAAAAACAATCTCATGAATCACCAATGCCAAGTCATACTGAAACATACGAACGATAGCAGCACAAAATAACAGTTTATCATGATTATATGTTTTACTAAATGATGGCATAAAAGTGGCGACGACGTATCAAAATACATACGCGTACTCAAATTATGTATCTATACATGTGTTAAGATCGAATAAAACGAGAGTATTTTACCACTATTATAGTACATAACAACGCCGAGAACAATATATGCGATTTTTTAATCATAATAAAACTAATTATAATAAAACGATCATTTATTATATACAGGGTGTTAGGTCGATAGAAATTATGTACGGAATGAGAGAAGAGGTCATCTAGATCATAATTAGCTATATGTACCTTCATGCAAAGTATCATGGTTTTTGAGATATTGGCCACTTTGTTAATTTTGCTTATTACCGGACATTTCCGAAGTAAACCATTGTAGAAAGTTTATTCTGACCATCATAAATTCCAAATTTGTATTTTTTCTTATTTTTAGAACATGTTTTATCTAAATCACACAACATTTTTCTGAACGTAATTCTAAATACTTGGTAAGCCAATGAAGCTGCCTGAATACTGTGTCTTGTAATTAAAGTCGATTTTTCTTCGCTCTTTTCTCAAAAGCAGTTAGTTCCTATCAAATTACAATGTTTGTGAAAACTTCTTCGTTTCTAATGATATGTAACACTTTAGCTACTTTCTGCAAATTACTTGTACTTGAAATTTTCTAATACTTCTACAAGAAGCATTAATATTTTTATTCAATGCAGGGTTGCAACTAGTAAAGCTACAAAAAATTTATTGTACGAAATCGGATGTTAATATACCAAATATGGACTAGCATAATAAAATGATACATATCGGTCAATCATTGATCATTGTAATTTAAATGACCCAGTGGTCAACAGATTAGGGAAATAGTTAAATTGAATTTTTTTTTATAATTGGACAGTATCAAATTATAGTTAAATACATATATTCGAAAGGGTAAATTTTCCAATTTCAGAAAAATAACAGTAATGTTATACAATTAAAAAATTATATAATATTGATTAATTATAACTTTAACAAAAGTATTCCCGTTTTTGCTTAAGTCATAATGGAACCAATTTAAAGACGTTGATTCTTGCAGTATTGTACAATAATATTTTTGCATAATATAAGTACTGAATTGTAAAAACTTATTATATCTATGTAACATTAATATATTTTACTATTAATTGACTCTGTATAAAATCGGCAATTGTTCAGTTACGCAGTAACCACTAATCAAAAAATTGTTAGTCGGTGAAAGTACGTCGGGACATATACATCATTGATTATTTCATTTCTGTTCAAAATATATTTAATAGTAATTTCATAATAAATACAAGTGTTTCATTTATTTTCTCTGTCATTCTGATAAAACAAAAATACAAAAGTAAGTAAAAATATTGTAAAATTTTTACTTAATTGTTAATTACCAAGATTCGTATGCACACTAACTTTATCTTGTATGGGACTAATCATTGACCGTATTAATATCAGATCCAGAATATTAGTAAAAAATAATCACATTCTTGCATGCATGACAATAGGATCATTTACCCTATCAATTATCGCCGAATTTCGCCAAAACCACAGGAGGGTATTACGAATACCTATCATGTAATTCGAACAATGGCGAATGAATTTCGAAACGCTAGTCAAGCTCCACTGCGTTGGGCATATGACTTGAACGAACGAATCGTAGAAAATTTTAGGTAATGTATAACGATATCGATGTCAAAGAGGATATCAATCACGAAGGTATGCACGTATTCCCGGATTCTCGGGAATCGTACAGAAGCGACGGATTGTATCCAGGTGACCGGTATTCAGAGATATCGATTACAATCAACGTACGGATCGGTCTGGGAGCGAAATTCATACCTAGCCTGCGAGAACCAGTCCGCATATGATATCTTGACGATTACTAGAAGAAAAAAAAGCTCGTGGATAGTAGCAGCGGAGAAATGATTGCGGATATTTTCCATACAGTGTTTGGTCACAGAATAAAAAACAAAAATGAAACGGGGAACAAAGAGGAAAACAAAAGCAGCGAAGGGAAAATGCGAGAAAGGGGTGAAGGGTGGAACGACACAGAGAAACGTGATATCGGTCGAGCATCAGGAGCCATAAAAATAAATAGAAAGAAATATGTGCCCAACCTGCGGGTTGCGTATTTAGGTCAAGCTCGTTGAAGATCAACATTCTCTGATCCGTGGTCGCTCGTACACACGCGTATCAGATTTTTTCCGCGAGAAACTGACCGACCGAAATGTTCACTGAAACGTTTGCTTCTCATATCCGCTATACGCATTTTTCTACTGATTATGATTACGTTCCAGAAACTTGATATTTGGAAAAATAGCGCGCATATTATTTGCCGATACATGTCAGGGTTCGAGAGATTGATTTATGCAGAAAAGTAAGACTGTGATGTATATTATGGGGCGAAGTACTGTGGTCCGAGAAATAATTCATTTTATAGGATTAATTTAATTAAGCGGAAATAAAATTATACACGATTTTATTTGTTGAATTTCATTTAATTTGTGCTTGCGTGAGATTAACTTTCTAAGTTAATTTACTAGTATAATTGTAGATGTTCTTCATATATTTGAGTTTAAAGGATTTGTTACGGTGAGCTGTGTTAACGATTATTTTGGAGGTACTTCAATTTTAGGAATAGAAATTATTTAAAATATCGATGGATATATTTTCTCTTTCCTCCTTGTCCTCCAGTCTTCAAGTTGTTTTACTGTTTATCTAGAGATATTTTATTAGAATATATTGAGAAAGTTTCTATATTCAAATTTAGAAATTCCACATGCGAAAATTAAAAAACTAAGAAATTTGGTAAATTGGTGACTAATGATATTTCAATTTTGTAACATAGA
Source organism: Megachile willughbiella (assembly GCA_945859595.2). Lineage (NCBI taxonomy): Eukaryota > Metazoa > Arthropoda > Insecta > Hymenoptera > Megachilidae > Megachile > Megachile willughbiella. Next base: position 5,317,163 of record OX243798.1, read on the forward strand.
AATTCGGAAATTAAAATATTTAGAAATTTGAAAATGTCAAAATTCCAGATTTTTTAATTTAGTTATTTAGAAATTTAATGATTCAATAGTCTGGTAATGTGAAAATTTAGAATATTGGAAAGTTCGTAATTTGATAATATGGAATCTTTTTAGATGTAGAAATCTGGCAACTTAGTAACTGATAATTTGACAATGTAAAGATTTGACGATATGAGAAATTTATATGTTAATATCATACAGTGTTAGTATGATAATATGATGATATGATGATGTGATGATATGATGCTATGATGATGTGATGATATGATGATATGATGATGTGATGATGTGATGATATGATGATGTGATGATGTGATGATGTGATGATGTGATGAACATATGATGATGTGATGATGTGATGATGTGATGATGTGATGAACATGTGATGATGTGATGATGTGATGATGTGATGAACATGTGATGATGTGATGATGTGATGAACATGTGATGATGTGATGATGTGATGATGTGATAATATGATGATATGATGATATGATGATATGACGATATGACGATATGATGATATGATGATATGATGATATGGTTATATTATAATATGATAATATGACAATATAACAACGTGACACTATAAACAATATGACAATATGATAATATGATAATGTGACATTATTATAATTTGATAATATAATTATGATAGTGAAATGATTTGATAATTTAATAAGTTGGTCATTTCATAATTTACTGACTGAATAATGTGATAAATTTTATATCGTAACAATTTGGTAACATAACTTAACAATATGATAATTTAAGAAGTGCAGGACGTTGTATACGTTACATTTTGGGATGTAATGAGTTAAAAAAAGAAATGATCAACTAAACATCTAAACTTCAAATAACTTATATTACATGTCCTGACCGATATGGCACACGTGAATTTTCCTAATGACGATGTTAAATATTGAAATAACACTTCATAAACTTCTGAAAAATAGATGACGAGACGAAAGTGAGTCGATAAACAGGCTATATCGTAATTTTAACAAACCTTTGAAACGTTAGTTTGCTTTCTTAACTTCGTCGCTCATTACCCTGCATAAAAGTTTAAACTTCGGCACTAATCACGGCGCTGTGTCCTGTGTTCCTCGCGTTAACGTTAATCAATTTCCGAGAACATTTACTTAAAATACAACTCCAACAGCCGTGACTCTTTGATCATCGGCGTATGAGTTCTCTAATTACCAAACGTTGTACCTCGTTGAAATTTTTCCTTTTCTTACCGTCTAATCATCGTGTCACTAAGGTATTTCGGACGTCACGATTCTCGAACATCGGACGCCCGTTTCGAAGGGTTAGGTCGGTGTAATAACGATAAGGACGACAGAAAAAGATGAATGTTAAAGAGGCCCCCATCTGTTCGGGCTGTGAGTAAAAACGATTATAACAAGCTCGTCTGTGTGTGGTTCGGCGTGTCTTGCCGGGAGAAGAAACAGCTGATACATCGAGCAATCGATTAGTTTGGCAGTCAGGTATTTATATCGATCTTCAGCTTCTATAACTGCTTACATGCGAAATCTTTAAACTGTTAGATTAGTTTGACACGTCTTAAAAAGCTGTGATTGAGTTTCTACACGAATTAATGTTCTGGGGTACAGTGTGATGTAGTTGCTCTTACAGATGCATTCGTTTGTTCTTTTTATCTAACGTGTTCATCAGAACGATGAGATAAATGATCTTATCATCGAACACGTCAGAATGATCATTTAAAACTAATCGCTTCTTATTAACATGTTAAGATTTTTCAGTAAATATGAATTATATTTTGGTTCTTTTAAATTAATAAGTAAATCGGTTTTAATATAAAATCGGTGTAAATATAAAATAATTATTAACGAAAGGTATGTTTGATCTTATCTACACTTTACTGATCATTACATTGTTTTGTAATTATAGAAATCAGGTGATTATGTAAATTCGTATCTTTTTAGAGAAAAGGAAAAGCAAAAGAATCTGAACAAAAATTTGTTGCATAATTACAGAACACAAAAATGCACTACTTGCATAATGCGTGTGTTACACATTAAGTTAACATTATGCATGTTACTCAGAATACAGAGGAATATGTCGTCCTGATGTAAAATATCAACAGATTGTATTTTCCCTGTTCGTAAACTTATGGATAACTGTACAGTATAACAATAGTAGTTATTCTTAATTATTGACAATATCAAATGATGTTTTTATGATTTTAAGTTAACTGAGCTTTGTGTGGCAACCGAAAATTTCAGTATTCCGAAATTTAGTTATTTAGGAATAAATATAGAAATATTTTAGAAATTTGAAAAGTTGAAGATTGGAAGTTATAGAAATTTCTAATTTATTTTATTTTGAAATTCGCAAAATTTAGAAATTTGGTAATTTGGTAAATAGGTAAATTAATAAATTGGTAAATTGGTAAATTGGTAAATTGGTAATTTGGTAATATAGCACGTTGGTAATATGGTAATTTGATGATTTGATAATTTAATAATATAGTAATTTGATAATTTGTTAATTTGGAAGTTTTATAACATGGAAATTTGACAATTTGAAAATTTGATGATATGGAAGTTTTATAATTTGGAACTTACCAAAATTTGGAAACTTCATAATTTGAAAATTTCATAATTTGGATATTTCATAATTAGGAAATTTCACAATTTAATAATCGGATAATTTAGAAATTTGGGAAAATACAGGGACTTAAAAACATGAAAACTCCAAACTTGCACAATTTGTTACTTTTATCTTGTCACCCTTTCCACGATTTGCAACAACCAATCAGATTTTTGTAAAGTGACCACCCACAAAATCATTATCAACCAATAGAAATAGGCGTCAAAAACATCCCCCAAAAAATTGTTGCATATAGAAATTTCTTCGTAACCAAAAAAAGTAACGGACATCAGAATTCAACAAGCGCTCTAGTACTAAACAGAGTCAACATCAAATACACGGTAATTATTCATAAGAATTAAAGTTAAAAATTAAAATTTGCTGTCATTACAAAATAATTTGCTGTTTTAATAAGTAAGTGTTTAAGTTATGCCTTCTGTGAAATCAGCATCCAACCTTTCTACACACAATATTCATTGGCCGTTAATTCAGCTAGTTAAGCATGGCATACGTGAAAGATTCTTTAAAATTTATAAATTAAACTTTTGCTCATGCCACAACAGTTATAAATGTCATATTATTAATTTAAATTCAACTAAGTGTCTTACAATTTTTTATACAACCGAGTTTTACAAAAGAACTATCGTTAACTTGATTTCCCTGGAAACCAGCGATTGACATTATATTTGTAATACATATAGATATACAAATACTTAGAAAAAAGAAAACTTCTAAATGACGTTAATTTTATACTAATAGTATAATGTGTCAGATTGGAAGCTGCACTAGCATTTGCTTTGTAAACGATGTGATAATGTCCTATTATACATACCTATATACTACACAAGTCAATTTTCACCACAGCAGTTAACCTATTAACGTGTTAACCCTCATACAGCCAAAGTAAATGCAGGCGTACTCCACAGTACAGGGTGTCCCAGCTTTTTACCATCAAACTTTACCAGCATATCTCACACGCAAAAATAAGACAAACATGTTATATTAACGTAGAGTTTTAAACACTTCATTCAAAAGTTATAACAAAAATATAAAATAACTTCGGACTGGTTTATATGTCCCAGTTTTGAACGTGAAACTTGACCATCAAGCTGGACCATGTTCTGTAAATAAAAATGCTAAAAAAGTGTTATATAAACACAGGTTTTTAAATATTTTATTGAATGATTATGAGGAAAGAAATGATAAGGGACAATTTTCTTCTTTAATAGTATATACAATTGTCGACTTTCATATTTTTTTAATAACTTCTATAATGCTTTCAATAGCCTATGTTCGTATAAACATTCTTTGCATATTTTTATTTATAGAATATGTTACTAAAGTTATATGGACAAAACTGGAACACCTCTTGTCATTTCGTATTTTTGTTGCAACTTTTTAACATTATTTCTACCAAGAGGTGTCAAAAGACACCTTTCAAATTTTACCTTAAAATTATTCTCTAAGTTGAATCATTTCTCCACAATTAATTTTTTGACTTTTCATACAATAGTTGTTAAATTAATTCAGCGATATCATTTTCTTCCAGCTCATTCTAGATCTAAAAATGTGCGTATGGTATGCTTATTTCTACCATAAGGTGTCTTTTGAAACCTTAAGGATTTCATGGCAGTTCCTAATTTTAAACCATTTTACATATAAATACATCATTTTGCAGCATCATATCAATTATAATCAGATTAGGGAATCCCGATTTCAGTTGTGACGGAAAATACAGGAGTTGCGGCATAACTTTGATATTCGCTTATTTCCCGCCATGTTGCATTTTAGTGCACGCCGCCATATTTATATTTTGTAGATTGATGAATTAAACTAGAATATACAGCCTGATTAAATAATCTCTAATAAAAACACATCAATGTATCAATAATATTCCTCGAATTATTTACATTTAACTAATAATTTGAAATCCCAACCGTTTTGACAATTATTTGCATTCAAACGAAAAGGTGTCAAAAGACACCTTACGGAAGATTAAAAGTAATGTTATGCTCTGCAATGAATAGCAATTGTACAAAAGCAAGATGTAATTTTTAAGAATTGGTAAATGCGTCGCCTTATTCACACGTACCATTTACCTATTATTTACCAGAACATAATGGGGTATGTTCTTCCTGTTTCTGTTTCCGTTAAGATAAGACACTGTCTTTTCTCTGGTGACACAGAAAGCAACGTTACGGCGATCAATAGCTTTGTCCCTGTTATTATTAACACTGCAGAGAAACGCTTCTGGTCTGTCCATAAATTGTTTTCACAACCCTACTGGCACAAAGTAGGCCGGATTAACTACGTCTCTTTACCAGTTAGGACCACCGTGAAGTGTTTACCGTCTTAAACTACACCTACACTACGATTTAAACTGTCTGAAGAAAATACGGTGCCAGCTAGAACGAGAATTGACAAAGGAATAGAAAACGCATTGTTTGCTATGTTGAAAGGTGTCTTATTTTATCTCACTCAATGATAGGTGTTATTGCTGGTTCGAATGAAGCTAAGTAAAGCGTTAGGCGAATCTAATCCGTGATTTATAATGTAATCGAAGCACAGCATTTCGAATTTCCAAGTTTGAGTTTCTACATTTCTAATTCTTCAAATTTCTAAATTTTGAAATTACTACATTTTTTAATTTGAGAATCTCTCAAGTTTTTTAAATTCCCAAGTTTTTTAATGTTGAAATTATTAGGTTTTGAAACTTAAAATTTTTCAAATTTCCGGTGTGATAAATTTACAAATTTACGGATTTATGGATGTAACAAGTTTACAAATTTACGAATTTACAAATTTACAAATTTACAAATTTACAAATTTACGAATTTACAAATTTACAAATTTACGAATTTACAAATTCTTAAATTCTTAAATTCCCAAGTTTTTAAATTTATAAATCACTAAATATCTAATTACTCAAATCTTCAAATCCCAATTTTGAATTCCCCATGATGTAAATTCCAGGATTATAAATTCCACAAATTCCCAAATTTCAGAATCGTTAAGTTCCTAATTACAGAAATGCGTAAGTTTACAAATTTATGTTATAAAATTCCTAATTTTCAAATTACACAGCTTCTAAAAGTTTCAATTTTTCAAATCTCAAAATTCTCGAGTTTAAATTTTCGAATTTCTCCGCTTGAAAATTTTCAATTTAAAATTTCATTTTTTCCAAATTTCGAAAGTTAGAAACTTATAAATTCCTATATTTCTAAATTTTTTAATTTATATATCGCTTATATCACCACTTTTATTACTTAATTTCTAAGTTTCCAAATTACAAATTTACAAACTTTCGGAATTTTGGCTTTAGTGATTTGCGGGTCTAGGAATTTGAGAATATAGTACTTTTGTGATATGTGGATTTGTGGATGTAGTGATTTGAAAATTTAAGAATTTGAGAACGTAGAAATTTAGTGATTTTGAGATTTATGGATCTAGTGATTTAGAGACTCAGAAATTTGAGAACGTAGTAATTTAAAAACATTGGTATTTGTGGATCTAGCGATTTGGAAACCTAGGAATTTGAGAACGTAGTAACGTGGAGACCTTGGAATTTATGGATTTAGTAATTTGGGAACCTTGGAATTTGAGAACGTAGTAATTTGAGGACACTGAATTTACAGACCTAGTGATTTGTGCATTATGAATTTGCGAAAGTAGTAAATTGGGAAACGTAGCAATTTACAAACTTAGTAATTGGAAAATCTAGAGATCTAGATCAAATTTCTCAATGTTTAATAAACATTAGAACAGTTTGTGCTACAAGTTACAATTGGTCAGCGAATATGTTTATTGTCCTTTGAGTTCAGAATTATTAAGGATAAATAAAAATGTTATATGGTGTAAAAAATTATATGAATTATTTTAATATTTAATATGACATTTATATCTGTAACTTAATATTATTATATTCTGTAAAATTTCATGTTTTCTTTAAAATAAAATCTTGGCACCCAGGGTAAGACGCTCTAAATTTTCTTCCCACTGAATGGGTTAAGAAAAAATTTGTCTTTAGGTATATTACCTTATCCAAATAAAGTGTACATTGCACCCAAGTGTACAATACACGTAATATCGCTCAATGTCGGATCTAGAGATTTCACCAAATCTTCGATACTGTTATTCCTTTATTTTTGATTTCGTTCTTCGTTTACGCCGCTGGTAACTCTACTTTACCGCCACTGTCGACATCCAGGCTCGACGTCTACCAAGATACCGTAGATTACAGTGCCACCGTTTCGCAATTCTCTGGCTGGTGATAATTGCACGATAAGGTTTCATCGAAATCAGAGATTACAGAGTGTAGTAGTGTACGTACATTCGTTACAACACAGTGGCGCTCTCTGATTGTTGCTCCAGGAACGATAAAGAGTTCCATGTTATACGATCTGATTAAACGCGGAGGTTGCACTAAACTTCCCAAGTTAGAATCTTTGTCACACGAACCAACAAGGATTGTTACTTAAGTGATACACGATGATTTTCATGCTCTTCTAACATGATACAGTACCTACTCGGACAAGCATTTAACGTGTACTTCAGTTTTTATCAATTTTCATCCACTGTGAAGTGGTGTAAACAACTCGTGAAGTTGAACTTGCAAACCATATTTCATATCTGGGTCATAAAATATCATGAAAAATATTTGCTGTAGAGATATATGAACGTACATTTGTATGGCTTTAAATTAAAAATTCGATTGTGAAGATAAATTTATAAAACAGTTATTTATTGAAAGGTAAAGATATTTTTAAGTAACTTTTATATACTTTTTTTTAGTAATATTATGAATAATCAACATATACTTGCATTATTTGCTAAGTAAACAAATTTCTCAGTGTATGCGTTTGAACTTTTAACCCCTTACACTATGACCTATTTGTCAGGTGCGTCAGTCAGAACTAACTAAACACAGCTACAATATTGAAACAGACAAAGAATGTTGAAATTTAATGACAACATGGTATTATGCAATCGTTGACTATGCAAATTATAATTGGACTTGAACTCCAAATTGAAGCATATTCAAAATTCGAGTAAAATTGATCCCAACTGAAGTACCAGTGCGTCACGAGTCAGACTCGTCAAAATAGTGCAAGGGGTTAAATTTCAAACCTCTAAACTCTAAATTTGTAAATTGTAAATTTTTGAGCTTAAAATTTCTAAATATTAAATGTCTAAGACCTAAATTTCCTAATTTCCTAATTTCTAAATTTCTAAATTTCTAAATTTCTAAATTTCTAAATTTTCAAATTTCTAAGTTCCATATTCGCAAATTTTCTAATTTCTAAATTTCCAAATCACCTAATTCTTAAATTTCCTTATTCCTAAATTCCTAAATTTTCAAATGTCTAAGTTCCATATTCGCAAATTTTCTAATTTCTAAATTTCCAAATCTCCTAAGTCTTAAATTTCCTTATTCCTAAATTCCTAAATTTCTTAATACCTAAATTTTCAAATTTCTAAGTTCCATATCCGCAAATTTTCTAATTTCTTAATTTCCAAATCTCCTAAGTCTTAAATTTCCTTATTCCTAAATTCCTAAATTTCTTAATACTTAAATTTTCAAATTTCTAAGTTCCATATCCGCAAATTTTCTAATTTCTAAATTTCCAAATCTCCTAATTCTTAAATTTCCTTATTCCTAAATTCCTAAATTTCTTAATACCTAAATTTTCAAATTTCTAAGTTCCATATCCGTAAATTTTCTAATTTCAAAATTTCTAAATCTACCAATTCTTAAATTTATAAATTTCTAAATTCTCATATTTATAAATTCCTACGTTTCTAAATCCCAAAGTTCCTTTTCCAAATTCCCAAATTCTTCAGCTCTTAAATTTCAAAATTCCTAGATTGCCAGATTTCTAAATCTTCATATCATATCATCAAATTTCTATATGTTCAAATTTATAAAGTCGTCAGCATCCGTACAAATAAATAAATTAATAAACAATTTGCTTTATATTAAAATTTTCAAATTCCTTAATCGTTAAATTTCCAAATTCTTAAATCGTCCAAGTTTCCAACTTCATTCATTAATTTTTATTTTATTAAATTTTCCTATCCGTAACAACGTACATTCCCAAAGGACTAAAATGAAAATAAGTATTCGATTTTTATTTCCAATTGCATCTATTATTAGTAAAAAAATAATATCTGTAACAAAATACACGTTGCAAACAGAATCATATAGTATAAAACAAAAAGTTTCATATTTTCTGAATTTCAACCGATAAAATACAACAGATTATTGTAATGTTTGAATATTTATATACAATATGATATAATTATTTTACATAATTAATTTATATAATTAAATTATATAAAACTAGTATGTTGTAACATTACAATAGAAATATCTGTTCTACTTCGTCAATTGAAATCATAAAATACAGAATTTTTTATTTGGCCACCCACCGTACACTGTTTACCATTCTAAAGAAGCATATAACGAAGAAAACGCTCCTTAAGAAACTTCGTAAACAAGCGTATAACATTTCGGACATTTCCAGTGTCCAAAAGTGAAACACCGTGCAAAACGAACAGGAACCAAGTTCCATATTTCAACTTCTAATTACTTATGCGACGTTAAGTCTGTGAATATCCCGTGAGCCGTCTTCGCATACATCGCGAACAGGCTGCAGCAGCACAAAGAACAGATTAATTAGTATTCGGATTAAGGCAACGTTTATTTTTACTAATTAGTTCTGGTTCGAGGTATCGATGCGTCGAATCGGACTGGACATACGAGGAGGGACCACCTGGTTCCCTTTACACGTGATATGACCAAACGAGACACGGTACAAAAGAAAGAACCTGACATATTCCCTCGTTTTTTACTATACGATTTTTCTACCTGCGGTCGGAATATATTTTTTTGCAGTATCGGAACCGCATCGACTTCGGTTATGAAAAACGATAAAAGGGAACAACAGAGCGCGTGGTCACGAAATTGGGTGTCGTCGAAGAAAAAAGTCTGTTCACCAGAAAAGAAAATACACGTGTCAACGATTCGATCCTTCTGGTCTACACGGTGTACCGCGAAGCTGTCCAAACGAAACTGCATTCCTCCGCGAGGAGAGGCGGGTAAGAGCCGAGGAATGTTAAGGGCTTAATTATGCGGAGAGGTCTCACTCGAGTGGACGTGCTCGAAGAGTTGTTTTCGCCGATCCCAATGCAATTCTCAGCAGCGAGTGCTTAATTACGCTAGCACGGAAATTTATTTTACCCGCGAATTCGTTTGTGTGTGTCCGCACTGCACGTGGGTTACTCTCCCTCTTTATTTACTCGCTGACTGCACGTGCTTTCAGCCGTGATCCGGTTGAAATATTGGGAAAAATTGATTTGATTTTGTTCGCGGCTACCACTGAATATTCTGTGCCATTCGGTTTCGGCTAAACGTTCGTTTTTATCTATTTTTAAACCGAGCTCGACAGATTTGATGATTATCCCAACGCGACGAATGAGAACTTACAGCTACTTGAACACTGTTGAATCACTAAATTTTGTGGAAATATTTAGCAAGATTTGTTATTGATTAATAAACTATTTATTAACCCCTTGCACTATGACCTATTTGACAGGTGCGTCAGTCAGAACTAACTAAACACAGCTACAATATTGAAACAGACAAAGAATGTTGAAATGTTATGACAATATGATATTATGCAATCGTTGACTATGCAAATTATAATTGGACTTGAACTCCAAATTGAAGCATATTCAAAATTCGAGTAAAATTGATCCCAAATGAAGTACCAGTGCGTCACGAGTCAGACTCGTCAAAATAGTGCAAGGGGTTAACTAACGTCTAGACTACTTGATAACATTTCCAAGTGTTTCCGTATCACAATCAATGTGTGAATTTTGTGGTTAATACCTTGCAGCTAATTCAACCTTCTGCTAAATTACAAAATTTTGTGTAAATATTTAGCAAGATTTCTTATCAATTGAATTACTTATTAGCTAACAGCTAGGTTACTTGATAACATTTCCAATTGTTTCAGTATCACAATCAATATGTGAATTTTGTAGCTAGTAACTTCCAGCTACTTGAGCCTTTTGCTGAATCACAGAATTTTGTGAAAATATTTAGCAAGATTTCTTATCAATTGAATTACTTATTAACTAATAGCTAGACTGCGGGATGACATTTTCAATTGTTTCAGTGTGACAGTTAATGTGTCACTGAATATGTACTTGAAAGCTTACAGCTACTTGAACACTTTGCTGTGTCAATCATGTATGAGAGACGTTCATATTAACGAAAGAAGATTATATTTCTAATCAGAAATACTCATATTAACTACTTAGAATTGAGTTTTGAATACGAAGAAATGTGAAAATATTTAATAACATTTGTTAACGATTGTAATACTATCCGATAAACTTTTCAACTGCTGCAGTGTAACAGTCAATGTGTTAATTTTATACCTATCATCTTACAAAATTAAAATAACTGTATCTGAAAGGTAGATTAATCTAACAAGGGAACATATCCAAGTGTAACACACCGATTTTAATGAAACTTATGTGAAAGATAGTTCTCAAAAAAATATTCGACACGTATTTTTTTATATCGGCAATCGTGCACATTGAAGGGGTGATAATAGCCCTCAAAGTTAAGGGCTGAAATCATATTTTTGGGAATATCTCAGGAATTAAAGGAGATAATTGGAATCTTTTTTTTTTTTCAATTGTTGGTCTTTCAATAGGGAATTTTTCTGCAGAAAAAAATTTTAATAAACTTTGTTTGTTTAAATAATATTTTGAAAATTTATAGTTTTTGTTTAAATTTTTTGACTAAATGTTGATTTATTTTTTTGCAACTTTGTGTACGTAAACTATGGACTAAAATAGAGGATACGTGTTTTTGGAATTTGTTGTTTTTTGCAATATTTATTAGATATATAGTTTGAAGTCACCTCCTGTGATTGCCCCTAATCAGCATTTTTATTAAAAATATCATAATTTTTACAATCTTTTGCAATATTCTGAACATTATATACCTCCTCATATGCCGTTAATTGATTTTTCAATAATTATTGTAAGCATCGCAGGTATGCGCGTGACGCGGTTCTAATCACCGCCGCAAGGAACATAGCCTTTTATGGCCAATACTGATTTTATACTTTTATGGTCGTAAGGTCTTCAGTCCAAATACAATATTTAGAATTTTTGGAAACTTTGAGATTTTTAAGAAATTAAGAAAAAAAAATTAAATTAAATTATTTTTTAACAATATTGGCCATAAAAGCCTATGCTCCTTACGGCGGTGATTGGAACCGCGTCACGCGCATACCTGCGATGCTTACAATAATGATTGAAAAATCAATTAACGGCATATGAGGAGGTATATAATGTTCAGAATATTGCAAAAGATTGTAAAAATTATGATATTTTTAATAAAAATGCTGATTAGGGGCAATCACAGGAGGTGACTTCAAACTATATATCTAATAAATATTGCAAAAAACAACAAATTCCAAAAACACGTATCCTCTATTTTAGTCTATAGTTTACGTACACAAAGTTGCAAAAAAATAAATCAACATTTAGTCAAAAAATTTAAACAAAAACTATAAATTTTCAAAATATTATTTAAACAAACAAAGTTTATTAAAATTTTTTTCTGCAGAAAAATTCCCTATTGAAAGACCAACAATTGAAATAAAAAAAGATTCCAATTATCTCCTTTAATTCCTGAGATATTCCCAAAAATATGATTTCAGCCCTTAACTTTGAGGGCTATTATCACCCCTTCAATGTGCACGATTGCCGATATAAAAAAATACGTGTCGAATATTTTTTTGAGAACTATCTTTCACATAAGTTTCATTAAAATCGGTGTGTTACACTTGGATATGTTCCCTTGTAAGTGCACTTCTGTCCATTTCATTGATGAATTTTCGTACGAGAAATGTGTAAATGTCCTTGTTTCTCCACTCTTTTTTGAAAAATAATTGACTGTGTACTGCAGAATTAATAATCGAAGGAACGTTAACTTCTGAATTCACAGCTATTTCAATTTTTATCGATTTTTATACGAGATATGTGTTATTATTTTTTCATCTTTCCTGAAAGGTAAAATAGCGTCAGACTGACTCTCAGGTGTAGAATTAGTAGTTGGAGATTGTATTATAAATCTGAATTCATAGCTGTTTTAATTTTGTTTATGAGCTAGAATAACTCAAGTCTACTTCCATCTTTTTCACTATTTAATAGATTTTTGTACGAGACATGTGTGTTCTTGTTTTCTCATCTTGTTTAGAAAATGAAGAAAATAGGCTACCGTCAGACTGACTCTGGTGCAGAATTAATTGGAATTTGTATCGTAACTCTGAATTCACTGCTTTGCATAAAAATTTGTTATTTGGACATCGTGCCCATTATAAACAAAATATTAATTCTTTGAGAACGGCTGTCTTTTATGTTCGGGTAGCTGTTACCAAACATTCTGCAAAGAGTTGATTAGTAATTCCGGTTTATGTTATTATTGAGCCAATATTAACATTGAAATTAATATTATTGAGCGTTTCTCAATCGTATTATCGGATGCTTCAACGTATCTCTTTGTGATTATGCTTTGATACAAATATTTATACACTTCACTGTTTCATTTTACCAGTTGCTATTTCTCCATGACGAATATACTCGTAAAAGCAGCTAACTGATTAAAATATAAAATTTGCCTAAATTGGCAAGCTGTAGATACTGGATATTACATGTATAAATAAAGTTATACGTTTGATCATAAATCTATTTGTATAATTGTTTTAAAAGAAGATCAACCCTTTCACATCATAAATATATTCAGGCATTTTTAACAAAATAACTAAATATTTTCATTTGTGAAAGTGGTATAATATGATTTCGATAATTTCCTTCTTTTTTTTACTATAATTAACACATTTTGAGCTATTTTTCATAAACTTTTCATTAGGCGGGAATATTCATACATATCAATTTGTTCTAAAGAAGAATTAAAGTTAAGACTTCAAAATGAATGGACATTTATGAATGAAATTATAAATAAAATTATGAATTTATCATTTTCCGTGGTAATATTATTAAATAATGTTAGTAAATATGAACAAAGCCTATTGCAGAATTGAAATTTAAATGTTTCTGTTTCGTCGTTACAAACCAATTACACAAACAAATATATTGTTGCACGGAATATCGCCAATGCGATCAGCAATATGCGAAAACGTTGCAGAAAATGAGACAAATTCGTTTAAAATTGGATATCTGTATGGAGTGTCCTAATTAATAATCAAGGCTCGTTGCTAACGTTAATATCGATGCGGTAAAATTTTGAAATAATGATGCAGAATATATTCCTTGCATTAATTGCAAATTTAAGCTCTCATTACGAAAATGATTTTATGTGGTTTGGTTTTGATAATTGTTTCAATATTTTATTGCGCCAAGATGTAAGAGATCCAATCGAAATATAATACAAATATTTTACAATGCGTGTTTTAGTTTTGTAAAAAAATGTAATGTATAGTTTCTGAATTTAAACTGTAAAAGGAAAAATATAAATGTTTTGAAACACTGAAACAAGTCAGTATATTTACCAAAAAAAAAACATGAAAGTTGAATCATAAAAGAAATTCAAATTAATTATACAACGGAATTTATTGAAATTTAGTGTGCTACTCAAAATTTTCTGTTTTTTCTTTTCATAAAGGGTTTATTGTGTACTTGATTGTACTTTGTAAAGACAGAAATGAATAGAGAACAAAGAGAGACGAAATTTTTTATTTTGTTTAGCTTCGTTCATGCGTATGTTCTATTGTTTTCTCTTTTTGAGAGTTCAAAGAGGTTTTCCAGCAAAAAATGTAAAATATCTTGGGGCAGAGAGAAAAAAACTTCCATGAATAATGTTTTAGCGTATTAATAGCTAAATATTTAGCGTTATAACCAAACTACCAAGAATATGCCCGGAGGTTATTAACATTTGCACTCGAAGGTATTTTGAGATCGACAGATAGCAATTATAAAAATTTTAGGCTGAAAAACTTGATCAATTTTAAAGTCATTATTTTTCTATTACCAATTAAACGCTATACTATGTTTAGATATTACACATAAAACACAGATTTTGTTTGAAAATATCTTTTCAAATTGTCGTGTTAAACCGAATATGTGAGTCTTCTTTCGAATACAAAGAATAAGTGATGTCATAATAAGAAAAAATGTAATGTTAATATTTCTTCCTGTTACTCTTAAATTAATGTAGTTATACATAACACATGTAGATACATATGAACGTGAAATGTAAAATTATGATTGTGATAAAAAATCTGTAACAGTTTTTAAAATTCTGTTAAACTGCTTTCAAATTTTTTGATTGCAGTGCACTAGACTCAAGAATAAAAAATAGTAAACGACTTGGAGTGGTATTAAAGCAAAAATAATTTAACAAACTACCTACTGTACCGAGTTAACTCATAAGAAAGGAAAGTTGAGGTTATTAATCATTAAATTTGATGTATTTTATTTTCTCATTATCTATAATATATAATATTCACCATTTTCATTATTTTAAGTGAGAACGTGATTAAAATGACGTAGGTGTATAACTTTGTGAGGCAGCGTATGACGGGAACAATATAGCAATGAAGCTTCACATTGTTTCCATTAAATTGTATATAAAATATTATTTAACGTGTGAATATTAGTCACTAATTGTCGTTTAATGATATGGAACGTAGCAAAGGTAACTGCTATCAATAACGCGAATATTTCATATCAAATGTTGTCAATTTCTCTTAGGTGAAATAGCAATATAATGAACGCCAAAAGTGATGTTCTCGACGACATTGTGACCTAATGGTAAAATTTCGCCATTAAAGCAATTAAAATTGAAAAGCTTTTATCACTAATACGATGATATTGATTTTAGTATGAAGAATGCATTGAAAGCTTGTTATATGTATATTCATATGAACGTCTGCATCAATAGATATTCCTACTTGTTCGATTAATTATTCAGCAATTGGTTAATAAAATAACTTATTAACGTATAAGCTACTGCATTATTTCACTCACTTGATGTTAAAGATAAACTGCGGTGTATCTCATACATATCTCTGTTCCTTTAATAATTATAACATAAAACTATAATTTATTTAATGCTAATTAAAATAAAATCTACTCGATATACGTGTGTACTAAATTATGAACGAAAATGTGAAAGATAAAATTTATTACTGCTGTTTGTATCACTGAAGTAATCCTTTTTCATCTTCAGAATACTTAAATTATTCCAAACAAAAACGAGTGCATAAATGAAATTAAAATTTATTCTCGAAATTAAAATCTGTAAAAGTAGGTTCAAAATTGTTATTTGCTAACTGCGACATTTTAATTATAAAATTGTAAACTTATAAAGGAATATTGTAAAGCAAATAAGATGTATAGGGTGTTAAGTTTTTGGATCAGATACAATATTGTTGATGGATACAAAATATTTCATCGAATATTTTTTTATTTTTATTTTCTTTTTTATTGAATATTTAGCGTTTCTTTTTCAATTTAGTGTTGTAACCAAAATGTACATTGTAAATGATTTTTTTTACGAATTTAACATTATAATCCTGTTTTTTCTAGTATTACAACAGAAAATGTTACAAAAGTTTTTAACGCGTTTTATAATTTTCTTTTGGAACTGATAAAAATTAACGAAAAAAACAATTTATTAAAGAAATTCTATTAACACATTAGTACCGAGAAGCGGAAATTCTCGTTTTGCGGCACATGTGCACTTTCCTAATAAATTCTTAAATAACCAATTTTCATACTAAAAGGCAATACTAATACTACTTATGTGCAATTCCTGAAAATGTCAATGAAATTAATTACAAAAATAATTATTGCAGTTTTAATAGATATACGTTAAAATATTTTTGGATGATCAAAATAACCTGATTCATATAAAAATTTTCTGCAAAATAGCCTGATGCGAATGTGTTAAGTACATCATAAGCTACTTGAGTAGCGTCTACATTATAACACAATAATAATATAACATATTATCTCATTAAAATTGAGTCCAATTTTATGTATATCGTATCATCGCGCAAAACCTACTAAATATACTTTCATGAAATTTTGCACAAAGGTAGATCTGATGCTGTAGATGGTTTTAAGACAGGTTTTAGGGTGACTAAAATAGAAGAAGTACCATAAAAGAGTTATCATCCCTAGAATTTCACTCATTCCGTGAGATTCTTCGATTCCTCTGAAGCGGTTACAGTTTCATTGGGTAAACAATTGGTTGGATAAACAAGTCTCAGGTCAAACGTTTATCTGTGCATGTTTAGATGTCAGATCAAATATATTTTCACGTGGACATTTTTGTGTCGTCTAGAGTTGGTTCACCGAACGAGTTACACATTCTCTGTTATGACAAATGTACAAATTATTGCGATAATTACAAGTTAATCACCGAGCCAGACTTCCAGAATTAATTTTGGATACATATTTCTGAATTCAGAATTAATTTCATATTTTGCATACACCATTTCTAATATTGTAATTTAGACAACAGTTGTTTTAATATTCTAATCATTGTAAAAAGTAAATATGATGAATGATATGATCTCTTCCTCAAAAATAAAACATGCGAATTTCATGAATACTTTACTCTTTTATTGAATCGTGCAAGCGATATTTATTTTTAACCCTGAGGAGCGGGTAGACCGGTTAGTTAGACTATCTAGTTTAACTACTATCTAGTATAACATGTTATTAAACTATGTAGCATGTTATTATGTTTGTAGCAAGATTCATATTATATTAAAATCTCGATAAAATTAGATATATCCGAAGACCACTCTCAAACTATGTGTAGTGCGTACACAACCACACTTTCTGCAGAATCTAAGTTCTTGCCGTGGTCAGATTTGAATTATATCAAGGTTGAGCTAAAAATTTTCAGTTAATGACAGAGTTACTTCGTTTTTAAAATAACAAGTTACGTTTTAAATAAATATATAAAGTGGAGTCGTCATGTACGTTGCGTTTTTCGGGGACAAAGGACTCACGTTTGTAATTCTCCTCTCGATTAAAAAATATTCAATCCTGCATGTATATTATTTTATTAATGAATAAAAATAAAAAAATTAAAAACTTAAGAAAGTTAATGAATATGTAATAAAAAATTTACAAAAATTACAAATTGACAGAGAAGTCTTCAAAAAAAGAGTTTCAAGGAAAAGAATATTGAAGATAGATCTAACAATAAGATCTTCAAATGCAGATTGATATTTAATTATTTATTCTTGAGTTATATTTGGTGTTCTTTTGTATTGTGTATTTTCGTAGATGAAAGATTTCACTTTACTTTTTATTAATAATTCAGGTCTTTCATAACTTGCAACGTGTTAACATGTCCGTTTTTCAGTCAGCTGTTGTTCTCGTTGATGTAATAATTGCACGTTTCACGATCAATAATAACCCCCGTCGTTTCTACACCGTGTAAATGTATATTAGCTTCCTCGTTGAACGTATTTGATATAATGTAAACTGTAATTTCAACGATATGTAAATTAACAAAGCCTTTCTCAAGACAACTTCTCACGTTTACACGATCAGAATTTTATTACTGTTTTGTGGAAATTTTTGTAAACATTTACAAATTTTTAAATTCTAAGTTTCTCACATCTATAGATTTACAGATTAAAAAATTCTTGAATTCTCAAATTCTCAAGTTCTCAAATTTTTAAATTTTGAAATTCTCAAATTCTCAAATTTTGAAATTTCCTAATTCCCAAATTTTTAAATGTCCAGGATCTCAATTTCCGAAACCCTTAAATCTTCATATAGTTAAATCTCAAATTTCCAAATCTCTAAATCCCTAAATTCCTAAATCCCTAAACTTCTAAATCCCTAGGTTTCTACATTTCTAATTTTCTAAATTTCCAAATCTCTAAATCCCTAAATCGCTAAAATCTTAAATTCCTAAACTCCTAAACTCCTAAACTCCTAAATTCCTGAATTCCTAAATTCCTAAATCCCTAAATCCCTACATCCCGAAATCCCTACATCCCTAAATCCCTAAAATCTTAAATTTCTAAATTCCTAAACTCCCAAATTCCTAAATTCCTAAACTCCTAAATTCCTAAACTCCTAAATTCCTAAACTCCTAAATTCCTAAACTCCTAAATTCCTAAATTCTCAAATTCTGACAATTCCCAAATTCCTAAATACTTGGATCCTAAATCTTCAAATCCTCAAATTCCCAAATTTTCATATTCCCAAATTGCTATGTTCCCGAATTCTCAAATTCTCAAATCTCCACATCTTCAAATCCATAAAGTCACAAAGTCTTAAATTTTAACATATACAAATCCTTCAATTCTCCAAATTTACAAGCCCCTGTATTTCCAAATTTCCAAAGTCTCGTATTCTCAAGTTTCCAAAATTCTGAACGTTCACATCCCCAAGTTTCTGTTCATGTACAGTGTCACTGTTCTCGCTCCTACCAACTATAAACACAATTTTTTAATAAAACCTTTGCAGAAAATAATTAATTAACATAATATAATTCTTCGTTTACATTACACAGAAAAACAGAAGTAAAAACACTTAAATCTAAACTGAAAATATGTTAAAAAACATTTTTGTTCTAATTGACCAGTTTAAATTAATATTTTCACTTTTAGTATTTAATTATAGCACTATTTATTCAATACATTTCAAATTACACAGTATAGATATTACGTACTATTTCCTAAAATCCTCAATTTGGTGAAATAAATTACTAATGTAGACAGTAGTCTACAGACTGCAGACAGTCTTCTACCTTTTTTATTCCGTCTCCTGCTACCACCTGCCATCACCTATTAACCTTTCTTATCTACAATCGAACTTATGCTAATTGTATTCAAAGGTTGACCCTCGTGGACCCAACAGATAAGAATGATCGAGGTTCTGGCAACCAAAGATAGAATTCGGGATGGTATTTATTTAGGACTCACTTCGAGGGAAATTGAAACATCAAAAAATCACTTTCCTTCTCGATATTCGGAAACCATCGTGATCGCCGATGATACTGTTCATCATAAAAAATTTCGGGAACAGTTTACGATCGATTATCGTTTCTCATAAGGGAACTTTTATAGCGAAGAAATGTTTGCTGTAAACTGTGTGAAAGTTCCTTTTTCAAGATTACTCTTTGGGCAAAGTTATTTATTTTTGTATAAACTTTACTTATTCAGTTAGATCAATAATTTTATTTAAATTTTTATTACCATAAATTTATAATAACATAATATTGTACGAAATTTATGAACAAAACTGCTGAAGCAAGAAACAGAAGCTGTTAATTTTTTGCGAAGTTAGGTATCAAATATATAATTTTCAAATACAAGTTTAAAATAAAACAAGGATATGAGAATAGCGAATAATTTCTTGTTGGATGAAAATATATTAGATTAAAAATATAGATTTTAAAATGAAGACTTCGGAAAGAATGAAATTACAACAAAAATAACAAATAATTTTTTATTCGAATAAGTATGTATTTGGATTAAATACTATTCCTTACTTTTGGAATAATTGAGTTTCTTTCGAAAATTTTATTAGTAAATGATTGAATATGTTTCTATTTGAGTAAATAATTATTTGTTATTATAAAGTCTTCTTTTTATTTAAAGTGTATTGAAAATTATTAGAGTAATACTCAATATTGTTGTAAATGGAGAAGAATATTCTCGTCATTGAAGTTATATTTGAACTTTAATTTCTATTTTATTTTATAGATAGTTATTTTATTTATTTTATACATAGTTACACGTATTAACAGTTATACATATTATTATAATAGTTATAATTATAAGTAGCTACTATTATTATAATAGTTATACATACTATTTTATTTTATTTATGGTTGTACATATTAATTTACGAAGTTGTGATCAATATGTAGTAAGAATAAATTCAGAAGCTTCTTTCGATGTAACTTGGCTTAGATAAAAATGAAGTTAAAAGACAGTGATTTGTAGTATAAATAAAACTTAAAAAAAGAAGAAAAATTCTTCGTTTTCAATTTAATAATAAAAATTATATTTAATTAAATTAATTAAATAAATGAATTGTAATTAAATAATGCAGTTTCTTGATTATTACGTTTGTAAGTATAAGTGATTAATAAC
Source organism: Megachile willughbiella (assembly GCA_945859595.2). Lineage (NCBI taxonomy): Eukaryota > Metazoa > Arthropoda > Insecta > Hymenoptera > Megachilidae > Megachile > Megachile willughbiella. The sequence continues at coordinate 5,337,997 of OX243798.1, forward strand.
GTAAGCAAAGACACATTTAAAGATTAAAATAAAAGACATGTTTTGTTTGCAAACATCAGATAAATTAATCGATTCGACACGTGTACTCACTATACTAACCGGTCTACCAGCTTCGCAGCGGTTAAAAATAATCAGATTTACTTTTTGCAATGATTGAAGTATTAAAAAGACTGCTGTCTAAATTAAAATTGATGAAATTCCGCAGTAAATTAATTCTTGAAGTCTGGCTCGTTGAATAAGGTATAGATATCACAAAGCTCTTTGAAAAACTATATTCTTTGCGCGTTTGTCGAAACCGAGAATGTGCCACCCGTCCGGTAACCAACTCTAGACCGTGCGACACAAAGTTATCCATGTGAAAATGTATCTGATCTGACATCTAATCCTGTGCAGAGGAACGTTTGATCCCGATACTTGTTTAGCGTCATTGTAAACGATAATTGCAGAGGAAACTATAACCGCATTAGAGGAATCGGAGAACCTGACAAAATGAGTGGAATTATAGAGATAACTCTTCCTTTTCTTGTGGTACTTTTTCAATTTTAGTCACCACAAACCTACGCTGAAACCATCTGCAGTATCAGATCTACTTCTGCGTAAAATTTCATGATAAAATATTCAGTAGTTTTTAATGACAGGACATACATAAAATTGAACTTACAAGGGAACATGTCCAAGTGTAACACACCGATTTTAATGAAACTCATGTGAAAGATAGTTCTCAAAAAAATATTCGACACGTATTTTTTTATATCGGCAATCGTGCACATTGAAGGGGTGATAATAGCCCTCAAAGTTAAGGGCTGAAATCATATTTTTGGGAATATCTCAGGAATTGAAGGAGATAATTGGAATCTTTTTTTTTTCAATTGTTGGTCTCTCAATAGGGAATTTTTCTGCAGAAAAAAATTTTAAAAAACTTTGTTTGTTTAAATAATATTTTGAAAATTTATAGATTTTGTTTAAATTTTTTGACTAAATGTTGATTTATTTTTTTGCAACTTTGTGTACGTAAATTATGGACTAAAATAGAGGATACGTGTTTTTGGAATTTGTTGTTTTTTGCAATATTTATTAGATATATAGTTTGAAGTCACCTCCTGTGATTGCCCCTAATCAGCATTTTTATTAAAAATATCATAATTTTTACAATCTTTCATAATATTCTGAACATTATACACCTCCTCAAATGCCGTTCATTGATTTTTCAGTAATTATTGTAAGCATCGCAGGTATGAGCGTGACGCGGTTCTAATCACCGCCGCAAGGAACATAGCCTTTTATGGCCAATACTGATTTTATACTTTTATGGTCGTAAGGTCTTCAGTCCAAATACAATATTTAGAATTTTTGGAAACTTTGAGATTTTTCAGAAATTAAGAAAAAAAAATTAAATTAAATTATTTTTTAACAATATTGGCCATAAAAGCCTATGCTCCTTGCGGCGGTGATTAGAACCGCGTCACGCGCATACCTGCGATGCTTACAATAATTATTGAAAAATCAATTAACGGCATATGAGGAGGTATATAATGTTCAGAATATTGCAAAAGATTGTAAAAATTATGATATTTCTAATAAAAATGCTGATTAGGGGCAATCACAGGAGGTGACTTCAAACTATATATCTAATAAATATTGCAAAAAACAACAAATTCCAAAAACACGTATCCTCTATTTTAGTCCATGGTTTACGTACACAAAGTTGCAAAAAAATAAATCAACATTTAGTCAAAAAATTTAAACAAAAACTATAAATTTTCAAAATATTATTTAAACAAACAAAGTTTATTAAAATTTTTTTCTGCAGAAAAATTCCCTATTGAAAGACCAACAATTGAAAAAAAAAAAGATTCCAATTATCTCCTTTAATTCCTGAGATATTCCCAAAAATATGATTTCAACCCTTAACTTTGAGGGCTATTATCACCCCTTCAATGTGCACGATTGCCGATATAAAAAAATACGTGTCGAATATTTTTTTGAGAACTATCTTTCACATAAGTTTCATTAAAATCGGTGTGTTACACTTGGATATGTTCCCTTGTTAGATTTATACATACAGGGTGTGGCCAGACAGGTGATACAACCAAGCAGGAGGTGATACTACATGTAAAAATAAGTCGAAAAAAAAAGAATAACATTTTTTCGTTTATCGCTTCATTTTCGAGAAAATCAAGTTCGAAGACTCTATCCAGTACGCGTGCACTATACCGCCTTTAGGTTCAAATATATATTATAAATAAGAAATGCTAATGTTAATAATAATATTATTTACTAGCAGTGTACACTCGCTGCGCGAGTAAAGTGAGTTTATTGTTTTTTGTTTTTTTTTACTGTTTTTGTTATCGTTATTACTATTAAACGTTTTTCTCGTTAATAATAAGTGTCTTAACAAAACGAAAGAGGAAAAAGTATAACTGTTCTTTATTGCCGATATAATTGTGTGTGCACTTTTTTTATATTTGCAATATTTTTGGAGGAACGAAAATGACCCATAATTTTTTAAATGGAACTATATAGTTTTTCTGAGATAAATCGATTCTCTGAAATATTCTGAATAAAAAAGTATTAGGGTATAATGGTAAAAAAAAACAGTAATTTCTAAGATATTTTAAGTTTCTTTTTTAACATAGTATGCCATCTGTGACCATCACCTTGTTCATCAGTGATAGTGGATATTAAAAAAATAACACAAACTTGCACACCTGTGACCATAGACGAACATTTTGATACCATATGTGTAAGGTTGCACCTTGCCATCTTCTTACATAATTGCCGACTGGAAACGGCTAAGCCGTTTTATATAAAGACTGCGACCAATAGTTCTCATACTGGTATTATGATGAACACTAAGTTTTCGTATACTTATCTTAGGATTATTAGCAACGGTATTAAGAACTGTTTCTAAATTTAAGGATCTTCTACTGCCACCAGACTTATGGTAATTATGAAAAAACCACACTCAATTTATTTTTGCTCTGCCCTGTATATCACTCTCCTGTCCGGATAGCGACGATTTGAAAATTGTTACCTATAATATTCAGCTGCTGCTGTTGCATTTCCATGACAAGCTCCTAAAGCTTTTATCATATCGACATATTCGCGGTTGTTGTAAGTAGAGATTGTCACAGCTTGCCCGATGGAAACAGTATAAAAGTAGAAGAAAGTCGTATGGTTGAAGAAAAGATGTAAACATTAGAATCGTCAACATTAGAATACAAAAGGAAACTTGTAACGAACTATGACTTGGAGAGACCGGTGCACGCGTACTGGATAGAATTTTCAAATTCGATTTTCTCGAAAACAAAGCGTTAAACGAAAAAATGTTATTCTTTTTTTTCGACTTATTTTTACATGGAGAATCACCCCCTGCTCGGTTGTACCACCACACCCTGTATATATAAGATAAAGCTAAATGTTGCTATTGCATGTTGATTAATTTAAAATGTTAAAAATAAGCAGGAACTTTATTATTATCAAAATTCCCATTCAACCGTTAATTACTAAGATTCGTTTGAGCATCAGGACATTTAACTTACTGAAAGGTCGCAGTATTTGTTTTTATGTATTGTTTTCACAGTATTGTTTGTATTTATTTTGAATTGCGTGACATTATCTGTAAGTTCTTAATTCGTAGCATGTTTTAAGCCTGGAAGGTGTAAAGTAAAGACAGCGAAGATAGAAAAAGATATTGTGTGACTGCGAACGACCAGTCTCAGTTTTAAGCCAGGAGAACCTTTGCTTCAAGCACGTACTTCTTCATCTTCCAGTACATTCTCTTCTCCGTCGTGGCAAATGCTTTCCTCATGGTGAATTTACTTCGCCGCGTTTCCACCTACCGCATAAGGCGTAATAAATGGGTAGAACGATAAATTGAGTGGGAGTTATTTCACGTGATAAGGCGAATCTGCCACGTTAACGTGAGTATTGAGTTACCGCGTCGTTATCTTTAAACAGCACCTTCACCTTTCTGTACGTCAAGGAATGGTTAATAGCATCTTGTTGCACATCGAAATGAACGCATGGTTGCATTCATAAAAATGGGTACAAAATATTTTCCGCTTTATGTCTGACTCAATGTCAAATTGCAGATAATAGATTTGCTGTTTTAATATTGCGGTAGAGTGATGACTATCGGTATCGTTATTTGTAAATGTCGATAATATCGGAACGCTGTCAATACCTCCACGTATCACATCATTATGCTTTTAAAGTTCAAATTTTCACATCTGCAAGTGCACGAACGTTCAAATTTGAATGTTTCCAAATTTCTCAGGTTTATATGCTTCCTACTCCTAATTTCTCAATTTTCCATTTTCCCTTTCTACATTTCAAGGTCACAAATTTCTAAATTTCTGAATTTCTAAATTTCTCAATATCCAAATTTATCAATTTCCAAATTTCCCAATTTCCTAATTTCCCAGTTTCCCAATTTCCCAGTTTCCCAATTTCCCAGTTTCCCAATTTCTAAATTTCTAAATTCCTCAATTTCTCTATTTCCAAATTTCTCATCTTCCAAATTTCCCAATCACCCAATTTCCTAATTTCCTAATTTCCAAATTTCCAAATTTCCCAATTTCCCAATTTCCCAATTTCTAAATTTCTAAATTTCTAAACCCCTAAATTCCTAAATTTCCAAATTTCCAAGATTCTTCATTTCCAAATTTCTCTATTTCCCAATTTCCCAATTTTCCAATTTCTAAATTTCTAAATTTCTAAATATCTATATTTCCAAATTTCCAAGTTTCCCCATTTCCAAATTTCTCTATTTCCCAATTTCCAATTTTCCAATTTTCCAAATTTCCCAATTTTCCAATTTTCCAATTTTCCAATTTCTAAATTTCTAAATATCTAAATTTCCAAGTTTCCCCATTTCCAAATTTTTCTATTTCCCAATTTCCCGATTTCTAAATTTTTAAATTTCTAAATTTCCAAATTTCCAAGTTTCCCCATTTCCAAATTTCTCTATTTCCCAATTTTCCTATTTTCCAATTTTCCAATTTCTAAATTTCTAAATTTCTAAATTACCAAGTTTCTCCATTTCCAAATTTCCAAATTTTTCTATTTCCCAATTTCCCGATTTCTAAATTTCTAAATTTCTAAATTCCTAAATTTCCAAACTTCCAAATTTCGAAACTTGTAATTCTTCCGATTACCCAAACTTATACATATATAATAGTTATCATCATCATTATAATAATTACTATTATACTTCACATTATAATAATAACAAATAGAAAGAAATGAACTGGAATATTATTTGTAGCTTGATTATATATTATAATATTTGTAATATTATTTGTAGCTTGGCCGTAATATTATTTCACAACCAAAAACACCTGCTATTTTACATATATTGTACTGCTACATGTATACTAAAACAATATGTTCGTGTAGTAAGAACATACACTATGTACATATTTTTAGTAATATCGTACGTTATGGAAATAAGAACATGTTTAATAATGCTGCGTAAATTGGTACAAAAATTAAACGTTTCACTTTTTGTGCTGTGCACATATAATGACGAATTTAATGATTTTCCTTGGGAAATATGGTAACGATACGCTTGAATTATTAGAAATAACGAAGGTACTTTGTATATCTGGTTACCTGTTTTCAAGAACTGAGATAACCAGAATCCTATTGATTTATTTTATATCATTTTGTAACGTTCGTACGCAAAAAATATTTACGTTAAGTCGTAAACTCACTTTAATAATATTAACCTATGAATATAAGTAAATGATTAGATGAATCATTAAATAATTGAATATTTTTAAATTTGTATTTATGATTGAATCTGTAAACATAGGTGAATGATTAGATGAATGAATATTTTTACATATGAATTTATTGAATTAATATGTTAACACTAGTGAATGAATAGATAAATGAATATTGTATTTGATATGAAGTTATTATCTCAATGAGTTTGAATGGTTTTCAGATCAGCTCTGTTGCGTGTTAGCAAAGTGTTGAATGATATTAAATGATAGTGAAATAGTACTATATTGAATCACACTGCAAACATTAACTCTGTCAACCAAATTACTGGTTTCAAGTCTCACATTTTATATTACAAAATTTTGTTCCTGCTTCTGTTAAATACAGTCCTTGGCCATCGAATTAGGACCGCGTACGAAAATTTCACTTTCGTGACTATAACATTATGTCATACATGAAAAATTGTCTTAGGTCATGTCAAATTATTATTAAATACGTTGATAACGTTATGTACATAGCAACTGATTTGTTACTTTCGTAATAATAATCAAATTGTGTGGGTGATCGATAGTGCGTCAGGTGAAGTCTCGAGTATCGATAGCGCGTCAGGTGAAATTTGAATGCCATAGAAAATGTCTGTTTACTCAAAAGACTAGTTTACAACTCTCCGACCACATTATTTGAGTTGAAAAGAATTACATATATTTGGGAAAATAACGAAGATATAAAGCATATAATCAATGTGTATGGACCATGCTGGATACAAGCTGTCACCAAAGCAAAGGGTGGAAATACAAGATATTAACATGTACTAATAATGTTATGTACAGTAGTAGTTATGTTAGTAGCTAATAAATGTCATTACAATTTGAACAGGCCTTTTAATTTTACGGAAAACGTGAAAGATGCTGAAAATTTATAGTGGTCCTAATTCGATGGCCAGGGTCAGTGGTAGCAGAGTGTTCGTGGTTGCTTAAGATTGAAGAGATAAGGTGAGATTTAAAAAATTTAGCACGTGGTGCAGTAACGAAGCCTATTGAAAGAAAATATAAAAAGATGGGAGAAAATTGGAACTTGTCATCAATTGAACCATTCAACAACAATAATTATTTCCTCTGGAGTGAGAGAGTAGTGCGTACTCAGGGCCAAAAAATTGTGGAAAAAGGTAATGGGGGTAAAGCCTGTTATGGAACCTGATCAAGATGATCCGAATTATGAGGCACATCTAAAAATATGGGACGAATAAGCGCAGTGGTGTATTTCACAAGTGCCTCTTTTTTTACATAATTGGATTCCTCTCGCTGTTTTATGTAAAAAGGTAGTTCAATAATAAAAAAATGATTAGTTGTCGAAGTACGTTAAAAAAATATTATTGAAGAAAATCAAGCGCTTCATGGCAACCAAATTTGGAATTCTTCCAGCAAGATGGTGGAAATTCATGAATGGCCATGCAATATTTAAAAAATAAGTATGGCAAGAAACTTATTGGCACATGAACCTCAATATCTTGGCTAACTTGCTCAACCGATCTAAATCTCCTTGATCTTTTCTGTAGATTTATTAAAATATAAAATTTTATCAATTTTAAGGAGGATCTAAAAGAACGGATAATACAGCAACATGCAACAGTATTTATTTATTTACCAACTTTATTTTCGATTTAAGAGTACACTTAATACCGGTAGCTCTAATGTTAAACGTTTCTTCTTATGTGTTACGTTCAATGTGTTCTTAATTCCGTAGGAAATGTCTTAGATTTTTCGGACCAAGAACATTCGTTAAACTCGAGCTCCACACGCAGAACCATTAAACCACCTCATTAAATATAAATACTAAACTTAGTCACACGAACAGCTCGCAACTCGTTTAAATCTCCAGTGGGAAAAGAGCCATTACGCGCGATAATTTCTTCTTCCACACGATGATTTCTTCGTCACTGTCATTCCAAGAACGATCGTATCTCTTCAAGAGAAGTCTTAAAAACTGTTCACGAATTATACATCTCAGTCATACCTAATTAATTCACGCAAGATACACGATACAATGAAATCGATTCAGAAATACGAACTGGTAAAGTCTCGATGGTGAGAAAGTTTCGAAGATTTTGAGCTTCACGGAGGTCCACGATCGTATCGTGAATAAATTATTCTGTTTAGGGACAGATGTATTAAAGTCGAACGGAAAGCTAGAGTTTTATATATCCTGCTCGAAAGAACCAGGTAGTAAACAGACTTTTATCGGTACTTTGAGGGCTATCCTTTCGTGCTTGATACACGATCTTATCGATTTAACGGTCTCTGTGACAGCCGATCTTATTGTAAAAGTTTCATTACAATTGTTAATTTGAAGGGGAGTGACGAGGTTCTTAGGATCATCGTGTTGTCGTCATTGTCTGCAAGAAGACGACCACCGTTTGATTTAAACTTTGAGTATTAAAGGAAATTAATTAAAAATTGTGTATGCGTTATATAGATTTGTATATATTGTCGATAGAAATTTGGGGATGTTTGTACTTATTATGGAAAAGAAATTTAGGATTTTGGATATTTTGGAATTTGACCATGTGAGGATTTTAAATTTTAGGAATTTCGCTATGTGAGAATTTGGAAATTTTGGAGTATGGTTATGTGAAGATTTGGAAATTTTTAAAATTTGAGAGTTGGAGGTTTTGAAGTTTTTACAGTTTAGAAATCTGAGATTTTGAGGACATGGAAATTTGAGAATGTGAAGATATGGAAATTTGAGAATTTGACGGTATCGAAATTTAAGAATTTGGACATATGAAAAATTGAGGGTTTTGGGATTTCGTAATTTTGAAATATATGCATTTCTAAATTTGTGAATCTGGTAAACGGAAAATGTGGGTATTTGGAAGTTTGGAACTCGAAGATTTGGTAATTCGGAGATCGGACTTGAGTGTTCAGAGATTTGGAAATATGTGAATTTGGGGCTTTGAGAATTTTGGAATTTGTACATTTGTGAATTTGTGCATTTGGAAATTTCGGAATTTGTACACTTGTGAATTTGGGAATTTCAGAATGTTCTAACCTGACAATTTACTAATTGAGAAATTTTATGACTTAGAAACTTAGTAATCTGAGAATTATTTAAAAAGTTGAAGATTTGAGAATTTATAGATGAAGAAATACCTCAATTTGTAGATTTAAGAATTTTGGAATTTGGAAATATAGAAATTCAATAATTTCAGAATTTGATATCTTGAAAACCTAAAAATTTTAAATCTTAGAAATTCCAAAATTCCAAAGTTTTAAATCTTGGAAAATTTGAAAATTTTATATCGTCTTTTGTCTTTTTCAAAACGTAGAAATTAGAAAATGTTAAATTTGGAAGTCTGAAAATAATTAAACTGTTTTTTTTTTCATGACAAACACCCTACAGTTACACTTCTTAATGCATATGCGCTCCCACACACACGCACGCACGCACATACACTGATAAATGAAGCTAAGTGCTGACGAAACGTTGGGACTATTGTATTACCGGCTAACCTCTGGGGCAATAATTTACGAAACTCAGTGATGTTACGTTTTCTTTAACGCCGGCTATCGTAATTAATGGCCGGAGTATTTGCCGTGATTACGGGTAGTCTAATATTAGCTCATGAATTTAGAGAACCATTGGAAAGGAAAGAGGAAACGTTCGGAGCTTTAGAAGTTTTTGCAATAATTAGTCAGAAACGGTATCATTAGATATTTCGTACAACATTATGATTCGTTATTAAACTACACAGATTAACACTAAAGCAATCAACCTCATATTAATATCCACTTTTGTTACATCCGCTTATTTAATAGGTATTTAAAGTACGTTCTATTGACCATGAGCTTAATTTCTTTAATAGGTACGTAATTACTGATCAGAAAATACTTACACAAATTTTTAATATTCTTCAATGATTTTTATTAATTGTTAAAATATCGCTAATGTTGGTTTTATCTTTTTGCTACCACTTTCCTATTTTATTATATTGCTACTCTAGTACCTTACTAGTTTATTGTTCTACTGTTTTACGGTTTCACTATTTTACTACTCTACTATTTTACTGTCCTAGTACTTTACTATTTTATTACTCTACTATTTCACTGTTTTACTATTCTACTATTCTTGTGTTTTACTATTTTACTATTCTACTATTTTACTATTTTTCTATTTTACTGTTTTGCAATTTTACTATTCTACTATTTTACTATCTTGCTACTTTACTATTCTATTATTTTACTATTTTACTGTTTTGCTATTTTACTATTCTACTATTTTACTGTCTTGCTATTTTACTATTTTATTATTTTACTATGTTACTATTTTACTGTTTTGCTATTTTATTATTCTACTATTTTACTGTCTGATATTTTACTATTTTACTATTCCACTATTTTACCGTTCCATTATTCTACTATTCTACTAATAATTAACTTTTCTACTATTTTGCTATTGACTTTTTTTTATACTTTATTTTTCTCTATATTTTCTCTATTTTGTTTCAATTGTTAGAAGGGATTTTAGCAGTTTATTTGGATATTGTCGGACCCTGGCGTGGAGTTTTTTGTTGTTGAGAGGCTGCTGGTTATTTCATTTAAGGATATTGGAGCATTTAATGCAGGATTCATATTGCTATCGTCGGTGTGGAGTAAGATTTCTTTTAGTAATTTGTCGTGATCTGGATTGTCGGCTATAAAGGATGGGTTGTAGTTGTCGTTGCTTGAGTTTAGCTCAAATTGTTTAGCAAGGGCATTTGCAATGTCGCCAGGACGCGTTACGTAATTATTTACCTTGGTTTCGAAAAACTGTATCTCGAGGTTTGCTCGACCTCCGTTGATGCGTTTAATTTTTTCCCATACTCCTTTAGTAGGTGTTTAAACAGTTATATTTGATACATTTTCCATGCTTCGAATTTGGCTCTTAATTTAAAAATTCTATTAGATTTTCATTAGTTCGATGTTCTTTTTTATTAAATGCATGATGACTGTCTTATAGAGCAGTTTTACACTTTTCATTCCACCAAGGGACGATATGTTTTCTGACTTTCCTTGTTTGGAGAATTTCAGATGCTTCCCTTGCCGCTGATTTAATAATTTCTGAGAATTCATTTATTGCTTCGTTGATTTTATTTAAGGGGTAACACCACTCTAGAGCCAGAAAAAGAGACCTAAATTTGACAATTTATTTTGGAAGTATGACAAGCGGAAAAGAATTTCTTTTCTGAGGGTTTATTTAACACATATTGAAGTACGAAAAATAATTTTTTTTTTTGTCATTTTCGTACAAAATGGGGGCGACAGAGCCCATCGGTGGAAACAGCTTTTGTAGAAACACCGCCACGGGAGGACGGATTTCTCGCCATGTGTGAGACTTGGAATAAAAAATTAAAAAAATGTATAATCTATATACAATTAGCCTTGGTAGTACGTAGGGGTTTTTTGTTTAATCAATTTTTGTAAAAGTTATGCATGTTTTAAGAAATGAATCGACGTTTTGCATGAAAAATGTGCATTGAATTGTTTATAAAAAAAAAAGTTTACATTCAATCAAAAAACGGCTACGTACTACCATGGAGAATATTGTTGTGAAGCTACTGTTAAACTTTCAATTCGATCCATACAGTAGTCACCGAGAAATCCGTCCTCCCAGTATGACAAAAGTGGTTTCGAGAAAAACGCGTTTAAAGTTATATGAACATTTTAATCCTTCAATTTCTTATTTACCTCTAATCTGCGATTCCTGCACCATACATTTGGCCAACCAGGTCGATGTTCGCCTCCTCCTCTATCTTCCTCTACAACCGTTTGTTTTGTAGGTAATAACATAGATGTACTTATTATTTTAAATGGTAAAAGTAATACAAAAGCCATGAATCGCAGCACGCCGCGTAAGTACTCAGTGCGCGCTCTGAGAAGCTGCGGCAAAATTGATAATTGACTCTTTTAAAATTTGTTTTCCACTATAAATCAAATGGCATTCTGTTTCTATGACCCTAAAGCATCGTTTAAGCCAAAAAAAAAATCGACTTTTTGAAAATCCTAGAGTGGTGTTACCCCTTAAGTCTATTTCATAGTTCTCTTCTTTTCCAGTAAGCGAATGTGTTATAGTTGTTCGGTATAACGTCCAATCGATTTTATTAATGTTCCATTCAATTCGGTGGAAAGTTTGAGGAGGAGGGGTATCGTTTTCCAATGATATTTTGATGGGGAAGTGATCACTGTCATGTAGGTAATTTAAGGTTTCCCAGTTGATATCTTGTGCTAGTTTTGTGCTACATATTGTAAGGTCCATTACACTTTTCCTTTTTTCTATTTATCTCTATTTCTTTCCCTATTTTCACATACATAATATCTTAATCCTTTGCAATGTAAGGTATTTTTCTGTTGCCAGATATCAAACTTAAATGTTTCCTGAATTCTTTTAAGATTAATATTTCCCCGTTATTAATTGCCACTATTGTCTGTATCACTATGTTTATACGTCATATGTATAATACTATAAATTTCGTGAAAAAAATATTTATTTCAAAGTACATTAAACTCAGTGGCAGATGTAAGTCACCTTTCGAGTGCAAAGGATTAATAAAGTTCGCACTTTACATATTTCGAAACGAACATTTTTGTAATGTGAATCAAATCTGAAATCAGTTTAATAGTTACGGTCGTTCTAATATTAACTGTAACTAACTAGTGAAAATCGGAATCTGTTAAAACGTTTATTGCCTTCTATCGAGGACATATCGATTCAAACTATTTCCGTTTGAAGTCGAACGAATCATTATGACGTGCGAAAGTATCGATCCGAAAGTAATTAATTCGCTGAACCCTCTAATTATTTTCAATATGCTCGTACATGCGTTATCAACATGTTAAATTATGATAATATCGAGAATGTGTGTACCGAATAATTTTCAATGAGCGGCGGATAAATCTGTGAGATTGATCGCATTTTTCTGACATTATTAGGGCTCGTATATTCTCGTGCACGTAAGTGCAGGCAGCGTACATGCACTGTATGCACCGTCGAGTGATGTATGATAGGAGTAATATATTTGGGTAGTACCGTACCGACGTGTTAGGCGCAATGTCGATATATTTGCTGGCGACGCATAAATCTTTCTTGAAGAAGGTATTCGCTAGAGAAACTATCAAACGTTGGCTTAAATGCTCGCATAAAAAAGTTTCGCTTCGGAATTTGCCTACCGTAAAATAGGAGAGACAGAAACAGTATGATTGAGTGACGAAACTTTACAGTCTGTCAAATTATTATACTCCGCAGATTTTTGGTAAAATAATAGACGAAACCTTAATTTGTTTATTAATGTTATTTATACTTGATATATTCTAGAATAACAAGCGGGTATAGATAAAAGGGTATGCCAACTTTCTTTTTTCAGAGTAGAAGATTTATAAATTTTCAAGTTCACAAATTTTCAGAAGTCTGCTTTCACAAAATACCAAATATTGTAATTTAGTATACTCCAATTTACAGAATTTAAGATTCTTAAATACTTAAATACTTAAACTTTTAAATTTCTCAATTTCTAAATTTCTCCATCCCTCTATCTCTCAATTTCTCGATTTTCTATTTTTTCAATTTTTCAATTTTTCGATTTTTCAATTTGTCAATTTTCCATTTTTTCAATTTTACAATTTCTCAATTTTTCGATTTTTCAATTTCTCAATTTTGAAGTTTCAAATTTCGATGCCTCAAGATATCGAAATTCTCGAATCCCCAAATTTCAAAATTTCTCAAAACCGAAAATTTCCTGAATTCCAACATTTCCATATTCGTAACTCTTTAAAATATTCAAATTCTCTAATTTTGCAAATTTCCTTAATTTAAACATTTTTTTCTTAATTTTCTCAAACACCAACATTTTTTATATTTCTAAATATATAAAGTATCTAACTATCTATTTTCTCTAATTTCAAAACTTCTACCTGAATTTAGGAATTTTCTAAATTGAAAAATTTCCTACCTCACTTGTAGAATCACTTTTCATAATTATCTACATTCCCGAAATTTCCCAAGTTTCCTAAGTATCCAAATTTCCACATTTCCAAATACGTAATTTTTCCTAATGTTTAACTTGCATAATTTCCTAAATTTTCTATATTAAAAAATTTCCAGTCTCCATATTTCAAAATCCAGAATTTCCCTTTTCCAAATTCCAAAATTTCCCAGATCTGCAAATTTCTATATTTTCAAATTCGCAAGCTTCCAATTTCTCAATTTCCCAAATGTAGTTTAATTTTAGTAATTTCTTAAATTACTTAAATTCTCTAATTTTCCAAATTACCCAAATTATCAAAATTAAAAAATTCCCAAATCTCTCAAATATCTCAAATTCCCAAAATATCCCGAATCTCCTAAGTTCACAGATTTTGACATTGTCGAATTAGCAGATTATCAGATTTCGAAAAGCCTATACCCCATCGAATTTCCGTCCATACAAAATACAGAAGTTTCATTTCTTGTATGCATGGTAACTTCGTACACAATTTGCTTAATCAGCAAGTTTATATTCTGGTTATCCTCAAATACTATTTGCCTGAATAAAATTTGTTAAAAGAAACTAACAGGAAGCTTATTACAATCTCTCACAAGTGACCTCAATTCCCTTATTTTTCCCTATTACAGAGTTACGAAAAATTAGTAGGATTAAAACACAGTAAGCAGATTAAAATTCAGAACTGTGAAATCCTTGGACGAAACTTTTAGTTTATAAGTGTTTTTGATCACCACAACTTATGATTACGATAAAGCGGTAGCTCCATTTGTTATAAAATATGTCACCAGTGACGTATATTTCGAATGTGCGGTCGCGAACTACCTTTGCCGCGACTAAGGAATTCCTTACAGGGTTTGAGTGATTCGACGCGTAGACCACTGTCAATAGCTATATACCTCGAAAGACGGGTCAACGAGGACCCCTTTTGTCTAGTAAGTCCCGTTGGGACCGGTCCCAACGTCACCGTGAACTTGCCATAAATCGGCTAACGACGATACATTATTTTTCTCAGTCTTTCACAAACAAGGATAGATTTTTCTTGACCATCACCCAATGATGTTCGAGGGTGTTCGGGCAAATTTTTATATATCGAAGACAGTCAGTCGTTGAGCCTTGTGCGGGTCGGATCGAGAGTACCACCTTCGAGTGTCGCGAAATAACAGATAACCTCCGTGTATCGCGAAATAACATACAAACTCCATGCATCATGGAGTTACGTAAAATATCCAGTGCAGGGTGGATTCCAAATACAATCATAACACTATTCGAGCGGGACCCTGCACTCCTCGAATAGGCCAGTGTAGGGTGGTAAAGATCGCAACACAACATTATCCGAGTGGGACCCTACATTCCTCGGATAAGCCAATGTAGGGTGGTAATGATCGCAACACAACATTATCCGAGTGGGACCCTACACTCCTCGGATAAGCCAATGTAGGGTGGTAAAGATCGTACAACATAACATTATCCGAGTGGGACCCTACACTCCTCGGATAAGCCAATGTAGAGTGGTAAAGAACGCAAAACATCATTCGAGTGGGACCCTACACTCCTCGAATAAATCATCGTGGACAATCCTACGCAATGTAGATTGTAACACAAACGCATCAGCATTTGAGTGAGCCCTTGTGCTCCTCAAATCAACAATCAAACATACTAAATCACATGAACACATTTTCACCGTCTAATCACGACAAATACATACCTAAAGGGTTTTTTATGCCGCAAGGCTTTTTCCCTTAAATCATATTACTCGAACCAATAAATTATTATTGATTTTTCGGCTCAAATTTGTCTAGTTCATTTTTTATTAACCCTCCTCCTCATTCAACTTTGAACATTATTTTGAAACACGAAATTTCTCCATGTTGGAAAGATTTCGACGATACATCGACTGTAATGTTCTGTGTGCGTTTCGTATGTGTTTCCATATGCATGCAATGATTTGTAACACCTCATCAACATAGATATAGAGATACTGAAATGTCATATTGCCGTTACGTGCATGCTACAAGTTCCATGATTCGTTGGTGTAATCGCATTGCAATATAAAGGGATAATTATAATAATAGTAGGGACACCATTGCAGAATATGGAATTCTGAATAATAAATCGTTCAATGAACAAGAAATGATTTTATACAATTTGAGAGATCTTAAATTATAATGCAAAAACTTCGTTTATTTAGAAATAATTAAAAATTTGTATTTACAGTTTCTTTTTATTGACAATTTTTATTTACTGTAATGAATGCATTAAATCGTTGTATTTGAGTGATTGCTCCTATTTTTTGTAGATTGATGTCAACTAAATATTGAGTAGATTGTGCACTCAATCACCATTATCAATTTTTGTCACATTAATCCTTCTTACTTGCTTGTTTGTGTTAACATACTATTATAATATTATATATTTAATATAATTATTATTACTCAAAAAATTATTTAGAAAATGATTAATAATAAAATACAAAGCTCTCATAAAATTTTACTGAATAATATACTCCATACACGTTAAAACCGCCAAAATGCCAATTCAACCAAAATAAAAATTTATATCATTCGAAGAACCACCTATTTCTCTTTTCATAAAATCTTATTGATTACATATTATTTACAGTTTGCTTCAAACCGATATTATTAGTTACAATTTGCTTCAAGATAGAAAGGTACCGTTCAGATGTAAATATTGTATGGCCAGACTTTTTTGGAAAGTGGAACCAGACCACTTTCAGAATGAACGACACACTTGCTATTTATTTACCACTCAACATCAAAATACTAAAATATAAATACATAGTACATGTATACAATATGTATAATACATTACATAAATTATATAATACATCAACGTCAAGATATAAACCCAAATGTATGATTATATGTTGATACTCGAGATGTCTGTACAATCGATACTGTATTATGTTGGCTATACTGCTCTGTGTTGTTGCGAAACAAATGAAATATACACGAGCATATGTAGAGATAATGCAAGGACTGAGACTTTTATTTAATCACCCCAAAGTCCAATTTAATCTGAAGAGATCTGTCCTAAATCACTTGTTAAAATCTTTAAATTAATAATACTATTAAAGTTATACAAAATCAAGTTGCCTAACATAATGTGGCTCCTGAGACAACTCTGCCAGCATTTGTTTGTTTGTATTTACAACGCTACAGGTCGCAATTATGCGTCTTTTGGCTCGAAATTTTGAAGGTAGACTCGTAATTCTCGGAAATGGGTGCTAGAAGACGTCATTCTGAACAAAATTTCCTTCTGCAAAAATGGGGTTTGAAGCAGGGTTGTATGTAGACATTGGCGGTAATCTAATGACAAGAAATCTGTCATCGTCATCAAATCGATAAAAAACCGAGTTTTGGTATTGTTTCCCATAATTTTGACACAGTGAATCGACTGGAGCCACGTTGAAAGCTCTATAACTCATCGTTGACCACAATACTTCGTCGACATTGACGTTAATCGTTGTCAAACCAACAATAATCATGTTCGTATCATTTTCGATAGCTTCAGACACGTTTAATCGTTTACAACGACTTTAAAATGTGTAATCTCATTCTTGTCCTACCTATATGTTTACAGTAGGTATTCTAAATTTTAATAACACATTTGGGTTCGTGTGAGACACCTGGTCTGTAGACCCACTAGTATTTTGAATATAAAATTATTGATTGTTAGACAACTATCTAATTACACATTCAACAAAGTAACTGCCGAGACGACTGTCTGGACAGGAACGTTTGGGAATATTTATGCATCAATTTTTGATAAACTTTAACCTTTGGATTCATATATCATATTTACTGGTACTTCCATGTCCTCAAATTGCGTTACTTTTTTGATATTTCGAAATCTTTCAGGTGATACACGACGACTATTGTTAATTCCATAGACATTAAATCACTATACAGTACAATAAATCGTATATACAGGGTCGAATGAAGTGTTAGAAGATATTTTCTCCAAAACCACAGCATGGATTTATTCCGTTTTTTTTTGTTAAATAGCACAGGGATTTGATCGTTTTAGAGCAAGTGCTCGAAGATCATCATTACTTATTTTGAACAGAATCTTTTAGATAAATCTAGAGACAAATCTTTGAGATAAATCATAATTTAGATTCTCTTGGGAATTCTGCCTAAATAAGTATAAAAACATAATGTTGTTCTACCTACACGTTTAACTTTTAAACACGCAGTCGAATTGGCGAGAGGTGCCTGGTCCGTAGACCACTAATCATGTAAAATTATGCAAAATGTAATTTGGAGTAAGATGACTCTACACTTGTGTCCAGTAATGTACGACATTTGTGATCCTTTGACGTTTAAATTCCAGGCTGCCAGGTAAAGTTACGGTGCGCAGAATATCGTGCGCGGTTTCTCGAATGCCAATACGTTCCTGCATCCTCGAGGAATGAGTGATGTACGACTACGGTAATTCGTGCCGACAATGCAACGTCGTGTCAGTCGTAACGTTGAAGCATTAGAGAGCGATGCATAAGTCATTCCTGAAGTTCGTATGAGATTCAAGAAGTCGGCCGCCTAGGATTAAGCAGAAACACCGGGGACATCCGATTACGACGTCACTGGCAAGACTGCTGTGAAATCGAGCTTGCGATAGTACGGCGAAAGTAATTTCGAGATTCTAAATAATGCATAGTACCGATACTACGTTCTACGTGGATTCGAGCGATCGATTGACAAGGAATGAACAGTTGGATAGCAATGGGACGTCTCCATACAGTGAACTTGCAACGACGTTAGGAACTATGTGAAATTTGTTCTTACATAAATTTACTTCAACATAGGAGAACGTATAAATCCGCGAACACATGGATGTTTTTACTAGACTGTTCTATATTTTTTATATAGTTCTAATTTGTTTTGGATCATCCATAATTTTTATGTAAAAATGACTGAAATTGACGCAGATATATTTCTTCTGTAAAGGTGAGATATTTGTGAGTTTGAAGATTTGGGACATTGTGGAATTTGAGAATTTAAGAATTTGGGATATTATGGAGTTTGGGAATTGTTTAAATGTTGCAATTTTGTAATTTGGGAAACTGGTAAATTAGAAATTTATGTAATGTGGGAATCACATTTTCCGGAGATATTAGACCCCATTTTAATGAAAAATTGATCAAGATATAGTATTCCTTCATAAGGGTAGAACATTTGTAAATTTGGGGATTTGATGACTTGTGAATTTTGGAATTTAGAAAATTGGGAAATTGGGAAATTGGGAAATTGGGAATGTGAGAAATTGGAAATGTGGGAAATAGGGAATTTGGGAAATTAGGGAAATTGGGAATGTGAGAAATTGGGAATGTGGGAAATTGGGGATTTGAGAAATTGGGAAATTAGAATTTGGGAATTTGGGAAATTGGGAATGTGAGAAATTGGGAATGTGGGAAATTGGGAATGTGAGAAATTGGGAATGTGGGAAATTGGGAATTTGGGAATTTGGGAAATTGGAAATTTAGGAATTTGGGAATTTCGGAAATTGGGAAATTGAAAAATTGGGAATTTGAGAGTTTGGGAGTTACGGAAAATGGGAATTTAGAAATTTAGGAATTTGGGAAATAGGGAATTAGGAAATTGGGAAATTGGGAAATTGGGAATTTAGAAATTTAGGAATTTAGGAAATTGGGATTTTGGGAATTCAGAAAATTGGAAAATTGAAAATTTAGGAATTTGGTAGTTTAGGAGTTTGGGATTTTGGGAATTTGGGAATTTGAAAATTTTAAAACTTGACAACTTAATAATTTGAGAAGCTGGGAACTTGGGAATTTAGAGATTTTTTGTATATAGTTCAAAAAATACATATTCTAAAAATTTCAGAGCTCCAAATTTTATGAAGAAATGACTAAAAATAACGGAGATGTAATATTTTCCGTGGAGATTTGCGAATTTATGAATCTAGGGAATTTTAGGAAATTACAAGACCTAGAAGAGTGAGAGTTTGAGCACTTGGAAGTTTGCGAGTTTGAAAGTTTTTGAACTTTTTAACTTGACAACTTGGTAATTTGAAGAATTGTTCTACATTGTTCAAAAAACATGATCCGAGAATATCAACTTTTATAATGAAATAACTGAAACTGACAGAGATATAGTATTTTTGGTGACAACGAGTTAAGTATGCAATGTGCACGTCCCGAATATATTATGGTAATAAGCTGGAAAGTCCAATACGTGGACATTTAAGACACGAAAAGGATATTGGACAACTTTTCAATTATACTGTTGGATTTTTCCAGAAATTTAATGAAATAAAGCACTGTGTTGCGCGAGTAATATTTATTATATACGAAGATTTAACAAGAAAGAATTAATATCAAATATAAATATAATTAATATAAGAATTGTCAAGTATTTGATCTTTCGTATTTGTATCATTTTTTAAATCTGGGGATTTGGAAATTGTAGGAGTTTGCAATATGAAGATTCAGAAATTTAGAAATATAGAAATCTTAAAATTTTAAAAATTGAAAATTTTGATGACAATTTTCAATATGTGATAATTATGAAAGGTGACTTCAGAGTTCAGGGATGTAGAAGTCAGTAAATTTTAAATTTCTGAAATTTTGAAATCTGATAGTTTAAAAATATGCAAACTTGAAACCCTACAAATTTATAAAACTGCTTCTATGAGGACATTAGAAATCTTCAGTGTCAAATTGGACCCACAGAAGATTAATTTAAAAAATGTACAAATGCATTTGTGCAACATATTCTTATTATTTGAATTCGTCTCGATGCCCTCTAAAGCTATGAATAAAAAAAAATGTATGTTCCTATTTAAAAAAACCCAAGGTGACCTTGACTTTGCCAAGAAAACAAACTGTTTTCAAAATTTGCTTCACTAATATCTCTATTGGGGACTTCATACTCTGCAAATATTCTTCTAAACTTTTTTTTGTAAGGTGGCTGCAAGTGGAAGAAAAATTGTGAGTAGCGTTCCATGTAACACTCTGTAGAATCATATAGAAACAAATCAGATAATAAAATTATATAACTTATCAACTCTTTCCATTCCTTAATTTTTTTATCTACCAACTCCTTAATTTACAAAATAAATCAAGAAATTCGCAATAAAATGTATTGCAACAGTGCAAAGTATCTGACAAATATATATTTTTTATTTATTGTATGTAGAAAATAAATGAAAATATATATATATGCAATCAATATATTTATCTGAATTTATAACATCCAAGAGTGATCCAAGAAATAAAAGAAAAAAGGGTTAAATAAAACTTTCATCAACAATTTTCCCTAGCATCATTTGTGACAGAATTATTCACTGACCCATTTGTTTGGATCGCCTTGTATAATCACAGAGAGTATATTTCACGTTGAAATATATGTAATATAAAATCCCATATCGTTTCGATCAATTTCACGATATCTGATAATCATACGAAGTAGATACGTTCCACGTACAAGATTGCAACGCACTATCCAATCAGTCCATGCGTTCCGAAACTCGATATTATTCTTAATACACGTTGAGTTTATTACGAAGGGCAATTCAGAGAAAATTCCGTTTTGGTAAGTGATCGTAAGCGATAAATGTCAGAGCTGAATAGCTTTCAACCATAATCAACGATATGTGTTCATACTTTGCCGGATCACAAAAGAAGTCGAAATAACTACTCTGTGAGTAAATGTTCCATCGCCCTACGATTACGGTTTTTATGGTGTCTCCATCATTTATTAAGCGCTTCAGGAGTATCACGTTTATTTCAACCTCTTGCAGTCAGACTATACTATTACATAGCTATGTGTTTCTATAACGCAGTGTCGTAGAAATAAGTCAAGCTACGGACTATTAATGTCAAGAACATTTGAACGTCATGTACGTCCTAAATGGTTGACGGTTATGACGAAAGCAATCAACTTCCCTAAAGTGATATTTTTATGAGACGATTCAGTGCAGAAACGTTATCATGGACCGTCAGATTTCAACGAAAAATGAAATCAAATTTTCAAATTTGCAAAGTCGAAATATGTACAGCTTTTTAGTTTTAATATTTTCAGAAAAATTAAGTTTATAAATTTATAAATATATATTGCAGAATTCCTCATCTTTTTATTTATAATTCGAGGTTCCAAATCTTAACATTTTTATATTTTTAAATCGTTTAATTTTCAAATTTCCAAATTTCCATATTTTTAAATTTCTAAACTGCCAAATTTCAAAATTCCTAATTTCCTAAATTTTAAATTTTATATTTCTAAATTTCTAATTTCCACATTTCAAACACCCAAATTTCCATATTTCCAAATTTTAAATCTGTAATTTCCCAATTTCAGGAGTTACAAGTTTTACAATTACCAAACATTTAAAATTTCAAACTCTCCAGTATCTGAAATTTCCATCCATTCAAATTCTACAAATTCATTAGATTTCTAAAAAAAACCACTTCTACTTTTTAAGTTTCTAAATATCCAGAAACCCAGATTTTGAAACTCCTAAATTTTGAAATTCCAAAAATATCATTTTTTCAATTTTCCAAATCTCAAATTTCTTATTTTTCGAATTTCAAAATATCCAAATTGTAAATTTCTAATTTTACAAATTTCAAGTTTCAAATTTTATAATTGCCAAGTGTTTAACATTTTATGTGTCCACATCCTTTAAATACTTAATCTTCCAGCTTCCGAATCTATCAGATTCCAAAAAATCTAAATCTTCTAATTTTTAAATTTCTAAATTTCCAGAAACTCAAATTTTGAATTTCCTAAATTTTGAAGTCCCAAAATTCTTATATCTTCAAATTTTCAAATTCCAAATGTTATCACTACCAAATTCTAACATTTTCAATTTCCAAATCTTCTAAATTTCTAAGCTTTCAAATTCCAAATTCGTTATGTTCCTAAAAACACAAGTCAAATTTTGAAGTTTCTAAATTTTCAAATTCTCACATTCCCACACACACTCATTTTGCTTATTCCCAAAGCCATAAACTTGCAACTTTCATAATGTCCAAATCTCTTTTCTTAAATTTCAAAACTTCCAGTCTCTCGAATTTCTAACATTCGAAAATCTAGTTTTTATGCAAAATCATTGGTTCGTAAATTCGCATATAGATTCAGATGATTTTCCAAAAATAATATTCCGTTATTAAATTGATCTACACAATCTCCTTATGTAAAACTCACAGAAAATTTATGGGGAATATTGATACGAACAATTTTCTCAAATAATCGTACATGTTCAAATCACACGGAATACAGGAATCAAAACTTGCAATAGGTGACACATAGAATAACGTTAGCGGAAAAGTAAATGAAAATAATGTCGATGTAAAAAATCTTATTAGTAGTCAAAGTCGTATTAGTGCCAAATCGAATTTTCGTGCATGAAACACAATAAAACAGTTTCGTGTAAACAGTAAGTACACTTGTGAAACGC
The DNA here is from genome assembly GCA_945859595.2 of Megachile willughbiella. NCBI lineage: Eukaryota > Metazoa > Arthropoda > Insecta > Hymenoptera > Megachilidae > Megachile > Megachile willughbiella. Next base: position 5,361,179 of record OX243798.1, read on the forward strand.
CTGAAAATTAGTTTTTATACAAGTCAGCTGCATATTTATTAGTATATTACATGTTGTTATATAATTTGTTGTTTACACACCACGAATTAGTATCTAATACTGGATTTACGGATATTCGATAAGCAGTTACTGTTAGATTACAATAAAGTACAATAATAAGTAAATGAAGGATGAGACATAAATTAATTTGCACAATTCTCGATCTCAACAAAAGCATCTTAATAATTTCTGTAATTTAAAATAAGAAACCTAAGATGTGTCATTTTGACATGTTAAAGAGTATTGACCCTAATTTTCAGTAAAACATTCAGATTAAAAAAACAAGAATAATACATTTATTTAGAAAAATACATTGAACCGCGTTTTCATTCTATGATTCGAGAATAGGCTATTTCTCAAATTAAAGCCATTAAATTATTCGTTAACTTCGGTTTCGAAGCAAGACACCGGGGGAAGATGCAAAGAACGAAAGGAAGTAAAAAGTTTGATAGAAGCCCGGAACCGCGGTTGGCTCGCGAAACTTTTTCGTATTCTAACGGGCCGATGATTGCAGACGGTCGAAGAGTAACATTGCGACAAGATAGAGTTTTGCGGTGAACCACATCGAAGTTCCGGGGCCTGTAATTCTCATTCCTCATTACGATGCCAGTCCCGTCTTGTAATACGAGGTCTCTCGACTGCGAATCGTCCGACCGGCAGGCTTTGCCAGCACAGGGAGAGTGCTCGTAATCCTGAAATGAAACTTCTCGCAGTTGCTGGCACCTACGCCGGGTTATCGTGACGCGATGCCTCGAAGCGGAAGAGATACACGACGAGACGGCAAGACCCTAAGACCTTGAGAGAAATGTCCAACTAAATGACATCTTGAGTACTCGGCTTTTAACCCGTTGCACTGTCGTTTCCCCACCATCTGAATTCCTTTTACCGTGGCCGGTTGATTAGGTAGCTTCCCAGCACCTACGTTTAGAATAAACTTGTTCCGTTCAGGAGCTTAACGTCTCGAATACTGCGTCGCTTGCAGTACATACATACCGCTCAAAAGTATCCGGACACGTGCGAAATATGTATTCGCGCTGCATAAAAGTTATTAAAGTATCTACAACAGTGACTACAATCGATTCTTATTTGTTGCTTATGAAATATTTAACGCTTGAAATTAGAAATTATGTATGTGGAACTTACCAATACTACACTACAATTAAATACGAGATTCATCAATGTATCCACCGCGGTTAGATATTACCGCTTGCACTAATCTCAGCAATCTTTCTACAAGTTTTCTCATTGTTTCTGTGTGGTGCTCTAAGACGTCTGTTACGTTTGCTTAGTGTTTCAATATATCGGTCTTCGGATTTAGTTGTCTTCACTGGTCGTCCTGTCCTTTTTTTTTATAAGCAACCACTGCTAGTTGCATACTTTTTAATAGTGTCATGCACTGTTGATTTCGGAATTTTGTCAATTTCCCTAACTGCATATCCTTCTTCTGCAAGAATCAGAATACTGGAACGTTTTTCTATTGATAATTCTCGTTTGGAACTCATGTCTCGATGGAAAAGAAGCTACAGACAAACTAAACCGAAGCTGTCGAGTGCATAGCGTTACCTGCATTCGTATCTCCATTGAGAGAACATAAACATCTCATCAACAGTTTACAGACACTTGATACATATCGAAGAACTCACTGAATTCGTTCTGCACCATAGAAATGAAACAAAGTAGAAATTAAGACTCTTTTAAGCATCGAAACCGTTCCATTAGATTCCGTATTTTTGGGCAGGAATTTTACTTACGCACACTCATTGTATAATTTGTACTTAAAAATTAATTCTATTATGTTATGCTACCTCAAGAAAGATAATAATAATAATTACAATTGATATAATAGCCCTAAATACCCTTCGTACAAAGTTAAACTGTTTTATAGAACAAAAGCAAGTGTCCGGATACTTTTGAGCGGTAGTGTACATAACTATGACTCTTATATTAAATGCCGAACGTATTGAGCCTCCTGGAACGATTCGATCCACATTTGTTCGTTTGTATCACGCTACTGCTTGCAATTTTGGGTCTTTTGACTTGAAATTCTGAGAGTAGACTTGTGAGGCACTCTACATTTGCTGCATAAATTTTGGCGGCAATCTGACAGGACCTAATGATGATCTAATGACAACCTATCGTCATCGATATCGATAGTCGTCGAATCGATCAAAATCCATGTTTTGATATCGTCTCCGATTATTTTTTGGCACATAGATTCACACTAGAACCACGTTAAAAGCTCTGTAACACGTTGACGACAATCTTCGCTGATATTGACGTCAGTCGTCGTCAACTCAACAATAATCGTATTCGGTATCATTTTCAGACACGATTAATCGTGTATAACAACTTAAAAATTTCTACATCTCATTGTTCTACCTACATGTTTAAAGTAGGTAGTTTGAATTTTAAATACACATTCTAATTTGCGTGAGACACCTGCTATGTAGAATCATTACTGATACTGAATGTCTAATACAAATTTGTAAGGCTTGCTATCAAGCATGGTTGTGCTTTGTCGTTTAATTCTCGCAATTTCATTCCAAATACTACACGATAGAAGAAAAAGGCACATTATATTGTAAAATAAAGGTATATCTTGCTCGATGATAAATTAGCTTTCCTTTTTGAATATTCTGAACTCGCTTAAGATACTACATTTTAATTGGTATTGAATGTCGCAGTAATTACGGTTAGTTCAGTTGCGTAAATCGAATCGGAAATTTGAAATTTGAAAGTTTTGATATTTTCAGGAGCCCAGATCTACAAATTTTTAATTACCTGAATCTCATATTCATAATATCATGAATGTACATTTGCTAAGATTACAATTTTTCAAGTCCACTATATTCTTTATTTGCAAACTGTATCTAGGTCATGAATATGAAACCTTCAGGCAGATATTGCAGCAAGCAAATATACATATTGGAAACTTCATTAAAAATGTTAAGAAGTGACGAATGCTGTTGATAGACAGTGGAAAATTTCAAAATTTACAAGATTTAAGTAACTCATAGTTAAATTTCTGGTTAGAACAATATTGCTTGAAAATAAGAAAAGAAGCAGAAACAAATTAAATGTGTGGTTCCTGCATGCATTAAATGTGAAACTTTGAAAAATATTATCATTAGATAACAGGAGATTAGGAAATATCGCTTTGGGAAATTATAAAATTTGGAAATTGAAGGATTCGAGAGTCTGCAAAGAGCGATGGTAGTTTTCAGTCAATTTTGGCATTAATGGGAAATATATGAATATTTTAGGATTCAGTGGGATTTGGGACTGTGAGGATTCAGAAGATTAGAAATTGGAGACTTCAGAAGTGTATAATCTTGAAATTTTGAGTATTTAGAAAGTTGAGAATTTGAGAATTTGAGAAATTTGTGAATTTGAGAATTTAAGAATTTAGGTTCTCAGGAAATTGGAAACTATGACATTTGAAATCTTAAATTTTTGAAAATTTAAAAATTTACACTTGCACTAACACTCGTATCTGATGACCGACTATAACGCATCCACACAAATCGCGTCCACAGAAAAGTCACTAAGAAAAAATAACAACACAGTTAAGAAAATAATTAAAATGCTAATAACATTTTTGCTCAAAGTGCATAAAATTTTCAACGAATGAATACTTATTAGTTACGTCGAACGTCAGGTTGCATACAACCTTAATAAATCAAAGTAGCACGTATACATCATCTAGATTTCTGATGTTTACTACGTAAGAAACGTTAATGAACTAAGAAAGACGTTTACGTTTACGTAATACAGGCCGTTCACTTCCGTCAAGGCAACAAGTCATTGCGTGCCTAGCTGTTACACCGTTAATTACCAAGCTGGCTTACATGACGGAAGATTGCTGAAATTAAATTCCTCGCTAGAACCTTTGCGTTGCCTTATTTATTCGCGTTTCTTTTCAGCGAGCCCCTCTCGCTCGAAAAAGCGTTGAATGCTTATTAAAAGTTTAATATTAACAAAATCCGGCACACCGTTTCTTGACTTTTCTTCTATCAGGCATGCTCCAAATCGAGCACAATATCTCGTCGCAAGCAAATATCTAAGCTAGCATTCACGGGAAAAGGGTCCGACGAGAAGAAGGGCGAGGCAAGGAATAATCCGTTGGAAATTAACCTTAAATCATTCCCACCCCTTAATCCCAGACGAATAGAGTGTCTCGTGAGGTCAATCGGACCCAATCGAGAGATCGTAATATCTTTTCCTGATATCTGTAGAGGAAGCAACCAGTCATGGGGTTCGACGTCCCTTTTTCCTCAAGGAACTGGTCAAAGGTCATCGAACATCGATTTTTCTTTCTTTTGAAATGACCAAATCGTCAGGGTCCGACCTACCTCCCTTGCCAGTTTTCTTTTCCCCCTTCAATTTCACCGAGATAATGGATGTTTACTCATCATAGCGCCTCTAGGATCGTTGAATGTCTTCGTTTCTTAGACCGGTCAAGAAGAAACGGTTTCCTTCGTAAAAAGGGTTACAAGTTTCGGTAAGAGCGACGTTCAGACCGGCGAGCGCCTCGTGTGATTACCAGCCAACGAACTGTAACTGATTGCGATAAAACAATTAAGGAACGTGACTCAGGACGTGAAATCTCGGAGAGACGACTTATACGTTGGCTGTTAGCAGACGTCTGGTCGATTTTGTACATTAGTGATCTTGTCCTATTAGAGCTCAGACGCAGACCCCGAAGGGTGGGGAGTAAACGATGGCTCTTAGCGAGTGAAATAATTCGACGAGAATTGGGAAGGTGAAAGTAATTAAACGAAAGATTCTAAGGAGAAATGAGTGTAATCTTGATTTTTCCCGCTATTATTCGAACGGGTGCGAAAATATTAGGAAAAGCCGGGCAGCCGGGTTGCGCCATTATGCCTGCCCGAACTTTCCAACATCAATATTCACTTTGGCAAAACAACCACGGCGTAAGATGTTTTATAGGGGTCGATAAATCCTTTCTAGCGATCAATAATGGCGCTGTAGGTCCACCGTTAAATAATAATATTTACGGTCAGGTGTGTCCTATGGCAATAAAGATTAAACAATTGGAAATCGGTAGGTAGTTCGAGGAAGCTTTTATCTCGCTCAAATTTCAAAAGCTGGAACGCAAGGGCTGGACGCGTATTGGCTATTAATGCCCGTAGGTATATAATCTATAAATCCCGCATGTTTAATGAATTTTTCGTTAATATCAGCGGTTCAATCTACAAATGGCGCGCGGACCGTTTTGTCGTGTTCGCGATTCGAATTTATAACTGGCATGGCGCTTTGACATATCGCATTGGTTATTTGCACGCGTCGGTGAATGTGTGGCCAAATACACGCGCGTATATGGCTGCCTGGCCATTCAACGTTGCATCTATTACGCTACAGTCATTGTCATAACTGGTAAAACTCGCGGTCAAACTTTCGCGGTTATTTGACCGGCGAATTCGTTGACCGTTCAAACAGCCAACGGTAATACCGTGTATCGTAAATATCGATTAAACTAATTTTGTTCGAAATCAATGTACATTTGCGAACAACTGGGCGCTATCGATTCAGCCGTATTTACGCGTTGTATTACTCTATGCCAGATTTGGGAAACTTGATGCCTGCTGGGTAGTTACTAAACCACACCACAGAGGACAACGGCGACATAATTGGGCGAGACGACAAAATATAAATGCACAGAGCCCTTTCAGTGCGAACAAAAATGTGACGGAAAATTTATGTTTGAAACGCGAAGGACAATTTGAAATTCGAATTAGGAAACAAAGAGTAACTTGTTGTCATATACAGATAAGGGCAATTGTGTCTTTTACACTTCAGAAACGGAAAAAATTAAAAAAAAATTATGATATATATATGGGAGTAAAAGGAAAATAGATCTCACGTTCGGTGATTTTTAGAGATTTTGAAGGATTTGAAAATTTGGAAATAAAGGAATTTGGAAATCTAAGAAGTTCGGGACATCGGAATTAGGCAATCTACGGGTTTGAGTGTGCAGAAATTTGGAGATTTAGAAATTAAGGGACATAAGTATTTATGGATGTTGAGATTTGGAGATTTCGGGATTCGAGAATTTATACATACTGGAATCTAGAGATTCGATAGTCGAAAAATTTGAGAATCTAGAAATTTGGTGGACAGGAATTTGAGGCCTAAGAATTCGAAAACCTAGGAATTTAGGCATATAGGTATTCAGCAATCTTAGGATTTAGAGATCTAAGCATATGAAAATCTAAGTATTTGGCGATTGAAAAAAAGGAAACTTGTGAATCAAGATACTTAGAGACATAGAAATTTGAAGATCTAGTAATTTGGAAATATAGGTATTTTAAGACTTTTGGATTTGGAGATCCATGAACATGGGAATCCAGGTACTTTGTAGTCTAAGAATTTTGTGAATTAGAAATTTGGAAAATTAGGAATTTGAACACCTAAGAATTTAAAGATTTAGAAATTTAGCGACCTAGAAATTAGATCTTTGAATTTCTGGACGTAGGTTTAGGAATTTTGGGATTTGGAGATCTACGGATATGGGGTTACAGGAGTTGATCTAAGAATTTTGCTATCTATAAATTTGGGGATTTAGGTATTGGGGGACTAAGAATTTAAGGATGTAGGAATTCTATTTGATATTTGAATGATATTTGGGGACCATTGGATTTTGGGACTTTGGAATTTGGAAATCCTGGGATTTAGTGATCTAGAAATTTGGGGATTTGAATATTTGTATATCTGAGAATTTAGGGAGTGAATGAAAGGAATAAGTGGGAATCAGAAAATGAATTTGAGTTGTTTCTCTTCATTTCCTTACACCATTAATAATTTTATTTATAGTAATTTTACCTCATTATTAAATTCAAGATTTATAGGAATTAATCATCGTTCTTGTAATTTTTTCATTTAACATTCTTCAAATTCCTTATTTTTTAGGTGATTCTGATAATTTTATTCTAACAAATTGAACTGCATTAAACCAGAATGATTTCATTTGCTTATTGTATTTTATGATCTATTCCTAATACATTAGGTGTGATTACCTTATAATAAACGATTTTCATTTTTTCTAATAAATTAAGAGGTAAAATCGTTTTATTATATACAATTTTCATTTCTCCTAATAAACTAGGTTTAATTTCATTTTATATCGCATTACCTTCTTAATAAACGATAATTTATTATTATTATTAAAATTATTCTTATTTTGAAAATTATATCATTTTGAAAACAACTGTTTATGAAACAGATTATTATTTTTTCACTGGAGCATATTGAGACAGTACATTATTTTGCACCAACTATTTTTAATTAGACTCTTTCCTTTTATTTCTATAAAAATAGAAAGTATTCGAAAGTATGTGGAGAAAATTAATCGTAATGTAATACCGCCAGATAAGAGAAAATGCGAATACGCATAAAATAAGTGAAATGATTTTGTGAAAGTACAGTAATAAAACAAAAGTAAGAATCCTAATGTGCGAGACACCATAAAACCACAAGAATTTATTAACAGCGTGCAGGTTTTCGCTTAGCCAGGTCACGCGGACGGTACCGTTGACCAGTTCGGGTGACTATTGTTCACAATAACCGTCTCTCGGACATTAGAAATTCAGTTTTTACAGCCGGAAATTCCCGGTAAGTTGTAAACGTTCACGGTACTCAGACTTTTTAAGACGTTTTAGTTAAGGGTTTTCCAAAGTGCCGAACATGTGTCCACCAGCGGCCAACTTGCCATCCCACCCAGAAATTCAGCACGTTACGAGTGTACTGGAAGGGATGAGTCATTCTTGGTCGCTGATTAGTGAATTTTGTAAATTTAAGAAACGCCCTTTCACCCTCCAAAATGCTTGCGGCAAGGGTGGGAGGACATACGAGGTGACAAGGGTGGTTATGTTTAGGAAAAAGGTCAGAAGAAAAACTTTAGCCATCGAATCAATAGCAATTTTAGAACAGTCAGTTACATTTAGTCGGAGAGAAATTAGAACTCTCTGGTTCATATTTGAGTGTATTAGAGTTGATTTGAGAATAAACCAGTTTAAGCAAGTTTTGAGTACACTACATCGAATAGTCACTGAACTATTCTGGTCCTTTGGGAAGGTAGCAACACTCAACGGATTAACTGTCACCAAGCGCATCCTGGAGGTATCCATGTACACCGTGCGCTAACACCTGATGTAAAAATAGACAGTTGAAAATATCGTAAAAGAGTATAAGCTACAGAATGCCTCTTGCACTCCTAAAAAATGGACCACATCCTCACCTTCAAAGACACAAAAACAAAAATAATTATAAAAAGTGAAAAGTTTCGCTTATATCAATATACTCGGGAATATCAATTTGGTTCACAGTATTGCACATTAGAATGGGTCTAGCGAGTGCTAGTAAGACTGTTGTTGCGGTAGTGTATACGAGCACATTAGAAAGAAAGCTACCGCTGAAAAAGTAGAAAAGAAAGTGATCATTCTTCCTGCTCCTTTTAATGGCTTCCGACGTCAGCGTCCTCAGGTTCTGTCCAACGCCCAACCGACTCGCTCCGGGCCGAAGAACACGAACCGCCCAAGCCTGCTCCACGTGTTTGATGGCGCTAGAATAAGAAACTCATTGTCCCGTCTCGTATCAACTTTTTCATTTCCGTCGTTCCGCACCGCACAATAGCATATCCAAGGACCTCGCGAGGGATTTTTCTCTATGGCGCGACATTTATCAACGTCCTAATAATATTTTCAAATTCACTCTGTTCCTAATACGACTTCTCACCTCCCTGACGCCTCCATTGTTATTCGCCGTACGTGACAAATGCCGCGACAATTTCAAACCAACAAAGCGACGTACGTAATAAACATTGCGACGACGACGCACGCGAAATTCGTTGCGAACGGGGGGATCACGAGAAATAAAGAACGCCGGTGCAGCGATACGGCGCCGCAGTAATCAGGCTGGCATTAAATCCATCCCCGTTCTTTTAACGTTTTGCAGAGAGCACAAACCGGGCAGGGCAGGGTGTATCAAGAGCTGGGAAAGCGCGGAGGAGGCGGACGGTACGGAATGCGACACGTTTCAACGTTTGCAACGCCGCACGTTTTATGCGGGCGCGGTATGCAGGCCCGAATCACCAACGAATTTGCAAGCCCGTTCGGCTGCCTCGAAACCGACAGTGTTTAACGTCGAGCCCCGTCGATGATAATTTATTATTACTGCCGGTGCAGCTATTGCGCGTAATCTGCGTCACGTTTTACAATTTGCCGCCTTCCGTGCCCCCGCGCGCCCGCCAGCGCCGCGTAGCCCGCCGCGCCGCTCTCGCGGAAGCACTCTCACGATATCCTTCTCCCTCGCAGTAAATGGAATCCCTACCGTTTAGGACGCGTTCACACCGGCGTAGTAACTTGTATCAACCCCTTAGCCTTTAACACTAGAAAGACTGAAACTTAGTATATACCTATATTGCCCAAAAGCAGTCAAAATGACTGCATTGTGAAAGAATAACTAATGTGTAAAGAAATTTGTTTAAAATTAATTTTTAATATTTTTTATATTATTTACAGTTATACAACAAGTTATTAGTAAATATTAAAAATAAAAAAAATGTACTTCATTTGGAAAAAAAAGCGTCTCGATTACAGTATGCTGGGCTGTGGCATCAAGTAGTCGGTGATCCTCCTTCCCCCTGAACTACGTTATAGCGCGTTGAAGGGGAACGACAATTTATCATGAACTTGTATGTTATCATGTGACGGTAATAAAAAAAATATATAAACTGTTATTCCAATCCAGAGCCGAACTGGTCATATAAGAAATTTACTCAATTCAATAATAAAAATCATTTGATTATTTAAAATTTCCCAAGTAGTCAAAATGACTGCTTTTGGGCAATATAGGTATAACACACATATATATATCGGAAATGAAGGAGGGGGGAGGCAACTACAATTATTAATAAACGCATTTATATGTTGTACAAAAAGTCACAAAATTCTAAGAAACTGTGTCATTATATACATAATTGTTTTTCTAATTGATATTGAAAAGCAGTCAAAATGACTTCCTTAGGCAATCTAGTGTTAACATCGACTCATGACGCACGTTACGGTTCAAATGTGACAAAACTAAATCGTATTTGCAGAAAAATCGAGTTTTGAGTATGATACCAATTGTAGTTTGTATAATTAAAGATCGCTAACTCCAAATATACCTAACATTTCAAGATTCTTTATTTAGTTTAACGTTGCAGTAATAATTAGGCAGCTCTGACGCGCCTGCCGAAAATCTTGTAGGCTAAGGGGTTAACACATTACCGGTCACGAATTAACTGACAATGAGTCATCTCTTTTGAAAAAATGGAGATAATAACAAAAGATAAAACTTCATTTTTATTTGTATTTTATTCCCTAATATTTTCAGACATTGCAGATTCAAATTCGCTAATATTTTATAGCGACAGACGTTTGGGTGATTAACAGTATTGGAAAAACGTTTATTTAAAGGGATGCAAATTTACCTTAGGTTGAAATTATTTTTAGTTGAATATATTACAATTTAGCTCTGGTAAATTTTAGTAATGATGATAGTACTGTAAAAAATAAATTGTACTATATTGGTGGAATAATCTCGGTACGAGTGAGGATAGCTCTGTCTAGATGCCATTGCTAATTTCTGTTATCAGCTTACAAGTTCTAGTTAAGTTTCTAATGAATACTCTACAAAGTCGACACGGTTCTTGTTTTATATCGGCACAAAAAACACCTTAACAAATTCACTGTTATTTGTAAATTAATTATAAATTGTGATTTATTTCGACAAAATTATTTGATGAAATCATTTGAACAAATTATGACCGTGATGCATATTAAAGCGAAGCTGGTAGGTAATAAGAAAATAAAAATACTTTTCTGGGTAGTAACGCCATTCTAATAAAATTCTCATTTTTAAGGAATTTTATGATTTATGTTCATAGAAATAAGACCATGGAAATTGGTAATAAAAGGAGAATCTTGGACTAAGGATCTAAATATGAAGACAATTCGGACCAAAATAATGGAACGAAATTAAGAAAAAGAATAACTAAATAACTGGAATATTATTCGTTTATTGAACGATTACAATAATTCGGTAATTTTGAAAGTGAAGCAAAACCATTTGGATATTAAAATCTTCATTTATAATAAATTAAAACGATAATAAACATACATTATCTAACACCACAAAATACAAAAAATATATCTATCTTACCAATATTTTTAAATTTATTGAAATGTAAACCAGCAGGTAGTTCACAATATCTAAAAATGGACTCGTCCCACTTTCAAAGTAAACGGCTCAACTAGTGTTTTCGTTTCCAAACGTTGTTCATCGATCACGAGTTAACTCGTGTTTGCGCTTGCATTAGCTATTTCAATTTTTAAAACTCAGAGTAATGTAGGATACACCAGTTTCTCAATTAGCGTGGTAAATTGTAACACTATTTATGCAGTAGTTTTTATGCGCGATATTTAATTTACAGGGTCAAAAATACATGTTTTAGAAGTATTAACAAATGTATACAGTAACTTATTGGACAATGTTGGAACGTGTCAGTGTTGTGTGAAATAAATGTAAAAGTACATGATGTTGTGCTAGTCATATTAATTTATTTTGTAAATAATAAAATGAGATTTTTTAAAATTAATTTTCATTTACTAAGTTTTAATTAAAATTTTATGACGGATAGAAATTTCAGTTAAAATTTTTTATTTTTGATTAAGAATTCATTATTTTTTTGGAATAAAAATGTGTCTTTGCAAGAAAGCATTATTTTTTTTATTAAGCTATTTGAAATAAATATGTATTTTTGATGATACCGGTCGGAAAAGCTGTAATCTCTGATTGCCCTAAAATTTTAACCAAAGCTCATTTTTAATTAAAGAAGAAAGCCCATAAAAGGGTTTTGTCACCACGATCTTGTTTACTCCCCACCCTTTTTAAAGATTGGAAAGATTTTCTGTATATCTTCGAAAATGTTGATTTTAGAGAGAAATGTTTCAAACAAAAAATAAAGTCCTTAGGAAACTTTATAAAGTATGTTATATACATTTTTTACGTAAACCTATTGTATTAACTGTTGTAATCCAAACCCATAATACGTTCTCCCTTGCGTAGGGGGCTCGATAGTATTTTCCGTATTTATTTCTAGTATAGTTTATATTCATCAGATATTTATTAAAACAAATCTTTAAAAAAATATTTTTGTTTGCGATTCATGACAAAGATTCCCTTGCGTAAGAATTTTGTTCATTTTTTCCATAACAAATTTTAGTATAATTTATATTCATCGCACATTTAATATGGCAAAGATTAAGCAAAAATATTAGGCCATAACAGTCAAAATAATATGTTTACATAAAAAACTTGTATAACTCTTTTTGTAAAGCTTTCGAAGAGTTTTAATTTGTTTCAAACTTCCTACTCTAAAATCAATATTTCCAGAGATATTCAGTAAAAATTGTTTAAACTTTGAAAAAGAATGGTGGGCGAAAGCCTTGTTACTGAAAATCCTCTTACGGAATTTGTTCTCTAAACAGAACGAGTTTCGGTTAAAATTTCAGCACAATTGAAGTTTACAGCTTTTCCGAAGTTTATCCATTTCTAAACCTTAAATGCACTAGCTTTTATTCCCAATATTTTTTCTTTTGTATTGACAGACTTTACGCAATTTTTATTCGCGTAAAACGAATCCGCGTGGAACGAATACTCCGAGCAAATTGAGGGGCGGGTGTACAGTAAAAGCTTTCTTCATTCTATTCAGTTCTGTTTACAAACATTTCGACCATGAGGATCGTAACTGCAAAGAATTTTTCAACGAATTATATGCGGATACTGTGTTTGACTGTTGTACAGTTAATAACGCTAAAAAAGTGATTAAATATTATGAACAAAATATGTGCAAAGTTTCAATTCAGTTCATTATGTACAAATAAATAATTGTTTAGATATGTAGGATATTTCGATATATAGAATAATTGTGTGATTCAATATAATTGTTTAGACTGCTCTATTTTCATATTCAATTACGAATATCGCTAAAAAAGTGATTAAATATTACGAACAAAATATGTGCAAAGTTTCATTTCAGTTCATTATGTATAAAGAAATAATTGTTTAGATATATAAAATATTTAGATACATAGAATAATTGTGTGATTCAATATAATTTTTTACATTGTTCTACTTTCATATTCAATTACGAGATAATAGTCAGTGACATGAGATCTTCAGAATAAAGGTTATGGCTCAATATAATGGTCAAATGTGTCCTTGAGTTAAATGAAATTTGCAATATGTCGTGCGATACTGTATCCAAAAAAAATCTCACATGAACTTTCAACTCCCTATTTCAACTGGTGTAACGGAAGATAAAGAGAAGAATAGTAACGGAAGAATTTTAATTAAAAATTTATTTAATGACCTTCAAAAATTCTAACATACTGGAATATGCACTACTATATTCCCGATGTTCCACAATTTTTTCACAATTTTTGTACGTCGCTAAATAGGAGAAATAAAAATTTGTCTGTTTGTATCACACTACAGGTACTAACTATGGGTCTTTAGACGAAACTTTAAGGGTAGACTCGTGTGACACCCTAAATTTACTAGCAAATAATTGAAATAACATTGTAAATAACATTATAATAAAAATATACTATATAATGAATAATACATAAACTGGTTGATATAATGGATTTTTACCTTGTCGAAGGTAACATACATTTTGACAAAAGCATCTTAATAATTTCTTTAATTTAAAATAGGAAGTCTACAATTCGTCATTTTGATAAGTTGAAATCATTTAAAAATTCAATTGTCCAGGCTAGCTATCAGTCGAACGATTAGTACAAGTTATCGTAGTAATGTGAACGTGGCTTTATACTCGTACACCTAACCTCACCGTCAACCAACATGGCGACCGCATAAATGCGCGAACCCTTTAATTACGCTTTTATCTGATGCATGGCGTAATGATGTTGCAAAAGCTTCGAATTGCGATATATAGTGCGCTGATATACACGCGCAAGGAGTGCGACTGCTTCGGGATTAATCGACGTGCGGGGATTAAACAAGAAAAGGCTCGATGGCGATAATGCACGAGTTACAAGGGATGATTTAGATCGCAGCCGAAGATTATCGTCATTGATGGGAGGCTGGAATGAATAGGTTTTGAATAGATTTACCGTGCACTCAAAGGTGAAAGCGAAGAGAGATTACGACGCAGGGATTTGAACAGATTTCGGTGATAGATCGTACGACGGAAATAAGTTTGCTTTCTAATTCTTTCCTGATGAGTTGCAATCGAATACCTTGCTGTACATTTGCATAAATTATCAGATCCAATTAGCGATAAGTATTGACTGAATAATGCGGGATACAGCTTGGGCAGATTATACTAAAATATGGGAAACGAATGTATCTTTGGAATATCAAAACTCTCGTACAATTTCATGATGGGAAAGGGGAATAAAATGTGTAAATTACAACTGTTTCTTTCACTAGAAGTAAAGCATTTTGTAGTATTTACGGTGAAGTATAAACATATAGCACTTTAGACAATTATGCTATTATTTATAAATTTTATTTTTTATGCTGTTTATAAGAATGAGTTCCTTTTGAAGAGTTGGATGTGTGGTTGGTTTGGGGATTTGATGATTTGACGATTTGAATAGGTGGATATTTGTAAATTAAACAATTCTGATGATTCGACATTTGAATATTTGAAAATTTGAAACTTTACGAGCTTATACATATGGGAATTCAGAATTCAAAATTTTGAAATTTGAGAACTTGAGAATGGGAAAAATTAGAGAATTTGAGAAATTACAAAACTGAAAAATTTCAGAATTTGAGAGTTTCAGAGCTTAAGAATTTGCAAAATTTCAGAATTTGAAAAATTAAAAGTTTAAGAATTTGAGAATTTAAGAATGTGAGAACATAAGAACTCGATTAATTTGAGAACTTAAGAATTTAAGAATGTGAAAAATTTGAGGGTTTGAGAATATAAAAATTCGATTAATTTCAGTATTTGAGAATTCATGATTTCGAGAGTATTTGAAAAATGTGAGAATTTGCAGATTTATGATTTCGATAAATTTGAGAATTTAAGAATTTGAATAATTTAAGGATATAAGAATTTAGAAATTTTAAAAATTTTTAAATTCGAAAACTTTGAGAAATTTTTAAAGTACAAAATGTGAAAATTAGGAATTTGAAAATGTGGAAAATGAATTCAAAAAAAGATTCTGCTATATAGAAAAATTCTCACCTCAAGCCTTTACTTAATTAATTAATTCTTAACTAATTAAGCTAACAATACCATATTTCAAAGTACATAAAACACGATTTGATGACATACAAATATTACAAAATGGTACTTATTGTACATCAATTTGTAGTTCAAAGTTTATTTCAAATGATCCTAACATTTCACTGTTACCTTCAATACAAATTCACGAAAACTCACTAAAATTCACTAAAATTACACTGTACTATTATTATAATACTGATGTCACCAAAAACGTAAAACCTAATTTGTTTGAACTGATTACGATGATTGAATCTCCATCTGCGTTTCACAGTTGCTGAACTTGCTATAAATGTTTCATTATCACACCAAACAGGTCCGTGAAAGAATTTAGTAAAAACACGAAATTTCGGCGAACCGTTCATTTAGTATTCCACTCATAAAAATCTCGTGCACCACTCTGCTTTCCAACTGGATGGCTGCGTGAACTGCAAGCTGGCGAAGCTTACATGAAATTATACTCCAAACACGTGTTGAGTAACGAAATAAACCATTTTATAATTACCGATTTTTAATAACCTTTTTTGAGTTTTAAATACCTAGCAGGTGCAGCTCATGTGTCGTACTATATTGCATACGAATAAGATTTTATGTTAAATTTCTTTCAGTATCTTTCAGTTTACTGACATTTTTTAGGTTTTAAAACCTGTACTGTATTTTATGTCCACTGTTTTATGACGGAAAATGTTGCAAGGATAAATTGCAATATTTTATGACAAACAAAGTGTGTAATTATGCTAAGAAAAATGACATCAGCTTGGAAGAATAGTGACTATCTCTTGTTGCAATGTTTTTGGTTATTACTGGAAAGTAGGAAATATTTAGGAACTAAAATGATTAGAATTCTTTGGAGTTATAGAAGAGCGGATAAAGAGTACAGAAATTTACACGTAATGTATACTAAAATTCAAATAAAATCTATTAAATTATGCTAATATACTTTACCGAGAAAAACAGTATACAAAAAACCTGGAGAAAAACTTAGTAATCGAGAAAGTTGGAATAAAGAAATTAAAAAATTGAAGAATATCGATATTAAGGAATATAGAATTTTAGATTATAAAAATTGAGGAATGCAAACATTTGAGAATACAGAAATGTATTATAGGAATTATAATAATTGTGGAATATAAACATTTGAGAATATAGAAATTTCGAAATTGCAAAAATTGAGGAATATAAACATTCGCGAAAAAAAACATCTGGGAAATCATTTGTGAAATATGTCAAAACAACTGTTACAGATTATTTATAATTTTTTTCAAGTTAAAATAATGAGTAGCTTCGTAAGAAACATTTTAGTGGGTGGTGTCTTAAACGTCCCAGCGTGCCATGTATGTACACTACCGCTCAAAAGTATCCGGACACTTGCTTTTGTTCAATAAAACATAGTTTAACTTTATACGAAAGTTATTTAGGGCTATTATATCAATTGTAATTATTATTATTATCTTTCTTGAGGTAGCATAACGTAATAGAATTAATTTTTAAGTACAAATTATACAATGAGTGTGCGTAAATCAAATTCCTGCCCAAAAATACGGAATCTAATGGAACGGTTTCGATGCTTAAAAGAGTCTTAATTTCTTTTTGTTTCATTTCTATGGTACAGAACAAATTCAGAGAGTTCTTCGATATGTATCAAGTGTCTGTAAACTGTTGATGAGATGTTTATGTTCTCTCAATGGAGATACGAATGGAGGTAACGCTATGCACTCGACAGCTTCGGTTTAGTTTGTCTGTAGCTTCTTTTCCATCGAGATATGAGTTCTAAACGAGAATTATCAATAGAAAAACGTTCCAGTATTCTGATTCTTGCAGAAGAAGGATATGCAGTTAGGGAAATTGAAAAAATTCCGAAATCAACAGTGCAAGACACTATTAAAAAGTATACAACTAGCAGTGGTTGCTTATAAAAAAAGGACAGGACGACCAGTGAAGACAACTAAATTCGAAGACTGATGTATTGAAACACTAAGCAAACGTAACAAACATCTTAGAGCACCACACAGAAACAATCAGAAAATTTGTGGAAAGATTGCTGAGATTAGTGCAAGCGGTAATATCTAACCGCGGTAGATACATTGATGAATCTCGTATTTAATTGTAGTGTAATGTTGGTAAGTTCCACATACATAATTTCTAATTTCAAACGTTAAATATTTCATAAGCAACAAATAACAATCGATTGTAGTCACTGTTGTAGATACTTAAATAACCTTTATGCAGCGCGAATACATATTTCGCAGGTGTCCGGATACTTTTGAGCGGTAGTGTATATGTATAATTCTGATGAAGTGTGACCTTTAAGGTATAATTAATCTCAAAGCCAATGTGAGAATAAAATACACACACATAACCAATTACAAAGTAAAATAGTCTCAGTGATATTTAAACGTTCGAGAACGTAGATAATCTTATACTATCTATTAACGTAGATAGATAATCAGATTTATGTTAGGAGAGGTCTTTAGATTATATACCCCACAGATCGAGAGATTGGATGCAATAATTTACAGTTTAATGTTATCTTCGAAATTATTAGGTGTTATTGTATTGCTAGGGCAACAGTAATACAATATTTTGATACGTGCACAATGTTCGGTTAAACGCTATTGGCATATTCATCAAATGTTAACATTTTGGTGTCCAAGCACGTAGCTCTACGTGATTTCTCGATCATCCAGCCCACCATTGAATACGGATCGCACAAATTTATCTTTTTCTTCCCATGAATAGGATCGTTCAATCACGAGTCATCCATTTGTGATATATTACTCCTATATTACAGAATTGTCTTCATCCCCTATTTTGGTTCTGGTGATCGTGTTGTAATAAGTAACAGTAATTATTACATTGTCTTATATCAAATGATCAATTTCAGTACTTAAAAAATTGGACGTAATTTAGTATTGTAAGTGCAATACAGCATTTATGACAAATATGTTTGAAGGTATAGGTTTGATGTAAATGATAAATTAAATACTTAATATTGTCGATATTACATACAATGTAATATATTATAAGTAATTGGTTAGTTTGTTGTTGGATCAAACGATATATCAATTAATTTACAATTTACGATTGTTTAATTGTGACGATACAGTTTGCAGAATCATTTATAAAGAATTTTCACTTATTACATCATGCGAAATTTACAATACTTGTTTTAAAATCACAATCGTGGTACGATTATTTAAGAAAAATAGTGTACATGGAAATATATACCCACATATGTAATATGTAAGTACCTGGGAAAGGTTACTATTGCTAGGAAGGACATCACACAGCTTGTTTTCAATTATCGAATATTGAATATGTATGTAAACACAAAAATATTCCAATTTGAAAATGTCTAAGTGTCTAAATTTCCAAATTTGAAAATGTAAAAGTTCAAAAACTTCCAAAGTTTGAAAATTTCCAAATTTAAAAATGTAGAAGTTAGAAGATTAAACGATCTAACTCTGAGATCGTTTTTACCTACTTTACTTATATGATGGCTGATGATACAGAATGTAAAATATTTTTTAAAGGCAAATAAAATAAATTGAAATATAAATCTATTTTATAACGTTGTAGAAATGCTATTAATGTGAATTGTGATTAGTATGTTTTTTGTTTAATTACTTCCTTAAAGTGTTCAAATGTTTCATTAGTGTTGTGCTGTTAAGAACTTGAATATATGCGTTCGAAAATATAGAACCATTATAGAATCAATGTATGATAGAATGGTTGTTATAAAATATATCATTCAAACTTTTATAAAATAACTATAGTTTCTCTGATCTTCTTCTCATATTCGAATAATCATCAATATAATTAATTTAAGTTGTTTAGTAAATTGAACTGCGGTATAAGAAGTTTAATTTAAAAAATGACGAAAAAGCACTGATAATTCTAAAACTAATTGATATGAATTTGTGCTGTTTTCAATTATATTAATCATTTACTAAAAGATTAACAAAATCAATTTCATTTGAAGAAAGATACAAATATATCAATCACAAAAAAGAACTAGATAAATATTATTTTATACGTCTATAGGTGTACTAACAAGTTAATCATCATTTTGTGGACAGGCTAAAAATGCAGTTCAGATTTAGAATATATTACCACTCGTTTTTCATAGAAACTATTACTGAATAATGACAATTATATTTGAGACAAGGTAACACCTCAATTTCATAAAAAATAAGCACTAAAAGGAAGATATCACTAAATCTTAAACATCAATGGAAATCAATTCTCATTTATATCAACGTAGCCTGTTTTAGAATATAGTGTATTCGATCGTATTATATTACCTTATTGTCAAAAAGAGACTATAACACAATGGCCTTACATCAGGATTATACTAGAATTTATACTAGGATTAGGGTTAGGATTTATAGTAAAAGGATTTATATTAGGATTAGAATTAGAATTTATATTAGGATTAGGTTATGTTAGGTTAAGATTAGTTCGAATATCGTTACTGTTTTCTTTAAAAATATCCACAATAAAGGAATATTTCTTACGATAAATATAATTGTCTAATAAGTTCCAGTTTTTTTAGCTTTTTAACAAACAATTAGCAATGCCTGAAACATTCTAAAGATTATTTAAGATGGTAACGTTAATTGTATATTACAAATGAAAGTATGCTATTAACGTATGCATAATGTCATTTGAAATATACTATTAACGTCAGTAATATGAAAGTAATTATGGTATTGTATTACAGTCATTACATCATCATTAACGTCGGTTGTAATATAATCGTTATAACATGGATTCTTTTTAGAAATTTTTAAGACAGTGAGTAACAGCTAAAACATTCTAGAGGTCACTTAACCCCTTGCACAATGATTTATTCGTAAGGTGCGTCAGTCAGAACTAACTAATACAGCCATAATATTAAAACAGACAAAGAAAGTTGAAATATTATGTCAGTTCTGTATTCAGCAATTCTTGACTATGCAAATTATAACTGGACTTGGACACCAGATTGAAGTGTATTCAAAATTCGAGTAAGATTTGTCACAATTGCAGTGCGAGTGCGTCACGAGTCAGACTCGTCAAAATACTGCAAGGGGTTAAAAGGTCAAGATCCTTGAATATCGTCTCCTAAACATTATATTTACCCCATCATTTTAAAACCATATTTCTGATAATATTTTATGTGCAATTTAAAAATACATCTTTACCCAATTAATTTTATATTCATTTCCGTTTCTCTTGTTTTTATCCCAGTAATCCGGTATTAAACGAAAAACGTACCGCATTATCGGAATTATATTTTCAAGCGGTATTCACGTTCCAAAACTGGAGTCATACATTTTACAGATCTCTACTTCTTTCATAAAGATTTTCAACACGATTATCGATCAAAATAACATTTATCATGATACATTTTAACCGTCAACGCACTTTTCGTATAGAATTCGTTAAAACCACTGATTCCCGCTTATGAGATTGAATGTGACACGAAGCGTATCAATGACGTTTGTGGAACATTGCATTATAAAAAACTAATTCTCCCTGAGGCTCTGTGTGACCTTCGTCACGAAAGAAACATCGTTCTCCCTTTCCTTTCCGTTGATCTGTGTTTTCTGAGCGTGGTAACGAGGACAAGTCGTTCCTCGTTAAGGGAGAAGCCCCGAGAAAAGAGGGACTCGGAGGCAACCGGTGAACTACGTATCTGTAAAATCTACAACGAAGGATTTCTTCTTTTGCTCGATTTCCACTTTTCCTTTTTACACAACTCTCATTCGCCCTTTATTACGTCGATCCAACGAATCTTGTCTGCTTTACATATCGCGAACACCTATTTTTGTCGCAGGAGTGCACGCGTTTGGACCACGCTCGTGATCCGCTCTTTCATTATGGACAAGTATATACGTCGTCGATAAGATAAGCACGTCGCGTTATGTACGACGTGCTCATTTCAATACGAAAGCCTGAGCGATGGCCTCTGTAAAAGCAACCACCGCATAAAGATGATTCCAGCAATAATACGACTTTATGCGACAGAGAAGCTGCAACACTGTGGAATCCTTTCAGTTGCCATTTCGTATTTCACAGATTGAAACGAGATTGCGGTTAACTTAATTATCATGGCTTGGAGATATGACGTACAGTATGTATACGGAATATGTTACATTCAGGGGCGGTCCTATGAAAGAGATGGTGCACACGTGAATTTGCACGGGATGGCAAAATTGGTCTAAACTATACGAAATTCAAATGTAATAAATCACAGTTCAGGGTTGCAAGATAAGATAAAAGACACATTACAAAATTATTGGCTGCATTTCTATGCAATTTTACAGTATTTTAATGGAGACCTCAGAAAATATTGTCAATATTTCTAAGTTCTTACTTCGTGGTCATAAAATATTCACAATATTTTATTTGCATTATAATATTGAGAGTGAATTTTGAAATGTGCAACTTGAGAATTTGACAGTTTGAGAAGTTGAAGATTTGAGAATTTAGAAGAATGAAAGCTTGACAATATATTATAATTTGACAATTTGACAATCTGACAATTTGACAATCTGACAATGTAACAATTTGACAATCTGACAATCTGACAATCTGACAATCTGACAATTTGACAATCTGACAATTTGACAATCTGACAATTTGACAATCTGACAATGTAACAATTTGACAATCTGACAATTTGACAATCTGACAATCTGACAATTTGACAATCTGACAATTTGACAATCTGACAATTTGACAATCTGACAATTTGACAATCTGACAATTTGACAATCTGACAATTTGACAATCTGACAATTTGACAATCTGACAATTTGACAATCTGACAATTTGACAATCTGACAATTTGACAATCTGACAATTTGACAATCTGACAATTTGACAATCTGACAATTTGACAATCTGACAATTTGACAATCTGACAATTTGACAATCTGACAATTTGACAATCTGACAATTTGACAATCTGACAATTTGACAATCTGACAATTTGACAATCTGACAATTTGACAATCTGACAATTTGACAATCTGACAATTTGACAATCTGACAATTTGACAATCTGACAATTTGACAATCTGACAATTTGACAATCTGACAATTTGACAATCTGACAATTTGACAATTTGACAATTTGACAATTTGACAATCTGACAATCTGACAATCTGACAATCTGACAATCTGACAATTTGACAATTTGACAATCTGACAATTTGACAATCTGACAATTTGACAATCTGACAATTTGACAATCTGACAATTTGACAATCTGACAATTTGACAATCTGACAATTTGACAATCTGACAATTTGACAATCTGACAATTTGACAATCTGACAATTTGACAATCTGACAATTTGACAATCTGACAATTTGACAATCTGACAATTTGACAATCTGACAATCTGACAATTTGACAATTTGACAATCTGACAATTTGACAATCTGACAATTTGACAATCTGACAATCTGACAATTTGACAATCTGACAATTTGACAATCTGTCAATTTCACAATCTGACAATTCGACAATTTTACAGTTTTAGTGTTTCACAGTTTAACAATGTAACAATTTGACAATTTGGACATTTCAACATTTGGAAATTTGAAAATTTTTAGAAATATTGTATCTAAAAACTTGAGAATTTCGAGTCTGAGACTTTTAGAACCTTAAGCATTCGATCGTTTGTAAATTTGAAAGCCTTGAAAAGTTTGAAAATGAAATTTGTAAAATGTTTAATCTGAAAACTGGATTTTAAGAATATTTCAATATAAAAACATGAAATTGATTTGGACATTTAAGAAGTTGAGAATTTAGAAATTTTAGGAATTTGGAAAATGTAAAAGTTTATGAATCGTTATTTAACAAACAGAATTATAAGATATTATTTAACTAAAAATTGAAATATATAATTAACAATTATATTCTTGCATTTCTTCATTAATTTAATAAAAATTAAAATAACAAAAGAATTTAAATAATATTAAAATTCAATTGCATTTCAAATCAAAGCGATTACGAGTGCTGTATGCTGGTGGCTCAACCTAATGAAAAACGCGAGTTAGTTTAATGTATGGATCAGTCACATCACTCAGACACAAATTGAACTAAGAACTGTTTCAGGATAAATATGTTCAATTTATTTATAAGTGAAAGTTCACTTGTTTAAAAGAACACTTCGTAGCTACAGACTCTAAAATTTTGTACTTGACTCGCTGAGAGTTGACGAGAGAATCTGAACAATCTAAAAAGAATATTTTCGCCAAAAATTGAAATTACTTAAATTAAATTAATTTTATTTTATTAATAAAATTAATTTAATTTATATAATATAATTTTAACGTAATTAAAATTAATTATTGGATTGGTTATCAAAATATTAAGAAAACACCCTTACAAAATGTTCATACTGAGGTCAAGTTTGACCTGAGGTAAAAACTACGCCATCGCTCGTCACTTAACGGTTCGACAATAATAAAACCGTAAAATTTTCTGAATCTTGACAAAATATGTTAAATAGACAAATTTTTTAATACAAATTTTAATAAACAGTTGCAAAAGGCAATGGTTGCTTGTTCAAGAATATTCCAAAAAATAAAGATAAGCTTGATGGCTTTTAAGAGTGCGCCGCAACAACAAGCTTCATAGATTCCAAATTTTATGATTAATTAAAAATCCTCATAGACACACAATGTATACAATTTTCATCATGAGCGACGTATTTTAATTTTCATTTATCCCAGCGTCCCGAACTGTTCAGCAAATAATTTTTCTCGTCGAGCACGCACAGATTTTATCATAAATCTAGAAGGAGCTCTGGACCGTTCAAATTTATCGAGGCATACGTGCGGTTGGTTACACGAATTCGTAACTTCGCAGTAAAATGCTTCTATTCGATAAAAATGATACACTTCCATCTGTCGGAGTAGCATCGATGTATCGAAACTTGTTACTGTACACAATAGAAGCACGTTTCGGTCTCCGTTCTTTTTGCCTTCGTAGCATAAACGTCGGCGAGCAGAGAGAGGTATAAAAAGAAGAATGGGCCGCGTCACTTTCGTTTCTCGGACCACGAGTCATCTGCATAATACGTGGCCTGTCCATGGGTTCCCATGGCGTGGTGCAGGTGCAATGCAGATGCGACTACTTCGCGCGAAAGGCCGTGATATTCGTAGCACGCCCTGTCGTCCATTATCGTTGCCCGAACACGTTTTTCAAGCAGCGATCGCGGCGGCTCGCGGCTTTCTTATTTCCTCGTCAGATCTCTTATGGCGTTTCACGACCATTGAAAAACGAATAAAATTCTTGGTCCTTCATCAAATACTTCGCACGATCGTTATCCTCACGATACTCTACTAACGGCCTTACACTAAATCGCCTAACGTTTTCTTCGTTTATTGAAAGTCTGCTTTTGCCAACAATTTATGTTCACCTACGGTTCCTTTCGAAAATTTTATGGCTTTATTATCGCTCCTTGTAAATTGTATGGTTGAGTGATTTTATTAGGATGCGTGATGTCTTCCAGATTATGAGACTGGATTTTAATTTTTAACGAAGAGAGTTGGGAAAACTTGTTAACACTAAACCCGTCAGCGTATAATACATTTGCTGGAAGAATGAAATTGGAAAATACATAAACAATAAAATATAAATTAATGTACATATTCTTCTTCTTGATAAAAATCGACATATTCGATAATCTTAATAAATTTTGTAAGTTAAGATATGAAATTTGTAAAACGGTCATGTGACCGGTTTGATAGTTTCAATATTAATGACAAATTGTAGTGTTTCGTTCGTTGATAAATTCTTGGTGTTGGTTTTTTGCAAAGGATACAATCGAATATGATGGTCAAATGTGCCCTTAAGCCAAATCAAGCTTGCAATTCGTTATTCGATAGCACATCCGAAAAACCCATTTCATATCACGTTTCAATCCCCTATTTGAACCGGTAGGGTAGTAACAGAAAAATCGAAATCCCAGTTTTCCCCGTTTATCTTATTTAATGACGTATAAAAATTCTGGAAAAATTCGGAAATAGTGAGGATCCAGTACCGCATATTTCACAATTTTTTCAGATTTTTTCATGGCAAATTGTAGTTGTAAAAAATGAAAAGCCGCAAGTTGCGTCGGAAAAATACGATTTTTCATTGAAGATGTAGGAGCACTATTTTTGTAATATTGTAGTTATAACATATTGGCGTGACTATTATTCTCGATTTTTTTCAGATTTTATTTTAAGATGCACCATAATTAAAAAAATCCAGAACCGATTATTTTGTGCTGAAAAGTTACTTTTATTTCGAGTGTGCATGTCTTCCTTTTTCAGTATAACTCATTAGGTAATTTCAAATAGTTGCAACAAACTCTTACATTCACATTGATATAAGTGGTACATTAATTAAAAAAATGATATTTATTTATTTATTAATCTTGTGATGCGACTGGTTATATATTAGAATATAAAAGTTTGCAACAATATCGTTGGTGAAGCGGAAGAGTCTTAAAACACCTCGAAATAAAATCTGGTGTTTCTTTTTGATATAAATGAGTAGAAATAAAACGGTAATAATAATGTAATTTTCCATGGTTGAAAACACTAACTGTTTAATTCTGAAATATTTCATCTTCTTAAACAAAAATAATCTCTTACAACTACGTTACAGACATAATATTACAAATATGTTGAAATGTAATACATTTATTGTAATGCATTTAAAATGTTATATAATAACAAGTTTTTCTTAATAAAACTCATTAGAATAAAATGCTGCAAACATTTCATATACTTATATATAAATGTTAAATTTCTATGTGTTTATGTCATTATACCCAGATAAAAATAATGTAATAAATACAGAAATTAAATTTATATAATTATTAAAAATATTTCAATAAGACACTTTAGGTATTAAAAGATAAAAAATTTAGATTTGAAGGGTTTGTAAAACCATTTGACAATTATATATCAAAACAATACTACTTGGAAAATTGAAATTCAACATATAACTATACCACATACTAAACCGATATTAAATAAATGACATTAAAATAAATTAGTTATTTAAATAAATATAAAATATATTTATTGTGTTTCTTATATTGAAGAAACACAATTTGTTTAGCAAATTTCAATAAATTTACTTTACTTTTATTGTGAAACAAAATGTAATTTGTGTTTCAGAACATGCATATGCTACCAAACGATATTTTATGAACTCGAAGTTTAAGTATATTCACAAAGATTAAAACAAGGATGATAATTATTTTTGCAACTTCATCAGACTGAAAAAATATTCAAGAACAATTTAGCAACGTAATTATCTGTGGCGCCGTGCATTCGCTTCTCAATTGATCAGTCGTTAAATTGAAACATGTGATTGGAGATTAATGACCCAGAACATGAACAAGATTCATTTAAATAATGTAAGTCTTTGGACCCCTGGTGAAGGTAACAACGTTGATGAAACGTTGCAACATAATTATGCGAGGACATAACGTACAAGCAGAAATGACCACTGATAATTTTCATAATATTACGAACAGCGAAAATCACTAGATTGTTATTAGAATAACAATTATGTGAGCCAATGATGGGCAATTGTGTCTGCACGGTAATTTAAAAATTTGAAATTATTGCATTGTTGTGTTTTAAAAGTGATGAACTAAATTATTAAAATTTTAAACTATTAAATTTACAAAATTTGTAAACTATTAAATTTAAAAATTTGTAATTTCTAGAATACATTATTTATAAACTTGAAAATTTAAAAATTTACGAACTTGAAAGTTTGAATATTAGATGGATTCAGAATTTGGAAATCAAAAATTTGAAACATTCGGAATGTTTACATCTGTACAGTTCTGACTTATAAATTCAAGAATTTCCAAACATCAATATTTCTAAAAGTCACTCAATATTTAAATTTCTGTAAATTGATATGTTTTAACTTTTAAAATTTGGTGTTTCTGTTTCAGAATTTATAAGTTTAAAAGTGTCAAAATTATCAAAGTAAAGTTCTGATCTTAAAAAATTTGTATTTCTCATGTTTCATTATTCTAAAATTTCCAAGTTACTGAATGTTTAAATTTCTTAATTCATGGATGTAAAAATTTGTAATTCCTATATTTCTAAATTTTTAGTTACAAACATTCGAAAATTTGTAATTTTTATCATTGCAAGAATTGTGAATACTTCGCGGGCAGCTGATATGTCAATTTACGTATGCAGAAAAGTAAGATTAAATTTATGGGTGTTCAGAAAGAAGTGAAATATGATATATGATTACACTCATGGTACATAACTTTTTTTACAGAAATTTAAATTAAACTGGAATATTAAATGCTAAGTTAAAAACTTTCGTATTCAAATCAGAGAACCGCGTAAAATTTCATTTAAAGCAGATTCTTGTAATTGCAAATAACAGCAAATATTATATAGGAAATGTAACAAAAATTAAAAAATAATTACATTTTTTAGAATTCTACGTTATTAGTTAGGACCTTATTATTTTACATGTGGACATTTGTGACGAAAACATTTTACTTTTCAAGAATATCTTGTACCAACAGTAAAAATAAAGTGAATCTTTGCTATACATTCTGTTGAAGTAATCTTTTACTAAAAAACATTTTTACATGAAAACAAATTAATATATTAACAATTAACAAGTTCATGATGTAGTTTCATGTGAATAAATTATAATAAATATGACAAAAAGATAGTATATAGATTTTCATTTTCTTTTCTGCTGTTTAATAAATCATACTTTAAATTTGCTATATGTATATTTCTTCAAAAATAATATTTTAAACTTGCTGTATGTATACTCCTCAACAAATAATATTTTAAACTTGTTATATGTATACTCTTCAAAAAATAATATTCTAAACTTGTTATATGTATATTCTTCAACTGGTACTATTTTAAACTTGTTATAGGTATACTCTTCAACAAATAATATTTTAAACTCGCTATGTGTATACTCTTTAACAAATAATATTTTAAACTTGCTATGTGTATATTCTTTAGCAAATAATATTTTAAACTCGCTATATGTATATCCTTTAACAAATAATATTTTAAACTTGCTATGTGTATACTCTTCAATAAATAATATTTTAAACTTGCTATGTGTATACTCTTCAATAAATAATATTTTAAACTTGCTATATGTATATCCTTTAACAAATAATATTTTAAACTTGCTATGTGTATACTCTTCAATAAATAATATTTTAAACTTGCTATGTGTATACTCTTCAATAAATAATATTTTAAACTTGCTATGTTTATACTTTTCAATAAATAATATTTTAAACTTGCTATATGCATACTCTTCAACAAATAATATTTTAAACTTGCTATGTGTATACTCTTTAACAAATAATAGTTTAAACTTGCTGTATGTATACTCTTCAATAAATAATATTTTAAACTTGCTATATGTATATCCTTTAACAAATAATATTTTAAACTTGCTATATGCATACTCTTCAACAAATAATATTTTAAACTTGCTATATGCATACTCTTCAATAAATAATATTTTAAACTTGCTATGTGTATACTCTTCAATAAATAATATTTTAAACTTGCTATATGCATACTCTTCAACAAATAATATTTTAAACTTGCTATATGCATACTCTTCAATAAATAATATTTTAAACTTGTTATATGTATACTCTTCAAAAAATAATATTTTAAACTTGCTATGTGTATATTCTTTAACAAATAATAGTTTTAACTTGCTGTATGTATACTCTTCAACAAATAATATTTTAAACTTGCTATGTTTATACTTTTCAATAAATAATATTTTAAACTTGCTATATGCATACTCTTCAACAAATAATATTTTAAACTTGCTATGTGTATACTCTTTAACAAATAATAGTTTAAACTTGCTGTATGTATACTCTTCAATAAATAATATTTTAAACTTGCTATATGTATATCCTTTAACAAATAATATTTTAAACTTGCTATATGCATACTCTTCAACAAATAATATTTTAAACTTGCTATATGCATACTCTTCAATAAATAATATTTTAAACTTGCTATGTGTATACTCTTCAACAAATAATATTTTAAACTTGCTATATGTATACTCTTCAACAAATAATATTTTAAACTTGCTATGTTTATACTCTTCAATAAATAATATTTTAAACTTGCTATGTGTATACTCTTCAATAAATAATATTTTAAACTTGCTATGTGTATACTCTTCAATAAATAATATTTTAAACTTGCTATGTGTATACTCTTTAACAAATAATAGTTTAAACTTGCTGTATGTATACTCTTTAACAAATAATAGTTTAAACTTGCTGTATGTATACTCTTCAACAAATAATACTTTAAGTTTGCTATATGTATACTCCTTAATGAATAAGACTTCAAACTCGCTACATATAGTCCTTAATAAACGATACTTTAAACTCGCTTTATGTATACTCCATAATCTTCCAAGATTATTTTTTGCCAAGAAACTGTATTGTTTAAAGCGTTAAGCGAATAAAATACGAAATTAAATTCCCGAGAAGTGTAACGCAAAGATAAGAAAAAACAGAATCTGGTGGCAAGGGTGCAGTGAAAAAGGAACGAAAAGAAGTGCGAAAGAAAGAAATTAAGACGAAATTAAAGAGAAGCAGGAAAAGGACAAAATCTTTTGCTACGTAGATGAAAATTGTTTTGCTTGCTCTTCAACACAGTAATTGCAATAACTATTCTCCTTCTGAGCTTCGCCAGTAGCGTCATTCACACCGCGTAAACACCGCCATAAATTTCCACACGGTTCTCTTTCACCCCCGTTTACGTTACACCCTGACCATCCATAGCCACCGTTAACTGTTACAGGCCATCTAGTGTTTCTCACCCTTCACTTAGCAAACCATACCCCTCCTATTCAACTGGAAGAAACTTACAAACCAACGGGGTTTTTATTTGTTTGATCGATTTTGGTGATAACTGTAGCTGAAATGCTTAGACCGGTCTCGGAATAAAACTTGAGAACTAATTGAAGGTGGCCATAAGAAGAATCAGGTCAAGTTGCGTGGTAATTCGTTATTAAATAAGATGAAGAAGTCATTAAATTAGGTGAACTTACTTGAGATGAATAAGTCATTTGAACTTCATCCAGATAAAAATATTAATAATATATTTAATAATCTCTTGCTATGCTGTGATTTCTTTCTGATACTGTGGAATGTTTTCAAGCGTGACGCACTCACAGTATCGTACAGTTTACTGGAATTTTTAATACACTTTAAATTGAAGTTTAAGTCCAATTGCAATTTGCATAATCAAGGATCGCTGAATATAGAATAGACATTTTTGACACTTTATTGATAGGTAATAATTTATCGAATATTATTCTCTAAGATTTTAAAAACTAGGGTTCATGTTAGAATATCTTTAATATTTAATAATCAACATAATTAATCATAAGTAAACTCATTATACATGGAAATATTATTTCTTTATTTCTTGTATAATAAAGAGAAGGTCCAAATACTTTTACACGCTACTGTAAATTATTTTTCACTAAACTAGATTGTCACTAAATTTTGGCTTCAGTGAACAACTTACCCTATTTAATAGAATTCATCGTATGTGTAATATTTTTGTATAATTTCGAATTTATTGACTATAAAACTAGTTATACCAATTTATAAAATATGGTAGGTTATGAACCAACAACTTATAAAATAAGTTTATGAATTGTAACAGGATTGTAAAATCTTTCAAGATCATTTTAACTAAGACCTATGAACAAGTCATTTACCACATCATTTTATTGAATAATTTATGAATCGAAACGATGATTTAAAATCTCCCATAAATCGGACTTAATATGTTAGGACTACGAATACATGAAATGACAGTAATCTGGTCACCAGTCTGACTTAAGAGATTAATACGCTTTCGATATTTTATTTCAACCGATAAAAAATCAACGAGGGTTCTTTTATTTGCCAAACAAAAGTATTATTGCAATTCAGTTCATGTTGATATTAAGAGAAACCAAAAGAATTATTAATGCGAATGCCTTTGGAGAAATTTGCAGGTGCAAGGGAAGTATATGACGTGGTATTACACTCTCATAATCATAAATTATTCTGTGGAAGCATGAACTGTAAGTGTATTAACACTTTGATGATCACACATTTCGTGGAACTTATGACTGTTGCAGTTCTATGTTCCCTGC
Source organism: Megachile willughbiella (assembly GCA_945859595.2). Classification (NCBI taxonomy): domain Eukaryota; kingdom Metazoa; phylum Arthropoda; class Insecta; order Hymenoptera; family Megachilidae; genus Megachile; species Megachile willughbiella. The sequence goes on from OX243798.1 coordinate 5,392,754, forward strand.
TGTACTTAATACATTATTAGGAAAATCAAGTGTGGAGGTCATATTCAATATACGTTGAATAATTAATCTTTAAAATACAAATAATATTTGAGAAATCGGACAAAATTAAGCTATAAAAATAAGTAAATAATGGATGATATGTAAAGTAGCTTCTACAACGATTCCTTATCTTGATGAAGGTTAGCACATATTTTAACAAAAGCTTTTTAATAATTTTCATAACTAAAAATAAGGAACCTAGGTCCAGTTTTGGCGAGTTTCATAAACTAATATTAACTAAGTAGAAAAATTAGAAAAGTTACAGATATTGTAATTAGTAGAAAAATTACAGATATGTTAAAGTAAAAAAATATGTTACACACTGGTGATGCAATAATGTAAGGAAAAATTAATATTTGCAAATTATATAAAATTAACAGGAAAATTGATTACAAATACATAATAGATAATAAAGTGTTAAGTAAGTAAAAACATAAATATGTTAAAGTAAAAAAATATATTACGTATTGGTGATACAAAGACGAAACAAAAATTAATATTTGACAAATTAGACAGAGTTAGACAAATTGATCATGAATACGTAACAGTAATCGACAAACTGTTAAGTCACTAAAAAAAATAAAAAATATGTTAAAGTGAAAAAATATTTTACATACTGATGATACAATAACGTAATAAAAAATAAATATTTCACAAATTCGACAGAGTTAAGAGCAAAAATGATTACGAATCTATAACAGTAACCGACAAAGTGTTAATTAAGTCAAAAAAATGTGTTAGGTACTTGCGAAAAAATGTTACATACTGATGATATAATAACGTAAAAAAGAATTTATTACATACTGGTGATACAATAATACGAAAGAATATATGTAAATATATGCTTATGATAAAGATCAGGGCTTGAAAACAGTAATATGGGTTCTTAAAACAGTTATAAAGAATCGATATATGCTCATAACTGTTGCATATTAGATATATCGTACTCTCTTTTATCGGTTACAATTTCCATTCTTCAGAACTGATATTATATCGGTTCTATAAGCACTATTTTTCGGTTTTATATTATACTTATATGTAGTTCTGTTCTACGGAATAACATAATATAAAATACGTTTTACTTTTACAATTTCAAAACGATTATGTATAAGTTATACGTTACATGTTTATATATATTTATTACATAAAACGAAACTATAATTGAAATACAGAAGTGATAAATAACAATTGTAGAACTGTTATCAGTTCTAAGGAACCATAACTCGTATAAGTCAAAATGGACATACCAAATAAATTATGGCATTTTTCCAGTTCTCCATAACTAGAACCCTGATATGTAAGACACAGAAGTTTATATTTTGGATGTTTTTTATCTCCGGTAAAAATTGGACGTACATTTAGAGTATATTATATAATAAACCTCAAGTACATCGTATTCCATGGCAATAAAAGTATATCTGAACCCAAGTATCTTTCCGCTAACGTTCAGTCAAAGTGTCGTGACAGTTGACCAATTTTATGATCGCTTTATATCGTTTCCACCGCCTATTCTCGCAGGAAATAACCGTTCAAGTTCGTAACGCATCGAAACACAAAACGGCAGAAATTTTTGTCAGTCTTGACGAATATCGTGTTTATGCGGAAAACATAAAAACTGGAACGGCAAAGCGATCGTGAACGGGAAAACGATGTGACTGACAGGCTTCATAGTTTATTCGACAAGTCGGAGAACAGACCGGGAAACCTATAACATCGTATTCAACTTGTGCTTCGGGTTAACAGCCTGGGTGTTCGACGGTGTACCATGATGTATGACGCGGTGTTAGGTTTCAATCCTCGGGGAATACCATGAAAGCGGGTTCTGTACTCGATGTAAAATATCGTTGATCCGGCACGCGGTCTGGATTAGTACCAGACACACTCTAACCAGTTCACCAACAAGTTCTGAATGGTAGTCACCGATTACCAGCGCACTCAAGCCTTTCGAATTTCCGTTCAAGAGGTGTTATCTCGGATAATCTGAAACGCTCCTACTTTCAATTATGTATTAATGGATTTTTCGCTGAATCGAACATTACATGGATTATTTCCGTCCGAACTATATGCTCTGTGGGAATTTCGTTCGGAATTTACACACATGCGAAGAGAAAGGAGCTGTACGCACGGTATTTAAGGGGATATTGAGATTTGGGGCTGTCGATTTTAGCCGATTTATGAGACGAATTATTGGATTCTCGTTGCATGAGGCTTTGGAAACTGTACCTGTGTTTCTCATGGTTCAAGATAACGTGATGAAATTTTTAGACAAGTATCTTTCTTGATATTCGAAATTACAGTAATTTAACTATAGTGTGGCACTTTTAACACTTTGAGTACCTTGTATGATGTATACATTTTTATGCAAGTCTATCTCGTATATAATTGAAAATTTGTTTAGGTATATAATTGGAAATATTCATATTGCCTGTTTGGAACTGTAAATAAATATACATGTATGATCTGTAAATGAATATGTATAAACTATAAATGAACTATAAATAAATATATGTAAATTACAAATGAACTATAAATGAATATATATGACCTATAAATGGACATACATGAACTACAAATGAATAATAAATATAACAAAATACTGTGAAAATACTGTCTAATCAAATTTTTAGCTACTCCAGTATTGCAGGCAACGTGTTAATACATAACAAGAAAATGCGAGAAAAGGATCTTCAAAAACATATAACATATACACATGAACCATTAACCACGTAAAATACTTGATTACATTTAGAGTACTTTATATTGAGTGCATTCCAAAATTCACTTATGGCATTTGTAACTGTGTCAATTTATTTTGTAATTCTTCGCAGTACCTAACAATTTACTTTCGTGTTGTTTAATAATTCTCTGTAACTGAAACTGAGGAAAATAACCGAATGCGGTATACTATTTCATTTGTCGAATGTCACTCTTGTAAAATCAGTCGCAAAATACATGAAAATTTTATAAACACTCAGTCACACATTTACAGTGAATTGAAGCGTAGTTAGGAATAATTTTTTAAATTGAACTAACATTAAAAGAACGTAAAGTGTACCTCATATGGAACAGGTATCAAAATACAAAATACCAGCAACAGACATAATATTTATGGAAAAAAATGAAATAATAATTTTATTTTTTGTATTGATTATGAGTTTTATAATTCTCATTAATTATAACATTTGATTATATAATCACGTTTAAGGAAGATTAAATTAAGAAGGGCTGTTTGCAAAAATATTTAAGTATCTTTGCATCAACACATTTTTTATGTCTTCAGAACCTACACAATAGCATTTGATTTATGTTTATCGACTAGAACATTGCAAAAACTAGGACGAACGGATAAAAACAATTAGGTAAGATTGAAATATGACATGTTTCATTGTACTAAAACATCTAAGTAAGATTGAAATATGACATATTCCACTGCGGAATTACCTTATTTGAAGTGTAACAGAATTAGAAGGGCGAAATTTAAGCAAATTAGTTATTCAATTCTCAAATATTTATGAATATCACTGGCAGGTAGGTCGATAAACAAATAAGCATGGTAAAATAATAACAAGTACGGAAAATACATCAAATTTATGCAACGTTAAAAGGCTATCAAATAGCAGTAAAACAAAATGTCCGTGCCACGTCAATAACATTCGCTCGAATGACGGGTCACAACGTATGTCAAAGTGAGTTCATGAAGTAGCCTATAGCTATTTGACAGATATTCATTGCCCAGTTTTTGAAAAATGACACTATTCCATATTAGGTATGCTATTCCATATTTGGCCACTTTCCTCTATATATGATTTGAGCTTAATGCAAAATAGTGCAAGTCAACTTTTGTCTATTTATTTTAATATTACATTTTGAAAGCTTAACTTTCGCTGTGTTTTGTATAAGAGTGATATAAGTCTGTCGATTAGATCTTGTAAATAAAGTAAATTCACTTCAGTCAATTTTTCATTCACTAATTTCTCACAGTTCACTTTAGTGATTAAACATTGGTTAGTTAAGTATTTATTTAATTATTTACAAAAATTTATTTTTAATATTATTGTATTTTTATTTAGAAAAATACTGTACAACGGTTGTCACAATTAACGTGGCACATTGGGATGAAATGGAATAACCGTTTACATATCTTGGTAAATATTTATTAATAAACAAAAAACCATTATAAAAATTGTAAAATGAACAACTTTACGCAAATTAATATTTTGTTTGAAATCACATCTTGCTTTTGTTGTAACCACTTTATTACAACTATATTATAGAGAAGAAACAATCATATTACAGAATATTTACGACGACTTAAAGAAGATTATTCCTTACAACTTTTTAGTGTCATCAACATAATTAATATTTATAGGATATTAACGTCACGAATAAATGAATAGGAAATTAGAGAACTATGTTTCACAACAGCGACATTAATCTTTACATACTTTGATGTGTTAAAACCTCCTATGAGTAAAGTACGAATATATTACATCCCGAATTCATCAGAATCTTTTATGCGGAAATGTATTTATGAAGCGACATTTTTATTATAAATGCGGTAATAAATTAATACCTCTACAGATACTACCATTTTTTACATTTATAAACTTGTTGTTTTACATATTACTTACAACGAAACAAAAAAATCATGATATGTAAAATTTCTACAACACGAGTTCATGCAGACTGAAGTTAGGCAAAGATATCTGTTATATTGCCACGGTGTATATTGCTACTCAACATTTCTCAAATTTAATAATTAGGAGATTCGAAACTTGTAACAATTGACGATTTGGAAAAGTAAAAGTTTAGAAATTTGGAAATGGAGGATTTATGGATTTGGAAGTTTAGAAAACAATTTAAGAATCGAGAAATCTGAAAATTTGATCTAAAGGAAATTCGAAAGTTAAAGAAGTTGGGTATTTCAAACCTCGGCAAATTTGGCAATTTGAAAAGACTGAAAAATTTGGAAATTTGGAATGATTGAGAAATTTGGAAATTTTGTAGTTTGGAGTTTGAGAATTTCGAGATTTCAGAAGTTGAAAAATTTGAAAGCTGTCGCATTTTGAAATTTGGAAACTTGAAAATTTGATAATTTGAAGATTTCAAGACTTGAAAAATCTGCTAATCTGAAAATTTTGTAACTTGAAAATTTATGGATTCAAAGATTTGAAGATTTGAAAACGTGAACACCTGAAAATTTGAAAATGTCTGAATTTTGAGTACAAAATATATGAAGTTTCTAAAACGGGGAGAGGAAAAATGATTTAGTAATATGTTTAGAGACATTTTCATCCAGAAATTTCTGTAAAAGTTAACAAAGTAATGAAAGATATAAGAAACAATGATTCAGATATAAATCATTAACGTGGAATCAATCACCTACAACTGCACATTTTAAACAAAAAATCTTAAAAATAAATAAATATTGATATATACGTATAGATATACATTTAGACATTGACTCGACTTACAAAAAATAACTGACTTCGACATCTTTGATTAATATCAAACATCTGTTAATAATTTAAAACACAGTATGAGCGCTATTTTTAGAAGATTGTCTAAAAGTAACAACGAAACATTATGTTAAATAATGCTACGGTTTTTGAATATTACACCTGCGTCAGATATAATGCTCCGTGATTGATGGATGCATATATTACACGGAATATGAGCTGTGGATTAAAACTTGACGTTAAAGCCAATGGACTCTTGGTAATGAATAATCATTGTCAATCAGCGGTATAACGGAATTGCCTCTCCTTTGCAAGATTAATGAAGCCTTCATCGATGTGTATTCGGAGTCCAAGACACAATCGGAACATTACTAATACACCTGCGTTCCTACATTTCGAACTAATGATATGGGTATGTTGCATATTCATTAATACACATATTAGGGCGCTGCATATCAACTAGCACATTTTCAAGCATAAAAATACTGATAAAATATGGCAAAATATTAAAATTTATTTCATAACAAATTCAAGTTTAGATTTTAATGAAAATTACTACGCAAATTATTGATTAATGTTTTTAATAGAAAATTGGTAACTGTTTAATATAGAACAATGATGGATAGTTGTACTCGCCAGGGGTCTTGTGGGAACTAATGGGTACATTAATTATCGTTATATTGTCACGTATGTGACATTGTAGGAACACGTAATTTTTAGAATTGTTGATATAAGAAATCCTTTCAGGTGGTATTTGAGAGATTGCAAAGGAAGTTTCTACATTGCCAATTTCATAGTTTAAATATTTGTAGAAAGACATTATAGTGTCGAAAATATCTAAAGCTGAATACTTCTAACTTCTAAAGTTTCATAAGCTTTAAATTTCATAATAAATAAATTTCTAAATTTGAGAATTAAACTTCAAGTTTCAGTATTTGCAATTTTTGAAATTTCTAAATTTCTATATTTTGACTCTTGAAAATGTGAAAATTTCTAAACTTGAGAATTTATGATTTTGAAGATTTGAAGACTTTAAAATAAAAAAAGTTAATGTTAACAGTGTAATCAATTCACTAATTGTTTTGTTAAATACTTCGGTCTCACGTGGAATCGCTTCTGTGCATTTAATTGCTGATCTCATGTTATCATATATTAGTTGAAAAATGCATACTTCATTTCAATACTTAAGCAAAATTGACAAGAAAGAAGATTAATTTTAATTTTCTATTGTCCATTAAAATAACTGTTAATAAAATTGCTGTTAATTTTACTGTTTTACTGTTAATAAAATTATATAACATTAATTAATTACAACTTTGTCAAAAGTACTCCCCTGTTCGTTTCAGTCACTATAAAATAAAATTAAGAACGTTAAATATTGAAGTATTATACAATAATATTTTTGAGTGATATAAATATTGAATTATAAAATTATATTTATGCAAAATTGATACAATTATATATAATATAATTATATCTATGTAATGTTAATACATTTTGCTATAATATTTTGGTCAGCTGAAACGTTCAAAGTAAGCAGAATTATTATTAATTAATAATAACTATTGATAATGTTATTGTTATTGAGAATCGTTAGTTAGTGAAACTCGTTCCACCAATACATTTCATTCAAAACCTTTTTGTATTTCTATATATTTCCAGTTATTCCACCAGAAAATCAATTTCCTTGACGTGTACCATGTGTATTCCTACTTTAACCTGTATAATTACAAAATTGTCTCTCACAAGACAATTTTCCACTGTAAACGAAAATTGAAACCGAGCCAGGACGTCACAGTTAGCAAATTAAAAACGTGAGTGTAGAAACGCGAGGTGTAGGTATCTCCACGCAGATAAATTATTGCCGAATCTGACACATGAACCAAACGCGAGACCGATGCATAGATCAGTTCACGTACGCACGTCAATCGTGGTCTCTGATAACGATTTTATCTCGACAGGTATCGAGATTTTTTAAAAAGTACCTACGTTAAATCTGTACGCTCCAAACGATTAGTTTTCATTGCATTTTATGACATTTATGTTTGTTAAAGCGTAAGAGTACAATTTTCAGTTAAAATTAATAAAACGAAGTAATGCGTTTTGTAATTAGCTGCATCACTTACTCTGTGCAGTTTATTTTATTTTTATTGGGTTTTATAAGTTCGTTTCTAAACTATTTTTTTCGTTTCAACGAACACATTTGTCTGTAACTATATTGCCATCGAAAAGTTTATGAACTCGAGTCACTGTATATGTATATGTCGCAGGGAAATGAAAATAGGGATTTCATCAAATCCCTAAGGTATATGATCAATTCACGGAAGATGTTAAAATAACTCTTCTATCCTTTCGCGAGTCAAAGGTCTTTTTTCTTCATGCAACTTGTTTAGAAACATCCTGATAGTTTCATTAAACTATTCTTCAGATTCGGTCAGAGTTTAATTTTTTTCTATATCTTAACTCATTCAGATATAGAATGATCACAGAGTTGTTATTCTAACATCATCCGTGAACAGATCATATTCCTTAGGAATCTGATCAAAATTGGCTGTTTCAAATTTTACGACAAATCAAGTTGTTCATTTTGAAAGTACATTCCCGATAAGAAGACACATATCATTTACTTAATAATCGCTCCTATTTTAATACAAAAATTTAGGCCACTTTCAAAATAAAGACTCATATAAATAAATGAAGTTAATGTAAAGTACAGCTCGTGTCTAATATGAAGCAATATTATCTAGCAGTAAAATACAGATAACTATATCTTCCAGTTTTATCATATCTGTAGCATTTAATTTAAGATATGCAGATGTAGAGAGTAAAATTTTACACCCCTTCAAATTACCTCAATTCCGTGAAACGAACAGTTTAGTCTCGGGTGATGATCGGCAAAGGTCGGAAAACAACGATACGTATAACTAACAGGTAAGCTGGAAATGTTCTCAAACGTTCAAAGGGGATTTAGGAAAGGTACCTTCGGAGATACCTACTCGATGAGGATTAGGAAGTGATTTACAGGCGATTCCCGATAGCGATGGAAACACGAAAGCCAGAATTTATCGCGATCGCGGAGAGTTCTCGTAGTCATGAAGTTTCGAGGGGTGTTATCTCGCGCGTGCACCACCTATGTACGAACTATCAGTTTTCATGAACATGTTTATGACGCAAATAAGCGTCCCTCTACCGATCGGGCCGCGTGTTTCGTGATGCTCATTAACCCCGTTCCGATTCCCTGGCATGTTTAAATCTGCAACGGGACATTTAAAATTACGCGGACCGCAGGGTGAAATGTATTTTGTGTATTGAACACACTTCCTTCCGAACGGATTTCACGCGATAACGCTTATCATGGAATTACAAAGATTAAACGTCCATGCATGTTCGTTTGCAACGGTTAATTTTAAATCGCAAATGAAAGTCTCCTAAACAAGTATTCGTGAGAATGATTAACATTTGCTGTGATTTTATGCAAAACGTGTGTATGCATTTCGGGAGTTGTTTAATACTTAAGGGTTATTTTCCTGTATTTGTTTCCGATACTGGGCTAAATTAATCTTATATGTGTAAATCTGAGTTCAGTTTTATGTATGCCATGTCAACACGCAAAAGCTACTCAATATATTTTCATCAAATTTTACGCAGAGGTAGATCTGATACTGTAAATTTTAGGATAAGTTTTGTGACAATTAAAATTGAAGAAGTACCACAAAAACGGATACAGTTATTATCCCTAGAATTCCACTCATTTTGTCATATTTTTCGATTCCTCTGAAGTTAAAGTATCCTCTGCAGCTATCGTTTGCAATGACGACGAAAGAGTCTCATGGTCAAACGTTCATTTATGCATCATTTTACAGGTTTAGATGTCAAATATATTTTCACATGGACAACTTTGTGTCGCACTATGTAAAGTTGTTTTTCCGGATGAGTTGCACATTTCCTATTATGACGAAAGCACAAAGAATGTAGTTTGTCAATGTGACATAGTTACAAGTTATTTAACGAGTCAGGTTTCAAGAACTAGTTGGATCTAAAATTACAGCACTTCCAATAGACTAATTTAGACAACAGTTTTTTTAATATTTGAGTCATTACAAAAAGTCTGATTATTGATATTATCTCTTCTTGAAACATAAGACCTAAAATGACAAATGTATATAGAATAATTACAATTTATTATATACTGCAATACACGGTTGAATTTGTAAAGAATATATCCTTTCAAATAAAATTAAAATTTCCAAAAAATAGGGGAGAGATAATATAATTTTTGTAAAAAAGAATTATTTTTTCCAAAAACCATTTACATTTTTCGGTACAATGTATAACTTTCTTGTTAGATATTTTTTAATATTTTCCATTATTTACAATTTATAATCTGTTAAATACACAGACTGGCTCGAATAAAATGATTGATTTTTTCCCATGAAGTAAAGAAACGAGCAGCAACGAATTACGGTTATATTCTTAGACAGGTCTAATGAACAATTTCGTAGAGTTTCATAAAAATCGGTATGTTTCAGTCACCGGGGTTCTCTTATAAGTATACGTCCCTGTTAAAGCGTAACTACAATTCGCAGAACGTAATTACCAGGTATGTCTGTATAGAAGGCAAAGATTCTGGGAATGCGTGCAATCAACAATCTAAGTAAGAGGCAGTTACGAAGGTATGGAAAGTCTTTTTATGAACGAGTTGTGCAAGATGAATGAGAATTTTCAAACGAGAACTGTTATAAGACGTAATAATAGAAATACAAATTGTGTAAGTTCATAGAGAATGAAGTACGGTACAACTTCTTGTATGACTACACCTTTAACACTTTAATTTTCGCTGTGAAAACGGACACCTACAGTAAGACTGAAGATATCAATTATTAAGTAAGAACTAGCCCCTTTATTTTTCCCAGCCCGAGGAAATAATTAAACGCTTAAAAAGACTGGCAATACGGAGAAAAAATAATTTTAATACCTATTCCACGTAACTGTAGAAAAGGGTAGTAATTGCGAAAAGGTACAAAATGAGTTTCTTTGTACTCTTGAATAGTCGTGAACGTTTGCATTTTGATTCAATGAAAAAAGCCAGTAAAATATACTTTGGTAAAAGAGCCATTAATATGTTTCATATTTTTAGACGCAAAAAGGGCAAAAAATAATTTTAATACTTATTAACGTTCACATTCTGCGTTTCGTTTGTTTTCACATGCTTTCAAACATTAATTTTAAATGAAGGAAAATGTTGCATATAAACATTAATAAGAGTTAAAATTGTTTTTGCTCGTACCATCAATCTTCTTGATTTAATTATCTATTATAGCAGACTCTCGTTACATCGTCACTGTACACACCAGTGCTTAGTTGTTACAGTAGCACATGAGGTTACACGAAGATTTCAATGTTAAAAAACGAAACTATTTGTCTAACACAATATATTGTAAATTTCAAGAATTTTCACCAACTACAACGTGGTCCCTAACATAGCTAAAATGTATTGTATTAACAGATATTCCCGATAATTTCAAATTATGAACTTCCGGTTCGTTGCCTTACTGCACCTATAAATATAATCTTAATATTCAATGTTCTTTTTCTTTCCTCTTTTTTAATTTTGATTAATCTATTGCATAAAATTTAAGGAGTTGATTATTTATGACCGTACGGTAATCAACGTGCTAATAACTAATTATTTTCGTTTGGTAACAGAAACAAGTAGAATTATATTAAAATTCGTTAAACACCAATAATATTACATTGAAATTCCGTTAACCCAAAAGACAGTAATAGAAACCATTCACAAGCATGTTACACAATTCTCTTTATAGTGCTTATTATTCTTAATCGACATAATAAAATCTAAACACATGTACAATTCAAAAATGTAGTCTTCCTAGTATTAAGTACTTAAACATAGTTTATTTAACTGTTGATATAGTTTGCAAATTAAATGCAGTTTTAATGGTTGATTAATACTTAAATTTTCATTTAGAATCTACTTGTAAATTATTTGTGAAAGTGCAAAAACTTTGCCCCCATTTTTTTGCGTTAATTACACGAAGATAGAAATTCTATCATCGATTTAGTTTGTTGAAAGTGTAGGTTGCAGTCATGTATCCTGAAATGCAATATCGTAGACAGAGGCTGACAGAGATTAATGGAAATTAATAGTTCTGTAATTCGTGGTTATAAAGACAACCATGAGCAACACCGTACAGGTTAATAACAGGATTTATCTGCTACGGCATACATAAAGAAAATCTTTGTCATTTTTATACATTTTTCGATAACGTTTCATAATACGTAAGCTTTTTAGAAATAATTCTATATTGTTTACACGTATTTACGTAATAATGAAGGAAATGTATGGTGTAATCTTTATAGACACGTAAATACTGAATGAAAATTATTACTCATTTTTTTTGTAATTGCATGACAAATAAATGTATTTTTGTATTATGACATATAAATATGATCTCATCAGAGACCACATTCACGTTAGCGACTAACTGTGTATTTCATTTTGTTAAAAATTGTAAATATAACGAACTGTTTGCAAAATTTATTAAACACTGAAACTAAAAGTGTTTGAGGTATTTTGCTTACTGTTTAAAAGGTTGTTCTTTTATCAAGGTGTTATCGAATATAAAACAAATTTTAAATAGACAAGTTATTAAACATACATGTATCCTTGCAGTCATCAGTTTCATAAAAAAATTGTGCAAAATTTGTTGAAATTAACCAAAAAAACATACAATCGTAAAATATAACGAAAACATAAACTCCCATTTATATAATTATTAAAAATTGCAGTTGATGATCAGAATATCAAACCAAATATAATTTTGATTAATAACTTTTCTACAAATATAATTTATTTAAATTTATTATAAATTACTGATAATTTATTTAAAGACGCTCACGTCCAATAACCAATATCAAAGTATCTTTACATACCAATAAACGATTGTTTTTAAACAATTACATTCTTATATGTCCAACAATATCATTTACCTTACTACTTTTACAGTAAAATTGAAAACTGTTATTACTTATACGCTTATTAAATTTTCCGTTAATGGAATTCGTATTTTCTCTCCCGTCCCTTCCATAAATCTCAGCAAGCAGCTGAATAAATAAACCCCATAACTTCCTCATAAATAGATTTCTCAACGTATTCCACAGCGGATAATCTTCCGACCATATTTAAAGAATCCAATCTGAAAATATCATAGATATCAAAGAATTCACGCACTATTGCGAAAAGAGAGAATTATGACCGTCACCGTCCCATAAAGCGTATTAATTTCGCAAGTGGCCGGAATCGAATAAACTTCGAGGTAACCCGCCTTACATAACGCGGCAAATTTCAAGAATTCTTGGACCGCTCGTCTCCCTAGCTCGTCGTTTCTCTAATAAAAACGGCCCTCCTTGAAGGTGATTCGGCTAAAACGCGAGATGTTCGTTCGCGGCTATATTGCTACCTTTATTAAAATGGGAGGAACAACATCCCCCGACGCTCTCCGTTTGTTCGCCACGTTCCAAGCTGATCCTTCGGATATCCTACGCTCACGCACAAATGCCCGGCGTGGCAGCACCGTGGCGATTACGGTGACTCATTAGCCGCGCCACTAAATCATAGTGATTTCCGCGCGGCGTGCGTAGCGGAGAAAACGAGAGGAAGAAGAGAAGAGAAGCTCGATCGTAGGAAATAGATAGAAAGCAAAGGTGGACGGCGAGCCAAACGCGACGAGGACAGACACAGCGAGCGTGCCCGAAGTTGCACGAGTACCCGCGAAGATAGCCGAAGCGACGCGCGGCGGTCTTTCGCGGTACTCAATGGTTTCAGTACCGAGCCGCCACAGGTTAGGACTCGACGTGGCTCCGGTTTGTGGAGGGTTTATTTCGTCATTCGTTTTCGAACGTAATTTCGGTGCTTTGCGTGTCGTATGAATTAAAATCGTGCCGCAGAAGGATGCTTTTATTTTCTCTTCCCTGTCATCTATGTCATTCGTCATCGTTGACCGTTTATCCGTTCATTGAAATTGATGGTGACAGTCAACCGACAACGGAGCTATCATTTTTGGGAGATGTGCACGCTCTCGCAAACCAATACGTACAATAGTATCTTTTCGAATGCAAGGGTTGTACCTTTGTCGAGCACCATCGGTCCGTTGTGCGTGATCGTCTTCGATGATCCTCAGAAAGAGGAACACACGTGTATGCGTACCGGTGCACGCGAATATCGAGCCACGATTCATCGTTAACTCGATAAATAAAAGAGTGCAGTTCCGTGACACGGAATAATTTACCGTGGCAGTGTGTGAAGCCTTCTCGCGAGTTTCGTCGATGGAGAACCGGTGATTCGGTTACCAGCGCTAATAAAATCAATTTCGTCGGCTGATTAATGCCGATACGTAACAATTTAATTGCTCCAGATGTATCAATTCCTTGGATACCTTTGATACGTGTTCTTCGACGCGCGCTCCGAGTGGAGCAGCGGTGCAAGTAACAAGCCCTAAGACAGAACCGACGAGTTCACACGAACCCAGTGGTGCAGTAAACTAGACCTGTGTCTGGAACGTTATTTGTGGTTGCGTTCGGTTCAATCCGGAGTTTGACGATTCTCGCTAACCGGGAATTCGAACTGGTATACACAGTCACGTAACGCCGGAGGAACGTTTATTTTAAATCAAAAAACAGGAGGTTCATCGCAGCCGCGCCCGGATATTTCAAGAACTCCGTTCGTTAGAAGTTAGGTTTTTGTGTACATACAACTACGTTTGCCGGTCGAGTTTATGGTGTTTCCGTATTTAACACGCGTTCGTAATTAGTGTTTTCGAGTGTTCTCTCAAATGTGCGGAATCAAATTCCCAATTTGAAATTGTCTGACGGCGTGTACCGACTGACTCGAACAGTGCATCAACTCGACAGTGATGCAAGTAAATCGTCAGTGATACAAGTATAACGTTAATGATCCAAATATATCGTCAGTGATCCAAGTATATCGTCAGTGATACTAGTACATGCAGTGATACTAACATTATCGAAGACGACAAGGATCCTCCGAGTCGCCATCGTTAAGCTTCGCATCCGAGAGTCTGCCCTAAATCCAGCGGTACCATTTAAAGATTCATCTCGCAGGATTGTGAAGAAGGAACTCGACGAATTTTAGCGTCGCCAGTGTGATGTAAACGTTCCAATCGACCGTTCAAAGTATTCACCGTGGAAATCCGAGTAACAATCTCGTCTCGTTCAATTAATCTCGCGGAACGGGATTAATTGAGACACCGGCTGAAGATCCTCTCTCGCCCGGCGTAGCAATTAGGAGGGAAGAAGTTGCGTGATCAAGTTGGTCGTCGAATCGCTGAAAGTAGTCGACAGGAACGATTGGTCTAAAGGCGATTACTGTCGTGGAGGGCGAGCAGGTGGCACGCAGCGGATTCAGAAGGAAAACGACGGTAACGTTCAGGAGGACACAAAGGCGTCGGGACGATGACGACGGCGGCGCAATGCAGCAACGGCAGTGGCACCGGCAGCAACATCGGCAACAACAACGAGAACACCGACTGCACTGGCAGCAACAACAGCGGCTGCAATTAGTGCCGGCTCACGACGGTCGCGAGACTACGTAACCGCTGAAAGGGCGACGGGCGGGTTAGGTGGTGGTTAGGTCGGTCGGGACGACGAGAGTTCGAGTTCGAGGGTGTGTGTTCAGTGCGCGAAAGGGAGACAAAATGTGGTGGAGGTGCCGGTGGAGTGTCGCGACTACGACCACGGTGTTCGTGTTGGGGGTTGCCACGGTTTACTCGCAGCTGGAGATATCTGATCTGAATGAGCCAAGTGAGTTGTACACAGTTATTATTATTTATATCTGATCCAGGGACCGGCAGTGACGGAGGTAATGGGCACCGTTGGTTATATACGGAATTTTTGCGGCAACTTTTGATGAAATACGACGAGGAACTAGCTGGAAAAGATAACTGCGAATAACCTGACACTTAATTTATTCGGAAAGCGCTAGGTAATGCCGGTGCTCCGGGGTTTTCTGCAATTAAAAATAGACAAATTTTTGTCTCTCGCAACTGGTATCGTCCTCCTAGACTATTTTTAGCCCTGTTTCTACCGAACGATAAATTCTTAGTTTTTAAAACGGCGAGCGCTAGACAAATGGTTACTGTGAAACAGAGCCTGAAAGAAATTTAGAGCAAGAGCTTGTTTCTGCATTTGCCTCGCAACGCGATCATTTGTCATTTAAAAGTATTCTGATTTCAAATGGTCTGTTATCTTTACGCTGAAAATTGTATCCGTAGGTGAACGATGTTAATTAATTGCTCTCTGTATATTCATTCTGTTAACGTTAGTTTCGAACTTGAACCTTCACTTTACTTTCTTCGACTGACTGCTTATTTTTGTTTTTCGCTGCAAAACGTTTCTCTTCGTTGCCTGAGAAGTTTTGAATGAAATTCATCAGAATTCTAATGTTCAGTGAAGTCAACGTTAATTATGTTGCAGCGTTTCTCAAACTAAACAGGGAAAATGTACTTTTATTTTTACCTTGAATGTCATTTATGAAATACAGTAACGGTGCCCGTGTGTTCTTCACTTTTCTCGCTATCCAAATATTTTGAAAAAGTAGCAGCACATTTCCAGGTTAATTTTTAATTGATTCAAGAACTCTGCGTTTAATTAAAATGTATGCTATATGTAATTAAAAACTTTTCCTTTTGCCTTTTTCTGAGATATTACAAATTGCATTTCAACAGTATTTTTCAGTTTTATTTGAAACTAAAAGTGTAATATGCTTAAAACTTCTACTCTGCAGCGTTTAGCAAATTAGCAAGAAATTTAAGCATACCGTGTTTATCGCTAAAGTGTCTGGTACTTGCATAGCAAAAAATTGCGTGTACTATTTAGTACGTACTTAAGTACGTAAAAGTAACGAATCATTGTATCGCGAGAAGGTCACGAAGTTTCGTTCCACCTTGAAAACGGGAACAGTGCTGAATGAGTCCTGTTCACAAGAGATAAACCGCACAAGCCGGAATAGTTACGTCGATTTTTAATTATCTTTGATCGCAGTGACACGCTGAAATCCCGGATGCGTGATATAAGAACGCGTTGCGCAATCAACACCGATATGCGTGAATTCTCACGTAAATGAAAATCGAAATAACGAGCGTTTCCAGGAAAAATTCCTGACGGGTTCTCGCGATTGCACTCACCGTGGAAAAGTCGTGCGACGAGTGTCCGCGATACAGGTAAACACCGAAATTCCGGATGGGCCGTGTTGAGATCTCGTAAATGTCAGCACCTTTAACTTATAGCGTAAAGCCCGTGTATCATAACCGGTGATCGAGGATTGTTTAGTAGCGGCGTGCATACAGGCCGCCTCTAAACCTCTAATTAAATTAGCATAGTCAACTTCAAATGTGTAGCCCGAAGTTGCTGTTACTTCACTGCAACAATATGTTAGGAAATGTTTACAAGACTAATTAGGGAACTCTGTTGACCGATGCACGCCGATTATTCACTATTTTTAGTTAATCACTAGAGATATCTAAGAATATAACCGTAATTCAGTGCCTGTTTCTACTTTAAGAGAAAAATCAACTTTCTTATCTGAGTTAGTCTATGTAATTGCTTATAAATTGTAAACGAAGGAAGATGTTAAGAAATGTTTGAAACTTATACTGTTTCTTTAGACCAACAAATGTATGTAAAATGTTTTTAGAAAAAACGCATTCGGTCTGGTCTCATTTGTGTTTCAAAACACATTTTATGCAGATTCGAGAGGTTAACATGAATGTAAACGAAATTAACAGATATAGAGGTAATGAGGATTTAATACGGTAGGTCAGGGTTGTACAAAGATGCATTTGGATGCAAATATTTTTTACGCTTTCGCTTTATTGCAGCGCGCTACACCTGCTACCCTGCGATCGAACGCGTTAATTCGTTGTTCACCGGTAAATCAATGTCGTAAGGATCATCGGCGACATGCTTCAAATTTTATACAACTGATTTATTAGTTGCAGAGTATAGGAGACAAAGTTGAAACTTGTATTTGATAATATTAACTTGATAATGATTGATAACGTTAATTCTACAAAAATAATATATTTCAAATGTGTAAATAGCATCATAGTACCGTACGTACCGTCAGTTAATCAGTTTTAAACAAAGTTCTTAAGAAATATACATAAGGTTTTACAATATGTATTTTTAAATGCAGCATAAACAATAAAAAAATTATAACCTGTTGAATTTATAAAGAAGTTCTATCTGAAAAATTCTTGAAAATGTTCTTTTTTTGTGGTTTCGTGGGTTTGTCTCTTTAATGGAAATTTCTATAACCACGAACGTAAATCTTTACAATATTTTTGTTCTTAAGAGCCACGTTAACTAAAGTTCAATTTCGTTACTGAAAAAAAAAAGACAGGAGCATTTATACACTTCTTGTATACAAATTAATAGAAGTAAGAAATTAATTAAACAGAAAAGAATTAATTAATTAAGCAGGAAAAGAAGAGAATGGTGTTAGGTTAGTCTGACTCTAAGATAGGGATCTAAAATCTATATTTTGTGAAATAAATTTATTTTTAAAAATTAAAAATTAGATTCTTTGAAATTTTCAAAATTTAAGATTCATTTTCAAAACTTGAACAAGTATTTATAATATGTAGTTAC
Organism: Megachile willughbiella; assembly: GCA_945859595.2. Taxonomy (NCBI): domain Eukaryota; kingdom Metazoa; phylum Arthropoda; class Insecta; order Hymenoptera; family Megachilidae; genus Megachile; species Megachile willughbiella. The sequence goes on from OX243798.1 coordinate 5,410,939, forward strand.
AGCCACATGCATTTTGGCGGCAAAAAAGTGTCAAACAAACAAATAAAAAAAGAACAAAAAACAAAAAGAAATAAAAAAGTGTTTGCCTGCTTACTAGTACTCTGTCATTTTCAAAAATACAACAGAAAGGTGACACTTGGTGTTAACGCTATATTCTTACCAGGTAACGTGTAGCTCTGATCACACTAACGATTTCTGATTGCAATTAACGCGTCAAAAATACCAAGTCTGCCATAACTCTTTTCAAGTATACAATTGTGAAACACGACACTTCGAGAATTATTTGGCTGTGCAATTCACCACTTCTAATATTCTAATTTAGACAACAGTCTTTTTAATATTCCAAACATTACAAAAAGTAAATTTGATATTATCTCTTCTTCAAAAATAAAACCCGCGAATTTCATGAATATCTTATTCTCTTATTGAATCTTGCAAGAGATATTTATTTTTAATTTCACACTGCAGGTAGACTGGCTAGTATTTTTTTTTTTTTTTAATTTATATTGTATATGATTATATCACATATTTTATAAATCTATATTATATATAATTGTATCACAAATTTCTATGTAAATCTATATTATACGCAATTGTATCACATATTTCTATATAAATCTGTATCGTACATAACTGTATCACATATTTTTATACAAATATGTGTGTTAATTGTATCTGTTAAAATCCGAGTATGAACACACGTAGAATTTCATGAATGTTGCATTTTATTTCCCAATGATGTTGCATTACAAAACCGGCGAATTTTTGCTTTCTCTGAAGTAGAAAATCTCTTTAATATGCCTTGCTACAGATGTCTGTTTTTACCGTGGCAGTTAACAGGTTAACACGTTGATTGCTTCAGTAGAAATAGTTATGCATAGCGCGACACGCAGTAATATAAATCACCATGACCGTACATGTACGACCGGATCTGGTTTGGACTAATAGAATATACAAAACACGCGCGGAATTATCTATACGTTACGCCTCCCATTTGTTCTCATTATTCCTTCAAGGTGTTAAATCATATGGTTTTTTAATGTCGATATATCAACAGAAAGAAAACAATATTTACCACATAGTGTTATCACATAAGTAACAGTACTATTATATAGGAAGAATGCAAGATATTTGTAAATGTTACATTGCAGGTCTGAACAAACGTATAAAACTTGTAATTAATTTAATACGTTGGCTATCACAATAAAAATAACCAGGTATAAGACAAATAATTATTCAAGAATATAGTTGTTTCATTCTTTAACCCCTTGCATTATAATATTTGACTGCTACACTGAAGCAAATGAAAATTGCACGAGTATTTCAAGTTTTAACATACCTTACCACATATCTTCACAATATCTCGTTATATTTATTTTCCACGGTTCCAATAAGTAATGTGAGTATTTTCGGTTAGAGAAGTGAACAAATTTTTAGGAATATAGATGTTAGGTCTGTATAGAAATTTGTCACCCATATATGAGTGACATGGCAAAGTGTTATCACACTCGCGACGCACAATACAGTTCAAATGTGATGAACCAGAGTATTTGCAACGCGATTGAATTTTCATTTCAATTTTAATTATAATGTGTACAGTCAGGGGTCATTGAATGTGAAATGTGCCTAACATTTTAGCCTTCTTTATTTGTCTTAACATTGTAGAAATAATCAGTTAACTATAGGTAACGTAGTTGCCTAGAAAATTGTAGGTTAAGGTGTCCGGTTGAGCTCTGTACTTGCTAGTTTATATGTATACATAAATAATTTAATAATACATAATATATAATGCGTAAATAGTTTAGTAATACGTAATATGTAAATAATAAAATTACACATAATACATAAATAATTTAATTCTTCTTCATACTTTGGGGGTTGCAGAGGTTCTCAAACTTTTACACAAAAGTAGTTTCAGTACAGTTCATTGGTTAATTACTTAAACATTAATGTTGGTGATTTTCAACGATTGCATCGAATTTTTAAACGTCATAAAGCAAAATTTGCAATTATCAATTTGTCAAAATATTGGCCCAAAGAAAATTTAATTTAAAATTGTAAATTCGAAGAAGAGTTAACATTATATAAAAATTGACCTTATTTGTTGACGAAATACTAATCAAATGCAAGTAAATTTGTGGTTCGAAGTCAACGTAATAAAGCAAGGTTTTATTTAATATAATACCTTCAATTTATTATAATTTTCTTACAAAAACGAATATTGGCAAGTTGTCAATTCTATCGGTAACAATTTGCTGCTAGTAATTGTACGAAACGTGTCCAGTCAAAAATTGATATGCAAATAATACACATCTTTATTTTTTAAACGATGCTACTCCTCAAATGCGTATGTTTTTTAAAATCGATTGACACAAAAGGGATCAAGGATATTAAGAGATGAATTTCTGAAGTTTAAATTAGGATTTAATGTAATTTAAGTGGTATTTGTTTTCGTCCTTTAATTTTGCTGCAATCAAAGCGTTGCATCAAAAATGATATCATTTCGAGAGACCAACCTGGTGTGTTTTATGAAGTAACAAGTAGATGTGTAAATATCTCAATAATCAATCATTGCACAGGAAATTATTTGAAGTACATCTGTATTTTATATCATGAAATGTAAAATTTATGTTATAAAAGCAGGTATATTGAGAAAGATAAATAAAATTCATAACAAGTACTGTGTTGGATATTTTAAGCTAATTAAAATCGATTTTCAACAAAATGAAATTTACCTTATTGTTAAAAATGAAATTTAAAGTATGCGAAGTGTTGACATACCTATATAAATCAGAAATTACTATGGTATCACGAAGTTACGAAATTAATTACAGTAATATGATATGAAATTGCTACTGTATAGATTTCGTAGAAAATGAATATTGTGTGACCACTTTGATGATGTACGACCATTATCATGATTATAAAACTGCAGTCATTGTGCAATATTGATAATGAAATTTTTAGTCTTTAACGTAGACGAACGTTAAAATACTTCTTTATTAATATCAAATATAACTTTGATAAATTTAATTGTTCAATTCCATCAATACCATGTGTGAAATGTTCATTGAATTTGAATTCATTGAATTTCATTATTTGAGTTCGTTAAATCGTTATTGAATTTGTAAATTCAATAGAATTTTTTTATAATTGTTTTATCTGCAATTTAAGTTCTTTTCAATTTATTATTTGATACAAAGTTGGACATTTAATTAATTAAATTTACTACACATCGTTTTATTAAAAGAGGTCATGTAGTTTTATAGTTATGAATATTATAGTTGTATATAATTTATATAAAACAGAAGTTTATAACATAGCTACGAAATTATATTTTTCTATAGTTTTTTTTAGAAGTAGTGTGTGATAGATCTGATTAATAAAATATTCAATCTTATTTGTATTGACTTGTATTAAAAGCTGAAACGTTGTATTATTAAAATACAATATTATGAAAAAGCTTCTGAATTTACGCACCCAAAATGTTCATTATGATACATAAATAATAATGATTGGATTAACGGAATAACAAATCATATTGCAAAATGAATTTATTATTTAATCAATCTGTATTCATTATTTTAACAAACATTGTATTATAACAATGTTATAAATTGATTTATATTGCATCGGTTTTATTAAATTCAGGACTCGCTTACTGAGATTAAATGAACATTTTATCGTACTTAATAATTAATCTATATTAAATATCTTGTTGCACATAATATTGTTGTATTAATTTTATTATGTTCAGAATTAGTTTTATAGTAAGAACTTCCTCTTCGTATTTTGTAGATAAATTGTTTTAATCGTCATATAACCAGAGTTGTTCTTTTTTTCCATTTTTTAATCTTCCTAGTTTTAATACTGGGTAGAATTAGTTTAATAAATATTTAGTTCGTGCAATATCCGTTTATGTTTAGATTCCATTCAAATCTGATTTAATTCTGGTTCACTAAAATTCAATTAAAATACGGAACACTCGATAGCAATAATCTGGCTCGTATTTTATCGTTAGCGCACCATTCGGATTAGATTAGTCTAAAATGAAAATCCGATTTTAACCCTGGAATTCCGGACCAGCGAGATAATAGCAATTAAAATTTAATTCTGTATATTATTAGCAATTTCTAAATCTTACAACATTCTCCCAAATACTAATTCCAACATTTGGAACATTTTTAGTTAAATATTTGTATACCTAAGTTACTGTTAGACGAAATATTTTCATTGTGTTGGATCACGACTGACCCAGCTCTGTAATAGTTTTCTAATAAAACACCATTCATTTTATGAAATTGACTTGTATTAAATGTATTCGAAAAATATATTCATCGAAGCAAATACTACTTAATTATATTGCTTATAGATAATATGTAAATCGAATAATTACAAATATGATAACAATTTTAACGATCAAGTTCAAAAAAAATTTTAACATACACCACATTGTAGCAAATTAAATTCTTGAATAAATTGTAGATTACGATATCGATTTCTAGTTTCTGTCACACTTTTTCTAAAATCTTCACTAATAGTTTTAAATTGTTTTTGAAAAATAGGAATGTATACAGGATGACATAGTATTTTAGAATTACGTAATAATAATTTAAAATTGTATTACAAAAATTTAGAACTAGTCATAATAATTTATAATTATGTCATAATAATTCAGAATCAGTCTCAGTAATTTAAAATCCTTCGTTATCCTAAAATTATTCTAGATTATTGTTCGAATTATTTTCAAACTATTCGTCAAAATTTTAACATATGTATCTACCGTTATTGATTAATTAATTCATTAAATCAATTTTTATACAAAATTTATCCTGCCTAATACGAATACGGTTGTGCACACGTCTGGTGCTATTTAAAAGAATACATAATGTGCTATATACAGTTATTTTTAACCGAAAAAGGGTTGACAGCAGTCTATTCAAGTTATTCCATAAAAAAACTAAAGTTTATGCGGGCACTTTTTAGCCCTTGAAAATTCCGAGGGTTAACGAGGGTTAAAGTGGTCATTCGGGGTTACGGTTATTTTGACCCATAATTAAAACGTCATTATACGTAGATTTCAGGTTGAATTATATACAAGATTACAAATATACGCGTAAATATCTTTTACCATTTGCTTATCAAATCAAGTTTTAAGATTTTACATATTTTATGTTTGAACTTTAGTCAGAATAACCCAACAATTGTATAAAAGTCAAATTTACTTTATGATTTAAGTAAAAGTCACATTTGTTTAATGATCCTACAATCACTATTTTTTAAATAGATTCGCAAAATACATATTAAATTGTATTTTAAATAACCGATACAAAAATAGCAAATATCACAAAACGGTGCTTATGTCAATTTAATTTAACATTCGATGAAGATAATTATATAAAAGATTTAACAACATTCATATAATAATCAAAATGATTAAGAAGAGCAATATATATTCTAATTTAAATTTTATTATTAGTAAGTATTCAATTTCAATTCATTATTAAATATTCAATTTGGATATAAGCTGATTAGTAAATATTCAGTTTCTATTCACTTATATTTTGAGGATTTAGAGTCGGACAACATTAACTTGAAAAACATCATTTTACAGGAGGGAGAACACTAGTCTAGTTAGTGTCCTTTAACTCTCAATTTGCACAAAATCAAAATGTTAAGTCCATAAACTTTTAAACTATTCATTTTTGTAGTCGAAACGTACGACTTTGTGATCGAATTTGTGAATTTTAAGAGTTAACGTTGTCTGGCTCTAAACCCTCGATTTTAAAATGACAAAATACTTTTTCTTCTTCGAACAACTACTCGAAAATTCAAGTATTCACCCTTTTAATTAATCGGATAAGTTTTTATTCAATATCAAAATTTATGGAAATAAATAATGTACTCCTTATTCATAATTTTCGTTCTATCTGAAGCTTGGATCATTCGAAAGAATGCTCAAATGTGGTCTCATCAGCTAAAACCTTGTAATTTAATTGTAACGAAATCAAAAGCGAAATTAAAAATAAAAATGTAACGATATATTTAGTTTTCCGAGGTGTGACGGCAGAGAACTCTCATTGTTACGAAAAATTAATATTAAAGTCTGCAATACGTACACAGAGGTAATAAAAATGTAGAGCGAAAGTCGCCTTATCGATTCAAGCGCACCGCGTGGAAAGCAAACCTGAAGGAACGAGAATGACAGTTAAAACTAGTTTAATTAAACCGCTACTTTAAGCCCCTTTTGAATTTATCGTTGACTAACAAAGGAAAAGAAATTCCCGGAACAGAAGGCGAAAAAAACTGAAATTTCAATAGCGAAGTTCGGCTTACTGAGCCATAAGTCGGAAAATAATGTAGCACCGACTTTGTAGTCTTCGAAACTTCGCTGTAAAACTTTTCTATTTATTACAACGATCTTTCCTCTCGCAGGCTGTTTAATTATTGCTCTTTCTTGTTCCATACTTTCGATACAACGTAAACTTCCGTTGCTTATCGATTAAATTTCGTGTTCTGGAGGAAGGTTCTTAATGCATGAACTGTTATCGTAAAGATAGCCACAAACAATGCAATTTATAATGCAACTATGCAGTTTGTTGTTTCAAACTTTTGGCTCAATTTCAGTTATATTCAGAATTTCTCCTACTATTGTTATTTACGTAATTAAATTAATCTTGTATGCGTACGCTTTCTAGCGTGGTGAACAGTGCAGTGGCCTTAGAAGTATACTATCCTTCGCAAGTTTATTATGCGGTAAACCAAAATACTATAAAACCCGACCACTCATTCACGTATGCAAATGTACAGATACGACTTTTCGTCAGAGAATCAAACTTTCTTAACCCATTCACTGCCAACTACGAGATATCTCGTTGTAAGAGTATGTATCAAAACTGCCGGTTACGAGATACACAGTATGTCTGAAAAGTAACGGAACTTTTTAAATAAAAAAAAAAGTATTAGTTATTTTGCCAAAATTAAGTTTTTTTATTCAAAATACATCCCTTCCGCATCAATACACCGCTGGGCACGCTCAGGCAATGTTAACATAGATTTTTTTATGTCGTTTTGCGGAATCGCTTCAATCACCCTTGTCACAGCTGCTTGGACTTGTGTAACAGTGTCATAAAACGTTCGTTTCATGGCTAATTTCAATTTTGGAAAAAGGAAGTAATCACATGGAGATAAGTCGGGCGAATATGGAGGATGTTGGAGCACGCAGACTTGTTTTTTCGCCAAAAATTCACGAACAGCGACAGTTCTGTGACTTGGTACATCATCATGCAACAAAAACCAACTTCCCGGCGCTCGATATTCGGGCCTCACACGAACAATTATTTTCCACAAACGTTCCATAACACCCAGATAATATTCGCCATTAACATTTTGTCCCTGTGGAACGAATTCCCGAAGTATAGTACCTTCAGAATCGTTTAGAATTTAGAAAAACCCAAAACCTGGCTTTGGGTCGTCTTCCAAAGTATCACGACCATCCTGGAATCGCTTATACCACTCGAACACACGTGTACAGGATAAACAATCGTCGCCATAAACATTTTTCATTAATTCAAATGTTTCTGTAAAAGTTTTACCGAGCTTTACCGAGCAGAATTTAATATTCGCTCTTTGCTCCATCGTGATTTTGTGACACGGTGACGAAAGGTTCTGTCGCTTTAAAAGCTATAAGTTTACAATTCGTTGCTCGATTCCAATAACGATTGTTTTGTTTTCTAGGGGAGGAATACTGTTTTCAGATAGCATATTGTTTTAATAGATGGTGCTAGTAGTTTTCCTTGAATTTAAAATGTTCCGTTACTTTTCAGACATACTGTGTATCTCGTAGTTTGCGTTACAAGTTCAGATTGATTATAGTTGGTCAGCGAATATGTTTATTGCCCTTTGAGTTATATATTATATACTTTTCGTATTGAGATTGACGAATTTTCCGGATGATTGTGACTTTATTTTCTACGCAACCCGTTTCACGCAAACGTTTTGCTACTAAAACAAACTGGTTTTCACTTGGTATCACTCCATTTGGAAACACTTCTGGGTAGTTTACTTTGCTAAGGCTTTTATTTTGACCGCGTTCATAATAAATATGTATGTCTGTTTTCTCTTATCTTGAATAACCATACATCGCACTAGAATATCACTAAACGTTTTCTGAAATAATTCTGTACACTTTGTAGTAGAAGTAAATACTCTGACAGCAATAACGTAAACTGACAAATTCAATTTTTATCAATTTATATTCATCTTATATTCAAATAATAACTTTCTTCTTTATTGCATCTCTATTGTAAATTGGTATAACTGTACATACAAAAATATAATATAATGACTATGTTATGGATAGAATATTACATGGTATTTTTTAACAAATGTGTTATTTGTGATTTGTTTTGAATAATGTACTTAGAGTAAATTATAATAAATTAACACTCTTACAGTAACAAGTTATTACGTGAATTGTACGTTATTCTGTAAGAGATGTAATGGTAAAATAAATTGTAAACAACTAAAATTAAACAATTTAAATTAATGGAAAATAATCAGAAGAGTGAACAAGTCTAAATGAATGTAGTTCAGTAGAATTTACATTTGAAATAGCGTTAGTACAAGTAGATGAAAATGGAAAACGATGAAACTTCGAGGTTATGTTAAAAAGGTGATGACAAACATTGTGTTCCAGTTTTATTAGAGTTTAAAGTCTGGAACATCTTTTTTTATTACAAAAAGGTAATAAAATGTCACCTTCTTTGGTTTTTAAGAAGTTCCTCAAGAATAAATTTCTTACAGGGATAAGAGTTTGCGAAACTTAAAAGCACTTGTTTTCAAGCATAAAAGCTTTAAAACATTCGGTTGTATAAAATGTTCCGTAAACAATGGAAAAATTATAAAATCTCAACGGAGATGTACTTCGTTGTAGTGAAAGACAGGAATGAACGCATTATTTTGTCTCCGAATTTTTATTCTGCCGCCTGTTAATAAATAATAAATGAGTGTATTCGTGAGTACTTGAACAATTCAGAATTTTATATTTTTACATTTCTTAATTTCCTACTACTTACATTTTAATAGTTTTATTTTTCTAAATTTCTAATTTTCAAGTCTTAAAATTTTAATATTTCTACATTTCTTAATTTCTAGCTAATATATTTATGTACATATTTTCTTATTCAAACTAGTATAATCAAAAGGAATTTTTTGTCATAAAAAATAAATAAATATACAAAGGAGAAATTTGACGTTATTTTCGAGTGTATTAGATATTGCAATAAAAAATGAGGTTTTTTCATGCATCATTTGTCAATTCAAAAATTTGAAAATTTGAAAAGTTCTTCATCTGAAAATCTGGTGGTTTCTCGGTTAAGAACATTGTAAACTTCAGAATTTTTTATTCTGAATATTTCTAAAATTGAATAACTTCTGAATTTGAAAACTTAAGATTTTTAAAAATTCCAAACTTGAACATTTCCAAACCTGAAAGCTTATGATTTAAAAAAATTTCTAAAATTGAATACTCGTGATTTTTAAAATTTTACTGATTGAAAATTTCTAAAATTGGAAATTTATGATTTTTGCGGTTTCTAAAATTGAATACTTACGATTTAAAAAAATGAAATCTTATGATTTTACAATATTTTTAAAATTGAGAATTTACGATTTAAAAAATTCCCAAATTGGACCACCCTGTATAAAAACAGAATACATCACGAACAAATTAATTTCACAAAATGTAGGAAGATAAAAACGAAATGATCTCGATCCAGAGTGAAGAGTATAAACAAATATCGAAGCAAATTAATACTACAACCTTTTCATCATGTTCGGGAGTGGTTAATTGCAACCGCAATTGGCTGTTCCAGTTACAAAACTGTACCACGACCGTGTGATCGGATATTATCCCCGCGTTTCAATCGGGTTTGTTGAACATTTATGTCAACAGGTGTCGACGAAGATGAAAAACCAAGAGGTGAACGCTTTTTCATCCGTATGTGCTACGCTAATTAACTGTTTTTTGACGTTTCACGTACAAGCACGAGCAGAGTATCCTCGAAAGCGATATTTTACGAAACTCGGTGATGTCAAGTTTTCTTCTACACCGGTCACCGTAATTAATGGCCTGAATATTTGCCACGATTACGGGTAGCCTGATATTAGACCATGGATTTCGAAATCTGTTGGAGAGGAAGGAAGGGCCGTTCGAAGTTTTACGAGTTTTTGCGATAATCAAACAGAAACGGTACCGTTATGACATATCCTGTCTCGCACTGATTCATTTTGAAGCTTTACAGATTAATACCTGAACAATCAATGTCAAATTTATACCCACATCAACCACACCCATCAATTGGACCGTTAGTTTCTCAGGAAACGTTTTATTTGTCATTATTTTTAATTTCTGTGTTACTTCATCCTCATCCTTGAGTAAAAATAGCGGCGCAATCAGTACGGTGTAACTTTGACTGGTAGCTAACATTTAAAACTTTCAAAACTTTTAGTTTTTAATTGTATATTTATTTAAGACTCGGCAGACTTTTTCAGTCAATGCAAGCGCTATTATATTTTTGTATAATATTTGTTATATGTTTTTTTAATATTTATTATGTTATATTTTTACAGAATGTTTGTTACACTTGTTATATTTTTGTAGAATATTTTTAACATTCTTTATATTTTTTCAATATATTTGTTATACTTGTTACATTTGTTTTATTTGTTATATTTGTTATATTTCCTATATCTTTTGCATTTCTTGTATTTCTTGTATTTCTTGACTTTTTTACATTTCTTATATTTCGTATATTTCTTATTTGTTACATTCGTAATATTTTTGCATAGTATTAGAATTGACCTACTAGATTTCTCTAATAGAAGACGACTTTTAAACAAAATAGGCTGAAATACCGCAAACTTATTTCACTCTTCATATCCACCATTACGATGAAAAATGTAAGACCAAGAATGTTAAAAAACATGTAAATATTTTATAAATTCTGGAGTTTGATACCTGTTGCATTAGCATTCTTCTCTTAAACCTTTAAGTGTCATAAAAATCGTGTAAAGTACTTCGGGTGAGTGATTTTATCTCTAATGAAATATTTTATAAAATGCAGCTTTTGCAATCAAACAAATCCTCGAATATAACAATGTAGACTGTTAATTAACGCAAGATTCATCGTAATGAGTATGTAGCAAATTAAATGTTATAATATTAGAAATTGTATTGATTATTTATCTACATGTACCATATTTTCTTTTGAAACATTAATAGTTTAAACATAAACAGCTGGTACGTATACAGTGGCGCCGTAAGTGGCGAAAAGTTGTAAGCTTTTCCGTTACGATCGCTTTCATTAACAATAACACAGAAGACAGATTCTTCTAAAAATTTATGTCAGCAAGTTGTGGGTTTTGCAGTATTCAAAGTGTCAAATGTACCCCAAATTATTAAAGTTAGTCTAACTCACGAGTTTATTAATTATTTCGCACTGCATTCTCTTACACTGTAAGAGAATATTGTAAGTCGTAATTTGAAAGAATATTTTGGAATTTTTAAAATTAAACCTTTAGATAGTTGATTGTTGTGTCCTTCATAATTATTTTAATTACGAATGTGGACTGAGTTGCACTCGGGTGAATTTGCAATTTGTGTAGAATAAATATACGAACTACAGATAATACATGCATTACAACTAATCTTTTGCTAATTCTTTTGTGGTTAATAACTTCTTAATGAACAATGAACGACGATTAAGTTGTAGGAAAAAGTTACTCGGGAATATGTCCTTAATAACATATTTCAAGGTCAAGATTTGGTTCTGGCTCTTTGTTAATATTTCTCCAATTTTTTAATTTTTTTCTTGATTAACGTGTACCCAAACTCTTACCTACTGACATAATTATTACATCCTATATATTTCATACATCTTATACTATAGTAAAGAAACGATCAACGAATGAATTATTTAAGAACATTTAACATTCTCGAAAGAATTTAGAAATTTATAACATGAGAGAAGTATCGCGTACAATATATAGTGAAAATGGAGTTCATAAAGTTTGTCAACTGTTGAAAATTTTACTTTGCGTGACTACGACCGTTCTTCCCTTGGGCTCTTCATTTGAATTGAGTTTGTGATACATAATAAATGAAAAAGGAAGTACAGTGAAGAAGAAATATGACAGCCTTTTTAACATCATATTCCAGAATAAATATTGTAGGAAACGTTACTGTGTTTTTAATATTCATGAATAAGATCAGTACTTTTGATAAAGTGGTTATATGTAATTACATTTCGAGATTTACCTATTTAAAAAGAAAACAAATATATAACAATTTTTATGAAATAACAATTATAATGCAAATAACAATTCTAATATTTAAAAATCAAAGAACAAATAATATTTCAAAGTACAATTTATTATCATTTTATTTTAATGTTGGAGTTGTGCGGTAATTCTAATATTTAAAAATCAAAGAACAAATAATATTTCAAAGTACAATTTATTATCGTCTTATTTTAATGCTGGAGTTGTGCGGTATTCGGGTAGAAATTCAATTTTACCGTAGCTGAATACCAGTTTCGGGAAAGTGAGGAAGTTATTGCCCACGAAAGTGCTAATTACCCTGTCGGTTTGACACTTGTACGATGGTATTTTATGATTGGAAATAACTTGGTCCCAGATTTAGGGGGATCGTAAAGATTGAACGATAACGTGCTGACTTAATTATAACTTTCTAGAATGGATATAAGCAACGATAATTGTGAAGGCATACATTTACGAAGCTATAAAGACCGCAAATTTGTAATTGATTTGCAAACATTATTTTTATTACTTTTTGTTGAGCTAAAATAACTTTCGTACTGTAACTAGCCTAGTAAAATAATGTAGTGGTAAATTGGAGGTCATTTTGACCCACATTATTATATACGAGTTTTAAAGTTCGGATTTGAAAATTCTGTATAAAAATTGGAAAAAATATACAATGAATAATTTGATCAACTTAATTATTTAATTATTTGAAAGAAGTACAGAATGAGTAAGATCGTCTTAATAATTTACATTTCTATTATTTATAGAGATCTGACAAAATTTTATTTACAGAAACATAACTCGAACGATGAGTACAAATTGGAGATTTAGAATCTTTGCAAATTCCAAGATCAACTTTGTTTTTGTTTTTCTTTTTTTTATAACATCGTATACGTATTTTCTTTTGTATAGATCGATTAAGTAAAATATTATAAATTAGAAAGTATAGTTAAAAATTAATAATTTGTCAGATATTTTAAATTTTTATATAAAATATCTCTCTCCTGAACTTAAGTATGTATAGTTATCGACTTTTTAATATTGCATTTGAAGATTGAAATGAGTATTTAAATTAGGTTCGTTGGGTTGCTAATTAAATTAGTTTGGATAATCAATAAGTATTTAAATTGAGTTCATTGGCTTACTAATTAAATTAGTTTGAGGAATCGACTGAATTAATAACTAACCGTTCAAATTCTATAAATCGTAAAATTAACATAATCATCATACACATTCGACTGAATTAAAAACTTCAATTGATCATATTTCATTATATGAAACACAGAAAGCAGTTATATTTTTCGTATAAGCTTTAAAAAATAAATTCGACATTCCACATAATTTATTTTTGCTGTCAGTTAAGCATAGCTCTGCATCTGGCGTGAGGATAACGCTTGTTCCACGTCAATCTCCTTCCACCGTAAGATATTTTTCCGCGATTTTCAAAGGTATCCTCTTTTTAGCATGAAACCTTTAGAAGAGCATTATGTGGTAAACGCACAGAAACCTCTGTGTATCTTGCAAAATTGTGCGGTGGCTGAACACCCACATTGAGAGCTATCCAATTTTGAAAACCACCGCTAGAAAAAGTGCTCGTGGTTTCTTTACAGCTGGCTAACGTTTTGAACGATTTAAGCTGAAGATTCAAAGTGTAGGTGTTCTTTTTTGCATCAAATGTACTCCTTTTATTTTATATTGCAACTAACAACACAGTCTTCAAATATTACTATTGAAGTTAATTTTCAAATCTTAATATTCGAACAGAAGTGTACTCTCTATTGTTACGCTCTATAGTTAACCAGAATTAAATTCTCAAATTTTTCATGTTTTGTTATGATAAACTATACTCTCTTTTCAACGAGAAGGCAAATTTTGTTTATTTAAATTAATTTGTTTAACGTATAACAAATAATATGAGGAATGTATTATTCGTACATCGCAAATTTGGACACTTAATTGGATTTAATGATTTTACATCAAAAACACATCTGTATCATGTATGTATACCAGTCTAGCTTTTATTGAAGTCGTACTACAGTGATGTAAACAAATTTTTGCATATTTGAATATACGGAATAGTATATAACATTGTTCACATCGCATTTTGGAAACTTAATTTTTATCCCATTTCGTGTACCAGTGACATAAATCTGTTATTAGTTTATTACAGTAAGGAAAATAAGAAATTTACTTCAATATCTTTTATTTTATTGCTTACTAAATAGTGATCACTTTTTAAAGTTACACCACTTTTGTGTTAAATGATTCAGGAGTGTATATTCTGAACATACTTCTTCAACTGCTACGTGTTAACTTGATTGACATTTTCATTAGACCAAGATTAATTTAATCAGCTAGCATTTTTATTTTTAATAAATGTTGTCAAATTCCTTCACAATGTTTTGTTATATTTAATATTAGTTTATAGTTTATTCATAGATCATAAATATCTATTGATCCAAGTTGTTATTTTCATTCTGATAAGTGAATAAATTCTTAATAATATAGGTGATACATTTGTTTGCAAATATGAACGTTATCCATATATGATTAACACCGTAGTCAATGCGTTAAAAGATATTTCTCAGCAAATAATGAAATAAATACTCATCTAACCAGAATTTACCCATAAACTTATATCACTCTTATACAAAACACAGCGAAAGTTAAGCTTTCAAAATGTAATATTAAAATAAATAGACAAAAATTTACTTGCACTATTTTGCATTAAGCTCAAATCATACATAGAGGAAAGTGACCAAATGTGGAATAGTATACCGAATACGGAATGGTGACACTTTTCAAAATCTGTCCACTGAATATCTGTCAAACAGCTATAAGCTTCTTTATGAACTCGCTTTGACATACGTTGAGACCCGTCATTCGAGCGAATGGTATTGACGTAGCACGGACATTTTGTTTTACTGCTATTTGAAAGCCTTTCAACGATGCATAAATTTGATGTATTTTCCGTACTTGCTATTATTTTACCATGCTTATTTGTTTATTGACCTACCTGCCAGTGATATTCATAAATATTTGTGAACTGAATAACTAATTTGCTTAAATTTCGCGCTTCTAAATCTGGCAAACTTCAAATAATGTAATTCCGTTGTGGAATATGTCATACTTCAATCTTACTTAGATGATTTAAGTACAATGAAACATGTCATATTTCAATCTTACTTAATTATTTTTATCTGTTCGTCCTAGTTTTTGCAATGTTCTCGTCGATAAACATAAATGAAATGCTGAATGTGTAGGTTTTGAGGACATAAAAAATGTGTTGATGCAAAGACACTTAAATATGTGATTTTTGCAAACAGCAATTCTTCATTTAATCTTTCTTAAACGTGATTATACATATAAACAAATGTTATAATTAATATGAATAATAAAACTCATACTCGATACAAACATAAAATTATTATTTAATTGTTTTCACAAATGCTTAAATCAGCCTTTTTACCAAAACAGACGAAGCATAATACATTATACAATACTAATTATACGATGTAAAATGATTGATTCTGTTGATACTGACAACTATTTTGTATTAAAAATGTTAATGGAATGTTTACGTAATGCATCTCGTTAAACTTTATGCTTCAACATGCATTGGTATAAGTGATATTTTATCGTATGTTTATGTGATTAAATCATGTCAGACTTTCGACGTTTCGAAATCCAGTATTTGATATGCAACCTCTTATTTCGAATCTATAAAAAATGTCGAAAAAATTTGATTGAGATAGGTGGAAAGTTTGTTGGAAACGAAGCAGTAAAATATTAACAGAAATTTTTAGATAATGTTTCAAATATTTTTAGAGCTGTTGAGTCTTACAATATTTCATTCCTATAACTAGGAAATTTTATTAATACAACAGATGGGTTAAAAGATTGTTAACAATAAAAATATCGAAAATTGTGGATAAAAATATTTATAGCATCAAACAATTTTGATCAAAGCGTTGCATATTGCTTTTAATTTGACTATAATAATATACGATACGACTTAATATATTGCAATATTTAACATACGATACTATTTAATATAATATTATATTTTACTATTCCTGATACACTATTTAATATACTATACTATGTAACGTATTATACAATTTAATATATTAAATTTTACTACAGTAATATTTAAAGCGTTGGACAATTTTTTTCTAAATAATCAATAAGCAGAATTTTCGAGTGTTTCGTACAGTTTCGATTGTTACTTATCTTCCAACAAATTAATTACAACATACTAACTTCTAAAAAACAATTTTTAAATAATTCAAAACAAAAATAGCAACGAATATTATTTTGCAACCTCAAAACTGTGTGAAATACCAAAGTGAAACGGGACGCAGATGTCATTCACAAACTATGCAAGTCTCGTTAAAATTGACTCAATAATTTTTTAGTTGTGCTCGGACAGACAGAAAATCCGACAAAAATGATGTTATGGGCAGATACGAAAATAATACAAAATGTTTAAAAGAGGTATTTGTTTAAAAAAATCTGACAGACATTCCAATTTTATTTATATTTTATTTTATGTATTGATGAGAGAATATACGTGATAAAATGTGTCTACATTTGTTAGCAAATTTAATTTTTAGTTTACAGATTTTGAGGATGATGAATTTGGAAACATTTGCGAAATTGTGCACATATAAAATAAATGATCCGATTATTAGAAACAAATGAATATAACCATTTAAAGCTAGTCATTTTTTTCTATAAAACAGCAATCAGTTAATGCTTCTCTTAATTTTTAAGTAATTTATTTCTTTAGTGTAACTCTGAATATTAACACTAAATCTACTGACATATAGTGTACATTTAAGTTATAATTAAAAATAAGGGACAAAGATAAATCAACATACTGTAAAATATAAATCGATGTACACAAATAATTTATCTCGACAAAAATCGTCACAGATTTCAATAAAAGCTTTTATTACATTCTTCTTTTAGTAAAAACTCATGAATCTATTATTTGCCTGCTGTGATAGTTTTAGCGTTACTTGCAACTTTGAATACTAAACCATTATTAATAAAAGTTACATATGATCTCATATCACTTGTATTGAGCATCACGATATTTCGTAATTACATACAAATAATCTCATAATATAAATATTAGTCACACGTTCTGTATTAATTTTAACAAATCACATAGATTCATACACGTCATGGATAAAAATCGTATTAACTATAACTTTACTCGCGAATAAACTTAATAAAATCTTTAAAACAGTGAATAAGATACAACCACGATATTTTATGGCTCTAATCAACATATCATTTTTAATAAAATGAAACAAGCAACGGTCACCAACGATTACATTTATCATTTTTTCAAGTATAGCAGGAACAAATGTATACGTTTACGTCGGGAAATCGGTTAGCTGCGCGATTACCATGCTAAATATTTACACGCGTTATTTATCAAAAATTCCTGAAACGTATCAATAAAACTATCTGACCGTGGTGGCGATAAATCTTTCTTCAGTAAATTTACAAGCCTACACGAACGTTCTTTGGTTGTGTTCGAGTGACCAAAGAGCTGAGGACAGTCGAAAGTGGCAGTTTCAGCATCGCAGAGCGAACACCAATGGTAATTAATTTTTTGCGTGCGACTCTCGGAAGCAGAGGAACCACGGGCTGACCACGAAATCGGCCTAATGGGTGCCCATTTGTCATTCCGTGAAGGGTGGAAGGCGGGAACGTTGAACAGAACAGGGGAGAGACCTTTGCACGTCCTCGACAAAGACGATAATTTGCACGCGACTTCGTCCACCTCCGTACACGCCTAACATCGTCACCGGACGACTTGATGGAAACACGAGTAACGTTGTCGCAAAACTGACACGAGGATCAAGGGAAACCGCGAAATGACGCAAACTCGAAACACGCAGCTTTAAAAACCTTCTTATCGACGATCTAACAAGTGGTCCCGCTAAGTTACGTGTCGCTGTTGATTGGAGAAGATGGAGAGAAAGATTGTGTGTTTACGCTCCTTTCTGTCGCATCCATACTGTGTCGAAGTAAATTATTTCAGATAATTCGGGAATTTTAACTAATTTAAGAGTTACAGGTAGGGGATTTTAACTAAATAATTTAAGAGTGACAAGTGAAGAATTTTAACTAAATAATTCAACAGTTACGGGCAAGAAATGTTAAGTAAACAATTAAAAATACAAGTGGAGAATTTTAGGTAAATAATTTAAAAGTTACAAGTAGGGGATTTTGAATAAATAATTTAAGAGTGACAAGGGAAGAATTTTAACTAAATAATTAAAAGTACAAGTGGAAAATTTTAGGTAAATAATTTAAAAGTTACAAATAGGGGATTTTGAATAAATAATTTAAGAGTGACAAGGGAAGAATTTTAACTAAATAATTAAAAGTACAAGTAGGGAATTTTAGGTAAATAATTTAAAAGTTACAGGTAGCGGATTTTGACTAAATAATTTAAAAGTTACAGGTAGCGGATTTTGACTAAATAATTTAAAAGTTACAAGTGGGAAATTTTAACTAAATAATTGAAAAGTTGTAAATGGGGAGTTTTAACTAAATAATTTGCAAGTGGAAAATTTTAATTAAATAATTTAAAAGTTACCGTCAGGGGATTTTAATTAAATAATTTTAGAGTTACAATTATAACTTAATAGTTGAACTTTTGTGAACCGAAATATTTAAGGTTGTAAGTAATTAGAAATACTTTTCACTTTTCATTAATTGTGATTTTATATGCATTTATTATAATTTTGAAAGTATAGTTTTTTGAAAGATTTAAGAACGTACATGTAGATTTGCCACTTTTTGATATCAAAGCATAACATATCAAGAAACGAATACTAATTTGCAATTTGTGCAACTTGTATCTTTTATAAATTATAATAACTTAACTAAACGTATATTTATAATAATTTAACGACATTTTACAATTGCTTACAAATTAAATTTCGCGCCATGGATTTCGCTGAAAAATGGCGTTAACCTAACCTTGTTGACATTTCAAGTCTCTGATTAAAATCTTGTCCCTATTACTGTCGAGTTTTAATTGCTAATATTCATTTATGTAATTATACTTTTACAATAATTATTGATACGTACCAGTCAAACAAATAATTACAGTAAATTAGAAAGAAGAATAATAACAACTTTTCATATCAATTTGTTCTTCACACAGGCTGAGAACCGCTAATATAGAACAATAAATTATAGAAAACATAATGATCGCAAACAATTTTCTTCTTTTTAAAAAATTGTTTTAATTTCATGAACTTGCTACGAGCATTTACTACACGTTCACTGTATACAATATAAAATTTACTGACTGTCAGCGGATAGCCAATAATAAAAATTAAAAGGAACAACTTCGAGCGGTCTGAAAAATGAAAAGCATCTGATTTACTACAGCTCAATTTTAGTGGTAATTAAAGTTTGATTTAATGGAGTTCAGGTTATTTCTTAAGTTCCATTCGAACAATTTTTATATTCTTTACGAAACCACATTCAACCAACTACATAAAAAATTATGAACTTGTGTAACTGTACTTTTATCTTACGTTTAATTGCGGCTTATAACATTGTTTACGACAGCCGTATTTCATTCTTGAAACTATTAGATTCCGGGAAATGAGTACTTTTATACCGTTTCAACGTTAAAATATAATTATGTTTTATACACTGTTACTGTCATTTTAACAATACCATCTTGTATCTATGTACTTTGAGATACTTAATTTTTCATATTAATACTCTTCTATTATGAAAAGAGATTCACTAACAGTAAAGCACGCTGTGTTCATAAATGCAATTACACTTGTGTGGAACACAAGCTTACTTTGGCTAAAAATGAGAACCTTTGTTAAATCTTGAGATGAAACATGTAAACGTGAAAATTTCTAAATTTGGAAAATGCAAACTTGCAAAATTAATGTTCTAAAAATTTCAAATTTTCTGGCACTCTAAATACTTCAATTTTTAAATAATTTATAATCTATTGAATTATTCATAATTTTTAATAAATTTAATTATTATCAATTAAATTGAATTATTATAAATTGGAATATTTCTAATAATTAAAAAGTTAACAATTTAAAAATTGCTAAATTACTAAACTTGAAAATTTTTAAATTTGTAATTTTTAAGAATTTTAAATTTTTAAATTGAGACATTCGTGTATCGGAAATTTTATAATTTCAAAATTTATTTAAAAATTCGTGTTTGAAAATTTCTAAATTTTTTAATTTCTAAATTTCTAAATTTCAACCAATAATGGAAATTTTTAAATTTCAATTATTTCAAATATCGGATTTTGCAATTTTGTTGTCTCTACCGATATACACTATAAATATAATACACTATAAAATAGACAAGAATTGCCGGAGCTTATAAATTTTTCCGCCAGAGGCGCCAAAAATCTCCAAAACAATAAACTCGAAGTAGTCACTAACCCTGACGCTAAACAACAACGTACTATAATTAATAATCTACGGTTCATTTTAAATTCGTAGACTTACATTACAGTCTACAATGTGGCCATTATTGCTATCTGTAAAAGATAATGTACAGTAGAAAGAGAAAAATAATGATATTCAGAATTTTTCTTACAACCTGATATTACAATCTGGTATGACAACTGTAAGCATACTTTTTCTCCCTGATAGTCTAATGGTAACGTTACACCGATAATTTCAACGGCATAAAAAGTACTATTTATACGGTCTTTACACGCTAGTTGCACCTGGTTCAGGGTGCATACGTTTCCAGTTAATTATATGTTTACTAATGAAAACACAAGCAAGGCTGGCCTGCTAATTGAAAGACACAAATCGTTCGTGTCATGATAACATTTAACATGTGAGATAAACGACACGGTATAGAACCTTCAAAGCAATTTCTTTTTCATTGTTTCAACCTAATCTGATTGAAACAGTTGCGATTGCGATCTATTCAATTTTACGCTGGTATATTTTCACAACATTGTTGCAAAGTAAAACTTTCGTGTTGGGATAGACTGTGATACTTTAAATATATTATGGTTAGATTTTATTACAGTAAAATCTAACAAAGTAATTCTTATCATATTGTATTTTTCTTCTATGCAGGATAATACGATACAATAAATGTTTTCATTATAAAATACTGTTTAATATTTAAATTCATTTATTTCAGAAAATTATACGTGGGGATTACTTGTATGAGTCATCGATTTATTATGCTCTATCATTAATTAATCATTAACCACTACACTGGGGTATGAAATGACCCCAACCAATTTAGCTTCAATTTTTGTCACTATATCCTGAAAATCTGAATAAACTTTTTTGAAATGCCGGCATTTTCACTATTTTTTTTCTCTCAAACTCATATATTTCAAAAGTGTTTAGCTAAAATTTTAGTTCTTTTTAAAATAGAAAAAATTGTTGAATTTTTGTGTGAAAACCGTTATTTTTTCATTTCTGAATTTTTTTCTTATTCAACGTTCAAATTTACTGAAATCAGCTGCGAAAGATGTTGAAGAAACATTGAAAGATTATTTCTCATTTTTTTCAAGTAAAAATAATGAGTAGCGGCGGGAGTCTTAAACGTCCCAATGTGTCAGATATGTTATTGAAGTGTGACCCTTAAGGGTTAAACCAAAAGAATTATTACAATTCCCTGCACTTGATGTTTCTTGTATGTCGTAAGAAAATTTTCTTACAAATAGTTTGAAGATTCTGCAAATATTATTACATACTCATTCATATTTGTTTACATATTTATGCACTTAGTCATAATTGTATACATATTTTTACACTCATTCATTTACATGGACCTATGGAACCTTTCTGATTATATTAATGAAAACATACATACATATGTATTATGTTAATGTACGTTGTGTCGCATTAATAAACATGCTACGAGTGAAATATTTATCATTGAATTAAACCGTGGAATGATGATATCTAGAATCACATAAATTATTATAATTATTATGTAGAGCACCCGTTACAATTTTTAAATTTAAACTAAAATATATAATAGTATATTATTTTCATTCGTAACACGTTGACTGCCACAAAAATCAAATACGATGCAATGCATTTAACATTTAACAATTCTGAAAACGAAATAGAATATGAAGAATTGATATTTCTATAATAATATGATCGTTTGTAATCCATCAGACTTCATATGTTCAGTCAAAGGTGGAAATAACCCATTTCGAATAAATTGACCCCATACTTTCGGTCGGCGGTGTACATACGCACGACGTGGCTGACATAAAACGTTTGATGTACGTTTTTATGAAAATAGTATGCTATTCTTGAATTATGAAATACGAGTAGACGGTGTAGTGACATGGCGTGTTCTGTTTATCGAGCGGCACACACGGTTTCTTAATTTTGGATATGCTCGTAGGCGAGGCGTACTTATTAACCCCTTGCACGATGATTTATTTGTGAGGTGCGTCAGTCACAATTGACTAACCTCGGCTACAATATGAAAACAAAGAACGTTGAAATGTTATGTCAATTTGGTATTTTGCAATCGTTGACTATGCAAATTATAATCGGACTTAATCTTTAGATTGAACGTACTCAAAATTCGATTAAAATTAGTCACAGCTGAAGTACAAGTGCGTCACGAGTCAGACTCGTCAAAATAGTGCAAGGGGTTAAAGTCCTTCATCGCAAATTAGAATTGTTTCCCTGTGGTATACGATTAAGGATTTTGTAGCAAATGAATTTGACGTTAATTGGAACACAAATGTTAAAAGTGAAAAAAGTGGCAACGCAATTTGTATATTTATTTTTCTGAATTTTGTAATAAATTTTTCCTACAATTATGTACATTACAGTAGTATATATTTGAGAAACTATTTGTTTAGAAAGGATCTGAATAATAGATTAAAACGTTGTAAAAAGTGAATATTAGTTTTTTCATTAATTTATTACTGGATCAATAGATCGGTTGATAACAAACTTAGAATTTTCTTTTACTTTTAATATATTAACCCTTTCCGGACGGACACTCGTTCGCAAAGGGTTAACCATTTGCCCTCTATGTCGAGTGTGGCTCGACATCACATTTCTCTTGGATCTTATAAATATGTAATTCAGATAAATAGATTGTTTGAATATATATTTTCATTTAGTTACAATTTATAATAAATGAAAAATGTATTTGTCACATATTTTGTACTGTGGCAATACATTTCATAGAGAACCTCTTTCTTGATCTATTTTGCAAATTAAAAAGTTATACATTTAAAAGTTAATACAGTGCGTTCAACCCCCTTTGTTTTATTAATCTCACTTTTCGGCAGAAAATGGTCAATATTCTTTAAATTCGTAGAGTATAAACAAATTAACATAAATATTCAAGTGATCAAATTTATAACAAAAATTAAATTTAAAATTAATTTTAATAATTCATTTTCAGGTGTTCCATAAATGTACTAATCATTTAAGAAAAACTTTTATTTGAAAATAACCAATATTCTTTAAATCCGTAGTGTATTCGTAGTGTATAAACAGTAGTTTTTTTTATAAAAAAAAAAAAAATTAAATTTAAAATTATTTTTAAAAATTAATTTGCAGGTGTTCCATAAATATTCTAATTGTTTAAAAAAACTGTTCTATTATGTTTTATGTATACAAGTACGAAATTTAATAATGCTTAATTAGTGTTTAAAGAATATTGATTACGATTTCCTACCTTCAGATCATTAAAAATATGAAGGTTTTGTAAATTTATGCAACACACTGTTTAAATCTTTAAAATATTGTAATGTATTAGAATTTATTGTAATATGTTTTAATACATCTTAATATTGTACATTTTAATGCATCACTTTTAATACTTTCATGGATTAAACCTATATCTCGCATGCTCCTGGGGTCAAGAAACATCCCCAGTGGTATAACTTAATGTATGCGAGTAAACGTTCACGAAAGTTGTTGTATGAAGCCATAAACGTTTAACGGACTATTCTCTGTCGAATACTGTCGTAATGTGCCATATAGTTCACTCGATTAAGTCGCCACAGGTACACCAAAACATTTATCAAATTACGGGAATTACACCAATTCTCTGTAGCCGTACCTCGAGCGTTAGTTGTGAATGCCTGTCAAGGATCGAGATGTATTTCCTATTATTATAATTCATTATGTGGCGTGCAATTATGTCCTCACGACCGACGAATACATTTCGTGTTTCGCGTATCTCTTATTTGAAAATTCAGGAAATCGCACCCACGGGTCTCGTCCCGTAAAACTGTAATATAGGTAACAAGTGGCCCGATTTCGATCTAACAATACTGCAACTGAACTCGGAGCCCGAGCGTATGAAATTTTCGCGAATATTTCCATTTGCGACTTGCGAAATATCAAATGCCCGTTTACTGATTCGCTGAGATTTCGCGTTTTACTTCGTTGCTTACGAGAAGACAATACGATTTTAATGATATTTTGAATACTGACAGAAATCGTCTCGGTATTTATAAATAAACCATTATTGACTGAAATATTTCATATCCTATGAGATATTCGTCATTAAAATTTTAACTTAAATATAATTAAATTGAAAATCAGAAATAATAATTATGGCTTGTACGTAACATAAGTAGGTATATGAATTTCGTGGCAGTGCAGGGTTCAATTCAAATTTCTAAATTCCAAATTTTTTAATTTCTAAGTTTCAAATTATCAACTTTCCGAATTTCCAAATTTCCAAATTTCTAACTTCCAATTTATTAAATGTTCAAATTTTCAATTTTTTTAAATTTTCAAATTTTCAACTTTCTAATTTTCTAAATTATTTGAACTTCTAAATTTCAAAATTCCTAAATTTCAAAATTGGTAAATTCGAAATTTCTAAATTTCAAAATACCTAAATTTAAAAATTCCTAAATTGCAAAATCCCTAAATTCGAAATTTATAAATTTCAAAATGCCTAAATTTAAAAATTCCTAAATTGCAAAATCCCTAAATTTCAAAATGCCTAAATTTAAAAATTCCTAAATTGCAAAATCCCTAAATTTAAAAATTCCTAAATTCGAAATTCCTAAATTTCAAAATGCCTAAATTTCAAAATTTACAAATTTAAAAATCCCTAAATTTCAAAATTTCTAAATTTCAAAATTCCTAAATTTTAAAATCCCTAAATTTCAAATTCCCTAAATTTCAAAATTGGTAAATTCGAAATTTCTAAATTTCAAAATGCCTAAATTTAAAAATTCCTAAATTGCAAAATCCCTAAATTTAAAAATTCCTAAATTCGAAATTCCTAAATTTTAAAATGTCTAAATTTCAAAATTCCTAAATTTAAAAACTCCCAAATTTCAATATTTCTAAATTTCAAAAATCCTAAAGTTCCAAATTCCTAAATTTCTAAATTTCAACATACCAAATTTGCACATTTCTAGCTATCTAAATTCCCAACCTTAGTAAACAAATTTTCTAATTTCTTTTTAAATCTCAAAATTCTTGTAAATAAACGTTTGATCTGTCCATCTCTGGCTTAAACCTGTCATTACGCAGATTTCTCGTCTTGGGCGTGGTATTTGAAAAAAGTTTTTCATCAAACATCGACACGATCGACTTGTTCAAAGTTGTCTTGACTTGCTGGTTGAAATTGCATATTATGGAATTCCCGTCGCGGATTGAAAGCATGATTGAATACGGAAAGGAGGTAGTTGCTTTTACTGTGACGTTTAATTTGATCGGTTGGTTTGTCGGTAAAGTAAGTAGTTTCGAAAGCTATGGTCTGTAATCTAAGCGGTTGCTTTATGTCCTTATTTGTGGGATTTATAAAATGAAGTTATAAGTGAATTTAATTTTCCCAACATCGATTGCTGTAACGTTACGTATTCAACGACATTGCTTGATGACTTAAAAATACTTAAACATAGTATTTTATTTAAAATCCAATAAATGAAATCTGATTAAAGTCTAAAAGATACTTTTTCTATTGATTTGGATGCTGTTCAATTTTTTTTTTTTTTTTTGAAATTGCAATTTTATTTCTGATTCTTGAATTACAATCATTTTCACGTGCATATACGCTTTGTCAAATTAGTAATTTATAAATAATTGGATTTATGGATTTATCATACGATAAATCATAGATTTATAATAAACAAGCATAAAAAATCCTAAAAATGTTCAAAGTTAACAAAATAAAAAAATTGACATGAAAGTAGATCAATATTTAATTATTTCGTATTACCGACAGAGTAAAGTATTTTTAAAAGAGTATTTATAAAATGGCAACCATTTGCAATTTTTAGTAGTTTTGTGGTCGTTCATACTGTACCTTTAGCATACAGTATAATATCCTTTAATATACAATAAACAATTTAATAAACTACTGTAAATTTAATAAATTGAATTTGATATATTTGATACATTGAAAATGTTTCATTTTCATATTAATGCTCATACATGACTATGAGATATAGAAAAGTAACCAAAAAGGTCTAAGGAAATTAAGAAACATATTTTACAAATACGTTCATTTTGAATTCATAGAATGAACATAAAATACATCAGTTGATTTTGAACGTCAGTTTCTTAATTTTTGTCAACTACCCTACAAACCCATCAATTTCATTGATCAGAAGGATACTATTTATCGATCTTATTCTTTTCATTCTATTGTCAATCTCTCCACGTTATTCATGGTTTACGTGTTTAATTAATCTTCACGAGCGGGCAGCTTTAATTTTCCTTGGTCAGCCGTAGTCAAAGCCGTATTAGCGGTGGCACAGTAAACGCGATTACACTAAATTTTAATTAGATCTATCTATTCGAATCTCGTTAATAAATCCGCGTCAAAGGATACAGGTTGCTGCTTAGTATTCATGAAATCCCTCGGCGGCGTTAGAATAATTTCAAAATTAGCTCGGTTAGCTTGGACGATGCCTCGGAACACAATCGAGATCGTTCTTTCAAACGAATAAGACACCGTTTCCTTCGTTCGTTGCTCTCGTTTAATGGTAATTGGCTTTTCAGAGCGGTGAATCGATACTGACAGCATCGGGGGGTAGTTCGGATTCGTTCGGCTGGAATTTCATTTCACTTATTGGGAACAGCAGTTCCGTAAAAAATTTGCCTGCTAGCTGTTTCCGTGCGGTAAGTTAGATTTATTCGACGAAGCGGGAACTTCTCGAAGCTGGATGGAGGAGGGCCGGCATTCCTGGCTTAATCGATAACCAGGCGCCACCGATATATATCCCGGATATCGCGTAGTGGTAACATTGCATATCGGTGATCAGTCCAGGATACCTCTCACCCTCGCGGAAATATGCCGTGGTTGTGGCGCGGTGTTTTAGCATATTAAATGCAATAACTGGCCACGGTCAGGTATCATGCATCGGACCGAGACCGGGTTTCGGTTTTCTCCAGGCGATACCCGGAATTTTGCAAGTTGCCCGTTAATTCGTAGCGAAACTATTATCATAGTCATTCCCATTTTCCCGGCCGTGCTCGAATGGTCGCTAACGAGTCTGTGGCCAGTGGTGTAGACAAGACGCGTGGAGAACAAGGGCGAATTGTTTTGAGTTCGAACGGTTCCATGAAATGGCTGCCGGCTAACTCGTAACAATATCCGGAACAGGTTGCCTGGTACCTGTTCGCGTACCTTAGCTTACCGCAGATTACCGACAATCCCTCGGGTTCAGGTAACAGTTACACGCGCTTTCAACGAGAGACAGAGAAGTTTGACCGTGTACCGTGCCGGCCGGCGGCTTCATCGACTTCCATTCGGACCAACGACGCCATTGAATCCCCCATGGTGTTCACAGCCGGCTGACACTAGTCGAGAAATGATGTTCGCCACGGGAGATATGCGTTTCGTAGCAAGCATTTCTTCCAGGGCCTCGATTAGCGGATTAAACGTTTGCCACTTGACGAGCTAGGGAACGTTTAAGGAGGGTTACTTCGTTTTGCTCAGCTTTCGTGTAAAGTTACCCGTGGCGTGGTGTAAATGAGCGACCGACAGCTGTGAATTGGCTACCAGCTGATTAGGCTGTACACACCGCCGAGGAAGTATGGCATACTCAGCCAGTGGGCTGGTAATTCGATTTAAACGTCGAAATATCTTTGCGCAATATTTCATGTGGCTCTCTGACGTGGAGAGGTCACATCGAGGGTCTTCACTCAGACAACGTTAACTCAAAAAATTCACTTTTTATGTTACTGACACAAGAATGTATACTTCAAGAGTCTTTAGAGATAACGTTTTGATTTTGTGAAAGTTATTGAGAGCCAAAGAATGCTAACTAGACATAGCGTTGTCTGACTTCAATTTATTGTTTTTCGAGTTAATGTTGGCTGACTCTAAATCCTTGACATTGGCTCATCGATTTTGATGAAACTTTTGAATGATGAATCTAAAGTAATAAATCAATCTGTATTTTAATTAATCATTCTCTTAATATATAAAATACTATGAAGATAAGTTAGTAGTCATGATCCAGACTGTACTTCCTTATTAAGCTGAACATAAATCAATTATTTTCGCATTCGCAATACATACAGTAAATGTAGAAAGTATTTGTGCAATCAATTACAACAAGACTTTGTGAAATTCTTGTTTAAGTAAATTTTTGTATACAATGAGTATATACACATTGTGGGAAATCTCTAGCATGCGTATATTACAAAAAATTAATTATATAACTTGTGAAATTAAGAAGAGAAAACAAAAACTTGACGGGAATATATAAGCTATAAGTATTTGTACATTGTACAATTCTTAAATTTGAAAACATTTATAGGAAAAACACACTTCAAATTAACTTAGTATTAAAAAATTATTGCAAACAGTTAATTAATATTTTGTAGGATATCCTTTTTGACTTAATATTTGCTGCAATAATTTTAGGCATTGAATTAAATTCTGACATTCCAAATAATTCCACAAATGTTCTATGGAGTTAATATCAGTAGACTGCGGAATGATTAACATACAGTTAAGCAATTGGTAATTAATATTTCAGTAAATGTTTATGACGAGATTTTGAAAAGGACTCAATGGGTTCTTTTAAAAAAGCACGCTTTTCTTATATTAACAGTTTTAGCCACGTACAAGAGATTTAGGTTAGGAAAGATCTTTATTGTATATCTGTTTCATTGATTTAGTGTTTAATGTATAATCTGTTTCAATTAAGGATCTAAAACCGTTAATTTGCAATTACTTATTCTGATTCCAAAATAGAGCTGAAATCAATCCTCGTCTACTTTACAGTAGGTAATTGAATTCATTAGATAATCGAAGATAATTGAAACTATTAGATGTTATAGTTGTAGATTACATGTTACCCGCAAAGTGTAAAGCATGGGCAAGGTATAAATCAAAGTTTCAAAGCCTTTGAGTCATAACCTAATATTGGATCGCGTTAAATTTTTAATGGACCGCGAAATAGTAGCTACTAGCTTGTGTAAAAGTGGTATGAGCCGTTTAATGCAAAAGTGGTGTAAGTCGCTTTTTTGTCTATTTCGTTTAACACCACTCTTTAACACCATTTGGTTTAACGTCTCGAAAGTTGAACTTTCATTCTGTTAGGAGTGGCATAAGTCTAACTTTATTAATTGCCAGGCGAAATAGGAAATTTATACCGAATTCATTTACTTCGACCCGGATTAACCTGTAACCTACTGTTTTACTTAAACTATTTTCGCATTAAATGACTCGTAGAAATTCAGCAACAGCATTAACTAATTCTATTAAACGAAAGTAATTGTCAGTTTTAAATTTTGTTCCGTAAATTTTTATCAAATAGAATCATTGATCACACCAAAACATGATGCAATTAAAAAATAATAACTTATAACTGTTTTAGTAATAAATAATTATTATAATTAAAATGTTTTTAGTAATTGCTATCAATGACGAAATTCTTTAATTACAAATAACCATTTATGACAGAAATTGTTTTGAGTTTCGAATCGGTAATAAAAATTGTATTTTATTATGAGCAATCATTATCAATAAAGAAAATTATTGTTCGTTACAATTAATTGTTATTCATTAATCCTTATTAATACAGAAATTCGTTTGTGATTACGAATAATCATTATTCGTGTTGTATTCCAATGGATACTTCACTTTTCCTATTTAGTGCATAATAATCCTTTAATGAAGACCTTTACACTTATCGATATTATATCAACATAAACGTTCTGTGATGACACATTTTCAACATAACAGACTAAAATAGAAAATAATAAATATGACCAGCATCGTTTATAAATAAATATTACAATTAGTTGTAATACCAATGTAATAATTTTGTTACATAACAGAATCCTGAATGTATGTGGTTATAGCATGAAATCGTCAAAACCTGTTAAAAATAAAGAATACTTCTTTCATTAAGTTGTGCCAAGATTTCTGTGGCGTTCAATGTTTTCTCCGTCTCTCTCGCAGTTCAGCCAGCACCTTCATGCTGCATTACCTACGACATATGTCTGCATTTCAAGTTTGACGGCAAAAAAATACTGGCGACCTCGACAGTTCGCTCCGTATAAATGTACCCGGCGTTTAAGACGATTGGCAGATGGAAATTCATATTTCACGGAGTCACGAATTACAAGACAGCAATCGTACTAACAGGATTATCCAAGGGTGTTCCAGAAAACGTCCAATGAACATTTTTAACACACCATCATCAGCCGAATTAATCCCAGGGCATTCGAGGCATTCATGTTTCACCGTGAGCTTGGAACACGAACACGGTTATACGGCGAGAGTGCAAAAAGGTGTTGCATGACTCTTTAGAAAAACCGAGGGAAACGTTCGTCAACCCGCGCGACTTTTTCCTTTGATAGACGAGCAGAGGACTGGCTGACGTGCAACAACAACGTGAACACGTCGGATGAAAGAATTCGAAGCGCGACATCCATTAATTTACCATAGAACAAAGTGGCCATTGACGCATAACGGTCAAGAATCCTCGTTAATCCGTGTCAACAGGATTAAACGCGGCGGATATCGTGAGATGAAAAAGAAAACCAGCAAGACCGTCGTGCCGGAGAAAAATGCACGCGACGGCGATAAGGGATGAGAGAGGGTGAAAAGATACTCGCCGGGTTTTCTCGGCTGCTAACAGTTACCGTGTCATATTCTTTTCTCTCCTTTCGACCTTCTTGCTCTTTCGTTCGCGACCATCGACCTCCTCTACTTTAGTGTCGTCGCGGAAGCGACGTCTCCTGTAATGAAATTCCTTTATTATTTTAATAAAAGATATTTTCCAGTTAGCGATCAGTACTCGTCAGTGACTTATTGTGCCTCGTAGCTCGTATTTTGACCCCAGTTGCACGCGATTCATTTTCCACCCGGGGTCTTTGTGCTGTTCCCGTGAAAACGTTCCAGCTTACGTAAGTTCGCGGGAGATATTGCGTTTCATAAACTTCACCGGACATCGCGTTCTGTGCCGTAACGCTGGCACGAAACATTGTTTCGTATCTGTTCTTGTTCATCTAACAAATATCGATGTCTTTTATCACAGATTCTAATAAACGCATCATCGCCCTGTCTCGGTGCGATAGACTGTTGCAAGTTTGATGAACTTTCAGCGACGGATTTCCGTTTTGTTCGCTTCGGCTATTGCATCGATTTTAAACGTGATTTTCGCTTTGACCGTTCATTTAACTCGTGTGATTTAACAACTTTTTGTGTTACGTCGGTCGTTCTCAATTAATGGTGCGCGAGGGTCAGATCGGTTACGTGGATGACCAATAATTTGTGCAATGTAGTCACAAACAAAATTAAGCGGATATATATTTTTGATAGGAACAGAAAATGTAATTTCTAGTTCTACACAATTATTTTTGTTTACGGTTTACATATTTATGAACAAATTTTATAAACTGAGTAGTCATGGTTCATTCTCAACATAAAATAAAATTTGAGACTTTCTTGTAACTTCAAACACAGGACATGAAATTACATAAAAATTACGAAAATTTATATTTCATGTCTCTTTCATTTGGAGTTATAAGAAAATCTAATTACGTACACTGACGCAGAATTTGATGATCAAAAATTCATCAAAAGCATGTTTATAATATAGAACAAATATGGAACAAAATCAAGGTATAAAATTAAATAAAGTGGAACTGGTTTATACAAATGAAGTACAAATATCACAATTATCACGTAAATAAATATCAATGGATATAATCAGTCTATGATTACATAATTTGTTAATGATGTGGTGGTAACTTATTGATTTTGAGGAGAATTATTTGATTAGAAACGAAATAAAAACATATCACAGTAATGTAAATACATAGTTTTAACTGTCTATAAGAAATAGTTTACTTGATGATACTATGATTTTGGTTTTGATAGTGTTCACGTATCAAAAGGTAGAGGATCTCTATTTTAAATTATATTGTAAAATAAGGAGGAACAATAACTTCTTGTAGAATTTTGTTATATCCATATAAATTTTAGTTTTTATATTTGCTTTAAGTATCTTATAGATAATAGATATTGTAGATATATTACATCTTTTGTAGTTTTGCTACAAGTATGAAAATGCAGAAAACTATTTTCCTTTAATATCAATGGATTTTTTAATCGAATATTGATAGTAACTCCCACTTGATGTGATACAATCTAATATATTTATTGCACATATATGTTCTATTTTTTGTACCTAAGTTACAAATTTAATTTCCAAAGTACATAAAATATACGATTCGTATAATAACATAAGAACATATGATAGTAATAAATAGGATCTCAATCGCAGCTTTAATCAGTATTATATCTTACGTATAGTGACTATCGAATTGAAAGTGATCGAGGTGTATATGCGTACGCTTAGTGATTTGAATACCTAATCATCGGTTAGACGATCAACACCTCTGATTGTTATCTGCTAATATATGCGATCAAGCGAGAAACGCATGAATGGTGATTACCTAAAGGAATCTATCAATGATTTGAAGATCACGTTAGAAAAAAAGGAAAATTATAGAGCGTAAAGTCTCGATTAATCCAAGTTTCATATTAACCGAGATGCTTTGAACTTTATATTGCAATTTGCTTTAGGCTATCATTGCTATTCTTTTACTCTTAGATATTCATATTATCACTATACTCTCGGAGAAAATTCAGTATTTTATTATAAACTGATTTTTGATCAAATATTCATCTCATATATGTTAATATTAATATACGTTTATTAAATGTATAATACGATGCACAGTCGTGGCTAATCAATGTCATGGTTCTCGTTTTATAATTGAGGTCAGTAGCATTTTGTTTTGACCATTTTAACATGGAGTGATATTTCCTACTTTTTCAAGTTTCAAAATTGCCAAACTCGCAAGTTTTTAAATTTCTTAGTTTTCGATTTTATAAATCTCTAAATTTTTTATATTCACAAATTTTTCAATTCTCAAATTTCATATATTGCTAAAGTTTTAAATTGTCAATATCTACATATCTCCAAATTCGAAATTTTCAAAGTTCACACCTTCCAAAATTTGAAAAATTTTTGGATTTCATGAGTTCCCAAATTCATAAGTTTTCAAATTTCACATATTCCTAAACTTAAACTTTTAAAATTCACACCTTCCCAAGTTCTTAAATTTTTAAACTTCACACAATCTCAAATTTCTAAACTTTCGAATTTCACATATTCCTAAATTCTTAAATTTTCAAATTTTCAACATATCAAATTTCTATTACAAGTTTCAAAACTTGTAATCTGTAAACTTTTCTAATTCATAAATTCATCTATCTTTTTAATTTGCAAGAAATAGAATCTTTACATATTACCTGTTGCTACAGTCTCGTCAACAACAATATAACGAGAGTCCATTATACTTGCTCACCACTCATTACTAATAATTTATGGTTGCGTTAAAAACAGCCTTAAAAACATAGCATTAAAAATCAATAACTTCAAAATATTATAGTAGCCTTATAAACAATGTTGATTTTTGTCAGCATCTCCCTTTGTGAGTATTTCATAATCTTTTCATAACAAGACATTTTTATTTATTAAAATAAAAATTTTATTTTTATTTTAAAGTTTGTATTATTTTATTTTTATTATTAAAAATTTTTTTCCAGTTTTTAGTGCTCGCCCATTTGTCGCCGATTGAGTGTAATAATTCAAGTTCAAAATACGATAAAATATACATACAGCAAAGTTTTATAGTCCTAATATTGCTATTCATTAATGATTCGTGTATAGGATAAAATGGAAATTCAAACAAAAAGGAGGTCACACGCATGGTATGAGTATAAAACTTATGAATATGCTTTTTTGTGCGTACGCTGAAACGTATTCATGAATAATTTGCGCTAGAATATGAATTTAACACATGAATTATTTTGAAAAATGCTTCCTAAGGAACATGATACGAATCAAAGGTGTAAAAACTGAATTAACGAAAATATTAACGTATTAAAGCATTTGTATTTGTAATAATGCAAAATAAGAATATTTTATTTGGATAACAGGTTGTTGTGCGTGTTGTATTTGTATACAAATATAAAAATTAGATTGGTGACTAGTTTCAAATTTTTCTAAGTATTTTGCTTTGAAATCGTCTAAATTCTTTTGCAAAAATATGGAAAAATTATTTTAAACATGACAAAGTATTATTGTCTCGAATAATGTCAAGTTTAACTAAGAACTATTATTTGTTTAATTATAATAAATGTACGTTTATTAAACTATGATAAAATTTCATAAGAAAATGTTCAGTTTCCAAAATTCAAAATTTTCATGTGTGTTGCAAATTTCCAAAATTCTAAATATTCAAATTTTCAAATTCCTGAGTTATCAAATGTACAAGTTAAATTTTCAAGTTAACACACAATTCACAAATTTTATAATATTTCTAATTCGTTATCTTCTCTTTCTAGATTACTGATTTTCTTATTCTCAAATTTTATAGTTTCCAAATTTTGAAATTTCGCATGTCTCAAGTTCTACGAATTCCTATATCCCCAAATTTCTAGATTCCTTAATCCCAGATTTTAAAATTTCTATGTTCCTAAAACCTTTACCCATTCTTAAATTTCAAAATTTTGTATTTCTCACGTTGCCATATTCCTAGATATCTAAAAATTCAAGTTGTCAAATTTCTGTATCTTCAAATTCCTATATCCCCAAATTTCTAGATTCCGAAATCCGGAGATCTCCAAATTTCTATGTCCTCAAAATCTTAACCATTCTTAATTTTCAAAATTCTGTATTTCTTAAGTTGCCATATTTCTAGACATCTAAATATCCAAATTGTAAAATTTCTATATTCTCAAACTCCTAGATCCCCAAATTTCTAGATTCCCAAATCCTTAGATCTTCAAATCCCAAAGTCTCCAAATTTCTATGCTCTCAAAACTTTAATTCATTTTAAACTTTCAAATAACAAAAATCTTTAAATATCAATCGGTGCGAGATGTCTTCTCCTTTTGTTACCATATTTTTCCTAAGAAAGCCAGATTTGCTACTGTCTTTACGTTCAAAGCACATTGTATTCAACCATTTGCATTAATCTTTCTATATAAAATATTGATGTCATATATTTATAATATACTATTTTCATTTCATGATACTATTGTATTTAGCAAAATGTTATTGAAGCTAATACATAAACATTAGTAAATTATCCCTTTTAGTGCTAAACAATGATATGTGGTTATTAGTAGCACTTGTACCTAAGCGAAGAATATCAAGATTTAAGTCTCAGAAAAATCATAAAAAAATAGTAAGAATATTTACACAATTCTAAATGAACACGTTTCTTTCGCAAGTGTTAACAGGTATAACTGAAAGGGTTAATTAATTCACAATCTCTTGCATCGAAATATGTGTCTCATAAAATTGTATAAAACCTACAATTTTTTAACGTGAAATAAATATCTAATGATTCATTTTATTGCCTAAAATCTAAAGACTAAAACTACCAAAGCAGTCGAATGACCGTTTCACAAATTCCTTATTTTAAGTTATAAAATTTGTTAAAATAATTTTCTTGCAATATGTGTTAACTTTCATAAAGACAAAGAATTCATGTGTACATTAATTTATGTCTTATCGTTTGTTTGTTTATGTCTCAATTACATTTTTTTATTTTCAATTATCATTTTCAATTTTAAAATAAGTATACATTCCACACCGGTGGGTTTAAAATTGATAACTTCTTCTGATTATAAATAGATTTTTATTAAATTTCTTATCAAATGCGTTCGATTCTATGAGATAAAAAATATTTTACGCTACAAGAAGAATTTTCTTCGAATAATACAATTAGTTGTTTATCTATTAGCAATAGATATTATATGTTGTGTATCTATTAGCAACGGAAACCTGAGGAATGCAGGAACTTGAACTGCGTTCAGCGAGTTCTAAACTTTTATAACAGTTGCGTAATTGTGGTAAATGGTCGCTAGTATTTACTTACGCCTTGTAATCTCGTCGTTAAAAGGGATTATAATGTCATTCGTGTGTTGCCACTGTTAAGTAGAAACTAGTCTAGTTTAAGGATCAGTTTACACAAAGGATCATTGTCACATTCTAAACGTGACACTCTCCTTCATGAACTTGAATTTCATTAAAGATATTCATTCAAGAGAATAAACTGTGGATTATGGTGATACTCAAAATTCAATTTTTAAAATATTGGACACTTTAACATTTTTATGTTTTGTGCTGATAAATGAGTCTAGTTAAAATTGTATTATTTCGTAATATTTTAAGAGATGCTACTCGTTTATTAATATTTTTAATAACGAATACGTGTAACTCATTTTCACTTTGAAAAGATCGTTCACAAGTTACATGTACAAAATAAAAAAAAAAAAAAATAGCGTTTTGTTGCTATTAGAAATGCAAATTCGATAGAAATATTTTTAGATCAGGAAATCGACTTTATTAGCCTAATGATGTAAATTCCAGAATAGATTTATACGAATGACGAAAATAGATTTTTATGAATTTGAAGATTAGGTTTTTATAAACGATAAGAGTAGAATTTTATAAAAGGTAAGAACAAACATTTGTAAATTTGAACACTAGATTTTACAAATGAAGAGAATAGACTTTTTAAATAAGAAGAACAGATTTCAATGAATGATAGAAATGGATTTTTATACTTTTGAAGAATAGATTTTTTAAATGAAAAAAAAAAACATATTTATAAATTTAAAGAATATATTTCTATACGTGATAAAAATTCTTATAAATTGTTGCCTAGCAAATTTACATTGAAACAATGTTCCACTGTCAAATAAACATGTTCCAAATCATTATGTGGAAAAGAAAGTTGCATTCTTGAAAAACACAAAATTGAATCGGTAGCAAACCCTAATATTTAATCGAAAAATATTAAAAAATATCATATTACTCATAAGATTAAACAGGCTCTATGAAAAGAGAGAAAAACTTTATTTTTGTAAAATAAGCATGGTCCTACCGTGAATTTATGCATTAATGATATATCGACGCTGCAAGGTATAAATAAATCATGTGATTTATGGAATCCACAGTTTATGGATTGCATGATTTATGTTTGCTTTGCAGACTTCGATATGTCATAAATGCATAAACATTCGCACTGTAATTATTACAAATCTTTGTTCCGTGTCAATTAATGGCGTTTAAAGCTTTACATGAAATATTGCAACGTAAAAGTCGTTATTCGATCATTTTGTCCAGGAGTTTTTAAAGGAGCACGTTTTCCACGATTCTAAAATACGTTACAAATCTGCATAGATAAAATAAAATTATTCAAAAACAAGTGACGACCGAACAAAAAAACATTCCAACGAATTCTGCTCCAAATTATTATTTAAATTCACGTAGAGACATATGAAATAGTATGGTTTGCGTGGGAAATATTGAACACATTTTGGGTGCCACGAAATACATACATAATATTTTTTTTCGAATGGAAATTGCATAGTAATTTACGCTTTTGTGTAGGCTCGATGAATTGTGTTTGCTGTGCAATTTCTGTTACGTCAAAATCAAAATTTCTGAACGGATGTGTAGTTTTTCAGTAGCAATAACATAATATTTTCTTTTATATTCTACAAGAGTGATTAGAATGTGGTATTAATATAGTACAGTGTGATTAGAATGTGACGTT
This sequence comes from Megachile willughbiella, assembly GCA_945859595.2. Taxonomy (NCBI): domain Eukaryota; kingdom Metazoa; phylum Arthropoda; class Insecta; order Hymenoptera; family Megachilidae; genus Megachile; species Megachile willughbiella. The sequence goes on from OX243798.1 coordinate 5,449,389, forward strand.
AATATAATACAGTATGATAAGAACATGGTATTAATATAACACAGTGTGATTAGAATAAGACATTAATATAATACAATGTTAGTATATTAGTATAATATAGTATATAATATTAATATAATATGCTATAATTAAAATAGAATGTCCCATAACTGATAGTACAATTAAGTAAAAAAACATTTAACATCGACAAAAAAGCAAAAAATATATAAAATAATGATTTTTCATTTGAGACTTCAGTTTTGGCAAAAGTATTTGTCAAAACAATTAAAATAAGTGCCAGAATATGTGTATGGCTCATAAAATGACAGTTGCAATATGTTTTTTGTTAATTTCACAAATGGTTAATTATTATGAATCGCATTATTAATTATTATAAATTCTATATATTGTATTGTACTGTATAATTATTATTAATTGAAAAACTGTATTGCATTGTATAATTATTATTTGGATAATTGTATATAGTATTGCTAAAATGCATTATTAATCAATCAGTATTCTTTATGATATTGTTGATAATCATTAATTTATAATGGAATGAATTTTATCAGAAGATTAATAAATATGTAGATACATAAGTAAAAAGATTCTTAATGACTAATTCGATAACTGATTTAGTAACTAATTTATAACATCCATAAATTGCTTAATTAATCAAAGAAATATTGAAATTTACAAAAAGTTATTTCTTTATAAAAAAAGGGTTTTTATATGAAAATCAATAGCAATAATTGTTAATAGAAACAAATTACAATTATTTAAAATTTTTCTAATCATCCAAATTTTATACATTTCTGTAAAAAATATTAAAAATTAATAAAAACAAAATGTCAATAACTAATATTTCTATAAACAGAAAATTCTCCTAACCGTGGCACTTATTTATGTCTCTAACCATGTAATATTTTGTAGATATTTAATAAAATTCCCAGAAATTGAGTCGTTATGTCAGACTAGAACCGAACAAAGGAAAATCGTTATACAGCAAAGTAGAAAAATAAATAAAATCGCAGCTACACGGAAAAATACATATCAAACAGAACAACAAAGACGGATAGTATATTTCTTACAGAAAAGAATTTCAGTACTTCAGTGTTAGGTCCAATCTGCGGGAACGTCAATAAAATGTTAGATCTTTTACCTGGAAACATTCAGGAAGGTTGTGATATCCTTTGTTGAAGATGAGAAGACGTAAAGTCACGGATGGGATCGTTTTAAGGAGCCGCTCTAGAACGGTTCTGTTTAGATTTTTATAGACTCTTACTGGATAATCTCAAACGGAATACCTCTTTCTTTGATGAATGCCTATATAAACCGGTAAATGCCCATAGCTCTTTCTAAATTGGATTTCGATTCTTAAACTCCGAGCTGTCATGGATTATCCCGACTGCGTCTTTGGAATCGAGAGTCAATGTAAAGCTCCAATTTATTGGTCTCCGTAAATGAAAAATGGATCTGGTTAAATTATTCAAGAGGGAATTGGGTAGAAATTCGTACGTAAATAGTTTCCCACTTTCTGAACCTTTATTGAAAAGAAAGTTTCAGTCAGAGGATTATATTCAAACGAAATATTCTTTCTCATATATTTCAGATTGAAAAGATTTTGTTATTAGAAGTAATTGTTAATAATACTTATTTACAAATATTTTTAAGGAAATTTATGAGATTAGTTATCTTCCTTTGTCAGATATTTATTTAGTTTATTGACAGTTTGTACAAGTTTTTAGAATGAAATACTCTTTGTATGCTATGAAAAGTTAATTTTTTTGTATTTATATTAATTTATAATTTTCTGTTCATATTTTGTACAGATATATTTTTTGCTTATGATTTAATTCAGTTATACTGGTAATTAGACAATGGATTTATGTAATTATATTGCAAAATGTGTAAGATACAAGACACGTGAGAAATACAGAATGTTCCAAAAGGTGTTTCTAAATAACGAGTATACACGAATATGTAAACAATTTGCGAAGAAGACTAATTTACTCAATAACTCTTTACCTTTTGTTAAATTGTCCTATTAAACCTCTGTATATGTCAATAAAAACCTTGATCAAAAATGTATGTGTAATAGTTAAACTTTGAATACAATCTTTATGGATATGCTGTATATTCAAAATATATTTAAAACTTATACAAAATACAAGAAAAATACATGTAAAATATACGAATTATTCTATTATTATTTATTAATGTATTGGAACATTTTAACAAAAAAAAATACTAAGGTGTAATATCAAAAGAAAATGAATAGTCGATGAAATATTAAAAATTTTAGTATAAAGAATTTCATTTTCCAGTTTAATATATTTCACGTACTATCAATGTTTACCATATACATCAACAACTCTTTTACATAAAATACTCTAAAGGTTCTTTAAATAAAAGAATATGTTATATTTAAATAAACAAAAGTTACTATTAAATTATTAATTGTCATGGTAGTTGCCAGAAACTGATGTTTTAGTTCAATTAATTATCTGGAGGAAAATCAAAAAACAAAAATGTTCTTACGTTCTAAATATTGAAATAATAGTTTGACTAATAAGTTATAATATTCGTAATAAACGTAATACTATATAAAATACAGAATAAACATAACACATAATACTATATAAAATTAAAAGATTAAGTGAGGGAATTAATCATCTATTTTTAATAACCTGTATTATATTGTCTGATCACATATTATTTTTCACTGTGACAAACAACATATTAACATTTTGTGCACTTAACGCTGCTATTATCTGTATTCACATCAATAATATGAAGCCACTAAATATGAATCTTTTACACATTTATATTTTAGTACGTGTCTTCATAAAAACAAAATATTAAAAAACAACCCTCTAACTGTCTCAACATTTTCTTAAAGATACCGCGACAGTTACGTGACGAGTGTGTAGAATACTAAACGCGTTTAGAGCGGTACGAAACGTTTCTCTCTGGAATTATCAACCATTTTTCTCAAGATGTCATCCTCGAAATGATAAAGACATGATATATTTTTGTTGTAGATTACAATATTGTACAGGGATATCCTAGCATGTTCCTAATACATTCGATATTGCACCCCACAAATATACTTATTAAAAATGGTAATAAAATGGAGGAATGCATAAATGCGAGTAACTGCTTGTGATGTATAATAATTTTACAAAACAGACCGGGCGGTATAGAAACTTTTAAACCTTATAACTCGTAAAGTACTTAACGAAAAAAATGTTATGGTGTTTTAAAAGCTACAAGAATATACAATGGAAAAAGGAGAGTTTTATTTAAAAAAATTAAAGGTGACCTTCACGTGACCTTAACAACGCTGTTTCAGGTCCTATCAACGCTACTGTCTGTGTCACTTAAAACCATTTCTACTTTTATCTCAAACATTTTTCTCTAAAATGTCGCGTTTTCGAAAAAATCGGGTAACCCGGATAGTCTGAGGGACTCAATATCTATAAATACAGGGTGTCTCACAACTAGTGTAACTCCCAGAAATGGGTTGTAGCTGAGGTTATTCTGAACAACTGTTTCCTTTGCAAAAATGGGATTTGAGACTTTGTTTTTGAATTATTAACGAAAAACACCCACCAATCAGAGCGTGGGAACAACAACTGTATTACATAGATGTGTAGGACAAAATGATACTGAGGTCTCTGTGTATCATGATGTATCAGCTCAGTGTGTTTCATTTCAACTTTAAAAACAACATACATTTATCCCATAAAAGTTTTTTAATCAATCTTACGTTAATTTTTAATTCTTTAAATGACTAACTTTATGCAAGTATCAATCACAAAATATTTCAACTCTGGGCTCTTAGGTGATCGTCTACATCAGTATAAAATACAGCGTATCTCAGTAACTCTGTCAGGTTAAAAATCTCGATCATTTCCAAAAACATGAGAAAGTATTACGTACAGAAATTGTAAAGTTTAAAAAACTGTATAATGTAGTATAAATGGTATTCTTGCAAATGAAGGCGCATAGAAGATATGGCAGTCTCCTATGATTCCTTAAATGTCCCAGTATGTTCATAATAATAATCTTGACAAAATATCTCAGGTTACTGAAGTCGGTTGGGAATCGTTAGTGTAAATAATTACCTCCACAAGGAACTACATAGTGCATGCTTACGTATTCGAACCCAGTCTCAGTCCTGTGATCTGTTGGCGAAATGCAACAGAGGTTCGTTTGCAAATACCGAGGTTCTGCTACATAAAATTATTTACCAAGATATTTTGACAAGCTGTAGCCATAGTTGGCGCAGTAAATGACACGGATCGCGCCGAAGGATCGCGTGGTAGCAGTGTAATCCTTGCTCGTGTCCCCCTGGGGGAAGTGACTGTCATGTTAGTTAAAGCTACAACCGTTCGTCGAGTATCCGCTATCCGATCTTACCAGAGACTCGTGGGACACAGTTACACCGTGACCGGCGGCTTGACGAATCGTACGTGCCTAGCCAACCACCGGCACGACCCAATTTTCCAATGTCATAATCCGACATTAGATAATCTATCCTGGCAACCCGATGATCGAGTGAGATAGTTTTTCTGGGTACACCGCGTGCTAGGTCGGCAGCGTTTCAAAGGTTTTGCCGTTGCGTAATGCGCGAACATTGCTGGAAGCGACGTGATTTACCTTTCGTTATGATTTATCTTTGCATCCCCTTAATGAGACGAGAATGAAGAAACGTGTGGGCGTCGGGGAATTTGGATTGTCGTTTCGCGCGATTACTTGGAAACACCTACGGAATTGGATGACTGGAAGAAAATTGACAAACGACGATTAACCATTGGGATGACGGTCCCATCACGTTGACGGATTTAAGTCTGCTATTTTGACTTGATGATTGAAGGGATGATAGAGTTCTTGATTTATGTCGTAGTATCACAATTTTTATGGGAGTCAATAGTCTTTCATGATTATTTTGAAGCCCTGATTCATTTCAGCCTTAATATTCCTACAATTCTTTAATTTTTAAATTATCATATTTCTTAATTTCTAAATTTGTTAATTTCGTTTTGGGTTAAAATGGTAATATGCTAATTTTTTAACAGGTTAATTTCTTAATTTCTATATTTGTAATTTCTTAATACGTTAATTTCTTCATTCCTTCATTTTTTTAATTGCAAATTTCTTGACTTTATAATTTCTTAATTTCTTAATTTCATAACTTCTTAATTTCTTAAATTCTTAATTTCTTAAATTCTTAATTTCTTAAATTCTTAGTTTCTTAATTTCTTTATTTCTTAATTTCTTAATTTCTTAATTTCTTAATTTCTTAACTTCTCAATTCCTTTATTTCTCAATTTCTTAACTTCTTAATTTTTTAATTTAAAAATTTAAATGAAATATTTTTTCAAATCTTGAAAATTTAAAATTTATGTATTTTTAAAGCTCCAATTGTTCAAAATCCCTAATTTGTATATCTGTGAATTCGTACATTTGTAAATTTGTAATCTTGTTGGTTTGTAAATTTGTAATTTTATACCTTTGCAAGTTTGTAACTTCATAACTATGTAAATTTGTAAATTAATAAATTTGCAAATTCGTAATCTTGTTGGTTTCTAAATTTGGCAGATTTAAAATTTTTAAGTTCGTAAATATTTAAATCTGTAATTTTGTACATTTGTAAATTTACAAATTTATGAATCTACGAATTTGTGCAACTGTTTTGTGGATTATTTAAAAATATAATAATAATAGTTTTGTAGATAGTCAATCCGAAAATTTTAAATAGAACTCTATTTTTTAAATGGAATTGCATTTTTTTACATCAGACGATTTTCCCCTACATTTTGCAAAAAAAGTTTTGAAGTTTAACGTTGAAAAATGTTAAGAGTTCGTAAAACATTTTAAATTAAAAAGTGAGATATTTCGTTTAAAAGTTTGATATACGTTTACATTTCCTTCTTTTTAAGGGAACTATAAAGTTTGATGTACATTTACATTTCATTTTTTATTAAAGGAAAGGTACATATTTTTTGCAAAGGCCGATTCCTGTATATTCGCGTACAATGTCGAACAAATATTCAGCTTTAGTCTTAAAAAAGTGATAACAATTCATGAAATTGAACTTAAAAGAGATTTAGCAGTTAAATGTTCAATGTACATTTAAATTTTGTTTGAAAAACGTGCATATTTTTTACAAAGACCGATTCTGCCGTGTTTAGTTATAATATTGAAAGAATACGTAACATATTTCAAATTTTGGTACAATACCTAAATTATATCTATTAAATATCTTACGACATTAATATTTTTTTCTATCTTCATACTTTATTTACGACGAATGCACCAAAATATTGATACTAGTTAAAAAGTACGCAGACTCACACAGGGAAAGTAAAATTTACCTTGAAAATTTGGAGATGAAAACATGTATCTTGGAAATTGATGAATTTTCAGGCTTGAAAGTTTGCAAATGAATATAATTTTCAATTTGAGAATTTTATGAAATGATAATTTGCAAATTAGCTACACTTAAATCCTCTTCAAATAGATAATCTTCAGAGCATGTCAAGATCAAGGTCATCAGCGCTGCCTCCCTACACTGGCAAGGTTAAATTATCGTAATTTCAATAGTGAAGCTTCTGAAAATTAGCCCCATGGCTTACAACATCGATTCAGATTCCTGACACATGTTACATTTCAAATGTGACATGCATAAAATGGCATACAGTGTTTGCATAAAGATTGAGTTTTAAGTTCGAAACCAATTGAATTCAACGCCATTCTTCATTTTAACATTGCAATAATAATTAGGTAGCACCGACTGACGTAACATGCCGAAAAACCTGTAGGTTAAGGGGTTAGAAACAAGAACTAACCGCAGGAAGTGTATTATGTTTTGAACGTACAGTACTTTAGCGCCATTAGTGACCCTGACTGAAGTAGATACGTTAAGCGGCGAAACTGTACATAACACTTGTAACACCGCTAGAAAATCGCATTGGCCTCTATTAGAAGTTCATATGCACACGATCAACTCGCACAGGTAGAGACGCCCCATTGACCCACAAGAGACGATATTGATCTAAACATGGTCGACTTACACCAACATGCTCCTATTATTAACTGCTTCCAACAAAGCCGGTCTCCCAGGCTAATTACAAAAACGGGGAAAAGGAGAAAAAATACTGGAGATCTTATCGGGCCGCTCGACACGAGAATGAACAAAGCTCGGGGTGTTGTTCGCCGAATGCCACCGAAGTAAGTAATTACACCGCCATGCCAGCTCGAAAACGAAGCCAATGCTTGGCGATCAGGGCAACAATGTTTCCCTTTGTGCCATTTATTATGCCTGTTCATAACTATCTCGTGGCAGTGTGTACACACGTTTAAACGAACGAAGATGAATTGCTAGATAACTCACGAATGGGGGAAAAAAAATTGACTGAATTGTCCGGTAAGAGACTGTCGGCTGCCTTTTATCGTTGCTCACGCGTTGGCGTATTGTACTTACGATGATCAGAATATTTTCTATCGCGATAACCGATGCGTAGGAGAAAGTTGAACAGATTGCAATATCATCGGTTCGAGAATAAAAAAGATAAATCCGTAATCTGATCGACCTTACGCTGAGACCTCATCTGTGTTATCGTTGGCAATCGCAAGAAAGTCGTAATTTGCAATTTGTTCGAGCTGCGATTATCTCAGTGCAATTTGTTCGATTTCTCTCGCGTGTTAAAGAATCTTAATGGTGATAGATTATTGATGTTTCCTTCGATTCAGTACCGAAGCTGACTTATTAAATTGAACGATTACGTGTACAGTCAGGGATAAAATTACAGAGATACATGTTTCTGAGTCAAAGGATTTAAATTCAGTCATATTTTTTAATTAATGTGGTATTTTTTACTTGTCATTCTACTCACGATCTCATTAGTAATTTTTTATAGTGATTACTGAAAAAATAAAGTGGCAAACAGAATAGTATAGAGTATTTAGGATAACCTTTAAGTGAATGGAATGGTAAAACTGTATGAAATTGTGTTTTTTTTTCCATATTTTATATCGATCTAGTATTTTGTGTTCAATTTTTCAGCTTTAATAATTGTTCCTAATATTACAGGAATAATATCGACTGAATAAGTGTTATTTTACTTCATGTAATAATAATAATAATAATAAATAAATTGTAAATAATAATAATAGTAATAATAATAAATTGTAATTGGTACTATTTTGAATACAATCTGTATATTATGTATGAGGATCCAATCTATGCTTTGTAATAGTCAATTTAAAATTTTCAGTTTATGAAATCATTAAAAACTATCAAAATTAATCAATTTTTTATTACCTATTTGTAACACTCATCTTTCACAAACTGATTCTTATCAATTCTTGTATGAAGTGTAATTTTTTATATACTGTTAATATCTTAAGATACGAAATAGTGGATTTCTTTGCAAGTCTGATACCACTTCATTAAATAGCAATATTATGAACACACTGACTAATAATTTATTTTATTCTTATTCGATTTGAATTTTATTCGAATTTAACATCGAATTAATCTTATTAAACAAAATATTGTGTATGTGTAATTACAAGTGGGAATAATTACATTTTATTTAAAACACTCTTAACTTTTTTTCAAACATAAATTGAGAAAGTCGAATGAATATATAATTAATAAAGTTTTATTTTAAAAATTTCTTAATAAACAAATTGGTTCTTACTAATATATCCAAAAATTTTCATGAAGGAATATAAAGATAATTTTAATAAAGTTAAAGTGACAGAAATACAACCTAATCCGATCCTAACTTAAAACACGAAATTGATATACATATAAATGGGAGTATTTAAAAAATTGTTTAATTATAAAGAACAAGTATTATACAACAAAATGTACTTAAATAAAATTTTCTCCTAAATAATGCAGTTGTAATCGGCTATTTTCCAACACATCTATTAAATACATTACTTTTTTAAATGCTTGCAATTGCATGCGAATTTATTTCGATTGAAGTGAATACGAAATTTGTTTAAACAATATACTTCAAATTTAATACGAAAATAGATTCTATTTAGAAAATATTTAAATACTTATTTGTATTTAAAATAAGCTTAAATACTTTGTTAGTACGTACGTTAAGCAGAAATACTTTATTATTACAAAATTTCGATTGTTGCTCTACAAATAAATCTTGAAATATCAGTTACGCTGCATAATTTTTTAATTCATCATAATTTATCATGCACATTAAAATGACAGAACATTAAACTATATTACATATTTCAATAACACATTTTATTATCTTCTACCTTCGTCACTATTGCCTAAAATAAATTTATCTTAATTGTTTAACTTTACATGAACTAATTTTAAGCAAAAATTATTTGAGTATATATTCACTGAAATACTAGAAATTGTATAATCAACATAATGTTAGTTACAATATACAGTGATTACTGTTTGAGAACGTACATAATTATTGTGCTGTACTGTACAATTTAACATTCATTGGTTTATTTTTAACAGTACGCATGTTTAATTTCAGTATACCTGTTATCAAATCATTAAGCATGTGAAGTAATTTTCGATTAAATTGCATGCGTTTACGTTACAGGAGTATTTCGATCAGTTTTTATAGTGAAACTTGAACAGTACCTAAAAAAACAGGTTGGAAGTCCGTAATGAGAACGTATGTAATTTAATCGCAAATTACTCCACATATAACGTCTGGATATTAAGTACATTAAAATATCATATATCTATTGTTCAGTAATTAACAAAACTCATGATCAACTTTCAATGTCTAATTTTCCTTGAAAACTGCGTATATTTCTATTGCAATTTAATTAATTGAATCCATTAATATCTTAATGGATTAAGAAGCAATACTAATTTAGTTAACCAATAAATGATTCATTATTATGTGGTTGTATATTGATCAAATATGAATGTTGTATGTAGATCAAATAAGTACTAACACACTCTTTGTATAAATATTTTTAATTATTGAAGTATGTTATTAATACCGTGTATATCATTTTATGAAACATGTCACTCAATAATAATAACAACGGAAATGATAAAGAAATAACAAAAATTTTATAGTCAAAAAAATATTGACACACATGAAAAACAAAAATTAAATGCATGATTTTTAACAATAATATAAAATAAATATATTTCTCATAGTTCGTGTGCATTCCGTTCGTTTTAATAATATCATCTAATCTATTTATTTTGCAAATAAAGATATTTACAAAAATTTGGATGTATCGATAGTTATTTGGTTCACTGTATGATTGATTTTAAGATTCAGAAAGTTTAATATAATTTCATGACACGAAACAGTACAGGATGGCACTCATATCATATCAATTCAAAGTTTGAAATAAGATAAATTTGACAATGTAAGTGTATTACTTAGTACTTATATTTTATACATCATATATTAATATTTCATGCATATAAAATAATCGGTTTTATGTTAAAATGCACGAATTCACCAATTTGCAGCTTAGTATTGTTCATTAACGAATATCCAATTTCGAATCGCTTATATCTTAAAATGGATTCTTCGATTTATTATATGCACCATCAATAATCTGCAGTTCTCAGAGAGTTTCATACAATCCATTATCATTTTAGGATATAAGGGATTGAAAATTTGTTAATGAGAACTGCTAGACTATCGATTGAAACTGATATACCATCAGTGCAATATTCTGACAGTTTTATATTATCAAATCTAATGTCTAATTTTATATTTTTCGAAAACAGTCTTTTGCTATAATATAACATTTATTAATACTTACAAGCTACACTAATGTAATGGAAAGGTAATTGGGAAGGAATTTTTATATGATATGTTATTACAAGGTTACTTGAGTATATGAAAGGTTAATGATACTGAGCTGAACACTAACTAAATCGTATAAACTGATAACTTGATCAAGAAATCAAATGTCCGATGAAGAGGACATGTGAGAATTCAAATTTTGTGACTTACAATTAGAAATTTTGGAAACCGTAGATTTTGGATTTTATAAATTTTAAAATTTGTACATATGAAGATTTGAAAATTTTATTTTATCTGATGTCAATTACTAATTCACCAACGTGTTAATCATTAGCTTTAAAAGAACTTGATGTGACAATTACTTTCATTTTAAATGTTATTGTATGATTATTTATCAAAACCAACAAGTTCAGTTTGTTTAAAAACGGAGGTGAATCAAGCTATTTATTCACACAGGCGTTTGCTAAATGAGAACGACTGTGATAATAATTAGTATGGGAAGTGATTCAAGTTTCCAGATTTAGAAATTCGGTAAATCAGAAATTCAGGAATTTAGAAATATAGAAAATTAAAAAATTAAAAAATTCATTAACTTAGAAATTTATAAATTCGAAAATTGAAGAGTTTAAAAACTTGGAAATTTATAAATCTGAAAATTTAAGAGTTTGAAAACTTGAAAGTTTAGAAATTTGGAAATTTGAAAATTTAAAAATTCAGAAACTCAAAAATTTCGAAACTTATAAATCCAACAAATCTTCTACGTTTGGTATATCATAAAAAAAGTTTGATATTTGACCAAACATTATTGCATATACTGATCAAAGATCCTTCAATGCTTTCGATTTTACAGATTGTGATAATAAAATTCATTTTGATCATATAAATCATTGTGTAAATAGGTATAAATGCACAAAGTACAGCAATTTTAATTCACTTTACTGCAAACGTAGAAGGTCTAACAGTATCTTCAGGAGGGAAAATAAATTAGACGAAGTAATTACTTCTTGAGTGCTAATAAAATTAATGCTTGTAACGTTCAGTTCTATGTACCAGAATGACAAGTTACTCTATCACTATATTCCAAACGTCATCCATCACCTATCACGTCCCTGTGGAACCAAGTCAGCGGTAAAATGTAGTCAACATATTAAAAATAACACTTCTGTGACCACATGTCCCTTCTGATCAATTATCCTATATACTTTCCCCTGTCGATTAAAAACATTCACGAAACATGGAAAATCGACTTCGCAGAAATTTCAACGTTTCAAGAATCATCGAAAAAAAAAGCAAATCCATAAAAATACACATTTCAGTAATTATAACCTGTTTGCAAACACTCGGCGATATGTGACATGACTGAGGAAACAGAAATATTTTCACAGGTGAACATGCAAAGTCGTTTTATATCAAATAGTGAATGTTTATTCGGTCAGAAAAGATCGATCGTTCGGATACCAAGTTCCACCACCGAGTGAAATACACTTGGTCGAGCAATGTTTGCGCCATAAACTGCTCAATGTCTACCGCGTATACTTCCGTTGTTATTCTTCTTGATCGCGAGCATTCCTGGTCAACGGGTTATACGTAAAAAGGAATGTATTCGTCTGCTCGTAAAATGTTCCAGGAGCTTATTTTCGCATTCACTTCATGCATTCGAATATTGCACCCCATTGACACGGTTCGAGTTATCGAACATGCAGTTGATTCATTTTTATTATCGATACACACCGCAGAAAGAAATAATGGTAGATTAAGTTGTTCTAACATGAAATACGTGTGCGACCAGAAATACTGCGATATTAACACATTGTTGGCCGGTCATGTGTTAACACGTGCCTTCGTGGCCAAACGTTGCTGACCGGACACGAGTAAACTCGTGTTTGCAGTTATAGTAGCTAAATAACTTTTTACCGAATCTGACATTACTATTTAGTGATGAACGAAATTTCGTTCATCTGTTTCAATTAATTAGCATGCGTGGAGACTGTGCTGGAACACGTAATTGCAAGAGAAATCTGAGATAAGCTAAACTTTGTTTTGGGATACTGCTAAACTTTGTTTTGGGATAACAAATGACTGAAATGATATTTTTACCATTTTTCTAGGGGTTTGGCCCATTTTAAGAAAGTTTGATTCTTTGATAAAATGTCGTATTTGGCACGATTTGGCCTGTACATTTGTATACGTAAGAGAGTGGTCGGAATGGGGTTCTATGTATATGGATGCGATTTCTGTATGTCTTTCTATTTAAAAAATAGCTAAAATTATGAAGGAATATAATAATAAAATTTTCATAGAATAATTATACCACTATACTACTTGGATTTTATCATATCTGGGACTTTAGTTTTGAGATTTACTCTACCAGAACTGCGTACCTGTACATGTTTTTCTGTACCAGAACTACGTACAATAGAGCTAACTATCTGCAGCTAACTGCAGGACTACAATTATGTAAGTTGTAATAAATGTAATTTATTCTGGTTAAATAAATTAATATCTAAATGCATACAAAACAATAAACGCAGGAATAGTACTGTGTCCAAATATTAATGCGAGTAATTGTACTTGTTCACCAAGCGATGAACCACAAAATATGTACCTGAGGAGCTAATAACTTTTCAATAAATTTCAGTTGAATCCAACGAAAACGTGTCCCTCGTCGCAAAAGTTGCCGAGGTCACGCAGTTATTGACAGATATCCTGCATTTTTCAACCGACTGTGGCGAATTGCACTTTATATTGTACAATATTCACGAGGGAACTGCCTGCGGAATGACCACGCTCCGCTTCGTTCGTCGCCTATCACCGAGCATTCGGTGCTCGTCGGCCTCTTCAAACAGATTATTTTACGGTTAACTGACAGTACTGACACCGTGACTGGTAGTACTTTATAAAAATGCGCCTATAAAACCTTTCATTCAACGATTTTCAACGAAAATTTTTAGTTCGCCGTCCGTTCAAAAAGGCACGATTCATTGCATGCAACAGTGATGGGCAGAACAAGTGTCCGTGGATAAACTCGCGGGTCCCGGGGTGCACGATGCACGTTGCACACTGATGTAGATTTCATATTTTTATATTCAGAAATTTGGTGATTTAGAAATGTGGGGATATAAACATATCAAATATGTGGTATGAAAATGACAAAATTATACCGAGGTATATTTAGCCCTTAATGGTTAAGCACAAGCACCGAATACTCTGAATATTATTCTTGGGGATTTTTGGAGCTTTTGGAAAACTGATAAATTCCTGCGATCATTATGTATCTTATGTTGTTTTGGCCAGAAGAGATAAGGGCAGAAGATATTTTTCCTTTGCGAGAATTTTGAAGTCAAGAAGCACTATTTCATCATGATTTCTTCTGCAAAATGTTCTTTGTACTAATCTGAAATTTTAAGAATTCGAGAAATTGGAGAAATTACAGAAACTTGAAAAGTTTCAAAACTTGGTAATATACATGGATATGCATATGTATATATGGATAGACATACATGTGTAGTATATATGGATATCGATATTACGGTATTTGAAAATTTTAAAATATATTTTATGAATTTCAAAATATTAAAACTTGTAAAATCTAAAATACTTGTGATGTCTATGAAATGTATGACAATTGTGAAATTGATGAAATTTGAAATAGTTATGATATTTGTAAGATTTATAAAGGTCGTAAAGTTTGGGAAAGTAAAGAATTTGTAAATCTATAAATTTGTATATTCGAAAGTCATCGACTTTGTGTCAATTAGCAAATTTAATCGTCCTGAAGTGTTATTAACACTCGTACTAAATGATTTCATCTAATTTCATTTATAATCACATTTGAATATATCTACTACTACTATTGTTTTCTCATTTCTCATAATTCATATATCGATCGAATGTGTGCAAACATTGGGCAACAAAGTGCATGATACATCGTATACATACGAAATCTCAGCTGTTAATTAGCGCAATGTTATATTTCTGGATTATGTCTTACGTGCATACATTTTACAATTATACATACCCTTTTGATTGCTGAATATGTAATAACGACGTTGCATTCATTGACACTAAACTGATTCCGAAAAAGAACCATATAAATTCAATATCATAAATGTAATTTATTACCGAAAGATTTCGCTGTGAGCAAAAACGATAAAAAAATTCGTTTGCGTTTTAATACCCATAAAAATCCGCTCTGATATGTACATATTTGCAATAATCCGGAGACAATGATGTGCTCGTTCGTTAATTATTCTATTGCGTTCTCTCAATTCATTTCGAGACAAAGGTTAAATTTTATTAACGATGTACTTGATATTTCCCGTCGTTTGACGACGAATATTTACACAGTGATATTTGTCGTCGACGAGCACACATCAATCGTTTGATAGGAAAATACAAATTATTAGGTCGTATGCGACGAGTGTCTTTAATTAAACACAAAGGCATTTATTGCTTTACAACTGAATATATTACTGAATATACGATTTTCATATTTTTGCTTATGATTGCATTTTATTTCTCTTTCATTAATTACTGTCTACGTAATTACCTATAACGTAATTACTGAAACGCGGATATTTATTATTCATAACATATGAAGGTACATATCGTACAAGCAGACTGTCCGACCCCACCCTTATATTCCAGAAACGGCTTTAAACATGGAAAAATGTTTCAGACAAAAGTTGTAAGATATCAAAAGGAACGTAAAATAGTGGCAAGAATTTGACATTGGATTGTCGTTTGAAGGTCACGCGAACGTCTTCAGTTTCTTAAATAGAACCTCCATTTTTTATTGCATATTTTTGTAGCCCTCGAGACGTTTTCAAATCACTACCTATGTTCGTTACTTGTGCAAGTCATTCCCAAGATATGAAGCTTCAAAGTTTACATATCGTCGGCATTACTCATGGTGTACCACGCGAAGGTTGCACGATCAGATTTACGCCACTTGTGCGTCAACCTTGAAGCTTCGTATCTTGGGAATGACTTGCACAGAAAACAAACAAAGGTAATGTTTTGGAAACGTCTCTACAAGGATCACGATGATGTGCAATAAGAATCAGGAGCCTTTACTTAACCAAAGATGACGTTCACGTGACCTTCAAACGACCATCCAAGGTCAAATTGTTATCACCTTCTTATGTCCTCCTCGATATCCTACAATTTTTGTGTGAAACATTTTTCCATCTTTAACCCCTTGCACTATGACCTATTTGTCAGGTGCGTCAGTCAGAACTAACTAAACACAGCTACAATATTGAAACAGACAAAGAATGTTGAAATGTTATGACAACATGGTATTATGCAATCGTTGACTATGCAAATTATAATTGGATTTGACCTTCAAATTGAAGAATATTCAAAATTCGAGTAAAATTGATTCCAACTGAAGTACCAGTGCGTCACGAGTCAGACTCGTCAAAATAGTGCAAGGGGTTAATGTCGTTTCCGAAATATAAGGATGAGATCGGACTGGGTACCCTGTATATTGTTAGTAAATTTTAATTATTATCGGTAAAATATAGTAAACTCTTTGTCGCTCGTTAGAGGTCTCTTCGCCCTCCCCACCCTCAATTAGTCACTTTTCGGCACTTCTGACAATTTTCCTAGGGGTTCTGGTTCATTCTAAGAAAGTTTGATTCTCTGACAGAAAGTCGTGTCTGTCACGGTTTGACCTGTATGCGAGTAAGTGGAAATGAGAATTTATAGTATTTTAATAAGAAGAGTATTGAATTCCTCGTTGTGTATAACACAGGACAGTTTATAGAATTTTTTTATAAATACCGTTGTTACAGTATGGAGTGAAAAGATATTATATTTCCTTTCTTTCAGAATGCAATAAATATGCTTCAAAGTCTGTTCGCTAATCTGTTTATTCAGTTTATATGTATCTCACAGTAAAAATGCACGGCGCACGACTTCTTAGAACAGCGAAACAGAATCAAGACACACTCGAGCAGATATGCGACAGACTTCACGTACCACTTAGCACGCACACACACACTCAATGTCACGTGTTGAAAATCTCAACTGGAAATATCACTTCTTGTGAATATGGTTTATTCTGAATCGTTTAAATTTAAAATTCCGAAATTCTGAAATTTACAATTTAGAAATTTGGATGTTATAGATTTTTAAGTTTAGGAATATAGAATCTTCAAATTCAGAAAACTTACGTGTTCGAATTTAGATTCGTACAAATTAAAAGTGTTTAATTTTCTATCTCTGAAATCTTCAACTCTTAAATTAAAGAGTCGTAAAATTTTAGTTTTACGAGTTTTTAAATTATTTAAATTATAAATTCACAGATTTTTAAATTTACAAACTTTCAGGGTTACATATTTTAAAATTACTAAATATTTTAATTTATAAATTTGGAAATATAGGAAATTTGAGAATTAAAGAATTTGTACATTTAAATATTTAAAGATTTGAAGATGTACAAAATTTGGAAATGTATAAATTTAGGGATTTGAAAGTTTGGAGAATGTCGGAATTCTGAGATTTATAAATTTGGGGATTTGAAAATGTTTAAATGTGAGAATTCAAAAATATTTAAATGTAGGATGTTGAAAATTTAGAAAAGTTACAACTGTGGAAATTTATAAATTTATTCATGTGAACATTTTTAAAATTTGGGTATTTAAAAATTTATAAATTGGAGATGTTCAAAAAGATTGAAATACAGAAATTATGAAATTTGATAATTTTAAAATTTAAAAATCACAGTATTTTTAAATTAAATTTTGAAATTAGAAAACCGTTAAATTTTAAGACTTGAAAACATTTAAACTTTAAGATTCAAGAAGTTAAAAATTTAGAAATATGAAAGTTCAAAAACTAAATTAGAAATGTAGAAATTAAAAAATTCATAAACTTTTAAATTTAAAGACTAGAAAGTTCTAAACCAGGAAATTTAAAGATTAAAATATTCGCAAAACTTAAAAATGTAGAAATTTAAAAATATGAATGTTGAAAAATTAAAAAGTTGTTAAATTTACTTACCAATCGGTGTCTAAAGATGTTACGTTGTACCCAAGTATACCTGTCGAGAAACGGTAGAAAAAAATTAACGACAAGAGACAGCAACGGAAACGAGAAGAGCAACCGTTGTACGGTAATCTCAAGTCTCGTTTTTCCTGCCTCGATATCGCTCGTTTATGCTATTCCGAAGTCCAGATGTAATCGCGAACAGCTCGTTAACGCGTTCCTTGAAACTGGTCGAGGGATGACTTTGGCATCGATAAAAAGCTAATAATTCCGAGTTTTAATAAGCTTCAACGTATAATTTACCCTTCTGCCGCTTCTTCCGCTGTTTGCTTATTTCTGACGATTGCGTGTTTTTGTCGTTTACGTTCGTCTTCCTTTAGCCTCTTCAACGGAAAATAATTAACGCCAACTACCGATCACTTGTCTTCGATGTTTTCGAAGAAATTTAAGGTAAATAATCCCGTTATTGGTCACTAATGGAAACCGAGTTTTATAACATAAAGGATCACAGTTTAACGGAAGTATGCATCAATTGAACTTTTATGTCGGTTAACATGTGACTAAAGCTGCACTGAAAACGAATATATTAGAGAGGAATATGGTCTTCGCGCAACGCCATCTACGGTTAAAAAGAAAAGGCAAATATGAAGGTACTGAAGTTGTTTTTAGAGTCGAATTATACGATAAATTATCCGTTAAATATATAGCAATTGTGAAGTTTAAACATTTGTACTCTTCACATTTGCAAGTTTGGAAATTTTGAAATATGAAAATATTAAATTTAAGAAATTGAGAAATTAAAAATTAAGGAATTAAGAAATTAATTTACAAAATCGGAAACATCGATATTTGGTAGTTAGAAAATTCGGAAATACAGAAATATAAAAAATATGAAATTTAGAAAGTTGAGAATTTGGACATGTGGAAATTAGAAAATTAGAAAATTGAAAAATATGGAAATATAAAAAGTAAGAAATTAAGAAATTAATAAAATACGAAATTAAGAAATTGAGAAATAAAGAGATCAAAATATTAAGAAATTCAGAAATTTGAAAACTTGGAAAATAGGAAATTTGGAAATTCGAGGGCATGCAAATATAAAAATTAAGAAATTAAAAAATTTAGAAACTAAAAGTTGGTAACTTTTAAATTCAGAACTTTAAAAATACAACAACACCAAATTATCAAATTTTGCAATTTATCTATTTTACCAATTTACGAATCTGAGTATTTGGTACTTCAGAAATATAGAAATTTCTTGTAACAAAATTTTCAAATATATCAATGTATTGTTTATTTGTTTATTTATTTATTTATACAAAAAATATATTGTACGTACGATAAAATTTTGTAATATTATTACATTAATTATATGAGCATCACATTTATATTAAGAGAAACTATTTTTCTTAGAATTTAGTCGAAACACGAATTGATTGTACCTACGAACATATGTGCATAAAGAAGTCAAAAAAGCGTACTATGGTAACTCGCATGTTATCGTTCATGGAAACGATATGCGGTTGCATAAATCGTAATATTACGACTGAAAATTGCATCGTATTCCCATGGGTGGAGGTATGTCAGAGACAGATAATACATGAATATTTGGCATCGATATAAAATCAATATCAACAATATTCACGTTTCTCGTGTTCCTCAGGAGAACAAGAATTTCTGCCATCTAAATCTAAAATAAAAATGATTTTTTAGTCAGAAATAAATATACCTCTGTTTCTTAACATTTTTTATAACTGTTCTAATTAAATAAATTAAAAAGCAACAAATACGAAATAAATATATAAAATATGTAATTTATTATTCTTATAAGGCATTTATAAACTATTATAAATTAGTAGCTTCAAAATAGTCCATATATGTAGATATTCACATATTGACTAGGATAATACATAAATACATAATTAGTGTTACTTCGGTAATATAATTAAATAATATGGTCATTGGAGAAATTAAAAGTTTGAACAAATAAAAAATATTATTCCAGTAATGAAGAAAAAAGGACTGAAACCAATATATTCCTGTATTCGTATTTTAATTAACCTTCTATCAAATTATTTCTATTTTCGTTTCATAAATGGAACTATGTTAAAATAACTACGTAGAATCATATAAGTTTTCCTGCTTAACTTTTCATCGAAATATGAAATATTTGTTATAAAGAATACAAACTACTTTATCTTCATCCTATTATTTCAAATTTGGAATTAGTTTAATTATGACGAAAAACATAATACTCTTAAATAGGTTAACTCTAATACAAATTGAAAATGTTTTAGTATCCTTTCTTTCCTATGCATTTATTGAATTTTTCGTAAATTAGCTTTAACGGAATTTCTTTGTTTTTTAGGGATTTAAAAACAGATAATTTTTCAAGTAACAAAATAAAAACACTTGCAGCAAAAAAGAATGTAAACAAAAAAACGTGTAAACAACGTTGTGTACCACACAAATGTTGCAAGCGCAAAGGTCGATAATCTAGAAAAAAACGGAACGGAAAAGTAACAGTAAAAAAATTCACTTTTTGTTTACACATTCGTAAGTCACCATGATGTTTGACTTTTTAGCTTTATAGCAATCAGTATTGAATGTACAGTGGATTAGAGAAGTTTTCATCCTTTCTTCATTTCAATGTTCATATCCTACTATTTTTTATTAGATTAATAGTAACTTACTGAAACTACTCGACTACTATTTTTAAATACATGAATTCTATACAAAAATAGAATTAGTTTTCGATAAATACTAATTTAGACTTGAAAGTTGAACTCCATAAATTTCTAATCTCCAAATTGCCAAAATAACTAAATTTTCAGATCCTAAAGTTCCCAAGCTCTTAAATTTTAATATTTCAAATTTCCAAAAGTCAGAATTTAACATTTCTCAATTTTATAATTTTTGTATTACTAAGTTTCCAATTTCTTTGATTTTCAAATCACAAAGTTCTGAAACTGTAAAATTTTTTAACTTCTAATTTCTAAACTTTTTAAGTCTTGTACTACTATGTTCTCAGTTTCTAAATTTTTATATGTCAAATTTTCAAGTCTTCAAATTCCTAAATCCCCAAATTTTCAAATTTAAAATTTTTCAATTTCTCAATTTTTATATTGTTAGGTTCCTAAATTTCTCAATATATAAATATTTTAATTTTTAAATACCCAAAGTCCTATATTTCAAACTCTCAATTGGCAAAATCTTCTAATTTCTAAATTTTGAAACAATTTTTGAAGTATTGTCCAAATTTTTCAAATTTCAAATTTTTAAACTCTTGTAATTCTAAATTTCTAAATTTCTTCAAATTTCAAACTTTTAAAATCATTGAATTCTAAATTTATAAATTTATAAATTTCTTCAAATTTTAAACTTTTAAATTCCTCTAATTCTACATTTCTAAAGTTCTAAATTGATCAATTATCTAAAATTCACACCCTCAAATTCTAACAACCGACATTTCCAAATTCGCATGCTCTTTAATTTTCAATTTGTTAAATTTCTAAATTTTTCATGTTCTAAAATTGAAAATTTCAGAATTTAAAATCTAATTGCGCAATATCCAACAAGTGATGGAGCTTCGCGCCCCACATATGATATATCATATATCAGCATTTTACTCGGTCGACAACGAATAATTAAAACTACGGATATGAAATCCGCGGGTATAGTAGTTCTACACGAAAAATTAATAAAACACGTTCTAGATAAAATTACAATAAACATTTTCTCCAACTGTTATTATAATTAAACCAGTAATATAAAATTGATGATGATCTTTCAGATGATTTAAAAATAATCATTTCCTCTGAATTTTATTGTAATTAAGCCAATAATGCTGAAATGATGTTTCGCTCAATTTGGACAAATTGCAGTAAAAATATTTCAGATGAGTAAAATTCTTCAATGTTTTAATTGAGCGAGATCAAAAGCTTCCGTTTTATACGAGTTTATAATAAGCACTGACTCTGACTTTTATTGTAATTAAACCAATAATACTGGAATAATATCTCGCTTAATTTGGACAGACTGCGGTAAAAATATTTTAGATGGGCAACACTATTCAACTAATTAATTTCGATTGCGCATAATTAAATAGTTTCGTTTTATATGAAACTATATTAACTATTTCCTGTAATTTATAGTATAGTAGTTAAAGCAGTAATAACCGAAGTTTATAGTAATTAAACCAGATAAACCAGTACGTACCAAAATAATAACAGTTTGCGGTTATTTTTGCGTAGACGGCGATAAAAGTTTTTCAAATTAGCAAACTTGTTCAACTTTCTAATTGCGCAAGAATCAAAGCGTGAATTTTCAAAATTACCAAAATCACGACGGCCGGTTTTAACGGCGTTACTTAAATTCACGGGTCGCCAGGGACCCGTGTAATTTCAACTGTATCGCAGTTACATCGGCTTGTAGACTTAAACCGGCTGCAACGTGCGCCGTCTAGCGAATTAAAAACGAAATCGGTTATGAGAGAGCATAACTCGAACGCAACTAATTACCGCTCCTGTAATTTTCCAGCCTGTTCGTAGCGGCCAATCGTCACCGGCGCAAAACTTCAATCTCGTTACTGGAAGTTTCAGACCCTACGGGTCAGCTAGAAATATAAAACTCGTTATTCGCCAGGGAACGATACATCTCTGGTTTCATTACGGTTCGCTTTCAGTGTTCGCTCGGCATACCCCGGCAAAAAGTAACGGGAAGAAGTCATCGGGATCGGGAAACAGACTTGAACGCGGCGAAGTCGTGAACTACGGAGGGAGGAAAAAAGGAGAAAAAAAAAAATGGACGAAGAAAAACGAGAAATGAGTTGCGAGACATCTATCTCGCTGCTGTCCTTTTGTGCCAGCGATAAGTATCGAGTTGTCAGTCGCGGTTTCGCAGCGGGCGGTTTTCCCTCGAGCATTCTCCGGCGAAGAAAAGCACCTCGAGAGATCCTAATCGAGATCCAGGGGCCCTCCTACGAGCGATTAATATTCGCTTTCGGAGCAAGCCCAATTAATTAGTCCGCGCGGCTCGGCAGCGTTAATCACGCGATGTGGCACGATCGGCAATCTTGGACACGTAGCAGTGTTGCGTTTTATACGCTCGTATCGAACGGGAATCAATGACCGCACGCTTCATCCTAGCACTCGATATATCTTCAGGATGATTGTGCTTTTTTATTCGCTTTGAGCAGCGGCGTAATTAGACACGGCGTTTAGTACACCTCAAAATATGGGTTGGTGTCCTCGCGTGAGAAACGCAGTCTGTATCGAAGTCGGTTTTTATAATTACGAATATTCTAACTATGACATATGTACATTTCTAAATTAACAAGTTTTAAAATTTTTTAATTTCCAATTTTCCAATTTTCAAATTTTCAAATTTTTCAATTTTTCCATTTTCCAATTTTTCCACTTTTCAATTCTTCAATTCTTCAATTTTTTCATTTTTCAACTTTCCATTTTTCCAATCTTTCAAGTTTCCAATTTTCCATTTGTTTAAGTGTGCAATTTCACAATTTAGCAATTTACAATTTAATAATTTAACATTTTACAATTTAACAATTTCATAATTATACAATTTTCATTTTTTTCCCATTTTTCCATTTTTCAATTCTTCAATTTTTCAATTTCCAATTTTCCAATTTTCTAGTTTTTCAATTTTTCCATTTTCTAATTTTTTCATTTTTCCACTTTTCAATTCTTCAATTTTTCAATTTTTCCACTTTTCAATTCTTCAATTTTTCAATTTTTCAATTTTCCATTTTTCCAATCTTTCAAGTTTCCAATTTTCCATTTTTTAAGTTTGCAATTATCCAATTTCATAATTTAGCAATTTACAATTTAATATTTAACATTTCACAATTTAACAATTTCATAGTTATACAATTTTCATTTTCTTTTTCATTTTTCCATTTTCCATTTTTCCGCTTTTCTATCTTTCTACTTTTCCGAATTTCCAATTATTCAATTTTCCAATTTCCACGTTTCCAAATTCTTAAATTCCAAAATTACTAGACTTCCAAGTTTCTGAAAACTTAAATTTTCAACTTCCCAAATTCATTTCCTAAGTTTCCATATATTCACATCCTCAGTTTTTTAAATCCTAATTTTTGAAGTTTTCAATACTCAAGTTTTTTAAGTTTTTTTCATTTGAAAGTACCCATACTTCCTTACTTCAAAATTTTGAATTTTCGAATTTATCATTTTTCCAATTTTCCATTCTTTATTCTTCCAAATTCCACATTAATAAATTCCTGAATGGCAAAGTATTATAAACTTAAATTATCAAATCCCAAATTCATAAATTCTCATATTTCCAAATCTCTAAATTTCTAAATTCTCAGATTTCTAAACTTCCAAATTTGCAAATTTCGAAACGTATATGATTTAAATTATTAAATTTCCAATTTCTTAAACTTTAAGTTCCCAAAAGTTGAAAATAAATACTGTAAATATAACTGATAGTGCAAAGCTGTGTGCTGATTCCCCAATTTTTCAAATTCTACATTCCTAAATTTCATTACCTCCAGATTCACAATTTTTCTAGGCTTATATTTTCAAATTTTGTACTTTCTGTATTTCAGCATACCTATATTTCTATATTTCCAAATTTCTAGAAAGTCATTTGATACTCAATATAGCGTAATAGTATCAGTTCATAAAAATAGGGACAAATGTAACAATTTGTCTTTTTGGATCTATGTAGACTTTTTAAACATCTCATAGATCACAATAAACCTTGGTTATTGGACAACGTAATCGTTCTAAACCCTTGGTATATATTGCACGAGTTTTTTAATAAGACTAGCTATGAAATGACTCATTTGTTACTTTCATTCCTAGGGACAACTGATAACACAGTGATTTTGTCTATATTGACAAAAAAGCAGTTAATAAATGTCATACTTTCAAATTATATTTTTATTAATTCCGAATAACAAACTTCAACGAATATTACAGAATTAAAATGGAAGAGATAGTACAAGCTTACTTTTGATATATTATTTTAATAAAATAATTATATTAACAAAATGTATGTATTTATTTGTGAAATACAAATTACTTCTTAAATAAACGTAGGTGGCAATAGATTGACTGACATTTACTTTATGATAATTGTTATATCCGTCCCGTGTTAAGTTTGTCCCTGATTTTCCCTAGGACAGGGGTCGGCAACCTTTCTGGAGTTAAGAGCCATTTTTTTCCCGATGTGATAAATTATTTTTTTAAAGAGTTAAATATAAGTACATACATCAGTAATATGTATTACAAAAAATAATATAACCATTGTCTGCTGTGAAGCATGTATTGACTGTGAAATCAAAACATTCTATTTTGCGTAGTAGCAGAACATATAAGTCAACGTATTAAAGAAAACGGAA
This sequence comes from Megachile willughbiella, assembly GCA_945859595.2. Classification (NCBI taxonomy): domain Eukaryota; kingdom Metazoa; phylum Arthropoda; class Insecta; order Hymenoptera; family Megachilidae; genus Megachile; species Megachile willughbiella. The sequence goes on from OX243798.1 coordinate 5,474,538, forward strand.
ACACTTTTTGGTTTTGAGTGTGGCGTCGCACAGTGGGGTATTTGGCCCGAAAAACCGGACAAAATTATTTTAGCGTTGTTCATAGGTTCAAGGTCATAACATAATAGGTCGTTGAATTCGTTTCAACGTTGGCTACAATATTCTGAAATAAAAAATAAATGTTAACATTTACAAAATCAAAATGACCTTGATTTTTTGAAAAATAATAAAAATTTTGGAAATTTTATATACTGAAGTTTGTAGATGTCTAAATACCATTTACATTTTGTTTGGACCATTTTTTCCCCAGACTGTTGGAAACCCTTGAAAAATAGTGTCGATGATGAGGTGGTACAATATTAAAATATTCAAATACCTACTTTCAACAGCGCCTACGAGATTTATTCGGTGAAACTCCACACCTTTATCGAGTTATTTCAATTAGCTTACATATCGCAGCTTAACATAAACATCATGAGTGCCAATACTCTGTAACAGTTACTTTTAGAAAACTTTATCACTGAGAGTTTCTCAAGCAGGTCTGGTTTTATGATCATGACCATGCATGCCGACGTACGTGAAACGCTGCAAAACGTTTAATGCTAAATTAGCTATAAAACTTGAATTCGGATAAATCCGGAATAAAATTTTGTTGGCTTATAATCGGGAATCTCTACCGATTGTAATGGTACCAATACAGGCCTCTGATATCATTCAGAAGTATAACAAAATCGTTAATGAATTTTTATAATGGTAAAGAAAATTACTGATTTATTGATTATTTTCAAATATTAATAACTATATAAATAAGTATGATAAAAGAAAAATAAAAAGTGTGGAAGTATGCTATATACGTACCTAAAAAGGATTTGTAATGAAAGAAATTTCACAACTGTTTTAAAAATATAAAAGTCACTAGTAAATGCACGATATATTATAGCGTGGTTGGAAAGACAAAACAGGTCATAAAATCTCTCAACTTTGGATTAAGTTTAGTGCATTCGGGGTGTACTAATGAACAAAAAAAATATAGTACATTGTTCCTCATATATTTAAGAACCTCAAACAATAAAAAGTTTACGGTTTACGCAAAATTTTAGAAATCGACTTTTGTCCGGTTTTTCGGGCCAAATACCCCACTGTGCGTCGGTGAGTGTGGAGAGCAGGGTAGCTAAAGCTAGGTTTACATGCATGCGATCTACCGCACATTTTGATGTGTGCGCAGGATTATTATATTTGTTTGAAAATTGCAATATTGCAGTTAATTTTTCAATATGTACTATTAAACTACTTTAAGAGCTACAAGTATGATTCTACTGAGTCGCAGATTGCCGAGCCCTGCTCAAGGAGATCCTGACTCCGTGAGAGAATGCTAGTTACGCCAATGGTTATGAGCCCTTGAAGCAAGCATTTGTTTCTCAAATGCTTTATTGTGGCCTATTTCCACCTGCTCTATTTGTTCGAACCATTAATCTTGACGAAGGTTAACCGGCAAGTGATATGTGTGCGTGCGCCATGTTGAATACGTTTGAATCACGTTCGATTCTCGATGTGTTAACTTTTTCCACTAGTTTAAATTAATGACAAGAAGATATAAGAGGATCGGTCAAGAGCAATTCGAACATTAATTATTGCAATAATGTTAATGATACGGAGTAATGTTTCAATTACTATGAATCTCTTGGAGGTAATATGGCTTTAATTGGGATCGAAATGAGAAAGGCCGAGTGCTATTTGACTTCGATTAGATTTATGGTTTGAACTTGTACCGTTTCTAGTAATTCGGACTATAAATCAGAAACAGCAGGAGAATCCTGTGGGACAATGTGTTGCATTGTAATTCAAAAGAACAAAGGCTATGTTTTATTTAATGGGTAGCCATTGTTACACAAATGCATCCATGTTTTTGAAGTCTTTGTAGTTATTATTTCTTGCAAACATCTTTACGACGTATAAATATTCTAATATTCGTAAGGACGTATAAACATTCAAACATTTACTATCCAAACATAAATATGCGAGACTAGATTTTTTATATATTAGAGTGAATAATTTTTTAATGTATGAAAATGAGGGTACTTCAGAGTACAGTTATAAACATACAATTTGACGCAATTTGATCAACTCAGTGTTTTTGTCTAAGTTAATCTGATCAAATAACTTCAAAATAAAAATAATTATGTGTATGTATTAATAATAGTGTGTATTTTATAATAATAATATGTTTATAACTTAATATTATTATTTTTTATTTTATATTATTTGAACATACGTAATAAAACGACAGTTCTGAGAAAATTTGTTAAACAACTAATGGCTTTGTTAAAAATAATTTACATTTAAATTTTTAAATTCGTTAACCGAATTTAAATGTAATATTTTCTGAGATTTTTTATTCCGATTCATGGGTAAGTTTGTTTATTTAATATAAATAGAATTTATAATACTGTGTCGATTTATACATTTGTGTTATTTGTGTGTTTGCATCGATCACTTGAGTAATCAACATTCAGTAATCAAAGCAAATCGATTCCCGGCGCAAAATACTGAGATAAAACGAGGCAATGAAAAACAAACATCGATTGTACGAAACTTTAATAATTATTAAAAATTCCTGTCGTCTCTTATCCATATGGTTTTTAAAAAAATTGAAAATTGTTATTGAAATTGGTATTGGCGTTTGAAACGCAGTTAAATCAGATTTATTTGTAGGAAAAAATAATCACAGCAATATTGTTTGTTTACCGTGTTACATGGAGAATAACATTTGTTGAAATTGAAAAAGGTTTGTAGAAGGTAGATTGCATTTTCAATATATCTATAGATGAAATTTCATAGTGATATTTTACTAGTTAATTAAAAACTATTTATTAGTTAAACATCAAATTGTTAATCTTGAAATAATAATAAAATCTATTATTATTTGACACAAAAACAAATCGTAAAATAATTAACTAATTACACTGTTTCAACCTGACGAGAATTAGTATGTGAACTGATCATTTATATTCTTAACACAAAATAGCTGATTACTATTTACAGCGAACAATTTTAAATCTAGTTCAAATTAATGTATTTCACAAAATATATTTGATACAATTTAATACTTTGCAAGTATTGCAAAGTAGTATTTACGTATCAGATTTGAATTTTTTTAAGTCATCTAAAAATTATTACATAAACATTTAGACAACATTTTTAATAAAAAATAGCTTATTCTTCTATAAATACATGAGTCATGGGTAAGTTTCATCCAATTGTGAATATCGAATTTGCAATAATTTATTATAGTGAATTATATTTGTATGTTATTTAGAATCTACTATTCGTTCTTTACTTATAACAAAATATTTTACACTGTCACTTACACATTCTTCTACTTGTTTATTGAGATATTGCACATTAAGGTAAATGTCCTGATCACTCCAGAAAATATTTCCATCATTGATTATTTTTCAATAAACGATAATAATAATTATATCAATATATATTTATTATTTGGGACAGTAATAATTACTGACTAGAATATGCCATGAATATTGTTTAATTACAGCATTTACATTTCAAATTTTATTTACTTTAACACTTTTTCCTTCACAAACGATTCGTATTCATGTGAAAGTAGGAATTTTACTCTTTCGAATACAGTTAAATTTTTCATTGTCTAAATATAAAGGAAATTGCAATTACCTTAAGTACTTCCTTAATCATTTGACATTTACCTAAGCACTGTTCCATAATAGGTACAGTTACCCTAAATCAATGAATCCACAATAGAGATACCTTCATCGTATAAAATCTGCATTAACGGAGTTTTACAGCAACTAACCTCTGATGGCTATACAAACGCCACTTGTTTCATAAAAGGGAAACCTTGAGATGAAAGGTTTGAACGATCAAGCATTCAAGCGACTACGTTTGATCTCCATCCAGTGTTCTCGGCTTTCGTTATCTGCGCTGGGGTCGTTGCCATCTTTCCGCTAGTAACGCGTTGTTCGTTGTCGCTTATTGTTCTCTCGCGACAACGAGCTCTCGCGAAAGAGGTCGAAGAAACACAGAAAGCTTGCGAATTGTTAATAAACAGAAAGCGTGTACTCGGCTCGCAGGTGTCATCGAACTGCTGCTCCGATTTGCTTTTGACATCAGTTTTACAACCCTTCCTACCCTCGCCTTCCTTTATCCGTTAACGAAGCGGCATATTAGTCGCTAATTAATAGCAGGCTCGTACGAACACATATCGCGTACCTTCTCATCCACGAGGAGATGAGATATTGTAGTCTCAAACACTGGAATTATGTTCTCGCGTAATTAGAGTCTCGACATGTTGTTAGAAAAACGAGTGACTTGTTCACGGTTTTCATGTTACTTTCCTCCTCCAGTTATCTACGTTTTGATTTATGATCGCTTATAATTGAAAATTATAGCAATGGTTGGTGCTGACTGATATAACAAATAAATCGTATATTAGAAGATGACGCACATTCATAATTCAATTTAATACAGCAGTTTGAAATAGGTATTTGTTGACTAAATCTATAACGATATATGATCTGACATAAACTTTGAAACAGACCATTGTGATGATTAATAGTACTAATAATTTCAGAAGAATTAATCAAACTTTTCAACTCAGAGTTTTCGAGTTACTATCATTCAAGTAAGGTTACTGTGTTCCAAAATCACCAAACCGACATATTTCGAACTAACAACTTTTGAACTAATAGATTTCAACGCTCAAAATTATTAAAAATAGTTAAAAATGAAATGGTGTCCCAGAACAAGGTTTACCCACGATTTGCACAAATAGAAAATTAAACCATAATTTTTGTTGATTGCATTTGGTACAGTGCGACGAATAAAGATCCGAATACAACGTAAACAAGGTATAACGGCCAGTTCGCTTTTGGTAAGCGGATTTATTGCATTCGTGTGTGACGCCAGGTCTACCGGAGACGGAAACGAAAAGCTCACGCGTCCCTGTTAGTCTAAGCTTGTTGGTTCATAGGCAAGTCGGAGTAGCGTATTAAGTCGAAACTGGAACTTTGGGAGCAATCTGTTCTTGAGCCCGACTGTGTTGCTCGAGTGTAGGAAACAACGGGCAGGGCAACGGGGTTAGAAGTTCATGGAGCTTAAGCCTCGGCGTTTTCAACTTTGGAAACTTTCGTTCTCGCTGCCCTTCCGCCGTTCATCCGGAAACGATTACACCGGCCCGGGATTATTGCGAGCTTTGTTTGCTACATTCGCAACATTTGCAGTGATTTGAAGCTTCGAATAGACCGATAAAGGAACAAGATTATCTTCGTTCATGTGCCTGATCGAAAGACTTTAAAGTTTGCCTTGTACACGTAACTGATCAAAGTTTTATGAAGGATATTTGCTGCATTTTTGTTGAGGAAAATAAAACTACACCTATTTCGGGATTTGCACGATTTATTTACACGACTTTGCTTTTATAGGGTTTAATGGGGGATTTGAAAAAGAACCGGTGAAAGTGAATATGAAGACAATACGAGGATACAATTTTTATATTTTTAATTTTTGTTAGGAAAATTTTATTTGATATTTTTCTAAATATGATGAGACCAAACGTGATTTAGTTTGGTTAATTAACGATAATTACGATTAACACGATTTTTCACGAACCTATCTGCCTCCAAGAACCTATATTACAATATTGTAGTATTACATATGTATATTATACTGTATATTACAATAGTATGCTCTGCGTGCTACATGTACATATATCATGTACCTAAAATTTGTAATATTTTAATATTAATTAGATTGTAAACGAATTACAAATTGTAAACAAATTAGATAGTCACTTAGAATTTTATATATCTTTCATATTAATATTAGTATTATAATTCAGTCACTGACAAATTAATTTAAATTATAGATTAATTACTAGTGATAAATAAACTGGAATACTACATATATTATGGTATAGCCTATATGTATAAAGTGTGATGAGTACACAACTTACATTACTAATTACAAGTGAATTAAAATATCATTCACAACTTAATATAACTTACACATTAAAATTTCAATTGTGTACAAATTAATATTAATTCCTAATTAACAATAATCTACGATATCACTTACAATTTTATATAACTTGTATAAATACGAACTGTAATATTGTATTTACAATTATTTTTAAATTAATCTAAATTGTAAGTAAATGATGAATATGCACAACTTTGAATATGGTATACAATTTAGTACAACTTGCAAATTGAAATTCTGAAATTACGCTTATTTACAAATAATAATATACTCATAAAATATACTAATAATAATATACCAATAAAAGTAGACTTAAACCTGTTTAGGACATAGGAAAATTTGTGAAGCAATATTCGACAGAATTTTGCTGTATGGTTAAAAAACCGCAAAAATGGAAAGGTAAAATGTGCTTTGTTTTTCGCCATCCAAGTCACTGTAATGCCATATTTCTAGAAAATATCGACAGAATTTGTTCATGGAACATACGCAGCACTGATATTGTTCTGCTGGAGGAATGGAGATTTATAAAAGTACCATTCGACGTGAATGCAATGTTTTTGTGCAAAAAGTAAAAGAAGGATTCGATAAATACTGGAATTACACGGTACAAGGGAGACATCGTGCAGATATTTCTTTCAATAATCTGCTGTTTTATTGTTCGACACATGTGTGTGGTAGTAGCGTATAATGCAAACACTTTACCGTTCGGTACGGATGTATTAAAATACACGTTTAAAGATTCAAGAATCGTATCCGATATTTGTGCTACGGTAAAAACGGCTAAAACCTAAGAGCACCAGAAGCGACAGAGGTGTTGCAGCAGTGCATTACAGTAATATCGGTATTAAGTCTAAAATAATGCAAGACAATCCCAGAATAAAACGTGTGCTACGGTATTTCTACTACTTAACGTTCTGCAAGGGCATTATACGAATACGATAAAACAGGGTATTACGAATGTCAGCTACCTCCGATACAATAGCTGCGGATTCACGGTTACTATACAAAAAACATTCTTAACATTGTAATAAACTTCTACAAAAAGATGCTATTGATCTGCAGTGGATTTCAAAGATTATCGGAAATAATGTGAATGTTATATGTTCAGCAGAAGTTATTTGCATTGTTTTAACAGATTTAAACATATGAACACGGTGGAAAATTAAAAATGTACGCAGAATAAAGAACTGAAAAGATTACATTTCATTTGATGAAAATTTGAATCACTGTTGCTTTTAAAATTATATTCTGTTCCTAAGTTTGCATTTTTCAAAGGAACACAGATGTGCGAAACTGTGTTTTATTCATAAATAAAGTACACATCATTCTGCATATTCATTATATTATGCTTACGCTACGTATGTAATACCGTTGGTTATTAAAAAACAATAAAACTGTATATCAGAGAAAATGTATTGTAAATCAGGAGACATGTGACACGGAAAAAAGAGAAATTATAAAGAATTCTGTGTTTAAAGTTTGCAGTTTTTTGTAGCGATATAAAAAAAAAATTTTTGCAATTTAATAACGTGATTAGTGATATTTTTTATTTCATCAGTAATATGATACATCAAGTTTAATATAATTATTCTAACAATTCATTATTCCTTTAAAAAGAAATTTACTACATTTATTATTCTTTAAAAAAGAATTATTATCATTATTTTTTCAAGATGACATTTCTATTATTCTTTTGAACAGAAATTATTTTCAGAATTCTTTAAAAAAAGATATACTATATACGTTTTAATTTGATATATTTTTATATGTAATATGAACATCCGATCGTTTGTACCACAATTACTGTACCACCCTGTATTACAGTACAGGAATATTAATGCAGACCACTGTATGCCGAATTTGAAGCTAAATAAGCCGTTATCTAACCTCGAATGCACCAATACCCTAATAAACATATACTCAATGTAGCGTGCAGAATTAATAAATAATTGAGTTATGCGACACTTGTGGCGCGGTTCTAATATAGGAAGGGACTCCCTCGTTGCGATACTTGATAGTAATTTTCCTCGTGGATAGTTTGGCGCGATCGGCGTGTACGTCGTGTTAAAAGGGTGCATGCTGGTTATAAAGTGCATTGCACCAACCACCCTAATAGGTAATTACAATGTACCATGGACGATCTACCAACACGCACACACCTTTCTTACATCGCCGCTCGTTACTCTCGCGCTTGTGCTCACGTCTGTTTGCCAATATGCTTTCGACCTTTGGCCACTCAAATTGGTTGAAGCAAGTAAATTCAAATTAGTTAGAAACGAACAAGCAATATAATTTCATTCGATTCAGAGTTTACGTGAATAATGAGGCGAATTAATAGAATAAATAGGGAAATAGGGTTTACATAATCTTGACACAGGAAACGTTTTGTTGAGAGACTTGATATATGTTCGCGTTCTTAAGGTATAATTCTCATTATACTTATCCTGAAATTAAAAATAAATGAACAAATGGTGAAATGTACATTGCTATACACATTAATTTGTTTTGCAACAAAAATTTTGCTAAAGTAAGAAGCTTGTATAACTATTCGAGCGTGTTGGTCAATATTAATTAGTTGCAACTAATTCGAAACGGGGGGAAGATACAGAGAAATCAAATATAAAATATATTGTTAGGAGTATATTTCGTATATTTCAAATTTTTATTTATGTGTATGCGTATTATATGTATACGGTGTCCCACACAACTGGAACAGACTGCATCTCCCAAACAGCTGGGAATAGAAGGAAATATTATAAGTAAAAGTTAACTGGTATCAGGCTGTCTATAATGTGTAACTAATTTTTTGCTCTATTGTGCATCGGTGCATCAGAAAAATGCAACTGCACTTCTTTAAATGGAAACCTATGTTTTTGACTGTACCAATCAATACAGTTTCTTGTGCTCTACATAAAAGTATTAACATACTCATGCCTTAAATTTATTCCTTAGGAAGTTATCGCAGCTAAAAGTTCGAATTATTTCGGTCACTCGGCAAGTGTTCTGGAGTACCTACGTTCCATTATAATGTTTGTAAACATGAAGCGGCTGCTAATACTAGTCACCGTAGGACTGAAATTTCCATCAGTCACTATTTACTACCGGTGTGCGATCGTTTCGCGACCCAGTGTTTCGAAATTATAGCATTTACGGATAGTGAAGCAGTTAATATTTTGTTCAGCAAATGCAACCAAAAGAGGCTGCAAGGCTATATCGAGAGATATATATATGTCAAACGGCAACAGCCCTCGCGTTCGTATTTTTACAAACTAGAGTTCAATTTACGCCAGTACGGCTCCTTTCACAAACCAAAACGAGACGTGCCGGAACCGATTGAAAATGAACGTAATGTAGTAGCAGTGCTGGCGAACGTTGAATTAAATCCACATGCATCCGTGAGAGATCTGGCTAGGAAATGTGGAATTTCCAAATCCTCGGTTCAACGCATTCCGAGAACACATAACTTTCATGCGTATCGGTTTTCCATTGGGCAAACATTGTGGCCTGCGAACCAAGTCCGAAGAATGAACTGTTACTGCTATTTTTTGCAGCGTATTCAGGAAAATGAAAATTTTGTCTTTCAAATTCTGTGGACTGACAAGACGACCTTCACAAACAATGGGATGTTCAATCGACATAATGAACATACATGGTCCGTTAAAAATCCACGCCTCAGGAGAAATACTAACAAGCGTAAATGTTTGGTGTAGAATTTTTAACAAATGGGTTATCGAACCATATTTTTTTAACAGAACATTGACGGGTTAAAGGTGCCTAAACTTTCTGGAATCTGACCTACCAGTTCTCTTATACGATAGAAGATATTCCTCTAAGAGAGCGGCAAAACATGAGGTTCTTTCAACAAGACGGTGCTTCAGGACACAATTCCCAGATAGTTGTCAGACATTTAAATAAAACTTATGGAGCGAAATGGATTGGCACTCGAGGGCCGGTCTTATGGCCACCACGATCATACTCGATTTCTTTTTATGGGGATATCTAAAAGATAAGGTGTATTCACAACCCATTACTAATTTTGAGGAGCTCAAACGCATTCGACAGGAAATGTCCAAAACTACGAAGAAGTGCTTGGATTGCAATGGAAGACCATTCGAACACTTGTTGTAACGTAAGTACTACGGTAGATTTGTCGGGTGATAGAAATAATTCGAACTTTTAGCTGTGATAACTTTCTAACGAATAAATCTAGGACATAAGTATGTTAATACTTTTATGTAGAGCACAAGAAACTGTATCGATTGGTGCAGTCAAAAACATAGGTTTCCATTTAAAAAATAAGTGCAGTTGCATTTTTCTGATGCACCGCTGCACAACAGTGCATAAAATTAGTTGCATATTATGCACAGCCTGATACCAGTTAACTTTTACTTACATATAATATCTCCTTCTATTCTCAGCCGTTTAGGAGGTACAGCCTGTTCCAGTTACGTGGAACACCTTATATACTTATTACATTTTGGACCAAATCCGCTTTTAATAGATTTCAAATGATGCATATTAACTAATTAAATATTCCAGCGGTATTTATTAATTTGTAACATTAATCGTTGACATTATAAACTTTACCATAAACAAATTCTGTTCAAATAATTATATTAAGCAATTTTTAAGCATAATTTTATCGGAAATGAAGTAGTAATGAAAAAATCGTTATTTTATGAAGTGTCCTATGACCCGTTAATATCTTTGAAAATATTGATGATACGAAAAAATTTAATTTTAGGACGCACTAATTCTTTATCTCGATAAAAATCAATATAGATGTCAACAAGAACGTCTAAAAAAATTTCTTAATATAAAAAAGAAAACTTATGAATGGTTGAAGTGTCTCGTTTAATAGTTTCAGTGTTAGAGTGGAATATCATATTTCACTTATTTATTCACTATTTCTATCATTTATGTAGAAGAACGCAACTTTCACCATTTAATTTATCTATTGAAATATATAACTTTTATTTAAAACATTCCTTTTATCGTTATTATTTTCGAAGTGAGTAAAAATGGGACACATTGTATATTTCACTTATTTTTTACTCTTGAATCATGTGCACTTATACTAATCATCCCGAGATACCTTGTATTTTGTTGTTTACAACGTTCCTCGTAGATAGGCAACGGATAAAACAACGAATGCGTTACTGGTGAAAGAGAAAAAAGGAAAATGGCACAGGTGAGCATAGAAACTGGCGTCACATTTCGACAGCGTTAGCAACGACGGCTTTCATCAATGTTAACGGCTCTTTTCGTTGTAAACTGCGCGACATCGGGACGGAACAAAACGGAAAATAATGCCGGTCGCAGTATCACAGTCTCTCGTTCCAGCTGCCAGCCATTCGATACCGCTCTTTCCACAACGGCGTTAAATCATCGTTTGTATCAGATTACGCATGATTCCGGAAACAACGCTCCGATTTGCGTAACGATACTAGTACACGCGGCTTCCGCACTATGACCTGAGATCATTTTGTCACAACATTTTGATGAACTATGCTATCTAGTTGACATTTAGTATAATGATTTTGGAAATGTTGTAGAATTTTGTAGTATATTTTATCGGCCTGTAAAACTTCGTTACAATTAGTTATCGCGAACTTTGGATTTAACCCCTTGCTCTATGATTTGTCAGGTGCGTTAGAACTAACTAATCATAGCTACAATATTAAAACAGACAAAGAAAGTTGAAATGTTATATCAATCTGGTGTTATGCAATTGTTGACTATACAAATTATAACTGGACTTGAACTACAAATTGAAGCGTATTAAATATTTGAGTAAAATTGATCACAGTTGAAGTACGAGTGCGTCACGAGTCAGACTCGTCAAAACAGTGCAAGGGGTTAAAAAGGTGATATTAGTCTACAAGTTTCGAACGAATTTTGTTAAAAATTTATTGTAGAGCGATTCTTGAGTGTATTATTGGAGATTTGGAAATATAAAGTGGGAAAATTTGGAAATTTAGGGATTTGAGAATTAAGAAATTTGAGAACTTTGGGAACACGGAAGAATAGAAAATTCAAGGATTTATGTATTTAGCAGATTCAAGGTCCCGAAAATTTTTTTAGGTAATTTGAAACTTTGGAGACTCAAAAATTTTGAAACTTCATCATTTCGAGAATTGGGAATTTACGAATTTTATAATTTAGAAATGTAATTTTAGCATTCAGAAACTTGGAAATTTAATTATTCAAAGCACTTGATTTCGAACGTGGGGAAATTTAAAATTTTGGGAAACTGAAAATTTAAAAATTTAAAGCTTTTGATATTTGAAAATATGGGAATTTACCGATTTAGGGACGTGGGAATTTGAAATTTAAAGTTTTAAACAATTGCAAATTTTGGAATTTTGGAATTAAGAAATTTAGTAGATTTAGGATCGAAAAGCTTGAAAAATTTCAGCGTTCAGAACATTTGAAATTCGAATACTTGAAAATTTGGAACTTTGATGATATGAGAATTTAGCGACTTAGGAGTTTAGAAATTTGAGAGTTTGAAAATTTAGAAGTTTGAATGAAGAAATTTAAGCTTTCAGGAAATAGAATGTTTAGGAATTTCAAATTTAAAAATTTAGTAACTGAGATTTACAAATGTCATAATTTTGATATTTTTAAGTTTCATACCTTGAGAAACAGGAAATGTATGAATTTATAAATTTAGAAGTTTACAAATTTGGAAATTTAGAAATTTGAGAACTTTAAAATCTTGAAATTTGGAAATATGATAATTTATGTATTCAGGGATATGAAAGGTCGAAAATTTCGAATTTTTGAGATATTTGGAAATGTAACTCAATCTATGAGAAGCCACTCGCATATTTTTATAAAATTTTCATTGGAAAATTGTTAAAAATAAGCTGTAAAAAAAAATAGATTAGAAAGAAGACTAAAAACTATAACTATATTTTTTTTGAGCGTATAAGAAATTTAAAGAAAACAATACCATTAACCAATACCAATACAGTATTAAATTATATTTTAATTCTAAATCTTTTGCACTATTTGAAAAATATGTATAGTTCAGATTTTACAGTGTTTAGTCTAATACTTATAGTTTATTGCATATAAATATAAATCATATCAAGTCAACATTAATTATTTATGCATTATAAAAATAAAAAAAAAAAAACATCACGTATGATTCGAGCTTTACTAAACAATTTTATTTCACAATATGCACTAACATTTTTTAAATTTCATATCTGTAATATGTCCTGGATTGAACATGCGTTTAAAAATTATTAACATAAATACTAACTATACTAAATACACATTGAGATCACTGTATATACAAAAATTCACAAAATGTTTCCACATAAGCAACAATCGTACAGCTTTTATAGTTACAGCAGATATTTGTTCAGATGCGGAAAACATTCAGTTTTTTCTTTCATTCAATTTCTCAAAAACTGAGAATATCGCAGGGAAGCGGTTTTCAAATTCTGTATTCAGCACACGAAATTCTATTGAAAACAGCCTAGTGAGCATTGCACAATGAAAAAAAAGGTAAAATTTGTTGAACAGTGTCCTCCGTCACGTACGTGCAGTATTATAAAATGTTCTGTTCACGCGCGGTAAGGGTGAAATAAATTCCATTGTCAAACTCAGCAGCAATAAAAACTGTTAAATTCAATTACGCGCTTTGGCCGTTAAAAAAAATCCGCTGGTATGGCACGAGTTTCGCCATATATTGTGTTGTACTACTGCGAAATAGAAATCGGATGACGCACCGTGCATTTTCCATCAACTTGCCGGAACTCCGTACAAATTGTACGAGCTTCTCATGGCTATTCGCGTTCTTTTTATTTAATATTTTTTGACATTGCTGTCGGCCATATAAACACACTGCTGATTTTAACGTTAACTAACGTACAATGCACACATAATTTGAAATTAAAACCAAAGTGTAAACTAAATAGACGATTAAATATAATAGAATGTACAAATTGACTCCTGATAAAAAATTATCCTGATACCAATCAACGTACATTTCAAGTATCTTAACAAGTATTGTAATATAAAGTAAACTTGTGAATAAATCATTCGACCGATTTGTCGAAATCGTTTAGTGTTAAACAAGCACTTCGATATGTGTGTACATTTGATTCTAACAGAGCATAAGTTATTTAAGTTTCCTTTGAAATTTCAGATTAAAATGAATAGCAAAGGTCTAAATGTTATTAATATTTATTTAAAAAAAGTCGAGGTTTAGCAACTGAAAGAGGAGCGGTAAAAATTGTACAGTTCAAGAACAATTTTCTTTTCATACAAAACGAACAGAAATATATGAATCCATTTTATTAAATATTTCAATAAAGTAGTAAAAAAATATGTTTACGTACAAAGTGAATATTAAACGCAATAGTATGTATCATTTGCACAGGTGTCTGCTGGACGTGTCCAAATATTAGGTCTTTTACGGCACATGATCGAACCGTATCCACACTCCAAAAACTTTATTCGTACCCGACCGATAAAAACTGGATTTTACCTAACCAGTGGCGTTCGTTCCCACTTTTCATACAAAATTCACGATCCTCACCCCAGTGAATAAACAGTAAAGGCGCCAACGCAATAATGCTAGCGGCAGTGATTGATATCCCGTGCGCGATAATACCGGGTGGTCGAATTAAAAGCTGCAGCTGGGTTGACGGATGGACGTCACACGGTAACGGACAACGAATCGGAAAAATTTCGGCGTTAATGACGTCGAGATCGACCGGCCGAAATCGCTGTACGATTTTCGTTTCATTAAAAAAAAAAACGCTGACGAAATTCAAAGGCTCTTCTGGTTGAGCCATCACACGCTCGAGCCCTGTTCACTTTCAGCTTTCGTACCTCGTCGTCCTTTTGTGATGAGATCATTATTTTTTCATGCATCTGTTCTTCCGATCACGGAAGTACTTTCGACACTACGTATTTCGTGTTCACGATACACGATTTCAACCATAGATTGCACACGTGCACTTCTACGGGAGATTTCCTAGTTTAGAACGAAAAAGATATAATTGTTTGATATTGTAGTATTATTCCGGTGTAATACGTATCGAGTATTCTGATGTGAATATGTATCATATTTACACAGTGTGATTCGCATCGTTTTCACACCCCAAGTAACTATTTTTTAATCGGATGTTTGTGGTCACTAGATTATTCATGACCATTAATGAGCTGTAAACATGTACGTTTTACATTCCATTGTATTTGTATGATTTGCAAGCAATTTTATAGACTGGTTAAGATAAAAAAATTGATTTTTAACTTCATTTGTAGAATTTATTAGATCATAAGTTCTCAAACTGTGGTCTGCGCACAATTTTGATATTAAAAAAATTCGATACAGTGAAAACTTTTTGTATTTGTTGTTACTGAGCTGGTTATTAACATAACTAAACAATAATTAAGACAGAAATTAAAATGACTAGGGTTGAGATGGGATAAAAAAAAATGTTCAAAGAGGTCCTCGGACTACTTAACCTTGAGAATTCCTATGTTACATAATTACTGTTATCATATTAGACGTAATGAGCAGCTGTGCAAAGTTTCATGAAAATCAGGCTGTATTAGTCACTGGTGTACCCTTGTAAATGTAGCAAATAGTAGTAAACACTGTAATGTTATTAAAATAATATAGTATACTGTAAATAATATTAATGCCGTAAAAAATAAAAAAAATAAAGTAAAGAAAAATAATATAAAATACATAACATTCTTTTGCTGTCGTTTAAGGCATTTTCTTTCTGTGTACAGTACAGGGTATTTAAAACAGGTCACCTGAATAACATTCGCCTTTGATGATACGACAACAGCTCTTTAAAGCGTGGGCACGATAAAAAATGGGAAACGTGATCCACGATTTAACATATCTCATTTTTTAACGCGAAAACTATGATGGATCACCGTCGAGAAAAATTGTCATACGTGTTATATGAATGGTGTTTCTCAAACCTGTCGACTTTTTAATCGCGGGGAAAGAAGAAGACGAGACCATCTAATATTATTCGCGAGTAAGATGTGAATTTCATACGGAGTTAGCGAAAGTTTTCAGACCGCGAGCATCCCTCTCGTTGCGAAAACGTCACGTCGCATCGCAGCGACCTCTTTCACGCCGATGAAATAATTATGCGGTCGTGCAAGAAGTAAATTCACCGTGAAACTCTCGTAATTTGCTTTAAAAAGTGAACCAACAGGGCGTTCCTCCCGATAGCTAGCTTAACAACTTGGAACGCAGTTCGCAGAGCAATGTGAATAAATAAGACCGGTGCACATAACCTCTTCGTATTAACATTTGGAAAGTTACATACTTTTTTTGAACAGTTAGCTTCAAATGCATAATTCGGATTTTTATCTTACACCTGAAATAAATTAGAATACAATTGTGCAAGAAATTGTTTTTGATTGTGAATGAGATTTGAGATTGAAAATGCGATTTGAAATATGAAAAAGGAAGATGGACATGAAATGCACTGATAGACAAACGTATATTGCATCCGAATAGAAAAAGTTTTGTTTAAATTGTTTAATATGTGCTCAGTAAAAGTTTTATTTAAATCATATTTGTTATTAAATTATTACAATTGAACCTTGATAATTTGAATCTCAGGAAAGAGCTGAAAGAGTCACAGAGGTTTCAACTTACCGCAAGTTTTGAGTAGAAGTTTATCCAAAATTTGTACAATGGTTAATAATTTAGTTAATAATAGCTGCTTAAAATGAAATGAGATATCGAATGATGTACTTATCTAACATCTTACGACATACATAGTGGTCAGATAATTGGTACAACCGGAAAAAATGAGATATTAATATAATTTTATAAATATTTATGCAGGATGTTCCGAAAATCGTAGCATCAATCGGGTGATGATTCTGCATGAAAAAATGAAGCATAGAATTGAGTTCTATATCGAAGATATAAAATTCGTTCATGTACAGCTTTGTTTTCGAGAAAACTAAATTCACTGCAAACGTGTAACGAAATTATACTGTACAAAATAGTTGTAAATAATAAAAGATGAACAATTTAACCTGCAAATTTCGTCTTTATTACAGAAAACAGTAAAAAAGATCTGCTGAATTATGTAGCGAACTAATAAATTGTGTAGATATAAAATGAAAGTTAGAGAATTACTTAATTATTGAAAAGAAATGATATATAAATAAGAATCTTTAATATTTATTATACAGTACATTCAGGAACGTCTTCTTTCGCCAGTGCAGTGATATGTAACGATAGACTGCGGATGTTTAAGTATGTATGATATATCGAAGTTTGCAAAGTATACATAAATCATGTAATCTCTAAAATGTGGATTTCTATGCTCCTCAGTCGGATGTATACCTTGCAGACTTCAATATATCATAAATGCATAAATATTTGGAGTCTAGTCATCGCATAAATATTGTATTAACTGTTAACATATTACGGTGGGGTCACTCAGGGATCTCGGTACATCTTTATGTAAACCGTTACTGATAAAAATACATTGCATTACTGGAGTTTTTCATGTGTCTCATTATAAATTACGGTGGGTGAAAACTGATTTATAACAAAAAACCTTTTTAGTAAGTTTACAAATTTGAGATGTGGAGAATTTAGAAATTTATGAATTTAGAACTTGGGAATTTAGAAATTTATGAATTTACAACTTGGGAATTTAGAAATTTAAGAATTTGAAATTTGAGAATTTAAAACTTTAAGAATGTGGGACTTGAGAGTTTAGAAATTTAAGAATTTGGATTTTGAGAGTTTAAAGATTTAAGAATTTGGAACTTTAGGATTAAGAAATTTATCGATTTGGAATTTGAGAAGTTTCAATTTAAGTATTTAATGCTTGAGTATTTGCAAATCATCAGGATTTGGAATTTGAAAATTTAAAGATATGAGAATTTGAAATTAAAAAATTTAGAAATTGAAGAATTTGACACTTGAAGATTTAGAAATTTGTGGATTTGCAGCTTGAAAATTTAGAAATTTAAGAATTTGAAATTTGAGAATTTAGAAATTTATGGATTTCAAATTTAAGAATTTAGATATTTAAGGATTTGAAACTTCATAATTTAGAAATTTGACAATTTTGGGTATTCTAGCATTTAGGTATTTGGGAATTAGAAAACTAAATCATCTAAAAATTTCTAAATTACGATATTTGAAGATTTTGGTATTTAAAAATAGAAAAATTTCACAATTTGGAAATTGGAATATTTTTAGATTTTGACAATTGAGAAATTGAGATTTCAGTCTTTTGGAAATTTGAGAATTTTAAAACTTGAAAAGTAAGAAATTATCGAACTTGTAAATGTTGTGAGTATTGAGAATTTAAAAATTTTTGTAGTCTAAGAATTTGGAAATTTGTAGATTTGAGAATTTCGAAATGTTGGTATTTGAAAGCTTGTAAATTTGTATTCTTGCGAGTTGAAACATTTGCACTCTCGGAAAGAAGTTTGAGGACTTAGAAATTTTCAAACTTCTAAACTTAAAAATCTGTAAACTGGAAAATTTGAAAATTTTAGTAGCTTGAGAGTTTCAAAACTCGAGTATTTATAAATATATAAATTTCAGAGTTTACAACTTTAATAATTAATAATTTGAAAATTTGTAAATTTGAAATATAAACATGTGCTTCCTTTCCTACATTTAACTAAGAAATTCTGTTTAAAAAATAAACACAAATTTGTAAATACTTCATTTATAAAGATCATAAAACCATTGATACATTCGTAATTTATATTAAAGGCTATGTAAACTAATAAATTCTCTGGACTATTATTTCTTAATTTTTCTTAATTTATAGATATTGTCCATTACTATAGAAAATGTGTCATAAACAAACATCCTTCAACACATAAAACAATTTTTAATAGCATAACAGAAATAACAAGATGGTTGTAACAAGAAGTAATATCAAACAAATTAAAATAACAATAAAAAACCATGGGGTTCTCTTAATGCAGTCGACCGACCTTCACACGCTAAGAATTAAAATGACACGTTCATTAAGAAATTATATCCTTATTCCGATTAATACAATAAATTTGTGTACCATTTGCAATTAAACGTGCGTTGATCTGTAAAATATTGTGACATATTAAATTAATTGAAGTTCACACATAGCGATTAAGTGAATGAATGACAGACAATATATCGAGTTAATATGTTTAGGGGGTGTACACTGCGCTAATAACACAACTATTCCAGCATCGTTTACCGACAATGTTAAATGATGCAAATTACGGATTACGCGAGGGCATATTGAATGTTGATTTTGTAATGCCCGTAGCAATTATTCGACCGGCATTTCGAGCACTGTGCATTTCACTCTAAGGCGATTACTCAATTTATGCGTATCGTTAAACGAAACAATAGCGATTATGAAATGGTTCCGTAACGGTGGCGATTATGATTTCAACCATTGAAAATATCATAGCCGTTCTGTTCAAGCCGATAATAAGCCAAACTACTCGTAATATAGAATAGAGAGATTAATTACCATTGTCCAAGTTCGATGATGCATCGTACTTCGAGCACTACCGATCTAGAGTATCTGATAATAAAGGAATTAATTAACGAATTTTCATTGTACCAGTAGATTAGAAGAGTAGGTATTGTAAGTCCTGCATAATTGGTATTACGTTTAACTTTTAATTAGCAGCACTGTAATCAATATCGTTGGAGTTTGATTTATGAATGAGTGAAATTTAGTACATCTTTTGAAGCATTATTCCTGTTAATTATTACTGAAATTCTTTTAAATTGATTTCAGTAATATTGCAACATGTAGTGAACCATTTTGTGTTGAAAATGTTCGTGATAAATTTTTGGAGACATTTTTGTGCAATTTTGTTTCAATTTGGTATTGCACAAGTGTTTCTGCTTTATGTAAATGTTGACAATTTTCTAATATGTTGTTAAGTTCGATAACTTCGTAATATATTGTTGATTTCTATAATTTTTTAATATGTTATCGATTTCTGTAATTTTTTAATGAGTTATCGATTTCGATAATTTTCTATTCTATTGTTTCAATCAATTTTCTAAAGTCTTTGATTACATGTTGTACAGGATTGAATCGTGTACAATACATAAATGATTGAATTCTGTAAAGTACATAATTTATTGGATATCGATTGCATGTAACTAATGGCATTTAACTCAAATCTAATTTTAATTTAATCAAGAATGCATTTGGGTCTACCTTACAAATTAAATTTCTGTATATTTCTAAACTAAAAACTTCCCAAATTTTCAAATCTATTTTACAGATAATATTTTTATTTTTCTATATTTCCAAATTATGAAATACCTGGACTCTATATTTTCATATTTTTCAATTTCCGAACATCACAGTTCCTAAATTCCTAAATTGCTATATCCATCAGTTGTTCAGATTCTAAATTTTTATACTCTCATGTCAAATTTTTATGTTTCTAAATTTATAAACTTGGAAAGTTAGAACTCGAAATTTCTATATTTTTAAGTGCCTTAATTTCTAAATTAAACTTAAATATTAATTGTCGAATATGTGAATTAAGAAATATATTTTTATTCTTAGCCTTTTGCATTCAAAGGTATTTTTGCTTTTGGCAGATCTTAAAACTATCAGTTGAAAAATTTTGAACTTATTAATTTTCTAATAAGAATTGTTAATTAATTACAAAAAATGAACATATTGTATTCATCACTAAACGGTAATGTCAGAATCATTATTATCGCAAGTATTTCTCGTCTTATACGTATTTCACATCACAGCTTAATACACTATGATTTTTCTCTGTGGTGTATATCGGTAATAAAAGTGAATCAACTGTATGTTCGATAACTCTGACCGTGTCAACGACGCGACGTGCAATATTCAAACGTATGAAGAATATTTTACGAGCAGACGAATTTTCGCTTATGTTTTCAGGAAAAAAAGAACGACGAAAGTAAACGCGATAGACATTGAGTAATTCACAACACAAACATAGGATTTGTACAAAACCGTCTGATGCTACAAAAAAGTTAAGAGAATAGTTTCTCAAAACGAAGTTCAGCCGGACACCTAACAGAAGATAGCGTATCACCTTTGCAGGTAGTTCTGTATTCAGAGCAGTCCAGTAGTCGACTGAATGAAAATTCACTTACCGATCTTAATGAAAATTCAACCGTTCGTTACGGTAACGCGGATGCGTTGCGTTAACGGAACGTTGCATCTGTTAAGGGTGCAAAATTGTAGGACAGCTTTGCACGCTCATCCTGTCGGCGCTAAGCCGCGCGAGTAGGAATTAATTTTCCTGGCCGTTGGCTGTCCTTGCCCGCAAGTAACACGACGGGCTGGGTGTATCAGGTGGACACATTATTTACTGTCAGCCAATTAACATGCCGCCACGATCACGAGTGTTCACCTCGGCCGGTCGTCGTCGCGGGACGAAATCGATCGAACTCGGTCCGTTTTCGTACTCTGCCGTGTAACTACGAGGGCAAAATTGCACGGCAAACGATAATATCAGATTCGTGTTTCAGGCACGCTATCCTGAATTGCGGCCGCGGAGAGAAATAGCCGGTAGGGCGGTACGTAACCGCCGCCAACCAGACTTCGAGAGGGTGGAAACCACCCTCGAGGTGCTAGCTGGCTCACGAAGCGAATTTATCGAAATTCGTACGGTTTGATCGGTCGAATTCGATTTTACTTGATCCTACTACGATCACCCTCCGCTGAAATTGTTCCGCACGGTTATTTGTTTTATAAGCGCAGCTGCCTTAGATGTACAGTCCAGAGCAGATCTCACTTCCGCGAGATTTGAGGATCTAGAGTTATGAGAATTCACAGTTTTAGGGTTTAGGGTATTTAGGTTAGAATTTTTGGTACCTGACAATTTGGAAATTTGCGTGTTTATAATAGAAATCGAAAAATGGGAATGTAGAGAATTGGAAAGTTGGAAGTTTGAATATTTAGGAATTTAGAGATATGACCATTCGAATGTTTATAATAAAAATCTTGAAAATGATTTGGAAAGTTAAATATTTAAAAATTTAGAAATTTGGAAATTTAAGGATGTGGAAGTTTGAAGAGTTAAAAATGTGAATATGCATAAAACAAAATATGAACATAAATATTGTTCGCGTATGTGCATTTATGACAAGGAATTCTACATTGCACCCGAGTGTACAATGCTCATAATAACTGTTCCCTGCATTTTTCTGGGTCTATTTGTCTAACTTCTTCTGCTACTCGAGATTCAATATCAGTTTTAACCCCTTCGATTTTTATGACGAGTATACTCGTGATGGAAGAATGACAGTATTTTATTTAGTGACGAGTTAGAGGATTTGGTGGCATATGGTATTGCATAGAAGCAATTCTTGCTTTTAGTGTTTGGTAATTTAAACGAACAAACAAATGAATATTACACTTCGTAATCATTCTTTTTTTTAGGTATTATCACAATTCTGATGTGTTTAACGTTTACGTCTTTGTTCTCTATAACGAAAGTTTTTCATAATTGCCTTCTTAGTTTTCAGATAATTAAATGATTTTGTTATATTACGTACTATTTTTCAATTAATAAGTTTTGACCTGGGAGATGAATAGATTTTTAAACCAGTACATCTGCTATTTTTGTTATAATTTTTTCTGTGTATTATTCGTTAAATTTAAGACTTTTGACGTGCAGTACCGGTCATTTCATAATGAAATATAAATATACCCAGTAGCAGCCAGATTCTAATTAGGAAACAACTGTTTATTCAATTTAATTAAAAATAACGAAGAAATCTTAAAACATAGAACTTAAAATTGTATCTACCATTGCAATGATTGTTCTTAAAATGTATCCATTATCATATTATAAAAAAATAAATAACTAAATATACATTTATTTTTAAAGTGATCCGAAATTATCAAATTTCTATATTCCTACATTTTTAAATCTGAAAATTACTGAATTTAGAATTTCTATTTTTAAGGTTTACAAACAATGTACATGAACATGTATATTGTCATTGTTATATGCACATTATTTATAGAATAATTCTAAGTTATCAAATTTATATATTCCTACATTTCTTAGTCTGAAAATTTGAAAACCCGCTATTTGTACTTTTCAATTTTACGAACGATGTACGTAAATATGTATATTATAGGGAGAAGGTAATAGTTACTAATTTTGCAGTCGCAACGCCTGTTTTGAAGCAGAATATCCCATAATTTTTGCACGAGAAGGCATAAAATGTGTGCGTTCATAGAGCTATGATAATATCAGGAAGTTATCTACGCTTACTCTGGATGTATATGCAAAGTTTCGAAGGGTTTATTATTCTTACTATAACGTGCATCGCCGTTACATTTCAGACCTCTTGATTTATAAAATCATTATATGAATATTAACAACTAAAAGAAGATTTTTAACAAACAGAATAAACTATATTTTCCATTTCACACTATATTTTAAGCTGTTTTTAACTGTATATTCAGTTGCATGTTTACACTGTGCTTTTCGCACAGTTTGTTTTATTTTCCAATCTTTAACGTGATTTCCGCAGAGTTTGTTTTTATTTCTCAATCTTTAATGTGAAACGAAAAAGTTAGACTATATTTAACTTAAGGCGAGTTTAGAATATGGGCCCAGTATGTAATATGTGGAGAGGACTGGCGGCGGCGCCATTTGCCCCCTTCCGGTTTGTCTTGTACGATGTGCGACGTGCTCCTTTTGCATGTGTAACGAAAGGGAAAATTTACCCATGCAAATTAAAGTTTAAAGGCCAATCCAAAAAGTAAGGTGAATTTGTTTATAAAATGAAAAATCTTTATTTATTCCTCCAAATCAATCTCATCATTTTCAAAGTATCCCCATCGGACACAATACACTTATGCCAACGTCTTTTCCAATCGTCGAAACAGTGAAACAAGTCCTTTTCCGGGATGGCCTTCAATACTTTCTTCGATTTGGCTTTTATCTTATCAGACGATTCGAAACAGTGTCCCAGACACAATCTTTTGAATTTGTTAAACAGCGAGAAGTCGCACGATGCTAAATCAGGCGAATACGGTGGTTGTGGAACGATATAGGTCTATTTTTTAGTGAAATGCTCTCGAAGAACCAATGCAGTGTGGGACGCCGCAGTATCGTCCCACGCGGAATTGACAAGTTTGAGGCACAAAACATCTTTTAAAATGATTTCGGATGATCCAAATGAGATGTCCGCAGCATCAACAAAATCTGTAATTGTCAATCGACGATTTCCAAGTACCAAATCTTCGATTTCCTTCGCGTGGTATTCATCAGTACATGTTGATGGTTCGTCCGGAGCGCTATTTGTCTTGAACTCGGACTCGACCTTTTTTGAAATGTTTGTACCACTTGCAAATATTTTTTTGCGATACAGCCTTGTCACCAAAGGCCTTCTGCAATATCCACAACGTTTCCGCGGCAGAATATTCATTTCGTAAACAAAATTTGATGCAAATTCTTTGCTCAACAAAATCAGACATAGTAAAAATCGAAAAACTCACTTTTGTCTGTTTACAAAAACACGGGTAGCTCTGCAGCAATGGAATACATTGACATAAAACTATGCATAGATATCAACGACAGTACTACTAATCCACACTAAAAATAATTTCATGATTTTACAGAACCCGCGAAGCTGACATGAAAAATTCACCTTCTTTTTTTATTACAGTAGTATTTTATGTGTTCCTCGATACAGTATATTATAGTTATTTATTTTATTACATTTGTTACAGTTCCATTTGTGTATTTTCTTTTCTTGCTTGTTTATTTTGCGTATTATATTCAATAAAGTATTGTTATATTCTAAAAGAAAAATAGCTATTGCATATTTTGATCACGATTTAACCCCTTGTCTTATGATTTATTCGAGTGCGTCAGTCGGAATTAATAACTCACAGCTACAATATTAAAACAGAGAAAAAAGTTGAAATGTTACGTCAATTTCGTATTGAACAATACTTGGCCATGCAAATTAAAATTCAATTTAAATTCCAAATTGAAGCGTATTGAAAATTTTAATAAGATTTGTCATAGTTGAAGCGTGAGTGCGTCACGTGTGGTAAACGATATTGAAAGACGAGGGATTGCTTACCTGACTCATAAAAAGAAGAGTTGCATAAATAAATGTAAATCAGTGATACATATCTGTATTAAATGATTGGTATGTGATGAGCTGATCAAGTGTTCGTCAAAGAATTTAATAGGCATCGATATGATCGCAAAGACACAGGGAGATTTTTAATTTCCAAATATAAAAATTTGAGAACTAAGAGATTTGTGAATTTAAGAATATAGGAATGTAGGTGTATAAAAAATTGGGGATTTTGTAATTTAAGAATATTGAAGTTCGAATATTTGGAAGTTTGAGGAATTGAGAAATTGGGGATTGGGGGAGTTAGAAATTTCAGACTTTGGGCTGTCTGAAAATTTGGGAATTTTTGGAATTTGAGACATTGGAAGAAATCTTGGAATTTAGAAACTTGTTGAATTTGAAGATTTAGAAATTTACAAGTGACGGAATAGGGAATTTGAGAATTTGAAAATTTGAAAATTTGAGAATTTGAGAATTTGAGAATTTTTAGATTTTCAAACTTGGTGATTTAGAAATTTTGAAATTTTGAAATTTGGGAATTTGGAAATTTGGCAGTTTGTGAATTAGGAATTATGAAATTTTGAAACTTGGAAATTTGGGAATTTGGCAATTAGGAATTTTGAAATTTTGGAACTTGAGAATATGGAATTTTGAAATTTGGAAATTTGGGGATTTAGGAATTTTGAAATTTTGAAACTTGGAGTTTAGGAATTTGGAAATTTTGAAACTTGGAGTTTAGGAATTTGGAAATTTTGAATCTTGGGAATTTAGGAATTTGGAAATTTTGAATCTTGGGAATTTAGGAATTTGTAATTTTTGAAACTTCAGAATTTGGAATTTGGAAGTTTGAAAACTTGGGTATATAAAAATTTGTGAATTTTGAAATTTAGGAATTAACAATTTGAAAATTTGGGAATTTGGAAATTTTGAAACTTGAGAATTAGGAATTTGGAAATTTTGGAACTTGAGAATTTGGAATTTGGAAATTTTGAAACTTGGGGATTTTGGAGCTTGTAAATTTGGAATCTTGGGAATTTAAGAATTTGTAATTTTTGAAACTTCAGAATTTGGAATTTGGAAATCTTGAAACCTGGGGATTTAGGAATTTGGAAATTTTGAAACTTGAGAATATGGAATTTGGAAATTTTGAAACTTCAGTATTTGGAATTTGGAAGTATGAAAACTTGGGTATATAAAAATTTGTAAATTTTGAAATTTAGGAATTAACAATTTGAAAATTTGGAAATTTTGAAATTTTGAAACTTGAGAATTAGGAATTTGGAAATTTTGAAACTTGAGAATTTATGAAATTTACATATTTGCAAATTTAGATGGTCTGGAATTAAAGAGTTAGAAATCCAGAATTTCAGAAACTTAGAAGCAGAGGAATTTCAAATTCTCGAATTTTTAATCTTTCAAACTAACTGACAAATCGAATACAATTCACTAAAAAAAATAATCAACATAAATAAAAATAACAGCAGAAGATTGTTCAATGTATTTGTTTAAAAACGACCTTATATACCTAACGAAGTACCATTTCTATCAGTACTACCCAATTAGTACGTTCAATTTTCTTAGCAATCCTTATTCCTACCAAAACGCATATTCCAGCAAAATCCGTGCAAATATAGGTTCTCTATCGATAGAACACTTCGGTAATTAACGCTACAGCTTGAAAATGAGCGTCGAGGATGTCCGATTTTTCAATTTTCATTCGATTCCTCTGTCCATCCGGACCAGCAGTTCCATTTTTCAACGGGTAGGTTCGCTCGAGGAAATTTCGCAATTACACCATCCGAATGAAATGTCAACGTTTCTTCCCGTTTTTTCCTTTTTTTTCTGTCACTCGTCCGGTGGATAGCGTCGAAGCGTCGGGGCGCTTCACTCATCAATTCGGTCGATATTGTCGCGCCTCATTGTTCTCTTCCAGCTGGGCATCCGTCATGCCGCGGTAGTTTTCCAATTTTCTTTATTTATCGTCGAGCAATTCGGAAGCAGGAACACCCCGGCCGTGTGCATAACGCGAAACTATATATCCCGAGGAATTACTGTCCGTCGTGTCTGATTAATGCAGACAGATTCAGAGCAGCGATATTATTGGTCGAGCGGGAGCAAAGTTAGAGAAATACGTCGCGCAAATTCTACCGCGGACAGTATTTACAGTTGTACTCGGCTGGTGTGACATCGTGATGCACAAGCCAAGGAAGCCTGAACCTGACGTTGACTGAAATTTATACCGGCTTAGGATTTATATTGGGTCGCCCGAGAAGTTGACTCGCAACATTCGATGGGAATGTTGCATTAACACTGGAACAACTAGCGTTGAATCTGGGTGATGGTCGAAAATGTTATCCTTTTTACGGCTGTACTTTGTCAAAAAAGTTTACCAATATTATTATCGTTCTTCGTTACGATCGATTCACATTAAGTAATTCTGCAGTTGATTTTCGAAGAAATTGTGGTGATGGTTCAAATACAATGAGTTCGATCGAAAATTCAGCTAGCATTCTCCACATATGGACGGCAAAATCCGATCTGAATCAAGTGTAATAAGCATTAACACTATGCACTCCTGTGTTGAGTGTGGCTCGACATTTCTCTTGGATCTTATAAATAATTCAGATAGATTGGATGAATATATATATTTTAATTTATTTACTACTTATAATAAATGAAAAATTGTCACATGCTCCGCACTGTTGCAGTACATTTGATTGAAACCCCCATTCTTGATCTATTTAGGTAAAATTAAGGAGTGCAAAAAGTGAAAGCAGCGTTTACATTAGCAAACTTTTTGTCAATTGATTAACGATCGATAGATTTCAAATCACTCGATCAAAAGTCATTTTATATTATTTCAAATTCTATTTACACAGATGATTTTGATTCGTCTAATTTCTGTTAAGCAACAGTTGTTTAATGTGAACCTAACGCGAAATTTATACAGGGCTCTACAAGATGTTCTGAAAAGTACACTGAAAACACAATGACCTACATGAAAAATTAATGGAATTTAATAAATAATAAAGATAAAATTGAGTAAAAATGGAATAAAATTTTGCTTAGAGTAAACATATGGCATTCAACACCACAAAATACAAAAAATTTGTCTATTAGAGCTCGTCAAAATTTTTAAATGAAGTTCCTCCACTTTCAAAATAAACAGTTCAAATATTCTCCATATGATCTTAAAATTTGAAACACTTTTCCCTACTTTTACTTGTAGTGATATACTGAAACTAGGAGTTTCGAAAAATATTTTATACACATCACATCAGGTTTACACACCAGATATCCAAAAACAATAAAGTGTATCAGAACTTCGAAGAATTCAATACAATTATTTTTGCTATTTAATGAAATGCACCAAAGAGATTTATATAATTTGAAATAATATGAAATGCTTTTTGATCGAATTTGAGGTCTATCGATTGTTAGTTGATCAGTAAAAAATTTGCTAATGTAAACACTGCATTAATTACACTTGATCGCAACTATCGTCCATATTCTGAGGGTGATAGCTGAGTTTTCGATCGAAGTCGCATTTAAGCCATCGAACGATGCCACATCCGCAATTTCTTCGAATTTCAACTGTGGAATTACTTGCTTAATGCGAATCGATTACAACACGAGCCGCACAAAGCACCCCATCTCGGAATAACATGGCATTTTTACGTAATTTGACTGATTGCTTCGTCGAAAAACACTGAAAGCACCATGCAGTTTCATAGAAGTCAATTATAATACATGGTAGATTACGGAACTGATCTGAACTGTGTCGAATGCAATTGAAAGGCACTAATCAAAACTTACACACGATAGCAGAATAATGAAAAAAGGAGAGGGACTTAAAATCGAACGAACAGTACATTCCTTTAAAATTTATTTGTTCGTAAGTAAAAAATGATATCTTTATTCAGGTTTAAAAAAGGAAAAGAAATAAAAAAAATGTTCGAGACAAGAAAGAGTATTTCATTTTTGTGAGGTATTTTTTGGGAATCATTTACTGTAAATATACGGATGTATAGAAATGATGGAAAATTTATGTAAATGTTATTCCAATATCGTTTATAATTTAGGTGTTATTACCATATGAATAAAAGGGGAGTGTCGGGTAAACAGGGTGGTTTCTCCCTTATCCTACGAACGATGGTTGCCAGGTCATTTTGAGATCCATTCTTGTATCGAAAACAAGATATTATGTTGATTCGTATATATATAATAATTGTAAATATAATAGAAAGTAGTATCGATGTTTAGAATATGTTTATAATGATCATATAATAATTTAAAAGAAAACGTTAAACTTTATGCACTGTGTATGAGATTACTGGTCAAATATGCAGTAAATAAACATTTGTTTTCTCACTTATTATACGTTGGTATAGTTAAACAGATTCTCTACAAGTTAATTACATTACACTAATGATATAGACTAATAAATGTATTTTATCGCAGAAAGATATTGAAATGGGTATTTTGATAAAGAATAAAATTGAAACAGGTATTTTATTAAAGAATTAATTTTTAACTTCTTTAGCAATTGATATCGTAGTAAAATATTTTTGTTATGACGTTTAATGCAATAAGAAATTATTTATATGCAATATAACAAAAGTCAAATATGAGAAGCAGTGATATAAATATCGCTAATGCGAGAATATAGCAATGTTATTGCAAAAAGGTAGATTTTCAGTAATTGTAAAATAACAATTGCATTTAGTCATAATTGTGATCAAATAACAGAATAATATTTAATTTGTGAACAAAACTATCTATAAAACGGAATATCTTTTAGTTACTTATGTCTTGTATTAGGTGCAAAACGTATATTAACATGATTTACATCTTTTATTCCTTTTATGATATTTCGATATTATTTTATTGTTTTTCTAAAATTAAAAAGTATCAATATAAACATATTTTTCTCAATTTTATTTTAGTATACTAATTCTGGTTACATTTGTATTACAGAACATTTGTAAATTCAGCACCACTATTACATAAAACTCTTACACCATCATTATGTTAAAAGAATTATATATATTTAAAAATAACTCCGTACTTAGCTAAAAACTTGCTATTTTATAGACATGTCATTGTTTCTCCATAAGTGCAAGTAATTTTGCTATCGAACTACATTTAATCCAGTCATGCAAGGCTCACTAATATCCCTAATCTTAAACTATAAAGCCGCTAATGTTAAACCCTTGGACTATAATGACGAGCAATACTTGTGACGCACTCTCATTTCAGTATCATAAACCTTTCTCATATTTTGAATAGCGTTGAATATTCCATTCAAGTCCAATCGAAATTTGTACAGTTAAGGATCACTGAATACAAAACAAGTACAACATTATAACTTTCTATAGTCGCAAAAAATGACCAGCTGCATATTTTTCTTAACATTGCAACAGAGAATTCATGTTTGACGCACCGACCAAATTGTATAAGGTATTAGAACATCTAAAAGTCACAGTGATCGAATAAGAAAAAATCTTAACCTGTTCTAACTGTTGTATGCCAACCTAAACTAATATAGATATCCTACCCAACTACCCAATATCTCCGATGACCTCATCCTTAACTGCGATTCACACTGTCAACAATCAGCCCTACATCATCCTCAACCTTGTCCTATGCGTCATTTTTGAACCCCGTCCTTACAAATTCCAACTCCCTCCACCACTCTTCAAAATATATATATATTCCTTCATTTTTCTAAAACGAGAATATTTGTCAGTCAGTCAGTCAAAGCGAACTCTTGTACGTCTGCACGACAAGATATCAGTCAGTCTTACTGTACGCATTAATAAAGACTAGCCTAAATTCCGCTTGGAATCGAAGATTATTTAATATAATAACCCTGATCCCTACGGAATACAACATAACAAAGAATTGTGCAGCGTTACATAAAAATCCGTGATCAGTTTCCTCCATTTGTGCAAGAGTCCTAAAAATTCTAAAACGGTCCGTGCAGATAAGACAGATGTTGTCTGGGGGCTATCGAAGATTTTCACGGCCGAAAGTGATTCAGGACACGTATCGAATTACTGTGCACGAGCTCGTTGTCTGTTCGGCGAAGAAGAATCTCGTGATCGAAGCGATCATCGACCTTACGATTCCGAAAGTCTTGCAGCCTGTGACGCGAGCGGAATCCTGGTATCGAGGAGATGCTTTGCGGTGGGTGTTAGGTAAAAGCTTGTCCTGGGGTTGAGTTCCCTTTTACGACTGCTTTCACCAGCTTACGGCGGTTTGGGGTTGCACTTTTCAAAGTGGACCACCGACACAATGGCCCTGCTTACACGTTGTGACGTAAAGACGTGGAAAAGTAGCGTTGAATTGTCAAAGCTTTGCCGCGGACTACTCCGTCAAACTTCGTAAATATGATAGGAACCCCTTTGGAGAAATTTTCTTTATACCCTCATTGAATCCTGACCAAATACGTGTATTTTCAACGATCCTCCCCGTAGGAAACGATGTCGTATAATGATATTAAAAAGATTCGTATGAAAGGGGGAGGAGAGCTCGCGATTTATACTGTGGTCTTTCTTACCTCCATTATACGATCGCAATAATGGAGACCCGGAAAAAGCCAGAGCGTTATTATAGGGAACCAACGGTGTAGGGATTTTGGCAGCTCTCATTTGGCTCGCCTGAATATTGTCGTAATGAAGGCGACCCGGTGTTTGATAATAATTGGAAGGTATGGCGTTGTTAATTTTTAACGCGACACTTCCCTCGCGATTGCTGTAATTTCGTGTGTGCTATCGATTGTAGGAACCATTAAGGATAAATATTTGTATGAGATATTAAATACACTTCAGTACTTTGAAATTATACAATACACAGGATGTTTTAGAAATATTGTCAAAACCAAAAAGGGATGATTCTGAGCAATTTCTTTCTTTGCCAAAATGTTGGTTGAGACTTTGTTTTTCGAAACAGTAATTTTTGTAACCGTTGCTTTTGGATCAAATGAGGGAAAAACGAAACAAACGTATTAAGAATGCGTTTCATTTCATAATGAAAGTTGATTTGATGGATTTTTATCTTGGTACTGAAATAATATCAAATAACTCTGCAATCATGATTGATAATTTTGATTTTAGTGTATAAATTAACACGATTAATAATTTGTCCATCATTATTGACAACTTTCGGTTTTATTTACAAAGCACATGAAAATATCTTACACTAAAAGGGTCTAGCAGGATAAGCATGGGTCAGCGGCCCCCACCACCAATACTGGTATTTATACATTTTAAATATTTCTTTATATCCAGAAAGCAATTACAAAAAGTTTCAAGTGCCAACCCCCTCGTATAAGGGAGATATGGGGGTTACAACCCCCAGAGTTAACGCCTCTTTTCTCGGAAACGGCTTACGATATCTGCACACATTTAAAGGGAAATGAAAGATATTTATTAACTTTATTACATATATTTTTTTCAGAATTTTAATTTAATTACAAGGGGTGGAAAAAAATTATTTTAACTTTTGGGGGTGGTTTTTGGGAACAACCCCTTGAGTGACAATCACCAAAAAAATTAGAAATGATCCATTGTTATCGAATTATTATGTATAAAATCCTCAAGATTGTCGGAGGGGTGGAACATGGTTAAATAAATTAAAGAATATAATGATAGCGCGATTTTAGGGCGTGAAGGGTTAAAATTTGAAAAAAATATGGTCATATTCCTTGAAGCTTACCCTTTAAAACGAGCCCTTCAGAACGATGGAGTCTCGAAAACTGATGTCACTACAAACTGGAGAAAACGCGGGGTACCTCCGTTTTAGGTAGGCAAGTCGCGCGCTCACCTATTATGATCGGTTGTTTTATACCACTAGTCCCACTCGCCTACCTAAAACGGAGGTACCCCGCGTCTT
The DNA here is from genome assembly GCA_945859595.2 of Megachile willughbiella. Classification (NCBI taxonomy): domain Eukaryota; kingdom Metazoa; phylum Arthropoda; class Insecta; order Hymenoptera; family Megachilidae; genus Megachile; species Megachile willughbiella. Next base: position 5,507,524 of record OX243798.1, read on the forward strand.
TTCCAGCTTGCACTGACGTCAATTTTCGAGGTTCTATCGTTTTGAAGGGCTCATTTTAAAGGGGAAGCTTCAAAGCATATGACCATATTTTTTTCAAATTTTAACCCTTTACGCCCCTCATTGAGAAAAACGCAAAAAAAGAATTTGTTTAAATATTCCGACATTTTATAACAAATGGACAAAGTTCAAAAAAATATTTTAAAACAGCTCAATCCTCCATGAATAAAACAAAAAAAAATTTAGCTAAATCGGTTAAGTAGGTTCTGAGAAAAAAATTCGTAAGTGAAGCCGATTTTCGCAAAAATGGGCAAAAATTGCAAACTTTGAAGGCTTGTTATTCCTTAACAAATTCGAAACCGGCAAAATGATGACTTAAACCCCCCCTAATTTCACATGGACTACAACATACTTTGATTAGAACAAAATCGCAGATGGTGACTTCCAAAAGTGATCGATTTGGCGCGGAATGACCTCGAAATAATCGCGCTATCATTCTTTAATTTATTTAACCATGTTCCACTCCTCCGACAATCTTGAGGATTTTATACATAATAAATCGATAACAATGGATCATTTCTAATTTTTTTGGTGATTGTCACTCAAGGGGTTGTTCCCAAAAACCACCCCCAAAAGTTAAAATAATTTTTTTCCACCCCTTGTAATTAAATTAAAATTCTGAAAAAAATATATGTAATAAAGTTAATAAATATCTTTCATTTCCCTTTGAATGTGTGCAGATATCGTAAGCCGTTTCCGAGAAAAGAGGCGTTAACTCTGGGGGTTGTAACCCCCATATCTCCCTTATACGAGGGGGTAGGCACTTGAAACTTTTTGTAATTGCTTTCTGGATATAAAGAAATATTTAAAATGTATAAATACCAGTATTGGTGGTGGGGGCCGCTGACCCATGCTTATCCTGCTAGACCCTTTCGGTCCGACAATATTTTGCACTCTACGATATTTCACTGTTTTTAACAAATTTATATCTTATAACTTTTATATGTATTGCGCTAGGATATCATATTTCATCTGGTTATCAGTAGTACATGTCTACTCATACGCCAGTGATAAGTTATGATTTAAACAGAAGCTATTCCAGAATCATATTTTCTGATTTTTGCATTTCATTAAAGAAATACACATTAATCAATGCATCGAAGAATGAAAGCTTTCAAACACGAAATGCAGAAAGTGTGTTTTAATATCCGAATAATTCCACATTTTCCATAAATAGAGCAAAATATCTTCGCATACAATATTCCGTGAACAAGAGTATGGTATTTCATACCATATCCAATCATGGTATGAAATTACTTCATATGTAACTTTTAAATGTATAATTATCTTCATCAAGGTACAATCGTTATTATTTTACTAAACCATTAATGATAATACAGGTAATTGACAAAAGTGATTAATATTTCCATTATCGATGAGTTGTTTATTTTATTTCATTACAAATAGCAAATAGAACAATCTAAAATTTGAAAAGATTAAAACTAAAAATGTTACATTTAGTGTTTTATAGATTCGTCTTTTAGAAAATATTTAATAAATGTAATTATAAATTTTAATAAGCCAGTTCATGGAACACATATGTACTCGAATGGTTATCAGTTTCATGTAAAAATTATATGAAATCATATGGTACTTCAAATTGCTAAAATTACTGAATAAGATATAATTAACAATAAAATATGGAAATAATGTTAACTTTTATCTACGTTATTGCAAAATATTTTGGTAGATCAATAAGAACATTACAACAAACGTAATTTTCAGTAATAATTTTATTTTTAATATTCATAGTCCACTCATATTTTTAGTAATCGATGCAATTATCTTTATATACCATAGCTTTGAAACGTGATTGAAAAATAGATGAAATGTAATAAATGTTGTTTTTATTGTCGCTCTCGCCACACTCAATATTTGCAAGTAAATCATTGCTGTTAATTTTATCATTTTTCACGGAGAAATGAATTTACCTATAATTATTTTCTGTTTTGTCATACCGTTACCATGAAAGTCGATTCTACGAAAACCATGGAGAAATTACGTCGGGTACAATCACATCTTGAATAATGCAGTAACGTTCTTTTTTAGCTTGACACGAACTCCTATTTCACCGACTTCCCTTTACCATATTATAATCCATATGCAGTCACGCATCGCGACGTGTCCACTGAACGACATGATAGCTATGTTCAACATCGATTTCGATAAGAAACAAAATAGAAATGTCAACTGAAAACATTGTAAATTTCAGTAGGTTATTCCACAGAACGTGACTGCTGCTTTTGCAGTGCTATCAAGAGTTTGCCTCCGTGACGGTCGTTTTACCCACGTGACAGTATCATATATCTTTTATGAAAACATTCAAACAGCTAGCAAAAAACATCTTATTGTATTTTCTACACATAATATGAATTGTTTCAATTACTATTTTCTATAATGGGCAGGTAAATTATATTTTCACGTGAGCTACTCATTTGCTAAGTCGGTTAACTCCACTCAACAAAAAATAGGGAATGTGATAAAAGAGTATACATTGCTTCTTAAAAGTACATTTAAAATACAGAATTAAATCAGCGGTATAAAAGAGTATTTATTATAGAATTTATATTATAAAAAAAAGTGTATGTAAAGGTATAGAGTTCGTTTGAAATAAATTTCTTAAATAAATTCTCTGAAATAAATTAGTTTGCTATTTTGTCTTAAGCGCAGTTAAAATTTTGTTCAGATGTAAAAAGAGTCTATCAAGTAATTTGACACTAAAATTAAAGGAGATTCAAAAAGTATAGTCGATTGGGTTGTGAATGGTTAAAGTACTATCAATAATTTTAGTGTTTTCTTTGAAATTGTTGATATCATTATTGTTGAAAAAATGAACGAGTTTCGTTTACTTCGGTTTTATAATAATCGAGAAATTCTGATACGTGTACCAAGAGTTACACATATCTCGATGATTTTCATATTCCTCAATTATCACATTTCCAAATTTCTAGATCATCCAGTTTTCGATTTTAATAATATTTACATTTTCAAATTTCTTGAGTTCAAAAATTTTTAAGTATCCAAATTGCCAGATTTCCATGTCCTCGATTTTCTGGATTCTTATTCCTCAACACCTGAATCCCTGTATCTCCAAATCCCAGGATTCTTAAATATCTATGTTTCTAGGTTTTTAGATTCTCTAAAAGGTAGATTCTATGTCCCAAATCTTTAGATTCTCTAATTCGTATCTCCCCAAATTTTTAAGTTCCTAAGTTGCTATACTGTCAGATCCCTAGATCTTCAAATCCCAATGGCTTCAAATATTTATATCTTTAAATTTCCAATCCCCAAAACCCTAGATTTCTTAAATTAGCATCTCTCAAAATTCCTACACCGTCAAATTTTTACATTCTCAAATCCTAAAGTCTCTAAATACCTATATCTCTAAATTTCTGAACAACCACATCCCTATATTCTCAAATGCACCTGTCCTTTCTGTACTATCTGGTCCCTAAATCCTCAAATCCCAAGGTCCCGAAGTACCTATATTTTTACATTCTTAAGGTCCCAAATACCTATATTGTCAGATCCCTAGATCTCCAAATTCCAAGGTTCTCAAATACCTACCTCATCAAATTTCTAGGCTCTGAAATTCCTATACTGTCAAATCCTTCGATCCTCAAATCTCAAGATACGCATATCTCTGAATTTCTAGGTCCACCCCGTCAAATCCCTGGATTCCTAGATTTCCAAATTACAAAATACCTACCTTTCTAAATTCCTAGATATTCAAGTTTGTAAATCTTCAAAGCAGAATTCACGTTTACTTTGCACAACAGAAGATAAAATTGCCCTAACATCAAAGGAACGCAGCGGATCTTCAAACCTGAATTTTTCGAATATTAAGCCAAAAGTTCTATATTTTTTCCGAATTTTTTTAAAGGAATTCCGTAATGTTCGCTGTTACGTATTATTCGGCCGTATCCTGCATAAGAATATCGTTCTTCAAGTTGCTCCCTCGTTACACGAAACACCCTATATTTTATCATGAAGACAAACTATGAAATCACCAACGTTCCAACCCCTGTACGATGGGCAAAGCCGCGAGCATAGTCGTCATTGGATGCATAGAACATATGGCGGTCGTGAAGAGGTAGTTGACTTGTGGTTACCAGCACATGGTAAATGATACATGGCTAGGACGTGTGGTCTTCTCGGTTGTTCTCTCGTCACCCTCGGAAAAAGACGTCATACCTTGTGAAACGAGGATTCACAGAAGTTGAACGTACTAGTTACATCGTACAATGCTTCGGATGAAGATAGAAACGCAAGTCAAATTTTGAATCCAAATCAGGATCCAAATATTTAATGCAAATGGCCCAAATGTAAAATCACAATCTCGTCATTTCATAAACATGGTATAAGAATGTACAAGAATAAGAACTTATTAACATGATAATTGTATGACAAGATGAGAAGCATGTTTTTAAGAAAATGGAGTTGTTTTATCATTACTGTGTTGGTAAATATGCAGAGTCCCGCTTAACTTAAACATCTTGAATATCTTGCTTATCTTTTATGATAAAGAAAAATGTAAGAAGGAAGCACGATTTTGTTCGAAGGAGCAAATATTATGATAGTTACTTTAAAATATTATGAAACACTTTTCTTAAGTTCACTTTTTACCAGAGTTCAAGCTCATTGAAATTTTTTTAAACAGTGCATGTTTTAACTATTATGATGTAATAACTGAGGTTAAGATGAATTTAATTACTTATAATACTGTGACCTTCACATGACACCGAGTATAAAAAATTCACGAAAATAAGCAATTGACGGCGTGAAATAACTGATAGAAAAATTAGGGAGAAATTTTTAAGTTTTGGGATTTGAAATTTGGATATTTACTAATGAAATCTAATGAACAATTAAGAGATCAATATGTAAATAATTCGTAAATATTTACCGATTACCTTTAAGTATATCTTTATTAATATCATAAGAAAGTTTAGTTCTTCCATCCTAATGACATAAACAACATTGTGTACGTTTCTTCATCTGCTAGAAAATTAAATTTAATTCAACGGTTGTTCTCGTAAATTAAGGTTTTTCGCGTTAAATTTCAAACGGAAATAAATTGCTTTCGTCGGAACAGTTTCCACTCTTTTGAATTTCTTAGGCAGCTAGCCTGGAATGAACAACAGAGCGTAGTTTTTCTTGTTGGAAACTCGAGACGGAACAAATCAATAATTAAACACGTAGCTGACTCTTTCGTTGGCTTTTGCGATATATTATTTGTTTGTGGAACACGGAGGATTGTTTTCCCGTGAAACAGTTGCAAATTGCTCTTGGGCGTATTTATGGGAGAAGAGTTTTATACCAGTGCATACGGAGTCTGGTTCTAATCAACGCACGTGTTATTATTATACCCACGAGTGCAGTTTTCTAGAAAATAATGTGTTTAATAACCAAGTCGTTCTTTCTAACCAGGTTATTGTTTTCTTCACCTTTTTAGATACATATGCATGTTTATTTATGAAGGACACAATTTACATGTACAAGTTATAACGAAATTAAATCATAAGTATTTATTTCTTTTGCTAATTCATGCATATAATTTCAGAATGACTAGTAAGAAATCATTTTGATAATAAATAATTGAATGTTTACTCGAACAATTATCACTGTTACTCCAGAAAAATAAGCACTTTTGAGAGTGGATCGTTGCGACATCAGAATTTCAAAATTTTTGCACTTATAATTTTGGAAATTTATAATGTGAGACAAGACTTTGAAATGATAGAATTTTATCATCTCGGGAACTTTGGAATTTTAGAATTTACTGGATTTTTAGTTGGAACATTGGTCTTTTGATATTTTTCAAAATTTTTCAACTTTACGAATTTGGATTATGTTGGAAACATTAGGACTTCAGAATTTTAAGACATTTAAAATATAGAATTTGTATATTTTTGAATTTTTGCATTTTTGCATTTTTGAATTTTGGAACTTTTGAATTTTTGAATTCTTGAATTTTTGAACTTTTAAACTTTTGAATTTTTGAATTCTTGAATTTTTGAACCACGGGATTCTGAAAAATAATGTATTACAAGTGAGTGAATTGCAAAAATTTATTACTCTCAATAGTGGACTTCAGTGCGGAAAAATTTGAGAAGTTCTGTATTAAAAGTTGGTGTTTGATAGATATGATGCATAATATGATTTTTAAACTATCCCAAAATCATTGAAAATACGCAATTGACAGTCATTGGACTGATAAACAGGATTTTAATTTAAACTTTTAAAAATTTGCAATTTTAGAAAATGAGAAATCTAGAAATTGGGAAATTTAAACCGTTGAAAATTTTAAAAGGAAAATTACGAATTGGGGAATTTAAAATTTGGGAAAATTACGAATTGGAAATTTGGAAATTAGGAAACTTTTTATCAGCAAATTTGGACATTGGGAAATTTAAAATTTGGAAAAATGAAGAATTGGGAAATTTGGAAACTGGGAAAATTAAGAATTGGGAAATTTAGAAATTGGGAAACTTAGACATTGGGAAATTTAAAATTTGGGAAAATTAAGAACTCGGAAATTAGAAATTGGGAAACGTTGAATTGGGAAATTTAGACATTGCGAAATTTAAAATTTGAGGAAATTAAGAATTGGAAAATTTAGAAATTGGGAAACTCTATATTGGGGAATTTAGTCATTAGGAAATTAAAAATTTGGGAAAATGAATTGGGAAATTAGAAATTGGGAAACGTTAAATTGGGAAATTTAGACATTGCGAAATTTAAAATTTGAGAAAATTAAGAATTGGGAAATTTAGAAATTGGGAAACTTTATATTGGCAAATTTGGACATTGGGAAATTAAAAATTTGGGAAAATGAAGAATTGAGAAATTAGAAATTGGGACACATTAAATTGGGAAATTTAGACATTGCGAAATTTAAAATTTGAGGAAATTAAGAATTGGGAAATTTAGAAATTGAGAACTCTATATTGGGAAATTAAAGTTTGGGAAAATCAAGAATTGGGAAACTTTATATTGGGAAATTTAGTCATTAGGAAATTTAAAATTTGAGAAAATGAAGAATTGGGAAATTTTATATTAGGAAATTTGGACATTGGAAAATTTAGAAATTAAGGAAATTTAGAAATTGGGAATTTTGCGTCGAGAAACTGAACTAACAAAGAAACAGAATACTTATACACTTACAACTCGCCTTTTACTACAGAGTATGTCAAGTATCAATAACATTGTTAAAGTTGTCAATTATCTGTCGTATATTTTTAAAAAGAAGGTTCTTGTGTACAATTATTACACAGTTGACTGCATGTACGTTCGCCTGGCAAGTATACCGTACTTTGTACATCAATATCGCGTGTCATGGGCGAAGTTCCTTTACATGCGGTAAGGATGGGCTCTTTCCTGGCTCACGTTTCGTAGCTGATGCACACGTGATCTCAGGCCTTACACGTGAAATGGCACGCGTATGCGGATCACGCATGCCTCATAAATAATGGTGGCTGTTGGCGCGAGAGTTGGATCACGGTAGATGCGCGGAAGTAGCTTCGAAAGCAGCCTGCAAGTTCCTACCGATATTGCGTTATTACTCTCAAGATCGAAGGTTTCTGTTTCGAAATGGGGGATTAGATCGGGCGAAGGATGGAGAAGAGCAACCGTGAGACATGGAAGCCGTTAGAAATCCCACGAGACAGAGATTGCGATAAGCGCATTTGGAATAGTGCTATTCTTCTTCTTTCCTGTTTTAGAGTACAGCGAAGAGCAAGTTTGGTTTCCCTTGGGGAAACATGGCAACCAAGATGGAAGATGCTTTTGCATGTCCACAATTTTCGGGGTTTTATGGAATTTCAAAAAAATTTTGGGAATTTTTTAATTTTAGGTTCAAATTCGAGGGCATAGAAATTTGGAGATTTTGGAACTTTGTGTACAGAAGTTTTGGAATTTAGAGATATTGCTGATCCAGAATTTACAGGCATAGGTGTTTGAGGATCTAGAAATTTTTGGATGCAGTGATTTGTGAATTTAGGGATATGGGGGATAAGAATTGTACGACATAGGTATTTGGTCAAATTGGGAATCTAGGGACCTTCTCATATCGGAATTTAGAGATTAGAGATATCGGGAACTCAGTACATGTGGACATATTTGAAGACATTTGAATTTGGAGAGCTAGAAATGTTTGGACACAGTAATTTGTAGATCTAAGGGGGTAAGAATTTAGAAGCACAGACATTTGACCACCTTGGGATATGGAGATCTAGTGACTTTTTGAAACAGGAATTTGGGGATCTAGGGATATCAAGACCTCTGAACTTGGAAGGATATATATTTGAGGACATTGAAATTTCCAGATGTAGGGATTTTTAGAGAGTAATTTGGGGATATAGTTGTTATAGTAGATATAGTATTTGATCACCTTGAATTTTTGGGACTAGGGATTTTTGGACACAGAGAATTTGATATCTAGGAACATGAAGGTTAAAATTTTGGGAACATGAATATTTGAACACTTTAGGGTTTGGGTATTTAGGAACTAAGAGACATGGATATCTAGAAATATGGGAATCGAGGGATACGGGGGTCTCTAAATTTAAGAATTCTTAAGTTTACAAATATTTTAATTTACGAATCTTTAAATCTGCAAACTTTACATTTCTGGATATCCCAAATTTTCTAATTATTGAATTTCACGATTACTTAACGTTGGACTCTCTAAATTTTTACATTTTTCAATATTGAAGTCTCTAAATTTTGAAACTCTTAAATTATTTACATTTCAAATGTCTAAATCTTCAAATCCTTCAATTTTTAATTTCTAAAAGCTCTAAATTTTGAAGTCTCAAAAATCTTCAAACTTCTTAATTATTGAATTCCAAAATTATTTCACGTTTGTCTTCCTAAATTTTCAAATTTTCAAAATTTGAGATTTCTATTTTCAAATCTCCAAATTAGTAAATTTTCAACTCCAAAACTCTGGAACCTACAAATCCTAAATCTTCCAAATACATTGTATACGATTTTCGATATTTTTCAAATTTCTTCGTTAGCAACGTTTCAATGAATTAACGAGAGTCGTTGTAAATTCCTTTTGAACAATTCGTTCGATCGTGCTATTAATAACTGATACGATATGTGATTAATTATAAGAGGATATCCAATAACCGATACAAGCGAAGATAGAGCTACTAGCTCTAACCAGCAATGACTTGCAAATTCTTTATCGAAAAATTGGCTGCAGGTATAGCATCTGCAGATATGCCCAATCAGTTCCGAAGCTGGCAGATTCCTTGCCCTTCGATTTCTTGATGAGATGAAGTATTCTGTGAGGGTATACCTTGTTACATCGTATTTTATTTTGATGGATCGTTGCTGTCTTAACAAGAAAAGGATTAACCCATTGCATTCGATCGATGTTGCTATAACGGTATCTGTGTATATAATGTTTGTGCGAAGATGTACCATGATATGTGGATATAACTATAATGGAAAGTTTAGTATACACAGTACGTCTGAAAAGTAATGGAACTTTTTAAATAAAAAAAAAATTATTAGTTATTTTGCCAAAATTAATTTTTTTTATTCAAAATACATCTTTTCCGCATCAATACACCGCTGGGCACGCTCAGGCAATGTTAACATATGTAGATTTTTTTATGTCGTTTTGCGGAGTCGCTTCAATCACCCTTGTCACAGCTGCTTGGACTTGTGTAACAGTGTCATAAAACGTTCCTTTCATGGCTAATTTCAATTTTGGAAAAGGGAAGTAATCGCATGGAGATAAGTCAGGCGAATATGGAGGATGTTGGAGCACACAGACTTGTTTTTTCGCCAAAAATTCACGAACTGTGATAGTTCTGTGACATGATGCATTATCATGCAACAGAAACTAACTCCCTGGCGCTCGATATTCGGGCCTCACACGAACGATTCTTTTCCACAAACGTTCCATAACATCCAGATAATATTCGCCATTAACATTTTGTCCCTGTGGAACGAATTCTCGAAGTATAATACCTTTAGAATCGTTTAGAATTTAGAAAAACCCAAAACCTGGCTTTGGGTCGTCTTCCAAAGTATCACGACCATCCTGGAATCGCTTATACCACTCGAACACACGTGTACGGGATAAACAATCGTCGCCATAAACATTTTTCATTAATTCAAATGTTTCTGTAAAAGTTTTACCGAGCTTTACCGAACAGAATTTAATATTCGCTCTTTGCTCCATCGTGATTTTGTGATACGGTGACGAAAGGTTCTGTCGCTTTAAACGCTATAAGTTTACAGTTCGTTGCTCGATTCCAATAACGAATGGTTTGTTTTGTAGGGGAGAAATACTGTTTTCAAATAGCATATTGTTTTTATAGATGTCGCTAATAGTGTTCCTTAAATTTAAAAAGTTCCGTTATTTTTCAGACATACTTACTGTGTATGTATTTGAACCGTTTATTTTGAAAGTGGCCTAAGTCCATTTGTCAGTTGTTTGTCGTTAACTGTAGTAACATGTACCACTTAATGATAACTGTCATAGAAATCTTTTTGCAGTTAGGTATATTCAGTGTATACCATAATTCTGGACATATAAATTTTCACAATTAATTTGATAGTTGAAAAATTGACTTTAAAAATGGCCTAAGTACAATCTATTATTGATAATGTCAGAAACTGCGGATTTTCAAATGTCCAAAAACAGTGATGACGGTAATTACAATGAATTATTAATTAGTTAATATAATAATTAATTAGTATTAATACAATACATACCACTGAAGCACCATAACTTCTACAAATCCCTCTCATATGCACAAAATGTAGATGAGCAGTAAATTGTTACGCAATTTATATAGCTAGATTTCCTAAATTTCATAAATGGTGTTTTTCAAGTGTTGTAATGTAATATAAAATAAATTAAATATTGTTTTTTCAATTCGAAGCACTTTAAATTATATGGAATAAATTTGGACTGTTTCAAATTTTATGCCAAATCTGGTTGTTAACTTTGAAAGTGGCTTCAATTTATTCTTGGTAAGAAGACACATATCATTCACTTAACAATTGCTATTAATTAGAATTGTAGATATAATTCTTTTGAATGCACTTAAAGAGTGTGATTGGTATTCTGTATATATATTTTTAATTTCATTGAAACACAAACTCCTGAATATTTCAATTTAAACATAAATTTAGACCAATTTTAAAATAAGCGGCTGTACTGTAAACAATTCACGAGTTGGCGCATAGAAGGGTGACACAGGTGTCTGACTAAACTACGGAAGGATTACGACCTTAATTGGTCAGAATAGGAAAATGGACACCTAGATTCACACGTATTTTCGGTGGTAGGAACTAATGGCTCGAGCGGTCACGCACACCAATTAGGTCAAATGTAATGACAGTCAGCAAACGTCTTAAGAGTGAGTGAGATAGAGCGAATTGCACGATGCAGTTGTTATTGTCATTATTATTTTTATTTGCTGATATGTTTGCTAGAAATGTTCAAAATGGAAATAGATGTAGCGATCGAGTGGCTTCTTTTATTCTAGGTCCACTTCCTACGCGCTAACTCGTGAAATGTCTACAGTAGAAACGCAGCTGCAACGTTCGTTTAGAAATTGATAAATATAAGTGGTGCAATTATTACTATTTAGTGTCAATTTTGGAGAATCAGGTATGAAAACTTGAGGATTTTCAAGTGTACAAATCTATTTTCTGTATTTCTAAATATCCGATTTTCAAATTTTTAATGTTTCAAGTTTACAAATTACAGAATTTTGTAGACTCCTAAATTTTCCACACCTTAAATATCGAAATTTTGAAGTTTCCCAATTTGCAAATTTTTTAAATCTCAAATTTATAAACTGACAAGTTCTTAAGTTCTGAAATTTACAAAAATCGAAATATTTAAATTTATTTAGTTTACAAACTTCGAATTTCTAAATTTACAAATTTATAAATGTTCAATTCTTAGACTTCTAAATTTCTAAATTTAAAATCTGTGAAATTCTTTGGGGTTCAAACTTTGTAATTCAAAAATTCCTAAATTTGCAAATGTTCAATTTTTAAATGTTTGTATTTACAAATTTTCAAACGTTCAATTCGCAAATTTATAAATTTATAAATTTCCAGCTTTTAAAATTTTTATGTTCAAATTTCCAAATATCTAAACCTCCAATTTCTTCAATTTTTCATCTTAAAGCTTTTAAACGTTTTAATTTTCGAATTTCCAAGTATTAAATCTCCAAATCATTGAATTTTTAAATTGTTAAATGTTTTAATTTCCAAATTTCCAACAGACAAAGTTTTCAAATCCCAGCTATGACAAAACGGAAATTCAGACACTATCGATATTCATATTTTCATACTTCTGAGTTTACAATTTTTTATATTTGAACATTGGCCAACGAAAGACTAACCAGTAACCGTGTTTCGTTTCCCAACACCGCCATTTTCCCTAGGGAAGTATGCCATGCGCGGCAATGTACATACTAAAAAAGTTCATTCGTACGTTCGTTCTTGCTGCTTTTATTGCCGAGTTACAATCGTTTTTGCTTTGTATACATGTATTGATTTTTTGTTGGATCTCTTTTATTCGCGAGATTTAATTTGAAAGTTAAACACAAAGTTTCAAACAAAAACTTTAGCTATTTCACTTTTGAATACCAATCTCTGAACTATAGATTTTTTTTCGATTTAACAAAAAACAATAGGATAAAAGAATCGGATAAAATAAAATGAAAATAAAACATTCTATAAAGAATAGAATAAAATAAAAAATGCTTTACGTTATGATCGTTATTCTGAGAGTAATTTAAAATACACGAAATTTAGTATACTATTGAATAGAAACATGTCCTCTCACAAAATTTAAAAACAAATATTATAGAATTTTAGCTGAGAAATATTTTTTTCTATATTTTTAGAATTTTTATTTCTATGAAACTTTTAGAATTGGGTATTATGAATAAACGTCATAATTTTTCGAATTATATACACGAAAACGTATAAAATAAAATAAAACATATTTCGCATTTAAATTATTATTTTGAAAGAAATTGCAAATGCACAATATTTTGTGTATAAAAATTTATACAATAAAAATGAAAATTTTATACATAACAATTCCTTTTAACGAGAAAATTATTTTTAGGGAAAAGAAATCTTCGTAATATATTTAATTGAATAAAAAAATTTTTTCGTCTGTATTAAAGTACTGCGTCCAGTACTCTAGATGTATTTTGGTGTGTTTGAGTATCATTCTAACCTAACTTTTGTGAACAACGAATATGTTCGAAACGTTATTACTTTATGACTTAATGAAAATAAAATAAATAATTAGTTTGGTATACACGACAGACTTTTGTTTAAAAAGAACTTGAGGTTATGTGAAATATCCGTGCTCGGAGCCTCGTATTATGGATAAGCTAGAAAATCTCGTGGCATTACAGAATTTATTCAGGAATAAAAATAAAATAGTTTGTAGGCGTTGAATTTATTCTCGTTTTATTACATAAGACCATTTTACGACATAATATACTTTTTATACAGGGATGTATTGTGCAATTTACGTGAAACAGATCAGTAAGTGTTTCTTAAGAATTTCTATCAAAGTCATCGAGGGCGTAATACTCAATTCTTAATAAATATCTACAGCGTTGTAGCATATTAAAATTGTCGATTTTTATTCTGAATTTTATTCGCTACTAACAACATGTAATTTACCAAATTTTGGTTATACTTATTTACACAGGGTGTCCCAGTTTTTTGCATCCAAGCTTCACACTCTATTTATTGTTTATTCTTCATCAATAACTATATTTTATTTATATAAATTTAAAAAGGATGTTACATCAATATAGAATTTCATTATTAAAAAAGTACAACACAAATACGAAATGGCAACGGACTGCTTTGTTGCTCGATATCACGCAAGGGTGTTCCAGTTTTATCCGTACAACTTTACTAGAATATTCTATAAATAAAAATAAGAAAAAAACGTTGGCACAAACATAGGCTCTTGAGTACATTAATAAAAGTTATTAAAAATAAAAGTACATAATTATTCGCATAGAGTATTGAAATAGAAAAACGTTCATTATCGTTATTATTCTTTACAATCTTTTAATAAAACATTTAAGAAGTTATGTTTATATAACATTTTTTTAACATTTCTATTTATAGAACATGCCGGCAATGTTTTACGTACAAATCTGGGACACATTGTATCTGGCATTGAGAAAGAAAGCAATTCGAAGTCATTTTATACCTTTATCACATAGAAAATACCCTAAAGTGCCTGAAAGACATCAATATGTACCACAGAATATAGCCAAACAAATACGTAGGAAACAGGACCCAATCGTCGCTAATGATCTGAAGGTCAATGCGACGTAAAACTTGAAATAAAAAAAAATAAAAAAAAACATTTTAATAGTGTTTAAAATTCTGCGTCTATTTCTCATTTTTGCATATGGAATCTAAACTCAGATTCTGAGAAAACTGAGACACCCTATATGTACGTAGATTATACATATATGTATAATGGTACATTTTTTCATTCAAACTGATATGTATAATCAAATGGAATTTTTTTCCATAAGCAAGTAATAAATAAATACACATAGGAAAAATTTGACTATATTAGTTGTTGCAATATAAAATGACGTTCCTCCACGCAGCGTTTCTAACTTTGAATATTTCTAAAATTAAAATCTTCTGAATTTGTAAATTTATTATTTAAACAATTTCCAAAATTTTAAAAATTTTAATGATTGAAAGTTTTTTAGCTTGAAGACTTACGATTTAAAAAGTTTCTAAAATTGGAAATGTATGATTTTAAAAACTTCTAACATTTAAAATTTCTAAATTTGACAACTGCCGATTGTAGAAGTTTCTAAAATCGAAAACTTGTGATTTTAAAAATATTAAAGATTGAAAATTTCTAAATTCGAAAACTTTAAACAAAACTTTTCGTAACTAATAATTGTAAAAATTTTTTAAATCGAAAACTTGTGATAAAAGTTTTAACGATTGAACATTTCTAAATTCGAACACTGATAATTTAAAACATTTCTGAAATTAAGGACTAATGATTTTTTTAATTGTAGTGGTTACAAATTTCTAAACTTGAAAGTTTATGATTTAAACAATTTTTAAGCTTGTAAATTTATGATTTTTAAGTTTCTAAAATTGAAAATTTCTAAATTCGAAAACTAATAATTTAAAATATTTCTGAAATTAAGGACTAATGATTTTTTAAATTGTAGTGGTTACAAATTTCTAAACTTGAAAGTTTATGACTTAAAAAATTTCTAAATTACTAAGTTTATGATTTTTAAGTTTCTAAAATTGAAAATTTTTAATTAAAAAAATGTCTACATTTGAAAATTTATAA
The DNA here is from genome assembly GCA_945859595.2 of Megachile willughbiella. NCBI lineage: Eukaryota > Metazoa > Arthropoda > Insecta > Hymenoptera > Megachilidae > Megachile > Megachile willughbiella. The sequence continues at coordinate 5,522,948 of OX243798.1, forward strand.
TTCAAAGAATGTATAAAATTGTAAACTTTTTAAACCCTTATATTAGTATAATAATTTCTTATTCTTGCATATGGAATATATTAGTAAAGTTTGATTATAAAAAACTGAATTATCCGGTATGTGCGTTTTTATATCGATAATTTTAATACAAAGGCTCCGTAACTGGTTCATCTACTTTAATTCAGCGAATTTTTTGTTTCTTAAAGAGTACCTATCAGCGATAGATTAATGCATGACTCTTATGAAAAGTTGATGAAGGTTTCCGTAAAATATTAGGCAACTTGTAGAATACTTTAAAACAGTCGAATCATGAGTCGTTGATCAAGCTAATTGTTAAAAGTGTTCGCAAATATGTTGGGTACCTCGAGTATGCAGAAAGTTTGGATCATGCTAACGCTGATTGGCTCCTACGATGTCAGCACAGTAACGATCAATGTAAACGACGCTATTTCGAACTATTATTCAGCAGTTTCAGAACTTTATTAATTAACGATGTTAAGTTTAAAATTAAATCTCGATGAGTTATTCAATCTTCGCTCGAATGTTTTTCTTTACAATCTCAAACATTGTTAATTTCGATAAAATCAGCAATTAATTACAACTGACAAATATCTAGAACATTCCTATATTTGAAAAGGAATTTATACATAATTTAGTAAATATGATGAACAGTTAAAATTATTAATTTCATTCTTGTCAGTTTAAAATAGTTGTGTTTATATGCAGTCTACATAAAATATAAAAATATGTGATAAGTTATTTTTATTGTCATTTGCATTAATATTATTATAAAATATCGAAAACTGTTTTTAGAGAATCGTGCAAGTTGATATTTTCAAATATATCTTTATTCTTGTCCCGTTTTTTGTATATTATTTAATAATTGTAATTTTGATATACTAATAGCAAAGTAAATAATAAAAGTTTATTTATTTTTACAGGTATGTATTAGCGGCACGGTCATTTATGGTTTACCTGGACGAAGTTATGCGACACGTATTGATCTGACTCCGCCGTTCTTCAATGTCTTATAGAACGGTATAGTGAAATTAACTTACGTTAGAAAGTTTCATAATAACAAATTATTATTAGATTTATTCATAAATAAAAGTGAAATATATATTATTATATTTCATTGCCAGTATGTAACTTAATATATTATAAACGTTATTTTCAACGTTCATTGCTTCAGTGATTCATTGTATACGAAATTCAATGTTTACAATTTAATTTGAATATAATTTAAATATAATTTAAATTAAAACCTACCTATTCGATTTCGAGATTCATAGACTATCTGGACGTCAGAAATGACCCTAATTCTGAAGTCTTTCTGTAATGGAATTATATTGTTTCACACTATAAAAATATAAAGTGTTATTAAATTAAGTAATATGTTCTGAAATTGTAAAAGAAATTTATAACAGCTTTCCACTTTACAGTTAAAGCTTTGTTTTCAGAATTTGCTCTTTAATAATAATAACCTATTTGATCAAATATAATAACACGTTTGTTAATCGAATGATGAGGAATTATATTTCCACTTCTTTTTTTACAACACAAGTCGTTCTGCTTGTTCAGAGACTAAATTCTAAATTCATGAAGAATTAACAGGCACCATGACACTATTATCTACTGCTTGCGTAATTTAATTAAAACCCAGTAGTCTTATATAGAGACCATTTGCAATATCCTCTGCTTATCGATGAAATACTTCCTTTCTAACATGACTTCTCATATTTAATCGTTTCGCTGCGGTGTCTGTTCGCATATGACAACCAATCGGAAAACCTTGATGGGTACTGTTATTTAATACTTATATTGATATTCTCCAAAAAAACTTCTACTGTATTGCAGTCGAAGATTAATTTGACGTTTCAAGTAGAAACGGTATACGTACACCTTTTGTCATTAATTTTCGATTTTACGTTGAAAGGTATTAATCATACCAAATAACTTGAATGATTCAGCATTTTAGTATTTCACGATACTCGTAAATGAATTCGCTGTAGGTTCATTAACACTATTTCTAGCATGATCTTGTGTATACCTATTTCGACCAAAAGGTGTCTTTTCACACCTTTTCGTTTGAATACAAATAATTGCCAAAACTGTTGGGATTTCAAATTATCAGCCAAATGTAGATAATTCGAGGAATTTATTTATTGATACATTGATGTGTTTTTATTAGAGATTAATCAGGTTGTAAATTATAGTCTAATTATTATAGCTTAACACATAACATGTGTTATATAACACATATGTATTATAAGTCATACATTATTAATTTCTATATTAATAATACCTGTACAGTTATTCGTGTATCAAGACAGAAATCCAGCAATATCTAAATAAATAAATTTAAAAAATTTCGTTAATATATATAACATTTTGTCAGATTAAAATAAATATTTCAATATTATTCTTCAAATTTTCACGGAGTGTCTAAAAATAAGAATTGATCACTTGAATCAGTATATAATAACGTACACTTTTAATAAAATATTAAAAAAAGGCTATACTTCCGAATGACCCCCATCAAGTTCAGTGCTGAAATTTTTTTTTGCGAACGGAAAGTTGTATATGTAAAAAGAATTTCAGCAGTTGAATTCCATGGGAGTCATTCGGTAGTATATCCTAAAGAAATATTAATATAAACGTTAAATATTAACTTAATCAACTCTGATTTATTGTCAAACGATGAATTAAATTATTTATATCTCTGATCTGTTCCTTCCGCGTTACGTGCGAAGCAACGGATACAAAAATAACTGATTCTCTGCTCCCATGTCACTTTTATATCAACAAAATGTATATCGATCCTTCTTTGTCATTTTATGAAGGGAAGAGAACGTACGAAGTTCATGGACCACAATTCACCTAGCTTCACCGATCATAAAACACAAAAAGATAGGGGGACGTAATTTCTTGCGCGATGGAACTTCATTAATATTTAATACGAGCTGAGTGAAAGTACCAATTCCCGGATAACGTAATTTCTTATGATGTATAGCATACCATGTGCTCCGCGTTCGTAATGGGGATCACTATTAATTGCAATATGCGTTTCTACCTGTGGTGTATTTAATTCGAAAGTTTTCACCATTTGTCGTGCTCATCAGAGCAATGATAAGTGTGATAAATTCAATGGGAAATACAATTTTATGTTTTTATTTGCATATGACGAAATATTTGATTCAATAAGCAATATAGCGTGAAGTGCAGTCGAGTGAAGTGCGTTTAGCTTTGGGGGATGTAGTACAGGAATTTGCAAAAATATACTTTTAAATTTAAAAGTTTTCGAATGATCAACTTTCGAAGTTTGCAAATTATCAATTATTTAAATTAACATTAAAATATTATGGGTTTATGTATAGGAACGTAAAAATGTTGTATTTGTGTATGATAGTATGAAAATTGAAAAGCTTTGAAATTTGAATTATAAAAATATTTAATAGAATGAAAATGATTTATGTTTCGAATAATTTGTTTTCTCTGTTTCCGTATTTCAATCCGCCATTATAACAAATTAATAAAAACAGTGAAACGTTTTAAATGATTCTCAAATTTCACTTGTATTTTTTCAAATTTTTTCTCTTTTAATACTTCAATCTCTAAAATAAGCGATAACGTAATAGTCAAATAAAAACAGTAGTAAAATGATATCCACTGGGATCATTTTTTATCTTATATGACATTTCATAAGATTTAATCTTCAGTACTATAATCTCGTATTTTTGTCCGCTTATATCAAAAGAAACTTTATTATAACGTAAAATATACTTGCACTCAGTATAAAAACTTTTAATAAGTTTTGTTCTATGACATCATATTAATGCATCATTTTTATATCTTTTTTATGTCTTGTTGCTTTTATGTAGCATTTTATCATTTTTATACATCATAGAATTTACTATGAAAATTTTTAATTAATGAGAATTAAATTGTAATGTTGTTAATGAAAATTTTTAATTGTCATAATTTTCTAAAAGTATACAACAGTTTTAACTGTAAATTCATTTCTGTTAATTTCTGTAAGTTCTGTTCGTTAACTGTAATTTCGTTTAGGTGCAAAACAGGTTTCATTAATCAGAACATCTTCAACACAATCTGTAAATGTTTATGTCATGAATCGTTCAGAATTATGCATCTTAATTTATTGCTGATATTTGTGACGATTCAGTTTAGGGGATCACGTATTCTAACTAAAATTTGTAGAGTTAACGTAATATTCTGCGTTTATTAGCTGTGTTTTCTCCAAATGCATTAAATTGACAATAGCCTTCGCTGTGCAACGTCCTGATTAAAATTCATAGTATGCATCTTAAATCAGAAACAGTACATGAATTTCAATGATATCCATTGTATGTTTTAACTAGCTACCATGCATGTTGTATTAAAAATATTAATGAGATTGTTGCATAAAATCTCTGTTATTTCTAAAAGATATCGCTATTATTTATCACATTTATGTGAAAATTACCTTTATGACCATTTTATCAGTCTTCGAACATGTCATTGAAATAGGATTTTATTGCACTTTTTACGATCTTGAAATTATTGAAGCCTTCTACCGTTTTAACTATTTTAATAAAAGTGAAAAATATAAAATTCTTAGTGGCGAATAGCATGTGATAGACGAGGAAGGAGTTTTATAGCAGTTTTGATCATTTGAAGTTTGAAAACATTAAAAAATTTTAGTATCATATAAAACTGGAAGTTTTCACATCACAGGTAAATAAAATAAACCACAAGCAATTACTATAATATTAGATCTTAGAAGTCTTAATTCTATAATTACAAATATTGAAGATAATAATAATCCAGAATGAACTGCGCAAGATAAAACAACTGAAATTTTTATATAAATTTGATGGAGCATATTAAACTTCAAATAACTTTTCCTATTAATCTTAATTCTATGAAATAAAGTACATCTAAAAAATTATAACAAAAATGTATTATTGAACATGATAATGCATATGATTCTAATTTTCACATCATAATAACTAAAATTATCCAAAAGTTATGATATACTAAGATTTCAGTGGATTTCTGGTCGAATCAATCTGATGAATTTTTGTTTTTTAAAAACAAAAACGGTAGAGTAATTTTTATGTAAAAATTAGTATAATTTAGTCTGTGAATTTTTTTTCGATACTCGAAATCGTTTTATCGAATACTATCTGATTACACAAAAAAAAGTTAAACAAAACAATGGTGGTCCAAAAAGAAGTTGAACCCTTTTATATGCAGTAAATTGGGAGGTCAAAAAAAGCGTGGAGATGATATTAAAAAGTCAAAAGGTCAAACGAAACGTTAAACTGTGTTTTTTGTTTGATACTAAAGCTTTCAAGGGATCTGTGCAACGGGGACGAAGCCAGTTACTCGCGTCACCGCTGTCCACGTTAACGCCAGTTCTCTTCCTGTCTCTCTCTCGGATTTCACTCGATACAATTTTCCCTCGCTTATCACCGAAACTCGCAGTTTTTCTCTGCAACGAAATTCTGCTCACGGACACGGTGTGCAATCGTAAACATACCGAACATTCGACGAAGCGCCACGTTTATCGCGGTGCTCGGGATTCCAGAAGTTGAGAATGTTTAGAATTCTGAAACGGAGCGTGATCTCTGCTATTCGACCGCATTCTTCGTCTCACGTGACGGCCAGGAAACTTCAGGAGTACCACTTTTCCGGAGGGTCATTCTTTACTGGCAAACGTTTTATTGTCGTATCGGAGCAGATTAGAAGACGCCTTGTACTATATGCTTCAAGTAAATGGCTCTCCAGTTCGTTGCTTGGAGGAACCGAGTTTTCATGAAGATTCGCCAGTTCGTGAAATACCGGAGAAACCAGAGACAAACGTAAACGTGGGATTGTAACGGCTGTTATGAAATAAATACCGATCTATCCCTTTTGTATACAGGGTGTTTTCGAAATAATACAAAGGAAGGAGAATTTTCATGAAAAAAGAGGGTACAAATATAGAAGACAATTGTTTAGAGAAAACTCTAAGTATTTAGAAGTATTTATAAAAAAAAATGTTCACCGTACATAAAATGATAAGTGCAACTTTTCATTTTCTTTTTAATGTTATCTTGTAAGTGCAAAATTAAAATTTAATTAAATCTTGTTCATCTTTTAATTATCTATATTTTAAGATCAATTAAAAATCGGTAAATTTGTTAAATTCAATCAAATATCAAATTTAGGAATGTTATCACTCCACTTTATTTATTACGTGAAATAATTAAATACTTTTTCCTGTTTTCACATCTAGTAGTGTGAAAAATATGTAATAAGCATTGTTTGTATTTAAAGAAAGATTACATTAAGCGACATCAGTTATTTGCAAAATTTTATACAAAATATACAATAATTACCATTTAAATACAATCTTATCGATAATTTTTATTTAAAATGATAAAAATCGTAAATTTTATGATGTTTATTGCTGACGAAGTATTAATACAATTTAACTAATTTTTTATTCGAATAAACAATTAGTTAACCATTCTACTTATTAGTATTGTACATTACCAAATATTTAATTTTTTTTTATTTCACTTAGGTCTATTTATTTAAACCAACTTAAACTACTTTAGTAAACTACTTCAGTTTTTATTAATTAATTTAAGAAAATTAGGAACATTTATTTAGTAATTAATGATAAACATATTTTACCTTGGTTATACACTATTTGAGGTGAATAATATTATTAAATATTATCATTTAATAACACATTTTATTGAAAATTGCTTAACAAATCCTGATAAAAAATATTCATAAGCAACTCAGTTTATAGAGTTACGCAACAGTGCACCATAAACACAAAAGAGAATAATTGAACGGTAAATAGAGTTCCAAACTTCAAACCACGTTTATTAGCTACCAACATCTGGCAAAATTTCATGGATATCGAAGTGCCTTCAAGTCGATCGTATGTTAATTTTCGAACGATACGTCAATACAAGCGTCGATGCGTATTAATTAACTGACATGGCTAATTGTTTGGAAAACAGGTTCGACTGAATAAATCGATAAACTGGCTTTAATTCACGTTTCCACTTCTTTGCAAATGGTATTGTTGCAACATTGCGTGTAAATTATTGTAAATGCATTGAAAACGGATAGAAATTTCCCCATTAAGTTAAAAAGAAGAAATAATATAGAAAATATTTCAGGAGATTTAATAACTTTTTGTAGTAAAAGCTATTATTTCAGTATAATCGCATTCTGAATAAGAAATATCTTTGAACACATAAAAAATTCTGTTTATGTAAGTTATTGCAAAATTGTTAGTTACAACTTGTGCAATGTATGTATTTTCTAATCGAGTGAATACAACAAATTGTAACAATTATTATTAACTCTTAACGGTCACACTGGAGAATGAAAAGTCACCATCTAATTTAGCTCCAATTTTACCCACTTTATATCCTAAAAATTGGAATAAATACTTTTTTTTTAAATCCCAGTGGTTTCACTATTTTTTCCCTCAAACTGTTATGTCTCAAGAGCGTTTAGCTAAATTTTTAGCTCTTTATACTAAAATCGAAAAGAATTTTGAATTCTTCTGTGAAAACTGTAACTTTTTCAATTTTTTCATGTTTCTGCATTGTTTTCCATATTCAACATTTAAATTTACTGAAATCGGTTTTGAGTTAAAACAACGTGCAAAGGATTATTTATAATTTTTTCAAGTTAAAATAATGAGTAGTTTCTTTGTAAGAAACATTTTTAACTGGAGTCTTAAACGTCCCAGTGCGCCAGATATGTTATTGTGATGAAATGTGATATTGAAGATTAATAACAATTAATACAATTATTCTTAAAATTGTAAATATCTAATTTGTTAAGTTGCAATAATTATTTCTTACTAACAAACTGTATTAATATATCTGTAAATTTTAGTATTAACAAAATAATAATAATAAAGAATTGTAGTAACAATAAATGTTGTATTACAGTCAGATTTTAAATACAACAATAATTATCGCAACTTGGTTGTCATTCTGATTCATATTATTGAAATGTACACTATACATAGTGATCAAGTTAGATGATTGACTATGTACAGTGTGCAGTAATAGTGAAAGAATAATAGACGAAAAGAACCACTTTTCATAGTCAAGTTCCAGTTATAGCCGCAAAAGATTACGAAAGCGCATACCTTTCCACTTCTATTTACAAGCGAATTCAAGGTAATCAAGAAACGATTGACTGACTCCTTCCCATAGCCTTGAACTTAGTATTCTACACCTTTCATCTAACGTTCATATCTACAGTTCATTGTACTGTTGAAGAGTAAATACAGTCAAGAGCAAATTTGAATTCCCTAGGGAAAATGCGAAATATAGTGATGAGTTTGCCACCCATTGATTTCTTTAGATTTTTGGAAATTTGAGAGGGTGGGATTTTGGAATTTGGGGATTTGGAAATTTGGAAATTTAGTGACTGGAAGAATTGGGGATTTTCGGCTTTGATACTTTTTGAATTTGAAAATTTGGTGATTAGAAGAACCGAGGGTTAGGAGGTTTGGTAATTTGGAGATTTAGGAATTTGGTGCTTACGAAATTGAAGAAATAGGGAGTTATAGACTTTCAGATTTGTGAATATGAGAAATTTGAAATTTGTGGATTTCAGGATTTTGGGAATTTAGGAATTTCTGAATTTTTGAATTTTTGAATTTTTGAATTTTTGAATTTTAGAATTTTAGAATTTTAGAATTTTAGAATTTTAGAATTTTAGAATTTTAGAATTTTAGAATTTTAGAATTTTAGAATTTTAGAATTTTAGAATTTTAGAATTTTAGAATTTTAGAATTTTAGAATTTTAGAATTTTAGAATTTTTAAATCTAGGGATTTGCGAAGTCTTAGAATTAAGTAATTGGTAAGTCATGAAATTGGGGAGTTATTTAGGATATGGGGATTTGAGCAGTTTAAGATTCGAAGATTTGATGGTTAAAAGATCTGGGAATTTGGTAATAAGAAAGTTTGAAGGTTTAGCGGAATTACGGAATTTGTAGAGGTTTTAGAGTTTTTGGGTTTATGGGTTTTTGGAGATCTAGGAATTAGAGGATCAAGTAATTTGACCATATAAAACTTGTTAATTTAGGGATGTAAAAATGCAGAAACTTGGCGATGTAGGAATTTGTGTATTTGGGAACTTCGGTATTTAGATTATGGAGATTTTGGGTATTTAGAGATATTCGAATTTTTAAATTTGGTAATCTACAAATTTATCGATCTATAAATTAGAGAACCTAGAATTTTGGTGAGATATAAATTCGTTAATCTAGGATTACATGTCGTAGGAATGTCAGTACTTCTAGATCTAGTGTTATGAGAGTCTAGATAATATTGACCTTTAGAAATTTGCGAAACTAGGAATTTAAAAATCTAGGGATTTAGAAGTCCAGGTACTTTGGAATCTAGGAATTGGGGAATGTAGGGAGTTGCTGGAGTAGTAATTCAAGGTTCTTGGGATTTAGGAATCTAAGTATGTGGATATCTAGAGATATGCATATTTAGAGATTTAGGGATCTATACATTTGAGATTCTAGGAATCTACGGATTTAAGATACTAGAAATATAAAAACTTAAAAATTTAGGAACCTAGGAATCTATGAATTTGAAATACCAGAAATTTAGAAACCTAGAAATTTGGTGTCAAGTTATTTAATAATGGGGAGATTTGATGAGTTCAGAGTTTTAAGACTAAAACTTGTCAAAAACTTGTAAAAAAAATTGTCAAATTTGCGTAGGTATTTTTATTACGAAGAAATCCTACGTTTTACTCGACCATACCGTCAAGCATTCAGCGAACTACAATTTACTACTATAATCGTCGCGTTAACGCATGGTTATCCTAATGAACTTTCCTCGCACGAAATATTATCGTCAATTTTTCGCGGTTAACAACTTAATATTCGCGTTCCGTGTTAAACGAAAGAAAAAAGTGTTAAAAAAAAAAAACGAAACAGAAACGTTACACGAGAGAATTATGTATCTCAGACGGAACAACCGTGACTAATTGCGAACTGTCAAACTCATTTTTCGCGGCGAAACTCGCAAATGTTCCTCGCCGTGAATGAACCTGTAATACCTCGCGTGGCCCGGGGGTAGGCAGAGGTAAGGTTGGCAGAAAATGGTAAGGACCATCCTGGGAACGCTTCGTCATCTCTAACTCCTCGTGGTCCTCCAGTTCCGTTGAATCCCATGGCTCCCCAACTCTCGACCCCTTGGAACTACCCTTGCTCGTAGTTATCTCGGACCCTTCGAGCGCGATCAGACACTTCGTGCCGGCGTTGGCTGACATTTTAGCCGAAAAAAGAGAGAGCACGGAAAAAAAGGGAGAGGATAAACGGCAAACTGGGAAAGACCAAGTCTGAAGATTAAAAATTTCACGAGTTGATAAGGAAATTTTTTACCGTCGTCGCTTCTCCGTGGAGAAACAGAAGTTTCTCGGCGTATCGTGCACTGTTGAATTAAATTGAAATTGCCCGGCTATCTGTGCATAATTAACTTTTATTCCTTCTAATCATTTTGCAGTGCTTGCTTTACAGCTGTTTGTGCCGTGACCGATATTATCCTCAAGGCTTTCACTGCTATGAATGTTTGTAGTTCGACAGATTGTTCTGTTATGTGAGTGTTCTTGGGCGTTTAGCTAATTCTGTTAATAATGTAAAATGAATTTTTAGATAAAAGGAGCTATCTTATTTAGATGACCTTGCAGTATTTCAAGGTCATTGTAGGGAGCAATGTTATGGTAGTTTTATTCATTGAATAATTACAAACTAAGTTTAGACCAAAGTGTATGATTTTGTATTTAACTACAATTTTCATTTAATTTGTACTTAACGTTTTTTATCAATTTTAACGCTTCGTACAAATTTTAATGTAGATCTATTATTTACTAAGTACTTTAGTAATAATAGTACACCATTATTTATTAAGTACTTTGAAAAACTTGGAAATTTTGAATATACCATTTTTGTGAATATTTTGAAAATGTATGCAAATCCACGAATTTTTTAACTAATTTTTTTTAAAACAGAAATTTTATTCTGAACTTTTCATTTGATTTATTTAAATAACACAGTTTTTCCGAGATATACTGAATATCTGTTACTATTAGTAACAGTATACAATAACAATATGGTATATAAAGATTTAAAGAACGCAATTCAAGTAGTAAAGAATTAAAGAAACATTTAATAATTTCGGAGATTTTAGAGAAATGAAAATTGCTGTTAAGTAAAGGGCTTTTGTATTAAACGGACACCTACATAATTTAATCTTGTCGGCTCTAATGGTTCCATGAATTAACTATTATGCTCAACTTTACGATTCACCTAGCTCGTAGACAAATGATCTTAGACAGGTACTTCCGTGATTATATGGCAAGTAATAATAGAACTCAAAAGATGAAAATGCTTCTCATTCAAAATTCTTTTATTCCATTTACAATAACGTGACGCAAAGGGTATGTGAAGAAATTCACATTTTTAAACGTGCTTCACGACGCTTTAATGACAAAGTTTGGGTCAAATTCAACCCGAGTTGTAACTGATTTCTCTCACTCTATATCTCTTAATGATCCATTTAGAAATTTTATTCAATAGCAATTTTTTGTATACTTTAACTGCGTTGATGTTTTATATTCCAACCTAATAAGAAATCGTCCATGTTACTATTCTTTTCTATTGTTTAAAGTCGACTGACTTATTTCGTCATCAACCCCTTGGCTTATAACATTGCGTCAGACTCGTGACGCACGTTACAGTTCAAATGTGACACAACTAAATCGTATTTGCATAAAAATCGAGTTTGGGGTATGATACCAATTGCAGTTTGTATAATTAAAGATCGCTAAATCCGAAATGTACCTGATATTTTAACATTTTTTATTTACCTTAACGCTGCAGTAATAATTAGGCAGCTCTGACTGACGAACCTGCCGAAAGGGGTTAATTCGTGATGTGCAAAGTATTTTATTTCAAAGCTGAAGAAGTTTTAACTGAAGTATAACATTGTTTAAGTATTACATAACAATAAGTAGAGTTTGAAGGTGACTTTAATGAAGGAAAATTTGCTTTGAAACGGGTGATAATATTTTATCTAACAACGATAGGGTGAAAGATACAATTTCTGACACTTTAAGAAATTACGCTGATAATGTTGCATAGTTTTAGAATTTATTAATCGAAAGTTAGGTCTTGTTCGTGTGTTTATTACTTAACATCTTTAATCGAAGAAAAAATTTGTTGTGATCGTTTGAAAATCTGTCTCTGCAAATTCACTAGTTTCAAAAATACACTTCGAAAGCTATTACTGTTATCTACAAAATTTATACAATTGAATTATTAAGATTCTAAGGATTACCACGCAACGAAATACTTACTCGCTTCAAAAATCACTTTATTTGCCATAGTTAAGTTTGAAAGCACTTTTATACTGCATGCTTCTATAAAGTAAAATCATATCATAAAAATATCCTGCTTTTACAGATATTTGGTAGAGGTTAGATCATTTTATACATTCTCCTCAGAATATCAAAATATTTTCTTTTTGTACTTATTGCCTACAAAATAATAAGAAACTGTTCTAAATTACGTTTGATTAATTATTACATCATTCTATTTTCTAATTTTATACTCAGGTGCTTACAGAAACTGTATATTGGTATTTTTACGTAGATACCTAATCTGTTTCAAGAACGTCGCGGCGCTAAATCGAGTTACATTGTACGTGACTGCAGATGGTGTGGGTAACTCTAATAACATAAGACGTTCTTTGCATAAGCAATTACTGCTATGACAGTAATTAAAAAATAATTGAAATACTTGTACCAATCACTATCACCCAAATAACAAATTAAAAATCTTGACGTTTCGTCGACGTATGATCGACATTATTTTCTATGATTTCTATATTATTTCTATATTATTGGAAATATTATACTTCATTACGAGCTAAAATGGCTTCCTTTTTAGTACCTTGTTTTTTGTCTGCTTTTAAGAATGCCCTTGCTTGTATCCCAACGTACTAAAAATCTGTGATCATCTTATGAAAATTAGTAGGAAATAGAAACTAAGTCCTGCTTTTTACGTAATATGAGTTACATAAATGTATGCAAAATTTTTCTTGACCTTAACTTCATAGCGTTTATTATTTTCAGTAAAACAATTTAGGCTAACAACAACAAATTGTATCATATAAGTTTCATAAATGCATGCAAAATTTTCTTCGTCTGTAACTCAATTATTAACCCTTATCGGTCGCTAATTTTTTATACGTGATTCTCAGTAGATTGTAACTGGTAAATATGCGAAAAATCTTCAGTATTATAAGAATAACATTTTTGTTTTAAAAGTATATTACAAATATATGAGTTTCAAATAATTATTTATAAGTTTTTAATGTATGATATTTTTTTAAACAATCTCCAACATGAAGGAATGGCTTTCTGTTGCACGTTTCACAGAAGTATAGTGTTGCTTTTCTTCCTCTAGGCAACTTACATGGTCTGTCCAGAAAGTAATGCAATTTATTCATTTCCGCCATTTTTCCTGGTCCGAACATGTTCGGACTTGTTGGAATATGTGGAGGGGACTCTTATCTTCATATCTTTGCAACCTCAACCTGATCCGCGCTCCGAAATCGTCAGAATCGTAGTAAACGTAAACCTATTATTTGTGCCCGTGTCAGGACGCGTAATGGAGAAAAATATCGAACAACGTTATGCGATTAAATTCTGCCCTAAGCTGAATAAAAGCCTCGCCGGAACCAACCAAATAATTAAGGCGGCATACGGGCACTCTGCTCTTTCCTATTCTCAAGTTTCCAGATGGTTAAATTTGTTCAAAAACGGTCGGGAAAACATGGAGGATGACTTCTGCTCTGGACGGCCGACAAGCACCACTATTGACGAAAATGTTTCCCGTGTCCATGAACTTCTTAAGAGTGATTGACGACTGAGTGTTCGAATGGATCACAGAGACTCTCAACATATCGAAAACAACTGTGCACAACATTGTACTCCAAAAGAGATCGCCATTACGTGGCAGCTGTACCACGACAACGCTCCCAGCAATACCGCTCTGCGCGTTTAAGAATTTCTAGCCAAGCACAGCTTGGCACAACGTTACCACAGTTCCCTTACAGTCCTGACATGGCTCCAGCAGATTTTTTCCTGTTCCCGAAGATCAAGTCTGCCCTCAAAGGATTCCATTTTGGAACTATAGAAGCGATTCAAACCGCCGTGACGAAGGCATTAAACGAGGTCCCCATTAACGCCTTCCAGGATGCGTACCGTGCATGGAAAAGTCGCTGGCAAAAGTGTGTTGAAGCCCAAGGGAAGTACTTTGAAGAATTTTAAAGGTTTATATCAATAACATAAATACATTTTTTTTTACGTACCTAATTGCATTACTTTCTGGACAGACCATGTATGATTAGAACATACTAAGCAATCGTTATGTTTTCCTTTAGCGTCAAGTTGCAAGATATGTGGTTTTCCATCTAATCTATCCTCATTGTCTGTTGTTAATGGCGTTCCATATCACGCAGTTTCACCTTCTCGAAAATTAGAATTTCGACAGGTTCCATCATCGTCACCTCCCACGTGACATGCGACAGCAGCGCCAAAGTAGTGTTGTCACGTGAGTGGTAACTTACGACCGATAAGGGTTAATATAGCTGAAAGCTAACCTAACATAACACAACCTTGCGGCACGAAGCACGGAAATATTTAACTAGTACTGATCTTGGTTATGTAAACATATGCGAACAATATAAACACGTCATGCTTCTGTTTATAATGTGGTATACTAACGTTTACCTACAAGCATTTTTATTCGAGAAGCATGATTATAAAAATGTACGACAAAATAAACTTATTTTGCAATCGAAATAAAAAAAATCGATTTTGGTTAAATTACATACAGGGGGAGGTGTTGGAGATCTTCAAAAATTTAGTCTATACAAATATTTTAATATAACGTATTTTTTAAAATCCAGTGGTCTTTACTGGTTTCAATTTAATCTTAATCAAAACTACTTTTTTTGACTGGTTAGATAGAAATAGTTTTGTCTGATTATCAATAGTTGTGGAATTAATGCAAATACATTTTCTTTATTCACATATCTGCGCAACAGTACAGAAGACCTTCTGAATTGGAATCGATGATGTTGACAACGTATCGAAGGAAAGCTGAAGTTTCGCCCATAGTATCTCGTGTCGTGAGCTTTACTTCTTTCGCTGACATGACGAAAGAAGCAATGAAAAATCACCGCGGTAGATTGCACTCTATGGGACGAACATAAATTTCGTAGTGGCCCGATACACTGGAAGCCTGGTTGTTTATCAAGGCCATTTTAACTCCCCGAAGAAATAAAGCCGGATATCTATTAATTTCGGTGTAACGGTTCACTAACCACCAACAGATATCCGGTAGAATCTAAAGAAAGGTGTATAGATTCCGAGAAGCGTATTTTCCGGCCGTCTACCATCCGAATAGGGTAAGCGAGGGGTAAGAATCGAGAGAAAATATGGTTTGACAGCAGGGATTTCAAAGTGAAATAAGATGGCATTGCATTAACATATACATTCTCCGCTGAAATTTTATTCGACCATTTGCCGCTCTGAAAAAGAATTTCTTGCCAGAGCAGCTCGATATGTTCTGGGATTTAATTCTTTCCTTTCGGAACAGCACACGAATTTTTTAACAAATGGCGCACCATCGGACATTCCCGAGGAGCCGAAACGGAAATAAAATTTTTATTGTTGCTTTTCAACGAACACACAACGATACTATGAATGTTGCTCTAAGGTAGCGAAACTTTATAAATTATTTGGAAATTTCTTCGAGTCGGAGATCCCATTCTTTTCGCAACTTATCAAGCTCGTTGCATTTCAAATATTTAAAATGTGGATAGTTCGTGCTTTGTGTTGTGACAATGGTTTCTTTTAGACGTGGAACAGTGAAATAAACGAGTATTCTGTATAGAAGTCCATTTCAAAATATTCTGGTTAGAATATGTGACTTTTAGATAATGTATTTTAAATTAAAAATAGGTTACTAAAAAATCATTTTATTGATCAATTATTTTATAGGATTAATAATATTGTAAGAAACTAATGTACGTATAGTAACTTCGTTTAGTATTATGTATTTACCCACGAATAAAATATATAACAATATGTGAAGTTAGTAAAAATATACAAATATTAGTAAATACAATCAAATGATTTAAGAACTCTTTTATGTTTCAAAGTATGCTCAGTTGAATATTGTTGTTTACAAAATAGACCATTGAAAAATTTAAATTAACGTGGATATGAACTTATAGGATTTAGCGAAACTTTTAATGGTTTAATTAATAGTTCGGAAATTGTGATCATTCATGAAATTTAATATTCATATACTTGTTTATGTCATTTAGTAACTAAAATTATAAAATTACATTGTTAGCAATTCATTGTTAGTTAAATCCAACAACATTGTTAGTTAGTTTAAAACAAACTTAAGATCGCAGAATGCAAACTAGATATAATATTTTAACTTTTTTCATTTCAATATTATAGCAATAAATGGTTGACGTACCTGACAAATAAATCATACGACAAGAAACAAAATTTGTGTTATAGTCACAAAACACCGTAACATATTACAATACTGTTCACATCAGGTGTCAATACATCACATTCTACCTGCATCAAAATATATTACCCAGTCGCAATAATGTATCGGACTTTCCCGCACAGAGAGATGCTTATGGTGACATATGTTGTAAAGATATGTTTAATAGAAAGTCAAGCAGTAAAGGGTTATTGGCTCAATTTATAAGCTTATCGATCGGAGGCATTCCAGAGACAGATGACGTCCAGGTTTCGTCGAAGTCTGGGCACGCGTGGCGAGTTTGCACGTCTCGTTGTTGGAACTTGCAGAGGACAAACTCTTCCTTAAGCGTTAAGGGTGGGTTTTCACGTGTGCGCAGGTGGTCGTTACACCGATAGAACTCGAACGATGTGAACACAGGGCGATGGTCTCTGCAAGGGTTGGTACGAGGCCATTGTTTTCGCCTTAACTATAGCGCGGCTTAGTCGGCACCGGGCTAGTCGAGGTGGTAAATTAACAATTAAACTGTAACAGGATTTTCAGTCGTCTACCCAGCGGAAATCCAATACCCGTCGCCTCTTCGGCATCCTTAGAAGCGGCCGCGAGTACCGTGGATAATTAAACGCAACCCCGTATGACCGACATATGGGGTCTCCTCTTCCAGTCTCATCCCAACCGCTTCCTGTTACCTCTATCGTTCGCAGTCCACCCGTGAACACAACCACTCGCCGTCTGGAAATTGGAATCCTGTAATTTATGGTGTTCACCGAGGAGAGGACAGTTGGGTTAATGTCTGACTCCTGGATGCACGCGAGCTGCTCGACATCGACTGGACTCGGGTATCGTTATCTGGGGAAATCGACTTTTCGCGGACGTTGCGTTTGCTCACAACATATCGACTGGGATTCGTTTACACGGATTGCTTTTACGCTGGCCCGAAGAGCATGATGAAACGCTGCAGATTTGACGGCACGTATTAACACGGCAAGAACGGAGATTTATCACCACCACAGTGATTACGGGGTTGTGGCAATTTTTATGGTTTGTTCTGCTACTTTTAATCCTTTCAACGCGTAGGCAGAAAAAATGAAGAAAACAGTTCTTGCAAATGAGGAGAGTCGTTTGGTCATTGCTCGATGTAAAGCTATATTTTTAATTATGCATATTAAAGTTATTAATATTGAAACGGAGGATTTGGAGATTTGGTGAGTTAGAAGTTGAGGATTTGGGGATTTGTGATCTTTGAGATTTGGGAATTTAGGAAGTTTGAAATTTGTGGATTTCAGGATTCGGAGGATTTGAAATATTAGGATCTTGGGATTTAGGAATTTGGAATGTGGAAATTTGTGGACTTCAAAATTTGTGAGTTTTTTGGAATATAAATATTTGAAGAGTTTGAAATTTTAGGATTCAAGGGTAGGAGATTTAGGAATTTATGAATAAGAAAATTTGGAGGTTTAGAGGAATGAGGGAATTTATGGATGTTTCCGAGATTTTGGGATTACAGGTACTTGTGGATTTTGTATTTTGGGATTTTGGAATATGTAGATTTAGGGATTTAACGATATGCGAATTTGGGGATCTAGGAACTGGAGGACCAAGTAATTTGATAAAATAGAACTTGTCAATTTAGGGATGTAAAGATGTAGAAACTTGGCAACATAGGAATTTGAGAATTTGAGGATCTAGGGACTTGGGAACTTCGGGGTTTAGAATATGGAGATTTTGGGTATTAGGGGATATATGAATTTACGAATTTGGTAATTTAGAAATTGTACGATTTAGGAATTGGGGGACCTAGAATTTTGGTAAGATAGAAACTCGTTGATCTAGGGATTTCAGAACGTAAGAATTTGTCAGCATATCTTAAAGCAAGAAGAAGCAGAAAAAACAAAGAGATCGTTTAATAATTTCATTAAGAATATTTGGCAAAAAAGTGTTAAATTTTACCAATTTATAAATTTGGTTATTCGAAAAATTAGAAATGTAAACATTTCATTTCCATATTATTACATTTCATTTGTAATGAAATCGTAAAAAGTGAAATATAGTAACTGTAATAACTACTAGACTATGTTAAAAGTTCTAATAATTTAAATTATTAGGTTCATTTAAATATATTTAGATAATACTCAAATTTTCAGATTAGTACGTTTAAATTTTTAAGTTTATAAATCTTCCATTTTTAAATTTTCAAATTTTCAAGTTCAGCAGATTGACAATAATTTGTTTAAAAAATAGCGAGTTCTTATAAAAATAAAAATATAGTAATTTCCAGATTTTTCATTTGGGAAATTGAGTATCTAAACAGTCAACATTTACAGTTGATACTTCATGTTTATCTTCACTGTATTTTTTGTATCCCTTAAATGCCAAAAAAGAATCATAGTTTTAAAAATATTTATTTAATTTAAGGTAGTTACGATAAAGTGAAAAGCAATCAAGTTTTTCGGATATTTCAGTTACAATGTAGTGATAAGAAAATAAATGCAATAACTATAGTAGCTAATAGATTATTTTAAAAGTTCTTTACATAACTTAAAGCGTTAGCATCACTTAGATATTACTAAAATTTTCAAATTTTCAAATTGGTTCGTTTCTCGTTGATGCTGCGCTCTTCAGTTATCTCTTACTTTTCCAACAATGTGCTTATTCTGCCGTAAAGTATGTCAGTTTCTTCTTGCACGTCTTGAAAGATGAAAAAGCAGAGAAAGCATTTGTGACATGTGACGTTACAATGCTTCAAGAAAGGCAACAATACTGAGAGTACCTCCGATGACATTTGCATTGTATCCGATTTTGTAGAAGAAACTGAAATAAGGAATATACACTGTTTCATAATTGACGACTGATATTTCAGCACGTACATATATTTTAACTTAATTGTAACTAAATACGTAATCTTTAAAACATATGGTCCGAAATTACGATGGTTGATAACCTAACCTAAAATTCTATTTCAAACTATTAAATTTAGTTGCTGAGGAAAGCGTGAAAATTGATTTACAGGGAAAGTAAAATAAAACGTAGCAATTTTGTTAGTTCACGATTTGAAATTATAAATATATTGAGAAACTAACAAATATGATTGTAAAATAATTATTGGCACACGCGTTAGTGAATCTGTGTACATTAATAATTGATATAAAATAATTTTCTGTTGAATAAAGTTGTGAATTTTTCAACGAATTGCCAAAAATTCGACCATTTGTATTTTTGGTAATTGTGTCAAAAAAATTGAACAATTTACTTATAATTTAGTAAGGACGTAAAGAGAATTTTTGCGAAACCTAACAAATGTAACAACGTACTTTAAAACATACATGTAGGTTGTGTGGAATATATAAAGTGTAAACTTTATATATGTGTAAATTTTAAAGCGTCGAAAAGATAAAAATAAAACTGTTTGAAATTGTAGGTTCTATTACGTTTTTTCGAAAGAGACGAAGCTAAAAAGGAAAAAGAAGTGCAGAGTGGAAAAACTGTGAAAGTGAAAATGGTCGAAAGTGCGAAGGTTTGTACAGGTCTGGTTGCCAAATGAGGGAGGTGATGTTAATCAGTCCTGTGTAAAACCCTGACTAAAAATGCAAATGTGGAGAAAACAAAAAGTAATTAAACGACTTAATAAAGAAAAGTTGGGAAAGTGAAACTGAAATTGAAAAATATAAATATTCTATCACGAACATGGCAATAGACTTAATTGTCACAGGCTTTATTTCTTCATATATAATTTAATTCAAATTATTTCTGTATATGATTACAGCAGTTAACGATAGCAATTTAAATAAAAATAATAAGTATGTTTATCACTATTAAAAATTTTGGAGAATGAAATTTAATAGATATACTTTTGTTTTATCTCAAATTTTTCATTTCGTAAGATTTACAAATTTTTCACTTTCAAATTCATAGATTTTTAAATCGCGAGATCCCTATATTTATAAAGTTCCAAATTTACAAATTCAAAATTAAAAAATTTGTTATTTCTCAAAATTTGTGAGTGACCAAATTTGTAAATTTACATATCCATAAATCTTCAAATTCTCCAATTTTTTATTTCTTAAATGGTCAAATTGTCAAATTGTCAAATGGTCAAATGGTCAAATGGTCAAATTGTCAAATTGTCAAGTGGTCAAATGGTCAAATGGTCAAATGGTCAAATTGTCGAATTTTCAAATTTTCAAGTTCCCAAATTTCCAAATTCCAAAATGTATGAACTTTCAGTTTTTTAAATTTGCAAATTTTTAAATTTCCAAATCGCCTTTCAATTGTCAAATTGAATTTCTTAAATTGTCAAATGGTCAAATGGTCAAATTGTCAAATTGTCGAATTTTTAAATTTTTAAATTTTCAAGTTCCCAAATTTACAAATTCCAAAATAAAAACTTTCAGTTTTCTAAATTTGCAAATTTTTAAATTTCCAAATCGCCTTTCAATTGTCTAAATTTGTAAATTCTTAAATTTCGAAATCCCTTTTCAGCTTTCTAGATTTGCAAATTCTTAAATTTCCAAATCTCCGAATTTTCCATTCTCCAAAACCCAAATTTCTAAATTCTCAATTTCTTAAATATACGAGGTTCTAAATTTGAAAATCTGCCGAATATGAAGGTTGATGAAATCCTCTTTCCTTGGACTACCATTTTACCGGAAATGAAGGATGATGAAACCCTTTTCCCTTGCACTACCACTTTCCCTAGGGATGTCTATCATCCTTGATGTACAAGTTCTTATAACCTGGCAAAATTAACGAAGCCGAAAAATATGATTTAAAAGAGTAAAACCGAAAATGTACAACAATATATTTAATATTAAAATATAATTATGAAGGAAAGAAATTACTTTCGTTACATTTACAAAAAAATATGGAGGAAAAATGAGGAAATGTGATAAAATATAAATGAAGAAACTCGTTCATCCAAAAAGCACTATTACTTGGATTTTAACGAAGAGAATTACAAAATGGTTGTACAGGCGCAGCAGAATTGGATTTTTATCGTTCTTTTAGGCGTAAGAGGAGAAAAAACTTAAGTGAGACGTATGTGTCTCGTTGGTCACGAAAGGGTTAACGGGCTTATGACAGGCTTGTTGCTTAATGAGTTTATCGATGTTTCCATTAAAGATATAATCGTATTGAGATGTAAACAGTTGACACTGTAGAATGAGTATGTACCTGTTTACATCTAGATGTATAAATTGTTAACGAACTCTTAACATTTTGAGTGCTGCATCATCAATATGTGGGTGACGTTTAAATTTCCATACGAATCTGTCACCTGTATTATTAAAAATGACATAACCGGATAAGGGGGTAAAAATCGAAACAACTATAACATTTTTACAAGTAATGCTGTCTGGAATGAAAAGTTAAAAAATATAGATTTGCAATTATTTTTATATATGATACACTTCCATAAACAAACTGAAAAATTGTATAATAAATTTTAACAAGCTATTAAAACTATAAAAATATGAACATGGTTTTGTGAAAAATTAAGATAATAATATAACCAGATATCGGATTTTGATTTTTGCAACTGTGTTCCACCGCTTCAAAAAATCTTAAAAAATTACAGATTAATAATCATGATAAAGCACGTCTACTGTAAAAATATAAATGTGGTCGCTTGATAATTTCTATTTAAAAAAATTCATTTGCGTTTCGAAATTCTGGAAAAATTCACAAACACGTACGCCATAGAGCAAAATATCCCTGATTTTTTTCAAAATTTTCGATACGACACAATAAAAGATATAAAACTTAAACTATAAATTGCGTTTCGTCTTGTAACTACCCTTCAAGTAGGGGTAGCGGCTTGATACTTGGCAAAAATGGTTTTCTTTGAACGGTCTATTAGCTGATATGTTCATTGATTAATTTGCTCTATCCTTTATTCGTTTACCTAATTGGAAATACTCGTATTAAGTATTTCAAACTGTAAATAATAAATATAAGAAAATATTGTGAAAATATTTTGATAAGGTTTGTTAAACGTAAAATTGAATTTGACGAAAAGATTTAAATTATGTTAACACAAGTATGGTTGTTAAGAAGTTAATATCGTGTTACTTGCATCACATATGTATGAATAGAAAAGGTTATAGTGAAAAATGGAAGTATGAGGTATTGAAACAAGAATAGTATTTTGAATAATTCAGTTTATAGTGTTGCTTACAGATGTCTGCTTTTATTATAGCATTTATCATGTTAAAATAATCATTTATCAAATTTTTATATTTAACTAGTTTTATATTTTATATCAAAGTTTTATATTTAACTAGTCCCGTGGATTTATATTTAACTAAAGAAATTTTTTATTTTTTTCATAATGTATAATTTGTAATCATACAATTTTTTGTTTATATTGTTCTGATGCTTTTAATTGCAACGATAAATTCAGATTCTTTGAAGGAAAAGAAAAAAACGGTAGAAAGCATTCCAAAATTCATTTCCTAATGAAAATACATTTAATTATTTATGTATTTACGTCTCCTATTTCTACACTACTGATAAATTAGCTGTTATTGATGTAAATAGTGATAGGTATAAGTACTTATTAGTAGTTATATCCATTTATAAATTAACTGTTACTAACAATATAAACAAATTATTTATTAAAGAATTCCAAACTTTAGTAAAAAAAAAGAAAACTACATTTTCTTCAAAAATAAATTTGTATAATCATCGAATGAATTTTGTTGAATATGCACGAAAATTTGTATTCATTCGACTAAGCTACTTGGAGAATGAAATACTAATTGCGCAATTATTTAATTGAATGAACTACAAATTGCCTAAAAATTATTCGTACATACGCGATATATACGTATGTTTTTATCGCGCAATTTTCAATTTTCCATCAAAATAACGAGAGAACAGATATTTATGAAATAAAATTCATGTTGAAGCTAAAAGTACCAATTAGACCGTAACTTCGAGAAATGCCACATGCATCGCTAATTAGGCCATATAGTTGTAATTATTATCACGCGGCATGTGGGTCTCAGTTTACGTGACGCATTTTTTTACGAGGGTGTGTCATAAATATTCCTACGAGCACATAACGAGAGGCCTTAATTACACTGGAAGCCAGCTACTCCATGTTTGATGTCATACATAACCTTAAAAACAGCACTGCTCGTTGAATGCTTTTGTACGTTATGCATGTTCCTCGACAATCACGGTACTGAGATTTACGAAAATTAGCTGCTAAGGGCCGTTAGTATTAAATCAAATTGCTTCTCGTATCAACGTCTCATTAGTAATTAATATCTCTAAGTCATTTCGCAGTTTTAAATAACGTCGTAAGAGCTGTTGCATGTAGACAGTCTTCTGCTCTTCTCGAAATGCAGATTTAAAATCACTTAAGAAATGAACCATTCTAAAGTTTAATATAACATTGAAGATACTGGGTATTAACAAGTATTAAAAAGTGGGTTAGATCATTTTGATAAGTGAATTTTCAAAGGTTAGAACACTTTGATGCGTTAGTTTTTGAGGATAGATTTGATGAGTTTAAAAAGTATAGCTTTTGACAGATCATTTGACAAAAATATTTTCTGCAAATAAAATGTTTAAGGTATACAGAAACGTATAGGAATAGTATTCGGAAATCTTATTAATATTTCTTTAGAAATAAATGTGATCAAAAGTACTCATACGCATAAGCATACAACATATATGATTTTTAATAAACAGATTTTTCAAATAAAACTTAAATGTTGGAACATTATACAAATCTAAATCGTTTATAATTCAACGAAATTTTCTTATTTACTGAAAAATACCAACATTGTCAACTCATAAATTATTTTAATGAAATACAACCCTTTATTTGTGTGAATCAGATAAAAACTAAACTATTTTTTATAAGAACTTGGGAACCATAAAGTAACAAGTAATAAAATGGCCGAATTTCTAAATATGAAATTTCATACACAAAAAATCTCAAATGTAGAATTCTGCACACAGTCCGCATCCTATTAGAATTTTATTGCTTAATAATTTGATACCGTCGTATGGTTCTATCATCAGCAAATGCAAATTTTCCAAAAACGAGTTTGCTAAACAGTTACCGAAAATGATATTAGCGAAGCGCAGTTTTGAACATCTGCTTCTCCCGGGTTAAATCGATTCAAGTTTCGAACGCGTCGCCCGAATTAATAGCCGAGGAGCAGAAAATCTGGAAATTGCCAGCAGAATGTGCAAGATGATTCATTACGTTAATAGATACTTTGATTGTACAATTTTCACAATGGTTCTTACGTGGAAGTTTAAATGAATCGATCGTAGAAAGGCCTGAAGAAATTCTCGTTTCGCAGTAAATGTCCGTGGTTAACGATCTTACCACAGTGAGCCGATAGCTTTTACGAGCTGAATGTTCACGTCTTTGAAACGGTCGACAAAATTAACAGTAACGTAATCGCGACTCCCAATTTTCTTGCAAATGAGATGGCAACAATACGTTCGATACACCATAGACTGCGTCTAGAACGGCTGTTTTCATGGAACTCTACGAAGTCCTCCGCCTAACAGAAGAGGTCGAATAGCAAATAAAAACATAATAGAGTTTGTACATGCGATAGCATTTGAAATTAGTATCGAACTGCTGCTGACAATAAGGAATATTATAATAGAGTATTGTTGCGGTGCAACAATAGACCCATAAAGCCAACGAACGTATCTACAATGGCGAATAAAATGAAGATAACCTGGAAGTACCATTGTAGAGTCACGTTTAACCTGGTCGAAAGTTAAATCTACTGACAGAAAGATTTAGAAATTTGGAAATTTAGAAATTAAGAAATCTAGGAATCTAAAAATTGAGAAATTGAGAAATCTGGAAACCTAGAAATTAAAAAATTTGAAAATCTAGATACATATATAGAAATCTAGGAATCTGGAAATCTAGAAATCTAGAAATCTAGAAATCTAGAAATTTAGAAATTTAGAAATTTAAAAATTTGAAAATCTAGATACATATATAGAAATCTAGAAATCTAGAAATCTAGAAATTTAGAAATTTAAAAATCTAGAAATCTAGAAATTTAGAAATGTAAAAATCTAAAAATCTGGAAATTTAGAAATTTGAAAATCTATTTTTTTATACAAAAAAACTCTACGAAAGACCCTTGCTCAATATGATAGAATATAAAACGCGTTCAAATTTGTTGAAACACGTTATCACATATTTACATAAAGTCAATTTAATAAATAACATGTGCCATAATTTCATGAATAATACTATAAACATATAGGAAATAAAATTATAGAACTATCCAATAATACATTTCAGTGATATTCATAATAACACTTATTAATCATTAATGAAAGAAATGCTACAAGTTATCATGTTCCTTTTCGTGAACACAATTTCTTACAAATATTTCTAAGAAATTTTCAAACTCAGCTTTTTCAAAAACAAAAGGAAAGATATAAAGTCTTGTGTTTTATATTTTCAACTAATTTTCGCATGTAGAATCACCTTTTTCAGTGTTGAATTATCAGTTGCCAAACAGACTATACATTACTACAACATTATCAATATTATTGGTATTTGTTAATAAACTGCATTTACCTAGCACATTCAATATTTGTGGACGAAAAAAGAATGTTTTGATTTTCATCAAACCATCTCGTCAACACTTAAATATTGACAGTACGTTCATATCCTTTCTCAAACGTTCAATAATATTTACTATAAATATTGATCGCTTGTGGTTTCCGTTAAATCATATCATTTTGTTATATGTACTTTATCTACCACATACAATTTTATGCTTGTCAGTTACAACACATTAATTTACATCTTATTAACAAAGAAACAATTAAATATTTTATGACTAATTTGATAATATGAATAATAATACGAAATTTATTCAAATTTGCCAGAACGAAAAACATTTTTTAGAACAAAAGTTTGGACATCAGTATATTGGCCCCTTTCTGTTATTGAATTTGATGCACATGATGTATCTAAATTAAAATTTTGCTTTTCTGTCTGTTCGTAAAAGGCAATACTATGTTGTTTATTATATTGCTTCACACCATAATTGTTCTGAAATTAACTGTAGCGATAATATTTAGCAAAATATACAAGTATAACTACGTTCGATACATTAAAATTAAATATTAAATACCAAAAATGAACCAAAAAACGTAATCATAAAACCGCCACAGGCAAAAAGGATATGTTGACGAGCACAGTACGTCAATTGGCTCTGGTGGTTAATTACCGAATTTTCAACTCGCTTCAATTTGAAATATAATTCGTATAGGCGAAAATCATTGAATACAAAATTAACATAACATTTTAACTTTACTTGTTTTCATAGCATAGTAGCAAATAGTGAGTATTGACGCATTCGACAAATAGCTCGTATAGCGAAAGGTTAAAGCTTTTTAACTTGACTAACAAAAAAAGTAGTCGGTTATGGTAGGAATACCATATGCGCGATATTTCTATTACCACCTGAACCATTTATCCTTTATTTTCTATGATGGTGTTACATATAAAAAGGGGACTGTGGCAAACATGCATCAAACGATTTCGAGTGAGCGGAATAAAACATGAGACCCCTGTCCTTTGACCGACATAAAGGTCTCGATTTATTTGCGTACGAACGGCACGGCGCTCGTTGCAATCGAACGAATTCCAAGGCAAACCAACTGGCACTGCCAGCTTCCCGAAGGATTAAGGTCCCTCGAACCTAAATCAATTCCCGTTTGACAAATCTTCGGCCGATGCCGGTCGACAGCGGATATTTCATTGGTGGTACAATTTCTCTGTTCGCTTTGCACCATTGTACTTGCACTTTAGTACTGACCATACGAATTTGCTGGCCCCTAGGGGGTGAGACGGGTCATGTCTGTAATTTACGTGTATCAGCAAAGCCCGAAAGCCGAAGTAATTGAGGTGTTCTATGCTCCGGAACAAAGGTCCTTGATGCGAGTTGATTTTCAATCCACCGCCCTCGTTGCTTTTCGATCGTTTTATATGCGAACGCGATCAATTTTTCTTTTACATCAGCGGTTTCGTTTGCTCAAAGTTTTATTGAGATTTATTAGTTTGATGTAACAGCACGAAATTTAAATTTTTACCTTGCTGCAAATTGATTTCCCTTACTCTTCCTGGCAAATATGGTTCATGATTTTATGAAACATTTTTAAAATATCCTTATTTGCTGATGTGACTTGCACTATTGCTGAGTTTGCTATCGATGTTCAATACTGAAATAATTGATTTCAATCTAACATTTATAAATTATGCATATAGATTTTAACTAATTTTCTGTCATTTTTATATAATGTTTTAAAGTTAATCCCATTTGTTTGCTATTAAGTTGAAAGGGAAAATTTTTTGCAGAAAATTACTTATAGTCTTGATTATTCAAATTGTCTGCACAGAAAAACAACCTATACAGCTTAAAATAAGTGTTAGTTGTTAGTCAATATTCTAATTGCAACCTGTATACTGCGGATTTACTTCAGAAGATATATTCTTGTATTTCGTTTATGTTTCTAACCTCAAAAGCTGACAGATAAAATGGAAGTACAAAATTAGTCTCAATATTCTGCCCATTTCATCGCCAATAATGAATGTATCGCGAATAGCGCTTTCAACTGAAAATTCCGTACCATTTTCCGTCAAGAAATTTATTACCGGAATAATGTGGGAATAGTGAGATCTTTCAAGGAACAGGTCATAAAAGGTGAGGTGGAAGAAGCCAGGAACAGCGAAGCAGTCAACCAAGCGGTTAGGAATCAAAACCGAGTTGGCAAGAGTACTGCGAATCACGAAAGGGGATGAAGTAAAGATGAAAGTGGATTGAAAGGAGAAACAGTCCGAGTAAATTTGCAAAACGTATTACTTTGACAAACTGGTAAATTCGGTAACGAAATTTTCTTCGTCAAACAAAAACCTTACATTTCATTCCTCCACTTTTGCGTTCGCGATTTGCCATCCTCGGTACACAGATTAGTATGAAACAGATTATCCTGTATAATTGTACACGATCTATGGTTTACGAGATCAACCCTGCGATATATTGGTGTCATCGAATTTCAGCAAATGTGAAGGGAAGGTAACATTTCTTCCTCGCTATTTACAACGTTTTGTATAACATTTCGTGATACAATTTCTATGACTCATACAATAAATAGTCCCAAGAGTATTTTAAAATATAAATTAATTTTCGATTTTATGAATCGAGATTCTGAATTCGGTTTGAACCGAGGTAATGAATATTTATAACAAGTGTAAGAAGTTTTAGGATAATTCTCTGGTTAACGGATGTACCCAAAGTTTGAGGATAATTCTCAGATTAACAGATGTACCCGAACTTCTGGTTTATAATGATCATTTCCAACAACTGCTTACAGCTGAAAGCAGCTTACAGTAATTAATTATGTAGACTTACGATTGCACTGTTTCTAAGAAAACAATTTTATTGTATGAATCGTGATGAAATCACGTGTGAGATCTGCGCATAAACAAATTATAATGGTTATTTGAATGTAACAGCAGGCAACCAAACATTTTCGTCGCGTCGTTGTCCCTAAATGATCCAGCCAACTTAACAAATACCATGACCGAAATGTCCGAAATTCCGTAGCCTCGATTACAGCTCGTTCATATGATATTGTTGTGAGCGTGATGAAGGCTGCGGGTGTTTCGGTTCTGTCCAGAACTTCGATCTCGACCGAGTGCACCGACATTGCGCCGAAATTCCATTCATGCGTCAGAGGTTGGTCAACAGAGTCCAGCGAACTATCTCTGTTAGTGGATTGTTATTAGTGGAATTGCGGAATTGTTATTATTTATGTGACAACGACTCAATTTTTCGTAATCGTATTATATTTCAACATCACTTTTATGCAAGTCATTGAAAACAAATCTCCGAATAGAAAAGTGTAAAGGGTGGCGTTTTGGAAGGTGACAATAATCCTGATATTTTTTATCGGAGAAAAGGTATTTTGAGATATTTTATTACTGAGAGTTTTGGTGCATTATCCATTCAAAGTTTTGTATTTTATTTCAATTGAAAGTTTATTTTTGCCATATCAGATGATCGTGTTATAGCGCAAAAGAAGTACGAAAGTGAAAAATTATTTATTCCCATAGATATTCATTGTACTATCTGTTAAGATTAAATACCAATGCTTTTATCAAGTTTTTTTATGTTAACTTTATTTACAGAAATCAAATGCTTATTAATAAATTATTTTAGTAATAAGTTGTAATATTATGGTAATAAACTTTATAATCACACACTACGGTATGGAATTCTATGATCACACTTCAGTAGTAAATTCTATAATCACATTTTAGTAATAAATTCTATGACCACACTTTAATAATAAATTCTATAATCGCATATCAGTGACAAATTCTATTATCACATTTCAGTAATAAATTCAATGATCACACTTTATTAATTAAACTCTACGATTACATTTTAGTAACAAATTCTGTAATGACGCTTCAGTAAATTCTACAATTACATTTTAGTATTAAATGATCGCATTGTGGTAATATATTGAATGATCACACTTCATTAATAAATTTTACACTGACACTTTAGTAATAAATTCGACAATCATACTTTGATAAATTCTATAATTACATTTTAGTAATAAATTACACTTCAGCAGGAAATTCCACAATCGTTTTTCCAAATAATCAATTATGTTAATAACATTTTGTCGTACGTAAACTGATAAGTAAAAATTAAGAAACTGACTCGTCTGAAACTTTCAAAACACCCATTCGTTAAATTCCCAATCATCGTCACTTTTTAATTGCATTAACGCAGTGGTTGCCAAACTGTGAGCCAAGATAGCCCGGATTGAGAGTTTGGAACTTTGGAACATTTTAATCTTTGGGACTTTGGAAAATAGTGGACTGCAAACGAATGGATCGTGAAAAATTGCGGTGCTCGAAAGTGGGTTTCTGTTCATGAAAGTTTGGGAAGCCCTAGTCCAATATTTCCACTGAAGTGACACTTAGCCCACATGAGTTTAGACGCAACTGTTAAATATGTCTGTGCTTTGATTTTGGTCAAAAAATTGTGATATAGTAAGAGTGAACCGAAAAAGCTTGGGAACCACTGCACCAGTGAATTAAGTTCGCTACAACTCTTTATCAGGGTGCATGAATTGAATGTATTAAGAATAGAATGTATTTTAAATATTTTAGTATTAACACGTATCCACAATATTGCAAATTAAAAAAGCATGAGCACACTGGAAGTACTCGTAGTTCCAGTGATAGACTTTCAAGTGTAACGTCGATATTATTGACTTGTACTACTGTCTCTTTCAATGAACAGGTTTATTTATTTATTACGCGAGTAAAAATATCCTTTGGTAAAATATCGAATGGAGTTTAACTAAACTATCAACTAAAGAATGAAGTTTCTAAAATTATCTAAATTTTTTACTAAAATGGGTTGTACGAGTAATCTACTTAAGTATACATTTTATCAAAACACTGTTAATTTAATCACAATAACAATTATTCACAATTTTTATTACAATTTTACTAAACTTTACATTTTTTAAATTTTGTATTTTAATTTATGACAGGGATAAAATCGCGCTTTAAATAAAGAGTAGAGTTTTTGGTTATTGTGTTTCGATGTTTATGTACATGTGTATTATTTGTAAATGATATTTGTGTTTTATGAAAGTACATTAAATGTTATTAAATAGTATACTGTTATTCAAATTTAGTATTTGTGTAACTTGTGTCTTGTAGTTAAAATACAATATTCTATGCAAATTAAATTTTATAGAATTAATTTTGCTGAAAAATGGCGGCACCAATCGAAAACTATGCCTGTCGTTAATTCGTAACTGTGATTATAATTATAATTGTTCTCACTGTTGTTACCTACATCTAAAATAAAGGTATTACATTATCACTTCATAATTTTTAATGACTTCAAATAATTCGTAAATCATTTATTGCAGAAAAAAGTTATCTAAAGGAAACTAGTATAATTACAGTGCTTTAATCACTTTATTCTTATTTCGTTCTCTTCTCTAAAAATGAACAATTTTCAGTTTTTTTAACTAGAATACTTAATATTGCTTCTCGAGTTTGTATACAGCATATTAATGAAGAAATTTTAGCACTACATGTATTTTTTGAAATTATACAATATTTTCTGCAGTGAACGATTTATTGAGTGGCCACATTTTGAGATTCATGCTATTCATTTGTCGCAACTAACCAGTTAACTACATTCAACATAAATATACATGAACTCAAAACTTTATTTCAGTACGGTAGACGCGTATACTCATTTTATACCATTTTCTCTTAAAACGTTTTTCGTAAAGTTTATAACAGAATCATTTGTCCTGCGTTCGTACTGCTCGATTTCAATTACGCATTCTGAGAGACTTTTATAACTAAATTCCGCAATTATCTGGTTAACGAACCTTCATTTAACTAGCAAAGAACTACATTAGTTAGCTAAGTTAGCAAAGAACTACATTCACTCCTTGACTTGTAACATGAAGTCGGACTCGTACATTGCAGTACAAATGCAACACATAAATCGTATCTGCACAAGGGTTGAGTTCTGAGATTAATAATTAGATTAATAATACAATGAAAGTTAAGTTTAAAATATACCTACAATTTCAATTAAATTGTTCAATCAAAATGTGAAGATCTGAGATTATTAATAATGATTTGTACAATAAAAGCTATGTTTAAAATATACCTACAATTTCAATTAAATTGTTCAATCAAAATGTGAAGATCTGAGATTATTAATAATGATTTGTACAATAAAAGCTAAGTTTAAAATATACCTACAATTTCAATTAAATTGTTCAATCAAAATGTGAAGATCTGAGATTATTAATAATGATTTGTACAATAAAAGCTATGTTTAAAATATACCTACAATTTGAATTAAATTCAATCAAGATTTGAAGATCTCAGATTAATAGTAATGATTTGTACAATAAAAGCTAAGTGTAAACATACCTACCATTTCAATTAAATTGTTCCATCAAGATTTTAAGATGGTAGCAGTAATTAAATAGCTCCAACTGACGCAACTGCCGAAAAGATTATAGGTTAAGAGGTTAACGAAGTAAAGTTTCTAAGATTTAGCGACACCAACTTCTTCAGCCGGTTTCACCTGTATATTATTAAACGTGAGTGGCGGAGGAAGAGCAAGCACCGTTCCGAGTACCGAATTGTACTGTAAAGGCAGAATCGTTCGCCACCAATTGGATCCCAGGTGATTTCGTAGAAGCTCTTGCTGCTAAGGCAGCAAACGGAGGTCTTTTCGGAAGAATACGAGCTTAAGGCGGAGCTTCCATTTGTATCCTCGTGATCGTGCTGATGAGATTGGTCAATAGAATCCAGACAGGCATGGAAGACTCGTGTCTTTGAAGCTTCATCGAATCCGGATAAACCGTGGAACGTGCCTCGTGGCACGAGCTGGAAATAATGGAAGGCAAGCCGATTCATCAGGCTGCGAGTCTCGCACACGTTCGTCGCGTATTTTATTCGGGAAACTCCACGGTACACGAATAAATACAGTCTTTACTGTGTGCTTCTTTTTCTCTTTTAATCGTGATCTCCTGGAGAAACCGCCGTATAACTGTTTCTCTTTTCAATTTTTTGTGCGTGCTGTCTGGCGATGCATGCAGTATTTATAAAGGTTGATACAAGGGTCAGAGTATTCGAAAAGCGTTCAGATTGTAATGGAAGGGTATATAGAAATGGTTCCTATAAAAATATTTTGTATCGGAATATACGTTAACATAAAATACAAACTCAAATAGAGTTAGTTGATATTTTCAAATCGGTAGCAAATTTTGTATGAAAAATTACTGTAATATTAGAACTACCAGTCAAAATGACTGGTTTCAGGTTTCACGTTTTATATTAAAAAATTTTATTGTGCTTTTGTTGAAATAATTTCGTTGAGATAAGGTTATATGTGGAAGTTGATACTTCAGTATTTACTTATTTTTCCATTTCATTTTTATTTAATGGTAAGTGTGCATTTAATGATGGTAACTCTAGTATTGAACTATGATTAAAGCTAAAGCGATGTAAATTATCGTTATATTAATTGTAAATTATGGTTATGCAATACTAATAGGTTTATCAATTTATATGATTTATTCAAGGTTTTTGTTATACGTATTCTTGCTAATATTTAATAACTTTGTTATGCATAGTTCTTATGTACAGTTAAATGCTATGTATACATATGTTTCCCGCTAGAAATTACTTCTAAGACATTTTTTTAAATATTGTAACTTAGAATATACATCTTTTCTGTAAATTCTGTAAGCTTGAGGCGTTATAGACATCTTATGCTATCAATATGTACTATTTATATTTTAGGGTTATCAATAATTATGGATGATTTCGTATTGACAATATACACTTACATTAATGTGAATTTGAGAATTTACGAATTTGGGAATTTAAGAACTTCGAACATAGAAATTTGAAAATATGAAACATTGAAAATTTGGAATTTGGGAATTTTGAGATATGGTAACTTGGAAATGTGAAAGTTTGAAAAATGTAACGGAGTTTACGAATATGAAAACGTGAAAATACAGGAATTTGGAAATGTAGAAATGTAGAAATTTAGAAATTTGGGGATTTTGTGATTTGAAAATTTGGGTACTTGGAAATATGGAAATTTGGTAATTTAGAAATTTGGAAATTTGGGAATTTTGTGATTTAAATATTTGGATTTTAGGAACTCTCAAATATGATAACTTGAAAGTATGAACATTTTGAAAATATATGTAAATTTGGGAATATAAGAATTTGGAAATGTAAGAATTTAAAAATCTAGAAATTAAAAAATTTGAGAATTTGATAGTATCAGAACTTCGAAATTTTTAATTTGAGAATTTGTGAATTCATAAATAATTCCCATATATGCATAATATTGCCACGTAATACTTCGTGAAGACCGTCATATTGTGGAACGAACCTAACCTCTCATATTCGGTTTCTAGTATTAAATACATATATCGGAAACAAAATTTCGTTTTATCTGAATAATTACAAAAATCATATATTTTATGATTTACGTTTAACTGTATATCATAATATTAACATATCTCTCAAAAGATGTAAAACTCGTCGTCACGAATTTGGTAATTAACAGCTCAGTAAGTACTAATATAAATTTCTATTAAAAGAGGTAAAAAGACGTACGCGAAGTATGTAGAACTTTGCGGTGCAGCACAAAGTTTAGATTACATTTTGTTCTCCGCTTGCTACGAGTAACTTTGTTTGTGCTCTTGACTATATTAGGTGACGAAGTTGTATCATAGAACTTGGTTAGCTATGCATACTCGAGTACCAACTAGATTTTTCAGCGCGGAATTGTTAAATCAATCCATTTTTTTCTTTTTTCAATTTATACGTGTATGTTTTGTGTACATATTGTATTTGCTTTTTGTTACCGAATTCAGTAAATTCAATCAAATTCACGGTCGATAGCAAGAGTATTCGTACTTTTAAAAAGAACTGACGAATCAAGTAATCCATTTGCAAATAAAAAAACATTTAATAATGAACGAAATATTTTTAAACATATCTGTTTCGTTACTTTATTATAAATAGATTTAAATTTTACCTCTACGTGAGGTTATATTCAATTTAAATCAATATGGTGGACTTTCTTCTATTATTTCTTTGAAGATCATTAAATACATTCGAATGCGACGTAGGCATCTTTCGGATGAGGACACATATTTAAATTTTACAATTTTTAAAATAAAAAATTTCTAAATTTTCAAGTTGTAGGCTCTTTCAATTTTTAAATATCCAAATTTAGAAATTCTCAATTATTCGAATGTTCAAATTCTCAATTTCCCCAATTGGCAAATACTTAAAGGCGAATTTTTACTTTCAAATGCCTAAAGTCTCAAATTTTACTTTAGGTTCCTAAATTCCTAAATTCCCAAACATTGATATTCCCAAATTCGAAATCTAACTTCCTAGATTTTCAAATTTCCATATCCCAAAATCCCTAAATTCTCAAATACTTTTATTTATAAATTCCATTGTCCTCAAATCCCTAGATCCCTAAATTTCTCGCAATACTCCTGAAATTCCTAAGTCCTCAAATCCCTTAATTGTCGCATATCTATATCCTTGAATTCCAAGATTCTCAGATCTCTAAATCCTCAAATTTCTAGGTCCAAAAATTCCTAGGTTCCTAAATTCTTAAGATTCAAAATAATCATATCCTTAAATTTTAGGTTCACAAATCCATAAATCCCCACAACTTTAGGTCTCCAAATTCGTCGACTAGTAAATCCCTAAATTCTCTTTTTCTTAAATTTTTAAGTCCCAAAATTTTAAATCCCCAATTTCGTAAATCCTCAAATTACTAAGTCCCAAAATTTCTGGACCATCAAATTCCTACATTCTTATAATAATAAATTCCTAGTACGCAATGTTCCCAAGTCCCTGAATCTCCAAATTCGTAGGTCTCAAAATTTAGAAGTGTTCAAATATTTAAAGTACCCAGTACCTAGTAATCAAATACCAAGTACCTCAATTAAATCCTTAAATTCTCAAATACCTACATCCCCAAATTCTAAATCTGTGAAATCTGTGATGCCCAAATTTCGAAACAGCCAAATCCCTAAACTTCCATGTTAATAAATCCCCCGTTTCTAAACCTTCCAAGTCCTTAATTACTATGTTAACAAACCTCCAGTTCCAAAGTTGCTAAATCCCTACGCCAACAAACTCATATGCCACCAAATTCGTAAGTCCCCAAATGCCTACATCATCGAATCCTTAAATTTCCGTATCAGTACATTCCCAAATCCAAGGTGCTCAAATTATAAACCCATCCCCCGAAGTCCAAATCCTTAAACGTCACTGAAAATGAACGAGTGGTAGACCTCTTTTACCTCGACTGTCATATTTTCCCTAGGGAAATCACATTTGCTCCGGAATGTACGCTGTAACAGCAGTCTGCCTCCACGGATTTATAACTCAAAAGTTATGCGGCGTTACGAAAGCTAAGTTCTTAATCGATCTTCTGAAGAAATTCGCGATGGTATCGAAACCGTGGCGTATCTGTGGTCGCTTGTTAAACTTTTAATCTCCGCATTATTACATTTGCCGAATAAAGGATCTGGAATTTCCATCGCGGGAAGCCCTTCTTGTTCGCGGACTATCAGCGTGAGAGGGGATTACAGGAGGTGGATCCAAGCGTTCCGCTCGCGATTCGGAACGCTCCTCCGTTCATGATGAAACGATCGCGTTCGCTGGAACTACGCGAAAGTTGTCGAGAGGAAGCCGTGGGAGTAGACGAAACTAGGAGGCTTAAGGCTGTATCGAGGTACGTTCGTTGCTGTTCCATCGGAGACGACGCCGCGCCGCCGCCTTTCCTCTCCTCGTTCTTCGATGCGAGCGTATTAAAACGAAGTTTCGAAGCGGAGAACCGGCGCACCGAGTAATAGAAGAGTAAGTCAAGCCTCGCAAGTTACACACGACCGACGGTAACGGGCTATTAAGCCCTTCCTACGTTCGTTTAACTTTCCTCCTTTTCCGTTTAGCTTTTCTCCTCTCCCTTTTTCCCGACGTCACTTTTACCGTCCTTTTTTCTCCGCCCTTTAGTTTGTCCCTTTCCTCTCCTTCACGGACTTTCTGTTTCTTTATCCGCGAGTTGGTTTCCATTTTGTGGCGTTTCCGCGCTTTGCTCATTATCGTTGCGCTTTCTTTGTGTATTTTCCGCTCGCGTCGTTTCACTTTGCGGACTGTTGAACTTAACTTTGTCACTCGATATACTTTCATTGTTCGACCCGACAGTAGACGGGTTCAACTGATTGAACTGGTTCAGCAACGAAAGATATCTTCGGTTTTGTAGTTACAGAATGTGTAACTTCGCTATCGCGAATATGTTTTATTATCCTGGTACGTTCCCTTTTTACAGAGATGCAAAGGACAAGTCATTGTGAAAAGTTTGGGTGAAAAACGTCTTACGGTAAAAATTAATTTTTTTTAATGAAAGCTAATTATCATTTAATCTCAAAGAAATTCTTTAGAAAAGTTAAATAAATTGATGAGAAATATTAAAGTGTCAATTATGTAATATATTAATTTTATATTGTTCCAACTACGAATATCCATTATGAATGATTCACATACAGAATGTGCTGTAGTTTAAGATTTGAGATTACAAAGACATCTAAAGCGAAAGTGTAATTTTCGCTGTCTCAACAACGCACCACTTAAAGTATAATAAACTGTATATTAAATTAAATCAATATTATTTTTATACCAACGAGAAACAATGGTCCCTTTACCTCTGAATTCTCAAGTATCAATAACTAACAAGAATAACAAAAATTGTTTTATAAATTTTTAAACATAAACAATTGTTTACAAATTCCCTTAAAATAAATTCT
The DNA here is from genome assembly GCA_945859595.2 of Megachile willughbiella. Lineage (NCBI taxonomy): Eukaryota > Metazoa > Arthropoda > Insecta > Hymenoptera > Megachilidae > Megachile > Megachile willughbiella. The sequence goes on from OX243798.1 coordinate 5,561,005, forward strand.
CCGTAAAAGTTTTCATATCTACTTTTAAGAGAATAATTATTACATAATGGTGTGCGCGAAGTAATTATACAGAATAACTAGTTTGCGCTTGCCAGTGTATTAACTTACGTGGTTATTTTACGAAACCATTTTTTGTAATAATTGAAGTTTTAATTACGTTGAACGTTAATGGTCCTATTTTATGTACAAGTATCACTTCCAATTTTTACAAAGTTGTTGCTATGCTATTCTTTCGCTTCCTTAATTAAGCAACGTTTGAAAAAATTCTCTTTGAGAACATCGCAATTTAATTTAACTGAATTTTTAACAAAAGAATGCATACGTGCGATACAAATGAAAATGAATGAAACGGTTTGTATATTAAGGGGGAGAACGGTAAAAACTGCTTTTATTATTTCATTTGTTTGCGTATACACGAAATTCATGTTTGAAAGCGAAGGAAAGCGAACAAATTTCAGTAACGTACATATTTTCTGTCTTATGACTACCTACTACTTTTAACATTAAAATTTATGATCAAAAGGTACTGTAATGTCTAAAAAGCTTTTAGCTGTGGTCTATGAAAATACATACTAATTACTGGCTTTAATATTCGGGCAATATACTATTATTATTTAAATAACTTCTTTTAATATATAAACACTAGGTTTACGGACGTTTATGGTCATTTATATTTAAATTTGAACTGAAAGTAGAAAAACAAATAAATTGAGGATGATATGTGAACTGCCTAAGACATTGATTCTTTAGCTTGACGAAAGTTGACATACATTTTTACAAAAATTTCTTAATAAGTTTTGTCATTTAAATTAAAAGACGTATGACCCGTCATTTTGACGGGTTCCGTAAATCTAGTGTTAAGTACCATGAAAATTTTAAGTGTCTTTATATTAAAAAGCATATGAAATTGGATATCAGCTAAGTATAATTGGATATAAAATTGAATATTATTTGAATAAAATCCAATACGATTTAATAAAAATAATCCACAGATGGAGGGATTATCCCTTCGATAATAATAACCTTAGCAAATTGAAATATAAAATATTTCTTTGCTAGTACCCCAATTGCATTATCAGTTTTATATTTTAATGAAATGAGGTATTTAATTACTCGTATAATTACTTTTCTACAAAATAACATATTCTATAGATTTTTTTATAAAATGATTGTACGTTCGTCTCCCTAATTTTCTAAGTAAAACAATTATTTATAAAAATTATATTTGGTCTATAATATCAACTATAATATTTTATAATTTCATAATTTTATTTTATAATTTTATGTAAATAAAAATTAACGTATTCCTATTGTACGCAATTAATTAAGTTCTTGTTAAATTTAACAAATTATATAGATATATTTAAGAAATTTTTTTTCTTCAACGAAACTTTTAGAAATACATATTTAGTAACATGTAAGAATCGATGATCATACTTGTTAACAAAAGCCTTAATAAGGGAACAATGTTGAATATAGTAAATAAAATGTTTTGTGTTTTAACATGTCTTAATGTTTTGATACATCATGTTACTTATAATTTTTAATAAAGCAAAATAAAGAATGATCGCTATTGGACGCGGTCAGTAATTGATACATTTACCTTATTCGCCAATTTTGTAATGATTACTTAATGAACGCTTTTTACCGTTCATTTACCCCTACGATCACTAACGTAGCTGAGTCAATCTCTCGTCGATCGTCAAGAGCATTTCTTTTGAAGACCACATTCTAGAAAATTGAGAACCATTCGACACTTCTGAAAGTAGCCTTCGGTTCATCAAGGGTTTCACCTCCGAGATGGTACTTCGATGCCAACTCAGCTTCGAAACTCGAGTTACTTAATTAACGATCCTTCCATCCCCTTCGTAGCCTTCTTTAGTCTCACCTCGTTGATTATCACCTCTTTGATCGAACGCGTGAGACGCGAGCGTAACTTTCAGAGAACATTTTTTCAACAGACGCGCAACGAGTGTTTACCTTTTCGATCAGAACTTTCAACAGGCTTAATTACTCGTCGTGAAAATTAATATGTCTCAATTTTTCACCTCTTCATTTTCGCGGCGATTCGCGCAATTTTATCTTTATCTTGCATATATTTTATGAAACACAAATTAAAATCAATGGAAAGTAGAGCTCGAATGTTTCCGAAAATAGGTCAAAAAAGGGCGAGTAGTAACACGAATACAACTGAAATACACATATGTTCGCTTTCAAATTTCATTTGAAATATTTTCGCGCATAAATTCGCTTTTGGCAACCGTATTTCCCTTAACCCGTATACATCACATGGAAAAATGAAAAATACACCCTTGTTTCAGTGATTTGTGAATGATAAGAGTGAGTAATAGTACATCATGCGCAGAAAGTTATGTAGGGTAAAATTGCCCGAAACCGGGCATTTGTAACGTCACACCCTAGGTCGCATTGATCACGTACGCATGTTTAATATTTTTCTTCGAACATATAGGTTTGCACACAAAAAATATGTTAATACCTTCCTGTTCATGGATGTAGGTTTAACATTTTCCTTCGTATATTGAAACTTAAAAACAAATCAATATTTGAAAGAGAAAAATTAACATTTTCGTATTCATATGTGTAGCTTTAGAATTGACTTTAATTTCCTTCAACACAATAAATCATATAACTCATGTTAAAGTATGTAAGATGGGTTAGGTAGGGTGCTAACCTAAAGTTGGTTTCTAAATGAAAATAATTGATTGAATAATATTAATAATACACTTTATTTTATTTTTGATAATAAAAATTATAAACGAATACTCGAAACATAAAAAAATAATTATTTCCGAGGCCAATTTTGGTAGCGATTCTACACATCGTACTTGCAGTAAAAATCGTACAATTTAAACGTATTATATAATTTTCTCTCTCCCTGTATTAATCATGAAATAATTGTCACAACTATTGAATTATAATATTAATAAAATGATATGTATAAATATTTGAATCGGACAGTTTAATGTCGTCACGTTTTTGAGATAAATGATGTACGAAATATACAAATGAATTTTAATAAGCAACAAACAAAGGCAATAATAACTTTCTACATTTAGTTTTGACAAAAGAACGAATTATTACGCGCCCCGCGAATTCGTTAATAATACACGCGAATAATACACGTTACGTTCCGCGCTAATGTGCATTACAATACCGGGTATAAAATTAAATTTCATTTTCCATCGTTCATCCAATTTTCGTCGCTTTAATAAAATGAACGGTTACCGGTTCGTGCCGCGTGTCTATAGCGAAACCGGTATTTCACCGACAAAACTGTAGATGCCACGACAAAAATACGGTTGTCATGACATTCTGAAATCACGCTGCCATGAACTAGTAACTACTTCCGGTCGCATATTCTTCCCTACTATTTCAAAAGGGGTACTCTACGAGCCACAAAATACTAGTCTCGTTTTACTCGCTTTGAGATTGCCTTTCATTCCGAAAATTGGACGATGGTTGAAATGTTCTCTTGGGACGTTAGTATATTTCTCGGTAGGATAATTGCGTCTGCGACTGTCTAACAACAGCGAAGGAAATTCAGTATCAATTTTTTCATTAAAAAGATCAATATTTTTCTTTTCGGTATACGGAGTATGCCACTTAATTTGTATCTTGAATATCTTGCTTATTTTTCATTATAGAGAAAAATCTGAGAGGTAAACATTTTGCTTGAAGGGGTAAATCGTTAAGAAATTTTTCCCCAGGATATTTTTTCCAAGATTTCAGGATCATAGAAGCTTTTTTTTAAACAAGGCAATATATTTTTATCGTAATAACATGTTACAAAATGTGAGTAAATATCGGTTTTTTAACATCTTCGGGGATGATTTTTTTAAGGTACAGAAAAGGAATGATTAGACATTTTAGTTTAATTATTAATTGCATTAATTATAGCTATTCTATTTACAATAAAATGATTTAATATTTTATTCCATTTTGAAGAAATATTGTCGATATAAAGATTTAATAAATGTCGGTATTAAAGAACGCAAGACTTCATTTACAACCATTCTATTTAATGAATAGCTAGGAAAATCTCTTCAGAACTATTTTCAGTGTACTACGTCGTCGGCAGTATTAATACCACTTTTGATACCAAAGTTTTATTGCCCTCTTACGTGGATAATAAACGTTTAGCTTACCTGAGTGGACATATTTGTCATTCCTGTCAGGTACATTATAATCATAGACTGTAGAGAAGATAGAAGTACTTTGAACGATTCTATCGCATTTTTAAGACCATATATTACGATCTCTAAGAAAATTCTGTTTTATTATGTCATGTGTTAATTTTAAAAAAGATTTAACGCCAGATTTATTACAAAAATGGCGGATTTCAGATTTCTTTGTTTCAATTATGAAAATTATTAAGAAGCTTTTGTCGAAATGTGTATTCACCTTCGTCGAAATGAAGAATCATTAGGTTAATGATTTAGTTAATGGTAGTACAGATTTAGTACTTATTTTCACTAATGCGGAAATTGCGATATTGTACCTGTTTTTTAGAAAATTGTTTATTTCGATCCGTACAAATTCGTAATTGATTCATTGTAAATTACCGTAATACGAAATTTTTTCTCTATATTTTTTAATTATTATATTTTCAAAGTATTAAGTCTTCGAATTTGTACATTTCAAGGTTTAATGATTTGAAGTTTGAAACGTAGAAAATTTGTAAAATTGGGAATTTGACAATTTGGAAATTTAGGAATTTCGGAATTTTGGAATTTTGGAATTTTGGAATTTTGGAATTTTGGAATTTTGGAATTTAGAAATTTAGGCATTTCGGAATTTCGGAATTTCGGAATTTAGGAATTTAGGAATTTAGCAATTTAAAAATTTAGAAATTTAGAAATTTAGAAATTTGAAAATTTGGGTATTTGGGAATTCACGAATTTGTAAATTTGGGAATTTGGGAATTTAGAAATTTGAGAACTTGGAAATTTGTGAATTTGGGAATTTAGGAATTTTGCAATTTTGCGAATTATGAATTTGGAAAATCAGGAATTTAAGAAGTTAGGGATTTGATAACGTGTGAATTTGTAAATTTGGACATTTGAGCAATTTGTGAATTTGGGAATTAGCAAATTTGTAAATTTGTAAATTTGTAAATTTGAGAATGTAGGAGCTTGATCATTTCAACATTTCATATTTGTAGATTTCAAAGTTCTACTTTTACTATTTTACAGTTACGAAATCTTAAATTTTTCAAATATGCAAATTACAATATTAAGAAATTGACATAGTATCAAATTTCTAAATTAGAGAACCTTAATTATAGAAGTTTAAAAATTGAAAAAGTAAAAGATTTGATCGTTTGAACACTTAAACATTTGAATGTTTTATAATTTGAAATTTCTATATTTATAAATTTTGCAAACATCCTATTTCTCAAATTTTCACACTTTTCATTCTGAAATTCAGCACTTAAATTGAACACTATATTATACAAGAAAGTGCAATTATTTAATATTTCGTTATTTCACCTTTTTTATTTACAGTTGTAAATACACAAAAGTACTAAACACCTAATTTGGCATCTGCCGAGTAAAATATCGCTTACACTGAAGTCAAGATCTTCATCCATTCATTAACAGAAGCCTGATGCATAAAATACTTAACACACACCTAAATCTACATCCCTCTTTTATTCTCAAATATATCAAATATTAATAACATTGTTAAACTAATTAAATTTGCATCCATTGCATACTTTAAAAAGGAAATCTCTTGAGTATAATAATTTGTCCACCGGCTGTATTTATGAAGTGAGTGACTCAAGACTAACTACATATGTACTGCTGCGATATTTAAACAAATAACGAAAGTCAACACATTATAATCATTTTGTATTCAGAAATTCTTAGTTGTACAAATTATAATTGTAACTGTACAAATTGAACTTAAATTTCACAATTGAAGAGTATTAATAATTCGGGTAATGTTTATCATATTTGAATTATGAATGTATCACAAGTTAAACTGATTAAAGTATAACAACGGTTTAATTAATTGATATAATATTAGTATATTATGAATCACATAAGCGAGTATGATTTGTCTGACAAAAGGTGATGAAAAAATTAATAAATAACTATAAATTATGTCTCTCTGTATTCTTCCATATCTCATATTCAAGCACGATAGTATTCAAGTACTCTTGTTTGAATATGGCATAAAATCATTAAATAATACTTCTACCATTTTTAAAAGTCCTTAAATATGTAATTACGTCATAAATCCTCGATACGTTTTTAGACAATTAACGTTTCACTTTACACTATTTAAGTATTTATTCCCTGAAGGGCATAGCGGTATAGTGTCTCAAATCGCCACTAATTTGTCAGAAATTAATGCGATGCATATTTCAGAATACGCCAGAGGATCTAGTTCAACTCGCGATAAAAGATGTGTTGCACGGGTGGTCCTAGCAGAAGGAAGAAATCTTTAAAGATGAATCGTGCAGATACTATTTCTGTCCTTTTTCCCAGGAGTCTGTGGTCTTACCTTTTGATCCCGGACGTCCTTTCAGGAGCGAATAAGTAATCGGATACAAAAGCACTCTCTGTGTACTTTAAGCTAATGCTCGACAATGCGTCGGTAAAGTGGATTAGAATTAAAGTTAAACGAGTTCAAGAAGGGATCACAACGATTTTCTGGAAGCGGAAATAAGGGTACAATGCAACGGAAACTGGGACGATTTTAAGGAATGCAGTGAAACGGCGTATTCAGCTATGTACGCGTGAGTGCGATGTAGGCTTCTTTTCGAGAAGAACAGGTGTATAGGGAAGAGCATGTTTACCTTTGGGATTAAGTTCCGCAATCCTCCGATCGCGTTGAAATTTTATCCGAAACACACTTTTGATTAAAGAAGAAAGTTTCTAGAAGAATTATTGGGGACAAAGCCTTGTTTACCCTCTCAAACCCTTTTGACAGTTTTTATTAAGTATCTTCGAAAATATTGATTTTAGAAGAAAAAGTTTCAAACAAAAAATGAAGCTCTTAAAAAGTTCTACAAAAATGGTTTTATGCATTTTTTATGTAAACCTATTATTAGAATATTAATTTTACTTTATTCTGAAGAAATTTTTGCTAGAATTCTACGAAGGTACTATTGGTACCTAATTATTGTCCAAAGTTTGGATGACATTCAAATTCACAACAAATAAATGTTTCAGAAGTTATAAACTTCACCTTCAAGCTTGCTAATTTCACCGGTTAATGGAATAATTTAAAGATAATTATGTTAGAAGTATGTAGTGAAGCTGTACATGTGTTTAGAATCCGTTAACAATTTTAACAATTCACCTTAGTGGATTATTGAGGAAGGGTTGTCGAAATTTATGGTTCTGAGGTCTTGGTTAGGACTTAGGTGTTGATCATCTTCGCTCTGATAAGGAGACCCTTTCTTTATTGAGGAAAGGACCAATAACACTCACTTTAGGAAGGGTGGCTCCAAATTTCATTAACCATAATAGGGGAAGAGAACTAATTGAGATCACTTCACTCATATAAGGTACCTGTTCTTCCTCTTATCAAGAAGTTACTATTTTATTACCAATTATTCAATTTGATGTAATGGTTTAACTTATACTGTTTGTGTTGGCACCTTGTACTAACACTCTAATTTATTAGATTTCGCAATACTTTATATTTTTCTTGCATATAAGGTCTTACCCCGTAAATAAATAAATAACTCAATAAATTTTGCAGTAGTAATTTCTTTTCTGTATATTAAAATATTAACGTTGCTGTTATTTCTTTTTTACCTTTTATTTCCGCAGCCCACTATGCAAATTATGTTTTTTATATATTAAAATCTGGACGTTACTGCTAAATTTTTTTATCATTTATTTTCGCAGTTTACTATGCAAATTATGTTTTTGTACATTAAAATCTTGACGCAGCTGCTAACTTTTTTATCTTTTTTTTTCATAGTCCACCGTGCAGTTGTTAATTTTTAGAACACTGTTTAAACAAAAAGACTTTTACCAAATCTGTGCACGTACATAAATTCATAACTCAGAAACATGTTTACATTTCACCAATTTTAGATTCTACAATTGAACAGTTTTCAAAATATTTCGTGCAGTAGGTTTTCCACCCTCAAGAATAAATATTATTTTGATTTAAAGTATTGTATTTATAATATTATACTTAAATGTATATATTTATAAATTTCAAACTATTTCAAATTATTTTTAATGTCAAAATATTCAAACATAAGTTCTAAGCGTTTAAATTCAAATTCTTACAACTTTAAAAGTTCGTAAATTAAAATAAATGAATATTTGGTAATTTGAAAGTTTGCAGGTCTGCGAACTTAAAAATTCGTAAAGCCATCTCATTTACATCAGCAAATGTTTTGACAACTAAAAAGTAGATGTAATTACAGCAGCAACAGTATTCGTACACCACAACCGTGTTATTTTGTTTTAAACACATCCTACCTGCAAAACACCATAACAGAAATTGCAATTTTGTTCATGTCAGATATAAAAATGTTTATATCACATTTTACACTTCTTTCTCTGAAGGATCATTCAATATGCAAGAATAAAATGCGTATGAAGAAGAAATATACCTACATGTATATTTGAAATACATTAAATTTAAAGAACTGAAGATTGCAAACATTGCAACGAATAAGATAGAAATTCGTCTTTGTCAACAGTTTCAAGGCAACGGAATATGCAATTTCTCATTGCAAGATCTGACCTCTGGGATATATTCCCGATTTCCCTCGCAGCAAAGGGACGCTTGTCCCGGAAATCCTGCAGGAACCAGAGATTTGACTTCCTTCGAGGCACGGATAAAAGCGGAAGAGAGATTTCCTTACTGAGAATCGTTCGAGAGTCATCGTGTATTTCGACGATGGAGTTGAAGCACTCGCTCGTTTCTATAGCCGTTATGTATTTGATACAAGCGCTATTTGTCCTACGCAAATTTGATCCTGAGATAGACTGTACAATTCAAACGTATCGAAATCGCAATTTCGAAGTACTTTGTTTGCACCGAGGTACACTGGCGGATTTTTTTCGCGTTATTCAATATTTGACAACCAGTTATACATGCCACTGTCAGCTTTTCGTTAATAATGGATGATAGTTGTGCCATGTATATCAGCGTTTGTTACATTGAAAAAACTGTAGTATGAGAATTGGTTTGCAAACCTTTTATGAATTCGTACAACCAGAACCGTAACTCGAAAATTTTAGTAACTTCAAATATGTCATGTGTTAAAAAATTTGACACTGAAATTGAGAAAATGGTCAAATGAATATTTTACAAATTATCTGAAGTATTGGAAATGGGTGAGGAATTAAATGAAAAATTTGTTTAAATTTAAATATATTTTATATGATATTTGTAGCACAGACTATAGCAATAGAATAGAAATATATATTAATAGATATAGTAACAGAATTACTATCATTTTTATTTTGTTTCTAATAGAACAATTATACAAAGGTAAATGAAAGCTAATGAAATTCCATTAACAAACCATATGATTATTAATAAACGAAATGATTAAATTAAACATAGTGGTTATGTTTGCTTGGTAGAAATCTGTTTTTGTTCATTATATGTTAATTTCGTACGTAAAATTTATTCCAACTGTAGCTTTGTTCTATACAATGATATTTAATCTTTTGTTGCATCGAGTTACAAATACGCAACATATAACAATATAGCATAAGACCCATTATTTGATCAAGCATCCGTGAATTGCAGATTTCATAATTAATGAAATTATTCAAAATACTTGTTGTCTCCTGTAATTACAATTTTATTTTGTACGATCTCTGAATATTGTAAATTTGCGATATTATATAAATTGTCAGTAAATAAAATATTTATCGTTATTTTTTTATTATGATTTCTGGTCACAGTTTAAAAATGCATTGTTATTTAATTTAATTACTTCATTTATTAATTTGATACGATAAAAATTCCAGGTAATAAAATAGCGTGTATCTGTAATGGGAAACCGCTGCTGTGAAAGATTAAAGCGCACAATGTCCTCAAAAGTTAATACTTTAATACTTTCGAATGTGCATTTCATTTAATTCCAAATTTTTTGTGAATAATGAATACCTATTGTTCCACCAGCATTGTGTAAAAATTCATTGTACGAGGCAAATTCTTTTCGGAGCGCATATCTTTGAAAAGTATTATCCTGCGAAAATTAGGAATTTTATGATGTACATTTAATTTAACAAGAAATCCATATAACGTATTAATAACACGTTATAAAAGTGGATAATCTTTACATTATTTCCAAATATAAATTCCTGGTGCATATTTTTGTTTGTAAGAACATTTTTAAAAATTCTATCACTTTAGAAGCACATTAAACTTATGTAAATTTTCAACGTTTGATGTAATCACTACTATAATACAGTAGGATCCTAAATACCCTTTAACACTTTGACTTGTTCATCCACCATATGTGGGAGACACTTGAATTTTTATACAAACCTGAAGAATTATTAACCTATTTGCAAATACGCATATTAACTACTTATAAATATGAATAATAAATATAGTAAAGCATTATGAAAATATGGCATTGAATGTGCAGTATGCACATGAGTTATTATGCAAAGTTTTAGAAGCACTCAGTGTTTACTAGAGTAGAATTTGATATCTTACAAGCTCTGAAATACACATAAATTCATTATTCTATCTTATTACAAAGGCATCTTACTTGTGCCACAAAATTTGAAAAGAAATGACACAATAACCCAAAATATCATTGAGTTAAATAATACTTTCTAGTGGGACAAAAGGTTCTGTGTTCTTGGATTTCCTGTCATGTTGGTATTGAAAGCAATCAAAAAGCCGATACGACAGTAAAACTGGCTAGTCCTAAAAATTAAAACTAGATGTTAAAACCAGTTAAACTAGAACTACAATAAATTAGGAACATACCTACCATCAGATTATCTGAAAGTATTGTATCAAATCGCAAACATAAACATAGAAGGATGAATGGAAAAATGGTAGACTAATTAAGCTACATAGAGTTCGTACTAATATAAATAATACCAATCTGGCGTCGTCATTGAACAGAAAGGATCAAATGGCAATAAGTCGATTAAGAATAAGACACACAAGTAGGACACGTTCATATTTTATCACAGAAACGGAAACTAATACCTGCTATATCTGTGCCACAAAATATACCATTGAACGCATTTTGCTTAACAGCCTAAAATGTGGTACGAAAAGAATGACATACCGATTTCAATGACCATCTCACGCGAAATAGACTCCTGTAGAAAAGTTCTGAACTTCGTAAATAAATATTGACTTCTATCGTTTCATTTAGATTCGTATCTAAAGTGGAGATCGTTCTCCGCTACATAACCCAACCTTGGTCACTAATAACAGGGTAGATGTGACCTTAAACATTCAAGCAAAAAACGTAATGAAAAAATATTTAGTAAGATTTTTTTAAAGTAATAATGCTACCCGAAGTTTTCAACTACTACAGTATTACTGTCAATGTGTTAAAATGTTTAACAGAGTGTGCTATTTGAAATAGAACCCAAAAATTGAATCTAGTACACGGCCCTGAATCCCGTAACATTATTCGCGATTGTCCGTTTCAGTGGTGCAAATTTTTCTCTTATGTGAATTTTACGAATTCCGAAATAATTCGATCGATCAATATCATTGGTATTTGCTGTTACAGTAACAGTATTACCTGTTCACACCTGGCTTGCTGATGAACGCGAGATGGTATTACATGCATCCTGCATGCAGCATTGCCAGATTTTTCGTACGATGTTCGGAAAAATAATCGGCATACAGGAATTTTATTTGCTACCACATGAACGAAAGCGGTACAGGATATGACAGGGGTCCAACTTTTCACCTATTTTTCATTCCAATCAAGGCAAATTAAATTCTACAGTTATGTTTGAAGGCGCTGGCTATTGATCGCATTTAAACAATTTCCTAGTGATACAAAAATACTTTAAATCTATTGTCGTGTTGATTTTTACTCGTCTTTGTAACTCTCGTATTACTGACTGTTGATATAATATTGAGCCATGATTGGTACGTATCAAATCTTTCTCTTCCGAATGAGGATCATTGCATTTCAAAACTCTTTTCATTTAACCCTTTGACATAATTTGACAAGCTTTGCTAAAATATTCGTTAGGTACTGGGATCGATTGAGTAAGAACTGATGGACTTCATTTGACTATATCACTATATTTAATAAGTATTAATCTTATACAAGCGATACATCTCTTTTATAGTGTTACAAACAACTGCGCGTCATGATGCCTGCGAACACTCACACATATGTGTGTATATAGCATACAAATTACTCGTATATCTCAACAAGCTTGACTCCTGACGCACTCGGAGTTGAAACACGATAAATCTTACATGAGTCTTAAATATGAAGTGAAGTCTGAGTACAATTATAATTTGCATAGTCAAAATTATTGAATACAATAGACATAACAGTTTAACTTTCTTTATTTCTTTTAACTCCTTGCCCTACAATACAGTGTCACACTCGTGACGCACCCTACAGTTCATACGTGACAAACCATACCCATATTCTATTCTAGTTCAATTCTAGTTATAATCTTCATAATCAAGATTCGTTGAATACAAAAATAACTTTTCAATATTCTTTATTTGTCTTCATGTTGTAGCAGTAATTAACCCATTTGCCCCAGTGTACTCATTTGAGTACACTGCATTCATTGCAGTTCATAAAACATGAAATGTACACATGTGTTCCCAGTGTACTCATATAAGTATAGTACTAAAGTTTGTAATATAAAGAGAAGTATTATTATTTTTATTATAACAAAAGGTTCTATTTAATAAAGTTGTACTGAATATCTGTACAAGCCCCTTTTTCAAAAAAAAAAAAAAAAAAAATGCTCCTGGGAACAAATAGTATATGATGCAACTGCTTCAAAAATTGTAGGTTAAGGGGTTAATATTATAACAGCGAATAGTTGTACCGACTGACGCATTTAGCGAATAAATCAAGAGGTTAAGAACAAAAAGTTTAGCCCCGCAAATCCACATTTCTAATTTTATAAGTGTTTATCGTGAAACAGCACAGCTGCACAAGCAAATAACCAAACGACTTTGCGAACCACTGCTCAAGAATCATTTTCGCCTGGCGCAATCTTTATTCAAGTCCCAAAAGGTGCAGGGCTAAATTTACGGCAGCAGATAGGTATTATCAACACCAGTCGATTCGCGAACGAGTACAGTGCCGATAATCGGTCGCAGATAAAACCAACTTCGACGAGGTAAACGATTCCTCCAGGCCTGATGTTGGGTTTCGTCGCCGTGCGTGCCGTGATTTATCGATCAACGACGATCTTGGACACGGACCGGGGTCGTACGATTTGCGAACGTCTCACGTGAAAAAAAGAAAAACAGAACTCACGTAATTACGTCGTTCCGAGCGTAGTGCAATTATCGAGAGGCTCGCTGCTCGTTATCGGGAGCTCGGAGAAAGGCGAAATCACTTTGTTGGTTGCTGTAGCGAAAAAGTCACGGCTAATAATTACGGGTCGGTACGTGGAAAAACGAAGAAAATGGCGTACGAGATGTCGATATTCGCGATGCTCGATTTTTCAAGAGCTCCGCAGATCCGACACATCTTGAACGATTCCTCCTGATCTGGTTTTTAAAACGAGTATAAAAATTGTCGACTTATTGTTGAACGATTCGCGTGAAAGTTGCAGCGGATTCTTCAGAAATTACATGATTTCATGATGATTTTACGGATATAACATGCGTTAGTGACGCTGCTTTTATGGCCGCTTTACACAAAATCGAAGATGAGTGTTCGAGAGAGGAGACTGTACTGTGCTGGGAATTTTATGTTTGGAAGTTTGGAAGATATTTTAATGCTGTTGGAAAATGAGAAAATTTCTTAACTCTGATTTGTCAATTTTTTAGTCGGATTTCGAAATTTTATAATCCTCAAATGTTCAAATTTTTTAATAAGAATCTTTCAAATATTTAAATTTATAGATTTACGATTGACTAAACTTCTGAGTCTTTAAATTTTCGAATTTCTAAGTTTCTGAATATTGAAATTGGCAAATTTCCAAGTTACCAAATCTCTAAATTCCTGATTCCCTAAATCTCCACATTTTCAAATTTCTAAGTTTTTACATTTTTAAATTTCCCAATTTCTAATTTTTCAAATCTTCGAACCTTAATATCTTAAAATGCCCAAATTTCTAAATTCCTAAATTTCAAAATTCCCAAATTCTGAAGTTTCTAAATTCCTAAATTTCTAAATTCCCAAATTCCCAAATTTCCCTATTCCCAAATTTCTAAATTCCCAAATTTCCCTATTCCCAAATTCCCTATTCCCAAATTCCCTATTTCCCAATTCCCAAATCTTCAAATTCTCAAATCTCCAAATTCCCAAATCACCAAATTCTCTAATCTCCAAATTCCCATATCTTCAAATTCCTAAATTCCCAAATCTTCAAATCATTAAATCTTGACATTTTTCAATTTCTAAATTCCTAAATTTCTAAATTTTCAAATTTCTAAATTTTCAAATTTCTAAATTTTCAAATTTCTAAATTTTCAAATGTCTAAATTTCTAAATTTCTAAATTTCTAAATTTCTAAATTTCTAAATTTCCAAATTTCTAAATTTCTAAATTTCCAAATCTCCAAATATCCAAATCATTTTTAAATTTCTAAATTCCTTAGTTTCTAAATTTCTAAATTCCTAAATTTCTAAATTTCCAAATCTGCAAATATTAAAATTTTCAAATTAAGTATATAAAATTAGGTATATTAAAACGTCAGATTAAATATTTTAACTGATGGAATTATATTACTAAACAGATGTCTTATACATAGAATTCGAAAACAAGTTGTAGAATATACGTTATATAATATATATGTACAAAGTGCAAATCATACGAATTAAAATAATATTTTCACTTACCTAAAAATAAAAAACAATTAAACAAAGTATATATCTGCATAAACATTCGCAATCTACTAATCATTTCATTAGCTGTAGTATTAATATACCCCGTAACCGTCATCGTGTGATCGTTTTATATCATCAAATCATGTGAACGTTACTCAATAAACTAACATAAAACGATTATGATAAAGATCCGAAATTTAATCGAATTATAAATGATAGCAGGTAAAACTGTAACATGCTCGTAATAAAATTAATGGTTCGCCATAGAGTTATCTGTCAGCATAAATTCTGAATGCAAGTCAGAATCAATTAAGTTGGTTAATAGCGTGTAATGAAAAATAAATTGAGCGAGAACCGGGAGAACGATGGCTTGTCAATTGTGTGACGCATTTAACTAAATTCACTTGAATCCTATCACGTCTGCATAACAATGATGGGACAGGATAATTGTAGCGAATATTATCAACTATACAGAGTGTCTCAGTTTTTTATCGTCAAACTTTACATATTCCATACGTAAACTTAAGAAAAAGATGTTATATTAACATAATGTTTTAACATAAAGTAAAAAATAACCTTGGACTTCTTTATTTTTCTATGGCATAAACAATGTGTTCCAAAATTGTACGTAAAATTTTGCCAGCTTATGAATAGAAGGATAAAAAAATCAAATAAACGTTTTATTGAAAGATTATGAGGAAAAAAATCGTCATACACTAGTTTCTCCTTCGATACTACATACGAGTCGTGAATTTTCAGATTTCTTTTAGCTTGTATTAATTCACTCAAGAGCTGCTCATATAAAAGTTTTCTTATTTTTATTTTTAAAATATTCTGGTAAAGGTATGGATGAAACGGAAACCCCCTGTATGTGACATCGAAGAACAAAGCAATCATTTTGTCAATTCATAACTTTTTTGAAATTAAAAATTTTTTTTATAACGTTTAATTGATATTACAAATGTGTTTAAATGTGCGTGAACCCCTATGTTGATATCACCTTTTGCTTTCATGAATAGAGTATGTTAAAAAAGTTTCGAAGTAAAAACTGCATCACCCTGTATATTTTCGTTTATTTGTGTTACCTCTGTCAATTCACGTCACCTGAATAATTACGTTTAAACTTGTACTAAAGCACAACTGCGAAAAAAAGATTTTTAGAGCAGCATAACAAGATCCAGTTCCGTACAAATAACAGAAGCACAGTTTAACATAGCACCTCCCTAATTTGTTGATAACGGACCTTTGTTTTCATTTACTTTGCTTTCGCAAAACATAGTTCGCGTTATCCTGTCATCAAAGATTCAGTAACCCGTTAAACTGGCATCCAACACGACCCATTTTCACCTTTTCCCTCGTACCACAGATTCGATTTTTGCTTCTATTTCTTGCAGACAGTAAGTATGTGCCCAGAACCGTGAAAAGCGTGTACAGAATAGCATTTGATGTCTACTCTGGCAGGTTTTAACGGCTAGGTCCCGTATTCCAGACGCGTGCCAATTTTATCCCCTCGCCCTCTTTTCTGTCTACGCGTTTGTCTTGCACTCTTGAAGAGAAGAAGTTGAGGAAACAAGCAACGACTATTTTATCTTGCAACTTCACCTCGTTCGTCTTTTCGCCCATGAATGCGTCGAATATCTTATCGACTTAGGCAACCGCCATTGTTTCTCGGGTTGCCAATGTTTTCAATCTTTGTTGATCAATTAACCTTTAATACTTCTATATTTATCATTATAATCTCCTTAGTGTACGATGAATGCCCCAGTTAAACGATTAAGCAGTTAAAATAATTGCAATTTCTTTTATATTTAAATTATAAGTCCGTAAGTTGTGAATAAATACGTTTAGAGAAAGTAAACTTTATATTGTCAGATAAAAAAAAAATGTACACTTGCGAAAAAACAATTTTAAAGTAATAAAATTTGATAATGTTCATATAGCGCAGTAATTAAACGATAGTATGTTCTTGTCATTAACTGCCCTAAATGTTAAATGTATATCAAGTTAATTACTCTTATCATTTAATAACAGAAATAAAGATCGTAATATTTTGTGGTATGAAAATATTTTATTTGTAATAAATTAGTTAATTTAATGATAATGGGTTTTTTCTATGGAATTAATGTGACTCTATATTGTAAAAAAAATGATTGAATATATATTATAAAATTTTGGTTGACATTATGGAGAGTTTAAGAATCAGCAGAATTATATCTTTGTATAGGTATTATTAACATAAATATGTAGAATACAAAACTTGTTTATTTTAATGCAATAAGTATTCAAAATGTAGTATAATAAAGTTGATTCATTTAATAATTCGTTCTTACGTGAAATCTCGTCTGTGCCGATGACGTTTGACTAGCTAGTGTCATGTTATTATACATTAATGAAAAAACACAATACTTAATTTCAATATTTAAACAAAATTAGCAAGAAATAAAATTAATTTGATTCTCTACAATTTAATGAATTTAAAGTAACTTTACTATTTAAAAAATTAAATCACATTAATTAATTAGAATTTTAACAAACGTACCCCATTTACTTTAGTCATTATGAAATGAGTTTAAAACCGTCGAATCTTGGAGTATTGTAGAATAATGTCTTCATGTGGTATAAGTGAATGAATTATTAAAAAAAAATCCACTTAACACGTTGACGAAATGGAGAAATTGAAACTTCTATTAGGTAGTATTTTTATTTTGAACAAATCTTACCAAATATTTTCACAATATTTTGTTATATTTATTATTCATAGTTCCAAATAATTAATATGAATATTTCTAATTAGGTTAGTGGACAAATTCTTAATAACACAGATGATAGATTCGTATGGAAACTTAAGTGTCACCCATGCGTGGGTGACGTGGGAGTCACAGTATTAATTGTTAACTATCGAAACTGTTTTCTACACTAGGAAATTTTCCTTCGAGAGCAGTTATAATTTAATATCTCAAAAATTGTGTAAAATGTGTGGATTATTTCATATATGGGATTTGATTATACATGGTCATTCACGCTTTGGAAATTGAAGCGTATTTTAATTCCCAAATTTTCAAAGTACCAAATTCCATACAATGAACTTTGTACAATGCTAATAGAAGAATAGGTATTATTCACTATTCACCAAAAATTCTGAATGAAATGAAATACATATTCGATTGTATTAAAGTATTGATCTTTTAGAGTCATTGTGTGTTTTAATCTTCTATAACAGCAATTTTCCACCAGTGGTACTCATAATTTTATTTCGTATCAAATTTCTGAATTTTTCATCGAAGTAATTAAATAACAATAAATTTCAAAATTACAACGAGTAATCATAATAAAGAAATAACGATACATAAATATTCTCTGGTTTAAAAATTTATTTATCAATAATCTATATAATATCGCATATTTATAATATTCAGAGATTATGCAAAATAAAATGGTTGCTTAAATATGTGAGTTTCATATTATATTACTTAAATATAGAATAAATCTACAGTTGGAATAAATTTTAGATTAACATTAGTTTTTAGATTAAATTTTAGATTAAATTTAGTTACATGGAATTATAATACATATACAAAAATAGATTTCTATCAAGCGAGCACAAACACCACGTTCAATTTAATCATTTGATTTATTAATAAACACATCGTTTGTTAATCAATCATTTGTCAATAATGTATAATTGTTCTATTAGAAACAAAAATTGTAGTAAATCAATTAAATTGTACAAGTCAGTTTTGAAACGAAACAGATAGAATATCCCGTAAACAGTACATCTTAGAAAAATTGTTTCACACAAGAATTGTACGATTTCGGGTCAGATCATGTCATATTTGATCTTGCGGTTCTCATCGAAAACTGACGAATATAAACTTTGAATTTGTAAACCGAATTCTACATTTTATGTTCCACATTGTTACAGCTCATATCAAGATATTTTGATAACAGTGACAGTTCACAAAGTTGTAGCCAGATCTCGAAATCATTCCATTATTATACGAAACACTTTTATATACATGCATTTTTTATGAGATATTTCACCTGTGATATTTGAAATTTAACACCATGACATCTTTCTTGATCCTTTGCCCTCCTATGTCGAGTGTGGCTTGACATCACATTCCTCTTGGATCTTATAAATAATTCAAGTAAATAGATTGGTGACTATATATTTTTATTTATTTACTGTTCATAAGAAACGAAGAATGTATTTGTTACATACTCCGCACTGTTGCAATACGTTTTATTGAGAACCTCTTTCTTGATCTATTTTGTGAATTAAGGAGTTAGTAGATAAATTAAGCAGTGCAAAGATTTAACACTGGATCTATCGGTGTTTAATGTACATTTCATTAGAAATTAAGAATGAAGTTAAGAAATAAGTAGACAAACGATGAAACACAAATTAATACAAACATTAATTCTTTATCCTGATAAGATTAAACACAGATGTCAAAAAAGCCGTCTTATCAAAATTTCATAATCTAAAATTATAAATTTGTAAAACGTTCATTTTACCTCTTTGGTAGATTTAGTGCGAACACCAAAATGTCCTTAATGAGTTATGAGTTAACTCGTTTTTTCATTTGCAGATGTTGATTGGTCACGAATTAACTCGTACTTGCATTTACGTAACTTATTTCAACTTTCAAAATTTAGAACTGTTGGATTGAGGGATGCGGGCAGGAGAATAACACTTCGAATTATCTTAACAAGAACATTATAGAGTATTATAGAAACCTTTTTCACCGTATGCATTCATGCTCTTTTTGATTATACGAATTTCGTTTTTTAATATTTAGATTTTTGTGACAACTCTGCTATTACAAAAATTTCAACCATAACAAGTCATGAAAGAAAATGAATTTTTTGTGGTGTAATAAAATACATATGGTATGATACTGTGATAAACTAAAAAACTATTTTTGAAATCTTACAACTTATGCACGATATTCTATCCACGTGATTAGTGAAGGTATACGTATGTACAATTTTAGAAAATTCCGATGACAGGTTGCAAGGAATCTCGCATGCTTATTAAGCCCATCATCTTGATGGATTTTGGTATATTTAGGTATACTATATTTAGATATACGTGAGTGTCAACACGTAGTTAAATGGACGTCAACTGGGTCATTTAAATTTAAAATTTACGGCAGATATCCTCCTGAGGTTTTTACACTATAGTTATATCGATTTCTTAATAGAATCTTAAAAAAAAACTAATTTTAAACTCTGATCAACGTAAAATTTAAGTGAAATTTTTAACATACATTTTACAAAATTTTGAATAGACTATACATTAACAAGAAACAAACAAACTGTTGTATAATAATATTCGATAAAATAATAATCATTTACAAAAAGATACAAATGTAAAATGTCCCAATTAAATGCATACACAATTCGAATTTTGCCACTTTAGCCAGTTTGCCACTTTGTGCACACGTTCAAGATTGCTATCGTATCATAATTTGTGCTTATTTTATTTACTACATTAAATGATAATGAAATTCATGTAAATTTGATTGTAATACACGCGAAGGAAATTCATAACAGAAAGTATAATAATTTTCAAAAAAATTTAAGCTTTCTCTAACTGTATATATTCTCTAACTGTTTCTATGTATTTTATGTAAACCCTAGTTCAATTTTATGTATGTCGTGTCATCACGCAAAAATTACTGAATATTTTTTCATAAAATTTTGCACAGAGTTTTGATGCTGTAGATGATTTTAGGACGAATTTTGTGGCGATCAAAATTGATATGTACTACAAAACTTAACCACAGTTTCACATGCATTTGGCGGCAAAAATGATGTCAAAACAAAGAAACAAAAAAAAGTATTTGACAATTTCTAATTACAATTAACGCATCAAAAGTTTATACCAAGTCTGTCACATCTTCTTTCAAGTATACAGTTGTGAAACAGGACACTTCAGGACTTAATTGGCTGTGAAATTTCACCACTTCCAATATTGTAACTTAGACAAAGGTTTCTTTAATATTCCAATTGTTACAAAAAGTAAATCTGATTATTGATATTATCTCTTCAAAAATAAAACACAAATAAATATCTTATTTTCTTGTTGAATCTTGTAAGCGATATTTGCTTTTAACCCTGTGAAGCGGGTAGATTGGCTACTAATATAGAATTCAAACGCTGTCAAACCGTTTTGCTGTTTTATGACAAAATGATTTCAAATAAAACGATTATTTTTGCGGAAGTACGTGAACTTTTTTCTTCCATCAAAAATTCGATAAAACGATTGCGTTCTTGTTCATTTTTTCATTCACCTACTAGCTTTTCTATATTTCCACTTCTTTTCTCTTTTTTTGAAATCACCACGTTTTGTTTCCAAACGACACGTCGAGCGGTATATCGATATTTGAAATCACTTGCTCGCAAAAACGCGAACAGTCACGCTTCTGAACAATTTGACCGCTATTATTTCAAAATATGAAAGAGCCGGACCGTTCTTGGTCCTTGAATTTTTCGATAGCACTTTAAAAGCAGATTTGTATTTGATCACGGTCTACTTTAATATTTCACGTCGTGATTATAGCATTTTCGCAAATTCGTCACGTATCAACGTCAAACAAAGTATTATTAATTCGTTGTCGATTTAAAAATGCTAATAGAGTAATCATTCGATATAAGCAAAAATGTACGATAAAAGCGAAAAAGTTATCTCCAGCACTGGTATAGCCATAAGGCAATATATATGCAAATATAACAATGTTTTATTTTTCATTATCAAACTTTTACCAATAGATTTTTTATTTTTTTCTGATTAAAATGAGTTAAAGCACAGTATAATGATAACTATATTTACTGGTTTAATTAACGATAAAAGTGAGAATAGCGAGTGAAAAGAAAGGACGCTGCAATTGTGGCAGTCGACAAAGATCAAAAGTCTGTTCCATTGTTTTTAATGTCAATATGTTGCAAACTATCTTTATTTTCAGTCCTTTTTTTATACAACTTTTACAAGCATATTTGTGACATTGTCCTGATTAAAATGAAACTAAACATACCGTAATTCGGGACATATTTATTTATAATTTCAAACGTTCCACATATGTCGAACACTGTAATAAATTATTATATGTATGTCTCGAATTACATTATGTTCGGTTTTATTTTAATCTCTTACGCACGACGCGACTATAGTGATTTTCGCGGTTACCATTTCTTTGTACGACCGTCCACTATAGTGGCTTTCGAATGTTATCGTAAATTACAATCGTAAAAATACAATTGAATGATCGTTTTCATATATGTTGATTCGCATCTTTTTTACCTTCACCACGTTTTATATAGTGTGTTTCACAAGAGCGTGGACGCGATACCTGAGTGCAAGCAAATCTTTTCTATAAAAAGGTTGTATAGGTCGAAAGTACTGTAAGATAAAGGTTAAAATAACCGAAACGTATGGTAAGTCCCTTTTTAAAAATACGATATATTCGTGTAAACTCGCGTTTTCGAAGACGAAGTTATGTCTTCCAGGGCTCTTTACAGAATGCCATCTTCCTGTTCCGAGAGATTTCCTTGTCCCTCGCGAAACTCAGGGGCCTCGTGGTTGTTTTATGACCCTGACGTCCCAGAGTCGGGGCCTCGTCACCGCGGTGGTCGTCGTTGGACGGCTATGTGCCCTTCGCCCTGATTTATTAGGGTGTGTCATTGGAAATTTCCTAACTGTACATTGAAAGAACTAATATGCATTTGCTTAATAATGTGTCCAATCACCACTATTAGCGATTATTCCTGGGCATACTTTCAACCAGCTTTGCAGCGTATGAGACAGGAACAGATCTGCATATTTCTCGAATACGGCAAATTAGTGTCTTCAATTTTGAAATACGCTTTCCTCGGAGTTTGTACTTTATGAGAGACCAAACATTTTCGATTGGATTGGCATCGGTGGACTGAGATGGCCAATCCAACACGTTGACACCATTCGCTGTTTTCCATTCCGTACAAAGACGGCTTCGGTGTTTGGAGTCGTTGTCCTCTTGAAGTATCCAATGGTCTCTGGTTCTTTTAAACCAATGTTTCACCGATACTAAGAGACCCCTTTAGTACAGTTTTATCATCTTCTGAGCATTTAAATTATCCGGAAAGACGCATAAAGTTCCGAAACCCCGTCGCATTAAGTTCCGTAGCTCGCTTCGAACCTCGATCAGGGAGACCATCGACACAATTTGTCTCTTTATAACGTTGCATACACTTATTTACAAATTCGCGAGACTTGTGCAGATATTTTGCTGCATTTCTAACACTCATTTTTGGCCTTTCCGGGTGTTGGCACAAGAATACTGCTTCGAATCGTTTACCGTATACGGCACTCATCTCGAAATGACTTGAACTTTTCAGTGACAGAAATGATACTAAGAGAATTGAAGGCTTATTGCGTATTAGAGAAGACATTGTATGTTTGGACTGACGCAAACTTTGCTGTATTGGGTATCATATTTCATAGATATCGCATCCACGCTCTTGTGGAACAGACTGTAAAAGTATTAATAAATCTCACAAAAGTACATTACATGTAAATAAAAGGTAACGTCAAGTAGTTCAGGCACTATGGGCGGAGCACCTCTTTGCACTATTACACGATATTGGAAACATTTGGAAATTGCATATTTTGTGAATTTTCGAAGAAAGTAAATTATCAAAGTTAAAGTATATGTGTCATATCTTTGGGAAAAATTATAATTTAATCATTGAGAACTTCATTCGAATGTACTGGCTTTGAGAACAGCATTCTCGCACATTGTAGTACCGCTTATATGTAATTTGCGTCGAACTCTGTCGTATAGAGAAGCAGTACCGTGTAAAGTTCGGCTATGCCTAAGAAATTAATTAGGAAAATGTCATAAATATATTATTATAGTAAAGGTTTAATAAAAAATAGAAATAAATAAGTTTTGATCTTGCATTAGGATTGTTCCACAAATACATTACTACTCGTTTACTGATCTCCTTCGCTCGCTGTCCTTTTCTACGTTCGGCAAAACATTAATCAAGGGATCTATACGGTCAAAGCAAAAGTTCTGACCCGAAAGATTTACTTATATCGAGTGATTACTGTATAACAGTTAATCCCCGTTTTCTTTTATAATTCTCCCTTTATGAGAAATCAATACTGCGTATACAATTATCGTTAAAAAATTCTGCATTCAGAAAGTGAATTAAACATCGCAAATGGAGTAAGTTTCAGTAATTTACAGTATTGTACGTTAATTAGGTTTTATAAAAAGTAATGAATTATTCGATGAAGTCTTTAATTGAAGCAGTCTTCAATCGGTTAAAGAGGTTCTCGAAACCGGTTTGAATTGAATATATTTCAAAGCAATGGAAAGAAAATTCAGGAGTTAATTGATCAAGAAAATCAGTATTCTAGTTAATCATTTTTTATTTTTATCCTTAAATGTTTATTAAGATATATAACATGTTTATTTCAAGTTACATTTTCGTTTCTTTAACAAATTTCTTTTTTAATAATAATTAAAATTTTTGTAAATTATTATAGTGGCTGTAATAACGAAACTGTAATAAACAAACTTGTTTTCGAAAGTTTATAAAAATCTTGTATGAAATTGCAAATTTTCTATATCTTTCGCATCGTAAATTTATGATGTGAATATTCTTATAACGCAAACGGAGTATCGAAGTCTTAAACCTGAGGAGTTAATTTCTGCATTTAATAAATAGAGCATTAAATACACATATTTATACGGTTTACTTAAAAATGATTTAGCTTAAAAATAGTATTACGAATCTGCTTTTATAATTTTTAAATGGGGCTGCAAGTTAAAAAATTCCACATTTAGAAACAATCGGGGAATTGCATATAGACATTTTTATACAAATTGTAAAATATTGATGTCTGAGAATATGAATATTTGAAAATACATTATTAATGCTGCAGGTAGGAAGTGTAAAATTACTTGAAAATGTGGCATAATATAAATAATTCATTTAATTAAGTACATTGTACTTAAGAAAAAATTCTGTAAGATCTAATTGTTCTCGTGGTATATGAATTATTAATATTAATAGTGACATTAACATTCTATCGCTAAGTGTATCGTGTCAAAAATTTATCCAAAATATTAGATATATTTATAGTATCTAATATATTAAAATTTTTAACATTTAATATATTAAAAAATGAATTTCTGTGACCTTGTAATACAACATAATATAACCATTAAAATAATGATTTATTAAAGCAAATTAACTAAAATAAATTATAATAAATTAATTCGCTACACTCGATTACAAAATATTCTAATTATAAGAACAGTAAATTAAAGTTTAGGAGTTTATGACTACACTTTCTAATTTTCCTTTGTAACTTTATATTTTGTGAAATGTAAAATATGTAGTTCTATAGTTATGTCATTTTATACCTATACATTTACTATACATTTAATTGTGAACATATGTGACAAAAACTGTGAACATATGCAGCCAACATTAACAATGTATAAAAATTGATCTCGTAAATAATATATCGTAATTTCATTAAAATATTAAAATAATAATTAAATAATTCAATCAACATGGATTTAAATTTCCATTCTAATACCGTTCGAATATTTTCACATTTTCAATAAATTTCATGTACAAAAATTGTCTTGCAATAAGAATAGTTAATGCAGCATGACCGCGTCGTGTGCACGTAAATCATTATTCCATTGTGGAAAATTATCTCTCTTTCACCATGACAATGATGCAAAACGTAGCCATGATCCTGTGTCCCGTGATAGCCGTCAGTCGTAAAAAGCAGAAGGGCAGAAGGTTGTAAAAGAAAGGACCAGGCTCGATGGGTTTCATCATCGAACTTTTTTATCGGTCCATAAAAGAAAATCGGTACATCTTGGAAACAAGTGCGATCGACGCAGTAGGCTATTCAAGTGGAAATATTACGATTTATGGCGAAAAGTTCAGCCCCGACAGTTGAATCAGCTTGATCGATCGTTTCGTAGTTTCATTAATTGAACGCGATGTGAATGTTTCCATTGGTTACGGTATTTTTGTCAATATCGTTTCAATTTACATGATATGCATTCGATGTTTAACATCTGCAACAATTCGCTTCGTGTTAAAACATTAACCTATAATTTTCTGGACAATTGCGTAATTCACAGCTAGCTAGTATTTGCTATAACGTGAAGACAGCTGAAGAATGTTAAAATGTTAGATACATTATGAAAACTTGTAGTGGTCCTAATTCGATGGCCAGGTACTGTACTGCAAATTTAAAAACATTCAATGTTTGAAACGCTATAGCACTGTTATTTAATTATACAAGTATACTAACACTTTTGTAACAAATATGAGTTTTGTGACAAATTCTGTGTAATAAAATTTAGTGGTCAACCTAATATAAATATTTCATATAATATTGGGATAGTCCAATATTACATGTCTCACATATTTACATCAATTTCATCAATTATGTAACAATTTATTACAAACTTATTTCTTCCTAAAATCCGAAACTGACAGTCTGTCAAGCATTTTAGGGAATAAACGCTGTTCCGTGTCAGGGATTTCTGTGTAAAACTAATTGTAAGAAATGGCGCGCACTCTTGGGAGTTTCGGAGTAACTCATGCGTGTTTCGTCGGTTTCTTCTCCGGAGACACGAAGACACAAGTTTCTCTCTGGCAACTTATCCAGCTAAAATCAAGGGAATCTAGAAACGTCGTGACTTAATTAAATTCGATAAAGCGTCCAGGGCTCGAGACAGAATGATCGTCCAGACTGGTCGTAAACCGTAAATTACGACAGCCTGTAAAGCGAATCGACTTACGTGTCGATGGAGAGAAGAGGAGCCACGTGGACACACAGGGGCTCGTTTTTATTTCTCTCCAACCCCGAAAGCTCGATTAATTTCTTCTTCCCTCTTTTATCCCCTTCTTCTCTCTTGACGCACGTGCCGTTTAACTCTTAACGCGCTAAGGTGGGTCATTCAAGAACCCTAGTGCCATATTCTCGTATTTTCTTTCTGCCATTCATGTTTTCATTGTGTCTGTGAGTGATGGAAATACTTTGCTAGAGATTTTTCTATATGCCATGTTATTAACCCCTTGTACTATTTTGACGAGTCTGACTCATGACGCAGTCGTACTACAGCTGCGGTCAATTTTACTCGAATTTTAATTTTGTAGATTAGAATTTATAACTTGTACCATTATATATTATCTTATTATATAAGATAGTATGATACATAATATTATATCTTATTAATATAATATGCTGCATTATAATGTAATATTTATACAGAAGCAGCATCATGTTTTACCCATGAAAACGGAAAATAATGTCAGCTTCTATTATAATCTTTAAATAAATAGATATTTTATAAGGCAGCACAGTCAAATTTGTTAATAAAAAACAAAAAATATTCATATCAATTTGGTACACCACAAAAAGATTTTAAAATTGTCAGAAAAATTTGTTCTCCATCTGCAACTTCGAGGGCTATTTTAACACCCTAAATAAAGATGATTGCCAATAAAAAAAGTGCGGGTCAAACTTTTCGAAAACTACATACTGTAATCTCTATTTAAATCGATTAACACTTGGGTTCCGTTCAAATCAGTTATTAACACTTGGAATTAAAATCAGCTGTTAATAATTCTCTCATTAGTTTCAGTGTCAAGGATGATTGAAAATAACCATCAAAACGAGAAAGTAACGAGACAAAACCGTTTGTCGATTATTCTCCCTTCATCGCTTTATTCGCGGTTCCGGAAACGATTTCCCGGTTCGCAACAGCCCCGTGTGGTTATCAATAAAGAAAGCTTGAATTTCCCGTGGAAACGCTAAAAGGCAGCGAGCTGAATACTTTAAGCTCTCCTTTACGACGTTCTGCAGTCGCATCACGATTCTCGCGTCAGTTTCCTCTCCGAGTAACAGCTTTCGTATAGAACAGAATAGCTCTGTAGCGAAGCTTTACAGTTTTCGAGTTCCGCGGGAGACATTAATCTCCCTTATGAGTTACGACACGTGTGCGTGCTAGCATCCGAACCTTCATTCACCGTTGCATGATCGCGTCTGCCACCGCTGATATTTATGCAAGAATAGAGGAGAAATTACTATCACAACGCAGCTTCTATTGTTAATATACAATGCACATATTGAACACATGGCTAAACTTCGTTTTGGCCATTCTTTTTTAACTTTTTCTGTGTGATTAGATAATATTTGAAATTTCATGCACCATTGCGTACTAGCGTTTGACATTACTGATTTTTATGCTAGAATACGGAAGAGACTGTTAATATACAGTGAATATTGTGTACACATGGCCAAATTTTGAATTCAGGATATGGAAATAGGGAGACGATCTATGGGTTCTGGAATCTGAAGAGTTGAGAACATACGAATCTGTGGATTTAGGAATGCGGAGGCATGAATATTTTTCATCAAGAGATGTAGGGATCTAGGATTTTGGGGATCGAGAGATTTGAAAAATTTGAGAAATTTGGTGACCTGCGAATTTGATGACCTAGCGATTTCGAGACACAACAATTTGAGAACATACAAATTTGGATATAGGAATTTGAGGACATAGAAATTTGGGGACATAGGTGGTTGAGAGTCTAAAGATTTAGGGAAGTAGAAATTTGGGAGGTGGATACTTGGGGACCTAGAGATTTGGGAATGTTTAAATTTAGGGACATAGGTATTTGAGTATTTAGGAATTTGGTGACCTGCGAATTTGATCTAGCGATTTCGAGATACAACAATTTGAGAACATAGAAATTTGGATATAGGAGTTAGAGGACATAGAAATTTGGGGACATAGGTATTTGAGGGTCTAAAGAATTAGGGAAGTAGAAATTTGGGAGGTGGATACTTGGGGATCTAGAGATTTGGGGATGTATAAATTTAGGGACATAGGTATTTGAGTATTTAGGAATTTGGTGACCTGTGGATTTGATGATGTCGCAATTTGGAGATACAACAAGTTGAGAACATACAAATTTGGATATAGGAATTTGAGGACATAGAAATTTGGGGACATACGTGTTTGAGGATCTAAAGGTTTGGGGAAGTAGAAATTTTGGGACGTGGATTCTTGGGGACATAGAGATTTGGGGATGTATAAATTTAGGGACATAGGTATTTGAGTATTTAGGCATTTGGTGACCTGCGAATTTGATCTAGCGATTTCGAGATACAACAATTTGAGAACATACAAATTTGGATATAGGAGTTTGAGGACATAGAAATTTGGGGACATAGGTATTTGAGGGTCTAAAGATTTAGGGAAGTAGAAATTTGGGCGGTGGATACTTGGGGACATAGAGATTTGGGGATGTATAAATTTAGGGACATAGGTATTTGAGTATTTAGGAATTTGGTGACCTGTGGATTTGATGATGTCGCAATTTGGAGATACAACAAGTTGAGAACGTACAAATTTGGATATAGGAATTTGAGGACATAGAAATTTGGGGACATACGTGTTTGAGGATCTAAAGGTTTGGGGAAGTAGAAATTTTGGGACGTGGATACTTGGGGACATAGAGATTTGGGGATGTATAAATTTAGGGACATAGGTATTTGAGTATTTAGGAATTTGGTGACCTGTGGATTTGATGATGTCGCAATTTGGAGATACAACAAGTTGAGAACATACAAATTTGGATATAGGAATTTGAGGACATAGAAATTTGGGGACATACGTGTTTGAGGATCTAAAGGTTTGGGGAAGTAGAAATTTTGGGACGTGGATTCTTGGGGACATAGAGATTTGGGGATGTATAAATTTAGGGACATAGGTATTTGAGTATTTAGGCATTTGGTGACCTGCGAATTTGATCTAGCGATTTCGAGATACAACAATTTGAGAACATAGAAATTTGGATATAGGAGTTTGAGGACATAGAAATTTGGGGACATAGGTATTTGAGGGTCTAAAGATTTAGGGAAGTAGAAATTTGGGAGGTGGATACTTGGGGACATAGAGATTTGGGGATGTATAAATTTAGGGACATAGGTATTTGAGTATTTAGGAATTTGGTGACCTGTGGATTTGATGATGTCGCAATTTGGAGATACAACAAGTTGAGAACGTACAAATTTGGATATAGGAATTTGAGGATATAGAAATTTGGGGACATAGGTGTTTGAGGGTCTATAGATTTGGGGAAGTAGAAATTTTGGGAGGTGGATACTTTGGGATCTAGAGATTTGGGAATGTTTAAATTTAGGGACATAGGTATTTGAGTATTTAGGAATTTGGTGACCTGTGGATTTGATGATCTCGCGATTTGGAGATACAACAAGTTGAGAACGTACAAATTTGGATATAGGAATTTGAGGACATAGAAATTTGGGGACATAGGTGTTTGAGGATCTAAAGGTTTGGGGAAGTAGAAATTTTGGGACGTGGATACTTGGGGACATAGAGATTTGGGGATGTTTAAATTTAGGGACATAGGTATTTGAGTATTTAGGAATTTGGTTACCTGCGAATTTGATCTAGCGATTTCGAGATACAACAATTTGAGAACATACAAATTTGGATATAGGAATTTGAGGACATAGACATTTGGGGTCATAGGTATTTAAGGGCCTAAAGATTTAGGGAAGTAGAAATTTGGGAGGTGGATACTTGGGGATCTAGAGATTTGGAGATGTATAAATTTGGTGACATAGGTATTTGGGCATCTAGGATCTTGTGGATCTCGGATTTCGGGACGTATTCAGAAATCTAGAGATTTAGATATGTGTAAATTTGTGGACATAGGTATGTGGTGATCTACGGATTTGAACATATAGTAATTTCGGGACGTAGCTATTTGGGAATCTGGAGATTTAACAATACATGAATTTTGGGACAATTTAGATATTTAGGGATCTATTCACAATCTATTAGGATATTTAGGAATTTGGAAAGGTAGGAATTCATAGTCAGAAATTTGGCGACAGGATTTGGAGATTTACAAGTATGAGAAATTTGAGAATTTGAAAATTGCGGAATTTACAAAATTGTTAAATATATATGCGTGTCTTCGCGTAAAGGAAGTCTACGTTACAGTCGAGTGCACATTCATAGTAACCGTAAATGGGGAATAAGAACATTCAACGAAGTACATACCTTATTCAACGTTACTCGCAGCACATCCACGTTATTAAAACATCATTTACCTTTACGACGGACCTATTTCAACATGTTTTTCAAGAAAAACCGGCTTTCTCTGTACTTCTTAGCAGCAGAAATGCGTATGGTTGAAATTAAAATTCTCAAAGAATCTGCGATATAGCTGACGTCGCGACGCGATACCTGCGCATTTAAAAGACTGACTCTCGAGTAGCATCGGTAATTGAGTAAACGTACTTACATTCCAGTGGATTATGAAAGGTAAAACACGTGCCTTAGCAGATTGCTGAAAATCGGCTTTGCGTAGTTAGTAAAGTAATCGGAGATATACATAATCTCATTCTGAGATAGGGATCGTCAAAGGGAATCCATAAAATCGCGACAACTACGTAGCTATAGGGTGTCTTTGAATTCTAAGACGCTAATGGTACTCGGAAATTCACGGAGAAAAGGCGAGTTATTAGCTTAAATAAATCCGAGTAGGTACAAGGCTCCACAAATGTGGAATTTACGCAGTTGAAATGCATTTTGTTCCTTCTATTTCTTTTACGTTGAAGTCTTTTCAATTTATTTCATTCAATCGTATATTGAGGACGAAATTTTAGAAACTTTTGAACTAATTTATTATTAAATTGCAAAATTTTGTGCACTTAAGATGATTGCATCAAGTGTAGTTGATTTTAAAAGATTGGTAAAGATGTATTGATTTTCAATGAAACTAACGGTAAAAATACATGGAAATATGTAGGCACAGTTTTGGAAAGAAAATTCAAAAATGTATTAACGAACAATGCTTTTTAGCAAATTGCTCTGCTGAAATATGAATATTGATAAATTATTAAATAAGTTGAAAAATAATGATTTTCTTGTTATTTAAACATTAATTTCGTTTTAAAATTTTAAAGTTTATGTATAATTTATGGCTACAAATAAAGGTTCATTTACAATATTGATTATTGCAAAAATATTGTATGTCCATAGAATTTGAATTCTTGCAGAGAATAAATCATTTTTAGCCATTTTTTTCACTGTATAAAAATCACTACCTAGATATCACTAATAATTAGTAACTTATTTTGTCAAATATAATTTTTTTTTAATTGTATGTCTATATTTATTAGTTTGGTGTATATATGTTAATAATTTGTTCACAATCCAATTAATATAACTAATTGGGTACTTTTAAGTATAGCTGAATTTCATAAATACTAAATAAATAATTATCACTGAACGTAACTAGTAACTCAATTTGTGTAATTCTAACTGAAGATAATTATTAGCTCAATTTATATAATTTTAATTGAAGATAATTATTAATTTAATTGATGTAATTTTAGCTGCATATAATTAATAATTAAATTCACGTAACTATAACTGAATATAATAATTAATGTAATTTATGTAATTATAACAGAACATAATTATTAACTTAATTTATGTAATTATATTTGAACAATTTATATAGTTATAATTGTATGTTTAAACTTGTTTAAGCCCGTCTTTCTGAAAATACTAAAAGTGGGTATAAAATATTTGAACTGTAAGCTATCGATATGTTTATAATAAATACTGTATGTAGTAAACACTATAGATCCCTGGTGTTAGTTTAAAGCGAGTGTTACTTTGGAATCTCTACATGGATTTATAGTTCAGAAAGAGTTAACCTACTTTGTAACTACAATAGATTTATGGGCTTAAGCTTACCAAGTTCATTAAGGTTTACTGTTCGATAATATTGGATTTACCATATCCGAATTTAAGTAGATTTGTAAATCATAAGATAATTTTCAATATTTTGTTTAGTATCTACAGAATTTTACGAAAACGCAAAATCTTTTTCGATGTTAGACTGATTGTAGAATTTTCAAAATTTTTAAGTAATTCTAAGACTCTGGAAGTTGGACATTTTTTAACTTTGTGTCTTTGGAATTTGAGATTTCGTGAATTTTGGAATTTTGGGTATTTGGAATTTTTACATCTTGAAATCTTTCAATTTTGGAATTATGGAATTTTTTAATTTTTTGACTTTCAGGCTTTGAAGTTTAACAATTTTTAGATTTATGAACTTTGAAATTAAAAATTTTTAAACTTTAGAACTTTGATATTTTTGTAAGTGTGTGACTTTGAAATTTTTATTCGTTAGAGTTTTGAAACTTGTAACATCGAATTTACCACTCGTAGAAATTCATAAATTATAAATTAATATTGCTAAATACTAAATAGCGTTAGTACAATGTAGTGTTGATAAAGAACAAAATTTTGGTTTACCGTATTTCAAAAATTGCTATATGTCAGTAAATAATAAAAGTGAATATGTTCTACAATCTTTGAAACAATAACTTTAATTATAATAATATCTCTTATACATACCTTGAATTGCACGTGACTTATCTTTCAATTTGTTGCGTACACGGTTATTTATTTACGATAAATAAGTACTCTATATTATTTTAATCCTACTTATAATTTTATTATTAATGAAATTGATGATAATATAGGCTACGCTAATGTTCATTTTTTGTCAGGTTTACTGTTAAAGACAAAAGCTTAAGGATAAGAAATTAAGAAAAAGCAGCCATTATTCCAAAAAAAATTTAACCAGAAAAAATGTCCAGAAATCAAGTCAAATATTGCAAGTACACTTACGTTAATCAGTATTTCATTATTTTCTACAATTAATTATAAGTTTTATAATTCCTGCTAATACTAACTCTCCCCCAAAACTAAGGCTAACCACACAATTCTTTCTTAAATTTAATCCTAATTATTTAAAATCAATGACGTCCACAAATTCTTGGACAACAAAATATGAAGCACTTTTAATTACTCGTTTGAAGCAATCGTAAACTTTTATTGTTGCCAAGAAGATTGGAAATGAAATGATATTTGGCGGCCGAATCAATGAAAAGGCCAAAACATGGAAAACGATTAAAATGGCTCCATAACAAATGAAACATTCACGATTGAAATTTACGGGGAGCGGTAGTAAGCTTGCAAGCACAGCTTTATTTACGTGAACTGGGTGCCTACTTCGCTCCACGGTAATTACTACGGCAATTACATCGCGATTTACAGTAATTACAACTTTTACTGGCTGAGCGGAACCCAAACTGTACCCCTCGTGCCACTCTATCCCAGCTTTCGCCATAAAAAGCTTTCTCGAGCACCAGTAGAAGCCATTAATCTACCTACTACGTTGCGGTCCACAATACATCTAGACTTAACTTAGAGAGTCGTCCTTGCCGGCAAGAGGATTTTTCTTCCAGGAACCGCTGTTTTAATAGTCCTCTTCATTTTTCTCCTACGTCCTCTAGGGGACGACGTTAAGAAACATGCGAGTATGCTTCTCGCTGTTCACAATTTTACAATTTGTCTTCTTGTAAACTGTACTTACAGAAATTAAGTGGGAAAGAGCGGAGACAAACGTAACGAGGCGATTAAAGTAACGCGACTTTTTCTTTAATGATTTTGGACGATTTGTTTTTTATGGTTGCACGTACACCCCCGCTCAAAAGTATGTGAAACACTCAAATTTTCTTGAAATTTGTGTTACATATTGTATATTTTTATAGTTAAATAATATTTCTTGCTAAATTCTATTATGAATATGAATGTAATGTATTATAATAATACTAAATTTATAATTTAGTTGTTCAATTTTCTTAAATAAATAAATGTCTATGGGACCACCTTGATAGACAATTTCGAAAAATTTCCAAAATTGGAAAAACATTTGTGGGAAATCCTAGAATCGGTGTAGAAAGCTGTTAATAGTGAAATACTGAAAAAGTTAATAGCCACGATTAGTAATCGCGGTTAGAAAAGCACGCGATGGATATGCGAACAAAAAGAAAATATAATTACTATTTATCATTATCGGTAAGATATTTAATAAATTATTATTAAAATATGTTCTCTAACACTGTACGAACTAGAATACATACGGGATAATCAAAATAATCAGAGATATAACTTTTTTTTGAGGCATTTATAAGAATTCAGGAAGTATCCACATACTTTTGAGTTGGGGTGTACATGGGTGGCTTGAAAGAATTTTTTTTCGCTCTCACACTCTAACAAGTTAGTATTGTAAGGATTCTTGGTAGGAGAGCGTGGTTATTGCAGAATAATAGAAAATCAGAATAACACAAAATGTGAATAATATAATTAAAGATACATTATAGAATTGTAACACTGTAGTTAATAAACATTATAAACTTAATATTATAAAATCAGGGACATTCTTGGTCTCTGTTGAAAATCAGTCAATGACGGCCAAATATTGATTTTAAATACAGAGCCAATTCTCTTCTTTTGTTTTTTCAAGATTGCCAACTATTCTTTTACATTTATTTAATTTCTTTATGTTTTTGCCTACGCCTTGAGAGCGTAGCGTGTCTTATGTTTTAAAAAACGAGTTAGCCTTACTTTATTACTTTCTTAAAAGATATACTTATATTAATTATGTAATGGTTTATATATTAAATAAAGTGTGTGTTGGCCGACCACAATAAACCTCAGAGAGTATTTTCCTGAATGAAATTTACAACAGTCTCTTTATCGCACGCACGATGGAACGCATGTCTCACATGGAGATTGACAAGACCGGAAGTACAAGTGGCGCCGCCGCTAGTCCCTTTTAACACACTAAAGAGGCGCACATATTCAAAAGGTCTGCTTAAGCTTTATATAGTTTAACAAGGATGACTTCAATTTGATACAGAAATTAATTTAGAGAACTCTTTAGAAAATAGATCTATTCTTTACGATGAATTACAGCTGCGGTATCCTCCTTTAGGCGGCGGCTACACTATGCCAGCAAGTGGTGCTAGTAGCATTGATAGTAGGTAGTCGAATTTTGCATTTCCAGGTGTATCGATGGAAGAAGAAGACAGAAGAGGAAAGAAACCATTTTCTTTTAAGGATTTTTGAGAATTTTAGAATTTGGAGATGTGGAAATCTAGAGATTTAGGGATTTAGGAATTTGGTAATCCAGCGATTTGGGATCTAAGTACTTGAGGATTTGGAGATTTTTAGATTTCAGGATTTTGGATTTTGGGACTCTGGAAATGTAGCTACTTGGGGATCTAGAGATTTAGGGACTTGGAAATATAGGAATTTGGGGATGTACGAATTTGAGGATGTAGGGATTTGGGGATGTAGGGATTTGGGGATGTAGGGATTTGGGGATGTAGGGATTTGGGGATGTAGGGATTTGGGGATGTAGGGATTTGGGGATGTAGGGATTTGGGGATGTAGGGATTTGGGGATGTAGGGATTTGGGGATGTAGGGATTTGGGGATGTAAGGATTTGGGGATGTAGGGATTTGGGGATGTAGGGATTTGGGGATGTAGGGATTTGGGGATGTAGGGATTTGGGGATGTAGGGATTTGGGGATGTAGGGATTTGGGGATGTAGGGATTTGGGGATGTAGGGATTTGGGGATGTAGGGATTTGGGGATGTAGGAATTTTGAGAATCTGGAAATTTTGCTATTAGGAGGTCTAGAGATTCGGGGATGTAGGGATTTAAGGATGTATGGATTTGAGGATTTAGGGATTTGGGGATGTATGGATTTGGGGATGTAGGGATTTGGGATATAGGAATTTCAGGATTTAGGAATTTGGGAGGTTAGCTATTTGGGAGTCTAGAAACTTGGAGATATAGAAATTTCAGGATTTAGGAATTTCAATAGAATTGCACCACTCCTTAAAAACATAATTTGTTGAATATGTATGTACCGTAATTATTTTACTCTGCAGATATACTTAGATACTTTACTTTAATTTTTTAGTTGGATATCGTAATCTAATGTATTTTATCATGTCAGTAGAGTGCAATTAGAGTGTAGATATTAGGTTATTTTTGCAGATTGTATATATTGTTATAATAATTAATAATAAGTGACTGATTAATATACCACTTTAACTGATACCTAGATTATTTACAATATTACATTAAATAATATGTCTTATAAAATATTCATAACTTAATTTAATGTGCTTATCGAATATATCTCATAAATAAGATGGTGTAATTTTTATAATTACAACTGTGAGATTCTTATCGGTGTAAACTTTTCGTTGTTGAGAATAAATTACGCACTTCTGTGAGAATAGTAAAAAATAATGTAAACACAGTGAGAAAGATTCGAAAATAACTTTTACACATGTATGTACATATTTAACATAGCAGCCACACGTGAGCTTTGACAGATCCCCATTTCTACGAAATTTTATTTCACCCTTCTATCTTTTTACGATGTGTAACTTCGTTTTAATTGCTAGCTTCGACAAAAATAGTTCGATAATAACACAAATACAGTGCAGTTAGTATACTACTAACAAGTCTCATCTGTAAAATTAAAATCTAACAATTAATTTTAATTCAAGGTTTTTTTTCACTAACGATTAACTTTGAATCGTTAATTGTTTCGTCTATTTAACCGTTCAAATTTCATTTTTAATTAAATTGCGTCTGGATAAAAATTATAATTTATTGTTTTATTAAATTTCATGCAAGTAAAAATTAATTGTGGTTTTTAATCGTAACTTACTCAAATCGATAATTGGAATTTAATTCCTCATTAAAGTTTATAATAGTTATTAGATTCTCCTTCAAATATTAAAATTTAGTTTCTTAATTACCTATAAACTGAATTTTAGTTATTAATTGAACCGAAAATTGTATGGAGTATGAAAATTATTATAAGGTTAAAATTATTTTAACTTACATGAAATTCAATTAAAAAATAAATTTAAATCATAAATTAAATGTGACTGAAGAAAATTCCTCGATGAAAATTAATTTTTATCTTTAATTTAGTAAGTTTGAATTACAAATTTAATTTTAGTTTTTGATTAAAAATTTGTTTAATAAACAAATACAATTTAATTTTTAATCAAGAGATATTTCTCTGAAAATAAATTTTTAATTGTTAATAAATTATCAGTTAGGTTAAAAGGTTAATTACTTGATACCATGCTATAATTATTGCAAATACGAAGTCAGAA
The DNA here is from genome assembly GCA_945859595.2 of Megachile willughbiella. Lineage (NCBI taxonomy): Eukaryota > Metazoa > Arthropoda > Insecta > Hymenoptera > Megachilidae > Megachile > Megachile willughbiella. Next base: position 5,599,133 of record OX243798.1, read on the forward strand.
ATTTATCTGAGCACTACAAAGTTAATACATACATAAAAATACTGTTAACTGTATACAATATTGATTATGAAAGAAAATAATATAATATAAATTATTACAAAGAAGAGTAAATGAATATGTACGCATTAATAAAAATTTCATCCGTGAATAATTTCTCAATCAGTTTTTAAAGTTATACCATATTTAAAATGAGACATATTAAACCCTACAATTTTGTATAAAAAATACAGTTTCCCAAATGAAGAAAGATAAAAATAAGAAATAAGGACCATTTCATAGTAAACAATTATTCATCAATAATAAATAGGAATAATTAGTAAAAATTACATTATTAAAACTATATTTACCCACCCTAGATTTCTTATTTTCAATTACAAAAAATATTACGAAGCTTTTGTCAGAAAGTATGTTAAGTTTTGTCGCGATAGAGATGATTATAATATATTGTTTAACCTTTCGTTTATTTATTTTTCTACCTTAGTTTCAGTTTAAAAATATGTGGTCATCAAATGTCCATAAATTGATTATTAACAAAAATCAGTATTAAAAAGATTTGGGAGAGTACAATACGATTAAAACGTACAACCTCTATTGACATTATCTTTATACATTTCAAAACTACATTTTTGTGACACTGACTAAATAGTACATTTTACTATTTGTACGAACAAATCTTCCGAAACCACTTTTCGTTAAATTATACTTTACTGTTCGACTTATTTTTGTACGTAGAATCACCTGGTTACTACCTAACCTAACCTACCATGATTTATGGAACTATAAGTTATGAAATTTTTGTCAAAATGTATGTTAACCTTTGTCAAGATAAAGAATCACTGTATGAGTTTATGTATTATTCATTATTTACTTATTTCCACAGTTTTATTTCAATTTAAATAAACTTGGTCATTAAATGTCCGTAACTTTAGGGTTAATAAATTCTTATCTTCTGACTTCATTATACTGCCCCGAATTCTGCTCTCGAGCAGTCCCCCGAATTCTCTAAAGCCACAAGGCAGTTGGCCATCCCTGACCTAGAGAAAGGGAGCGACATTCGCAGATTACCCTTATAGCAATTTTACTACGTTGAACCTTGACACTTTGGCCATTAATGTTCTGCCTTTACAGTCGGATTAATAGAACAAGCAAAGATAACGAACGACACTTGAACAACGCCTGGCCAGTTTATCTTAATAGCTGCGCTTCGTTCCGCCATTATCGTAAAACGACCTTGCATGCCGAACAACCACTCGAGGAAATAATTAACACGGAAACAAGATCTATCGGAGCGTAAATCTAGATGGGGTTAAACGTGACTTAAGAATCGTTTGACGTTTTTATTTCTCGATTCCCAAGGGTGGGGTAATCTTAATTACCTCTACGTGGGATAATTTGTCTTACCCTCGGTGTGCACAACCCACCATCATCGATCGTATCGAACAGGAATACGGTTTTGTAATTGATGGTCTTTGAATTACGTCAGGAAAATGAGCAATATTATTGGCTGCGACTCAGTATTTTGGAAAAGGGTGTTGATTTTGTAGTTATAAAAACGAACGGCGGTACACTGTGACTGCGTTGTTGCTTCAGATTGAAGTTTCACCCCGAGGATACAAACGCTCTTGAAACAGAAGTAGAAATCGATATTTCATTCGTGTATCATAATTGTTATACGTTAAATACTCGTGCAGATATGTGTTTGTTTTTAAAAACTGCCGAAGTGGTCAACTGACTGTTTTACAAATTTCTTGAAATGTGTGTTGATTTTCATCAAAATAATTTATTTATTTCCGTTTGTTAATTAATTTATTTATTTCCGTTTTCCGTATTTATTAAAACGATTTTTTAATTATATGCCGGGAGATTTAGTGTTAATAAATTTATTGTTTGGAATAAAATTAATTTTGTTTCACGTTTTGCTTGTTTATTAAATGATGGTGTTTAAGCTTTACTGTTATACATTAAAATTCTAATTTAACATAAACCCTAAAAAAAATACGTTCATTATATTCATTTCTAGGGAACAAGGTATATTATATACTCTAAATTATACATTTGGAAATTTTCAAAATTTCAAGATTTCTAACTTTTAAATGTCTAAATGTTCACATCCCTAAATCTCCAGATAGTGAAATTTTTTAGATGCAGATTTTGAAATACTTAAATTTCTAAGTTTCTAAATTTCCAAATCACAAAATTTTTTAATTTTTTCAATTCTACTAAATTTTCAAATTTTTAAGAGCACACATATCCACAATTATAAATTTCCAAATATTTAACTTTGTAACTCGCAATTTTTCTAAGTTCGCAATTTAAAAAAATTTGAAATTTAAAATATTCAGATGTACTCAAGTTTCTAAATGTCGAAATTTCCAAACACTTAAATTTGGAAATTCCTAATTTGACTAATTTTCAATTTCCGAAAATTCAAAATTCTTAAATTTATAAATTCTCATATCACCAAATTCTCAATTTTCAATTCTCAAATTCTTTAATCCTCAAATGCTAAAAATTTCAAATTCTCAAAGCTTGAAATATCTATATTTCCGAATTTTTTAATTTTTAAATACATAGTATGTCAAGTTCTGAAATTCTGAATTTCTCAAATTATCAAATTCCAAAAGCTCCAAGTTTCTGTATTCTGAAATTTTCAAATTTACAAATTCTCAAATCTTCAAATTTCTCAATTACCAAATTTCTCAATTCTCAAATTTCTCAATTCTCAAATTTTTCAATTCTCAAATTTCTCAATTCTCAAATATCTCAATTCTCAAATTTCTCAATTCTCAAATTTCTAAATTCTCAAATTTCTCGATTCTCAAATTTCTCGATTCTTAAATTTCTCGATTCTCAAATTTCATAGTTCTCAAATTTCATAATTCTCAAATTTCTCAATTCTCAAATTTCTCAATTCTCAAATTTCTCAATTCTCAAATATCTCAATTCTCAAATTTCTCAATTCTCAAATTTCTAAATTCTCAAATTTCTCGATTCTCAAATTTCTCGATTCTTAAATTTCTCGATTCTCAAATTTCATAGTTCTCAAATTTCATAATTCTCAAATTTCTCAATTCTCAAATTTCTCAATTCTCAAATTTCTCAATTCTCAAATTTCTAAATTCTCAAATTTCTAAATTCTCAAATTTCTCGATTCTCAAATTTCATAGTTCTCAAATTTCATAATTCTCAAATTTCTCAATTCTCAAATTTCTCAATTCTCAAATATCGCAATTCTCAAATTTCTCGATTCGCAAATTTCGCAATTCTCAAATTTCTCAATTCTCAATTCAAAATTCCCATATATTTTCATCCCCAAATTCCTAAATCCAATAATTCTCAAAGTTCTAAATACAAATCGTTCTAAATATCCCAACGTTTTCGAAGCGAATCCAGATTTTCACTCGAGTGCACGGAAGTCTTCAAGTTGTCCAGAAATGATTCATTCACCCTAATTCGCTACAATTTTATCCGGTACTGTGCGTGTTAGCAGCCGTCAAAGTGTTAAGTCTACTCGATTGACACGAGGAACGTGTCTCGCGGTGATTAGCTTATAAAAGCATCAATTGCCGCGGCCAGATAGCGAAGTAATTCCAACTCACTTCAGAAACTGTACTGGCTGTCTAGTTTCCCGGTTGAGCGGATGTATAGCGTGCATCGTAATTTGTTCCTGTTGCCGAAGAATTCTGAACGCCCACGTCGTTCCCGGTACGGATCGATGCTGCGGCTCGCACGGTTCATAAATAACCTTTCTACGTGGAAAACGAATCCATCAACAGCCACGTTTCTTAACTAGCCAATTCGAAATAACATCAAACGCAACGTAACGCCTTCTTTTCGCTCGTTCTCGTGACCGAGGATTAACAGTTTCATAAATAAGTAATCATTCCGCTTCTTCGAACGCGGTGAAGAACGCCTCGTATCCGGGGGATGATCGCCGCCACAAAAACATACTAAACGAATTACGTTTATTCCCCTTTTTATCGAACACGTACATTTAACCGCTTTTATTTATCCTCACCTTTCGTGTTGCTGCCGTTCCCTATCAGTAAAAGAAATACAACGTTATTCCCTCCGCTCCTTCTTCCGCAGACGCCATTTCTCTTTTTATCGCGTATCTTGTAAATCTGATTCCCTCGCGGTAAAAATCTGGGTACGATTTATTTCTATCGAACAAATATATCGTTATAATCAAGCAAATAATCAGAAGTACAATTACATTAATATTCGGACACTGAAGTATTTCTGTAGTTTGTTATTGCATACCGTGTTACGGTCAACGCCTGTTTTAGCCACAACGACGACGATCCTCTAATTCCAGAGAAGCTTAATTTTATATTTATAATCAAAGTCTCAAAACCCACTCTGAGAAAGACTGATGTCATAAATGCTCACCTTAATATTGAATAAAGTTTGTCTCTGTCATCTAATTAAAAACATACATACATATTGGAACATTTACTAAATTAAATAAACTAATTAAATAAAAGTAGAATTTATATCTCTTAAAAGTAGAATTTAGTCGGCAGACAGTGTTTAATATTTAGTTTCTTTTTTATCCTTCCATTTATTGAAGACTGAAAATATATAAATAATTGTTTCTTAACCATAATATTTCGTAATATGCATCACGAGTACAATATTATAAGTCAAAGATTTAAATAAAGTTTCTGTAAAGTTAACACTGAATAAAGGAACTAATGATTAACTGAAACGTTGTAACTTCGTATGTATATTTAAGTAAAAATAATGAAGTCAATCTGCTCTTGCTCTTTGAGAAGTTCAGTTCTCCGATATCCAATACTTGATCGACTGCGTTCGAGAACTGTGATCGAGACAGCTTCAATTACTGGAATCTTGGCACGAGTCACGAGGCGTGCACGAGTGCAAAGGTTATATGTATAGTATGATATCACACAAGTATCTTCGAAATCCAATCAATTATATACATAACAAGACACGGTTTATTAAGCTCGAAAATTTAGAGCGTACAATGTAATACACAAGAGTGGTCGAATTATTATACACGAACAAAAAATATTTTAATCGATGGAATAGAACAGATATTTTTATTTTAATGTTACAATGTATTACTTTTGAAAATTTATTTTTGTGATTGAAAAATTTAAGAATTTGTTAATTTAGAAAATGAACAATACGAATAATGTTTATAAATTTTATAAATTTCATTTATATTTATAAATTTACAAAATTTTTAAATATAGAAGTTTAAAATCTTGAAATTGTCAAATATTTAACGTAAGTTTTCTATCCTCTAAATTTTCAAAATTAGTAATTTTGAAATTACAGATTAAAAATACTTTTATTTTAAAAATTTGAGAAAAGGTGTAAAAACCTAGAAATTTAAAAGTTTACAGATTTTAAGGTTTGAATGTATGTATAAAAGCTTTAATTTTCGAAGTTGCACAATTGATTTCTTGTCATTAGCTATGATGACTACTTACACGTTTGAAATATTCGATATGAGTTCAATAACTGTTTTTGACAAATGGAATAAAATCAAATTATTAAAAGAAATTTGACATAAAAAAGGCAAATCACTAAAACAATATGTAGATCAAAACACAAGTTTTTAAATATTCAGAGTAGTATTAACGTTTCTAAGTATTTTAACCCTTATCGGTCGCTAGTTTTTTATACGTGATTCTCAGTAGGTTATAACTGGTTTCGGTAAATATGCGAAAAATCAGTATTACAAGAATAACATTTTTGTTTTGAAAGTATATTACAAATATATGAGTTTCAAATAATTATTTATAAGTGTTTAATGTATGATATTTTTTGAAACAATCTCCAACATGAAGGAATTCTGTTGCACATTTCACAGAAGTATAGTGTTGCTTTTCTTCCTCCAAGCAACTTACGATTAGAACATACTAAGCAATCGTTATGTTTTCCTTTAGCATCAAGTTGCAAGATATGTAGTTTTCCATCTAATCTATCCTTATTGTCTGTTGTTAATGGCGTTCCATATCGCGCAGTTTCATCTTCTTGAAAATTAGAATTTCGACAGGTTCCATCATAGTCATCTCCCACGTGACGTGCGACCGCAGCGCCAAAGTAGTGTTGTCACGTGAAAGGTGATACAACTGGTAAGGGTTAACTAATATAGAAAATTTGTTTATATAAGTATTTGTATTTGTCTTATTTTTCTACAATTGTCAAATAACTACGAGTGACTTTGATTTCTAATACATTAACAAACTCAAGTGTGCAACCAAAGAAAGAATAAAGTACTACATGTTAAGACATATTATAAATGTAAAGAGGAGTAATTTTTTGTTACTATAATTCATTTTCTTCAGGGAATATTAGGCTTGTAAAATAGCTACGCTCATTACCCGAATCGATCAACGAGGTCTTGGTGAAATATTACCATAACGAAAAAACAAGCAGCAAGCTCTACCAAACAGGTGCTTGAAGAAGCAGAATTGCAAATGTAAAATTTGCAAACGGTAAAAGTAAAAGGAAAATGCCATAGCGGAAGATACGTAAATGTATACTTACATGAAAGATACATAAACATTAAGTACGAGATTGTAACAGCAATCTCGAATTGACTTTTTAAGAATAATTTAATTTTAGTCATTTTCTTGCTATCCAAAATTAGTTCAATCTCATTCTATGAACATTTAAATTACTTTCCCTGAAATGAATTCATAATTAATAATTACAATATATGACTGAATACATAATTTGTCATATTATTCTCTACTTTTATTTAAATAAATAATGAATTTGTTTTATTCGAATGAAAAATTATTTAGAAATGATTTTCTTCAATTTCACAAAAAGTAAACATTTCCTATATTGTCTCTGAAATAAAAATAATAAATTAGCTGAAATACCTAATAATTTCAAATTATTATATTTTACTTTATCAGTATATTATATTTAAATAAGATGTCAAAGTCTGTTTCTAATACAGGATCACCGAAAAATAAACGCGTATAATTTAACTCAATAGAATCTATTATACCGAAGCAATATCACGAAGGTATTGCGTGTGTCGAAATTTACTAAAAATTTGTCACATCATAAAAATTTTTCTTCCCGTGAAACATCACACGTTACGAAATAGACAAATACGAAAGAAGAAATTCCTCGAGCATCGAAAATTTCATAGACATCCTGCCTCGCAGTCAAAAAAAGTGAACCATACCCTCTGCCACGAAAATAAATTTGTTCCAAGAAATAAAACAGTGAATTTACCACTTCATACTCAAGTGCACCTACAATCCAGCCAACTTATCGTCGACTTCATTTACTCTGGGGATGAAATTTTTTGGTCCGTTCTGCGAGTTCACGTCGAGGAAACGTCTGCAGTGACAAGCGTCACGCTCGCCTAGCGAGGAACAATTTCATTTACCACAGAGAGAAAAATGGCGGTTAAATTCCGCATCTAGATATAGTCATACATTTTCTTCAGATCGAGAGGACGAGGAAAGAATCCGCGCGTGCAGACAACTTGAACATCGGAAAATGCTGGAAAATGGAAAACAGTGACAAGTTGCTTTTCAAAAGTCTTTCTATTAACACGTTCAACGCGGATTCCACTTTTATCCACCTCTTGATCGATCGAAGTATAATTCTATATTTTCTCTTCTGACGGATATTCTTTATGGTTACATTTTACGTCGGAAGTCATTTTTTAAGAATTCATTTTTTAACATCATGTTTTATAATCGTATGTTCATTCACGAATTAAATTTAGTTATATATTTGGATGCAATGCAGGCTTTCTTTAGACGGCATATGTGATCATTTTTTGCATTCCTACATTATTAAATTCTTAAATTTTGAAATTATCGAATTAGGAAATTTTTAAGTTTCTAAATATTCACATTTGTACATGTGCGAAGTTCTAAATTTCCAACTCGACAAATTCTCAAATTTATAAATTCTCGAATTACCAAATCAAATAACTTCCAAATCTATCAACTATCAAATTTCCAAATTTCCAAATTCCCAGATTCCCCAAATTTCCAAATTCCCCAATTTCCAGATTCTCAGATTCCCAGATTCCTCAAATTCCCAAATTCCCAAATTTCCAAACTCCCAAATTTCCAGATTCTCAGGTTCCCAGATTCCCAAATTCCCAAATTCCCCAATTTCCAGATTCTCAGATTCCCAGATTCCTCAAATTCCCAAATTCCCAAATTCCCAAATTCCCAAATTTCCAAACTCCCAAATTTCCAGATTCTCAGGTTCCCAGATTCCCAAATTCCCCAATTTCCAGATTCTCAGATTCCCAGATTCCTCAAATTCCCAAATTCCCAAATTCCCAAATTTCCAAATTCCCAAATTTCCAGATTCTCAAATTCCCAAATTTCCAAATTCCCAAATTTCCAGATTCTCAGGTTCCCAGATTCCCAAATTCCCAAATTCCCAAATTTCCAAATTCCCAAATTTCCAGATTCTCAGGTTCCCACATTCCCAAATTCCCAAACTTCCAAATTCCCAAATTTCCAGATTCTCAGATTTTCAAATTCCCAAATTCATAGATTCCTACACTTCTTAAATTCCAAAACCCAAGTTCCCAAATCATTAAATCGTTTAATTCTTTAACCCTTCAATTCCCAAATTCCAAAATCCACAAATGTCTAAATTCCCCAATTCCAAAATTTTCAAACTGTCAAGTCTCACAATTTTCAAATCCACTAAATCTTTAATTTCCAAATTTCCAAGTTCTTAAATTCCCAAATTTCCAAATACTGAAATTCTCAAATTACCAGATTTCAAATTTAAAAATTCCTAAATTTCAAATCACTAAATTCCCAAATCTCCAAATACCTAAATTCTACAATTTCTCAATTTTCAAACTTTACAATCTTTAGTTATTACATTTTCAACACCTGTTTGCAAGTTTTCGAATTTCTAAACTTTTAAATTTCAAAATACCCAAATTTCTAAATTTGCAAATTCCTAAATGTAAAATCTCCAAGTTTTTAAATCTTTAAATCTCTAAATTCTCCAATTTTAAAATTTCCAAATTCTTCAATTTCTAGATTTTTATTTCTAGTCTTAAATTTTGAAATATCTAAGTTTTGAAATTCTGAAATATCTAAATTCTCAAATTTTCTCAATTTCTATATTTACACATTTCTATATATTTAAATTTCCAATTTTCCAAATTTTTTAGTTTCACAATCTCTAAAGTTCAATGTTTAAAAATCTATCGATTATAAGACAATAAGTGGAAAGTCTCATCCTGTTGATTGTCAAATTATTTATATAGAAGTCAGATCTTCTCTTGTTAACTGTGCAGAATTCTAATTTATTGCATAAAGTAAGTGTCTAATAATAACTTACGATTGCATTATGACTATAATTTCCACCAACATTTGAACAAAAATACATTTATTGAATCGAAATGATAAATCAGTGAGGACTCTATTTATGTTACTTATAAATATTTTATAATACAATCATGTATAATTCGACTTTAACAGATTAATTTCAAAATTGTAATATTATAACACCAACGAAAATAAAACGCTTTTATAAGATGCAGAGGAATTTCTTCATACTTGCATGGAGATCTTCTTTAATCTGTAAGGCGATTATTAAGATTTTCAAATTAATTTGGTGAAGATTGTAATCAGAAAAGTTTAAAATTCTCGTAACTCATCTAATTAGACCCTATTTTAAGAGTTAGTGGAGTTCCAAGTACTAGTTACTTACAAATTTTTAAGAGACTTTTTTCACGCTGTAATTGCTACTTTACTGTTTCCTTTTACGTTTTTTGTTTTACCGAGGTCAGAGCTAAATTTTGCAAGGAAATTAAAGAACCTCGTGACACGGAAAATATAATATGGATAGGTGTAACACTTTTCGGTAACCGAGATTCATATGTATTTCACAATTGTCTAACTGATTTTCAAATATCTGGTTTTTAATTGTTAGTAAATTAGGACTGATTGTCTATGTGGCTTCTATGAGCAATAGAAATGTTGTAGAATAAAATCTAATGAATGTAGTTATTGTTGACAGGATTTTGTAGTTTTGAAAGATTTACGAAATCTCGAATTTTTTAATCTGATAATTTGGAACATTAGTAATTTGAGAATTTGCATAACTCAAAAAGAACAGAATTTTAGAGAAATTTAGAAATTTAAGAATTTAGAATTTGACAATTTGAAAATTATAGAATTTATAATTTGAGGTTTCAAAAAATTGGAAATTTGGGAATTTATGAAATGAAGACCTGTTCTGTAGAAAATTCGCAATAATTCACATCCGTCGATCAAATCTGAAACCTGCAAATACTAAGGACTCCAAATTCTTAATCTATCCACAAATAGTCAAATCCTCCCTCCTTAAAAATAAATGAGTAATGTGTACCGTTTTGGATATCATATAATAGTCAAATCCTCCCTCCTTAAAAATAAACGAGCGATGTGTACCGTTTTGGATATCATATAATAGTCAAATCCTCCCTCCTTAAAAATAAATGAGTAATGTGTACCGTTTTGGATATCATATAATAGTCAAATCCTCCCTCCTTAAAAATAAACGAGCGATGTGTACCGTTTTGGATATCATATAATAGTCAAATCCTCCCTCCTTAAAAATAAATGAGTAATGTGTACCGTTTTGGATATCATATAATAGTCAAATCCTCCCTCCTTAAAAATAAACGAGCGATGTGTACCGTTTTGGATATCATATAATAGTCAAATCCTCCCTCCTTAAAAATAAACGAGCGATGTGTACCGTTTTGGATATCATATAACAGTCAAATCCTCCCTCCTTAAAAATAAACGAGTGATGTGTACCGTTTTAGATACCATATCTTTGCCAAGACGATTCAAATCTGCTTCTGCCTCTTAAAACTACTTTTGGATATAACTTAGAACTAATGCACAGCAGCAGTGATCATACCGTAAAAAGTCACTCGAAATAACGACACATTTCAAGATCATAATTATCCATTCTTTCATAACTATATAATTACAAGTCTTTCATAAATATTTGCTACCTTCTCGACGACGTCCATCAATTTCATCGTAACTTTGCTTGCCATCCGTTGTAACTGGCTCTGTGGGAACACATGATGGCTTTGGTAAGCAAATAAAAGTTTCAGGAAGTAATTTTCCCGAAAGCATTATAGCGTATTACATGGTATACGAGTACGCCATTTTGCGTAAACTACTGGCATTTGTCAGTCCAAACGTCTCAACGAACTTTCCAACAGTTCATCTCCAGATATTCATCCTACTATCCATCCCGCCGCTGTGTTCAGACTTCGAGGTCCCATCTCGAAGTTACAGAGAAGTATCAACGTCTTGCTGAAGATGGAAATCCGTAGAATCGAGGGTTGTTGCGATCGACCAGGGAACTAGAAAGTAACAGTTGTGGTGATCGATGAGATCCTTGGGAGCGATCGGTCATCGAGCGTCCTTGAAACGATCGTTGATTTCGGCTGACAACCGCGGCAGACACGTCAGCCATGAAAGATAAGGGTTGTCGGTGGTGTGTACGTCAGCGAGTAGCTCGTTAAAACGTGATAACTCCATCTACATGTAAATCTAATCGGGTAGATGGGGCCGTGAGGACATCAAACCCCCGTTAACCACCGTCTACACCATCAACCGGCAAGACGACTTGGCGGTGAACAACTTAAGCTTGCTTGGAAAGCCACGACCTTAACCGTCAGCGCGTACGTCACCGCTAAATTCTCCTGTAATGAGACCTAATTCCGAACGATGTCTTTGTGACTTCTGCAAAGCACCTTAGCTATGTCTCTGACAGGATTCTTGTTCGCTTCTGAAACCACTTTACCCGGAACGAATGTGGTTAATTATTGCTCGCTCTAACTGTCCTTGATAATCTAACTCGTATTTAACGTCGACAGTTTACACATTTCACGTAATTCAATTAAGATGAGTATAACACGTCCGGGTTTCTACCGAATTGTGTTGCTTATTTTTGTTGGGGATATGATTAAAGTAGATTCTTGAGTAGTCCTTATTATAAAATAGTGATTTGTATATTTAATGAGGAGAAAATTGAACTTAAGCGATATAAGACAAAATGAGATATCAGGATTTCACAGTGTGTCTTGCCTAAAGCTTCTGTCCTGTAAAAATTAAAGAAAAATTAATAACTGTTAATACTTATATGCCAAACTATAAAAGCCAACCTTTTTATATGTTTACCTTATGCGACCAAAGCAAAAAGATCAAACACGTTGTTCTCGGTTCTGCTGAGTTTTACCCAATCGTTTTATTACTGTAACAACACCATAATATTCTTAGACGGGGAGTTTTCAATATTTTTATTTTTGCATGTAGACGGTGACAAATTATGAATGAGTGTAGATCTTGTTTAATTATTATTTTACTTATTCGACAGATACATTGACAACTGACAATATTAAGACAAGTAAAAGAAGTTGAAGTACTATGCCCGCTTTTTATTCAGAGATCCTTAACAGTGTAAATTAGTAGACCTAAACTTTAAACTTCAAGAGTACTAAAAGTATGGTGGCTTATTACACCTGAACTGCGAATGCGTCAGGAGTCTAGTTCATTATAGTGCAAGGGGTTAAGAGTTGACTTTATTTTATACTTCCCTGCCACTTTTGCGTAAATGTTTCATTAGACCATAGTTTAAGTTTATACTATGTTCATTGTTTATAATTTATGATAAATAAAATAATGTAGAAAATGTACTTTTTATTCAGTGAATTATACTAGTATATTTATTTATTTGAATTTAAGTCGAATGTCCAATTCTTTATTGGAGAACAAAGTGAGTTCTATAGTTTCAGAATATACATAATATACATATGTTGTATATTTAATGACAAAATCTAGGTATTCAACTTAAGGGAGACATTTTGTATATCATTCTATAGATTTAATTATATATCATTTTATTTTATTATACATTGTTTTATCAAGAATACTTATAGCTCCATATTCTTACAAGCTAAAGTTATTACAAGTTCACACGAAACTCCTCTTTTCTTATAAAGTAGGAATTTATAGGATTTAAAACTTCGACTAATGTTATAAATTTAGATGATATATACATTTTGTACATTTTCCTACGCTTTCATAGTTTGTTAATAATGTTTGATTTTGCTTGTTTTACAGTTTCGATGGTTACCGTCAGTGGGGTAGTAGGGAACAAAGTGCAACTACCTTGTGACATCCGTTCTTCTGACAAGGACGACGTCAACATGGTGTTTTGGTACAAAGAAGGAGTAGAGGAACCAATCTACCGGTAAGTTGTTTTATGTTACCTTTGTGTGACATAGTTAACTACCAAAAAAGACCGGCAAAAAAGCTAAATCTGTTAAAACACATTATTAGTTATTATTTTGATATTGTTACTATTATACAATTTGATACTTTAAAATTAAAAATAAAATAGAAAAATCAGCAAACAAACGACAAAATATAATTGAATATATACGTCAATTCTTCGTCTCCCGTAAAAATCAGCACAGATGACAAAAGAAGCATCTTAACAAATCTTGTAATTTGAAATAAGAAACGTGTGAACATTTGACCAATTTGATAGGATTACTATTAATTATAATAAATATATAAGTGATAACATAACGGACAGGGACTGACAATATAATTGCAGTAATATTAATAATTGCATTTAATAATTTATCACATTCATAAATTGCTGAACTATTCAAAAAGTCGCTATCGTAAATTGACTTTATTAAAAACTTTTTGAAAAATTTTCAGATTCGATTGTCTTAAAAAAAAATCGAGTACAACAAATTCTTTTTTTTAACATATTCTTGTATTTTTTCAAATGTCAGATATTTGTACAAACATTTTATCAGATTCTTCTATATTTCAACATTGTTTCGTAGCATGTTTTAAAAAGTCGGATATTCGTTGAAATACTTTAATACCGTTCTTTAAAATATCAAATGATTATTCAAACATTTTAACGTACGTTTCTACCATTTTTACCACGGCCTCTGAAACATCTTGTAGAAGCAGATGATCCCGAGAAGATCAAATAACGAGTCGAATAGATATAAGTAACTTTCAGAAAGCGAATAAATCTGAAAGACCCTGAATCAACCGAGCGAAAATTCCCAATTCATTAGCGAAGCTAAAAGAACCCATCCACCGAGTGGAAAAACATCGCGGTCGGCCAGTTAACATCTAAAATTCTCCCGAAGCCCGATAATCCGGGAATATAAATTACCCCGAAGAAATGAAAAGGGAACGGTACTAGGGCCGTGGGTGGGATGCTGGTCCAGAAATTCCTAGCGTTATTTTCCGTGGTGAACTTCATTTGCTTCCTGACTCGCTATTTCGCTTCCGCGGCCCGTGAAATTTTGCATATAGAATGGTGCCCGCCCGCAGCCCCTCTGGCTCGGCTCTTCGACAAGAAACCATGGCGTCGGGCTTTAGAATAGATCGTCGACGTTAGTACTCGTCGGGTCATATTTAAGAAATGTAATAAGGTGTAAGATATGTGTTGGGAAGGCAATGCATCGTCTGGGGGCCGTACCACTTTCCTCTCTCCCCTCCATGCGAGGATGAATCGGATAGTCGAGGGCATAGGTCGTCGCCTGTTGTAAAGTCAGTTTAATCCTTGCCACGAGAGGAGAAACTTTAAATTTAAAGGCAGACAGCCACCCCGTGTACCCTCTCGACGGGTACCCACACCCTAACTTTACACCTTCTTCCGGGTGTAGCAGTAAAATATTTATTACGGGACATACTGGTTCGCTTATCATACGTGCGCCAGACAGTTAAGGAAACGAAATGGCGAGACCACCCGTGCATGATCGCGACTACCATTTCTTGCTATCTTTCTTCCCGTACGGTATTCTTCGAGGGGTAGCTACGGAAAGGTCTGTTAAGTTTCATGCGAGAAATTCAAACCCGACTTGAGATGTTAAAATATCTGTTCGGTGATATGGAATGGGGGTCAGGAAATTAGGACTCGTGAGTTACGTTCATTTTTGAAGACTTTGGTCAATTTTACTTACTGATAAATGGGTTTATTTATCGGTGAGTGCACACGAATTATACTGTTACAAACTTCTATTGATAACGCACGACAGGTGTGAGATAACAGAATTATATTGTGTATGTATACCGTTCATATGTGATGCGCACGCAACTAATTCTCTCTCACATGTCATGCTATACCATCCATTGCTATTATAACAGCTTTAACACGTCGATTGTATGCTCACTCTAATACTCGAATATTTGAATACATGAACATCTGGAAGCTTGGAAACTTAAAAATTTGTAACTTTGAAAATTTGATGTTTTACATGTACATTTAACTTCGTATATTTCTGACTGTTCGATTTCCAAATGTGCAAGTTTAAATTCTCTCACATTTCGAAATTACTAAGTTTCCAAATTTCCAAATTTCCACATTACCAAATTTACAAATGACCAAATTTCCACATTGCTACATTAGCAAATTTCTATATTGCTAAATTTCTAAATTTTTCAATTTCTAAATTTCCACATTACCAAATTTACAAATTTTCACATTACTAAATTTGCAAATTGTTAAATTTCTAAATTTCCAGATTTCCAGATTTCCAGATTTCCAAATTTTCAAATTTTCAAATTTTCAAATTTTCAAATTTTCAAATTTCTCAATTTCTAAATTTCCAGATTTCCAGATTTCCAAATTTCCAAATTTCCAAATTTCCAAATTTCCAATTTATTACATTTCCAAATCACCAAATTGTTTAATTTCTTAATTTCTTTGTTTCTTAATTTCTTAATTTCTCATTTTCTTAATTTCTTAATTTCTTAATTTCTTAATTTCTCAAGTTCTTAATTTCTTAATTTCTTAATTTCTTAATTTCTTAATTTCTCAAGTTCTTAATTTCTTAATTTCTTAATTTCTTAATTTCTTAATTTCTTAATTTCTTAATTTCTTACTTTCTTAATTTCTTAATTTTTTAATTTCTTAATTTCTTAATTTCTTAACTTCTTATTTTCCAAATCTGAAAATTTGAAATCTGCATGTTCAGAAATTAGAATCATACATTTAACAAACTACTATTTTTAATTACTTCCATGCATTTCGCTATACTGAATATATGTACATATTCATTAAAAACTATTCAATTGTAAAAATACACAAATTATTACAAATTTTAGGTTGTATCACGCATGCTTCCAAATCTATATAATTATGTAAAAACAAAATGTATAAATATACAATATCGGAAAATAAATAAACAAATTACCGTACATACTGTTACTGAACTATGTGAATTTCTCAAATATTTAACAGAAGATGTTAAATACACATACGTTAGTTAATATAGCATATTAAAACAACAGTAATTTCGTTACAATTCCCGAACGTATTTATTTTCAGACGCGTCACACTAAAAGAGGTTATGTTTCTTCATTAAACAGTTAAACATGTCCCATAAACTCATTGGCATCGTCACATACTAAAGTAATAATATGATTTTAATATCACAGAAAAGATTGTTCTTTCTCTCTGCATTTATTTGAAATCTCATTAATACATATCTTATTTATCAATTTTACATTTATGAAATTTACCGGCTTTACTAAGGACCAATTAAACAATAATAACGAAAGCATATTCTTTATTTTACGATGGAACATTAACTTCAGGATACATTTACTGCAGAAAGAAAGATGTTTCATTCTATGAATAAACTTTATTGCCATTTAATAACTGTAACAAATTTTCATCCGCGTGTCAATTGCATTCTATTATCGATTTCGTATAACTGCAGTTAATACAATAACATAAATATTGTAATTCGATTGTCATTCTGTACCATTCTATTTCGTTGCCTGTGAATTCATGGGATCGATTGTGTTTAATTCCGCACACTGTTTTACACATTAAAATTTATAACGTTTACTTTGATGGTAATAGATGTCTATTTTACCGTTCAATAAATATTTTACATTATATCAATTAACACACGTACATTTATATCAATTAATACACTGTGCAATACACTTTTCTTTATAACTTGTGCAAACACTTGAATATATGATTGTTACAAAGAATGTATATATTTAAAATTATACAATTTAATGAAACTATTATTATTTAAAAAATGGTTATCTGCTGGAACAATTATTTATTAATAAAACATAAAGCTGTCACCTCTAAAATACTGAGATTTCAAATTTGGAAACTTAACAATTTTTCAATCTAAAAATATGAAAGTTTAAAAATTTAAAATACTAAATGTAAAATAAATTAATTAAATGTAAAATGTAAATATATAAATTTGTGAAGATTCACATGTGCAATATTATGTTCTTTGACATTATAATTAGTGCGAACACTGAAATATATAATTATTGCAAATTTTTTATCTGATTTTTTTAAACGTGCTTATATGACAAGATATTGTAATCAATTAGTAGAACAACATGAAACATTAATCAATGAAAATAATAAAATAATTTTTGTTTTGGATGAAAATATTGTGCCTAATGTCAGTATTCCATTTTTCTATCCATTCCATATTTCATAAATTTAACTTACTGAAAATTGCTTCTAACATTAAAACTCTAAGATTATCTTAAAAATGTAAGATTATTAAGTTAAACATAAATGTAAGTGATTACGCATGAAAATTTATCCTTTGTAATTAAATTTGTTAATATGATATCTGACGAACAAAATAAATATTTGGTTAGTCTCCTCTGTAATATTTGAAATCATCTTCAGGAGCGTGATTTGAATTTCTAATTTTGCTTTCGATCTTTTCCCATCCCTTACACGTTATTCCCGCTTAATCTGGTTTTTAATCATATTACATCGATTTATTCTGCCACTTGAACGTTTCCTCGCTTATTTAATTCTCTTCATTACCGGATTCGCCCTTTTCATTTTCTTGGACGACCTTGTTTCTTCGTTTTGCTCTTGTTCTTCTTCGTCCCCTTCCTTCATTTCCGCATTTAGCTTCTCCATCTTTGACTTTTTATGAAATCTTCTGTAATATTTGCCAGTGCTCTGAATAGCATCCTGGATTACTCTTCAGGGACATCGTTTCACAGAATTGAATCTGTCCAATTCTGCTCGCCGTCCCCCTTCGGTAACATTTAAATCGTATGCATTATACAATGAATCGTTCTAATATCTCATGAAAAGATTGACAATCCGTCAGTGAATTTACATGAAGCGTGAATGCGCAATCATGATAGAACATAAAACGAGATTTGGTTTGGTGAAAATATCTCAAAGGCACGGAATAAAATTATACTCGGAAATTTCACGGAAAATAGGATAAATAGTATAATTCCGAAATTCGTGATTTCCGCGATTCGACTCTTCCAAAATTGTAAATCTCAAAATACCTGAATTTTTAAATCCCCGAACACAATCTTTTAATTTTTATACTTCCAAAATTTCAGATTTCCGAATCATCAAATTTGTAAATTTTTATTTCCCAGTGCCCAAATTCTTAAATTTAAAAATTTATAATCGTTAATTTACAAATTCTGAACTTCCTAATTTTGAAGTTATCGGTCGTTCAAATTTCTCAAGTTTCTTAAATTTCTTAAGTTTCTCAAATTTCTCAAATTTCCAAATTACCCCATCTTTAATTCCCTAATTGCTAGACCCCAAATCTCTAATTCATGTATCTCTACCTTGCAAAATGCCAATGTCCCCAAAATGCTCATACTGCTGAACTCTAATATCCCCAAATACCGACGACACAAACTTCTCAGTGTCCAGACTCCTAGATTCTCATATATCAAAATTCACATATCTCAAGATTCTCAAATCCCAAAAACTCAAATCTCAAAATTCTCAAATCCCAAAAACCCAAATCTCAAGATTCTGAAATCCTCAGATTCCCAAATCTCAAGATTTTCAAATCCCAAATTCCTAAATCATAAAATTCCCGAATCCCAGCGTTCTGAAATCTGAAGGTTCCCAAATCCCAAAATAAAATATACATCCATGTATATAAAATATACATGACGCACGTCAACAGAAGAATACAGCATAATTATATGAAGAAAAGAGCATGGACCCTTTTCATTGACCAAACAAGAAACAATAGTTTAACGTCACCCTAATTTATTCCGAAACCACTAAACGAAGCCACTAAGTGTATACACCGTCCACAAAACAGCCCAGGAGACTAATAAACGTTCTAGGAAAGCAACATCTAACTCATTGGCCGTTGGAGCCCGTTTCCTACGACATCATTCTTCTCCGACGATCATAACCTCGATCGAGCGCACCGTGATTTCGACTAAAAACGCAGGCATCGTGGATCTAGCTTGATTTCCATGCATCTTCGCATTCATGCAGAACCAAGCACGTTCAGATAGCGATTTTTCGTTGAAAAATCACATGGTGAATGAGCGAAGGGTGATCGAGGAGGCACGCGAGGGATTTAGCGATCGATTGAAGCGAAGGCCCGAAGACTGATGCTAGAAATCGCTTTGGAGGGTTATCGCTCGACGAAAGCCGATCGAAGAAACGAACGGGTTATATCTCTGGCTCGTTCGAGCCCCGACGGAAGATCGGTGATTTTCTGGAAAGAGAGAAGGAAGGTTCAAGCTGTGTGCAGGAACGATTGCATCTGCACGGCGGCGCTCGAAGGGCCGGCATCCTGCTAGCAAAGCAACCGTACGGACGTCCGGGCGGCGGCAGCACGTCACGGAAGCGCTTTCCTCGTCTGCTGGAAGTGCGAAGTGGAAGAATTAAATCGTATTTCAACGTCAATGCCGCGAAAGCAGGCAACAGAGTGGGATAGCTTTGGGAATACTCAGTCACGAGCGGAAATCCGAACTCCCGTGCAGTCGTGGAACGCAATTTAACTTTTAGTCGCTCGTGAGGAACCGTTGCCTGCTATACTCGCTCTCCAACGATTCTCTCTTCTTTCACTCACTCGCCCTACCCTTGATACCGAGTACAGAAAGAGAGAGAGTTTACTCTCCATCCGTTTTCTACAGCGCGTTGCGTTAATATACCCCCCTTGTTTTTATTAATCTAAGATGTCGGAAATTATGGCCAATAAATACTAGTTTATAGTGTGTAGACAGGAAATTATATAAAAATTTTGATTTTGTTCTTTCTGATATTATCGCTTCTAAGCAGACTGTACACTGTACATACTCTTACAACGTAGCACTTCGTATTTAAACATCGGTAATTCATTTGCTTTAGATTTGTGAAGCTTTAATAAAGATATTTGCTATGAACAGTATTGAAGAAATTGTGGCAGTCAGAAAGTTATAGAGAGCCTTCCATGGGAAATGATGAAGAAACGAATGCAGATAGCGTCATAAATATCATGCATTGCATAAATATACCAACACATTTGCTTTCGTCAATCCGAGTTTTTGGCTGAAAATTATGGTCAATGTTTGTTAAATACTAATTTGTAGTGTGTTAACAAATTATTTAAAAATTTGTCGTACTGACATAAACATTCAACTGATCTATATAGAAATTAATTTTCAGGTGCTTTACAAATGTTTCATGTGTCAGCTATTGCAAGTTTTGATTCATCTACAGTGTATCAAATAATTTATTAATAAATGTATTATAAATTAGCCAAATTTTTGTAAATATCGTTAGTTATTGGAGTATTTTATTGACATTTCTATGCCATTTTACGTCTCTCAGCGTAAACAATTTGTATACCGAAACATTCAATAATAATACCAACGGAAGTTATAAAGAAATAACGAAAATTTTACAGCCAACAAAATATTGGTATAATCATGTGTGTAATCGTAGCTTTCTCGTTTATCTCAAGCAGACACTTTTGGAAGACGATTTGAACGCTTCTTCTCGCCATGACTATGTCTTCTACTAACGTAATCGGCAATAGAACTTTTTGAACGACCTATTTGCGTCGCAATGTAGCCGTAACCTTTGATTTTAATGCGAAAAGCGTTGGTCATGGCTTTTTCACTCTCTGAAAATTCCTTTCCACGATGAATTTCACTTTCTCACCTTTATAAACGGATCTTATGAATATAAAATGAAAGGAATGAAGGTAACATAACGAATTTGTTTGCTTATGAAACTCAATTGACGTCGACATAAAGAGAATATGCAAGGTTGATATTTATGAAACACCTGAAAAACAGGATTTATGCAACCTAGCTTATTCGTTACCACGCCAACTTTAATACAACTTACTGGTTATTACTTAGTATTTAAGGAATGTAGATCATAATTTCGTATCAAAAGCTCATATCTTTGTAAACATGAGGGATTGGTACATTTAAGTGACACCTAAAAATGAGGTTTTATGAAATTCGGTTTAATATTTACGTTAATTCTGTTTTACACAACTCATTGTTTGTACAGTACGAATTAGTAGTCAATGAATACTGGCCATAATTTCCTATAAAAAATTTAGATTGTTGAAAGTATGAAGGATTTGTATATTTGTGCAACGAACTGTATCTTCTTGCAAAGTCTCGTTCTGGATGTGAAGACTTGTGTTGTTCGCCGCCACCGGATGCTTGATATGCAATCACGCAACGAAGACGACTCCCTAGGTGACTCCATGTATGATGCCTTCTCATCCTGTCGGATTATAATTTTGCTACGCTTCTTGCCAGCTGATTCTTCACGGTCTGTCTAAAGATCTTAAATCGGCCGGACGAGAGTGTTCATATCCTGCTTCGTGAAGTTTAATGGATACGGAAAAGCGTAATGGTGGATGTTTCTTTCTGACATGCCAGTTACTCAGGAGAAACGGATTCAGAACATGCTTGAATAATTTAATTCGCTACAGCTTTCGTCCATCAAACGCGAAATCTGGATACGGAAGCGGATCTAGCAATTCGGTTGAAAGGTTTCTTCTTACACGGTGAAGATTACTTATGTTTGAAAGTGCTCGAAGAAATTGGCTTTGGGAAGAGATAAATGTATGTGAAAAATATGTGGAAAGACTCGATGGTAAATGATAAATGATCTTGTGTAAAAAAATTTATATTATTTGGCAGAATGTAAAGTTATTTATTTATTTGGAGGTTGTAACTTCGTTTATTTTCTGTAACTTTATTTTCTTATTTTAGTGCAATTTTATTTATTTATTTGGAGAATGTAATTTCACTTGTATATTTGGAGAATTTAATTTTATTTATTTATTTGCAGAGTTCCATGTTAGGTATTTGAATGATCAAATATGAGTTTAAAATGAAATGAAATTATTTGAATATAATGATAATTTCTCTCCCAATGAAAATACATTTGGAAAATCTTTGCAATCATTCATCACTGATTCATTACATTACCCATTGTCTTTTTGTATTATTTTATTTACTGTATCTATATCATTGATCATTTTTCCTTCCTATTTATACGAAACCCATCACGATTTCATCTCTATCAGTTCTGTACTGCACCTAAACAAAGGAGAAAGATCAATAACATTGAACAATTTTTCTGTACAGCAGTAAACGCTCGTACTACAAATTCGGTAGTAATTTTTTAAAACCAAATTTACTTCAGTTAATAAAATAATTCTTTAACAAATATTACAATAATAGTTAAGTCCTAAAATTTATTTATTGATTGCCATACTGAAGCAGTTGACAATTTTACTAGGCTTTCTAATAAATCTTATCGAATATTTTCACAATATTTTGTTATATTTATTACCTCCTATTTCAAGTTAATAATACGAGTATTTTCAACTAGATGAACAAATTCTAAATAATATATAAGATCCGTAAGAAAATTTAAGTGTCAGCTATATGTGGATGACGTGGCAGTCGAAGTGTCAACTTGTTGATGTTAATACTTGACACTAATATGTACTAATTAACTGTGCCAAATCTTGTGTATATGATTATCACGATATCGAATATCTAAAATTTATGTTTCATTCCATCATTGCTAAATTGTCGACGTTAATACTTAATGAAGCGTACAAAATCTCGTGTATCTGTATCTGCGTCATGATATCTGATAATGAGTTCTAAAGTTTGTTTTATTCCGTCGCTGTTAAATTGTCGACGTTGATACTTAATTAAGTGTATAACATCTTGTGTATGTGTATCAGCGTCACGATATCCCTGTGAATAATGGTCGTAAGTTTCTCGAAGAAGACGTTTCACTTGATGCCAAATCAGAAATGGAAGGAACGATAATTCATTCTACATTCATGTTGCCGACGATTCTGAAGGTAGAATTGTTGAGGAGTTGAAGAGCAATAAGGCGTACTGGGAGCTCAAGCGAGCGTGTTCTCTCAACTTTGCACGTGACACCAGGCAAAGACTGAGACGAGAGACGTCGTGAAAGGGCATTGTCGACTTCGTCGTCTGTCGGATCTTCCAGATTACAAGTGCTGGTTTCATGAAAATTCCTGTCTCACTTCTGTAGGATTTTAGTATTAACTTGTACCCTCGCCTTACAGGAACGTCCTTGCGAAGAAGCAGATACGAATTCCTTGAGGCACCATTCTCTTCGCCATGGTGATAATCTAGAATGCTTTAATAAATTTCGTTCTTCAAGTTTTACGCGTAAAAATGGATCGAGATTTTATCGGTAGTTACGTTCGATCCTTCGGAAGGTGGAAAATAAATTAGGTATTGACGGATGATTTATTGTGTCTTTGAGTGTAATTAGAGGTTTAATAAATCGATAATTAATTTAACATCATAGATTCGCGGCACTTATAAATGAACACAGTTTTTCACTGTAATCGAATATTGATTGCATCTACTGCTCAGTGTGTAGGCAATTATCTTCGGACGGGAGAAATAGCAAAAAAGAAGAAGCACGTTATTCGATTAATTGAATAAGTGAAATGCGTCGTAATAAATTGTATCTATTGTATGAGGTAAATGTTGAAAAATTTTTTATAGAATAAATATTACGTATACGATACGAATTTTTACTTTTGTTAACGATAAGATTTTTTTACTTTATCAACCTCCATAATTTCACGCTATTTGATAGATTGAAAAGTTTATTAAATAGAAATTATAATGTCGATCAGTTATGTAAAATCTCTTCTCATTTCACATAATAAATTCGATCTCTACAAAATTTATTATAATTGATACCTGATGGATGTTACATAGTAACTAAAATAACTTTATTCCAAATTATTACATAACTTTATTCCAACAATGTTACAACATGAAATAACTGACTAAAAATTATATATGATCGATATAGTTGCACAAACTATGTTAGTCTTTATTCCTGACACACTCTTAAATTTGTCATATATTTAACTATAGCGTTTAGGGTGGTGTTCTTAACTTCGTGTCAAAGAGCTTGTTACTCGTATAATTAAATAAATAATTCACGTAGATAATATTAAATAAAAAGGAATCATGCTTGAAGCATTACAAAAAAAACACATTCTTCTGATTTCAGTTTCGACGTTCGTGGTCGTCGATCGTTCAGCAATGCTCACCTTTGGTCGTCGCCGACGGCATTGGGACCAAGAGCTTTTTTTATCACGGCGTCAAGTCCTGCTCACCTCAGCATCGATCGACTGGAAACCAGGGACGAAGGGATCTATCGGTGTCGAGTGGATTTCAAAAATTTGCAGACAACACATCAGAAAACGAACCTGACCGTTATAGGTGAGTCATTTATCTTATTCGCCAAAAAATTTATTCATAAAGTAAATAGTTAAATTTCGTTTTGCAATATCATTTTTCTCTAACTTTCTTTGCGTATATTATATTCAATAAACATAGACGAAATATAATGATTTTGAATATCGGAATTCATTGGTTCAAAATTTATATCTTGAGTAACTAAAATTAAGAAAGTGGTACCCAAAACGAAGTTTAGTCAAGTAAATTGTTATTTTAATTTTCAAATTCAGTTTTCTTAACACTAGATTTACGGAACCCGTCAAAATGACGGATCATAGATCTCTTATTTTAAATGACAAAACTTATTAAGAAATTTTTGTAAAAATGTATGTCAACTTTAGTCAAGGTAAAGAATCAGTGTCTTAGGCAGTTCACATATCCCCAATTTATTTATTTTTCTACTTTAATTCAAATTTAAAAATATAAGTGACTATTAAACGTCCGTAAATCTAGTGTTAAAAACGAAACTGAATATGAAAAAATATTCTTTGACAATTAATAACAGAGAAAAAATAATTTTACGAAAATTCATCAAACTTTCCAACTAGAGTTTTCGAGTTGCTACCCGTTAGCAGCAAAAGTACCTTTCGAGTGCAAAAGACTAATCAGAGGAACATCCATTCGAATTCGATTTCATTTCTAGCGCATCACGCTATCGTAACAAGCTAAACAATTAGACAATCTCTAACGAGTCACTTTTGTATCTGCGCTATCCGAACTCGACAGCCTCAACGTTTGCATAAATTTGACAAACGCTACACACCGGTTTTTAGAACTGTTCCATCTATCTTCCTATTGACGTGTAATCGGCGCCGTCGACAAAAGAGTATTCAGCAAATGCTAAATCATTCGCATCAACAGAATTCAATTGGCTCTAATCAATCTTTCATGAGTAAATCACTGCGGCACGCATCGAACGCATAGATCACCCATTCTCGACCGACAGACAAATAATCAATCCGCGTTTCCGCTGATTCAATCATGCACCCTGTGTTCGCGCAGTGCCTCCGTCGAAGCCGGTGATACTGGACGGGACGACGAGGGATATTTCGAGGCTGGAGGAGCCCTACAACGAGGGGAGTGACGTGAACCTGATTTGCGAGGTACGAGGTGGCAGGCCGCCCCCGAAGCTGACGTGGTACCTCGAGAACACCGTGATAGACGAGTCCTATCACTACAACACCGAGTCAGGTCTGACGGTTAACCGCTTGTCCTACCCTAAAGTTGGACGGCAACACCTCAAGGCTCGGCTGATTTGTGAGGCCAGCAACACTAACCTGGTGCAACCGCAAACCAGACTCGTCATCCTCGACGTCAATCGTAAGTTTATTTTATTGTAACATAATTAAACCTTGAGTACTATGGGTACATATATACGCTGAGAAAGTAAACTCATCACTTATTGCTGAGTGTATTACAAGAAATGAGGAGAAAGGACCGATCGGATGTGTTAATATGAAATAAGATTGACAATGTGGAATCTCGAAATATTCTGTTTATTTTGTGGCGTGATTCCACGAACAATCTTCTCAGCAAAACGTTGGTCGTGTCGATGAAGTATTGAAATAATTTAAACTATCAACAGTTCAGTAGGCGTCCTTTTAATTGCGGAATATTTAGGACTGTTCGTTTTACATAGTTTCGGTTTTTCGAAAGGAGGGGGTTTTAATCTTGGCTGGTCATTTCGTGGCCTTGTAGCTACAAACTTCATGTAGTTTGGGAAATGAGGTGTCTTCGTCAGCTGTGTCATGAAGTCTTATGGATGAGTTGTCTTTGTCGAGTGGTAATTATCAGTATTTATTGATATTGAATGCGTCACAGCCGCGGAGACACCAACGTCACCATGGTGCTTGATGACTATTCGACGTAGCGATTTGGGGGTATAGATATTTGAGGATGTAAGGATTTGGGGATATAAAGATTTGGGGACGTAGGAATTTGGGGATTTTGGAAAGAAAATTGTTTCTTTCCTTTCTAGCCTTCTTTTTCCAAGGATAGAGCTGGTACACGAAAAACAGGGAACGCAAAAATCCGACTACCTATTGACAGTTACTGACATAATTTTAACGCTTAAAATAGGAAGGGGAAACGCGCTGACAGAAGACACATGGCCTACATTGACCGTTTCTCATTTTTGATTTTTCCAACATTGCCGCGTTTAATCAGACTGTGTCACATTTGGACACAGGTACTATTAGAATGTAACACTTCGTATATAAACATTAATTTGGCTAATATTTGTAAAGCTTTAATAAAGAAATTTACCATGAACAGTATTGGAAAAATTGAGGCAGTCAGAAAGTTATTGAGAGACTTTCTTAGCAAACAATAATTGAACAAATGCAGGCAACGTCATAAATATTGTTGTGTAAATATACCAACACCCTTTGCTTTTATTAATCTGAGTTTTCGACTGAAAATTATGGGCAATGTTAAATACTATGTGTAAACAAATAATATAAAAAAAAACTTGGCGTATTAATAGAAATATTCAGCAGATTTGAATAAAAACTAATAGTCAGGCGTTCTATAAATATATAAACTATTAAAGAAAAACTGTACAAATGTGAGAAAAAGAATACAAAACTTAATAATTTCAAGCATTCTGTATTTAGAGTTTCTGAATCTATGTGCCTTTATCTGATGAAATTATTCTGTCTCGACCAAAGTTAAATAAAATGTGATATTTTCGTGTCATTAATGGAATTTATACTTCCTTAGCCTATTTTGAAAAATCGTTCAAGGTCAAATGAAGCGATAAATAAACACTTTTATATTTAGAATATAGGACGTGGAGGGTTAATTATGAGCGAGATCATTTTCCAAAGTCAGGCCCTTTATATTTTTTTCCATAGAATATTCATTGGAAATATAACCTCTTAACAGATTATGGTTATAAATTGTGATTACTTACTTTAAAAATTTCATATTTAGGATGATTGAAAAAGAAAATCTAATTTAAACTGAGTCAAAATTGTATGGTATCTATTTGAATTTCATCAGATAATATTTTATAAAATTATACAATAATAAAAAATCATTAACAAGATAAAAGAGAAGAGATTTTTGCAAGAAAAAATATTTACGTATTTCAGTGCTAATGATGATTTGCATTAAATACTTAATACCCACAATACATATATTGAACGTGAAATAATTATTTTTTTCTTGTTATAATTCAAAAATTTATGGAAAACAATAAACATAAATACTTTCTAGCAGATAAATTATTTACCGAAAAGAACTAGTGGAATAATACAAAATAAATTATCAAAAGGAATAATGGAATAATACACCATAATTGACCTCCATAGTGAAAACTGACACTCTTTACAGTCAGACACAATCATACAGATAATGCGGATTATTAATCACAATGGTACTTAATCTATCAGTTTTGTCTTTTGATCTATTAATGTATATCATTATCCTAGTATTATAAGCCCCAAAAATTCCTTTCGTGTGCTTTTCCTGCCAATAATTAATTTAATTAAATTTGGAGTAGCGGTCACGTATGACCACCGCGCGGTCAACGTGTTAATTAATTATTATAAAATTAATTAAAATCATTAGCTCTATGAAATAAATCAAATGAGTTTTATCTTAAATTATAGAAATTCAAATTAAAATGTTTCTTTTATTAATGTTCTATATATACGTCTCACATTTTTATCATAAAAGAAAAAATTAATCTTTGCAACTGGTAATAAATGATAATTTGATTTATCTTCATCAAATATTTACTATTTCTTTTACTTACTAATATTATATGTTCTCTTATTGCTTAATAAAATATATTCTCAAAATAGCGTGTATTGGAAAAATATGACAGTAGAATCGTACGTTGCAGGATACACGGACAACATATTATTTTCGATGTATCTTTCTGTCTCTGGAAATATTTGTTCTCTTATCTTCTCTGACATCTTGCTCTTCTCTCTTGGTTTCATTTCGAAACATCATTGTTCCCGTAATTTCATCGTTGTTTTTCCATATTCAGGCAACTTCGACGACCTATTTACCATAATTCAGCGATGATTATTCTGTTTTACTCAGTGTAGTATAAAATGTAAGATTTGAAGATGTAAAGAGGACGATGGATTGAACCATCGCGCTAAAATAAAATGTATTATAAATTATGATTAAGTAAATTCTGAATTAATTGTTAGACGCATTTTGTGGATAAACATTTTTTCCGGTGAAATTAATTTTAGTTTGAATTAGTTTAAAAAAATAACTTTCTAGTAAATTTTATATTTATGTAAAAAGCTACTGAAATGCATAGATCCATGAATAAAGTACCTTGTATCCTGCTATTAGAAAACTGCCAAACTGATATCACCTGCAATAATCTTTGATTAAAAACTGGTACATAGTATATTTAAAAATCAAAGAGAATTTATTTAAGTTAAATTGCCATTGTCCAGCGGTCCACCATTTATGTTTCCATAACCTAAAACTCCAACTAGCGTCCTCAAACTTCATTGACAACTAATGACATACGATCCCTAATTCTTCATCAACAGAAATCATCATCCAATTGCCTATTGATTTCTAACTTACATCGTACGTTACATTACTTCATAGACACCAATCACGAACTCCTCGTGTTTAACGAGTATTATTTTTACTCTCTTATATCACGTACCAGTAATGCATCATGTTTATCTCGTTAAAACTGCTGGAATACCAGTTTAGACGGTAACATATTTTCCCAGCTATAAGTAGATAGAATCATGACACCGGTGACGTCAGGTGGAAAGCATTAACGAGACACAGAGCGTTTCTTGTGATCTTTGAATCGCGTCAGAACTTTCGCAACAAAATTATGCAGAAACCAGTTGCTGTTGCGCCGGATTAACGCATAGGTCATGCCGTATATGTGACTTACACGCCTGGCTTGTGGCAGACAGTATGATTTTCTATGGTTTCAAACGCATGCATGCTCAGTGGAGGCAAAGACCGATTAAGTGAACGTTTTGCTCGTACACTCGAGAATTTATATCTCGTTCCTGGTTTACGGATGTGTCATGATATAATAGAATTTGCATGCGAACTGACGGTGGAGTTTTATAGCGAATACGAAATCTTGTCGCGATACGTCAAGATTGGAGTTCTGTCTATTTGGGTCGCATACTTAACACTGGATAATCGACGAATAATCTTACTAGGAAAGTATAAATGAGATAGTGCGAGGGAGTGAAAGTCGTAACAAATGACTGTTCGCTCGAGAAAAACGACAATACAAATTGCAAGTCTCTAGTTTATAAATTGTAGAATTAGTGGAACGTGTAAACGGAATAGTAGGTGATAGTACAGATCTTTATATCATTGTAATTATGTTAGTATATTAGCAATTCTCGACGCTGTGAACACATGTTGACTCTCAGATATTCAACGTATTCTTGTTTTTTCTATTGCACGGAAAAGACTATGTTTATATAACATGTCTTATAATTTTTATTTATAGAACAAGAAAATAAAGTTTTACTCAGAATACGTTTGAAAGAAAGCAATCCGTCATTCTATACTTTTCTTACATTTTTTTATAAAGTATTTAAAATCCTATTTTAGTATATCATCTTTTTCTTGTTTTCGCGTATGGAATATTTTGGTAAAGTTTGGTGTTAAAAAGGACACCATGTAGAATAGTTTCTTTAAAGTCTTTCAATGAAATCCATCACCCCTCTGCCTTCTTTTAACCTCGTATAAACTAACAAGCTCCTAAGCCAAGCTCTAAAGCTGAAAAACTTCCCCCTGTTGTTATAGCATACAAAAACTGGCTAATACCATGTTACTCGTACGAAACGTGTGTTTGTAAACATGCTTCCCTTGAAAAAATGTTGACTTTTCGGTATCTAACAATAACAAGTAGGGTCAGTTGTGAAAAGTACACCTGGTAAATATTCTCCACATGTTCCTCGTCTATTCTACCTAAAGGTGGAATTGTAGGGAACTCGTGAAAAATAGATCTGCCGACACCGGAAATCCACTTGTCCGCTGTGTCCATCGCCAGTCCGGTGACATCCCTATTCTCCCTGTTTCTCTTATTATTGGGACTGGAAATATTCCGCTGCGACATTCGTCCTCGAGTGTCCGTTTGTCTTCGTACTTTCACACATTCGCTGTTCTCCATCTCTTTGGTATGTTTTTATTTCGAGATACATCTCCCTACTGTTTACACCAGAGATGACCACCAGGGCAATCGCTCCAGGCAATATCTCACGAGGTAACTAAAATAAAAATAGCACTCTTGTGTTTGTGAAGTTCAAGCAGATGGTACAGTTTGATCATTCTAAACGTTTCATATACCTTATTGCATTGCTGTTTAATGCTAATTGTTATTGAGAGTTAACAATCTAACAGTTGTTGATATTTCAGATTTAACGTACTACATTTATACTAATAATTAAAGAACATAAATGGAAGCATGTGAATAACTTATATTTATTTTTGCATTATATTGAAATATATTTAAGTGTTCATAATGTAATAATTTGTCACTCCGCTTCTGTTAATCCACAGAAGAATTTGGTGTTAAGAGGAAAACGAATCCTTAAATAACCTAAAAGTTCAAAATTTGCAATTTTTGTCTCAATGTTTGTAAAAAAATGTTCACTCAGTCGGTACACAAAAATGTATGAGAATCTCTCATTCAATGTTTCAAATTAAGGAAGAATTAACTAAAAATGAGTTATTGTGTAGTACGATTTGGACTGTAATCACTGATGCACGATGTTATACATATTCATTTTGTAAATATGTTTATTAAATTCATGATGCAAGTAATTATTGCACAGGGAATATGAATACGTTCATTACACAAGCGTTTCGTTTTATAGTTAATTTTTTAGCCAAGGTTAGAAAACAATTCGTGATACACGACGTTGGTTAACTCATCGTACAGATTTTATAAATTATTTGATTAAAGTCTGTAATTGTTAAGTAATATTACAATCGAAGATTAATTTATAAAATTATAAATAAAATACCAGTAGCTTCACTGTTACAAGGTTTTGATTAATAAATTATACATGTTGCTTTCAATAATCTGAACAAAGCAATTGTTCATTAATAATAGATACACGCATCCTACAATTAATCAAATTTCAACATAAAATTGCAGTAATATTCACTTTAACCAGATACAATTAGTACGTATACAAGTACTTATGTAATTTGCATATTTGATAAATTGCTCTTGCGTATTTTCACATGTTTTAAGTGGATGTTAACACAAGAGCCACAATTACATACACGCTATTACGAGCAGCTGCTTTGATACTTACTATTGTTTTCTATTAAAAGTAGACAAAAGAATATTTATAAATCATCTGTTGAATTATCATTTTAATTAATGAGCGAAAATAAATCTGTCTGTTGAGAGGCACTGGGCCTACAATAAATAAAAGCCTCAACTCTGTCTTCAGAGTCAATGGGCCCCTAGGCTGTGTTTATACCTAAAGGGACGAATACGTTGCAGATCGAGACCGTTATTTTTCCCCAGAAAGTAAGCGTCAGTTTTACTATGCGTTCTAGAAAAGACTTTCGCATTTAGTTTGATCCTTGCACTTTGCAGACGTCCTTCCGAGTCACATTCAATAAATTCATTTAATACCTTGACTGCCATGTCACCCACATATGGATGACACTTGAATTTCGAAACAGATCTAACATTTATATTATTAAAAATTGATTCACTTTCCTAACTAAAAATACTTGTATTAATTACTTGGATCTATGGAAAATAAATATAACAAAATATTATGAAAATATTTGGCACGATTTGTTGGAAATAAAAATACATAATAGAATTTTCAACTACTTCAGAGTGGCAGTCAACGTGAGTTTCTATTTTATTTTAAATAACTAACCACTCCATATTCCAATATCAACACTAAAGTTAAATAAGAATATTTTTTCTCCGGTTGCATGAACGCCATCTTTTCTCCCTCACCGAAAAATCGAATCTGCTTTATTCTTCTTCCACCGTGGTCATTGTCCTCGGATCAGGCGTGCGGCGATCTATCGGTCTGTCCCCGTCCCATATCTGACACCAATTTGTAGAAATCCGTGAAAAATAAAAGAAGTGCAAGCATCGGAATCGAATGGTGGCCTTCCGCATAGTACTTCGCCATCTTGTCCAGTATGCCCGTTCACTGACATCTCTATTCCCACGGTTCTGCTCTTATTATTCGGTCTGGGCGGACCCTATTCCATGGAATAGACGTGGTATCATGCAATCCATGTTACCAATATACGGATAGAGCGATCACTTTCGTGCCGAAAAGAGAAGATCGTTCGAGCTATCGGAATCAAAGTTCAATTCCGCATAATCTGAAAGGGAATCAAAAGGAAATCCAGCGTTCTAGATTCGTCGATAAATGCTTCAAAGTAATATCCATCGTACAGAACGCGGAGTACCTAATGTTATTTCACCGGAGCGAAGCACACGAATCGGTCTAGCCGACTATCGGCGTAATCTACCATCGCGGTTAAACAATTCTCCACGACGATTTCGCGGAGCACGAGCCACCGGAGCAGAATTGTTACCGAACGCCTTTTCACGTGGTCCTGCCTTGGACAAGGTGTTCACGCGCTGAACCTATTAGTCGTCCGCTCGAGATTGGCCGACGGAGATAACAGTAACGCCTCTCACAAGACGGATCAGAGGATCGCGTGCCTTCTAGCTTCCAGCTTCGATTCCGTGTTTCTACGCGAGCTGCTGGCGTGTGGCTTCGTGTTCAACCCTTGTCGGTCGATAGGGGTGACGAGGGCACGTGTATGCCACCGTTTCTCACCCCACGTACGAGTTTCTCTTACGTGTGTTTCTACAACTGGCCGATTGTCGAAAAAGTTGAACTTTGGTAAATACGGGTAGAAACGTGGTTAGGTCACGAAGTAAAATACGATAGCGAAAGGATTCAACGTCGATACAAGTTTCAATCGATACAACGTTTTTAGTTTCTCCGTGCATTTTCTATAGGTTCAATAGCTTTACCCATAGCATCAATTACACTCAAGGAGTCGTCACGTCCTGGCGAATATTTTTAATTTATTATTATTACATTTAGCTTATTACTCACATTTAACTTATCATGTATATCACGGAACCTTTAATCCTGGTAGTAGAGTTCTCTATTTTCAGTTTCTTTTTCATGCCGAGTTCTCTATTCTCACTTTTTGAGGAATATTTGGACCACGTCAATCGAAGGCGCATTTGATAACAGGGGCTTTACTAAGGCATTTTCCATTTACAAACGAATTTCTGTAACCAATAGTAATCAGGAACGGTTCCCTCAGATTTCCTCGCAAAAATTGTTCGACCACACAGAACTTTCATCATGTAAAACAAGCAATCAAATAAATTGACACGAAACTGTTCACTTCGGAACCACATCAAATGCATATATATACGAAATTGTACACTTCAAAATAACATCAAATGCATGTAAACACGAAGTTGTTCTTTCGGAACAATATCAAATGCATATTGACATAAAATGGTTCACTTCGGAGCAACATTAAGTACATGTAGACAATTATTCAAAACACAGTCTACTTATAAATATTAGGATTTCAAATGATAAAAAGTGAATACGTCGTTTAATCGCCGTTTAATATATGCAGATGTAATCTTTAAATACTTGCCATATGATTTATTTGTCAGACGCATCAGAAAATATTAACTATTTACTGCGATATTAAAATAAATACAGAAAGTTAAAATGTTATATAAATTTTATATTTAGCAATTCTCGACTTTATAATTGAATGTAATCTTCATATCGCTGTGTATTAAAAATTCGAGTAAGATTTATTACATTTAAACAGTGTGATGAGTTAGACTCGTTGAAACATGGCAGGAGATTAAAATAAGCACTGCAAAGGGAATTTTGTACGAATTCATAGAATATGAAAAGTAGCACTTCATTTCTTTTCTATTAATTTTTATAAGATGGTTGAAGATTTTTAGTAGAGTACGAAACGCATTTACTATTATCTATCGAATTTCTGTTACCCTAGAACTGTTTCACTTAAAATGGCAAATAGATTTTGTGAAATTATACAATGAAAATACATACAAAATAAATACATAATCCTTATTTATACTGCACTTCATTTTTTATAACGATTTTCATTAAATTGAAAAATAAAAACGACGATTTTCTTACAAGGGAAAAAGCGAGATACTAAAGAAAAGGCCATAATTATAATATTTGAGCTCGAAGTGTAATAAAGTATAATGTTATAGAAATCGTAGAAAATAATATCCATCATAAGCCAAATCGTTAAAATTTTTAATTCGATACTTGTGTGATAATGGAATGTTATTTTTAATTCGATATGTAGATGATAATGTACAGACGTTTAAATTATTTTTTAATTACTCTCAAGACTGTAACTGTTTATGCAAATAAGGTTTTATGTTATTAATATCCATATTTATTGACATTGACCTTCATATATACAAATGTCAATAAAAAGAAGTTCACAAAACATTAATGGAATAAAGATTATTATAGTAGAATATTATTTTTTGCGGAGGAAACAGGAATATACCAAAACCAAATTTATGAAAAAACACCATAAAGCAAACAATTCACAGAAGATTAATGATCCATATTTCTGATAATTACCGAACTATGTTATAGATAAATGCGCGTGTCTTATACATGACGAGAAATATTTATGCATGCGCATACAGTGCATGCTTGTGCATATGTATACAATGCATGCTTGTGCATGTGCACACAGTGCAAGCTTATGCGAATGTAAAACGTGTCCTCAAGGTAGAACATGCTCGAAGTACGCTAAGATATCGTGTAAACGGGAAGATGTTCGACTTCTAGGGACTTGGAAATGCCGCCTTAGAGGACTGGCTTGATATCGTAGTCGAGAAGAGTAAAACTATCTCAACTTGGCGATAACGTTAATATAAACACCCGTAAAACTATTAAGGGCTTTAACTGTCAAGGTGTTAACTGGTGGCTACTTGATCCCATCAATGGACTTATGGTTACTCACGCACTGGTTAGGGAAGGTGGGAAGGTTATTGACTTGTGTGAAAACTAGGGCAATTTGGTGATACTTGTGCAATAATAATTGTAGTCTTTTCTATCACTTTAATGGTAATTTGTCTCGTTAGTGTGCAAACTACCAACGTCAGTATTTATAAATTTGAGATTTTGGAAATTAAAACTGTATTAACCCCATAATATTAAGCCACAGACACACAGCACAGTTAAAATTAATTTAAATCGCATTTATACCATCATTGAATTTTAAGTTCAGTAATTATAATTTATTCAATTAAATTGCTAAATCTGAAATATACATTTCAACTTTCTTTCTTTATTTTAA
The DNA here is from genome assembly GCA_945859595.2 of Megachile willughbiella. NCBI lineage: Eukaryota > Metazoa > Arthropoda > Insecta > Hymenoptera > Megachilidae > Megachile > Megachile willughbiella. The sequence continues at coordinate 5,635,084 of OX243798.1, forward strand.
TATTGTAGCAATAATTAATTACCTCTGACTGACGCAAATGTCGGAAAAGTCATGATGTAGAGGTTAAGAAGATCGTATTTTTAACATAGAAGTCTTTCCTGTCTCAAATTTGTCTTCTGTAATTTGCACCGAGTGAATTTAGGAGTATGAATTATTAAGAATTTCTTGACAGAGTATTTTTTACAAAAAATGTATTTTATGAAGAGTGTTAACATTGGTATACCAGGAGTCGGCAACCTGCGGCTCAGTAGAATCATACTTGTGGCTCTTAAGTAGTTTAATAGAACATATTGAAAAATTAACTGCAATATTGCAATTGGCAAACAAATATAATAATCCTGCGCACACATCAAAATGCGCGGTAGATCGCATGCATGTAAACCTAGCTTTGGCTAACCTTGCTCTCCACACTCACCGACGTCACACTCAAAACCAAAAAGTGTTTCCGTCTTCTTTAATACGTTGACTTATATGTTCTGTTACTACGCAAAATAGAATGTTTTGATTTCACAATCAACACATGTTTCACAGCAGATAATGGTTATATTATTTTTTCTAATACACATTACCGATGTATGTACTTAAATTCGGTTCTTTAAAAAAATAATTTATCACATCGGGAAAAAAATGGCTTTTAACTCCAGAAAGGTTGCCGACCCTTGGTATATACAAATGCCATTTCTAAGTAGGATTTGAAATTTTTATGTAAAACATACAAGTGTTTACAAACTTAATACCAGGTTTAAGTGCCAGAAATAGTGTTGCTGACATTGTAATGGACAGGGATGAAATGTTGAAGATCAGTGAATATTCCAAATTACCAAATTTTCGACATTTGGAAATTTGATACTCTGGTGACTTAATACTCCCGAAATTTGATATCGTGGTGAAGTACTTCGGAAATTTCACATTTTTTAGTTTCTGAGCTCTTGAATTCTCAAATTTGTAAATTTGAGAAATTAGAGATTAGACAATTCGAAAATATAGAAGTTCAGAAATTAGCGAATTTTATAACAGTAATTGCCAAAAAATGTCAGAGCATTTCGACTAATTACGGAGAAATTTTTGAGTCAATTGTAAGATCGACAAACATATTTCCTCATGGCGAAATTTAGGTTTCTATACCATTAAATTGGCAAATAGGCCAACCATAAAAATGTTAGTTCTATCCTCGTTTTCCCCGAGTACTTCTTTTTACAATTTAATAGATATTTGTTATCTTAACTGTATCTTGAATCTTGAGTCGTGAACTAAAAGTTCAGTTTAGCACGGATCTCTGAAAATAAACCTGGTTTAGATTCCATGTATTCGTTTCTGCAGCATACTGAATTTTAAGTAACCGTGCAGAGGCGCAGTAACGTTCTAAATACAAAGTTTTAGATTTTCTCATTAATTTTCATCAGGTTTCGCTGTAGTCCTCATGCAGACCAAAATCAAGATCAATTTCGCAGCTTTTATCAAGCGGGCCGATAGATAGCAAAAAGGAGAAGAGAGGAAGTACCTGGGTACTCTACTGAATTGAATAATGCAGAAGATAGACTTTCATATCTTCTGATCTAATGTAGTCATCGTTACGTTAAGATCATACAATTTTCTTTATTCCTTCTATTAAAGTACTTACGTTATTCTATCTTGATCTGACACAGATTCGATTGAGACGTGAATTAGAAACTGGATCATTGAAATAATCATACTCCTTGACAGTGTCATAATCGTTGAGAAATTAGTTATCGATTTCATCGAGAGAACGACAATTTGGAAATATGAAAATTTGATAATTTAGAAAATTGAAGACTTAAAAATCGGGACATCAGAAAATTTGAGAAATTGAAAATATAAAAATTCGGAAATCTGGAAATTTGAAAGTGTGACAATGTGGATATAAAAATTTGAAAAGCTGAAAATCTGAAAATAAGAAAATTTGATAATTTGGAACTCTGAAAATATAGAAATTTGAAAGTGGGATGTGTACATAAAATATTTGAAATTCTGAAAATATGATAATTTGATAATTTGACAATTTGATCATTTGAAAATTTAAAAATTCAAAATTTTAGAAGTTTAAAAATTCAGAAATTTGAAAAGATACAATATAAGAATTTAGAAATTAATTCAGAAATATATAAATACAGAAATATTAAATTCTCAGACTTCTCGATTGTTTAATTTTAAGCCTTGTACGAACGAAACTCCAAACGGTCAACATAACCTAATTCCCATTAATACGATAACATAATAATCAATTTTGCTTAAATACAGAGTTTGAAACAAGCACAGCTTTTGTTCGCTTATTTTATCACCACATTATAAACATGTTCTAAATGTGCATAAAATTGTCACACTCTAAAAACCTTATTCAAACAACTTCCTCTTCTCGCTCTAGCGATTTTCATCGCCTTTTATTACCTGTTGTCGCCAAACTGTATTTGCAAATCAAGATAATACGTGTTAAAGCCAATTTATACCAGACCGTCACGTCACCATACCGTCAACATGGCTTACCTTCTTCCATGTTCATTTCACTGACATACATATGCACGTAGCTTTATGCGTGATCTTTATTTGGACCTCAAAATGTTATTCACTTTTTTCGAGTAGGATGACGGTACTGTGACGTGACGGTTTAGTATAAATTGGACTTAGTTTGGCGTGCACGGATTAATTTCAGTCGCTATCAGGTGCAAGAGTATAAACTATGTTTAACAGAAACGAAAAATTGCACGAAAAGTCAGGTTATCCCATATATCATGAGATTAGTTCTTTCAAATTTTTTAAGTGATCCTACAAATCATGGGGGAAATGAGAAAGCGAGTGTTAATATTAATGTTGTCATAATTGAATATCTATAGCATAGCTTTTTATAGTTATGGTAATACAGGGTGTTTCAAAATACATTCACTCTATTTGTGAACACGCACAATGAATTTAAAAAGAACTAAGACCATTATCCTGTCATAACTTTATTGGCACTGTATTTACATTAAATGTGTCAATATGTTAATAAACATCTTGGTTACAGTTAAATACATGTATAATAATCAGATAAATTGTGAGTACATTGCTTTTGGAACATCCTGTGTTATTAAGATTGCGAATAATAAACTGAAAAGTTATTACGAAGGTGTGAAATAATGTGGACTTAAAGTATACAGTTAAACAGATTTGTGTACTTAAAAGAAACTTGAATGGTGAAAGACGAAAACTGGTGTTTGTGTTTGCACCTAAAGATGTTACATATGTATCAGATTTGAAAATTTGGGAATTTAGGTATTGGAGGATGTAGAAATTGGGGAATTTGAAAATTGCAGAATTCGAGAATTTTGGAATTCGGAAATATTGAAATTTGGGAATTTGGTAATTTATAAATTTAAAGATATGGAAGTTGGGACTTGAATATTGTAAAATACAATTTGGGAATTTAAAAATATAAATATTTGAGAAGTTGAAAATTGTTGAAAATTTACTTGAAAATTTACATTAAGATAGGAACATGAAGACTTGCAGATTTCAGAATCTAATTAAAATTTATACTTTTGATTGAATTTTACCGAAATGAAAAGTAATTATACAAGCAAGTTTATATTGCACTCCATATTTATTTACCTTTCTACTTCATTTTTAATCTGAATATCAAACGTGAACCCAAATCTTGTCTTTCTTTAAAGAGTACAAGATAAAAAGCGTTATTTCAAAATTAATTCTAATTAAATTAAAACTAATCTGATATACACCGGAAGATACCCGTAATAGTCGCGTGTAAATAATATTTCTCCAATTCAATGGAAGATTAATTCCTGAAAATCCTCTTCATTGACACGAAACGGTTGCATGATCGTCCCAACTTAAGGCAAGGGAGTCGGGTTACGTTCAATTTGATAACACGCGAAACGATGGAAAAAAAATAAAACTAGTCACGTTACAGCTTTCTGAATCTGGAATACGATCTACGGGAAACACGTACCGTTAAAATTCAACCGGGCCGATTCTCCTGCGAGAATTTAGCAAATAATTGCCCTTTTAATACTCCGGCAATTTGCGCGATACGATGCCAATTAAGGTTTACAGACCAACATCAATGCACGTCGCATTATAAATAGCTATCGTTATTCCTACTATCACTAATTCACATCTGGCCGATCCGAATGTTCGTTTGTGCACGTATGTGCACGCATACTCGCGGCAGAAACGGTACGCGGTTATCCGTAACCGTGCACAGATGTGCACGCGTGTTAAGTTGCAATATTTACTCGTGGCCGGTGATGCACGTCGGAACCGTTCGCAGAATAATAATTAATAACAGGCTCGATGCAGTTCGCCCAACCTTTCAGTGGCGCACAAATTATTCTGGTTGTCCGCGAGAAATCATTCTGCCACTGCTGTGCTTCTGGCAACGTCATGAAAAACGATTTTTTTCCTGCGCGTGACTTCATTTTAGACTTCAGCTAACACGGTCAGGGTGCAACTTAGGGCACGTTTTCGTGTAACGTTAAAAGTCATCATTTCTGCGGTCACGACATTGGGACGTTTCATCTGATACCCCGTCTAACACATTAACCTACAATTTTCTAGGCAGTTACGTCGTTCACGGCTAATTGATTATTGTGTACAATTACAATCACCTTTGTGCATCACTTCGATTACGTATGAATATTCAGATGAGAGGATTTCGTTTCCTTCGAAAGAAAAATGTTTCAGTTTTACACGAAATGCGTTACGTATTACGAAAATATGTAGTTTTAGTATAAGCCATTAACTTAATATTCTCTAGATAATTACGGTATTTATGACTAATTAATTGTGTATAATTACGCTCATTTTGTGCATCATTTCGATTCCGTGTGAATCTTCAAATAAGTGGATTTTGTTACCTTTGAATGAAAAATATTTTAATTTTATTGGAAGTGGCTGTGTATTAGCAAAATATGTAGTTTTGGTATATTTTTTAATTAATAACTGTACAACGTATAATTACAATCGTTTTATTCGTCATTTCGATGTTATATGAATTCTCAGGCGAATGCTTCGAATATGGTTTTGATTTGAAAATGAATTCGAATATTGAAAATTTTGAAAACTGATCTTGTTTTCTTTGAAGAAATATACAGTATGTGTCAAGTAGAGAAGGATTATATCTTGAATACAATAATAATGTCTACTTTTTTTCGATTTCATTGTAACGGCACCGATGCACATAAAGAATGCAAATAAATTTATTTTTTACGTGGAATTGCACACTTTTTCTTAATAATATCAACTTCACGGATCCGTTTGCACAAAAAGTATGGAGATACAATGTTCAAAAAATCAGTATTTCGTGTCTGACATTTTTTATAAGTCCTGTGCTTCATTACTGAAAATATTCAAACATACTCGTTTCAGATAATGAGATAATGATATAGTTCAATTAATTTCTCTAAAATTAGTACTGTTTTGGTATTAACTTCTTAACCTAAAATTTTCTGGGTAATGTGTCATTTACAGCCAATTATTTCAGCAATGCTAAAACAAACAAAAAAAGTTTATATGTTTTTCCACATTTTACATTTCGAGATTATTGATTTTGTGTATTGGAATTGAACGCAAAATTTAATTGCGGTGAAAATACGAGTCTAGTTTGTTACATTTGAGTTATAGAGTGCGTCACGAGTGTGACACGATATAGGACAAGGGGTTAATGTCACGTTCATTCGGAACATCGGAAGTCATGATTTCTGGTTACCCTGACACTGTAACACATTTCACGGATAACACGTTCCTTTTGATATATCCAAACACAATTTTAATATTCGCGTAAGAACACAATGTAGATGTAGAATGTGTGTTTCATTTTCCAAATTTCTTTATATAACGAGAGATTAAATCCGTTAAATGAAAATTATTTTCTCTTACACTTTTTACATGAAATATATACTTTAATATTTTATTATGAACGTATTGTTAAAAACATTTGATTTAAATATTTTATTAAAAAATGTTAATAAAAGTATTTTGCTTTTGTAAAATATGAATATTCATATTTCATGTTATGAATTCATGTTATGAATGTCATATTATTAAGAATACTTCATTAAAAATGTATTAAACAGAAATTATTAAGCATATTTTATTTCTGTAAAGTAAAAATATTCACACTTTATTACTGATTAAAATATAAACAAAATATTTTATGACAGATATTTCATTCGAAAGTTTTATTAAAGGTACGTTATTAAAAATGTTTTATTAAAAAAGCTGTAATAAACATATTTTATATTCACAAAAAGATATTCATATCGTAGTATTGCGAATATGGCTTCACTAATTAAAATGTTATATTTGAAATACTTCTCTAAAAGTATTTCGAAAGAATATTTTATTATTGTAAAACAGAAATATTGATATTTTAGTACTGCGAAATTGATCACATTAATCAAAATGTTTTATAAGAAATATTTCATTCAAAATGGAATTTTATGGATTAAAAATATTCATATATCGATACTGCACAATATTTCACAAATTAATGTTTTATTGAAAACATGTTAATTAAGATATTTATTAAAAAATTTTGCTAATTAAAATTATACCAAAAAACATTTTATGAAAACTGTGTTGCTAAAAAATTTTATTTTTGTAAAATAAAAATATTTACATTTTAATATTGCAACGGTCACTTCACGAATGAATAAAACAGGTAACCAGAGCGAACAAATTTTCATAATTAAATCGAAAACATTTTCGATATGAAATTTAATTTTAGTAATTAAAATGAAAGGGGTGCATCTCTGATCAAAATTAATGACATCTTCAAACTTTTTATTTTTATAAAAATTTTAAATTCAGTAATGCGAAGAATGAGTAAATCCTTTTAATTTCACGTGGACTACTAATGTTTCAATCGGAACAAAATCCGAGATATCGAGTACAACTGCTATCGATTTGGAGTGCAATGACCTAATCGTAACGATATGCCGACGTAGTTTTCACAACGATACTGCCAACGAATGTCACAGAAATTCAAATAATTTGATTTTATGACATTAATTTTAACACTCGGAATTCGCTGTTGTGACAATATGACCTTCAATTTTCATAAGGATCAAAGTCATGACATCTTCTGTCATGACAATCACTTTTCATGGCAACACTAACTTTCATGAAATTTCATTTTTCATTTTCGAGAATTTTCATGAAATTTGCCGTCGTGACAATATGACCTTCAATTTTCATAATGACTAAAGTCATGATATCTTCTCTCATGACAATCCCTTTTTATGACATTAATAACACACGAAATCAAATGACACGAGTGACACACTCATGACGCACACTACAGTTCGAATGTGATCAATTAGGTTTGTATTTTCACCCCAACTGAATTTTTAGTTCAATTCTGATTGTAATTCGCGTAATCAAGAATCGCTGAATGCATAATGTATCTAGCATTTTAACTTTCTTCAGTTGTCTTCACGTTATAGCAACAACCAGATAGCTTTGAGTGACGCAACTATCCAGAAAATTGTAGGGGTTAACTTGAAATTTTGAGGGTTAACAGGCGAGACACTCTAAATATTCTGTATTATACACTTTGGCTATCGTCATCAAAGTCAATCATCGTCGAATCGATAAAAACCGTGTGTTAGCATCGTTTTCGATAATTTTTGACATAGAATCGACTGTAACCACGTTAAAAGCTCTGTAACTCATCGTTGACGACAATATTTCGTCGTTATTGACATTAGCATCGTGAAATCAAAATAATCGCGTTTAGTATCGTTTTCGATAGTTTCAGATACGTTTAATCATTTGGAATGATTTTAAAATCTGTACATCTCATTCTTGTGCTACTTACATGATTACAGTAGGTCTAAATTATAAATACACATCGAATTCGCATAAGATCCATAGGTCAACGAGTTAACCAATTTTGTGAGACACAAAACTGTAAAGTTGTATTATGGAAATATAGCTACAGAGTCGTTACATGACGATGTCTATGAAATTATTTCACATAATATTTGACATACGAATTTTTCATTTGATCACTGTCCACTTAAAATGGCTGGAAACAGCCTTCGTTCGGTCTGGCTACTATATTTTGTCGAATATAACGTGGAAATTGTTCGTTGCTTTGCACTGCTTGTGTATTTTTGAATATCAATGTTTATATGTGCATAGATTCCCAAAAAAGCCATTTCAATCAAATATGTATTAACCGTAACATATTTTTGTAGAGTTTTCAGGTAAAAGCTTGAATAATTCCTATCAAAGTTTATATCACGAAAATAAATCAGACAATATCTTTGTAGATATGTGTTTTTATTTGGCGATATAAATCATAATCGTTAATTAAATCACGGAATTGATTCTATTCTGTATCAAATCACAACAGGTGACTCTTTGGAATTGAACTAACGTTGATAAATGTGGTCAATCGGTTGTATCGTAGCAGACGACAATCAATATGTTATTTCATATTTTTTATATAATATTTTAATTTTTTACCCCATGTTTATATAACATTTTTGTACTTTTACTACTGACATTATTTTACGGAAAATAATAAGTATATATTTGCATATACTTATCTATTCGTATCGTATCTATTTTATTAAATATTCACATTGTTAAAAATTTTACATATGTAAGAACATAAAAAATACTGCAAATGTTCCACAAATCAAATTTATAAATTTTTAAATTCAGAAATTGAATGTGTAATTTCAATTATTTCGGTTATTCATATTTACGAATTTTTAAACTTGTTCATTCTTCAATTTGAAAATTTAAAATTACTAAATTACCTGCGTCAAACGTGCAAATTAAATTTTTACAAATTTACAGCCGCATAAATTTTTAATTCTGAATTTCCAAATACGTCAATTGGATAGTCTGACAATTTAAAATTTTTATATTCTCTTTACAGATTATTTAAGTTAATTATTTATATGTGAAAATTAGAAATCTGCAAATTTGGAAATTTAAGAATTGTATATTTTTAAGTACACTGCATGCTTTTGTGACTGTAAATTTGAAAGATAGAAATTCTAATATTTCTCTAATATTTCTTGAGAGAGAAATTCTAAAAAAACTTGTATATTCAACACTTTATTTGAGCACGCAACGTGTATACCTTTGCCTATACTCGCTATGACAGACACGTAATCTGTCCATCTCTGATTTAATCAAGTACGCATAATTGTTACTGAATACTCTGAAATATTACTGATAAGAGAAGTCACGTAACGTAAAAATAATATACTAGATTTATCTAATGTGTTTAATATAAATATTTTAAATATATCTATTATCGATATCTAAACAAATTATCTAATAATTTAATTTTAATAATATTTAAAAGTTTGATATATTAGATATCTGAGATATCTATTATAGATATTATTGATATATTAGATATATAACATATTAGATAACATATGTATATCAGATATTAGAAAATATAGGTGTCTCAGATATCTCGTATTATAAGTAGATAGTATCGATATCCAATTATATATTAGACAACATAGATATTTTATCTAATATTGATATCTCATTAATATATCAGCAGATAAATATAATCTAAATAATACTAAAATATTAGTAAATTTAATATTTATCTACTATATTACTAACATGCACAATAATGTAATATTCAACTAATATATTATTAACAAATATAAAATAAAATTCATAAAATTCAAATACGAATTTATAATGGAATTCGAAGAAATCTTTGTTGGGAAGGTATTGAAATGCCATACGATTTCTTTAACATAGACCGAATTTAGAATCCCTCTAGTAACACGAAACACTCGGGTTCTTGACACGTTCATTTAGGTCAGTTTGTAGCGCGGTCCGTTTTTATCGGGACTATGACTCAGGTCGATTTTAAAAGACGCAGGCGATGTTGTAAAAACAAATGAGTGCAAAATATTGGCTGATGAGCGTGCAGCAAGTACTTCCAGTCGTAGGAAATTATTCAAACAGAAAACGATAACGTCGCGGTAAACACGCGTGGATAACATTAAGGTGAATAGCACTACGTTAACTGTATGTACAAGAGTTAATTCACTATTCTGATGGTTAGCATACATCTATGTAATAGGTGAATGCACTACGAAGAGTCAATAGTACGTATGTCGCAGCTGAAGCCTGCACGTTCAGATTAACGATAATACTGCAAGGTAAATCCTGTTTGCGGACTTACTGGAAAAAATACATTATCAGTAATTGCATGCAATCGTCGTAACCGTTATCTGGTTAGATTTAACATTTCGTCATAAAATCGGACATTTTTATTTACCTCTGACCAACTTGCGGAATAAAATCCCACTTTGTCTGCGATTTTGTAACGGCGTTCTATTTTATCTTTTTTTTTCGTGTACGTTGTTGTTCCCTTGATTTATACGCACGTGTGAAATGGACCTCCTTTATTTTTATACATTTGTTGCTTTGTTGTAAATGGTACATAGGGGCGGTTAATAAATTGTAAATGGAAAGTTTATTTGCCTGATATATGTTCGAATTTAAATGGATCATGTGTTTGGACCTACAGTTTGCCAATTGCTTACTTGCACATTTTTTTTTTTTATTTTTGCCCAGTTATTTTGGAACAAATATAGAGATTTTAGAGCTTGTTCCGAAATTTTTCTTTTGATTTTGAACAGTTTTAGTAGTAAGAATGTCTTGTTTACAATATGTACTTTTAATTCGTTCATTAAGTAGTTGAAACAATAGTATTATCAAAGTTTAATCTTTTCGAATTTTATAAATATGCATCTTCACTGTTTTACTGATCGTGATAATTATGTTAATGGAACAATTTCGCATAAATCATAAATTTATCGACAATTTAAGAAACACGAAAAGTTAGGTATATATGCAAAATGGTAGTACAGTATTAATAAACCAATGTATCTACTTATAATAATAATTAACCAATCAAAATATTTACTTATAATAATAGTCAATCAATAAACGTATCGATTTATAATATTAAATATTTGAAATTGAGGATAGAAGAATAATAATAAGATAAAATAAATTTTAAAAATAATTATACAGCGTTTATTATTATCTACAGTCGTATTGTAGCACTAGGTAGATTAATTTGTTTAGACATTCGCTTTTATCTCAAATTTATCTATGATTAAATAAGGTGTGAACTTTCATAATGTAGACATTGACTTCTTTTAAAATTAAACAAATATAAAAGTTAAATGTCATATATGAAATTTAGAAAAGTTGAAAAATAATTGATAGGGCAATATCACATAAAATTACTTTTCACGAAAGTAAAATTTATTAAAAAATCATACATTATAACAACGCCAAAGTTTGTAATCCACATTTTAACAATTAATGTAAAATTTCATATTTTTGTTATAAATATACATAATTAATATTGTATGAAGAACACTTAAAATGAAGTTGAAAACTAAGTGAACAGCCGATAAAACATTCATTATTATACACGTTAATTCTTTACCTTGATAAAAATTTTTCAAAGAACCACCCACAAATTTTGTAATTGAAAATAAGAGAACAAGCATTTGACCACTTTAGTGGTTTAGTGTTAACGCTTATAACATATTGCATTATACCATATGTCACAAATGCGGTGCCTTTGCCACTGAAATGTGTCAGACATCATAAGCTTTAAACTCGGTCATAGTTTGCTGTAACTGGCAATTAACAATTATGTGATATTAATAACAATGAAACGTTAATGCAATAATTTGCAACATACCATAAGCTTTACATTCATCTGACGCAGATTCGCAAATTCATACACAATAGTTTAATACCTAATACGGTATTACCGGGATAATATCGCTTGTAATGATTCAATATAATTTATCAGTCAAAGCAATCGAGGAAACTCTCAATTTCGGAGTTTCCAAATACCATTTCTTGTAACTTTGTATATTAATTGAATTGTTTTGATCATTCTTTTGAGTCTTGAAAAAAATATTTTTAAAAGACTGTTTGTCTTGTGACATGTCTTTGTGACGGATTTATCTAATGATTTAAGTTTATGACTATTATTGGTATAAAAAGTTCATACAAAAATATATAATCTATTTTATAGATTATTTTTTATTTTATAGACTATTTTATAGATTATTGTAATTAATATAATATGATAGATTACATTTTATATAACCTATTTTTGTATAAATTTTGTATACAAAAAGAGACCATATTACTAGAAATCATATTTTTTATATAAAAAGAGAGATTCTTCTGTATATAATAAATAAATAAACAAAAAAATTTTAAAGAAAGCTTTTACATGAAGACAGATATATGAAGATAACCCGTTTCGAGTTAGTTTCTTGAAAAGTATCGGAGATATTGACCTGAATTTTTTTTTAATTAAATGGGGATGTGGGGTTAACTGCTTCACATGTACAAAAATTTATTTGATGTGCTTTAATGGAGCAACGGAGAATATCTCATTTTTTTAATGGAATGGGGCACAATTTCTTTGTTACTCGGATACTTTTCACCAAAAGGAACAACATTTATTTGATGTACTTTTTTGTACTGTACACTGTTCAAGAAGTATTAACAAAATCGCTGGATACATTTAAAAATGATTTCATGTTAGTTATTTACATGAAGTTGATTTCGTTGATCTCGATAATTGTTAAATGTTGTCAAGGTCGCGAACTTGAGTTTAGAAGACTATTAGATATTAGAGAAAGATAGAAACAGATGCTATCTTTCTTTCAAATTGTAAAACTTGTAGATTTCTAAATCTAGATGTTTGAAACTTTGCAAAGTTATTGTGTAGTTGGAAAATGTCTATTTCATCAAATTGTAAATTTTTACAATTTTTACAATTTAGTGAAATTGAAAATTTGTAAAATTAAGAATTGAAAGTTGCAAATTGTAAAATAAAAATTAAAAATTTCCAAGTTTCCAAGTACAAGAATTTGCAGTTTCGAAAATTTATATATTTCCCAATACGTAAATATCTAAATTTGAATGTTCAGTTAGTTTGTCAGCTTGAAATTTACTAAATTTCCAAATTTCTTAATTTACGACTTTGTAACATTGAACACTTGTGCATTAAGAATGATCGAAAATTTTGAAATTTGTTACTTAAATCGTTTTTCAAATTAAAAATTAAAAATTGTCAAGCGTCTAAAGGAAATTTGATAATCTAATTTGATAGTCTATTGCTAACGACAGTATTGAGGACATCAAGTCACGAAAATTCGCAAACTAAAAGCCACAATATAAAGTTCATAAAGTTCAACCTCCTGTAAATGTATATCCAAACGTGATACCATTAGACAGTCTGTTGGTTATATTTATCTATTAATTGAGTGCAAAAACAAAAATAGGACCGATTCCATTTCATTTCTCGAAAGGCAGTAAAACATGGTCACGACGTAACGACATGCGATGCTTCGTGCACTAACCAATACACTCTCTGACTTCAACTTGGCCATTCTTATCCATACTTCTTATCGATACGTGTTCCTTGACGTGTTTTGCACGAAACGAACCACTGTGATTCTTGTACACTATTTTTCCGACATTAGCGTCTAATTGAAAGCTGAAACTGTTAATCCCTAATCTCCGTTTAACCATAATCTTTTCTCTCCTAATAAACGAAGTGATTGTTTCCTGTTCGCTCGACTTATGATACTTCATGCAAATTAATTGATTTTTGTTACCGTTACTCGTTATCGTGAAATTGTGTCTAACTTCATTATTTGATTAAAATAAAGTTTCATTAAAAGTCAGAGTAAAAAGTACGCGTATTGCATCGGTTGTGACATTTTGTAAATATTCAATTTTATATTCTTCGACTGATTCAAATGAACAAGAATATTGAAGACCTCAAGTTTATGTTGGTAGAGGTATTATTTTTTTTTATTCATAATAGTTCATTGTTTTATTTTATCCAATATGAATAAGAAGGTATATTTAAATTTTATGGCAATTTTATCACTTTATAATAAATATACGTGCTCATTCTAAATAAATGTTAAATAGAATTAATATTATATGAACAAGAGAATTAATAAATAGTTTGAACCCTTGTTGAATCAGAAGTGTACAGTTTTTTATTACAATCATCTTACAAAAAATATTATTTGATCATCCCCTTCCAATTTTGATGAAACTACTAAAATTTTTAAAACGACCAAACATAAAAGACACGTTCTTTTTATTGGCGGATACTCGAGTTTAAGGGGTGAAATCACCCTCTGAAAATGGACACCTCGGAGGTTATCTCGGAAATTATTAACCCTTGGTCACCGGGTGGCGCGATAATCACATAAAGGGCGTGTGCTGGGTCAAACATGATCCGCAGTAAAATTTACCCTTTATATAACCACAAGCGTACATAGAATTTTTATCTCACTGAATATTTCACTTCTTAGATTAAAATATCCTATTTATTACATAATTTAATAATTGGTATTCTTTTTCAGTATAAAACTTTTTTTAAAATCATAATTAGTAGAATGTCGGTCAAAAATTACTACCTATGAGATAAAATGAATTTTATTATTTGTTATTTAATTAAATTATTGGTATTCCTTTTGTCTATAAAATTTTTTTCTCAGGTTATCGTAAAATTAATACATTTAGTAGAATTTCAGTCGAAATTCAGTGGCTCTGTTTGGATTAAAACAAATTTAATTATGTGTTGTATAATTTAACAATGGTTATATTTTTGTGTATAAAATTTTCTTTCAAATTATCATAAAATTAATATAATTAGTAGAATGTTACTCAAAAATCACTGATTCCGTTTGAGTTAACACAAATTTAATTTTAATATTGTATTAAATATTGTAGCTTTAACAACCTAGGGATCGAAATAGAAATATACAAATTTTTAAAACAGCGAAAGGTGTAATTGTCCTCTTGACGATAATGATTGAAAGTAGTAAATACAATAATATATGTAACTGCAAATTATATTATAACAGGATATAAACTTGAAGATATATTCCCTCTATAGAATTTGAAATATACTATTTTAACCAACATCGAGTAATATAGGATGACTTGTTAACGATGACAAGTATGTTACAATCATGTAGCTCATTTTTCTACCGTTTTGTAGTAAATTTGAACGAAACTGATTGTATAATTTATTGATAAATTTGAACTTATTTAAATATTTTGCATTTAATTTTGCCAACTACTACTTATTCATCATTGTTCATAACATGTTTTCTCATATTCAGGTACTTTTATATTCGTGTGGTATATGTGAGCATGAAAAATTTGGTTGATACCGGTTCTCAAAATAAAATATTTCTCTTGCAAAACAAAATCACCACTTCAATATTCGAAAGTTTTGACTTTCAAGAGTTTCAAAATCTTATAAAGCTTCAGATTCAAATGTTCAGAATTCGAAAATTCGGTTCGAACCCATCGCTACTATTCATTCTACAAATACTACAAAAAATCGCGATGTTAAAAACGGTTTAACCGCCGCCCGTTAAACCGTTCGAAGAAAACCCTCTGGCCATTTAAAAATAAACGTAAAAGTAAAGCCACAAAGAAGCAACTGATCGAGTATCTCTTGCACTTTAGAAAGTGGTAAACACTTTCCGTAGCACCGACGAAAGCCGTCCGCTCCTATTCACCGGTGCCATTCGAAATCGGCCTTCTAATCGGTTTTCCCTTTACAGAGAATTCCCTTTAGTATACAAAGGACCGACTGTTTCTGAAACGTAGGATCTTTAGAAATGCGAATGTACGTATGTATGTATCCTCTAGGTGAATTGGTCGAAAAGGATGAAGGGGTTTGTGCGATGAGAAGGATCACCATAGAGGCGTGCAGTTAGGGTAGCAGAGAGGCCGTGAAACGGAACGGAGGAACCAATTTCAGAGAAGTGGCTACCGGCTAATGGCAATTAGGGGTTGTACGACTGGCTGGTTGCGGCGGCGCATAAGCGTGCCCTGGAATTTACGAGGCAGACCGCGCGATGGGCAACGTGGTATTACGGATCGTATTAGATACAACTAGGCTTTTGTTTTCGGTCTCGATCGTTATTAAATTTCAGTGGAGGCACGGCGAATGGAACGGCAACGGTTAACCTCTTGAGAGATGCTAGCAACATAACGTAGAACACTCGACTTGAAAAATTTGCCACAAATTGGGACATACTTTCTCTTCAAATAACGTTAAGACGTAGCAGTATTGTTACAATGTAACGAACACATACGTATGTTAATGGTTAATACAAACATACGTACATTATGGGTTAACTATGCAAACATATATGCATATTAATGGTTAACTGTGGAAACGTATACGTATATGAATGGAAAATATGTATACATATTAATTGTTAGCTATGTGAATGTATACTTATGTTAACACGTTGGCCGCCACAGTGGTCAGTCACATGTGTTCATACGTTGACCATCACATGTGATCAGCGCTGTATTTAGTTAAATTATCTATAGGAATAGCAAAACAGAAGGCACACTTGAGGGCTCTTAAGGTTAATACAATGATAAACACTAAAAAATTGAAAGATGAAATTGAAAGATTAAGTATATTTGTTCTTAATAATCTGTATTATATGTCTGATCACAAACATCAGTTTTTATTGATAATTGAAAATTATATACTCAAAGCATGACCATTTTTGTATGCATCATAAACCTTTTGCAAATTTCTGATTTCAGATTCGTTTTGTAATTTCTTTCATCAATTTTTATTTAATATTCCAATGATTTTTATGTAATACCATTACATGAAATTACTACTAACATAACTAAAATTAAGTTACCGTTTTACAAAAGTGATAGTAGCTGTAAAAACCAACTAGGTCAAAATTACAAATTTCATATATTTACATGTTATAACTTTTCCTCGATATTAAGATTATGTATGCCAATTAGTTCCGTTATTACTTATTAATTTATTCAATGAATTTCAATCTGATGGTACAGCAAACGTCGATTGTCGTAATGTTAAATACGTATTCGTTTGTACGCATTCTTTTACAATTTACAACGTCGGTGAAAAATATTGCAATTTGCATAAAATGCGAAAGGGTGAAACAATTAACGTAAACACATTGCTACACTGGTCCGCAGCCGTCACATATACCTTATTCTACGTGATTAAGGCGATCCAATATTGCATGCAATAATTGCAATCAATAGACGTCGCAAGATTTATCACTGATGGAAATGGACAGCCAGTACATATATGCATTTGCCGTGACAGATGTATACGTTCAAAGCTATGAATTTCCGTAGGCAATGCACAAGCGATGACGTTAATACGAAATTCAATATTCTCTACCATTTCCCCACAAAATTATGCGATGTAAGTATACAGTGTAATTGTAACGAAACGTTTGTACACGATAAAAGACAATAATAGATTTTAGCTAATTTTGGAAGGAAAAGAAGGATATAGAATAATGGATAAACTTTCTTTGACGGGAATAGAAAAATGGGTGTTTGTTTTGGAACACTGTTTTTGGAACGTTTGTTAAATAGTCAGATAGTATTCGATAAATAGTTGATTGTTTGCCTTTTAATAGCATTGTCAAACGTATACACATGTGATGGACAGATCACGTGCTCGTTGAAAAGCTCACAGGCACCGATGAGCACGTTGCATGAGCTGTTCAAGATTATGGAAATGTCAGATTATCAAATATTCAAATTTAGACATTTAGAAATTTAGAAATATAAAAATTTGAGGAATTGATCATTTAAAAAATGGATACGTTGGAGACTCTGTAATTTGAAAATAGGGTAATTTTGAGATTTGGAAATTTGGTAATTTGAAAATTTGCTAATATGGTATCTCAATATTTTGAAAAATTTGCTAATTTGGTAATTTAGTAATTCGGGAAATTGCTAATTCAGTCATTTGGAAAAATGGTAACTTGGAAATTTGGAAAATTGGAAGTTGGAAGTTTTAAAAGTAATTTTATAATGTAGAAGTTTGGAATTATGGAAACTTTGAAATCTGAAAATTTGATATTTAGAAAATTTGAGAATTTAGGAATTTAGAAAAAGCAGACATTGAAAACTTGAAGATTTGGAAAATATAAATTTAGAAATTCAAAAGACTCCACCAAAATAGAATAATTACTAATAAAATTTTCATTTTCAAATGTGCTTACAGAACGTGTACTTCTATTTATTTATTTCTATTTATTATTCCAAACATTTATAATAACATTTAGATTTCTTGCTACATTTAATTTTAACATGAACAGGAAAGCTGTACTTATATTTACTTTTATTTACTATTAATTACGCTACAGAATTCTGCATACAATGCATAAAATTTATAACATTTTTCACTACTTTAATTACGTACGTGGCGCTCCGAAAACGAAATAAATTTAAAAAAATGTTTTACGCACCAAGTGGCATGCAAAAGCAGCAAAATATACAAAATTTACTCCCACAGTAATTTTTTAAAAGAAAATTTACCTGTACAATAATTTTATAAAATTAAATTTTGTACAACATTTTTTGTTACCGAACGAACTGCAACGAAGAAAATTATACATTCATGATGAAGAATAAAGTAATATTAAGTGGTGGTCCTACTTTTTAGACGAAATACATTATTACACGCACTGCAAATATGTAAATACCGTTATTATCAAAACGGTTCAGAAACAAAACCTAACTCAAAGAGTTCGGTTCTCTTTGCCCAAAAAATGAAAAATTGGGTTAGCGAATATTTTAAACGGGAAACAATATTTTTATAGTAATAAAGAGGCACGCAAAGTTTAAGAAAAACCGGATTCCCGTTAGATAAACGCGTTCCAGTGATGCTTTTCGAAATTAAACATTCCTGTCTCATCGTCCGGGGGATCAGTTCGCGTTATCCCGTCGCGTTCAACGCAATGAAAATGGGGTGGTGGTTTCCCCCAGAATAATTTGCAGTTTTCACGAACGACGGAGCAAAGAGGATAAGTTGGAAAGTAGCGACGCTCACATAAGTTAGTTAAAGTTAAGTTGTTCAGAGGGAAAATTTGTTTTTGCAAGCGGCCGAAAGTTGGCTATATAACGCGCTTTATAACGATCCATGGCCAGTTACGAATTTTTACGAAATTTTAATTCTTGCGTCGACCATACATCCCTATCCTGTCACACTTATCGTTTCTGGCTGGCATCAAATTATTTTATGACCCAACGCGGCGTTATCGCGTTGCACACCCTCGCACCGTTACATTTATACATGTTTCTCTTGGAAATCTGACAGTTATTTGGTTTAGAGGTGCGAAAGAACTGTCATAATCAGGAAACATCGGTTGAAATTTTCTTGGATTATAAAATGATTTCGTGTAATCGGTGAGTTATGTTTAGGATTCATTGGTTTGATGAAAATGATACGACGGTTTGAGGAAGATATAAACATGTTTGTCATCATTTTGAGAGAGTTGTTAATGTGGACTGGAAGATTTTGTAATGTTACTGTATTTTTAAGTACTGTTCTATGTATTATTTTACCATTTTACTACTTCACTTTCAATTTTTTATTATTATTTCATTATTATTTCATTATTATATCATTTTATTTTACTATTTTGCTATTTTACTATTTTACTATTTTGCTATTTTACTATTTTGCTACTTTACTACTTTACTACTTTACTATTTCACTATTTCACTATTTCACTATTTTACTATATCACTATTTCACTATTTCACTAATTCAATACTTCGCTATTTCACTATTTTACTATTTTACTATATCACTATTTCACTATTTCACTATTTCACTATTTCACTATTTTACTATTTCACTATTTCACTATTTGAATATTTCACTATTTTACTATTTTGCTATATCACTATTTCACTATTTCACTATTTCACTATTTCACTATTTCACTATTTTACTATTTCATTATTTCACTGTTTTGAAATTTTTGAATTTTGAAGCGTTGAAATTTAAAAATATAAAATTTTGAATTAAAAAATTTAAAAGTACTCAATTTTTGAATTAAGAAATTTAGAGAAATGTATATAATGTATATGTATAATAGAAATGTGTAGAAATGTTCATTTATTGAGTTCAGAGATTTTCAAATTTAAAAACACTGACATTTGCTAACTTATAAATTTTCAAATCTGAAAGCTCAAAATTTAAAAACGGAAATGTATCAAATTTTTATATTTAAAATTTTGCAAATAGAGAATTTTTAAGTTTTCAACTTTTGCAATTAAGAAATTTCGATGTTTATCAAATTCAGCTGGTATCTCGAAGTTTTAAGATTTACAAATTTAGGAATATAAAAATTTCATATTTTTAAATTTTTATACTATGTTACTTTTAAACCTGTCGTATGAATTGACCATTGCACATATTAATAAACGGGCAACACCCTCTAAAATATTAAAAAGTATAACATTTTAACCGTACCCGTTTTTCAGTATAAAGAACAAAATATTATGCATAACCAATATATTAAAAATTAAATTTTAAGCATCACCTGTTCTATAAATTTACATTCCAGTGATATTGTTATAATTGATATTCTGTTCACATCGGACGAATAAGTAACTAAAAATACTAAAATCAGTGATTAATATATAATGTATTTATACTATATTTTCATATTTTATGCTTCTGTTTATCTTTAATTCTTATGTAAATCTTTATGTTTTTCTTTTTATTATAACAAAAAGAACAACCAACTATCTTAAAGGACTGAAAAGAGGTTAGAAACCAAAAACGCGCAATATCAGTGTCAAGCTCCAAGGAAACTAGCAAAGTTTCGAGTAAATCTGAATCTTCGGACCGTTGAAGTTTTCTTGTTAGCACAAGGGTAACTCAACGATATATCGGCATTCATATTTAACGCTTTCAAAATTGCAATTACTTCGTCAAGGGAAGTTATTTCCGCATTTGTCGCACTACGTTAAACTTGATGATGTCGTTATAGTTACTTCTTTAACAACGGTGAATAGAATAAGTTGCTTTTGTTGTGATTTCTTATCAAACTTGTAACGAACACGATACTTTCGTTCGTTTTTCAGTAAAGCCACTGGTCGTGCAGATTTTGACGAAGGAGCCTCGAGTTTCTGCTGACAAGAACTACAACGTGGAGTGCAGAACAAGTGGTTCCAGGCCAGAAGCAGTAATTACTTGGTGGAAAGCGAACAAGCAGATTAAGAAAATGGCGCAAAATGTAAGTTTCAGTAAAAGGAAGCATTGAGTCGTATAATATAAAATGTCAGACTTTTCGAGGGAAAACGATAATTGCTTTTTTAAATTCAAAGAAAATAGGCATAATCTGATAGCTAATTGCCGACGCAATTGCTACGAGTAAATTTCAGTTTCTTCGGAAATTCTGAGTTTAATACTCGAAGTCGATAAAATTATTCTTATTACGCAATATTGTATTTCGTATGCAATAATTTGAACGAAATAAGTTATTAGATATATGCAAAAATTTCGCTGATTGACTGAGATAATGATATAATTTATCAGATAATGTAATTATTGAATTGTGGCAGAAAATATGCGGATTTTTTCACTTAACTTTCGACGAATTTGTGAAATCATTGTCATTAAATTTTATTATTGTTAGCAAATTCTATTATGGCCATTCAATTTTATTCTTGTCATTAAACACAATTATTGTCATGAAATTTTGGACCTAAAATTGACAGGTTTAATTTTTGTAGTGTACATTTGCATACTATAAAATCAGCTATTTAATATGTAATAATTTAACAATCAATTTCTTGATTAACATTGAGATTTCATTATTTCGTTAATCAAATTGCTATGCCCAAAGAAAAATGCAATTATATGAACAAAATTTGCGATGATTATAATAATTTGCTATTGAATCGGAATTTGGCAGAATCCAATAACGTACATACATTGTGGTGTAATGACTCTCAATCAATATTCTGATTCGAATTTTACAACTGCGTGATTATTAAATGTTGCGAAATTATTTATCGCATTTCCTGAAGTTGCGTGAATTTGCTTATGCAGATTGCTGTTAAAATGCTTACAGAATATTTAACAATTCAGTTTTAAATGTTAAAATCATAATAGTACCTTCATGCATGTAAATTTATACGTTATGAAGTAATTACTTTAATTTTTCGATTATATTTTGTCGATCGACAAAGGAAATTAGTGGTTTTTTTTAAATTTATTAATACAAAGAAATATTAATCTTTAACCGTAGTAAAAATTATTCAGCATATATTAATTTATTCAATATCTATTAAATATCTATTTCATTTATTTGCCTACTTATTAATTAACTATTTATCTCATATTTCGTTAGAAATTTTTTATATTGATTTTTACAGTTAAATTTTGTCAATTACTAAACTTACACCTTACTATTGTATTCTAGTAAATTTTTTATTATTAAAATTGAATAATTTTGCCTCGAATATGAAATGAAGTAAACTAAAGCAACGGACATTAATTTATACTATTATTTAAATAATTTTGCAATCGCATTCTATTAAATTATTTAAATAAATAATTACTTATTTGGATCAGCAAAAAGATTGATATGCTAATAATAATATAATAAATCATGATCTGAAAGCAGTATTTAAATAAAAATATATAATTCGTGTAATTTTACATAAATATCATTAAATCATTAAAAAACTGTAATACCTACATTTTAATTACGAAGTTTTCGTGATGTAATTTTTTTACATTGGTTTTAAAAATTTTATATCAGAAACTAAATTCAAACTTACTATGTTTTAGTAAATTTTTCGTCAGCAACTCCTTCCTTAAATATAAAATTAAATTAGAACTGAAATTAATACAACATTGTCATTAAATGATAAACTGAAATTAATACAACGAATAATTTGTATTGAATTATTCAGATAAGCAGAAAGATTGACGTATAACAAATTAAAAATAACAAATATTCATCCAAACATTGCCTTTAGTTAAAAAAATTAATTCGTATAATTTTGCATAAAAATTTATTTCAGACATTTCGAATTGCGTCTCTAATTAAATAAAAATTGTTTACGTTTCAATTGGGAAGTTAAAGTACGGAAGTTGTGTCGGTACAATTCACGAGATCTAAATTCTAAAGAAAATTCTCTAAATCAGTTCGTCACGAGCTTTCGTAGTTCTCGACGACTCGTCAGGACATTGAAGCAGTGAAGTTATTTCGTTTTTTCCTACAAGTAGTCTGCTTTTTCCTGTGCTCTTTTCTGTCTTCGTCTCGATCGACTTCACTCAACATTTTCTTCATAGCTGACGAAGCGAACGCAGAAGTTCACGAAAGAAATCGTTGAATACCTCCTTCCTTTTGCCTCCCCGTCTTTACTTTTCTCAATAAATTACAGAAAATCTTGCTTGCTTTTTTTATTTACGTCGCTGTTCTTTTTTCTCGGTATATAGGAACAATTTCTTCAAACGTTAACTTTGTTCTACGTAAGTGGTGCACGACCTGGGAGACTGAATGTGTAATTGACATTAACTTGTCCATACTTAAGAGCATTGTTAATGAATTTTTTAGATAAAAATTTCGTGTATTTTTAAATTTCTAATTTTGTATTTTTCCAAGTACAAATTTGTTGTATTTAAAAATTTTTAAGTTTCTACTTCTTCGAATAAAGACCGGTTCTATTTTAAAATTTTTAAGTTTGTATTTTTGCAGATACTACATTCCTAAATTTCGACAATTTCCAACTATCCGAACTTGTAAATTCAAATATTTCTAAAATTGTAAACTTGACATCTCTATGCGTTTAAATTTCTAAAATCGATTTCTAAGATCCTAAACATTCAGATTTCCAAATTAACATATTTTTAAACATTTCAGATTTTAAATTTATAATTTACGTACTTCCAAGTTTCCAGATTTCCAAATCTTTATGTTACTGGATTTAGAAATTTGTTAATTGCCATATTTCTTAGTGTTCGAACTAAAATTTCTAAGTTGTCATGTTTTCTATTTAGAAAATATTGAAAATATTTATATAAATTAAGAATTTCCAAATTTATGAATTTTTAAATTTGAAAATTTTTAATTTTAAATCTCACAAATGATTAAATGGATTCAATATTTTATTAATTTTATTAGTAACTTTGTCACTTTTTATTTAAATTTTATAAATGGTATTTATTTGAAATAAATCTAACGTAAAATTAAAAACAGAGAATTCAGTATAAATGTAAAATCAAGTTATTGAGAAATATATTTTAATCTCTTATAAATAAATACATATCTAATTTTCATGTAGAAACATGTATAATAAAATTTATACATATGTTGCATCAATTGTGCATATATTAATAATTGTTCAATGAATGGTTTAATATATTTGAATTTAATATATTTATAGTTTAATATATTTTAACCATAGATTAATCCTAGAAACCTTTAAACCTTCAAATAAATTTTAAGTCTATTTCTAATTTTTGTGGGCATGCAAAGAAAAATA
This sequence comes from Megachile willughbiella, assembly GCA_945859595.2. NCBI lineage: Eukaryota > Metazoa > Arthropoda > Insecta > Hymenoptera > Megachilidae > Megachile > Megachile willughbiella. The sequence continues at coordinate 5,659,495 of OX243798.1, forward strand.
AACATATCTTGCACTAGAGGTAACATACATAAGTATATTAATTAATATTAATATTTTCATTAAGTTGTTTAATCTTACCATCAAAATATGTACATAGAGTCGAATTGAAAATAAATTTAACGTTATACAAGACACACATACCAAAAATGTTTCGTTCATTTGTATTCGAATGTTATGAACTCTGCTCTTCCTTCTCTGGTTTGCTTCATTTCAATATGAATTTAAATAATACGAAAAGTTGCGTTTGGAATGAATATTTGAGGTTTCTATATGAATTTTGAAGGCTTTGTTTCTATATGAATTCGCGTGGCGTACACTTTTTGTCCTTTTTATTTTTGTTTCTGTATGCTAATGAATAATGCAGATGCAGTAATAGGTTCGAAGAAAACGGAACGACCGCTATTAATAAGTTGATTGCCACATTAGAAGCAGCAATGTCTAGTACAGTACAAGGTAATATTTGTTATGGACAGTACGGTTTCATTTGTTAATCAGATGCTTCAATTTAGTATTTCAAGTGATACATAATTTCCGTGTTATCGAACATTTTCTTTCTTTCGTCCTTTGCTTTCTAATAAGTCAAATGCGACATTAAAAGTGATCGTACTGAATTACACATTTTATTATAAATGCGATTATGTAATTTTAGTTTTTAATTTCCCACTGCATAATGATGTTGGCCTTAAATTAACTATCATGCAACTTCAAACCTTATAAATTTTCAAAATGTCAAATTGTCAAATTCTCAAAGTTCGAAATTTTTTAATTCTCAAATTTTCAAATTGTCAAATTCTCAAATTCTCAATTATTCCAATTCTCAAATTTCCAAATTTCCAAATTTTTAAATTCTCAAATTTTTAAATTATTAAATTCTCAAATATTCCAATTCTCAAGTTCTCAAATTCTTAAATTTCCAAATTTTTAAATTCTCAAATTCTCAAACATTCCAATTTTCAAATTCTCAATTATTCCAATTCTCAAACATTCCAATTTTCAAATTCTCAATTATTCCAATTCTCAAATTTCCAAATTTTCAAATTCTGAAATTTTTTAATTGATAAATTCTCAAATATTCAAATTCTCAACCCCACAATTTTTCAGATTTGCAACTTTTCAAAATTTCGTATCCAGAATTTTTGAAACTCACATCCTCGAATTTTGAAGTTCTCAAATTCTCAAATTTACAACTCTACAATTTGTCAAATTCTCAAATCGTCAGATCCCTAAATCCCAAAATTTCTAAATCCCCAAGTCTTTAAATCTTCAAATTCGTAAATATCTAAATTTTCTAATTTCCAATCTTCCATATATTCGAATTCTCAAATTACTATTTTTCAAATCCTGGGATGTTAGAATTAATTTTTCAAATCCTTAATTTTTCGACCGTCCAAGGTTTGAAATATTTCTATTGAATATAAAAGGCAAAAAATATTTAGGCGTTAAATATTTTATCAGCTTGAGACTTAAATTCTGAAGGTTATTTTTCTAACATCACTTGTTATCTAACCTATCCCTTGTTATGATAACCTAACCTAACCATAATACAAGGGGTTAAGCGTTTGATTACTTATAGACCTGAATTTATTTGGAAGGTTATTTTAGGTAAATATCACTTGTTATGATCATATAACAAAAATTTCTAAATTTTATTCGAGTAGATTTATATTATTGCGTCTGCTAAAGTTTCTTCTGTCACTTAATATTTTATTATGTAAAATACGAAGAAAGTGTTACTAAAGTTATAAGTAGAAAACAACTTTTGTGGCGTACTCTTCCTCCTGACAAATAATTGGCGCGAAATTTGATTTACTTTATTACTTTAGCACGTTCTAAATACAAAATAGTCATCTTGGTAAATATTTGGAATAAGGGTGCCACCTTGCATTTTGATCACCTTAAAATATATTGTCAAGGTCATCATTATGAACAACTTGTTTCTATACATATGGACTCTTTTAGTCTTCGAAATATTTGAAAAAATAACGCGCTTTACTGTCAACATCTTCAAGAGTGAATAAATTGTAACTAGGATCTCCTGTATTGTTTTTGCTTCGAAAACACACGTGGGGATTAAGAAACGGATAGGATGTAGGTATGAGCTTAATACAGTCAAATGCTAAATGCAGCAAATATTAGTTATTTATTCATTTTGACTTTCATTCAAGGGATACATAATTGCTATAATTTTGAAAAACGCACCTTGACAACATATTTTAAGGTGATCGAAATCGGAGGTGGCTCTCTTATTCTAAATATTTACCGTCATCTTTCTTTAGCCACTTTAACCTTGCAGCATTAAGTAGTTCGTTATGTCTGCATCTAGCAAATAAATAAAGGGGTCAAACATTGCGAAGGATTGTCGAAAGTCAGAGAACTGTGAGGCGATTCGTGAAAGATCCGATTTATTCCGCGTTCCTCTCGGGAGAGAGGGTTGCAATTTCTGCGTGGATAACTTTTGGTCTACTCGTACTTCCGTCGACGTAATCGTGACCATAGTCCGTACGCAATCTCCCTGCAGAATACATCGACGCTCCTGTTCGATTGTCCGGAGAGCTTTATCGTGAAATTCGATCGCTTTGCAGCGATGCGGACTAAAAGCGTTATGCACCGAAGCTTACCGAGAGGAATCGTCTCGCGGTAGATTGAATGGACATTTTAGGTAGAAATAACTGGTGTCATCAACAAATACGTATTTTCTGTGGTTCTTTGGCATTTACAAGGAAACCCTGGAGACTGATACACGTCGAGTCTTATGAAACTTTGCAATAACTTTACAATTGTTCATTAAACTTATTTAACATTTTAACCCCTTGCACTATGACCTATTTGTCAGGTGCGTCGGTCAGAACTAACTAAACACAGCTACAATATTAAAACAGACAAAGAATGTTGTAATGTTCTGACAACATGGTATTATACAATCGTTGACTATGCAAATTATAATTGGACTTGAACTCCAAATTGAAGCATATTCAAAATTCGAGTACAATTGATCCCAACTGAAGTAGCAGTGCGTCACGAGTCAGACTCGTCAAAATAGTGCAAGGGGTTAACCTACAATTGTCTAGACCAGGGGTCGGCAACCTGCGGCTCAGTAGAATCATACTTGTGGCTCTTAAGTACTTTAATAGTACATACTGAAAAGTTAACTGCAATATTGCAATTGCTAAACAAATATAAAACTGTGGAAGGATTTTTTTGAATTCGGGGAAATGACAAAGTTACATATGGTTAACGAAGATATGTAGCCCGCAGCGTGCAATCATGTTTTTCTCAGATAATGGATAGAGAAACTTTAATAGTGTTTTGATACATCTTATCATATGGCTGAGGTGATATCTCAAACTCTAGACGACCAGTTGATTTACAATTTGATATACACCATCATATGCCATCATCTGAATTAAAATTATACAAAAGATGAATTTTTACTATTTATTTTATCTTGCTAAACATGGAAAATAGAATGTATATCCAACATTCAAAGTGCCGCCATTTTGTACATCTTCAAGCCACAATTTCAATTTGAACTCTATTCAATAACATATAATTCAGTTAGCTTCTGTTATTGTCACTTAAAGAACATTGTAAACATTCGAAAACGTAAATAAATTGATACGAAAAATGTCAATATTAGGGAACTTATATTTTATTTGTAAATAAATTCCGAAAAACACCAAAAAAACACGATTGTAGACCAGAATACCCCCTTAAGGGTAAAATCAACCCTTTTATGCGAGTCAATCTATATAACTGCTTGTAAATCGTAAACGACGGAAGATATTAAAAAATAGTTAAAACAAAAGTTATACTGTTTCTTTAGACCTACAAACCTGTGTGAAAGATTTTTGAAAAAAATAATTTTTTTACAAAATTTATTTTGCCTCTCAATTTTCTTGAAATTTTAATTTTATTTTTGTTATGAATAAAAGTAACTATTCTTTATAAATTTAATGGTATATTACAGCATATAATTATTGTAATTATTCTATATACGATTGCCACTTTAGATTTTATGTACTTTCTAATGGAAAGTCATTAAATGATTTATTCAAGCAATGAAATGTTCTGTTTATTTGATTTCAGAAAAGCAATTTAACATTTTCACGTTATACATAAATGGGTGATGCTTAAATTTTCATACGAATTTGTCATCTATGTTATTAAAAATTTGTTCACTAACCTCAATGGAAATATTTATATTAACTGTTTGGAACTATGAATAATAAATATCACAAATATTGTGAAAATATTTAATAAGATTTGTTGAAACTAAAAATGCTATGTAATAAAATTTTCAACTTCAGTCAATGTGTTACAAAGTTTGAGTAAATTAAACATGTGGATTGTAGGGAAAACGACTTTCACATTTTATGGAGGATTAACGGCAAACGTTCTTACAAATTAATGGTTACGTGTTCGAGTCGCACAGTAATTATTTTTGTTTTTTGCAAAACTTCATTTTTATTACTCTTTATCCATTTAAATGTCTGTTTATTAAAATTCATTTAGCAGTTTATTAAAGCAATACAAATAAAAAATGTTTTATTGTGATAATGTTAACAATATAAGGAAAATTTTTCTTAAGCGGACATTTTAATATTTCGTACATGTATAAAATTATTCATATTTTTATATGAATAACACATTATAATACATGCTGTATTCGCATTAATCGCAAGTGAACGATGTGAAATATCAAACCAAAAGAACGAAATTTCAATCAACATTTTCATCAACAAAAATCTTTTCTATACTTTGATTTACGATTCTACAATCAGAAATAATATATTTCAGTCAGACATCGGAAATTTAACGACCAAAATGTCGAGGAATTTCAAAACAGTTTGCATTTACCACAAGAGTTAAGCAAACTTTTGTATAATTTCTATCGCACTTTAGCGTGGTTCACCCCTTTATAGTCGTTTAATCGAATTCAATCAAATGAGTTTTTCGTTTTTCCCAATAACACGAGTTTTGCAATTGGTTTCATTCTGAACGAGTACATTGTTATATATGAAACAATTAAATCGACGCTTGACACCACTTTTTCGGCTTGTTTAACCAGCTAAAAATGTATTTTTCGCAAATATGAGAAAATACATGTCGCTCGGTGTTTCTTAGTTTTTGATATGTGAAAGCGATTAAAATGTGAGGGTAACATTCACTTACGATTCAAGTTGTTTATGAGTGTATAATATTGCGTTTTATCGCTGTAAAATGTTTTCAAAAATTTTAACAAAATGTTTTATTGCTTCTCAGAAAGATATTTGATTATAAATTTTTTTCTGCAAGTAAAATATTGTATGATGCATTAGTTGTTTTTACAATGTATAAGGAGAATTATTATTGATCTAAATATTCATCTCATCATCACTATAATAAAAGTATTAATAAAAATCATAGACATCTAGATATATTTTATGACAGAAACGTGTTTTTAAGATGTGGACGTTGGCTAATGGCCAGTTTTTTAAATATTTCTAAAGAGAATAGTCTTTCAGTAAACTTTTACTATTAGTGTAGTTTACAATACTATTTTAGAGGACTGTATGTACAAAATTAATTTTCAAAAGATATTTCAAAAATATTTTCAAACAGAAATAGAAAATTTCGGAATCGAACTGCAAGATTTGAAAAAATAAACTCAATCTGTAAAGAACAATACCTTATACGTAAAACATCCAATATACCAAAGTTAATAGTTAAATTTTTTTTTATAAAATACAGAACAGTTTCATTGGTAGTATAAAGAAAACATATCACCAATTTTTATTATTTTTCACTAAAATTTCGAGTAATTTTTTATTTTACACGACGAGTACACACTTTTACATTGACATGTACATATACACGTCAACGGCACCGAAATCAATTTTTTTATTGACATGTATACTCGCCGAACGTAGTTAACTAATTAATCATTGAGCACAACACTTGGGGAGTTCCCCTCGTTAGGCACGTGCCTATTTTGCTCAGCGATAATTGCAGCATCTGAACCAAACAAAATATTCTAGGATTTTTTCCACCTAGAGCGCCCATTTCACTGTGCGTCAGTGAGGTGAAGGTGAGACAGAAAATAACTACACACGACAGGGTGTGGAAGAGGTAGAAGGGAAGGTCACAGTGTCGAGGGATGAAGGGAGACACAGAATGTGGAGGAGAAGCGATGATGCGACACTCATCCTGACGAACCGTTACCTCCATTCATCGCATTCGCGATACTGATGTGAGATACGCGGCTTTTCTCGATACGTATGCCTACTGGCGCTATCATTAAAATGACATCACGGAAGCGGAAGGGTTAGAGAGAAACAGCGAACTCGAACGTAGAGGGCGGTAGTCGCGACTCGCCTTCATTCTAACGGTTTCGCCCTTTATTTTCCTCAGTTCCACGCCACTGCGCCATAAATCCTAAAAAATCGTTAATCTCTTTCGTCCCTTTTATTTTCTCGTCCCTTTTCTGCGGCAACGCGTACCAGCACCGAATGGATTTTCATATTAAACCGGTGACAAATTGTTCAGACGGCTTCGCCGGCGACGGCCAACCCGTGAAATCTGTTTACTATTTAATTGCTCGCCGTTACGGGCGTTAATCTCGACGCAATCGACGGTAACTTGTAAGAAATGAATAGAGTTTAATGGAAAACTGTTACACGGAAACGTATTCGTGAAACAATACGAAACACGATTGGAAAATCGTATAAATCGTCAAAAAACGCGTTGCTGGATGCTGGCGAGTTTATTCGTATTTATATAAATAAATTTGCACTGTAATTTACTAAAGTGCAAAGTCGTGTGAATTGTTATCTTTACACCACTTTTACGCAAGTGGATCGTTTTGCCTTTGTGTACCGCACATTACTATTTATTTTTATAAATAGATTAATCAATGGTTTTGTCAGAATATTTATGTAGCTTAATTCTATTATCATTATGTCTTAAGTAGATATAATCACTCATTAATATCTACACACAGTTGTACAGGCATTCCTGTCAGTTGTTTTATTACGAATCGAAATGTTAAAATTGAAAAGAAATTAATAATTGATTCATGTTTGTAAAATAAGCAGTATGACATAAAATCATCCCCTTCTGTATACAACCATAAATACAGAAGTACTATCGGTACATTAATGAATAATGTTGGTTTATTTCAAACTAATATATTCTTAATGCAAAAATGAATTGTGTTCAGGAACACTGAATATTTAACAGTGAAAGCAATAAATATACTACATATTGAATTTTTCTACGAGCGTTTAATTGCAATTTCACTTCGTGTGTGCTTTTCATATAACAACAGTCTTCTTTCCGAGTCAATTTATTAATGTTGAAATTTCTTTAAAAATTAAATCAAAGTTTCATTTAATTATAACCCATCTCTAATACTATGCATAATTTGTTTCGTAAAGTTAAATGTTTGTTTGTTCCTGCAAACAGATACTTCAGTAGCTGTGTTACTGTTTACTTCCGATAGCTACTGTACGTTTTGCAACAGTTATTAACATTTATTAATAATGTCGAATTTTGTTTTGTTGGCAGTACGCATTGGAGAATAATCAAAGCCTCAGTATCTTAAGCTTCGTGCCAAGCATAGAAGACGATGGCAAATATCTGACGTGTCGGGCGGAAAACCCTTCTATTCCTGACAGTGCTTTGGAGGACAAGTGGAGACTGGACGTGCAGTATCAGCCAGTGGTAACCCTCAAGATGGGAGAAACCTTGAATCCAGATGATATCAAAGAGGGTGACGACGTCTATTTCGAGTGCTTAGTCAGGGCTAATCCGAAAGTGTACAAGCTTGCCTGGTTCAAAGATGTAAGTCCTGTCATAACACACTATTTTCTGACCACTCTGTAAATAATAATTGTTTTATCACATCGTTTTGCTAGGAATATATTCTTTTGTTTCACGATTTTGATGATTGCATTTATCAGAGCTAGTATTAATATTTATCCGGAAAAAATAATAATGGACTCACACACGGATTTTGTCTAATTCAGTTAATTCTAAACACTAGAAGTAACTTTCAGTTAACAATACTTCTTCAATTAATATTGCGTGATAATTAAATGATTGATAATGTTTATGTTCGTTCGGTATTTGGTTAAATTTTACTTTTATTAAATACTATTAACTTTCCTTATAGATATTTTTCAACAATATTTGAGTAGAGTGCAAAAATACAAGTTTCATGTTTAGGAGCCCAAATCTAAAAATTGAAAGATGCATATATAAAACTCTGTATTTTTAATTACTTTATAGATTAGTTTGGCTTTTTTATTTATGCTCTGAGCACATGTGGGAATTAAACTGATGTCGACGATACATTATTTAAAAATATAATCTTTTCGGATGTCAAAAATAGTTCCACAAGATCAATTTTGTTACGACGGTAGAACGCCATTAAAATTTGCATGGATACTCTGCAAACTCGTATTTGATCTCAAATTTGATTTTATATTTTGAATTTAAATGGCTGAAATTGTCACCTGTAGATAACGATTAATTACATCTAATGTAATCGAAATCTCGATACTGATTCAAATTTAAATTTAATGCGAACCTCCTCTCAACTTATTTATCCCTAATTATTCTCCTGATAGCTACAAATTTACTTCGAATTCAAATCTAAGATAAATTTAACCTAAACCCGGTTAAAATTCAAATCTAATAGAAATCTGCTCCAAATCAACCGAAGTTCTTTTCGTACAAATCTTGCGATGTGATTTATTGATTTATGAATGTTCCATAGCAAGTCCCGTGTGTAAGGGCCGTCACCGACATACACCAATTTATTACTGATAAATTGACGCGAAGTCAGTCAGTTACTTCATAAATAGAAGTCAATATGCCGTCAAAATTAACTTGTAAAATATCCCTGAAGACACTTATTGTTAGAAACACTTGGTGAAATACGTATAATTTTAAACCAATATCATGAAGCTTGTGTATTCGAATTTTGCTCATCCAACAAGAAGATACATGAATTTTTTATATTCTACAATAGAGTTTAACCTAGTATTATTTGAACTAATGTTTACAGTAGTTTGATTCAATTCAAAACATTTGAATTTGTTGACCTAAAAGAATTATTGATAACAAATAACTGTGAAAGAAATTTCGTGTCTATTATGTAGTTACATAAATTAACCCTTATCGGTCGCTAGTTTTTTATACGTCTCAGTAGGTTGTAACTAGTTTCGGTAAATATGCGAAAAATCTTCAGTATTCTAAGAATAACATTTTTGTTTTGAAGGTATATTGCAAATATATGAGTTTCAAATAATTATTTATAAGTTTTTCATGTAAGATATTTTTAGAAACAATTTTCAACATGAAGGAATGATTTTCTGTTGCATGTTTCACAGAAGTATAGTGTTGCTTTTCTTTCTCCAAGCAACTTACAATTAAAACATATTAAGCAATCGTTTGTTTTCCTTCAGCATCAAGTTGCAAGATATGTAGTTTTCCATCTAATCTATCTTCATTGTCTGTTGTTAATGGCGTTCCATATCGCGTAGTTTCACCTTCTCGAAAATTAGAATTTCGACAGGTTCCATCATTGCTATTTCTCACGTGACATGCGACAGCAGCGCCAAAGTACTGTTGTCACGTGAGAGGTGACTTACGACCGATAAGGGTTAATATGTGCTTACATTAATATGTAATTACATTTCGATTAATGTGGAAAGAAAATTTGCAGCAAAATTATGTTATCTGTTTCAGGGCAAAGAATTAAAAAACAACGCCACCGCGGGCATCGTCCTCAGCGATTATTCTTTGGTTCTTCAGGGTATCACCCGATACTCGGCGGGTGATTATACTTGTCTTGCTGCCAATAGTGAAGGAAAAACTGCCAGTAACCCGGTGACTCTTCGAATAATGTGTGAGTCTACATAATTACCTTAATTGTATAAATTTGTTAATACTTTACTTCTTTTCAATTTTACCGGCCATTTAATTAATTTCTAACATCACTGTTTAGAATATTGTTTTATCAATTAAATATGATTACACATATATTTTCACGTTATATAAATTTATTTATAAAATTATTTCGAACTTTTTGTACGGAAGTACGATAGTGGGGTGTAGTAGATAAATACGCTACTTAAAAATCGGAAAACGCGAATATTTTGTTATCAATTAAATATGATTACACGAAATATTTTCACGTTATATAAATTTATTTATAAAATTATTTCGAACTTTTTGTACGAAAGTGTGGTACAGTAGATAAATGTATTAATTAAAATTTAAAGAACGCGAAATTTGTTACTAATTAAATACGGTTATACAAATTTTTACACGCTATATTTTGTGCAAAAATTAAAATTGGAGTACAATAGCTAAATGTCCTAATTAAAATTGAAAAACGTGCAACTCAATATTATAACTTTTTTGATATTTGCGATAATTTATACAGGGCGATTCAACGAAGTGTACCGTTTAAATTACTAGTAAACTGTTTGTTATATAAATAAACGTTCGATATTAAATACTTGTCACTCTATATTTCCCAATTTCGTTTATTTTTATATCAGAATGATTTTACAATTGTTTAAAGATCTCTGTGAAATGTATTCTAAAACATAGATAGAACTGAACGTGTTAACAAACAATCGGAAATTTTTAATTATTGAATTTTTGCACTATATTAATTTCTAACCCAATGTAAAAGAAACAAAATAATAATAGTCTAATCATTACATTGTGTGCATATATCGATATAATGCTATCTTTATGACAATTACTCTTTCACATAACAAACAGTTTATAATATAATAATGATTATTATATCATTTGAGAAGATAAGACATTTTATTTATTTAAAAAATTGAATTTTGTACACCATCTAAGGTATACTTCAATTTTCCTTATACATGTTCAACAGTTTATTTAAGTAATCATTAATGAGGTAAAAAAAGGCAGTAATTATAATTCATTTGGAAGCAGCAAACGAGCTCCTGATTAAATAGCTTTTTTATGATGAATAAATTATTAATATAATAGCCTTCTTTATTGAGAAAATTTGTTCGGTATTCTTCATTCGTTATTGGAACAATTATCGATGAATATTAAATGAACGTAAATTACCAACGGATATATGTAAATGTGGAATAATAATGGAAGAGACATATTTATTGCTTATTTATTGAAGACGGTTAAATTAAAAGGCATCTAAAAATTATTCATTAATAATTTTTATACTTACTTTTCAGTATTTACGTAATCGTTCTTTCTTGATAATTATTCTAATTATTGTTCACTTATACAGAGTGTTTTCGATTTTTTGGTACAATTAAAAAAGATGCAAATTTAGGTCCATAAATGTACAATGAAATATTTTTCTTCTAAGTCTTCATTTCTAATTAAATTTCTTATTTTAAACAGTTACAAATTTTCAGTTTGGAAAATACAGACATTTTGAAAGTGGAATTTTGTTAAAATGTATATTCAACCATTTCAGTTTTCAAATTTGGGAACATTAGAAATTTGGTAATTTGGAAATTTAGAAATGGGATTGCGGAATTTGAAAATACGAGAATTAACAAATCTGGAAATTTGGGGATTAGGAGTCTCCAGATTTGGTGATTTAAGGATGCGGCAATTTGCGGACTTAGGAATTCGGAAATTTAAGGATGTAGAGCTTTGGAATTTAGAGATATTCGAATTCGGAAATTTGGGGACTGAGGGATTCAGCAATTTAGAGACATAGGGATTCGGAAATTTAGAGATTCAGGAGTTTGAACTTTTGAAAATTTTGGAATTCAGAAAGTCGAGGATTTGGAAGTTTTTTAATTTAACGATTGGAAAATTTTGAAACTTGGGTATTTAAGAATTTGGGATCCTCAGAACATAAAAATGTGAAAATTTTAAGGTTTGTAAATGCGAAAATTTTGAAATCTGAAAACTTTGGAAACATGGAAATTAAAAGATATAGAAATTTGGCAATTTATGGATTGAAATTTGGAGAATTAACAAATTCGAAAATTTTGCGAGTTTCAAATTGAAATTGATAGAAATGTCTTGCATGTTTTGAAATGAAATTTTGTGCGAAAGGACACGACTAATATCTTCACAAAAATTCTGCTCGTTTTCGGTTATACCACCACATTAAAAATACCCTGACGATTCTAATACGTACATTCAAGTATGTTTCCAATAAATGTAGTCATGGTAATAATTAATAATTTAATTAGTGATTTAATATTATTCATTCGTAAAAATAAAAATTGATAGAAGTATTTCTTACAAGTACATTTATGATTTAATTCGGTTTTCACGAAATTCAGTTGATGTCATTAATTACAATTGTTCCGCAATTTGAATGCATATCAAACTCATATTGTTACAAATGAAATGATAGTATTAGTTATTTATAGATTACGAACGTTTACATATCTATAATACATTGACATATTCTACAAAATAAATTTGAATCATGTAATTAATATGATACGCAGTATATGAGATTTGTGACTAATTAAAACCGATTAGTTATATATAATTCAATCTTAATACATCGTTTGTGTATTTACAAAATTTTGAAGCCAGCAAAATGGAGATAAATCATCTAATTTGTGGAAAAGACGATAGGAAATTTAGTTGTAATACATAATGGAATAAAAGTTTACAATAAACAATTTTAAGCGTCGAATAAATCGTTATATTATCATATTTTATATATAAATTATCAGATTTTTAACGGAATTCAACAAGAATTAATGTTACCTAAAAAGAAGAATAATTAACTCATATTAGTCTCTCAAAATATACCTTAAATCTTTATTCGAATTGTAAGTATGAAACCTCAAAAATTGTGCAATGGAGCCAGGTTTAACACGCGTTGAAATAATTCATCAAAAATGTATGAGATTTCCCAGCATCAGATTTTCAAATGTTACAGAGGAAATTAGTTAGCACTGAGCAATTCGGTGAAATGGTGCCTATTTAAACTGAATAACGACCCTATAAAACCATCCGTGGAACTAAATTTGGAAATTCCGAAAGAGGATTAAAATGAATCTGAGCTATCACTAATTTTCCGGAATCCCGATTTTTGTTCGGGCAATTAAGTAAAAAGTCGTTGAAACAACGGGCAATTTTAGTTCCCTCGAGCCGGCTGAAATTTAATGCAAACAATAGTTAGCCCACTCATTAATCACCGGAACAACGGAAGAGGCGGCGAATAGAATTTCAGCTAGAGGTTGATATTCTCGGACCAATTCCCTAATTTGCCAGCTCTCACCTCGAGTCTTCGATAATTACTTAATCGATGGCAAGTAGCAGCCGAATAAGCGTACCGGGAATCGGGCTTGAAAGGATCCCTGGCTCTAGAATCAGCGAAGAGGGTTCACGAGGGGATGAGACGAAAACTGGGTGGATAGTTTTCTGTAAAACACACAGCACGAGTTATTCTATTAGAATGGTTGGTACCCCATTGGTGGTAGTCCAACGTATCTGCATCTTGTAAATGACCTAAGAGGGAAGGAAGGACTGCGATGCATATTCAATGTATGTAAAGCGTAACTGAATATTCATGTGTGGGTGAACGCAGCCTGGCAATGTGCTAAGCTAGGCCAGTTAAGGGGTGGCTAGGGGTGTTCGGAACTGAAGGGAACCGCGATTCCATCCTAATGTTTTAACTCTCATCTTTGGTACACTGGCATTGATTCTCGTTTAGTTACCAAAATTATTCCAAGATTTTCATTTGTCCACGAATTTAACGATTTAATTGATATACGACTCCTGGCCATCGAATTAGGAGCACGTACGAAAATTTCACTTATGGCTATAATATTATGTTATACACAGTATGTCTGAAAAGTAACGGAACTTTTTAAATTCAAGGAAAACTACTAGCACCATCTATAAAAACAATATGCTATCTGAAAACAGTATTCCTCCCCTACAAAACAAAACAATCGTTGTTGGAATCGAGCAACGAATTGTAAAGTTATAGTGTTTAAAGCGACATAACCTTTCGTCACCGTGTCACAAAATCACGATGGAGCAGAGAGCCAATATTAAATTCTGCTCGGTAAAGCTCGGTAAAACTTTTACAGAAACATTTGAATTAATGAAAAATGTTTATGGCGACGATTGTTTATCCCGTACACGTGTGTTCGAGTGGTATAAGCGATTCCAGGATGGTCGTGATACTTTGGAAGACGACCCAAAGCCAGGTTATGGGTTTTTCTAAACTCCAGACGATTCTAAAGGTATTATACTTCGGGAATGCATTCCACAGGGACAACATGTTAATGGCGAATATTATCTGGGTGTTATGGAACGTTTGTGGAAAATAATTGTTCGTGTGAGGCCCGAATATCGAGCGCCAGGGAGTTGGTTTCTGTTGCTTGATAATGCACCATGTCACAGAACTGTCGCAGTTCGTGAATTTTTGGTGAAAAAACAAGTCTGTGTGCTCCAACATCCTCCATAATCGCCTGACTTATCTCCATGCGATTACTTCCTTTTTTCAAAATTGAAATTAGCCATGAAAGGAACGTTTTATGACACTGTTACACAAGTCCAAGCAGCTGTGACGAGGGTGATTGAAACGATTCCGCAAAACGACATAAAAAAATCTATGTTAACATTACTTGAGTGTGCCCAGCAGTGTATTGATGCGGAAAGGATGTAACTTGAATAAAAAAAATTAATTTTGGCAAAAAATCTAATACTTTTCTTTTTATTTAAAAAGTTCCGTTATTTTTCCGACATACTGTGTACGACACCTGGCCATCGAATTAGGAGCACGTACGAAAATTTCACTTATGGCTGTAATATTATGTTATATATGGAAAATTGTCTTAGGTCAGGCAAAATTATTACTAAATACGTTGATAATGATATATACATAGCAATTTGTTATTATCGTGATAATAAATTGTGTGGATGATGAGCGATTAAGGGTCGTACAAGCGTTTACGTTAAACTCGAGTATCGATAGCGCGTCAGGTGAAATTTGAATGCCATAGAAAATGTCTGCCTACTCAAAAGACTAGTTTACAACTCTCCAACCACATAATCTGAATTGAAACGAATTACAGATATTTGGAAAAATAATGAAGATATAAAGCATATGATCAATGTACACAAAACATGTTGGATACAAGCTATCACCAAAGCAAAGAGTGGAAATATAAGACACTAACATGTGTTAATAATGTTTTGTACAGTCGTCGAGTATCATGTTAGTAGCTAATAAATTACAATTTGAACAGGTCTTCTAATTTTACGGTTAGGTTAGGTTGTAAAGTGTAAAATGCTGAAAATTTATAGTGGTCCTAATTCGATGACCAGGGACTGTAGAAGATGTTTAATTAACTGCATATTCAGAATCACATAACTGTATTCAATTAGATCTCCTTTATCGATGCCTATACAGAAATATGTCAACGGTGAAAGATTAATGGTTTAAGTATATTCATAGGACCAATTTCTTTTTTTAAAGTGCAGTGATGTATTTCACAAATGCTTCTTTTTTTATACAGTTGAATTCATCTCGCTGTTTTCTGTAAAAAGGTAGTGCAATAGTAAAAAAATGATTAGTTGTCGAAGTATTTTAAAAAAGTATTATCGAAGAAAATCAAACGCTTCATGGCAACCAAATTTGGAATTCTTCCAGCAAGATGGTGGAAATTCATGAGTGACCATGCAATATTTAAAAAGTAAGTATGGCAAGAAACTTATTGGCACATGAACCTCAATATCTTGGCCAACCTGCTCAACCGATCTAAATCTCCTTGATCTTTTCTCTAGAGTTGTTAAAATATAAAATTTGTTCAAATTTTATCAATTTTTAAGAGGGTCTGAAGGAACGGATAATACAGTAACATGCAACCATGCGTGGTAATAAACAGTTGGATAAACCATGAAAAATTTTGGCGTTTGAAAGTTTGATAATTTGAACATTTGGGTACTTAGAAATTTAAGTTCAAATTTCGAAACTTTAGGAATTTAGAATCTAAAAGATTTGGAAAGCTGGAAAGTTTTTAGTTTGGAAAGGTGATCATTTGCAACATTAAACGTTTGGAAATGTGTGCGTTTGAGAAGTTGAAAATTTGCAAATTTTAAAGGTTGAAAATTTAGAAATTTGAGAAATTGGTAATTTACTAATTTTGAAAGTTCGAAATTTGTATGTTTGGAAAGTTGCAAATTTACATGCTGGAGAAGTTAATAATTTACAAATTTAGAAACTTGGAAATTTGTAAGTTTGAAAAATTGATAATTTATAAATTTGAAAAGTTGAAAATTTGTAAGATTAGGTAGTTGATAATTTGCAAATTTGGAAAGTTCGAAATTTATAAATTGAAAAATTTACATATTTGTCCTCATGAGGAGCAAACCTAACTTGAACATAAATAAATTTCCAATCATCCCCCTTATAGAAAGAACGTAAACCTCATTCTGTTTAAATGATTTTCTACACTTTAGTAAAATATATCGAAATCGTAAGGAATTATAAATCGTAAGTAACTAAGAGTCATTTCTTATGAAAATTTGTTATTATGTGTGACCTTCAAAATTAATTTATGCTTGATTATTCAATAAAATAAAATATTTGATCCTTGAGATTTTGGAAACGTTAATTTTCGTCCAAGTTTGTGTGTCTAGTATTTAAATCTTCATTTCTCCAAAAATATTTTCTACACATTTCATATTCCTCGTTTCATCAAAAAGTAATTAAGTTTGTGACGTGATTTAAATAAGGATTGGGTGTTTTCGCACACAAAGATCCATCAGTTAATGTGACAGGATATAATTAAGTTTGTTAAGATGTTGAAAAATGAGAATATTAAGAATGTTTGTGTGATTAATACGTTGAGTGTCGCATTAAAACTGGTGAAAAATTTTTAAACAAATATCTTGCATTATCTTTTCAATATTCTGCAATTTTATCATTTTCAATATTACAATAGTACTTGACATTATAATTGCATTTAGTACAATACTTTGTAATTTTACCTCAATTTTAAAAATCTAACATAAGTATGTTCATAAGAATATTAATGTAGGTGATTTATACATTCTTTCCTTTCTCATAAAAAATAATTATTAGAAAACCATCGATATTTTAATGAATTCTAAGATACTCTTAAAGTCACATACTGTACAAATTGCATTGCATGTATACAAATTGTTAACAAATGTCAGGCAAATAAGATATAACTTGTTGTTAATAAGTTGTGTACTTATTATAAAATACACAACATAAGAATGACGTACGTGATCATTAGGCAAGTCAGACATACAGTGACTGATCACTGCATCCGAGAAATCTGTAATTTAACCAAAATTCGTGCATTGTTAACGCATCCTTGAGATATATCCACGTATACATTCTCCAGTGAACGTCAAGCGTCTTGTAACGCGTCCTAATTAGTAGCAAGGTGCGTCCTAATTGACGAATGTTGTTACGATATCAAAACGTTCGCTAACGTGATTCTAGACATCGTCGACTTCTCGTATTAGTAATTAATTTGGTAGTACATCAAACGCATCAGATTGAAACGGCTCCGTCCCATGATCCGTCCATCATAAATCATCTCCCGTGCCATTTGGAATTTCCGTGTGCCATGGCCTATTGCAAATACCAATGTCAAGAGAATTTCCTATTAGCCAATCGATCGAACACAGTACGGTTTGAACGGTGTCGACCTTCTTCCGTTTCACACGATCAGATCACTTCTGGATATTAACAGATTAGGTGCCATGTGTACAGTCAACAGTAAATCTCACTTCCCTACCGAAAATATTGCTACCGAGAAGGAACAGGTATACCAGCCGTTCATTTTTAGGAATTTTAGAGAATTCGATCATTTTAAGATATAAGAACATAATAATTTGAAGACTTAAAAATTTGGAAACACAGGAAGTTGGGAATCTAAGAATTTTCAGATGCAGGAATTCTAGGATACAGGGATTTTGAGGTGTAAACATTTTGGGATATATGGATTATGAAATGTAGGAATTGCAGGATATATGAATTTATGAATGAAGGATATTCAGGATATTGGGACTTGGAGATGCAGTGATGTGAGGGAGTAAAGATTTTGACATGTAGAGATTTGAGGTATGAGGATGTGAGGATATAGGGACTTCAAGATATAGACATTTTTGGATGTAGGAATTTGTGAATATATGAAATTGAGGATATAGGGATTTAGAGATGTTGGAAATGGGGATGTAGAGATTTGAGGATTCAGGAATTTAGAGATGTGGAGATTTGGGAATGTAGGGATTTGGGGATGTATGGATTTAGAGATGTGAGAATTTGGGGATGTAGGAATTGGGGATGTAGGAATTTCGAAATGTAGGGATTTGCGAATGTAGGGATTTGGGGATGTATGGATTTAGAGATGTGGGAATTTGGGGATGTAGGAATTGGGGGATGTAGGAATTTCGAAATGTAGGGATTTGCGAATGTAGGGATTTGGGGATGTATGGATTTAGAGATGTGGGAATTTGAAGATGTAGGAATTGGGAGATGTAGGAATTTGGAGATGTAGGAATTGGGGGATGTAGGAAGTTGGAAATGTAGGGATTTGGGAATGTAGGGATTTGGGGATGTATGGATTTAGAGATGTGGGAATTTGGAGATGTAGGAATTCGAAAATGTAGGGATTTGGGAATGTAGGAATTTAGGGATGTATGGATTTAGAGATGTGGGAATTTGGGGATGTAGGAATTTGGAAATGTAGGGATGTGGGGGCTGTAGGAATTTGAAGATGTAGGGATTTGAGGATGTATGGATTTAGAGATGTGGGAATTTGAGGATGTAGGAATTGGGGGATGCAGGAATTTGGAAATGTAGGGATTTGGGGATTTATGGATTTAGAGATGTGGGAATTTGGGGATGTAGGAATTTGGAAATGTAGGGATTTGGGGATGTATGGATTTAGAGATGTGGGAATTTGGGGATGTAGGAATTGGGGGATGTAGGAATTTCGAAATGTAGGGATTTGCGAATGTAGGGATTTGGGGATGTATGGATTTAGAGATGTGGGAATTTGAAGATGTAGGAATTGGGAGATGGAGGAATTTGGAGATGTAGGAATTGGGGGATGTAGGAAGTTGGAAATGTAGGGATTTGGGAATGTAGGGATTTGGGGATGTATGGATTTAGAGATGTGGGAATTTGGAGATGTAGGAATTCGAAAATGTAGGGATTTGGGAATGTAGGAATTTAGGGATGTATGGATTTAGAGATGTGGGAATTTGGGGATGTAGGAATTTGGAAATGTAGGGATGTGGGGGCTGTAGGAATTTGAAGATGTAGGGATTTGAGGATGTATGGATTTAGAGATGTGGGAATTTGAGGATGTAGGAATTGAGGGATGCAGGAATTTGGAAATGTAGGGATTTGGGGATTTATGGATTTAGAGATGTGGGAATTTGGGGATGTAGGAATTTGGAAATGTAGGGATTTGGGGATGTATGGATTTAGAGATGTGGGAATTTGGGGATGTAGGAATTGGGGGATGTAGGAATTTCGAAATGTAGGGATTTGCGAATGTAGGGATTTGGGGATGTATGGATTTAGAGATGTGGGAATTTGAAGATGTAGGAATTGGGAGATGGAGGAATTTGGAGATGTAGGAATTGGGGGATGTAGGAAGTTGGAAATGTAGGGATTTGGGAATGTAGGGATTTGGGGATGTATGGATTTAGAGATGTGGGAATTTGGAGATGTAGGAATTCGAAAATGTAGGGATTTGGGAATGTAGGAATTTAGGGATGTATGGATTTAGAGATGTGGGAATTTGGGGATGTAGGAATTTGGAAATGTAGGGATGTGGGGGCTGTAGGAATTTGAAGATGTAGGGATTTGAGGATGTATGGATTTAGAGATGTGGGAATTTGAGGATGTAGGAATTGGGGGATGCAGGAATTTGGAAATGTAGGGATTTGGGGATTTATGGATTTAGAGATGTGGGAATTTGGGGATGTAGGAATTTGGAAATGTAGGGATTTGGGGATGTATGGATTTAGAGATGTGGGAATTTGGGGATGTAGGAATTGGGGGATGTAGGAATTTCGAAATGTAGGGATTTGCGAATGTAGGGATTTGGGGATGTATGGATTTAGAGATGTGGGAATTTGAAGATGTAGGAATTGGGAGATGGAGGAATTTGGAGATGTAGGAATTGGGGGATGTAGGAAGTTGGAAATGTAGGGATTTGGGAATGTAGGGATTTGGGGATGTATGGATTTAGAGATGTGGGAATTTGGAGATGTAGGAATTCGAAAATGTAGGGATTTGGGAATGTAGGAATTTAGGGATGTATGGATTTAGAGATGTGGGAATTTGGGGATGTAGGAATTTGGAAATGTAGGGATGTGGGGGCTGTAGGAATTTGAAGATGTAGGGATTTGAGGATGTATGGATTTAGAGATGTGGGAATTTGAGGATGTAGGAATTGGGGGATGCAGGAATTTGGAAATGTAGGGATTTGGGGATTTATGGATTTAGAGATGTGGGAATTTGGGGATGTAGGAATTTGGAAATGTAGGGATTTGGGGATGTATGGATTTAGAGATGTGGGAATTTGGGGATGTAGGAATTGGGGGATGTAGGAATTTCGAAATGTAGGGATTTGCGAATGTAGGGATTTGGGGATGTATGGATTTAGAGATGTGGGAATTTGAAGATGTAGGAATTGGGAGATGGAGGAATTTGGAGATGTAGGAATTGGGGGATGTAGGAAGTTGGAAATGTAGGGATTTGGGAATGTAGGGATTTGGGGATGTATGGATTTAGAGATGTGGGAATTTGGAGATGTAGGAATTCGAAAATGTAGGGATTTGGGAATGTAGGAATTTAGGGATGTATGGATTTAGAGATGTGGGAATTTGGGGATGTAGGAATTTGGAAATGTAGGGATGTGGGGGCTGTAGGAATTTGAAGATGTAGGGATTTGAGGATGTATGGATTTAGAGATGTGGGAATTTGAGGATGTAGGAATTGGGGGATGCAGGAATTTGGAAATGTAGGGATTTGGGGATTTATGGATTTAGAGATGTGGGAATTTGGGGATGTAGGAATTTGGAAATGTAGGGATTTGGGGATGTATGGATTTAGAGATGTGGGAATTTGGGGATGTAGGAATTGGGGGATGTAGGAATTTCGAAATGTAGGGATTTGCGAATGTAGGGATTTGGGGATGTATGGATTTAGAGATGTGGGAATTTGAAGATGTAGGAATTGGGAGATGGAGGAATTTGGAGATGTAGGAATTGGGGGATGTAGGAAGTTGGAAATGTAGGGATTTGGGAATGTAGGGATTTGGGGATGTATGGATTTAGAGATGTGGGAATTTGGAGATGTAGGAATTCGAAAATGTAGGGATTTGGGAATGTAGGAATTTAGGGATGTATGGATTTAGAGATGTGGGAATTTGGGGATGTAGGAATTTGGAAATGTAGGGATGTGGGGGCTGTAGGAATTTGAAGATGTAGGGATTTGAGGATGTATGGATTTAGAGATGTGGGAATTTGAGGATGTAGGAATTGGGGGATGCAGGAATTTGGAAATGTAGGGATTTGGGGATTTATGGATTTAGAGATGTGGGAATTTGGGGATGTAGGAATTTGGAAATGTAGGGATTTGGGGATGTATGGATTTAGAGATGTGGGAATTTGGGGATGTAGGAATTGGGGGATGTAGGAATTTCGAAATGTAGGGATTTGCGAATGTAGGGATTTGGGGATGTATGGATTTAGAGATGTGGGAATTTGAAGATGTAGGAATTGGGAGATGGAGGAATTTGGAGATGTAGGAATTGGGGGATGTAGGAAGTTGGAAATGTAGGGATTTGGGAATGTAGGGATTTGGGGATGTATGGATTTAGAGATGTGGGAATTTGGAGATGTAGGAATTCGAAAATGTAGGGATTTGGGAATGTAGGAATTTAGGGATGTATGGATTTAGAGATGTGGGAATTTGGGGATGTAGGAATTTGGAAATGTAGGGATGTGGGGGCTGTAGGAATTTGAAGATGTAGGGATTTGAGGATGTATGGATTTAGAGATGTGGGAATTTGAGGATGTAGGAATTGAGGGATGCAGGAATTTGGAAATGTAGGGATTTGGGGATTTATGGATTTAGAGATGTGGGAATTTGGGGATGTAGGAATTTGGAAATGTAGGGATTTGGGGATGTATGGATTTAGAGATGTGGGAATTTGGGGATGTAGGAATTGGGGGATGTAGGAATTTCGAAATGTAGGGATTTGCGAATGTAGGGATTTGGGGATGTATGGATTTAGAGATGTGGGAATTTGAAGATGTAGGAATTGGGAGATGGAGGAATTTGGAGATGTAGGAATTGGGGGATGTAGGAAGTTGGAAATGTAGGGATTTGGGAATGTAGGGATTTGGGGATGTATGGATTTAGAGATGTGGGAATTTGGAGATGTAGGAATTCGAAAATGTAGGGATTTGGGAATGTAGGAATTTAGGGATGTATGGATTTAGAGATGTGGGAATTTGGGGATGTAGGAATTTGGAAATGTAGGGATGTGGGGGCTGTAGGAATTTGAAGATGTAGGGATTTGAGGATGTATGGATTTAGAGATGTGGGAATTTGAGGATGTAGGAATTGAGGGATGCAGGAATTTGGAAATGTAGGGATTTGGGGATTTATGGATTTAGAGATGTGGGAATTTGGGGATGTAGGAATTTGGAAATGTAGGGATTTGGGGATGTATGGATTTAGAGATGTGGGAATTTGGGGATGTAGGAATTGGGGGATGTAGGAATTTCGAAATGTAGGGATTTGCGAATGTAGGGATTTGGGGATGTATGGATTTAGAGATGTGGGAATTTGAAGATGTAGGAATTGGGAGATGGAGGAATTTGGAGATGTAGGAATTGGGGGATGTAGGAAGTTGGAAATGTAGGGATTTGGGAATGTAGGGATTTGGGGATGTATGGATTTAGAGATGTGGGAATTTGGAGATGTAGGAATTCGAAAATGTAGGGATTTGGGAATGTAGGAATTTAGGGATGTATGGATTTAGAGATGTGGGAATTTGGGGATGTAGGAATTTGGAAATGTAGGGATGTGGGGGCTGTAGGAATTTGAAGATGTAGGGATTTGAGGATGTATGGATTTAGAGATGTGGGAATTTGAGGATGTAGGAATTGGGGGATGCAGGAATTTGGAAATGTAGGGATTTGGGGATTTATGGATTTAGAGATGTGGGAATTTGGGGATGTAGGAATTTGGAAATGTAGGGATTTGGGGATGTATGGATTTAGAGATGTGGGAATTTGGGGATGTAGGAATTGGGGGATGTAGGAATTTCGAAATGTAGGGATTTGCGAATGTAGGGATTTGGGGATGTATGGATTTAGAGATGTGGGAATTTGAAGATGTAGGAATTGGGAGATGGAGGAATTTGGAGATGTAGGAATTGGGGGATGTAGGAAGTTGGAAATGTAGGGATTTGGGAATGTAGGGATTTGGGGATGTATGGATTTAGAGATGTGGGAATTTGGAGATGTAGGAATTCGAAAATGTAGGGATTTGGGAATGTAGGAATTTAGGGATGTATGGATTTAGAGATGTGGGAATTTGGGGATGTAGGAATTTGGAAATGTAGGGATGTGGGGGCTGTAGGAATTTGAAGATGTAGGGATTTGAGGATGTATGGATTTAGAGATGTGGGAATTTGAGGATGTAGGAATTGGGGGATGCAGGAATTTGGAAATGTAGGGATTTGGGGATTTATGGATTTAGAGATGTGGGAATTTGGGGATGTAGGAATTTGGAAATGTAGGGATTTGGGGATGTATGGATTTAGAGATGTGGGAATTTGGGGATGTAGGAATTGGGGGATGTAGGAATTTCGAAATGTAGGGATTTGCGAATGTAGGGATTTGGGGATGTATGGATTTAGAGATGTGGGAATTTGAAGATGTAGGAATTGGGAGATGGAGGAATTTGGAGATGTAGGAATTGGGGGATGTAGGAAGTTGGAAATGTAGGGATTTGGGAATGTAGGGATTTGGGGATGTATGGATTTAGAGATGTGGGAATTTGGAGATGTAGGAATTCGAAAATGTAGGGATTTGGGAATGTAGGAATTTAGGGATGTATGGATTTAGAGATGTGGGAATTTGGGGATGTAGGAATTTGGAAATGTAGGGATGTGGGGGCTGTAGGAATTTGAAGATGTAGGGATTTGAGGATGTATGGATTTAGAGATGTGGGAATTTGAGGATGTAGGAATTGGGGGATGCAGGAATTTGGAAATGTAGGGATTTGGGGATTTATGGATTTAGAGATGTGGGAATTTGGGGATGTAGGAATTTGGAAATGTAGGGATTTGGGGATGTATGGATTTAGAGATGTGGGAATTTGGGGATGTAGGAATTGGGGGATGTAGGAATTTCGAAATGTAGGGATTTGCGAATGTAGGGATTTGGGGATGTATGGATTTAGAGATGTGGGAATTTGAAGATGTAGGAATTGGGAGATGGAGGAATTTGGAGATGTAGGAATTGGGGGATGTAGGAAGTTGGAAATGTAGGGATTTGGGAATGTAGGGATTTGGGGATGTATGGATTTAGAGATGTGGGAATTTGGAGATGTAGGAATTCGAAAATGTAGGGATTTGGGAATGTAGGAATTTAGGGATGTATGGATTTAGAGATGTGGGAATTTGGGGATGTAGGAATTTGGAAATGTAGGGATGTGGGGGCTGTAGGAATTTGAAGATGTAGGGATTTGAGGATGTATGGATTTAGAGATGTGGGAATTTGAGGATGTAGGAATTGGGGGATGCAGGAATTTGGAAATGTAGGGATTTGGGGATTTATGGATTTAGAGATGTGGGAATTTGGGGATGTAGGAATTTGGAAATGTAGGGATTTGGGGATGTATGGATTTAGAGATGTGGGAATTTGGGGATGTAGGAATTGGGGGATGTAGGAATTTCGAAATGTAGGGATTTGCGAATGTAGGGATTTGGGGATGTATGGATTTAGAGATGTGGGAATTTGAAGATGTAGGAATTGGGAGATGGAGGAATTTGGAGATGTAGGAATTGGGGGATGTAGGAAGTTGGAAATGTAGGGATTTGGGAATGTAGGGATTTGGGGATGTATGGATTTAGAGATGTGGGAATTTGGAGATGTAGGAATTCGAAAATGTAGGGATTTGGGAATGTAGGAATTTAGGGATGTATGGATTTAGAGATGTGGGAATTTGGGGATGTAGGAATTTGGAAATGTAGGGATGTGGGGGCTGTAGGAATTTGAAGATGTAGGGATTTGAGGATGTATGGATTTAGAGATGTGGGAATTTGAGGATGTAGGAATTGGGGGATGCAGGAATTTGGAAATGTAGGGATTTGGGGATTTATGGATTTAGAGATGTGGGAATTTGGGGATGTAGGAATTTGGAAATGTAGGGATTTGGGGATGTATGGATTTAGAGATGTGGGAATTTGGGGATGTAGGAATTGGGGGATGTAGGAATTTCGAAATGTAGGGATTTGGGGATGTATGGATTTAGAGATGTGGGAATTTGAAGATGTAGGAATTGGGAGATGGAGGAATTTGGAGATGTAGGAATTGGGGGATGTAGGAAGTTGGAAATGTAGGGATTTGGGAATGTAGGGATTTGGGGATGTATGGATTTAGAGATGTGGGAATTTGGAGATGTAGGAATTCGAAAATGTAGGGATTTGGGAATGTAGGAATTTAGGGATGTATGGATTTAGAGATGTGGGAATTTGGGGATGTAGGAATTTGGAAATGTAGGGATGTGGGGGCTGTAGGAATTTGAAGATGTAGGGATTTGAGGATGTATGGATTTAGAGATGTGGGAATTTGAGGATGTAGGAATTGGGGGATGCAGGAATTTGGAAATGTAGGGATTTGGGGATTTATGGATTTAGAGATGTGGGAATTTGGGGATGTAGGAATTTGGAAATGTAGGGATTTGGGGATGTATGGATTTAGAGATGTGGGAATTTGGGGATGTAGGAATTGGGGGATGTAGGAATTTCGAAATGTAGGGATTTGCGAATGTAGGGATTTGGGGATGTATGGATTTAGAGATGTGGGAATTTGAAGATGTAGGAATTGGGAGATGGAGGAATTTGGAGATGTAGGAATTGGGGGATGTAGGAAGTTGGAAATGTAGGGATTTGGGAATGTAGGGATTTGGGGATGTATGGATTTAGAGATGTGGGAATTTGGAGATGTAGGAATTCGAAAATGTAGGGATTTGGGAATGTAGGAATTTAGGGATGTATGGATTTAGAGATGTGGGAATTTGGGGATGTAGGAATTTGGAAATGTAGGGATGTGGGGGCTGTAGGAATTTGAAGATGTAGGGATTTGAGGATGTATGGATTTAGAGATGTGGGAATTTGAGGATGTAGGAATTGGGGGATGCAGGAATTTGGAAATGTAGGGATTTGGGGATTTATGGATTTAGAGATGTGGGAATTTGGGGATGTAGGAATTTGGAAATGTAGGGATTTGGGGATGTATGGATTTAGAGATGTGGGAATTTGGGGATGTAGGAATTGGGGGATGTAGGAATTTCGAAATGTAGGGATTTGCGAATGTAGGGATTTGGGGATGTATGGATTTAGAGATGTGGGAATTTGAAGATGTAGGAATTGGGAGATGGAGGAATTTGGAGATGTAGGAATTGGGGGATGTAGGAAGTTGGAAATGTAGGGATTTGGGAATGTAGGGATTTGGGGATGTATGGATTTAGAGATGTGGGAATTTGGAGATGTAGGAATTCGAAAATGTAGGGATTTGGGAATGTAGGAATTTAGGGATGTATGGATTTAGAGATGTGGGAATTTGGGGATGTAGGAATTTGGAAATGTAGGGATGTGGGGGCTGTAGGAATTTGAAGATGTAGGGATTTGAGGATGTATGGATTTAGAGATGTGGGAATTTGAGGATGTAGGAATTGGGGGATGCAGGAATTTGGAAATGTAGGGATTTGGGGATTTATGGATTTAGAGATGTGGGAATTTGGGGATGTAGGAATTTGGAAATGTAGGGATTTGGGGATGTATGGATTTAGAGATGTGGGAATTTGGGGATGTAGGAATTGGGGGATGTAGGAATTTCGAAATGTAGGGATTTGGGGATGTATGGATTTAGAGATGTGGGAATTTGAAGATGTAGGAATTGGGAGATGGAGGAATTTGGAGATGTAGGAATTGGGGGATGTAGGAAGTTGGAAATGTAGGGATTTGGGAATGTAGGGATTTGGGGATGTATGGATTTAGAGATGTGGGAATTTGGAGATGTAGGAATTCGAAAATGTAGGGATTTGGGAATGTAGGAATTTAGGGATGTATGGATTTAGAGATGTGGGAATTTGGGGATGTAGGAATTTGGAAATGTAGGGATGTGGGGGCTGTAGGAATTTGAAGATGTAGGGATTTGAGGATGTATGGATTTAGAGATGTGGGAATTTGAGGATGTAGGAATTGGGGGATGCAGGAATTTGGAAATGTAGGGATTTGGGGATTTATGGATTTAGAGATGTGGGAATTTGGGGATGTAGGAATTTGGAAATGTAGGGATTTGGGGATGTATGGATTTAGAGATGTGGGAATTTGGGGATGTAGGAATTGGGGGATGTAGGAATTTCGAAATGTAGGGATTTGCGAATGTAGGGATTTGGGGATGTATGGATTTAGAGATGTGGGAATTTGAAGATGTAGGAATTGGGAGATGGAGGAATTTGGAGATGTAGGAATTGGGGGATGTAGGAAGTTGGAAATGTAGGGATTTGGGAATGTAGGGATTTGGGGATGTATGGATTTAGAGATGTGGGAATTTGGAGATGTAGGAATTCGAAAATGTAGGGATTTGGGAATGTAGGAATTTAGGGATGTATGGATTTAGAGATGTGGGAATTTGGGGATGTAGGAATTTGGAAATGTAGGGATGTGGGGGCTGTAGGAATTTGAAGATGTAGGGATTTGAGGATGTATGGATTTAGAGATGTGGGAATTTGAGGATGTAGGAATTGGGGGATGCAGGAATTTGGAAATGTAGGGATTTGGGGATTTATGGATTTAGAGATGTGGGAATTTGGGGATGTAGGAATTTGGAAATGTAGGGATTTGGGGATGTATGGATTTAGAGATGTGGGAATTTGGGGATGTAGGAATTGGGGGATGTAGGAATTTCGAAATGTAGGGATTTGCGAATGTAGGGATTTGGGGATGTATGGATTTAGAGATGTGGGAATTTGAAGATGTAGGAATTGGGAGATGGAGGAATTTGGAGATGTAGGAATTGGGGGATGTAGGAAGTTGGAAATGTAGGGATTTGGGAATGTAGGGATTTGGGGATGTATGGATTTAGAGATGTGGGAATTTGGAGATGTAGGAATTCGAAAATGTAGGGATTTGGGAATGTAGGAATTTAGGGATGTATGGATTTAGAGATGTGGGAATTTGGGGATGTAGGAATTTGGAAATGTAGGGATGTGGGGGCTGTAGGAATTTGAAGATGTAGGGATTTGAGGATGTATGGATTTAGAGATGTGGGAATTTGAGGATGTAGGAATTGGGGGATGCAGGAATTTGGAAATGTAGGGATTTGGGGATTTATGGATTTAGAGATGTGGGAATTTGGGGATGTAGGAATTTGGAAATGTAGGGATTTGGGGATGTATGGATTTAGAGATGTGGGAATTTGGGGATGTAGGAATTGGGGGATGTAGGAATTTCGAAATGTAGGGATTTGCGAATGTAGGGATTTGGGGATGTATGGATTTAGAGATGTGGGAATTTGAAGATGTAGGAATTGGGAGATGGAGGAATTTGGAGATGTAGGAATTGGGGGATGTAGGAAGTTGGAAATGTAGGGATTTGGGAATGTAGGGATTTGGGGATGTATGGATTTAGAGATGTGGGAATTTGGAGATGTAGGAATTCGAAAATGTAGGGATTTGGGAATGTAGGAATTTAGGGATGTATGGATTTAGAGATGTGGGAATTTGGGGATGTAGGAATTTGGAAATGTAGGGATGTGGGGGCTGTAGGAATTTGAAGATGTAGGGATTTGAGGATGTATGGATTTAGAGATGTGGGAATTTGAGGATGTAGGAATTGGGGGATGCAGGAATTTGGAAATGTAGGGATTTGGGGATTTATGGATTTAGAGATGTGGGAATTTGGGGATGTAGGAATTTGGAAATGTAGGGATTTGGGGATGTATGGATTTAGAGATGTGGGAATTTGGGGATGTAGGAATTGGGGGATGTAGGAATTTCGAAATGTAGGGATTTGGGGATGTATGGATTTAGAGATGTGGGAATTTGAAGATGTAGGAATTGGGAGATGGAGGAATTTGGAGATGTAGGAATTGGGGGATGTAGGAAGTTGGAAATGTAGGGATTTGGGAATGTAGGGATTTGGGGATGTATGGATTTAGAGATGTGGGAATTTGGAGATGTAGGAATTCGAAAATGTAGGGATTTGGGAATGTAGGAATTTAGGGATGTATGGATTTAGAGATGTGGGAATTTGGGGATGTAGGAATTTGGAAATGTAGGGATGTGGGGGCTGTAGGAATTTGAAGATGTAGGGATTTGAGGATGTATGGATTTAGAGATGTGGGAATTTGAGGATGTAGGAATTGGGGGATGCAGGAATTTGGAAATGTAGGGATTTGGGGATTTATGGATTTAGAGATGTGGGAATTTGGGGATGTAGGAATTTGGAAATGTAGGGATTTGGGGATGTATGGATTTAGAGATGTGGGAATTTGGGGATGTAGGAATTGGGGGATGTAGGAATTTCGAAATGTAGGGATTTGCGAATGTAGGGATTTGGGGATGTATGGATTTAGAGATGTGGGAATTTGAAGATGTAGGAATTGGGAGATGGAGGAATTTGGAGATGTAGGAATTGGGGGATGTAGGAAGTTGGAAATGTAGGGATTTGGGAATGTAGGGATTTGGGGATGTATGGATTTAGAGATGTGGGAATTTGGAGATGTAGGAATTCGAAAATGTAGGGATTTGGGAATGTAGGAATTTAGGGATGTATGGATTTAGAGATGTGGGAATTTGGGGATGTAGGAATTTGGAAATGTAGGGATGTGGGGGCTGTAGGAATTTGAAGATGTAGGGATTTGAGGATGTATGGATTTAGAGATGTGGGAATTTGAGGATGTAGGAATTGGGGGATGCAGGAATTTGGAAATGTAGGGATTTGGGGATTTATGGATTTAGAGATGTGGGAATTTGGGGATGTAGGAATTTGGAAATGTAGGGATTTGGGGATGTATGGATTTAGAGATGTGGGAATTTGGGGATGTAGGAATTGGGGGATGTAGGAATTTCGAAATGTAGGGATTTGCGAATGTAGGGATTTGGGGATGTATGGATTTAGAGATGTGGGAATTTGAAGATGTAGGAATTGGGAGATGGAGGAATTTGGAGATGTAGGAATTGGGGGATGTAGGAAGTTGGAAATGTAGGGATTTGGGAATGTAGGGATTTGGGGATGTATGGATTTAGAGATGTGGGAATTTGGAGATGTAGGAATTCGAAAATGTAAGGATTTGGGAATGTAGGAATTTAGGGATGTATGGATTTAGAGATGTGGGAATTTGGGGATGTAGGAATTTGGAAATGTAGGGATGTGGGGGCTGTAGGAATTTGAAGATGTAGGGATTTGAGGATGTATGGATTTAGAGATGTGGGAATTTGAGGATGTAGGAATTGGGGGATGCAGGAATTTGGAAATGTAGGGATTTGGGGATTTATGGATTTAGAGATGTGGGAATTTGGGGATGTAGGAATTTGGAAATGTAGGGATTTGGGGATGTATGGATTTAGAGATGTGGGAATTTGGGGATGTAGGAATTGGGGGATGTAGGAATTTCGAAATGTAGGGATTTGGGGATGTATGGATTTAGAGATGTGGGAATTTGAAGATGTAGGAATTGGGAGATGGAGGAATTTGGAGATGTAGGAATTGGGGGATGTAGGAAGTTGGAAATGTAGGGATTTGGGAATGTAGGGATTTGGGGATGTATGGATTTAGAGATGTGGGAATTTGGAGATGTAGGAATTCGAAAATGTAGGGATTTGGGAATGTAGGAATTTAGGGATGTATGGATTTAGAGATGTGGGAATTTGGGGATGTAGGAATTTGGAAATGTAGGGATGTGGGGGCTGTAGGAATTTGAAGATGTAGGGATTTGAGGATGTATGGATTTAGAGATGTGGGAATTTGAGGATGTAGGAATTGGGGGATGCAGGAATTTGGAAATGTAGGGATTTGGGGATTTATGGATTTAGAGATGTGGGAATTTGGGGATGTAGGAATTTGGAAATGTAGGGATTTGGGGATGTATGGATTTAGAGATGTGGGAATTTGGGGATGTAGGAATTGGGGGATGTAGGAATTTCGAAATGTAGGGATTTGCGAATGTAGGGATTTGGGGATGTATGGATTTAGAGATGTGGGAATTTGAAGATGTAGGAATTGGGAGATGGAGGAATTTGGAGATGTAGGAATTGGGGGATGTAGGAAGTTGGAAATGTAGGGATTTGGGAATGTAGGGATTTGGGGATGTATGGATTTAGAGATGTGGGAATTTGGAGATGTAGGAATTCGAAAATGTAGGGATTTGGGAATGTAGGAATTTAGGGATGTATGGATTTAGAGATGTGGGAATTTGGGGATGTAGGAATTTGGAAATGTAGGGATGTGGGGGCTGTAGGAATTTGAAGATGTAGGGATTTGAGGATGTATGGATTTAGAGATGTGGGAATTTGAGGATGTAGGAATTGGGGGATGCAGGAATTTGGAAATGTAGGGATTTGGGGATTTATGGATTTAGAGATGTGGGAATTTGGGGATGTAGGAATTTGGAAATGTAGGGATTTGGGGATGTATGGATTTAGAGATGTGGGAATTTGGGGATGTAGGAATTGGGGGATGTAGGAATTTCGAAATGTAGGGATTTGCGAATGTAGGGATTTGGGGATGTATGGATTTAGAGATGTGGGAATTTGAAGATGTAGGAATTGGGAGATGGAGGAATTTGGAGATGTAGGAATTGGGGGATGTAGGAAGTTGGAAATGTAGGGATTTGGGAATGTAGGGATTTGGGGATGTATGGATTTAGAGATGTGGGAATTTGGAGATGTAGGAATTCGAAAATGTAAGGATTTGGGAATGTAGGAATTTAGGGATGTATGGATTTAGAGATGTGGGAATTTGGGGATGTAGGAATTTGGAAATGTAGGGATGTGGGGGCTGTAGGAATTTGAAGATGTAGGGATTTGAGGATGTATGGATTTAGAGATGTGGGAATTTGAGGATGTAGGAATTGGGGGATGCAGGAATTTGGAAATGTAGGGATTTGGGGATTTATGGATTTAGAGATGTGGGAATTTGGGGATGTAGGAATTTGGAAATGTAGGGATTTGGGGATGTATGGATTTAGAGATGTGGGAATTTGGGGATGTAGGAATTTGGAGATGTAGGAATTTGGAGATGTAGGGATTTGGAGATGTATGGATTTAGAGATGTGTGAATTTGGGAATGTAGGGAATTGAGACTATACAGATTACGGAATGTAGGTATTTTAGGCCTAGGAATTTTGAGACTTACAAGTTTGAGGGTCTAGAAATTTAAAACTCCAGAAATTCGGGTATAGTGATATTTGAAAATATCGATACTTAGACACCTTAATTTGGGAATTTGAAAAACTGTAACTTTGAAAGTTCGGAAACAAAAGTTGAGGAATTTGGAGAAATGGATATAAAAGATGTATTCGAGTGTACGCTGTATTTAATGGTTAACTTCATATTTTTTTTTTTAATAGAATCGTATGTTTTTGAACATTTGATGAATTTCTATGTAATATTTTTTCTTATGTTTATAATCTTAAATGGTCTTGAATCACCTCAAATGACTATATTCGTTAAAATTGTTTTCAAAATAACTGCTGTTACAGGTGTTAAAAAATATACGGTTTTATAAGAAAAAATTTAGTTGACCCTCAAATCTCTTTCACGCATACAGCTAAAAAAATGTTTTCGCGCCACATATTGGTCCCTTTAAAATGAAATAATTTTTGCCTGAGATATTTCTTCTTATTTCAAAAAATATAGAAGTTATTCAGGTAAGCATATTTTAAGTGACTCACTCTATGTGTATGGATATAGTTTATATTAACATGTATGTTTAAATTCAAAGTGAATTGACTGAATTGATTGAATTGACACGAATTTGAATTAAATTCAAATGAACTGACATAAATAAACTTGTGATAAAAACTGCCAAATAATGAATAATACATATGTGGTGAAAGTTCAGGAGACAATGTATTAAATTTATATGGATATATGTTATTACTGTATTCTAATCAAACATATACATACATACCTACGTTATTATTATATTCAGTGATATCATTGATTGACATGTAATTAGACTATGTAGAGTAATTACCATATCGTGTACCTTTGATTGTACATATGGTACAATGATCAGCTTCGAAATGCTGTATTATTAATGTTTGGACGTCGAATGCTGAGTGAATCAACACCTAACCTCAAGTTTGTCATGAATCAAGTTGAGATTGACACTTTAGTTGTAATATAATATACTGCTCGTTGTGATGTTGACTTATTTTGGATACGGAAAATTGCAAGAGCGAAAACTTCTTACTACCTTTCTTCGATTTTGAGAATATAATATTGAACCCATTTTTAACATTTAAATAGCGCAATTTGAAATCTTTATATTTTCAAGTATACAAATTACCAAGAGAACAAATTGCAAAATTACTAAATTATTAAATTATGAAATTATGAAATTTCCAAGTCACCAAGTTACTATGTTGCCAAGTTACCAAATTACCAAATTACCAAGAGAACAAATTGCAAAATTAGTAAATTATTAAATTATTAAATTACAAATTATCAAATTATCAAATTACCAAGTCACCAAGTTACTAAGTTGCCAAGTTACCAAATTACCAAGTTACTACTTATTGTTAGTCAAATAACTAAAAAACCTAACCTAACTTCTGTAACTTTATTATAACAATCATTCGATATAAACAAAACTGTTCTGTACGATATGAGCAACTGGA
Source organism: Megachile willughbiella (assembly GCA_945859595.2). Taxonomy (NCBI): domain Eukaryota; kingdom Metazoa; phylum Arthropoda; class Insecta; order Hymenoptera; family Megachilidae; genus Megachile; species Megachile willughbiella. Next base: position 5,693,632 of record OX243798.1, read on the forward strand.
CGTGTTGTTTTGCTCGCTGTCCTTTTCTGCGTTCGACAAAACATCAATCAATGTAGGACCTGTATGATATAAGTACACATTCAGACCCGAAAGATTTGCTTACAACGAATGATTATTGCATAACTGGAAAAAATTGTATATAATATGTTGGAAAAGGTTGGTTAACACTAAACCTACCAACATATAATTCACACTTATTTTGAAACCAAAGATGAAATCGAAGAATAAATAAATAAATGATAAAATATAAATTACTTCTGTATCTCTATGAAGATTGACACAGATTTCAAAGAAACGACTTTATAAAATTTTGTAACTTAAAATAAAAAACTTGTAAAACAGTCATTTGACCATCTTGGTAGTTTTGTGTTAAATTTATATTTTCTATACTGAAAATAGTAATATTTGATAATACACGTTGATAAACAAAAATATTTATTAGTCTTTAACTAAACATTATTTTAAAGGATACATGAAAATAAAGATAATAGAATAATATTGCTTATATATTGGAAATTAATATAAAATATTACTTGTTTATTACATTTTTTATCCAGTAATGGGTAAATCAAGTGCCCAATAAAGAACTCACAAGCAGTCCTGTGTATGATGATTAATAGGGATGAAGTGGTGATACAGATGTCAAATTCAGAAATTTGAAAATTTAGATATTACAATATTCAGAAGTTCAGTAATTTATAATTATGATCAATTGAAAACTTGGAAACTTGAAAAACATGAAATCAGAAAATGTGAATAGTTCAAAATTTGAAAACTTCAAAGTTTAGTAGTTTGAGACTAAGTTTAAATGTTTGGTACTTTATTAGTTTAGAGATTACGAAATATAGTACTCTTGAAATTTTCAAATTTTGTCATCTGAAAAATCTATTGGTAAATTTAGAAATTTGCAACTTTGAAAGCTTGGACATTTGATTATTCAGGTATTAGAAATCCAGTAAATTGGCAATTTGACAGATTTGAAACTTCTAAATTTACTAATTTGATAAGATGGCGATTTAGAAATTAATAATCTCAACATTTGAAAATCTCAGAATTCAAAAACTTGATGATTTGAAAACTTCTTTCCTATTTTTTACATAATAATTAAAAATTTAGTAACCTTTTGATATAAACCACTTTGATAATTTTACTGCTAAAAACCTCTCACCACTTGAACTTTTATTTTAACAATGAAATTCAATTATAGCAATTAGATATCACGTTCGTAAGTAGCAGAGATTCAGCATTTCAGATGCTTTAGCACGCATAACGGGGCCAAGACGTATCGATGAGCTAATTCGTTTGAAAACAATTCGCTTCCAGCAGAATACGTGTTCGAGTGACAAGTGATTACCTCAGCAAGTGTCAAGTTGCACTCCAATTGGTTAAATTGCAGTTGTGCGATATCTGCATAGATGCTAGGAGTATTCGAACATGCTTGCAGCTACTGCACTATGTACTGTCTAACTTACCCTTGTGTCGGATCAATTGAATTCAAATGACTGTTTCGGTTTACATCAGACCCTACGGGTTCAGATTTGCGACGCAAGCTCAATAATATTAAAGTGTAATTTTCTACCGTATTGCAATACCCTTCATCTTTGATTGAAGGGTAATTAAGGAATTTGAAAATTTGGTGATTTGGAATTTTTGAAATTTTGGAATTTTGGAATTGGGTAATTTGACAATTTGGGAATTTGGGAATTTGGAAATTTAGAAATTTGGAAATTTGGAAATTTGGAAATTTGGAGATTTGGAATTTTGGAATTTGACAATTTGGCAATTTGACAATTTGACAATTTGACAATTTGACAATTTGGCAATTTGGCAATTTGGAAATTTGGTATTTTGGAATTTTGGAATTTGACAATTTGACAATTTGACAATTTGGCAATTTGGCAATTTGGAAATTTGGTATTTTGGAATTTTGGAATTTTGGAATCTTGGAATTTTGGAATTTGGGAATTTGGGAATTTATGAATTTGGAAATTTGGAAATTTGACAATTCAGGTATTTGGAAATGTATGAACTTTGGAATTTTGGAATTCTCGAATTCTGGAATTTAGTCTTCAGAAATTGGGAACTTGGAAATTTGCATACATGAGAATTCGGAAATTTAAGGATTTGGAAACTTGAGAATTCGGAAGGTAGAAAATTTGGATATTTGAGAATTCCGAAATGTGAGAAATTAGATACTTGAGGATCTGACTAGATACTTGAGTATCTACTAATCTCAGTATCTGATTAGTAAAACTTTGAAACTTGGAAATTAAAAAATTTGGACACTTGAGAATTTGGGAAGTTTTCAGAATTCGAAAATTTGGATGTTTGAGAATTTGTAAATTTGTAATTTTAAGAGTTCGAAAACTTAAATTTAATAAATTAGAGATTTTAACATTTTTTACATGTATCATCGAAAAGCAATATATCCCGAATTTTGTACTTTTGTTATAACCTTTAAGCGAAATATTGGAAATTCTATGTTAACACAGCTTTACCTCACTTTTATTCTTTCCTTATGATTTATAAACCTTAGCCATAAAAATTGATAAATCTTATGACATCCAGTACATAAATCAGATATCTAGTTTTTTATAAAATTTTCAATTAATATACAGTCGTGCACCTACATTTACCCTAACTATGGTCAATTATATTGCTATTTACTTTGCTGCGATACGAATGTTCCACGTTCGTAGCAGGTAGCCTGCACATTTAATACGCGTGCTGAATAGAAGAAAGAACAATTGAATTTTGCAAGCATCATAGTAGGAAGAGAATGTCATCGTTTTCCAGATACGCCAGTTTGCAAAGAGGGCAGGGGCGAGGTGGTCGTGGGCGCTCTGAAACAGGAAACCGTATCGTTGGTTTGTTCCGTGGAGAGTCATCCAGCACCGTTGACTTTTCACTGGACATTCAATAATTCTGGAGAGCTGGTGGAGGTTCCCCATTCTCGTTACTCCCATGTGCCAGCTCCTGGGACACCGTCCGTTGCCGAAAGCCTGAAGGAGTATCAACAATTCCATGGTTCCAGGTTAAACTACACGCCTGCGACGGAAATGGACTATGGCACTGTAGCATGTTGGGCGAGCAACCAAGTTGGCAAGCAACGAGCACCGTGTCTGTTTCAAGTAAGTACATTTTCCACTTTTCCCCTCGACTGTGTTTGCTTAGCTTACCATTTTCACGAACAGGCTGCGTAAAAGGTAAAAAAAACGCAAGCTGAAACGAGATATAGGGATTACGATATTTCGGATTTTAGGGACTTTGAGAATTTTTATTTCGAGACTTTGGAGGTAGCAAGATTTTGTGATTTCGAAATTTCGATATTTGGCGATTTCATTATTTCGTGATTTTGATAATTCGAGGTTTCGGAATTTTGGGATCTCCTGATTTCGAAATTTTGAGCTTCAAAAGATTGCGGAATTTCGAAATTATAGAGATTATTACGAAGGTTTCAACACTACGAATATTTTGATACTTCGATACTTCGATACTTTGATATTTTGTTATTTCGATACTTCGATACTTCGATATTTTCATATCTCATATTTCGATATTTCGGTATTTCGGTATTTCAATATTTTACAATTTTTAGATATTTTAGAAATTCCCGATTTTGAGATTTTGGAAATTTTGGAGATTTTAGAGATTTTATGATTTCGAGATTTAAAAATTTTTCAGATTGTTGTATTTTTAAAGGGGTTTTTTTATGGGTTTCTAAAATTCCCGAAAATCGGGAAAATTTAGTATATCTGGAAAATTTAGAAAACTTAACAAATTTAGAGAATTTGAGGAATTTAGGAAACAAACAAAAAAATTTAGAAAATTTAATTTAGAAATTTTAGAAATTGACAATATTAATAACATTTAAATGTAACAGCTTAGAAAGTTTAGAGATTTTGAACATATGAAACAATTGTAGATTCCTATACATATAACAATTATCAAAGGACATCATACATCGAATAACATAGTGAAATCTTCTAGTAATAAATATGAAAGTTTCTATACATATAATAAATTCTCTGTTGTATTTAACAAAATTAGTACAGTTCTATTTGTTTTTAATGTAAAAAACTACTACATTTCAAAGGAAATGTGCCACTATTCAGAATGTAGTATTTTATTGTCTTCTTTTAATTGCCGTTGCTTTTATCGCAGTTATTGTACGTGTCATTTTATTTGAGATAGCTTTTTCGTGGTACAGAGATAAAGCAAAAGATTCGACTTTATGTATTCTGTGCTTGAACACGATTTGACCATTTCCCAAATGATGCCACCGTACTCATGTGTGGTGAAGTAGAATATCCTCTCCATGAACGAATCGAGAGAGATGAAACCTGGCACGTGATTTCAATTTTGCTAACAAAATAAGTTTCTGCTGGTATTGGAGCATGGCAGAATATACTTTCGCAAAATATAATACACTGTTTAATATAATAAATTAAATTTGTTTCTAGATGAATTTTCTTTCATTTCATATGAAAATATACAATTTACGTATACTGTAAATTAATACAATTAGATGAAACAAGGGACATCTAGATCTTATTTATTTTACAACAGAATTATTCTAAATGTATTTGTGAAATTATACTAATTTTTGAACGAAGATAACATTGAAATATTAGTCTCACAAGTCAGAAATTCTTAAATGTAGAAATATCGAAATTATCAAATTTATCAATTTTTAAATGTACAAACTTACACATTTATGAATTTACAAATTTAAAAATTTGAAATCTAATATTTTGATAAAGTCTAAAAATTTAAACATTATAAATTTTGAAGCTAAACAATTTTTAATTATGCAGAATTTAAAAATTGGAAATATTCAAGTTTAGAAATATTACAAACTCTCAAATTTATAATTCTAAAATCCATAAATTTAAACACCACAAAGGCTGAAATTTAAAGATATTTAAATTTTCAAATTTTCAAAATTGAACAGGAGTTCCCCGGCAACCGCCGTGGAAACAAGACGTGTGTACGGTATCGCTCGCGAGTGCCAAGTATAACGGGTGTTCACCAAGTGCAGTACTGTGCGCGGCTATATCACGCGTGTTAGTGTAAGGTGTGGGGTTCGGAACAGTGCATATATGCACCAACCAACCACCATGGAACCAAATGAAACCAACGAGCCCGAAAGCTCGCAGCATATCACCCTTACTGAAGCTAACAGATCTAAAGAATCAACAAAATCGTATGCGAATGCTACCAAATCTGAATCTTACCCCACCAAGGACCAAGCGATAATCCTTTCAGCTGTGGACGGCATTTCAATCAAAGAATATGCGTGTGCAGTGGGAGGAATAGTAGGCCCAAAAGCAGTTAAGTACATATCCCGAATCGCCAACGGAAGGATTTGTATCTATCTAGATAAAAAGGCAACTGTACTGAACCTCACCGAAAAACACAAAACCATAACCATTAATAACACTAAGATCGATCTAAGACCAATGATCACACCGGCCCAACGCATCATACTTTCCAACGTGTCACCAGTTTTACCGAACAAAACAATAGAGGAAATTTTCACCAAAAATAAAGTAAGACTCAGCTCCAGAATCACACCCTTAAAAGCAGGTATGACAGACCCTGAGTACTCCCACATACTAAGTTTTAGAAGACAGGTATATGTTAACCCAGAAGATACCAATAAAATACCTGGATCATTCACCGTTACATTTGAAAACACCGTATACAGAATATTTGCCACATCTGACAGTTTAAACTGTTTCATTTGTAAACAGGAGGGCCATATAGCTAAACAATGCCCCCACCATACCGATCCCAACGAAAATCAAATGACTACAGATGACACTAATACACAAATACAACATACTGCGACATCAAGCACACTTAATCATAACACGAAACCAATAGAGCAATTACAAACCACCGTAGAAAAGGATGCAGTAAACACATCTCCTATCGCACACACACCCAAACAACCCATAGAAACACCAACCGGTCAAGAAGACAAAATGCAAACTGAACCTATACCAGAAACAACAATAAATCGAACCAAGAGACCACTGTCTGAAACCTCATCCGAAAATCCACCTAATCCGACAGTTATGGACAATGAGAATAATTTCAAAACACCTAAAACATACACCGACATTCAAACACAGGCTTCAACGAACAATAAAAAAAAGAAACTATTAAAACTAGCATCCCCGAACACAACAACCAAGACCATAAATGAGATGCTCGCCCCAGCAAAAGGTGAAATTGAAGACCCGAAGAAGAAATACGTCCTCAACTTCGATCAACTAACAAGCTTTCTGGAAAATGCATTCGGCGCCCCTAACCCAATCGATATTGCCCAAGAGTATACTGGAAATCCACTCGGCGTAATTGTAATGTTAACATCGATACACCCACTATTAACAGACCGCAGCATAAAAAACAGGATCCGAAGATTAACTAAGAAACTACTTGGGCAATCATCCACCGAAACCTCAACAAGTTGGACCTCAGACTCCGATACTTCTTAGGTAAACTTCCTCCATCAACAACACAAATATGAATAATATACTACAATGGAATGTTAACGGTTTCCATGCTCGTCTAGAAAGAGTGCAATTATTACTTAAGAAATATAAACCCATTGCCCTTTGCGTTCAGGAAACTAATTTCAAAAACGACAATATCGGATTAGTTAAAGATTATCAATGTTTCGCAAAAAATCGCATTAACTCTAATCACGCTAGTGGTGGAGTCGCGATTTACGTTAAAAACGAAATAAATTGCAATGAGGTCCAATTACGAACAAATATCGAAGCAGTTGCAGTTCAATTATATATGCCAGCTAAATTATGCCTTTGCAATATATACCTCCCAAAAAGCTACGATTTTCAAACAAGCGAAATCAACGACCTAATTATGCAACTACCAAAACCGTTTGTAACACTCGGAGACTTCAACAGTCATAACACCCTATGGGGCTCTGCAAAAAACGATCTTCGAGGACAAAAAATGGGCATGTTATTAGACAACGACGACCTTACTCTTCTCAATACCAAACACCATACATATTTCAATATTGCAAACGGCACCTCCAGTTGCATCGACTTAACAATCACTAATACCAATTTTGCTCATAATTTAGACTGGACCGTACTAGACGACCTACACGACAGTGACCATTTCCCAATAAACATACAATTAAATAATATTACCAATGTCCATAATACCCATACATTTGTTCCGAAATGGAAATTTAACACAGCCAATTGGGAATTGTATAAAGAACAGCTGTCCACTTATCTGCACGAAGCTAACATCTCTGATAAAATGGATACGATTGATACTGCAACGGAAATGTTCTGCAATCTCATTATCAAAGCAGCCAATGACGCCATCAAAACAAGCTCTCCACCAAAAAAGCACAACCCTGTCCCCTGGTGGAACCCCCAATGTGAGGAAGCCGTGCGCAAATGTAAACAAGCCTTTAACCGCTTTAAAAAACATAAATCTGTAGAAAACAAAATTCACTACAAAAAACTACGAGCAGCTGCTAGGAAAACCATCAAAGAGAGCAAGAGAAACAGCTGGCATAATTATGTTACATCGCTCACCAACAATACCAAAGTCAAGGAGATATGGAATAAAATCAACGCAATCAGGGGCAACCGGAAGATATGCCTCACTCAGTTTATAACCAACGATATTAATGACACCATATCTAATCCTCGAGAAATTGCAGATATTCTAGCATCGACGTTCGCAAAAAACTCCAGTACCTCGAATTACCCAGAAGACTTCAAACAGAACTTACTAAACCAAGAAGAAGTGGAAATCGACGAAACCAATACATACAACTGTGCATACCTTAACACCCCCATCTCAGAAAAGGAACTAGATGAAGTAATAAAAACAGCTAAAAACTCCACCCCGGGTCCAGACAATATCCCTAACGATTTAATCAAGAATTTACCTCCCGCCGGAAATAAAATACTCCTCGAATTATTCAACACCATATGGACAAACAAAACCTTTCCAAAAAAATGGAACACAGCTATTGCTATTCCAATTCCCAAACCCGGGAAGGACCCTGCCAAACCCGACAGCTACAGACCAATCGCTCTTACATGCAACATGTGTAAAATTCTGGAAAAGATCATCAACGCCCGACTAAGATGGTTTCTTGAACATAATAAAATTATTGCTCATAACCAGTTTGGATTTCGCACAGGACACTCCACCACATCGCACCTAGTCAGTTTGGAAACCCACATTCGCGAAGCATTCAACAATAATCAACATGTACTAGCCGTGAGTCTTGATATTGAAAAAGCCTACGATATGGTTTGGAGGCGCCGAATTCTAACCAAACTCCAAGAGATGGGAATTGGCGGTAACATGTTGCATTTTATTAAAAATTTCCTCCACGACAGAAGCATCCAAGTTCGTTTTAAAGGCCATTTATCACGGAAAACGTCAATCGAAAATGGAGTCCCACAAGGTTCAGTACTGAGTGTCACGTTATTTTTAATAGCCATAAACGACGTCTGTAGAATCACCGAACTTCCCGTCATTACTAGAGTGTTCGCCGATGACATCACCATTCTATGCAAAGGTAAATATGTAAACACACTACAATACCATATACAGAAGGCCCTCAACATGTTACACGACTGGTCGATAATCAATGGGTTTAAATTCTCAGCTACCAAGACGGAATGCATTCTTTTTTCAAAGCACTATCAAACTCATACGCCTACACTGAAACTAGGAACGAACACATTACGATCCGTTACATGCACCAAAATCCTTGGAGTTCACTTCGACTCTAGACTAACCTGGAATCAACACATAAGCAAACTAGCCGATAACTGTAAACAAAGAATCAAAATAATTAAATCACTCGCACACAACAACTGGGGAGCAGACAAAGCGGTCCTATCTCTTGCGTACAAAGCGATTATACGGTCGAAATTGGATTACGCATCAATAATATTTAACTCTGCTAAACCAAATATACTAAAAAAACTTGATGTAATCCATAATACCGCAATCAGATTAATAACAGGAGCATTCCACACAAGCCCAATAGGAAGTTTAATGATAGAATCTGCTGAAACATCCTTACAGTATAGAAGAAAGCTTTTAAGCTTAAAATATGCAGTACGAGCATCAACATCTACAAATCCAATTATCTACAGTGACATCTTCTCGAAGAAAATATACAAACCCACACAACAAACTAGTAGCATTCCCTTATACCAAAGAATTAAAAACCTTTTTAACGAACTGAAATACAGCGTACCAATCACAGAAAAAACTAGATACCATAAAACACCCCCATGGACACTGAAATTACCCAATATTGACCTATCTCTCATAGAAAAGAAAAAGACCGAACTAACCACACAGGAATGGAAAGACCGTTTTAACACCCTATGTGCCAAATATCCTGGATACACCCATGTCTATATTGACGGATCCAAGAGCGATCTTGGAACAGGTGCAGCTATATTCACGCAAAATACTACAATAAGACACGGATTGAACCCTTTCAATAGCATTCACACAGCCGAAAGTTACGCACTCCTCTCAGCTCTCGAACTTATCGACAAATCTCCTCACTCCGCATTCATCATATTCTCCGATTCCCTTTCCACAATCCTAAAGACACAAAACCTAAAACAGACCACGGAAATTCACACAACAATTCAAGAACTATATGACAAACTAACCACCCATGGGAAGAGAATAACGACAGCGTGGGTCCCTTCCCACATGGACATCCATGGGAATGTTATGGCCGATCTCGAAGCAAAAATTGCAGCAACTTTACACCCGGACAACCAACCTCTCTACTGCACCTCTACGGACATCAATAATCATCTAAAATCACTATGGAAACAATCATGGAACCTAGCATGGAAAAACTACAAAACAAGCGCACTCCACAGATCAACAAACAGTTTCTACAACCTAAAAACCAACTCCAACTTTAATAGAAGACAGCAGACAGCAATAACTAGAATCAGAATTGGACATACCAAACTGACACACTCGCATATCCTAAACAACAGTCCTCCCAGTCTATGCGAGGCATGTAATGAACACATAAGTATCAACCACATTATACTAAACTGCAGTAAATATAACGAAGAACGAAGGAAGTTTAACATCAAAGATGACCTCTCTGAAGCAATCACCTCTACATCATATCAAGATTCCCTAATTACATTCTGCAAAGCGATTGGAATCTTAAACACGATATAAAACCTTATAGAACATGCAACCCCTCCCAAGTTAAACAATTAAAGACAATAAGTACCTAAAACAGTCGATAGTCGCTAATGACCTTGATGTTGATGCGACTTTAAACTCTAAACAAAAAAAAAAAAAAAATTGAACATTATCAAATTTAAGAATTTACAGGTTTTCAAATTAAGAAATTCTCAATTTTAAGCGTTAGAATTATATAAATTAAAAAATTAAAAAAATTAAATTCACAAATATTCAAATTGTTAATTTTTTAATTTTCAACTTCGCAAATTTTCAAAAATTGGAGAAACCTCTATCTGTACTGTAAATTCCTGCAGGCAATGTTTTAATTATTTTTTCTATTTCGCAGTAACTTTTTATTCGATAAAGTGAATGTATATTTCTAATCTAAAAATCCCTGAATCTATACATATTTTTATGGTATTCATACGTAGCGAGTGTATGAAATCTACGAGAAAAAAGATTATTAATTCTACGCATAGTACTGGCATGGTACTTTGAAGTTACATTGGTGCACAGAGAGTTAGCTCAATAATCCATTTTTTATCGAGAGGTAGATTGCAGAATACGGTTGAAAAAATCAGATTCGATTTGGTTCGATTAGAGAGAAACGCTGACGCCACTTCGCCGGTACGTTACCCGAATGCATCGTTGCAGATTGAACGTGTAAACATGAAATTGCTTTTAATGGTTTAGAATCAAATTTCTTTGGAAATAGAAAATGTTCAATCAAGATAGATGTTTGATGGACATCTGGCGACTTCCACGTTTGCTCGTATTCCACGTGATACTTGATAGATTTACTCTTCGTTGCACCCTTTTTCAATTTTCGAAAACAAGGTACATGCTCGAACTTCTATACTAGTAAGAAAATGACGTGTTAGGGTTAAAATTGAGTTTATAAGAACTATTCTATGATTGTTTAAACTTTGGTATTCATTTAACATGTACAGGATCGCTCTAAAGTCCGAATCAACCCTTATATTTCAGAAACATTAAATGTGGAAAAATGTTTGATAAAAATTGTAGGATATCAAGTGGGACATAAGATTGTGGCTACAATTCTGCAACAAATTTGCATTCCCAAATTTGAATTCTCTAAAAGTATCGCCTGACACAATCAAACTTTACCACACACCCTTAATTTTTAATATAAGCTAAAAAATACCAAAAGGAATTAGCAGTAAAAATTTTTATATTGTACTAATTGTCAATATTCATACAATTATTATAAATATTTATTGTTTAAATATTCTCAATGTTACATAAACGTACATCTGATTATTTGCGTAATACATCACCTCATTCAGAAATGCATACCAAATGTGACAATGATATTACAGTTTCACAATTTCTAAAACAACTTGCACAGAATAATTCAGGAACATTTGTACATTGTTTAGGTCATAGCTGCTGGACGACCATACGCTCTGCACAACTGCAGTGCAACAGAAATGTCAGCACCGTTGGATGCTGAAGAACTGAACGCAAAGTCTGGAACCGGCCTACTGGTGCGCTGCATAGAAGGGTATGACGGTGGACTTCCGATCTACAGTTACCAATTGGAAGTCGTTTCTGACGAAGACGGTGGACCGATATTACTGAACAAAACCGTTCCAGCGGGTCCAAATGGACCCATGTTCGAAGTAGCGGGCCTAACGACAGGAAAGAGTTACCGACTTTTTCTGTACGCGATTAATGCGAAAGGGAGGAGCGAACCTGCCATTCTCGAGCCAGTGACCCTGAAGGGTGTCGCCATGTACACGACCGGTGAGTGCATTGACTTTCTAATATGTGTCGCATTTAGCCGAAGAGATTGATTGTCCGCACTTTATGATAAGAAACAGTAAATGGGTTAATCAAGTACAAACTGGAATGTTGCCAAAATTGGGGTGGTAGAATCATTGCCAACGGGTCTACAAAGAAAACAGTTTTTTTGACCTTGACTTTCTTTCTGCAACGACGAGTAATCATTTCGCTACAATCGTTTTGAGATTTGCTATGTTTTTCTGAATTTGGAGAGCTTATTTTAACGGGTTTCTTTGACTTTATGAAGTTCTTTTGATCTTGACTTTCTGTCTGCAGCTGTTTGGTACACGAGCATCAATTTCCATACAATAACTGTTTCCAGTAGGTTTTCTTAATTTACCGAATTTAGCAAGCCATCACATAAATATAATTTGTGATTTTAGCGACTTCCTTTGATTTTCTGAAGATGTTTCGACTTTGACTTTCTCTCTGTAGCTGCTTGCTACGCGAGCAACAATATTTCTGCAATCACTGTTTCTAGATTTCGTATATTTTCTTACATTGGGTGATCTTCATGCTTTTAACGGGTTTCTTTGATTTTCTGAAGTTCTTTTGACTTCGACTTTCTCTCTGCAGTTGTTTGCTAGACAAGCAATTTCTGTACAATAACTGTTTCCAGATTTGGTACGTTTTTCTTTTAATTAAGCTTTATGACTGTATTACTTGTAAATTGAGGAGTATAAGTGACCTACACAGAAGTCGTAACAGGTAGCGGTTCGTCTGAAGATGTACCAGAAGTGATTTCTGTACCCATTTCTTCGTGTTTCAACAATAATTGATACTATTTTATGCTACCACTCTAATCAAATTAATACTAAATCTACGGGTGTGTAATGCACGTTTAATACGAAATTAAAAGTAAAGGAGAAACATAAATGAACAAACTTGATGGTTTAGTGTTAAAGCCAATTCATTTGTTCACTTCTGAACAGTATCATTCTGAAAAAAAATTCATTGCAAATTTTCGTGAACAGCTCTCTGGCCGAAGAGATAAATATTAAAAACAGTAAAAAATACTAAAATTCAACATTTTTTAATTTGTAACTTCTATATTGTAAAATTAAAAAACTTTTCATTTTCATACTGCTAAATTAAAGAGTTCAAATTTTTATGTTTCTGAATTTCTGAATCCCTAAATTTTATATTTCGCGCTAGCAATTCCATGCATTTCTAAAATTGGAAAGTTGAAGTTTTTATATTTTTGAATTTCTAAATTTCTCAATTAGAAAATTTTCATTTTTATAGTTCAGAAGCTTTAAATTTCTTCATTTTAAATTTGCATGAGATTAAATTTTTATATTCCTAAATTAAAAATTATCAAGTTACTATACAAATAACTATATTATTAAATAAATTGATTATCAAATTACTAAATTATTAAATTAATAGATTATCAAATTACTAAATTATTATAATTATTGTATAAACCAATTACTAAATTATCGAATTACTGAATCACCAAATTGTTAAATAGTCAAGGTATTAAATGATCAAATGATCAAATTATGAAATTATCGAATTATCGAATTGCTTAATTTTTAAATTTTAAATTTACTTTCATGTCACCAATAATACAATTTCACTTTCGTCTTTCTATACATTCACATAAATATATCTGCACTTTTTCTAATCTTCACAGAAACACTGTACAAATCAAATATTTTGCAAGAGGAAATTTATGTACAAAGTAACGTCTTAAAATATTCCCAACAAATTGAATTATATCTTACATGCAGTAGGCCTTTGATGTTGCGTCGTACAGCGTTATTAACGCGCGATAAAATCCGCGTAAAAGTAGCGATATAACGAGAGCCGACCATATTTTTGTCGTAATTACAGTCGCACCGGTTATTATAACATATGAGGACTTGCTGAAGTGGACTAATTGTTAATGAATTCCGAGAAAGTGCTTTAATTGCGCGTATTAATAACGCGGAGGGGTAGGCACATAATTACAAAACATGTTGTTTGCTTCGTTTGATAATAAGTGTAGTAACATTCTGTTCGGCTACATAAACACAGAATAATCCAGGCTTTAAAGACCTCGATTTAAATCTTTATGCTATTCGATCGATCGTGCAGTTACTTTTGTGGTACACGTTTCATGCATTAATAACAGCAACTGGTGATCACGCAATCATTTGAAGCAGAAACAATTAAACGAAAGACTCCACGATAACTAATTAACGACGCAATTATTGCTTGTTTGATTGTTTTCTCGATATACACTAGCCCTATACCGTAACTCTAATTACGGGTATGCTCTAGATTTTAGAGCTGAATGATACGAATCTTTTCACTTCTTTCTTTTTCTGTGAAATATTCTCCTTTGAAATATTCCCTTTTATAAAAAACAATTTTTTATGGAAAAGAAAAAATTAAATAATATTTAAAAAATCAATCTATATCCAATCAATATGTATTGAACTACAATGAAAAATCTTTAATACAACAACAAATTCTAATCTAATTAAAAATTTCATACAATATTTTGTTATTAATGTTATGATAACTGAAATTAATGTTATAATTAAATAATAATTTTGAAAATTAATTTAACTAATAAGAAGCTTATAGCATTGGTCTCTACCTGTTTTTATTTTATTAAATCTATAGTATTGAACTATATCTGTGTATATTTTTCATACAATCTAAAACACATTTGTAACTGATTTCAAGAATTTTATTGAAAAATAATTGAATATATTATTTAAGAAAATGAGAATATTTTTTTTACATATTGTAAGAAAATTCCTATACTTTATGAGATGATTATGGAATTATGTTTGAATAACTATTATTTTACAATTTATAATTGTAAATTAATTTTATGATTCAATAACAATTAGTCCTGCTTTCCTATATATTTTTACATTCTGATACACGTACACGTGAATTAGCACGTGTAATATTACATAAATTCAGCTACTTTCTTGTATTTCTGATTATTATTGAACTAATTTCGAAGAATCTTTACATGATCAATTTTAGATCTTCAGTTCATAGTAAATGTCAATTTTTTTATAATACGGAAACAATTATGATTTACAACATTGTAGTCATTATTAGATAAAGAACTGTATTATTTTCCGAAAGAAAGAAAAATTCTTATCTGAAGAAAACAATACCCGTGTTTACGTGAAATTTAACTAGATACATAATTATACAAAAATGTTCAAACAATCTAAAGTGAAGGTCCTGTGTGAATCTTTTATCAAGTTTGGCTATTTCAAGTAAAGAATTTCTGAAAACGGAGTTGAATGTTTGTATCTACGTTTCCGTAATTCAACTGTGACGGGGTTATTTACATTATCGAATCCAGTAAAATGTCGAGAAGTTTTCTCGTTACCGAGGATGATTATTTTCGTATTATCTGCAAGGAGGGAACGGAAGACAGAGAAAACTGGGACGCTCGCGGAGCGAACTTCTTGCCGTTAACAAAACGAGAAGAGAAAAGAAACGGAACATCCGGTAAATTTGAAGACTCGGTCATGAGTCTGTTTTCCAGTTTTGTCCGATTAACGACGAAGAAAATGATCAAAATGGACTATAAATTGGAAAGTACAGTTGAGGATAGCATCTAGCTCGTTTTATTGAGTATCGAGCTGGGGTTTAAATCCATCTTTCGTGGCCTTATTTTCTGCCGAAGGCAATATTCGATAATCGTTATCAAGGCTCTTTGTTTTCGTACAGTTCGTTAAACAGGAACGTTAAGCAGCGAAAATAAAACTTCAACAAAGTGATACTTTGTTATATGACCGATATAAAAATGTATGAAATGATTAATTAACTGTGGTTGCAAATTAGACCGAATTAAAATAAGTCTGTTCTGTTACATAATTATTAGTATTTAACCTTTATCGGTCGCTAATTTTTTATACGTGATTCTCGGTAGGTTGTAACTGGTTTCGGTAAATATGCGAAAAATCTTCAGTATTATAAGAATAACATTTTTCTTTTGAAAGTATATTACAAGTATATGAGTTTCAAATAATTATTTATAAGTTTTTAATGTAAGATATTTTTCGAAACAATCTCCAACATGAAGGAATGGTTTTCTGTTGCACGTTTCACAGAAGTATAGTGTTGCTTTTCTTTCTCCAGGCAACTTACGATTAGAACATATTAAGCAATCGTTATGTTTTTCTTTAGCATCAAGTTGCAAGATATGTAGTTTTCCATCTAATCTATCCTCATTGTCTGTTGTTAATGGCGTTCCATATCGCGCAGTTTCACCTTCTCGAAAATTAGAATTTCGACAGGTTCCATCATTGTCACCTCCCACGTGACGAGCGACCGCAGCGCCAAAGTAGTGTTGTCACGTGAAAGACGACTTACGACCGATAAGGGTTAATAGCGGTTTGTTTCGTGTTTGTAGAAAATATCGTAGCTACAATTTTATGTTACTAAGCATTTATCAATGAATATTATTTGAACAGATTTTAGGAATTAGGATGCTCTTGATTTAAGTTTCCTAAAAAATGCAAATGACACCTTACTTATAAACAAAAAACAATTTATTAAAAAGAGTCTCTTACAATCTTTTCTATTAACACTTTTCAATTGATAACAATTATTTTGCAAAAAAATATTTATAAAATCACTGTGTAGATGGAAAGTATTTTATTGCGACATACTTTTTGAATGACGATATTAATTATGCATATTTATTTTTTATAAGTGATAATAAATTATCTAAAAAAGTAGCATCTATAGGCTTTTTTATTTTCACTGGTCAATTGATAGGAAAACTAGTTTATAAGGATAATATTTATGAGATTAATATTTGGAAGAGAACTATTTTATCTTAACAGATTTTATTAATAACGGTGCTAGAGGCTTATTGTCAAAAACTATCGCGTACTATATTTTATGACTATCACTAAAATATCATATCTCGCAGTAAATTTATATTTTCACAAACAGCTCTCGTATGATAAATGTCGTATGTGTGGTATCGAGTGGGTTAAACCATGCGAAATGAAATATCACATACGAAATTTATGTCAAAAGCTATCAATTTGCCATTCTTATTAAATCTGGGCAGTTGCTTTTTCAATAGTATTGCAGCAGACACTATTTTTTTACAAATTTGGTGTGTACTTATATCACGTAGCATCATTAAGAAAACGTGTAACAAGATAATCTTAACAATTTGCTACGATTAATTACATATATTTTAATTAAACACACGTTATAGCATAAATTTTAATTACCTTTCTTATTATTCGCAATTTGTGTACTTGGTTTCATAAACTCTAATTTTTACGTAGTCATTTTAAGATTTTATTTCAATTTTCGATTGAAGCAAAATTGTGATTGGTTTAAATTTATATCATAAATTTTGTTTTCGATACTTTATGATTATAAATTGTAAATGTCATATTTAAATTATAATTTTTATAAATTATAAAATTTTTAAATTATAACTGATACTTCTTTTATAATTCATGTTATAAATAATTTTCGTGTAATATAATTTTCACAGAAAAATTTTAATTTAGCTTGGAAAACAGTCGTTAGTGTCTTTAGCATAACAGATACGATATTAATGAGAAATTATAATGCTCTGAAATTTACGTACAGCTTCAAGAAGCTCCCTAGTACTTCAAGCTTACTATAAATTACAACTAGCCACCTTTCGACATAAATCACATTCTCGTTTTATCACCTCAGTAAACAAATTCTGGCAAGTGTTCAATATATCATACAGTAGACCTCATCGAGATATCGAGCAGCATAGGAACACGAAAGGGCAGCAATTTCGGAAAATTAGAATCGTCGAAAAATCACCGGGCAAACCAGCAAACAAAGCAAAATCGGTTCCCTATAAATCCTGCATTGCTCCTGTTTTCACTCGGCGTTGCTGAAATTCGCGTGAAAAAAAAAAAATAGCAGCGGCACGTAATGGACGCTGACGCAACAACGGTCAATGACTACGGCCGGTTTCACCGTTGGGGTCGAAGCATTTTTGAAAAATGACGTCGACCAACGGAAAAACGCTGAACTTTTCCTCTTGACGGTCCATTAACAGCACTCGCATCGTCCACGCCTATTATACCGGTGCTAGGTGACGTTGTAGCGGCGGATATGATTGCAATTGCGCAAATAGTCCAAGCGGACGCGTCAGTATTGCAATTAGTCGGTTAACCGCCCCTCAAACTCGGCCCCGTCACTGAACTCTGTTTCCTCATGGCTCCCATAAGGGAACCTGACTGTGGTCGGGGTTGTTGGGAGGGCCAGTGTACAAGCTCGAAGGAGAAACGAGGGGTCGGTTCTGGCAGCAGTTCGGCTTGTAATGCTGAACGCAGCGGAACGCAACCGCAGGTATCGGACTCTGCGGACCTTGCAATTAACAAAACAGATTACACTCAATCAACGAACACCTATATCTGTCTATGCGTCACAACTGTTTCACTGGCTTTCAATGCCCTTCCGCAGCTACCTTCTGCGAGTTTGGTCTATGATAAATACCGGAATACTATGCCGACAAGCGGCTCTTCCTACGGTCAATACGCCACATCCGTTTGCTACTCTGGTCACGGTTGCTCTTGAATTGCCGTCCGTTTAGATCCGGTGAGGAAAACATTTTCAAATAGCTATTATAAATGGGCTAGATTTTGAATAAGAGGGTAGGAATATACGAACGGACGCTGTTCAACTCGGATGCCACGATGATTGATTGATTGGCGCTATCAGACGGAATGATGACAAGGGTATAGAAACCGATAGGACTTATTAGGTCTCATCAATATTCGGCAAGGTTGTTTGGACTTCCTGTATCGATTGATGTTCGCGAAAGATAAAAATAGATTTATGTTAGTCTGGTTTGCATGATCGTTGATATATTGGGTCTATTGATGAATAATACCCCCTTTATTTGCCGAATTCAGTATTTATTTGTAACTATGCCGCGGGTGTTTATGTATTTATGATGTATGCAAAGTGTGGATAAATTATATGATCTGCGAAATCCACAATGTACAGATTCCGTGATTTATGTTTGCTTCGCAGGTTTCGATGTTTAAATGCATAAACATCAGTATATAGTATGTTCCAAAAATCGTGCTGCAAACGGCCATTCTACGTTTGAAAATAACTCGAAAAAAAAGGAAATAACATTTTTTATCTTACTGTTGAGCCATTCCTTTATAACATATAAATTTCTTTGCAGGAAATTATGGTTTCTGTTTTTCATATGAGTCAGTACTGAAAATTTGTTGCAAAATTATAATAATTGTTTTCCAATAATAAACATTTATATTTTTCTTCCTACTATTTTAATATAGAGGGAAGATAAAATATAAAGGATAAAAAGAATTGTAAAAGAAAATCATAAAAATGATGAAAGATATGAATTATACATATAATAATGATTAAAGTATAACAGTTGCATTTTTTTTCGTGTGTAAGTTATATAATATTCTTATTTTCACACAACTAATGATAAAAATATCGTGTATGATTAATGTATGAAAGTAATTTAATATTTAATGAAAGACATAATACATTTTGTAGAACTATACACTTGAAATATTACATAAATAAGTGGTATTATTGATCTAAAAATGGAATTAAAAGAATTGTGTTTAATGAATACGTTCCGTCAGGCAAAAGATCCTAATCAAACTTCAGTGTAATGTTGTTATCGCTAATTGACTTAGCCACGTGAGACTTATGATCTTTTGAAGCAATTTGATAATGTAATTTATACAAGTCGATTTATAGTTTCAGTTAAATATTTCTATATAATTTGAAATGTTTTTATTTTAATTAATATTTCTATATATCACGAGATACAATATTCTCACCAAGCGAGGAAGAAAATTATTAACACGTTATCATAATTTTTTTCTCGTGGGTATTCGTCTAGAATACAATGTCGTTTATTAGTTGCCATAATCACCACCATAGTATTGATCGAATTTTTAGGTTATGGTTAATTAGCTCTCTCAATACGGTTAAAAATGACCGTTAGTAAATAAAAAACTAGTGCCAGCATACTTTAACCGTAACTTATTTTTTTATGTTACAAAAAAAAGAATGGAATATTCATTGTTATATCTAATATTTATGAATATTATTAGTAATGTATGAATTCATATATAGTGTTGTGATATAACCTGTTTTAGCCAAAATTTTTAACATCTTTTATTTTCAATCAATTTGTACAAATGATGACATAAAACTAGTAATATCATTCATATTTTTAATTTTCTTGAAAATTGATATTGACAAGACACATATTTTTTATTATATACCTCTTTTGTAATTAATACAAAACTGATCTGTCAAACTTTAATCAATCAAACAACTAAAAATATTTTCAAAGTGTATGGACAATTATTATTGTATAAAACGACTAGTTCTAGTAAAGGATAGTTTGATAGTAGTTATTTTTTATGAACATAGAGAGATGTTTATTACAGAAGATATATTCTATTGAGATAAATATTATATTCTATAGAAATTTACCGATGATGCTAATCTTCCGACTTCATTATATAAATCAATTTTCAAGGATAATTTGCAATAAAATTGTTCATAAAAATTAAATTGGGTCTGATGTCTCTTATTAGCTTACTTGCGCTTTTATCACCCGTCTTATATTCCTATTATCGTTCAGCACTTTCTATTATTGCACACTAAACATTAAGTATGACAGGTAGTTTCCCTTTTGAAGTATGAAAGGACTTGACCCATTAATCAAATGTGGCAAAGTTCTTAGGTTAATCCAATAAACAATTACATCAACCTACATAGTTGACGTATCAACATTTATCATTTACCAAACGTCCCTTGCTAGCTTCTGTAATTATCTTATGTTCATTTTTAAACATGAGTTTTATTTTTGAAGTTAGAGAATTATTCTTCTCACAATTTTCTTTCTCTCAAAATAAAAATCATAAAAATAATTGTATACGAATTCTATGAGTGATTTCAATCATCACAATGGCAGATGAATCTACGTTTCCACAAGCTTTCTTCAGTAAAAAATTTTAAATATAAAGTTATGTTACAAAAGAAACTATGTATTAAAACATAGCAAGTTAACCCCTCGAGCGTTATGGTTCATCTTTGAAAGTGTACTTTATAGTGGCACGCATTTTTCACTGCTAGCGTATTTATAGCTTAAAATCAATATAGGAAAGTAGCTCATATGTCATAACCATCATTTTACAACAAATTTCGCGCATAATAAGAAAGACTAGCAATAGCAGTACAGGTACTTTGGAAGAATTACAGAAATGCAGAAAATTTTAGAATTTCCGTTCATATAAAAAATATATGGTTACGTAGTATTGATTATGTATAAACATAACTGGTTAACATAGCAGATTTTTATATGGAAGTTGGAGACATAAGGGAAAAGATACCCCATCATACGCTGGTTTCTGGATGCACAATTTTTTAATTTTTTATTTTAATAAGTTGTTATATTGAGTATTTGGAAGTTTAGGAATTTTGAGGATTTGAGAACTTGAGGATGTAGAAGTTTAACAATTTGAAAATTTGATATCTGAGACACTCGAAGACTTGAGAACTTGGTATTACAATTTAGAGAATTTTGGAATTCAAAGAAAAATTGGGGTATTTGGAAATTTGGAAAATTTGGAAAATTTGGAAATTTAGAAATTTGGATTATTTAGTAATTTGGAATATTTGGAATATTTGGAATATTTGGAATAATTGAAAATTTGGAAATTTGAAAATTTGGAAAATCGAAGATGCTAAGATTGAGAGACAGATATGAAATTTGGAAAGATAAAATTGAAGAATTGTAAAATGTGGAACATTATTTCGTTAAAAAAATTGTTTTCTTTGATGAACCTTTATTTAGATTACAATATATTACATACGTATGCATACGATGTTATGTATGCATAGAATCAACATACACATCCGATTGTACAGCTAAGATATTCAAAATAGCAACAATGGCTGTCTTCCGAAGATACAAAAATCCTTTCCGTATACGTGTTTCCACTTGCCCCATTTTAGTCTCTAAACCGTCAACGAATCGTTCGTAACAATAAATCGTTCATTCCTCCATGTTGTCAATAGAATTTCCGTTCCGTCTAGTCTTCCCACGAAGGAAACATTCTCGATGCGTTCCGGAGCATTGATGCTATCAAAGTCGTTCCTTCCGATGCAGAAATTCAAGGAGAAACGGCAATGAAATCTATCGAATCTTGACAGATATTTGATTATATATTCCACTTTGGCGTGTTTGCCGTGCTTTCGTTACGCGTCATGTTCCCCTCAACAATCGAGTTTTCCCGGCACGTATCCATTCTCAAGGAGATTTACGAAGCAGGGACATATCCGTCGTTCGGTTCTCCGTTTAATCCCGCGAGAACATCTTTCAGAAGGATTGCTGGAGTCCAAGGTATCGACGTGTGTATATTTGTCAAATTGCTCGTAGCAGATTCCTTTTCCGACTCCGGTTATAATCGACTCTGCTCAAACACCTTCCGGAACATAATGGAAAGTTATCGGTAACATACGGTTGGCGGGTCAACACCGGGTTAATTCAGTTTGCCAGCGATTTCCAGTGCGACCAACCACATAAAGTGTCGGCCCACTGTCCAATTCGCCTCTCATCCTGCTTCTTCGCCTCGCTCTGGCTCCTTCTTCTCTAATTCCAGCACGCCTGACTTTGCACACCAACCTGTCTGTGTGCAAGGGTGGCGAGGTGCAAATATTGATTTGACAACCGTAAGCCCGCCGGCACTGATTTACTCGAACGACGGCCTGCCTGCGGACCGTTCGAGCCAATTTGCGGCCCCTTTGCTTTGTCCCCGTTTGATGGAACGCCATCGGGGTCAGTCCACCAAGAAAATCGTCACAAAACCCTTTGTGCAACTCTCTTCGCGCATTCAGCGATTCCATTCTATGCGGTTCTCGTATTTTTATCAGAACCTCCATTCAAGCCTGGTATAACGGCCACCACGTTGTTGCTGTCGTGATACTTGCGCCCTCGATACTACTAATTCTTTAAACCTTTCGAACACCAACTAATTTTAATTCATGGTTCTTAGCTTTCGTTGATAATTAAAAGTTATATATATCTTTATATTTGCTAGAACAATATTACTTATTACACACCGACACTCGTTACTCCCGCGAATCGCACAAAATACACAGTCGCATGACTCATCAGGCCCACACAGAATGGCGCCGGAACAGATGGGCCAATGATGTGTCACACATTTCTAACAATAGTAAAATGTTCTATTGATTACTATTTGGGAGAAAGTCTATCAGTAATATGCGATCGAGGAAATATTTCTGTTAAGGCAAGTTAGTGCATATTCGGTGTGCAAACTAATAAGAAATTACATGTGCAGTTCTAGCTCAAATAAACATCATTATACTTATTTATATTAACAAAACAGTCAAAGTATTTATAATGGCGTTGTATAAGATTTTAATAGTTATGAACAGTTTACAAGCATTTTGTACATATTTTACAAGTACTAGATGGCCAAGATAAAAGAGGTCCTGGACATCACGTGACCTCTTTTGAGCGCTCAACTCGAATATCACGTACAGTATGACTCGGGGCCTCTTTTATCTTGGCCACCCTGTATTTGACTTATTTTTTATATATTTTCAGTATAAACTAAATATTTAAGGCGGCCTCACATCCGCCATATTTGTTCTGTACAGTAACGCTCGTTTAACCCTGCTTTTCTTTTAGAATTGCATTCTTGATCTTCACACTGCAACAAATGCTGCTCTTGTTGAACTATAGTTATTAATGGCATACGTGAAATTTTTATGGGTAATAAAAAGTACTCTGAGTGAATATAGTCAGTTTTAATATGTAGATAGCACTTGACGTTGAGTGACTGCTCATCTTTTAGTAATTCTAATATTAGAATTGTCTTCTAAAATTCAAGTGATAAGGAGTTTTTATTGACCATTCATCTTTCAAAGCATTATAAATGTAATTTCGAAGCTTGATCATCTTTATAAATGTACGGTTTATAATCAATTTTATAATAATGATTCAAAAGTATGGTTTATAATCAATTTTATAATAATGGTTCAAACGTATGTGTATTGCATTTTCTTTATTGCTTTTTTGTTTACGAAATCAATGTAATATTCATCGAACTCGCATTTCAATGAAATTAGTGATATTGAATTTCCGATTGAATATGTAGATATCGAAATAACCAACATTGAAGATATCGTCGGTAAAATAATGCCTGAAGCAATAAAATTTATATTGGAAATGAGATAGGATTTCCATTTTACATTTCCAATAAAATTTTCTCAACGTCCTTTATTAATGGAACGAAAAGTTTTGAAAAATAAAAAATGTTCATTATGGTTCTGTATTTAATACGTAAATTAATGTAAAATGCAATTTAAAATGAATGCTTTTAAATGATAAAATGAAATGCGTAAATTTTAGCAAAATTTGGAATATTGAATTTTCTATCGAAATGGATATTGAAATAACCGCCGAAGATACCGGGAATAAAACGATACCGACCATTCAAGTTCTTCAGAAATGACTGATTTACATTTATTTGTATAAACGATATAATAAAGAAGTTAAGTTAAACAAATGTTAATATGAAAATCAATATAATCAAATTTTTGACTGACAATACTTGTTACAACATAGTTATTTAGGTTATTATGTACTGCACAATCATATACCACATAATTATCTTCATAATTATATATTGCCTAATTATTTACATAATTATTTAACAGTTTTCTTGAGTTACGTGTTCTTTAATTTTGAAACAGAGAAAATATTTCTCTGATTTTTATCACACATTATGATCACGAATTTAGAAATTTATATCAGAACAGAAATGTTACTACAAAAAATGGTTTTCTTTCATAAATTACACATTCAAAATAAAATCCTAGATAAATTACTAAAGTCACTATTATAAGAAAATTTGGATGAATATGATCATTTATTAAAATTAACAGGTATGTGATTAAAAATATAATAACAGGAATGCATTTTTATTCAAATAATTATAAAATACAGTAGTAAATATAATTTTACGTAGAACCTCAAAGGAATCAACATTAAATAATCGTTATTTTAGAGAAAAATCTTCGTATGTAAATAAAAAATGATTATTTTTAAACAATTACACTCACATGTTAAATAATGTGACCATTTACTTCATATCGTATTTTGTCGTTTTCAAAATCTACGATTTCACATATGTATAGCAATTAAGTAAATTCCAAAATTAACAACTAAAATAATACTAGCTTATTAAACCACTACTCGGTACTTTATCTTATTGTCTTGTCTGCAATGTTCAAGATGTTCTGTCCTTGTTGTTCTACGTAAGTTTCAACTTCAAATAACTGACCTGAAAATGCAACCCGAAGAAGCGACACAGCTTCTTCTTGTTTACTTTCGCAAACAGATTGCGCTCACGGCATTCTAAACAAAACTTTGTATGCATTAAATCGAGCGTTCTGTTTTAATTCGTCGAGTCAGTTTCGCAGATTATCTTATTTTACTGAAAATTTGCTAATACGCTATATACATTCTCCGCTTTAAATTATTTGTATGCAGAAGGTTTTTGCTAGTGTACTTAACATATTATTTTTATGCAGTAGCTTTCTTTCGGTGTATTTGTCATATTGTTTGTATGCAACATGTTTCTGACAATGTATTTGGCATATTAATTGTATGCAATACTTCAGTGTACATATCCTTTGTATACAGTTAGGAATAGAATAATCTTACACAGCTGACCGGAAACTAAATAATTTTTTCTTCAAACATTTTTTCTGGCAAATTATGTGAAATGTCTAAAAAGTGATCAACATCGCACCGAGTAAATTACCCCCAGAGGAAAGTAATGTGGGAGGAAGTAAAATATATTTTAAATAATGACTCCGAAGGTTCCGTTCCTGCACGCAATTTTTATTCTGTTTCGTGTGCATACGTGTACGAAGTCGCAATGCTGACTTTGTAAAAGCTTATGACCGCAGTCCCAGCGCTGGCCAGACCTCCATCCCGAAAACTCATTAAAGAAGTATAGATAGAGAGAGAAAATCGAGAAGGAGGAAACCTAGAAAACAGTTGAAAATTTCGGAAAGGGACAAACACAGCGGAAAAGTGTCATAAAAAGAAAGGGAAGAGCTTCGCAAGGACTCAAGGGAGCGTCCACATTATACAGACACCAGTAGCCTTGGCAGTGGGTAGTTGAATTTTTGCGCTTCTTGCTTTGCTTGTACCAGGTGCATCGTTAGAAAAAAAGGAGAGCAAGGGAAGAAACCATTTACTTTTAGATTTTTGAGAATTTCTGAAGTTGGAGGTGTAGAAATCTATAGATTTGAGACTTTGGGAATTTGGCAGTCCAGCGATTTGGGAATTTGACGAATTTGGGATTTAGCGATTTGGGGATTTAGCGATTTGGGAATTTAGTGATTTGGGTGTCTAGGGATTTGAAAATGTAGAGGTTCATGAATTTCAGGATCTAAAATTTTTCAAATCTAGGCATTTCGGGATGTAGGGATTTCAAGATTTAGGAATTTGGGAACCTGCAAATTTAGCCATTTAGGGGTCTATAGATTTGGGGATGTACAGATTTATGGCCGTAGGTAATGGGAATGTAGGGATTTCAGGATATAGGAATTTGGGAACCTGGAAATTTAGCTATTTGGGGGTTTATAGATTTCGGGATGTACAGATTTGTGGACGTAGGTAATAGGGTTGTAGGGATTTCAAGATTTAGGAATTTGGAGACCTGAAAATTTAGCCATTTGGGTGACCATAGATTTGGGGATGTACAGATTTGTGGATGTAGGTAATAGGGATGTAGGGATTTTAAGATTTAAGAATTTGGAGACCTGGAAATTTAGCCATTTAGGGGTCTATAGATTTGGGGATGTACAGATTTGTGGATGTAGGTAATAGGGATGTAGGGATTTCAGGATATAGGAATTTGAGAACCTGGAAATTTAGCTATTTGGGGGTTTATAGATTTGGGGATGTACAGATTTGTGGATGTAGGTAATAGGGTTGTAGGGATTTCAAGATTTAGGAATTTGGAGACCTGGAAATTTAGCCATTTGGGGGTCCATAGATTTGGGGATGTACAGATTTGTGGATGTAGGTAATGGGGATGTAGGGATTTCAGAATATAGGAATTTGGGAACCAGGAAATGTAGATATGTGAGGGTACATAGATTTGAGGATGTACAGATTTGTGGACGTAGATAATGGGGATGTAGGGATTTCAGGATTTAGGAATTTGAGAACCTAGGAATATGGCAATTTAGCTACTTGAGAATCTAGAGATTTAAAGATGTAGAGATTTGGGAATGTAGGAATTTGGGGATGTAGAGATTTAAGGATGTAGGGATTTGGGGACTTTGGAAATAAAATTGTTTCTTTCCTTTTTTCCAACGACAAATGCAGGCAAAGCAAGAAACGTAAAAATTCTACAGGCAAGGCTACTAACACCAGTTACTGAGATAGTATAAACGCGCCCTAAGAACACATACTAACCAGGCCCCAGCAAGACCCTGCATAAAACATGAAAAATTAGAGAAGATAGAAAACAAAAATGTCCTGTACTACCACGGGCGCCACAGTAACATCAGTTTTGCCCATTCGTCACTGAAGGACTGATCGATAAGTCATGACCGTTTTATCGAATTCGCAAGAAGCGACACTGTATGCTAAAAGATAATAATATAAACAAAAGGTAACCTTCCGAGAGAACGTGATCTAAGAGAAAGAAGCGTACCCAGTTTATTTTAATTTCTTCAGCATTTTTATAATAAATCTTGTCAAAACAGTATGACGCCCCTACTAAATCTTGCCACGCTCCGTCATTTCGGTGTTACCCGAAGAGGATCCAGTAGAAGTTCGCGCATTCGAGTCGTAACAATGCAAAGGCTTTCCCTGGCTCGATACATCTCGATTGAAATAATGGCGTGAGAGACGTATTCAAAAACGCGTCGAAACCAAAAGAGCCGGTTTCCGGTCGCGGACAACACCCGTCGGGATCACGCGAAGGCAAGGCAAGGAAATGGTTTCAGGGATCGACAAGAGAGGTGGTTCCTTCTGCTCTGGTGATGGAAGAAAAGCGGTAACCAGATGCAACGTAACGTGACGGAGCAAGAAAATGAACGGGAAGAATGAAAATGGAGGGAAACGTGAACGGAACTACGCTCCGGCGTTTTTCCATTTGGCAGTGGCAGTCGTTGAACGAGTCCCGGCTAATCCATTAGGAAAATTAAGCATGGGACAGGGTCTACTTATTCCTTACGGAGTAACGTGTCCTCCGTTTCTTTGTTAGTCCCGCCCGAACTGTCGCGAATCGTGGAATAAGAAATAAGGGATCCTCTTCTTTAAGCACGCAGCGCGGGGCTGTCGAGGAAAAGATAGCGAAAGCCGAGAACGGCAAGAAAAAGCACAGCCCCGGAAAAAGTGGATAAGATATCGGAGATGAGAGAACGAAAGGGAGGTGATAAATAGTTATTCTTCCACTTTTTCTTCGACTTTTTCCCTACTCTCGTATTTAGTCCCGGCAAAAAGGAATCTTCCTGAGAATTCGTGGACCTGAAATTTTCGTTCAACCGGCAATTCGTGTAAGTGGATTTCACTCGAATCCTATCGGAATTTATAGTTATGGGTTAATTGGAACTCTAGTTCGAATTACGGTATTTAAATTGCCGCGAATTCCGAAACGTACGTTTAATATGATTTGATACTACAATATCACCACTAAATGCTAAATTACTGAATCTGTTAACCCTCTGCATTACGTTTCTATTTTTGAAAAATATATTTTTGAATTCTAGTATTTTATAAATTATATTAACTTGAATTTTTATTAAATATTTTTTCATCACTTTTATATTACTTTATTTATATACAAATACAAAAATACATAAAATAATCAAATTTCAATAGTAAAACTATAGTATTTATAATTCTATGGGACTTGTGTAAATATAAAAAATCTTTTAGAAGGATAAAATAATATTCTATTAAATACAGTTTTCTTTAAGATCAATATTAAAAAAAGTTTGTGTGGTTATTGATTAAAATTAACAAATTTGTAGAGACCAATATTTTTTAGACATAAATAAATATTTTTATGAAATTTATTTTAAAATTTTATTAATCACAACTAATGTATCTATCGCTAATAATTGTTTCCACATTCTATAAATATTTTTAAATATTCGATTCTTTATTTGAGTCAAGTACTTACTACAGTAAATTATTATTTAAGTACCTCACGTATTTTAAAATTGTACTTATTTTACACTTTTAATCTTGATGCCTATTATTTAATTTAAATTATTTACTATTAAAATACTTTATTCCCTTCCTTATGAAATCTGAAATCATACTAAATAAATTATAGAAATATAAATGAAAACTAATATCGTATACACGCTGAAGATTCTTTCGACTCTTACCACTTATAAAGTTGCATACTTTTCATAAATCATTCGCGTTTCAAAATTCAGAGAAAATGTAATGTCGACAGCTCCAAAGTTTGGAAACCCGGTAAAGAAATTTTAATGTTGAAAAGATAAAGTTTCGTCGCGAAGAGATTCCTAAATTTTCGGTAGAAAAGTTTTCAAATGTTCAAAACTCATTTCCGGCGACATGTAACTTTCACCCACTTAAAAAATTAAAAAGGATTACTTGTCTAGGAGTCACAGCTTCTGAAACTAGCATCCAATTCAATTATGTAAGTACCTCCAAATTACCTACGCTTTGCTAGAACTTTCAAAAGTTGTGGCTAGTGAGATATGCTCCGGAAAAGAGGATATGTGTTTCAGCGTATGAAACATGTTTGACTTTGTACTTAACTAATGAAACTTTATGGATGTATGAATTCCATGAAAATGATTTATTCATCGATCATGCCATGGATATTCAGTTACATATTCTTCTAGAATTGTTGAACTTTGTTAGAACGAGAAATCCATCTGTTATTTTAAACTATTCCCATTTTACAATATTAACAAAATCACATTTAATGTTGGAATGAAAATACAATCAGAAATGTTTTTCTAAATGCAGTTTATTATTATAAATCCTTTATCATTTTCTTAATTTAACTTTCTTAAAAATTCTTGACATTTTGCCATGAAATTTTGGTAAAATGTGATTAGTTTCTCAACTCCAAACTTAATACTCTTTCGTTAAAAGTTAAATATATATTTCAATTAAATGAAAAAATTCATTATACTTTGAACATTTGATGACTTGGGAATTTAGGAATTTGGGAATTTGCGAATTTGAAAATTTGGTAATTAGCATTTTTGGAAATTTTGCATTTTAGAAATTTAGAAATTTAGAAATTTAGAAATTTAGAAATTTAGAAATTTAGAAATTTAGAAATTTGATAGTTTGGTCATTGATAATTTGAAAAGTTAAAAATTGGATAGTTTGGTGATTGATAATTTGGAAAGTTAAAAATTTGAAAATTCAGTAATTTGATAATTTTGTAATTTAAGAA
This sequence comes from Megachile willughbiella, assembly GCA_945859595.2. Lineage (NCBI taxonomy): Eukaryota > Metazoa > Arthropoda > Insecta > Hymenoptera > Megachilidae > Megachile > Megachile willughbiella. The sequence continues at coordinate 5,724,186 of OX243798.1, forward strand.
GTTAGAAATTTGTAAAGGTAATTTGATACTTTGGTAACTTGGAAATTCGAGAATTCAATAATTCAATAATTTGATAATTTGATACCTTAGTAATTTGGTAATTTGATAATGTGATAATTTGCTAATTTACTGATTTTCCAATTTGGTAATTTAAGAATTTTATGATCTGATGACAATGATTCAGATAATTAGAAATTTAATAATTTCATAATATAAGAAATGTACATGCTTAGTAATTTGCATAACTGTACATTCAAAAATTCGATAATTAACAATAGTAACTCGATAATTTGTACATTTATAAATTTGATGCTTCCAACATTCCAAAATTAGCAAACCAGATGTAATCGATTACGTTAATCTTCGCTTCTAGTATGAACAAACCAATTTGTAAGATATGAAACGAAAGCAGAACGACAGAATAAGAGGATGAAGATACCTCAGAAGCCCTTGAAGGAATCGATAGCATTGGATTACTTAAGAAACAAGAATCAAATATCTGTTGGAGTTGTTTCCCCTTCTTAAGTTAGCAAGATATCGACTTCGACCACCAACTCTTCGACGAGTTTCGACATTCAATTGGTTCGACGTCTCCACGATATACGTGGTGGTCGGTTGTTTGGCCCCGAGCTAGCACGTGGATGGTTTTAGAATGCAATTCTTTCGAAATTGGTTTCAGGTTTCCGCGAGATTGCCTCGATTTAGGATGAATTGTGTCGCGACTGCCTTAAGCCACGATCTGCTGTACGCGGCACACTTTCGGGCTCGATTTCAACGCAGAAAACTTTCCGCGAAACTCGACAGACTTCAAATCCTACACCAAGATCGGATTATTCTTGTATCTGTAGCTGTATTCTTGTCCCTTTTGTTTCATCTTGTTCCAGTTGATCTTTACTTCCGCGACCTATGGGAGAAAGAACAGCGAGTTAGTTCTGTAATACTTGAACAACTGGTGTCAAAAGTACACTGCTGTTCACAAGTTTAGTTGCGCGATATATAAATTTAATTATGTACTATATTTATGAACTACATGCTACAAGTTGATGGATCTGTAAGTTTATTCACTTAAGATATTTGTACGATAGGTTACCCGCAGGTTACGTGATAATTAGTAAGTTATTATAATTTTGTTCATTTTCTGTTTGTTGAAATAACTATTGAACTCTAAAATTGAATATTTTACTTTAATCTTATGTATTTTTAAGTTGTTGCGGTTTCTTTATTTACAGTCGAATTTTTAGGTGATTGATTAGCTAAGTTGAGTAATTTATTAATTTCTAAATATGAAGGCTAGCACATTCGGAAATATTCAAATTACTGATGAAGCGTCTAAGTTACTGACTGTTTACATTTCATAATTACCAAATTACCAAATTCATACATCTCCAAATGAATAATTCTGTTTTTCCAAATATTCAAATCTTTTAATTCCTGGCTTTCTAAATGTTGAGATCAGCAAATTTCACAATTTTGAACAAAATGATTTCCCAAATTCTCATGTTTCCAAATTTCTAAACTTCCAAATTAATTGATTATCATATCTCCAAAATTAATTTTCAATATTAATTATCATATCTCTTTTCAAACTTCCCAATTTCTAAATTTCCAAATGTTCAAATCACCATGATTATTTAAAATCTTCAAATTGTAATAAAAATTAGTTACAGAAAGAATGATGTTCCTACTTGTTGTATATCCACAGAGTTAATGTAACTTAAAAGTTATGTTATCGCTATGTTAACGTAAGTTAAATCGTGTACAAATGTGTCATATTAGGTATTGTCTTAAACAGGAACCTAACGGTGACTTTCCTCTGTAGGGACTTCACGGTCAAAAATAACATCTACATAACGTAGAACAGAATAATAGAAAGAGAATAATACTCATTTATAAAACTTATGTTTTATGACCAAGCATAATCTTGTCCAAGCTAAATGGTTGCAATACTAAATCATCCAATAGCCACGAAACTTCAAAAACATATTACGCATGTTACTTAGTCATAAGGACTAAGATCCCCTACTAGAATAACGACATAATCTCTGAGGGCAAGACCCAGTCAGAAAGAAGCCCCTAATCGTTAAGTCATGGTCTTACGTTGCGTTGTTGCGATCTTGTTCGAAATTGTAATTAGAGTTTCGGAGATCTAACAATGATCTAACATTGTAATGAATGATAATTGTTAAATATGTGCATCTATTTACAATTACAGGCAGTGATACCTGGTCGTATTATTGTAATTGAAAGTGTCTTTTTGAGTGGAAGTAGAGAGGGTGTTGAAGCGTACAAATGTGAAAAATAAACCTATAGAAATCACCACACTTTCATTCCCTGAAGCGTTAATCTTTTCACCCGGATCCCAACACTTGCATGTGTTATAAAATGCCATAATCCATCGCATGACATGCACAAGTTGTCTATGCATACAATAGTATAAACTCTGGAGACGTCACTACTTCCCCATTTGGGTAATTAGAACTCTAGTTATACCTATTAACTCTATAGAAAGAATTCAATGATGCGAAAGAAACTACCCTCGCCATTAAGCAATTCATCTCGTATGACAGTAGATAACCCTAGGGATCAACGTGTCTGAAAATCCAATAATTAAAAAACAGTGAACATGTCCGTGGAGTAAAATATTCAGCGATTGGTATTTCGCGCCATCACGCACCGGCATCTCTATTCAATGGATGTTCTATGCTCTTTAAAAATGTGATTTACGAGCCACGGTTAAACTCGAACACACCAGCAGCAGCGCGTTACGTGAAATCTCCATTTTTCTTCGGTTGCATCTTTTGATTCTTGAAGCGTGACATTCCGAACGCATCTGCTGCACCGGTGCACAGAAATTCTGTTTCTGGAGAAGTGTTGACAGATAGCTTAGGTGACAGTTGGCACCTATCACCTCGCGAGACGAGCTGCATAATGATTTCAAGTGTGTGCACTCGTGTTGTTTCTACAGACTCCGACGAGTGTCTGTCCGCGCGTTCTGCTTCAGCCCCGTCGTGTCTGCATTGTTTATGCAGGCGGAACAAAGTGCATGGTCAACACAACGTTACGACGAGAGAGTGTCTTAAGTGCATTCAAATTCTGTTCTGAAGAAGTTGCACTCGTAAAGGGACAAGCAGCTATTCGCTTGAAATTCTCAACCATTTTCCGCCTTATTTACTGTTGCACTTGCTTACCTTAAACGCTGGAAATGCTTGAACAGAAAATCGATAGCTGAACATTGACACAGTTTATCCTCCTGTTTTACCGCCATTCTCTGTACTTTATTGCCTAATAGATTTTTGAATAACTTATTTATATATTTTATGTGTTACATTTTGTGGTTTCTTCTGTAATTCAAATCAATTGTGCAGGTTCTTTTGTTTTTTAAGGAAACTAAATTGTACCACTTTTTATACATTAGATGAATGTTGTTTAACTTCTTTCGTAATTCAGGTAAAATATATCCGGTAATTTTTTCGATATTTTAAATAAGTTATGTGCTGTAATTTTTTCTATAATTTAAATTAACTATATTGTGTAATTTCTTCTATACTTAAAATTAAATATATCGTACAATTTTTTTTTTCTAAACAATGAATATTGCTTAATTTCTTCTGCAATTTAAATAAGATATATTCCGTAATTTTATGAAGTTGTTCAAGTCTAAATTTAAAAACATGGATTACCAGATTTTTAAACATAAACTTCAGTATTTCAAAGTTTCTACATTTTCAAATTTCGGAATCTTTCAATTATCACACTTTTAACTTGATAAATTTCTCAATTTCTCAATTTTTCAATTTTTCAATTTTTCAATTTTTCAATTTTTCAATTTTTCAATTCTTCAATTTCTCAGTTTCTCAATTTCTCAACTTGCAAATTTTTCAATTTACAAATTTCTCAATTTCTAAGTTATCACCATTATATATTTTCAAACTTGAAAATTTTTAATTTCCGAAACTTTAGAATACATTAATTGGCCACCATTGTATAGAACAGTAATTAGACATTTCTATAGCAGACACAAGATGTGAACATATACATATTTGTATCAGATTTATCAATCAAATAATTTATTGATTCTAATAAATTGTAGTTACATTCTTGTTACAGAAAGATGTATTATTTAATAAAAACTAATGAACGGAAGTAAACGACGTGTAAAATACTTTTGCAATTGTTAACGAGAGAGCTTAAAGATTTCTTGTTTCATTGGCTAATTCAATGACCCGTGTGAATAGTCAATATAATATTACTCAATTATGTACAGTTTCGTAGATTTTCATCCCAGGTATTAATTAATCCATCTCTGACACGATCACGTCAGACTGTCATATCTGTATTTCAGTTGGTATTTTCCCTGATAATTTAGCCCTCTATTGGAAGCTCTCTATTGAAGTTCGGAGTAATAACCTCATTAATTGACACTTGTTATCAGCGTCAAATTTCACCCTGTGGATTTCCAAATTTTATACCAGGAATTTTCAATATTTGTGATATAAACATAAAAAGCCTAGTTTCTCTTGAGAAACTAAACACAAACGCAGAATAAAATTCATTCACAAACTGTTTCCTTTTAAAGAAAATTGAATTTCAAAATTGTTTGAGGTATTTGTTTAAAAACTTGGTTTCGTTGTACAAAGGAAAATTTTAATTACTTTTTTAGTCCTTTTTTTGTTAATCGAACAGTAATAACTTTTATGAATGAAGGATAGTGAATGACAATAAGAGGGATATTTAGTGACACATACAAATATTGTATAATAAATTATTATATCAAAAAATTAAATAGAAATGTGGTATGTATATGCACACATTTGGCTAACATTCAATTGCAATTTTACTGGCATTCAACGTTAGTGTAAAATCATATAAGATAAATGTACATGTATTATTAACTGTGAAAACGAAGTACAATAGCTAGAAATATTAATATTAGGAAAGAATAAATCAATATTAGGATAACATAAATCAATATAAAGCGAATTAATATCAATATTAAGTATCGCAGATATATTAGCATTGAAAAGATCTACCGTTAACAATGTAGGAAACTTAAAAAATATGATCATTAAAGATGAACTGCAATTCTCACATAATCCAAGAAGCTGTTTTATTGTGTCTGTTATTTTGTTTCTATGCGTTTTGCAATAAAAAATAATTTGGAAAAGAAGATACTTATAGTATTTGGTACTATACATATATTACTTATGCAGGCTGATTCTCGGAAGTGGGACAGGATCCTGTTCTTTTTTAAATAAAAAGAGAAAAGAAGGTAGAGAAAAAAATCGTATCGTTTCCTATGACTTTTTTTTTATGTGGATGCGCATAATTATCCCTTAACTGCAACACAGAGGTATAAAACGACCCCAGGCAATTTAGTTTTAATTTTAGCCACTTTATGTCTTGAAAATCTAAATAAATACCTTTTTGAACCATCGGTATTTTTATTATCTCTTTCCTTAAACTTTTATGTCTCAGTGTTTAGCTACAATTTTAGCTCTTTATGTTAAAAACGAAAAAAGTTTTGAATTTTTCTACGAAACCGAAATTTTTTCAGTTTTTTCGTCTTTGAATTGTTTTTTCATTTTCATCGTTAAAATTTACTGAAATCAGCTGTAAAATATGTTAAAACAACTTTCAAAGATTATTTATAATTTTTTTTAAGTTAAAATGAGTAGTTTGTTTATAAGAAATATTTTTAGTAATTGGGGTCTTATACGTCCCAATGTGCCAAGTATGTTATTTCGATGAAGTGTGACCGTTAAGGGTTAACAAATGACAGAATGAAGTACAGTTGTACTTCATTCTGTAATGCAGTCAAATTATTTTGTTAAATGAATCGATTCCTTTTAGTATCCTGCGTATAAATGGTTATCGAAATGCAAATTAACTGACATATGTAATGGAAAATGTGAAAAAATACAATAGGAAATGTTTGAAATGCAATGGTAGGACATTCGAACACTTATGTTATAACAATAAAGCATGTTTCTAACATAAAATGTAAAATATCTCCGAGTGTTTGATTTCGATGTCAATATTTTTGAAACTCTGACAGAAAAAGTTGGATGGAAAAAATATCTGTGTTTGTCAAAATTTTGCATGAAATAAGCGGGAATTAATTTCTTTTATTTCATTATTGCTAGAAAAATAAGAGAAAAACAAAAAATTGTTATTGTACAATTTTTATTCTTGATGTCTTCAGTAGAATATAAATTACAAGAACTATGAACGTTAATTACTCTTCCATTTCGGAGAATTGCGTTCTATGGCTTTGTTAAATTATTATTTTCTACATCATTTATAATTGCACGAAGTTTGAATAAAATCGGTGTTTCAAAGGTCATGAGGTTCTCTTCGTAAATAAATTTATAATACAAAACGATGGATCTTAGATTTTTTATTTTACATTACAAAAATAATTAAAATTTCTTTGTCCAAATGTATGACTTCTGTCGAGATAAAGAACAACTATGTTAATTATTTCAAGTTTCATCTCTTATTGATTTTTCTACTTCGTCTTCAGTTTAAAAGTAACCAGTCATTGAACGTTTTTCGATCTGATGGTAATGAAAAGTCGTTACTGTTGGATTTGTCCAAGCAGTAAGATACACTTTTTAGTTGATTCCAAGAAAAACAGCTTCTCAAAGTTTCAGATGAAACAAATGGACTCTACAGAAAACAACTTTCATAGCATGTCGTGGTCCAGTGATAAATGTTCTGTTATAAAAGAAGAGGTTACGAGTTCAAATCTCACTGTAGTCTCTTCTCAAATTTTTTCTTCTTACTGTTTCTATACAGATACTTATACTTATTAAACTCTATTTTACAATCGAATGAAATTAATAAAATTAAGAAACGATTTACCAGTTGATGTTTACTTTATACTCGGTACAATACGATCTATATACAAAATAAACATTGAATTATGTTTTGAACACCCTGTATATTACTCCTAGTACTTGGTAATCAATAAAATTATTATGAATGGACTGAAATATCGTTCATTTTTATTTTTGTAAAATGTCCCAAAAACTTGTTCACATTAACGTATCTGAAATCTCATCGATCACAAATACATCGTACCGAGAAATACTATGTCTGTTATTAAGGGTAATATTTTCGAAAAGCTTCTCGCTAAATATTCAGCGGACGTGACGGTGAAAATGTTACGGCGCGTAACGTCGTTGTTGGCTATGCGGCGTCTATGCTAAGAATTTCGCCGCCTATTTACCCGGTTATTTGCTCTATAAAAGGCAGGCTCGTTTGTTGTTGCCATAAGTTCGACGTCGTTACCGCAACCTAACAGTAGGTATATCAATATTTGGCTACCGTGGACGTGGCGGTGCCTGTTTCCGTCGTTGCTTCATTATTTGCTCGTGTTTCTGCCACAATTAGTAATGGAACGGTCGTGAGCTAGCCAAGCTCACGAGTTACAACGCAAACAGTCCAGTAAACGTATTTAAACCGCCTGAGCATGGTTGGCCCACCAATGGGAATAGTTGAGACACCAGTCTTACAATCCTGTACTATGGTTTAACTTCAGTATCATTTGGACAGTTTCAGCAGATTGAGATCCATCTGGAATCCATCTAATTCCGGATGGATGACTTCTTACAAACGCTATTGAAATGGTTACCCGTTGTGGATTATAATTTAGGTTAGGTTGCAACGCGAGGAGTGGTTGAGCTCTTAGATTGAAATGGTGGTATTTTGAGTTGCATGCTTGAAAATGTCAATTATTGTGAATTTTTTGTTGACTAGTATTGAAGAATATTAACCTTAATGGAACAATAACATACACTTCTCATAATGGTTGTGTTATAATTATTACAGAATTTGTTATTATTGATGTGTTATAATTTTGTCATGTGCACATAGAAGTGTCATGTAGAGTTGGAATGTAGATTTCTGTCGTGTACGGAGTTTAGAAATTTTTTAATTTGGGTATTTTGGAACTTGGGAAAATGGGAATTTGAAGATTTGGTCATTTTTGAACTTGATCGAAGAGTCGGTCGTTTACAAATTTGAAGATTTAGTAATTTGGTAACTTGGAAATTTGGAAATTTAAGAACTTAGAGATTTAGAAATGTGGAAATATGGAAACTTGGAAATTCTGTAAATTTGGAAATTTGGAAATTTAAGGATTTAGAGATTCGGAGATTCAGAAATGTGAAAACTTGTATATTTGTAAACGTGTGAAATTGATACTTAAATAGATACTGAAAATTTGTAAATGCAAAAAGTTTGAAATTTGATAAATTGTAAACTTTGGAATTTGGTAATTTGAAAATTTCAATACCTTTAAATACAAAAATTTTTGAATTTTATAAACTGCGAATTTGATAATTTTTGGTAACTTTGCCAACTATAAGCCAACATAAAATATTATCATCATTCCCAAATTGAGTCCCAGGCCAAAGTTACTTAATAAATAATTCAAATGAACTTGATAAAAGATTAAAAATATACTGCATCAAATATAATCTATACATGTATTTATGTTCAAAATGCAATTTTCGAAAGCTAGGTTACACCAGTTGCCTGTGGAAAAATGTTTCGTTTGAAAGTTTTTCCACTTTGGGTTCGCTTACTTGTTTCCGTTACTGTATCGCACATCCTGAATTAACTTTGTGTCGGTAGTTTGAGAGTGGAAACAAAGTAAGTTATTCGGTTAAGTTAAGGTTTACTTACGAGTTGTTTCTTTAGGTTTATCTTCGCAACAACTGGGTGACAGAATGGCGGTTAGGAAACAGTGTACCCACACGCAATTCTTAGAACATGTTTATACATGATTTTCCTGAACTAAATTGTCGTTTCAGTAACCAATTAGAAGTTATACATATTTATCAAAGTATTATATTTCTTTATTTTCCACATTGGATCTGCTTATTAACGTAGATTAATTCTTAATTGATATAGAGATTGCAACTTGTATAAATATTACAGAAGGTCTGACATATGAGTAACATATATTGCGCCTTTATATGCATATGTTATAAAAAAACAAAACAAGTATTTTTATAGATTTAGTATGAAATAACACTTATTTTGTCGTACTATCATTTATTTATTTTAAATGTTAAACATTATTAAATGTTTACTAAACGTTACGAAGTAGTAAATGTTTTCTGTGAACGAAAAATGACAAGTCTTAGATTTCACATTTCAAATTGCAGAAATTATTCAAAAACTTTTGCCAAAATACGCGTTAACTTTTATCGAGGTAAGAAATTATCATATAAGCTAGTATCCATTTTCTACTTTAGCTTCAAATGAAAAATAACCGAAAAATGGTCATAAAACGTCCATAATAAATCTAGCGTTAAATACTAGCTATTTTCAACTGTCTTAACAAAAACAATCGTATTATCGTCGTCCACGAGTTAGCGAACTCCTATAACACAGCCACTCGGAATTGCTATTTTTCTCCGTTGTTTTTACACATTCTGACAATTTCGCCTTTACCATTTTCCACGGCAATCGATTAATCTCCCGTCCAGCTACTAGGGTTATCCGAAGGGACAGAAGCGAGAGTGGCGAGCAACCAATTTCGCGGTGGAAAAAGTTTAATTACACTCGAGGCTGGGGACATATTCTGGTGTAAACAGCTGTCTACACGTCGGTACAACAGAAAGACAGCCGGACAGGCTTGTCTCCTCGCTAAATTCTTCCATGGAAGTGTAACTCCAGCCGAGAAGCAACATTCGCTTGATCACCAAATGTTGTACCGTCATTTCCACTCGTTCTCTGATGCTTCTCTGCTTTTTATCCTGTACAGATCTACTGGTCGACTCTCGAGGTGGAGTTTAAATTGGTGCGCTTTCTGCCGGCAATCAAAGTCTAATCAAACTTTAACGAGAATCACAAATGCTCTCAGGACTCTCGTCCAGTACGGGGGATTTAACGCGATTCATTCTCCGGCAACAGCTGAAGATAACAGTGGATTTATGATTCTCTTTAAGAATTTTAACTCCCTCATTTCAAACTTCTTTCAATATTATTATCTGTATAAAGTATGTGTGTTTAAGTGATCGCTTTATGGGTATTGGATTTGTGATCGCTATTCGAAACTGGATATTGATTTTTTTTGTGAGTCTTTAGAGATGTCATTTGTATGGAGTGATTGCAGTATTCTAGTATGTTTTATTATTTGTTTATTTATGGGGTAAGCGACTTTATACAAACAGAAATGAATATAGAGTAGAACGTTTAACACGTCACTTTTTACTTAAAAATTGACATAAATTTCGTCATTCGGTGATCTATGCTTGAAAATGTTACAACAGTACAAGGAATATTGTATAAATTTTTCCTTAATATTTTAACGAATTTACTGCATACTAATACTACTATACGTTTCAGTGTTTTCTTATTATTAAGAGTTCTATGTCTTTGACAAAATGGCAGGAATTTTTCACATGACACGAACAGCTTTCGAATTTATTTACGAAACGAGAAAAACATTCTAAGAGAATGCAGCAAATAAAGTTAATATTTGTAGAAAATTCTCTGAAAGTCAACAACAAATGCTGAAATGTACATTTGTTTCAGAATTACTAATTTTAAACTTAAATTCAATTGGGCCATAACGAAACTATATTTCAAGTGGAAACCTTATTCTCCCAAAATGTTTCTAAGTCCGTTAAATTTTACGTCGTCGCATTAATTAGGGAGAAGCTTGGTGCTTTCGAAATTATTCACCGTGGTCATATTTTCGTCATAAGCTCGATTTAATTCATTCCAGAACACCGTTTTTTTCGAGATCGTTAAAATATTTGGGAAAACGTTCATATCGTATTATATTTTACGCGATTTAATTTCACAACGGCGACCGCAATGAGTTAAATTCAGTTAAAGAGAAAATGTAAATGTAATAGGCACAATTGAAAGAGAACGTTTCTGCGCTACTATTTCTGTGTTATTTAATTTAATTCCCCGGCGTGCTGCCGCCGACTGGTACAATAGCGTCCCTGTTGGTCGCGGACTTTCAGTTAATAATAATTTCGTATTTCCTGCGTCGTTTCGTTAAGGACACAGAAAACGTTCGAATGTTCATTTAACACGGGAAATGGAATTTACCGGGGTACACGTAAAACCGATTTGTCCGATACACACGCGAAAAGAATTATTCCGTTCGGCTGTGTGTGTCCGTGTGTAATTTTCTGCTTCTTTTCCGTCATTTCGTTTGCAAAGTCGCTAATTACTTTTTCCAGAATCGTAATTCCGTTTCGATGGAACACGTCTGTTTCAACTGTTGCGCGACCATGCAACGGTCGTTTTTCTTTTTTTTTTTGCGAAACAGCAAGAAATTCATGCTTTCTGTGGTTTCGTTTCTTTTTTTTTTCACTACTTTTATTCTCTTTTTCTGTTCCTTTTTTTCCCAAGGAGCATTAAAACGTAAATGCAGCCGGAACGAGCGTGCTGTTCGGGCTATAAACGGTCTCCCGCTTGAAACTTAAACGTTCCTTCCAGCGCATAAATTCGAGAAGCTGGTATTAGTCAAATTCTCGAGTTGTTTCTTGGTTTCAACATCCGAATGAATAAAAAGTGGTGGGTTAATCGAGCGACTGGAGCAGCGCGCTCTCAATACGGAATTCTAAAGCTTGGAAAGATTTTTATGGACTGCTTCCATAATTTTCTGCGAATTTATCTTTTATTTTCATTCCTTCGTTGTAAATTAAAAAAAAAAAAAATGCGTATTGAGTTTATTTCAAAGCGTGATCATTTCCAGAAATGGATATAAATATCGGGCAGAAAAATACGTGAGGAAATCAGCACCATCGATTAAGAAATAAAAATAAAAAAAATACACAAATTTATATTTTTATATTTATACTTTTATTCTTAAATTTTTTTTAAATAAAAAAAGTTATAAAAATTTGTATTTACATTTAAATTTATGATCTTTTTATTTTTTTATGAAATTGAATAAAAATATGTACAATTTATATTCTTATATTCATACCTTTTTTAATTATTTATCTTAAATTTTTTAAATAAGTTTAAACTTTCAAATTGAAGTTTTTACTATAGAATAAGAATATAAGTTAGATATTATAGAAATTAGTGTATTTACCAGAAATATATTTTTACGTAACATATTTTGTAAAAGTACTTATCACACATATTAACAATACTGTACATACTGATAGACAAAATTAAAATATCACTAAAATTACCCACAATTTGTTGGTTACATTTAAAGGGCTGTATCAGTCTAAAAATGAACAGAAATTAATGCTATTTGTTTCGATGCTTGATATTTCCAGTTTCAATACCTATTTGTAAGGATGCCAAGAAACTTCACACAGAAATATTACAAATAACTTTATCGTTCGATTTCTCTCTTCACGGTCTCTAACAAAATGCATCGTTCTCAAGCTTTCCTTAAGGTTTTATGGGGAACGCATCCCCACTTTGCATTTTGGGACAAACAAACTCTTACTGTTACTAGGGCCCTGGAAAATATCAACCGAGTCTTGTTCAAACCTGGTCCCTAAACGCTCTGAGGGACTCCTTAATTTATGGTGCTCTAAACCTATTCTAACCGTTGTCCGCTCGCTCTTACATATTCAAAGTTATATTTGTCGCTCGTTATCGCTTTTTATCACTCATAGTAAATCCAAAGAAAAAATTCCGTAATTCTTTTGAAACTTCGAGCGTTTGTACAACTGAATGACGTACTGAAAAGCATTTGACTACGGTATACTAAAGCTTGTAATCCCTCTTTAAATCTCTATCTGTCATGTCTTTCCGTGTGGTCAGTTTTGGCCAATTAAACAGTTGCCGAAGTAAAAAAGTCACTTTTGACTTTGAACATTTATATCTCACAAAAAATGATCCTAGAAGTGAATGGATATTATTGGAAAGCTTTCACTAAAATTTCAATGAAGAGCTCTTTGTAAAAAGTCCCATTTCCCTTTTTTATTCGACTTGTTGCTTTATTTAAAAAATTGATTGAACCACTGAGACGTGTATACTTTTTCACAATTGGTTACCTTAAAAAACTCTGTAAAACACTGAGTCTTTTAGATCTTTATTGTGTAGTTAATATTTGAAGTGTAAAGTGAGCTGTAGAACTGAGTATTCTAAAATGCACCATTATTTATATTGTCCGTTCACTGTTTCCTGTCTACTGTGTTCTACTACATCACTGTATTCCCTACGCGGCCATTTTTCCTACTGGCAACTCTGACTATACATTTGAACTGTTTGCCAATAATGCACCTTGAAGCGACAATACTACATTTCAAACACGCTTGTGTATTCGTGTTCTCAAATTTCGTTTGCCCGTCCTTTCTTCAATACCTTTAAAATAAACAGATATGTGCGTGACATAAGCTCAATTGTTTGAACGTGTTTACTTAGCCCACCTTTGGGCGAGACACACATCAACTTTGCTCTTACATAGAAGTCTGTAGAGTCATTCTACAGAAATGGAATCCACAAATTACCATCATGTTGGGGTGAGCTCATTAGCAAATTGTTCAACAAATATTAGTAAATCCATTGAAGATGTTTTTTCTCAGTTCAGACAGAATTTTTCGGTAGAACCATCATATTTCTTGTGCTACTAACAATTATCGATGTTCAAAAAGTAATTTCAGTTTTTTCACTCAATACAAAAACTCACAGAATTTTCCGATAGACCCCATATTTGGGTAATAGAACATTTTTCTTGTCGCACTATTATCAAATATCAATATTCCCAAAAATTAACAGGTTTTCTCTTTTAATTCTTAAACGAACAGAATTTTCTGGTAGACCTAATATATTTCGGTAATGGAATAATTTTCTTGTTGCTAACAACCATCGGCGGACCTGAAATATTTATTTTAACTATTTTTTTTTATTTCTAGAATGTATAGAATTTTCCAATGAACCTGATAATTTCCTTTTTGCGTCATTAACAGTCACCGATGTTAGAAAGTCAATTTCAGTTATTTCTTTTTCTACTTCTGAGGTGACAAGAATTTTGTGGTAGACCTAATATATGTAGGTAATAAAATAATTTTCTGGTCGCGCTATTAACAATCATCGACGTACCTAAAAATACCCAATTAATCGCTAACGAATAATCCGGCCAGCTAACAGTCAGCAAACACGCCGTGAAACGAAACCAAACAGACTTATTGATACTTGTCATGTAAACATTTTCATGCAAACACCAATTAGCAGTTGCTATCGGCGCTCGTCACGTACGTTCGTTCGTTCCGTTCTACGCTGAAAAATCGTATCGGCTCGGCTCGGTCGAAGCCAAGCGGAGCAGGCTTTAATAATTTACAACGCTTACGCACCGGACAAAATTTACAACGCGTAACATCGAAGCGGCTAGCTTTACTCCCATTAAAGCCCAAAGCGACTGCGGCTCCTAACGGCTGATTTACGATTCACCCCCTGCATTGGCGCGTGCATACGCTTTCACGCGTCTGCACGCACGCACCTGCAAGCTTCCACGTGCTCAGCCAGTCAAAGCGGACGAGTTGCCGGCGCAATGCATATTGAGAGAGGCCAATGCAAGAACGTTCGTCTAATTATATACGTACACTGACTGAACCGTAATAGCATCATAATTGACATACCTTCGTTAATTATCGTCTGCTTATTAAGTTTACCTGTCCCCGATACCGGCACGCTCTTACCGCCCTCGTTCAACGGGAAGGGCATGGGCGAGAATAATGACGCGGTCGAACACAAGCCTCTATTAGAGCTATGTGGCCACCACCAAATTTTGGTTACCTGTAATATTTCCCTGTTTGATGTACAGTTATTCACATTAATATTCGGTCACTGCAGTACTTCTGTATTTGTTAGTGTATATAGGAAAGGATGATTCATACTGCTTATTTTACAGAAACATAAATAATTTATTGCGGACTGAAAATATAGAAAGAATGTCTATTTAACTATAATATTTTGGTGTGTAATGCATTTTAAACTGGCTGTCGCATTTTCACGTCACATTAATGTTCGGACATTTTATGGAAAATAAAGAATTTATTTATAAAATACTGGGAGATCTACAATTTTAATATTTTGTTGCAAATCCTTTTTGATTAATAACCTCATGTAGTCGTTTGGGCACATCAAAAATAATTTTTTTTAAATATTGTGAAGGAACAAAATTCTTTTAGTTTCTTCTTTTATTTAACTCTTGAACTTACTAGTATTTTTATAATTTTTTGATCTGATTTATCACATAGAGGAACTATGGAATTTATGTCTGAGGAGAATGTAAAAGTTTTGGATAATTATGTAACAAATATTTCCGTACTATTCGAGCTCTGAGATTTAAATCATTATCCTGAGAAAATTTGATGGTACTTTGTATCTCATATTATTTGTACTCTTTTGTAAATTTTTATTAGAAAGGCTCAGATATCTATTCCTATCTAAAATATCGTCAGTGAATTTAAAAATGGGTTTTAGATTTTTTGGCTTCGAAGCTACATTTATTCTTCGCCATACTATAATTTTAATTTTGAAGTCAAGATGTTTGCGAATTTTGAATTTTAGAAATTTGGGATCTGAGTATTTAACAAATTTAGAGATTTACAAGCCTAAGAGTTTCGGCAGTTTGAGAATTTGAGAATTTGACAATTTGACAATTTGGAAATTTTGGAAATTTGAGAATTTGAGAATTTAGCAGATTTAGAAGTCTAAGAATTTCGAGAGTTTGAGAGTTTGGAAATTTAGGGAATTTGAGAATTTGAAAATTTACAGTCCTGAAAATTCTGTAATTTTAGAATTTGAACATTTAGAAATTTGAAAATTTGAAAATTGAGGAATTGGGAAATTTGAGAAAGTAACAATATGACGAATTAATGATTTCATTATTTAGAATTTAGGAAGTTGAGAATTTGAACAGTTTTTTAATATAAAAATTATTGAAATTTAAAAATTTGGAACATTCAAAATGTGTGATATTGAAAATTCAAATATTTGGGGACTTAAAAATCTGGAAAAGTTAAAAGTATAGATATTTTGTATTACAAAGTACTCTAAAAAAGTGAAAATTTATTATTTTTGTTCGTTCATGTGCGATGTCACTCAAGTTTTTAAACACTTTTTCATATTATTTGCATTTTTTAAATTATTTCTTACTGATTTATAGACCAAATTATTGTATATGAGACTATTCAAAACCATAAACTCGGTGAGTAGACAATAGTGAACGACTTAGATATGACAATTAAAAACCTTCTAGATAGCATAATAAATGACTTAAAAAATATTTCTTATAGTTCCCGAAAAAGAATCGACATTTTTACGAATTTTAATAGAACATATCCTGAAAGCAGTTACTATTAATTCTCCATTTAACTAAGTCTACAAAGCAACCAAATATAAAAATATTTTGTTGTTAAACATATGTGCTCATTTAAAACTGCTATTCTCTATTTATTGAAAACTAATTGCATTTTTTAAAATAAATGTACATACTTGAAGATAACAGTCCATTAATTTCAGCCACTTGCTGTAGAAAAATCTATATTATATACTATTTATATTGCAGTTTTATTTTACCTTATACATAAAAGCGTTAGAGTTCGTCACTGAAAGTTCATCACTACAGCCCACGTATTTTTCATCGCTGTTGTATATTATACTAGCGCGAACTCGTTTCGCTATTGTATTCTTTAAACCACATCGTTATAACAACATTCTAGACATCGTTTATTTGTAACGGCAAAGGATTCGATTAACTTATGCGCAATTTTATATCCCGATAGGGTTGTTTTTATTGGCGATGGCACACTTACCGTGGGGCGAAACACGCATTAACGCATCCGTCCCCATCTAACGGCAATTAATGTTAACTTTTTCGTCGCCATTGTGTATCGTCTCGCGTTCGTGTGTTTTTTTTAAATTTTTGCATTTTACATTGCGTGCAATTTGCATTTCTTTTCTTCAATAAAGTTCGTTCTTATTGCATTACGTTTTTGTTCTCCCACAGTTTTTGTTTGTGGAACGAAATGGCCACGCGACAGTTCGCTCGAACACCGCGTATAGAACATTTGTAAACAAAAGACAGACGAACACACACAATCTCTTTAATTCGTTGTATATTAAACATATGTGGACGTATTTGTCATACATGTATGTGTCATAACGGGTATATAGAACTAGTTTGTTTGGTAAACTATTATTTAGAAAATGTCCTGTATTTATACAGGTGTCAATTAACGAGTTGTCGCGTGAGGAGATCAACCAACAGTAAAAGAAGTTACTCTTATCCCCACCGTGAACACTTCTAGCGTAACATTTCGGCAAATAAGAAAATAACAGTGACAATAACAACTGCATCACTGTCAAGACGTTTGCCAACTGTCATTGTTTTTAGCCTACTTGGTATGCGTGATCATTCGACCAACAGTATTACCGCCGAAAGTACATGTGAGTCTAGGCGTCCATTTTTCTATTCTGACCAATCAGAGCTCTTCTAAACACCTTTTTTTTTTTAAGTGGGGGAAATCTTTCAAAGATACCCCGCACCCTTGGGGGAGGGCGCGGGGTTATGCCGGATTTTTACCGGCTAAAATCCCCACGGTGATCCTTCCCGACGCATAAGGGGGTCCCAGGAACTCTCTAAAAACACGACTAGCCCCCCCCCCCCCCCCCCCCGCTGTAAGTATCATCCGGAAAGGTCGGAAAGACCTCCCCCATAAAACCAAACTAATCTTCACGGCGGTGCCCAGACCGCCGGGGCACCGCCGTCCCCCCCGGGTCAAAGAAAAACACTACCCCTTTTTTTTTCTTCACAAAGTGAAGTACACAACAACAAACCTTCTCTTTTGCTTGTTTGCAACCAATGGGGTTTGCAAATGTGTTGTGTGGTGCCTATGAGCGAAAAACGCGACATTTGCCTGGGAAGCATCGGACTATCCTCTTCTAAACACCTGGGTCAGCATCTTCACGCGCCACCTCATGGTTCGACATCGGTACATAGCATTGTTATGAGAAGTACAGTTATTTTGAAAGAGTTAAAGGAATTCAAAAATTTCGAAAATTTTCATGACAATTGTAAGTACAAAAAACGGAAACCAATTGTCAAATGTTGTTTTAGACAAACTATAATTATATCTCTATGTTAGAACGTACATAATTTGCTTTTTACAAAAGTCTGCAAAAATTGGAATACGATTTCTCAGTAGTGAAAGTCAAGAATGTAATGCAGTCTTGTTGGTCTGAGCAGTGGTTGACCAGATCTACTGATTTTGTAATTCGTTCTACATACAGGATGTCATACAGGATGTTTCTCACTGCCAAAGTTTACTAATATTTCATCTGTAAAAATGGGGAAGAGATTTTATATTAATATAGAGTTTTAAACATTTTATTAAAAAGTTATAACAAAACCGAATGAGTTTGAACTGTTTTGTTTTTGGGTGACACATACAGTGTGTCTCAGTTTTGTACGTAAAATTTTATCAGTATTATTATTAGCAAAAAATGCTGTATAAACGTGAGTTCTTAAATGTTATAATGAAAGGTAATGAGAAATATACGAAATAATAATGAAGGTTTTTTCTCTCAATACTCCATACGAATAACTTTCATATTTTCAACTGTCACATTTCATATTTTTTTTAAATAACTTTTAATACATACAATAACCCACGGTCATAAATCATTTTTTCTTACTTTTATTTACAGCATATGTTAATAAAGTTATATAGGCAAAATTGGTACACTCGGTATGTGATATCGAATAATAAAAAAGGCCGTTGTCATTTCATATTTTTATTGTAACTTTTTAATGAATTATTTGGAATTCCATGTTCATATACCATTCTTTTCTTTATTTTGATGAATATAATATGTTATTAACACATAACGGTAAAAAATTGGGACACTTTTATTTCTCATATACTGTCTTTATAGTGTAATCTAATTATAGTTTTCAAAAGCAAGGAACGATATCAATAAGAATTGTGTTTATAATAAATCTTTCCACGTGCGATTAACAGCAAATACTTTGAAAACGAAACAGCATTCCACTCGAACAACGAACATAACCTGTTCGAAGTTTAGAGCGAAAGGAAGTAATGCCTGGTGAACAATAAATTTAACAGCGACGTTCGGGCGAAATTGGAGTGTCTATAGCGTAAATGATCGAGTAGAAACGAGATCCTAATTTCCAAATTTTCAAATACTCGAATACGGAAATTGCCAGATTATTAATTTCTAAAATACTTTAAAAGTCTTGCAATTTCCTAAAACTTTCAAATATCAAATTTTTAAACTTTAAAACCTCTAAATTCTCATGTTTCAAATAATTACATTCTTTAATTCTATTAAATTCTCAAATTCCCAAATTTTCAAATTTTCAAATTCTTACTATTCAAAATTTTCAGATTCTCAAATTTCCAAATTTCGAAACTATAAAATTATCATATTAACCAAATTATCAAATTATCAAATTGTCAAATTGTCAATTTATCAAATTATCAAATTATCAACTTATGAAATTCTTAAATTCCCAAATTCCCAGATTCTCAAACTCCAAAATTCCAAAATTCCCAAACTTCCAAATTTCCAAATGTTCAAGTTCTCAAATTTCCAAATTCTTAAATTCCCAATTTCTAAATGTCTACACGTCTAAATTCTTATATCTCAAATTTATAAAATTACAAATTCTCATAATTAAAAGTTATAAATTTGTAAGTTTTCAAATTTACATTTTTCCAAATTTGTATATGTCCCGAAGACAAAAGTCTATATTTCTATATCTCCAATTTTGCGCAAGTGATCGATTACATAGGGAATCCAAATTCTCAAATACTTGAATACCCTACTACTCAAGTTGCCAAATTGTCAAATGTTTCAACTCACTTTAAATTTATTGAAACTTCCCAAACAGCAAAATCCCAACATCCCAAATTCTCAGTGTTCATATTTCCGAATTCATAGATGTCCTAATAACCAAAATTTCCATGCTTCTAAATTATTCTATCCAATTTCCGCGATTTTCAGCATTTTGCTCTATCGATTGCGCAGATAATTGCGTGAAAAGCGGTTTCGAACTCTCAAATTTTCGCATACTCTAAAATCTCTGAAGCTCACTTTATAATTCCTGAAATTTCGCAAACTCCAGAATTCCAAGGTCCTAAATTCTCACTGTTCATATCTCCAAAATTCATGGATGTCCTAAAAACCAGAATTTCCATATTTCTAAATCCCAATTTCCGCGATTCTCAGCATTTTGCTCTATCGATTGCGCAGATAATTGTGTGAAGAGAGGGTTCGAACTTTCAAATTTTGGCATACTCTCAAATCTCTGAAGCTCACTTTATAATTCCTGAAATTTCGCAAACTCCAGAATTCCAAGGTCCTAAATTCTCACTGTTCATATCTCCAAAATTCATGGATGTCCTAAAGACCAGAATTTCCATACTTCTAAAGCCCAATTTCCGCGATTCTCAGCATTTTTCTCTATCTATTGCGCAGATAATTGCGTGAAGAGGGGGTTCGAACTTTCAAATTTTGGCATACTCTCAAATCTCTGAAGCTCACTTTATAATTCCTGAAATTTCGCAAACTCCAGAATTCCAAGGTCCTAAATTCTCACTGTTCATATCTCCAAAATTCATGGATGTCCTAAAGACCAGAATTTCCATATTTCTAAATCCCAATTTCCGCGATTCTCAGCATTTTTCTCTATCGATTGCGCAGATAATTGCGTGAAGAGGGGGTTCGAACTTTCAAATTTTCGCATACTCTAAAATCTCTAAAGCTCACTTTATAATTGCTGAAATTTCGCAAACTCCAGAATTCCAAGGTCCTAAATTCTCACTGTTCATATCTCCAAAATTCATGGATGTCCTAAAGACCAGAATTTCCATACTTCTAAAGCCCAATTTCCGCGATTCTCAGCATTTTTCTCTATCGATTGCGCAGATAATTGCGTGAAAAGCGGTTTCGAACTCTCAAATTTTCGCATACTCTAAAATCTCTGAAGCTCACTTTATAATTCCTGAAATTTCGCAAACTCCAGAATTCCAAGGTCCTAAATTCTCACTGTTCATATCTCCAAAATTCATGGATGTCCTAAAGACCAGAATTTCCATACTTCTAAAGCCCAATTTCCGCGATTCTCAGCATTTTTCTCTATCTATTGCGCAATTAATTGCGTGAAGAGGGGGTTCGAACTTTCAAATTTTGGCATACTCTCAAATCTCTGAAGCTCACTTTATAATTCCTGAAATTTCGCAAACTCCAGAATTCCAAGGTCCTAAATTCTCACTGTTCATATCTCCAAAATTCATGGATGTCCTAAAGACCAGAATTTCCATACTTCTAAAGCCCAATTTCCGCGATTCTCAGCATTTTTCTCTATCTATTGCGCAATTAATTGCGTGAAGAGGGGGTTCGAACTTTCAAATTTTGGCATACTCTCAAATCTCTGAAGCTCACTTTATAATTCCTGAAATTTCGCAAACTCCAGAATTCCAAGGTCCTAAATTCTCACTGTTCATATCTCCAAAATTCATGGATGTCCTAAAAACCAGAATTTCCATATTTCTAAATCCCAATTTCCGCGATTCTCAGCATTTTGCTCTATCGATTGCGCAGATAATTGTGTGAAGAGAGGGTTCGAACTCTCAAATTTTCGCATACTCTAAAATCTCTAAAGCTCACTTTATAATTCCTGAAATTTCGCAAACTCCAGAATTCCAAGGTCCTAAATTCTCACTGTTCATATCTCCAAAATTCATGGATGTCCTAAAGACCAGAATTTCCATACTTCTAAAGCCCAATTTCCGCGATTCTCAGCATTTTTCTCTATCTATTGCGCAATTAATTGCGTGAAGAGGGGGTTCGAACTTTCAAATTTTGGCATACTCTCAAATCTCTGAAGCTCACTTTATAATTCCTGAAATTTCGCAAACTCCAGAATTCCAAGGTCCTAAATTCTCACTGTTCATATCTCCAAAATTCATGGATGTCCTAAAGACCAGAATTTCCATACTTCTAAAGCCCAATTTCCGCGATTCTCAGCATTTTTCTCTATCTATTGCGCAGATAATTGCGTGAAGAGGGGGTTCGAACTTTCAAATTTTGGCATACTCTCAAATCTCTGAAGCTCACTTTATAATTCCTGAAATTTCGCAAACTCCAGAATTCCAAGGTCCTAAATTCTCACTGTTCATATCTCCAAAATTCATGGATGTCCTAAAGACCAGAATTTCCATATTTCTAAATCCCAATTTCCGCGATTCTCAGCATTTTTCTCTATCGATTGCGCAGATAATTGCGTGAAGAGGGGGTTCGAACTTTCAAATTTTCGCATACTCTAAAATCTCTAAAGCTCACTTTATAATTGCTGAAATTTCGCAAACTCCAGAATTCCAACGTCCTAAATTCTCACTGTTCATATCTCCAAAATTCATGGATGTCCTAAAGACCAGAATTTCCATACTTCTAAAGCCCAATTTCCGCGATTCTCATTATTCCTATCAGCGATTGTAACCCGTTCGAAGTTAAGCGTGAAAGGAAACAATGCCGAGCGAACAATAAATTCAACAGCGGCGCCCGGTCGAAATTGGAGCCTCGATAGTGCAAACGTTCGTGGGAAGGGAGGGTGGTGGCGAGCGAAGGGTAAAAATATACTTGCCGCAATAATCGGGGAAGCAGGGACAAAACAGAGGAAGGCAGAGCAGATAGGTAGCTCGATAGAAGTTCCGGTTGATCGAGCATTTTGCATTGGTACTGTGACAGGCACCACGAACGCGTCTACTCTCAGCCCATTGGTGTTGGGCCTGGCAGCAACAGCGACCCTTTTGGCCCTGGCCGTAGCTGGAATCCTGGCGGCGCTCTACCGGAAGCACTCAAACGGCCGGCCCGGAAGTCCGAAGCACGCTCCCATCGTGTGCGAGCCACCTAATGCAGGTGCAACTACCCCGGTGCACCCTCAGACCAAGCAGGCGGTCGATGACATCGATCCGGACATCATACCCAACGAGTATGGTGAGTCTACGGGTTTCCGATTGTTTCAAACGTGCGCCAAATTACGCTCCACACGCATACAAATACCATGAATATACCGAATGTACAGGGTGCCTCATATAATTGGAGCGGATTGGGTGCTCGATTATAGGTAGACGTAATTGGTAGCTTGGGTGACGAACAAGTTTTTACTTTATTGAAATATTGACATGATCGTCGCGATGAAGACTGACATTTATGCCCAGACATGCTATAATATTGATTAACACGTTGACTTTCAGGGTGGTCATATGTGATCACTGTAAATTTAGTTAAATTAATTATTTAGGGGGAAAGTAAATGAAAGGAACTTTTTAAGAATATTTATGGTGAGGTAGTGAAATATACTGACAGATTGAAAGATGAAGTTGAAAAATTAAGTGCTTTTGTTAATATTTCATACGTGATATATGTGATCAGCTCTTGAAATTTAATTAAATTAATTATTTGCAGAGAAAGTAAGGGGAAGGAACTTTTTAAGACTCTTAATACTAAGATAATGAGATATACTGGCAGATTGAAGGATGAAATTGAAAAATTACGTGCCTTTGTTAATATTTCATATGTGCCATATGTGATCAGCTCTGGAAATTAAATTAAATTAATTATTCGCAGAGGAAGTAAATGGAAGGAACTTTTTAAGACTCTTAATATTAAGATAATGAGATATACTGGCAGATTGAAGGATGGAATTGAAAAATTAAGTGCCTTTGTTAATATTTCATATGTGCCATATGTGATCAGCTCTGGAAATTTAATTAAATTAATTATTCGCAGAGGAAGTAAATGGAAGGAACTTTTTAAGACTCTTAATATTAAGATAATGAGATATACTGGCAGATTGAAGGATGAAATTGAAAAATTAAGTGCCTTTGTTATTATTTCATATGTGTCATATGTGACCAGGTCTGAAAATTCAATTAAATTATTTATTTATAAAGAAATCAAACGAGAGGATTTTTTGAGTCAAAACAGAAATATACACTGACAAATTGAAAAATGAAATTGGAAGACTATAAGTACCCTTATTCTTATGTCATATGTTACATGTGTGAATTTAAGAAAAGCAGACGAAAACACTATTCCAGAGCATTTAATGTTGAAACAGCGATATGCACTGATAGATTAAAAGATGAAATTGGAAGATTAAGTATATTTGTTCTCGATAATCTGTGTTATAATGTGTTTTACTTCAAACGTGAGTTTTTACTGTGACAGTCAACGTGTTGAAAGCCTTAAATAGTTTCTTTCGTTTGCTTTTCTAGCAAATAATTAATTTAACTGAATTTGCAGCGCCAGTTATACACCACCATGGTGGTTAACGTGTTAAAGCTTAGTTTTTGAATTATTATTGTATAAGCGAGGGTTCAGTTACGAGGTGTTGGCTGCTCGCCAATGTGCTCGCAAAGTCTTGTAAAAATGGTACCTTAGGGAAAAATCTTTTGTCAATGAATTAATTTCTTGAAACAGTACAACTTTCTCCTTTCAAATTCCTTCGTAGGACTAATAATAACAATGAAAATATTTAGGTGTTTTTAATGTTTTACTCTATATATCGAATTTGGTAAGAGATAGAGTAAAACTATCAAGGATAAGTTGAATGGTGATATTTATTTTTTTATGACTTCGTTTTCTTTGTGAATGCAACGGTGCATACAAAAATACCACTATACCTTTTTCTTAAATGGTATTACATACTTTTTTTATACTAATATCAATACCTTAGAACATTTTGTGTGAAAAGTTACTGAGATACAATGTTAAAATTAATATTTTGTGTGATATCTGACATTATATCTTATGTATAGAAGAGTAGATATTATTATAATATTCCGTTATTTCCTTGGCAGGTTTTTTGTACGTCTTACCAAATTTGCGATATAATCCGTCTTAATCGCGTGACGCAAACTGTATAGCGTGATCACAGTAACGATTGCTATAATACTTTATACATGGTATGTTGCAAAGGAGCGAACATCAAATTCAAGTTTTCCAAGTTTCAACAATCGAAAATTAGAGATTTCTCAAACTCCCACTTTTCTCAATTACTAGATACACTTTCCACATTCTAAAAGTTTTAAATTTTTGAAGTTCTAAATTCTCCAAATTTAGAGATTCTTCAAACTTCCAATTTTCCCAATCACAAAATACGTAAATTTGACAAATTTCCAAATCTTTAAACTCGTAGATTTTCCAAATTCGCCAGTTTCGAAATTTTCAAATCGCCAATTTATAAAATTCTCAAATTTTTCAAGTATTTAAATTCCTACACTCATAAATACCCAAATCTTTAAGACCGTAAATCGAGAAGCTTCCAACTCCAAAGTATCGAATTTCGACGTTCACAGATGTTGACATTTTTTAATTTTCATATTTCCCAAATTATCACATTTTCATATTCTCAAATTTCCAAATTGTCAGCTTTGTAAATTTTCGAATTCACAAATTTTCATGTGTTCAATTCAAATTCTGCAAAATTCAATTTTGATCAATTACTATAGATTAAAAATAACTAAATCTGCTATGCGAATTTATGGATCACAGCCAATGGAAATCTATGACAGCAAAATGATTAAGAAATAATTAAGGAATTAATTATGATATAGTGGTATATTAAAACGTACTCCTTGTATTTAACTCCAAGTAATAAATACAGCAACTATTGACTTTTGTTATATTTCTATAATGCTTTATTTAAGCTATATGAAGCTTATAAAGTTTTACATAAATAAATAATTCATATAAATAATTTTTATTCTGCTTTACATAAATAATTCATAAACAAATTAATTAAAGATTGTCAAAATGGTAATCTTTTTTAAACTTTTAAGCAAGAGTATAAGGTATATGAGTACGTACATTATGCACAGCTTTCGTACATAGTATTAGTATTCATTGTTTTACGAGGCAGAGTTGCTTGAATATCGGCTTGCGATATTTTAATCCTTTCCTTTAGTTATTTATGACTTCACTGGTTGTTTAATTACACCTCTTTGACCCGATCGATGGTTACGATTCATGTAAATGGAACATTTGCCGGCCGATTACACGCGATTTATATGTATACGTGCTTTGCAACCGTGCAATTCCTTGGATTATCGAAGCGAATTGTTCTATACTTGTTTTGTTTCTTTGTTTTGTGGATTACAATTGGGACATATCGTTTTATAGGATTTACAATTGTAGTTTTATATGTACACTGCCGCTTATAAATATTCAAGTACAATACTTATAGAATTTGTGAAAATAAAGTAAGTTTTATAATAACTTTGTAATACAGTCCCTAGCCATTGAATTAGGGTCACTATAAATTTTCAGCATTTTACACGTTTCCCGTGAAATTAAAATACCTGTTCAATTTGTAATGATATAATTTATTAGCTATTAACATAAATACTGTACATAACATTATTAACACATGTTAACATCTTGTATTTCCAACTTTTGCTTTGGTGACAGCTTGTATCCGGCATGCTCTGTATACATTGATCATATGCTTTATATCTTCGTTATTTTCACATATACAGTGGACATTCGATATCTGCAAAAATCACCTATACGATATGTGCAAAATATTTATCCCCACCACTGGGGGGAAGAACCCTCTAGACGCCAAGAAGCTTGAGCATCGAGAAGTATAGTGTGAACCTGGTTGTGTATATCCATGAGACAATGCCAATGCAAATATAAAACTTTCCTATTATTGACTTTTTTTACATAAAACTTTCACCAACATATTTGTGACATTTTCCTGATAAAAATGAGATTAAGAATGGTATAATTTAGACTACATTTACTGGTTTAATTGACGATAAAAGTTTCTGACGCAAAGGAGGA
This sequence comes from Megachile willughbiella, assembly GCA_945859595.2. Lineage (NCBI taxonomy): Eukaryota > Metazoa > Arthropoda > Insecta > Hymenoptera > Megachilidae > Megachile > Megachile willughbiella. Next base: position 5,751,012 of record OX243798.1, read on the forward strand.
TAGCGAGTTAAAAAGAAAGAGACGCTGCGAACGTGGCAGTCGGCAAAGATCAAAAGTCTCTTCAATTGTTTACAATGTTAATGCGTTGCTAACTTTTTTATTTTGAATTAATGTTTCATACAACTTTCTCCATCATATTCGTGACATTTACCTGATTAAAATAAGACCAAACATGACGTAATTCGGTTCATATTTACTTGCAATAACTTATTCGGGTGAAGTCGATGTAAGCGTAACGCTTGAAATTATAAATAAATATATTCCGAATTACGTCGTGTTTAGTCTTATTTTAATCAGAAAAATCTAATAGTAGAAGTTTCATATGAAAAAAATAAAAAATAAAAAAGTTTTATACCTACATTAGGATTGTCCCACCGATATGTTATTGTTTCTTAACGTTCGGTATCCTTCACTGGCTGTCCTTTTCTGTGTTCGGTAAAACATCAATTAATGTAGGACCTATACGATATGTGCAACAGTTCAGACCCGAGAGATTTGCAAATATCGAATATTTACTGTATCTGTAATTCTTTTCAACTCAGATAATGTGGTTGGAGAGTTGTAAATTAGTCTTTTGAGTAGGCAGACATTTTCTATGGCATTCAAATTTTACCTGACGCGTTATTATACTCGAGCCTAACATAAACGCTTGTTCGGCCCATAATCGCTCATTACCCATACAATTTATTATCACGATAATAACAAATTGCTATGTATATATCGTTATCAACACATTTAGTAATAATTTTGCATGATCTAAGACAATTTTCCGTATATGACATAATGTTATAGCCATAAAAGTGAAATTTTCGTACGTGCTCCTAATTCGATGGCCAGGGACTGTAGTTTCAAACGAGATAAAATATGTTTTGGTTTATGGAGATGTCAGATGCAGGCTGTTCCAAGAATAGTTGTCCATATGACTGAGTAGTCATTCTACAGGTAAAAGTAAATAAAGAGAAAAAGTAATGTTTTTTCATATATGACTTTGTTTTTAAGAAATTTGAATAGTCTGGGATTTGGAAATTTGAAAATTTGGTGATTTGATAATTTGGAAATGTACAAATGTTATGAAAAAATTTAGGAATTACAGAACTTGCAGGTTTGAAAATTAAAAAATTTGATGGTTTAATAATTTGGAGAGTGGAAAATTTAAAGGTATGATGATTTGGGAAATATAAAATTTGGAGATTTAGGTATTGGCAGATTTGAATATTTGGACATATGTAAATTTGTGGATTTGTACGTTTGGGAATTTGGATATTTGAATATCTGAAAATTTAGAAATGCTAGAAATTGGAAATTTAGGAATTTAGAAATTTATAAAGTTAGGGATATAGAGATTTGGAAATTTAAGAATTTAGGGATATAGAAATTTAGATATTTAAAAATTTAGAAATTTAGGAATTTAGGAATTTAGAGCTTTAAGAATGTAGGGATGTAGGAATTCAGGAGTTTAAAGATTCAGAAGTTTAGAGATTCTAAAGTTTAGAGATTCAAAAGTTTAGAGATTTACGAGTTTAGAGATTCAGAAGTTTAGAGATTCACGAGTTTAGAGATTTACGAGTTTAGAGATTCAAAAGTTTAGAGATTCACAAGCTTAGAGATTCAGAAGCTTACAGGTTCAAAAGTTTAAAGATTCACAAGCTTAGAGATTCAGAAGTTTAGAGATTTAAAAGTTCAGAGATTCACAACTTTAGAAATTGAGTAATTTAATAATATGAGAATTTGTGGAATCGGAAATCACCAAGTTTGAAAGTTTGAGAATATAGGAATACCATGATTAAAAAATTTGTAATCAACCTATTTAGAGATTTGTATATTTGTGAATTTCGAAATTTTGGAACCTGAGTCCTTAGAACTTCGGAAATTTAAAAATATAGGAGTATAAATATTTACAAATTTTTAAGTTTCTAAAACTCGTAATTGAAGAGTTTGAAAACATGAGTTTTTCAAGTTGACATGTTTAATCCCACAGAGCAAATAGTAAAAGTTTGTTCTCCCTAAAGTCATCCTAATTCAATCGCTATGTTGCACTCTGGTGTCCAATATTTTATCATAAGATTGGCATAAAAATTAAATAATAATTAAATCCCATTATGTTACTCCTCCATTCTTTGTAATCCCTCTTTTCATTCATTTTAACATATTGACATTTATTATTTGGTTAGTCATTGTATCGTTTCATTTAACAAGGATCTCAGAACACTCAAACGCGTAACCAGATTTCTCAAGTTCTAAAATTATTTCATATCCGAATAACCAGTCACTCGATAACACCGAGTTGTTAATAGCAAAGTTCACGGATATTTGAGCAACTCACAGCTGTCTTTACTTTCCAAATATGCTCTCTAAAATTGAACTTCAAAATGCTTGCAGAATGAGTCGATCTTGATATAAAAACGTTGATGGAAAGGAAATAGTTACTGAACGATGCAATGCTATACCGTTATCTATCTTCATTTAAATTCCTGCGGATATTAATAGCAAAAGCTTCATTATTCTTTTTCCATCGGTGATATTTCCACGTCGCCTAGCAGTGAATTTCGAAATGCATTGTCAGGTTAAATTTATACGCTTCAGTACACATTAATAGATCGGAAATGCGATGCCTTTATCCACAATGAACAGTGATCAACGCGTGTTCATTAAACTTCTGCGTTATTATCTCAGCATTAATGTGAACGAACGTGGACACGGTATCGATTGAAAGCTTTGACACGGAATATAAATCGAGAAAGAGTCGTATAGAATGAAGGACATAAAGCAATTTTTTGTTGCTCGTATTATATTCCTTACTTCATACCTCATCAAAGTAATTATCCGTTTGTCACGAGCACATTGTATGCTAAGGTAGAATATTACTTTTTAATTAAAATTTTTCTATTCCACTGTTTCAAATTCCTTTTCTCGTCAAAAATGTTCAAACACGTCAGAATTTATTTAATGTACAATAGCTTTTATAGACAAGCTGATAAAAAAATAATATCCGCATTCAGAATAATAATACAGTATTTACGAGGAGAAAGCGAGTATTACACTAATTTATGAAATGTTGCTACTTTATGGAACATCTAACTGAACATTTGTTTACCCATTCTAATTATCGTTTAAGATATTATCAACTGTAGCCACTGTTTAAGTTTTGAAATACACTGACACATACAAATCGTTAGTTGCGTTCAACGCTTGGCTGTAGATCAAAAATTAAATAAATAAAATCAACAGAAAGCGTTATCTTAAAATTACAAATGTTCAAGATGACCGTCATCGGTATTAATTCTACCTAACATTTGGTTATTGTTCGATATTAATATTTAAAGATTCTATGTTTTTTATTAGACACCCTTTGACTAATTTATGAACATACGGTATATCACTACCTTAACTACTAGCTTAATATGACTAGCTTAGTCATATGTTATAGCTTAATATGACTAGTTAGAACAAAAAATCTATATTTAATTAAAATTATCAGTAACTATTTTTTCCAAAATTCCACTTTCAAAAAGAACAGCTCAAATATAGATAAAAATGTCATTATAATTATTCGCAAATTTTTATGCATATTATTAGTAAATGTTCAAAAATTTATCTTTCATTATAGACAAATTTTTTCACTCAGTTGCTATAACATAGTACAGTAGCGTAATACTTTTTCACAAATCCAGCGAGTTTGAATTAAAACAGTCACTTTAAGACCCAGTATTGCCAAGGAACAGGAGGGGGAGCTATTGTTCACGTAAAGAGCCCGCTATTCTCTAGATTTAATCGAGTAATCTGCTTAGTGGATATGGAAGTTTGCATGGCTTCGTCGAATCTATTCACAGAGAGAAGACCCCTAACGTACACCCCGATATACAAGACACCCCCGCAACGAAGAAAGAAGGATCGAGTCATGGACGAGGCGATTTCACCGGAGAAAAGGCCGATCGTACAACACGGTTTAGATCTTCCACCAGATCCGATGTTGACGGATTGCCTACCAACCCCGACCATAAGTTATCCACAGAACCACGTTTCTCAGACGAACACTTACAACAACCCACCGACCATGGCGGACTTCAAGCAGATGGCAATGGATGCTTACAATCAGCGTAATAATCAGAACGTAAGTTACAAGCTTTTTTCTTATAAATCGACTTTAATTGTTTAGCTATCACACAGAACGAGATAGGTTATTTATTAAACTACTATTAGTACCTTAATGATATATTGCTATTATCAATATTTGAACTGGTGGTTCTCTTTTCGGAAATTTGATGGTAAACCATTTTGAATATCTTCTAAATCAGTTTTATGTCTTTTTTTCGGAACTGTGTACCGTCAGTAAGTCAATAAATTTTGAATATCTTCTGAAGTTCTCTATCTTTTCGTAATTCCATCAGAAATTCAAGTTTTTGCTGTTTACTTGAAATAGCAAACGTTTTAGTACAGCCAAGTAAAGGTCCCTAACAGAGAACAACTGTACACAAAAGATGAATGAGCGTGTACAGTTTACAATGTGATTATTTGAAATGATTTAATTTAATCTGATATTTGTGTTCGGTTGACAGAAACTAGTATTTGTATATTTGGTTTCATTGTATGTACTATTAAATGTGAATATTTCAATTCTCATGTTCTGATTTTTTGTATTGAAAATAAAGGGTCTGATGATAAAATTGTCGTACTGATGATAAATTCTGATGATAAATTGTTATTTCTAAATTGGAAGACATGAGAATTTGAAATCTGTACATATTTTGCCCATCAGAGTTATCGAAAATAATTCAAGATGGTAATTTTTGTTAACTCACCCTGAAAGTTTCTGTTTCTAATATGACTGAATATTTTCGTGTTGCTCGAATAAATGAATTACTAATTAATGGAGATCATATTAACCCTTATCGGTCGCTAGGTTTTTATACGTGATTCTCAGTAGGTTGTAACTGGTTTCGGTAAATATGCGAAAAATCTTCACTATTATAACATTTTTGTTTTGAAGGTACATTACAAATGTATGAGTTTCAAATAATTATTTATAATTTTTTAATGTATATTTTTTGAAACAATCTCCAACATGAAGGAATGGTTTTCTGTAGCACGTTTCACAGAAGTATAGTGTTGCTTTTCTTTCTCCAAGCAACTTACAATTAGAACATATTAAGCAATCGTTATGTTTTTCTTTAGCATCAAGTTGCAAGATATGTAGTATTCCATCTAATCTATCTTCATTGTCTGTTGTTAATGGCGTTCCATATCGCGCAGTTTCACCTTCTCGAAAATTACGATTTCGACAGGTTCCATCATTGTCACCACCCACGTGACGTGCGACCGCAGCGCCAAAGTAGTGTTGTCACGTGAGAGGTGACTTACGACCGATGAGGGTTAAAAACCGTACAATGATATCAAATATAAGGCAACAAAGATCACTTTTGATCTGTAAATAAAAAATCTTGACAGTTTTACATTTTGATCATAACTGAATCATCGTTTTTGACAAATCATCGACAAAATCGATATTTGAAAAACTATATTCAACTCATCTTCGTACAATTTAAGACAACATATTACCACAAACATTTCAATGATATAAACTCTGTGATATGTTTATCATTTTGGAAATTGTCTTTATTGAAAAAGCCATTCTCTAAAGCGCCTGTCGGTTCGATCGTTTAATTATTTTTGTATTAATAATTGTCGATTAATAAGGTCTGTGTTCTTTGAACAAAGCGATAAAATCAAAGGAAGTCGATTTTTGGACTTCGAATTAAATAAACGGAAGCAAAGACAATGCAGATACTTTGCAATTTTCAGATATTCGTTTTGATTGTTTAATTAATGTAATTAAATTGAATAATATAATAATTAATGTGTCCTTATTTTATATCACGTTTGTATCGGAAATTCATTTTACGCGGAGAATATTAATTGCTGGTGGATTGTTAATTGCTCAATAAACTGGAGAAAATATATATATTTGAAATTTGTCACATTTTTAATGCATACCTTTAACACTTGTTCATATTTTTAAGTACAGAAATGGTTATTGAATATCGATATACATTACGGTGAAGGAATTTAATACCAAAGAAATTTGTGGTCTTCAGTTATAATTTATTCATTACCCATTAATTTTAATAAGACAAGCGTTAAAATATGGAATACGGTTGTATAAAAACTACTACTTGTGAATTTTCGTGTTATGTGACCTTGTTAGGTATGTGTTGAAATTTGTTATTTGATATGCAACAACTTGATAGATTAAAGTATATACATATCTAGTAAATCAAAAACGGGACGAAAGAATTAAACGCACGATTATGACTTATTTAGCACAAAGGAATCAAGTTTTATTTTTGAAAATAGTAACACTAACAGTTTTATTAACAAATAGAATTAATGTTAAATGTGACAAACAAGTACATTTTCAACTATTGAATTAAACTTAATTTCAATAAACACGTCTCCAACAAATCTCCATCTCGGGTATTCGATTAATATTTAGTAAACAAATCGTTTCGACACTTTTTCTCGCCAGACAGTTTTTCAAAATTCACACGTCGCCAATTTCGAATTTCACACCTTCCCAATATTTCACACGTAATAAATACTGTGTCTGTTATTTCAGCATTCTACATATGCCACTCTCAAAGATATAAAACATTTACAAGACTGATCAAATAAATTTATTCTTCAACCTCATTCCAAAAATAAAAATTGATACCTTTACAATAATTAATCATATCAGCACCTCCAAAGAAGTCTCTTATGTAGTACATTTCTTTTTTTACTATTATTACATTCAGGTTCGTAGATATCACTTTTACTAAATTTCCACTGTTTTTTCAATTTGGTCACATTCGTTTTCATTTTCAATTGTTTTCGTCATAGGCTGTCTATGAAAAGTCTGAAATGTGAAAATATAGGAATATCATATAATGCATTTACAAATTTACTAATTTGGAAATTTGTATGATTACAAATTTACAAATATAGAAATTTTATCATATGTACCAATTTCTATGTTTTTAAACGTTGAAATACTTATATTTAGGAATTTTCAAATACAAAAGTATTGAGATTAAAAAGTCCTAATTTTTTAAATTTGGAAATTTCAAAAGTTTGTAGTTTAAAAATTTACAAGTTTACTAAGTTACTAGTTTACAAAAGAAACTTATAAATTTTCATACTAGTAAATTTATAAGTACATTAGATTACAAATTTACAAATTACAATCTAACAAATGTACAGCTTTCCAAATCTTCATACTTAAAAGTTCTCAATATTCAAAATTCAGTCATTTGAAAACTTGATAATAACGTAACATACGAATTTGCTACTTATACATTTAAAAATTTGTAAGTAGAAAAGTTCAAAAATATAAAAGTTCCATATTTCTGAACCTAAAAATAAAAAAATGTTTGAATATAGAATTTAGAAACATAGAAACATAGAAAAGTCTCTAAAAGTTTCAAACTATATCTCGCTTCATTACACCAAAATCAATGTTCTTCATTTGCATAACATACCTCGCGAGACACCATATATCGGTGTCTACAGTACTTAACCTGTCAATGACATTTCTATCGTCTCCCCACATCGTCGTACAGGAACGAACAACAGAATCAATATATCAAGATAGAAGATTTTCCGGAACCAAAGTTTATCGATCGTTCACGCAGATACATAAATCATTCCGACAATTAGCCTCGTAAACTCATTGGCGTTTTTTCGCGGCATCTAATAGAGTGTATTTAGTCGAAAGTGTTTGATTAATGAAAAGCAATTAACGTAGTCTTCGCCAGAAAGGAGTAACGAGGGAGATGAGTAGAATTGCCAATCACCGAACGATCGATAAAACGTCATACAGTGTGCAACAGAAAGATTATTTTCATTTTTCCTGTCGCAAAATGTGCACTTTTGTGCTATTTATATGAGGGAAATGGAAGGAGCATTGTTTTAGTATTGACAGATCTCTCAAGTTCCAACTCTATTTGGGGATATTCTGTTGTTGCATGTCAAATGTCCAATTTCGGATCATTTAAAATGTTTGACACGATGTGAGCTGCTGTAAAAGTATTACGTGTAGAATAATATTTGTATCGTGCATCGTTTTTAAAGTTTCAATTTGCAAGAAACGACTTCAACCCTTTCGCTTACATGTCACACTCGAGACGCACATCACAGTTCAGATATGACAAATAAAAATCATATCTACCACACGATTAAGTTTGGAGTTTAATACCAATTATAATTTGCATAATCAAGGATCCCTAAATCCAAAATATATCTAACATTTCAATTTTCCTTATTTGTTTTTATATTGCAACAATAAATATTTAGATCCGAATGACGCACCTGACGAGAAAATCATAGGTCAAGGGGTTAAACAAAGAAGCTGATGCAGAACTTATTTTAGAGGGCACCACTGACGTGTATATAAAACTGAAATGTCGTTTTAATATTAGGAGTTTCGTTCGTCCACAGTTTCTTTTTCGATATTTATGATTATAGGTTTTTTATTATCGTAAATATAGTTATAATTTTAAAAAATGTCAAATATCTTTATACTATAGCAGTACCATATCGAAATAGTATATCATTGATCGTAGTTCGATTTTTGTGGATGAGAATTTATCGTTTAAACTTGTTGTTACTATATCATTATTTATTATGATATAACTGTTCACGTACAAAAATGCATATGTAGTTTTGTATAAAATGTCTACTAAAATGACTGTATAATATATGTAACAAACGAATGAAAGAAATAATAAATTAAAACAGTCGTTAGAGTGTAAAAATTATGCATATCATGCATGAACTACGGGTTTCGAAAAAGATATCCGTTTTAATGATAAATTTCATTTTCGAATTCTCTTATGCAACGAGAGTTAAATATTAGTTATTAGTCAATGAGAGTCTGTATAGGATATTTCGTTTAAAATTAAATGTGTGATTTTGTATTAAAATGCATTTATATTTTACAATAAATAATTTACATGCGTAAATATTATAATAAGTAATCGAGTCATAGTAGGATAAATAAAAAGTTCAATTAATACAAAGAAATGTTGTCTACAAGAAATCGAATCCTAACAGAATACTATTCCAGTACACTACAACTACACTGCAATATTAATTATAATTTTATGTCGTCTTTCAAGTATATTAATTATAATAAAAATCCCATAATCATAAATATGTGAAAAGATTGCTAAAGCACTCCCCAAATGTTACGTTAACTTATTTATGGAACTTCGCCACTTAAAGAAAACATTTAACTGAACAATTCATGTAATGTAATGTGGCTAATTGTTTAAAAGATATTAAAAATTAAAATTACAGTTACTCATTAAATTCTAAAGTACAACACACTAACACATACAAATTTTTAATTGCTAAACGCTTGATTGAAGAGTAAAATGTCTTTATTGCCTTATACGTCAGAATGTAAAATAAATACAATATAAGATAATGTAATGTATCATTATTTAACTTGCAAAGAATTATGCTGTAACTGCTGATACTATTAATAATTTATTAATTCTGTTTCATATATTGTTCAAATTACATGTACATATACATTAGTCGGTTAGACATAACCAAATTTGGAACTATTAAAAATCATAGTAAGTATGCATAATTATGTAATGTTATAATATACGATATTAATGTATTCAATATATAATAAAAATAATTTGAACATTATAATAAATGTAACGTTAACCTTTACGGACGTTTAATGACCACTCACATTTAAATAGAAATTAAATTACAAAAATCAATTACTAATGTATAATACATTTTGCGTATACAATGATCCTTTATCTTTATGAACGTTAACATTTTGACAGAAGCTTCTTAATAATTTCTATAATTTAAAATATCAAATATAAGATTCGTCATTTTACGGGTTCCGTAAACCTAATGTTAATAAATTACTGATAGTAACAGCAGTTATAGCTTTGTAACTTTAATAACGATACTTTAAAATAATCAGATATTTAATTAAAAAAAAAAAAAAATACGCAACTAGTATTTGAACCGCAGAACTTTCAATTTACAGTCAATCACTTAACCAGCTAAGAATTGTATCAGTATGTCGTATTTCAAAATTGGAACAGTAATTACCTCTAATTGTCACCATCTTTCGAACAATTAATTATCCTCAAAATGCGGTCTACGAATGTTCAGTTAAATGTTCTCCATATGGTAGCAAAGTTTCATAAATGTGTGGTCGTAATACTTGAGGAGTTCCTCTCATGAGTGTCAGCCCCTATAATGTTATATTTCCATAAGCAGAACATTCAGATCTGCGAATATGCAAAGTTCGAGGTAAATCGACTATCTGAACATCTTGCACTCTCTTTGTCAGTGTGCGTCGAAGGAAATCGTAGAATCGATCCGCCGGTCGTTCTCTTCCTCGGCCATCTTTCGTGACTAACTCGACAAGGTTGTTTTAAATATTCGAAGTTTCGAAGACGACGAGGACGGGACACGAGCCAAGAAGAGGGATCGCTCGCTTTAATATGCGCCAGTCTTCCACTTTAACTTTTCCGGTTTAGCAGAGCCTTGGGTTATCTGCGCTTCCGCGAGTTTAATTACGTCGAAGTTTCCTCGATAATTCGAGAGAGCCAGTCCCGATGCGCGTAATAACTCGTCTCGAACTCAGCTTCCGTTTCCCTTCGATGCCGGTCGCGTTCCATTAAGTGTTTGAATGATTTTAATACCGATTCACCGACTACCCCTCCGCATCTCGCGCCCTCTTCATTAACTCACCCGATATTCCCTCTGGATGTTTTCGTTCCGCTGTTTTTGTTTTCCCAGAATTACGTAACCTACCGCGGTTTTCGATTATTTTCATTATCGCCAACGCACTTCCCTCGCCACGCTACTCCATTATTAATTTCACTCGAAATTTGCAATTTTCACAACTATCGACGTATTTGCATTTCTATTCGCTTTATTGTCATCGTAATTCCGGTAATCGCGTTGGAAATCGACATTTTTTCATTCATCTCGATGGAAGTATTCGTAGAGTGATTTGTGTATTTTTCTTTAGAATGAGGATTCTTTTATTTCGTGATAACTTTTACATATAGTAAATGTGCCATTTGCGATTACTTCATAGATTTTCATGCTATTTATTGATACGAAAATGAAGAATAAGTGTGTATGTAAAATGAGAAATATATCGGTATATCGCAAAATATATGACAAGTGCTTTATTGTTACTGTAATTTCTACGATCGTGTTATAAATAAAAAATAATTATTTTTGTTTGAATTAAAGTCTTCTAGAGTTTCTGTGATTTGTACGTTTTTGACAGTGGGTGTACAATTAGTTTCTTTGTTAGTAACACTTTAAAGAGTTATGTGCCATTTATTGATGTGTAATTGAGGAACATATGTGTATATTTACACATGTGTATTTATAATGTTTGGATTGTCTGTATATTTTACAATACTCTGACACATTTTTTACTTTAAAAAATTTGTAAATATATACACATATTTCACATGTGTGAATTTTTTTCGCATATGTTACATATGTATTGAAGTAAAACTTACATATGTGTAAAAATAAAAAATATGTCAGAGTACTGCAAAATATACACACAATCCAAACATTATAATTGATTTTAGATATATTTATTTAAAACATTACTTAATTTTCTATAAAATATTTCATATCCTGCATGGAATTTTCAATTTAATACAACAAGCATATAATGCCACCTATAAATTGGAATTGAGAAAAATTAATAAAATGGACTATATTATAAAACAAAAAAAAGATCACACTACGAATTATGTAAAAGAACATCAAAATGATAGAATCTTAAAAAATTCACCTAATTCTCCATACAGTAGTGTTACAAAAATAATTAGTAATATAAAAATAAAATTGAGCACTTCGAATATATCTGCTACATAGAAAGTCGTATTTTTAAGTAGAATGCTTTCATTATTATTAAAATTTCAAGACAATATACTGTTCGTTATGCAACTGTTGAATATAAACGAGTTAATTATCTTTCAAAATAATAGGAATTGAAAGAAAAAATTGCGGAAGCACTTTTGAAAAATTCGTTAACTAAAAAAATTGTTTGTTATCATGCTTATATGTATTGTGACATTTTGGTATTGTTTACGTAACAAGTTTTTGGAGTTAATTTTAAAATTTCCTATTCAGTGGTATCTGCGGACCAGGGAAAGAACATACCGAGTAATAATGCAATAATATGGTCGAAATGTAAAACCTTAATCAAAATTAAAAAAAGAGCTTGTGGAAGAGATTTTGTAAATAGCAATTAACTTTTCACGAAATACGAAACATCTCGCCAAAGGCAATTAAGCAGAATTCAATTTTGTGAAAGCTTAAATTCGTTTCAATGTTAGCTGTCTCTTTGTTTTGCAATGAAATACTCAAAATTGAATAATCATTATTTATTCCCGTAATTACGAAGTTGTTTAAATAAAAAGTAAATAATTTCAATGGTATCTATGAAATCTGTCAATTTCAAGATAAATTCGTAAAAAATTATTTTAAATTTTCTCCGTCAATATAAAGAAGTTAAAAAATTCTTTCGCTCATATAAAATAAATGATAGTAAATAGAAACAAATATTTTCATTATTAATTACGAAATATTATTTTTACATTTTATTCAAAAATTGTTAATTAATGTAATATTTTTCTTTTATCTGTAATATAGTAAAAAATGATAATTTAAATGTCAATTCTTCTCACATAAATCATAACATCAATTTTAGTAATTAAGAAAGATAAAAAGTCAAAAAGTAGAGATAATGAAAAATTGTGGTCAATCTGTAAGGAGAAATGTTCATAAACATGTCTCAAAGTTATTGATAACTTTATTTATATTTTTCTGTCCAGTTTAACGAATATAATTTTTCTACGGAATTGAAATTCCATCGCATTTATTCTTAACGAGTTCCATACATTTTTTCCCGGTGTTTGGGGTCGTTATTCTGTGTAAAAATAAATTTTTCAAACTTTTAACGACCACTCCACAATAAAGGTAATTCAAACTTTAAACTTCATCGAATAGCTAAAATACGAAAGTTCCGTCAAATATTGGGTTGTTACGTAAATAAGTTTGGTATCAAGTACTGCCCATTTAAAATTCGTTGAAGTTCTTGTGCGCTTGGTAAATAAAATGCGTTGCAGATGGGAAGTAAACCATTAATAATAATATTGATTATACTACAACTTAAACTTGCATAGTTTACATGTACATACGGTGTTAATTATATTATAGATGGGAAATAATTCACAAAAAATAATGATGTTTACGTTATTATTAAAAAATGTTTATAACTTGTTTAATTTATAATTAAATTTTTGTGATTCAAATAGAATTTATATGTAATACATGTAGAAACTGTACCATTTAATTTCAAATAACATTTTACAAAAGTAATGTTTACTAGTTCATTTTTGCAAGACAAATAGTTCGTCTATATTTTTAGAGATCTCGAAAACTGTACATTCGTAAGTATTTATTGGGAATAAGTTCCATAATCTGAAAATTTCTAAATTCCTTAATTCATTGATTTTTAAATTCTTAAATTCCTAAATTCCTAAATTTTTATATTTCCAAACTTCTAAGCTTCTAAGTTTCTAAATTTCTTAATTTTTGAACTGTTACATTTCTGAACTTCACAATTTCTAAACTTCAAAATTCAATCATTTTGTTCACTTCAAATTATTATTACACTCATTTCGATTTAACAAATAATTTTCTGAATAAAAAAAATAATAATCTGATTCGTCAACAGTTCTTAAACAAATTGAACTGATTGATAAATAATCTAAGGTAATTTATTTTAACTTTATTAAAAATATTTTCATTAATTAATTTCCCATTCACAACTGTTTGCATACAGTAAAACTTAATAAACTTATTAATCGACCAGAATCACGAGAGACGACTCCGTATGAGGAAATAATAAAAACGAAAGATAGAGAACCTTTAGAAAGAACGTGGTGAAAGAAACGTGTTACCAATATTCAGTTTATTCTATTGCCTTAATTAATTTCTTAACTTCTCTATAATAAATATTGTTACACATACACAGTGTATACTTCCTACTAATAAAATCTGCTTAAAAATTATTTTTCTTCACACTTGAAGGCAAAATAATTCTCAAACAGGTTTAAAACACCTCGATATGGTGTCTCGTAAGATAGTGATAGTAATAGATCAATATTTGGTAGAAAACGAAGCACGAGTTCGATTGATTCCAGGTGTATTACAGTCTCCAGAGGTCGAGCAAGGGGTTGTCGTCGATGCCACAGAGGCCAGTTCCCTCGTCGGTATCAGCCCAAGGGAAGTTCCATCAACCGGAAGTGGTGACGCGTTCGAATCGAATACAGGAGAGTTGTATATAAACCGGGAAAAGTCTTTGTCGACGAACACGAGCGTCTTCGTGAACGTTTGAAGCTGGTCGTATTCTCCGTCAGCAACATTTCAAGCTTAAATGAAAAGTTGAATTCTCGCGAATCGCACGTTGCGTCTTCCTGCGATCGACGTGCAAATTTCCAAGCGATTTCACGAAACATCGCGAACGTTCGTTGTACAAAACCGACGAAAAATTCCAGGTCGCCGTGAAACGGGAACGAGAAGTTGCATTTATCCGACTTTCGTCGCCGGGACAATGACGGATTATCTCGCGAAGGTAACGAAGGGATAAGTAACTCGACGTAACGTAACGAATCGTGATGGGATTCCGCGTTCAATTGTTCTTTTTCTACCTGGAGATTTTTATAATAGCGTCCAACGTGAAACAGGAGGAAGCCAGAAACGTTCGATCAGAAGATGAGTGCAATTTGACGAAGTCGTCGAATTACCAAATACACATACACACACATACATACAAAATATTTACGCGTTTGTTCCCGTGTTCACGGCACAAAACCGTACATTTTACTGTTTATATGAGATTAGTTTTTGTACAAAGATCTATTGTAAATAGGCTACACTGCCTGGACCTAGTGGATAGTCACCGATGTCCGAATTTCATTCGCTGAAATAAAAAACAAAGTCACGTTAAGTCTGAGTGGAGGATTGTTCGGTCACGTAAGATAAATACTCGATGGCATACGAAATAAAGAGAATACGTTTCATCTGTTTTACAGAAACGAGTCTCGACCACTTGTCGTCCTGCCCTTTTCCCTGATCCACTCTATTAAGTGAAGAGAAAAACGTAGCAAACGAGGAGCCGAAATTTCGGTCGCACGTGAGCCGAATGAATGCGATCGCGTGATCGCATTGACCGTCGCGTTTCCATTTCGAACGTGAAAGAAATCTTAGTGCATTCGCCATGGTGAAAGTCCTATGAAAATTTTAGCCGAGCGCGAAACACGAAACGATTGAACATGTTACCTCGAACAATCGAGTTCCGTTCGTTTGCGACAGGATTGGGCATAATTTTATTCGGATAAAAATATTAAATGACATTTAATATGCTACTTACATTTATTTACTTAATCATTTATTCGTTACATTTATATTGTGTTTGTGTTATAGATATTTAACGAATTAGATATGTTCTTTGAAGTGTACTTTGCAATTATTTTCATATTGGTGTTTATAATGAAATTTAAGGAAAATGATGAAAAGTGTTTAAATTTCATTTAATGAACTTTTATTGTTGTATTTGGAAAATTTGGTATTTTTTTTGTAAATTTATTGATATATTTAATTGTTTGATTATAATGTTTCAGTAACTATTTCTGTTATTATTTGTGTGACTTCTTTGCTGATATTTGAATGATTTGAAAATCGTTATTGGAATAAATTGTTGAGATAAATAATTGTGAAATATTTGAATAAATTATTTAAATAAGTACTGATGAGTTATGTGAGTAAATAGAGAGAATAATTTAATGTAGTTATCCGGAAAAATTTGAATAATGCCCAACTCCTGTTTGCGTTGAACGTATAGTATAATCTAATGTTGGACTATTGCGCCCGTGAGGTTGCA
Source organism: Megachile willughbiella (assembly GCA_945859595.2). Classification (NCBI taxonomy): domain Eukaryota; kingdom Metazoa; phylum Arthropoda; class Insecta; order Hymenoptera; family Megachilidae; genus Megachile; species Megachile willughbiella. The sequence continues at coordinate 5,767,012 of OX243798.1, forward strand.
GTAAATCGATGAGCAAATGGCGAACACTTGCGGGCATTGATGGGCAGTCAATTTCTCAATCTGAAACTATGAAAACTTCAAGTTTGGAAATTTTATATCTCTGTATTTTGAAATTTTGAAATTTAAAAATAAAAACTTGGAAAATATGTAAATTTGTAAATTTGAAAAATTGATAATTTGATATTCCTTTATTTCTATATTTCTATATTTCTATACTTTTTATATTTCTATATTCCTATATTTCTATATTTCTATATTTTTATATTTCTATATTTCTATATTTCTATATTCCTATATTTCTATATTTCTATATTTCTATATTTCTAGATTTCTGTATTTCTATATTTCTAGATTTCTACGCTTCTATATTTCTAAGTGTGTCTGTATTTATAGCTTAGAAGTCTATATTTCTCCATTTTCTAAATTTTCACATTCAAAAACTTTTCAATTTGAAAATTTTTAATTCCTATATTCTGAAATTTCCACACTTTTGGATTACAAAATTTTTAAATCTAATTTTCATATTTCTAAATATCGAAATTAAGGAACTTGAAAAGCTTAATGTTCAATATTACTAAATTCTTAAATTTTTACATGTGTAAGTTTCCAAAAACTAAACTATTGTAAAGTTATTTAATATTTTGGAAATTTTATGTTTACTTATATTTAAATTTCTGGATTTAATAATTTCGGAAATTTATATATTTTGATTTTTAAATTAAATTATTTTGGAGTTTCAACATTTATATTTCTAATTATAATAATTTTGGAAATTTATACAATTACATTTTCAAATTTAATGATTTCGACAATTGAAATAATTGGATTTCTAAGTTTAATAATTTTGGAAAATACATTTTTTAAATTTAATAATTTGAAAAAATATATTTAGATTTTAAAATTACATTATTGCTAAATCTCTAAGTGCCTTTTCTAACTTTCCAAATTTCAAACTTACAAATTCCTAAATTTTGAAACACCCAAGTTTCTACATATCCAAATTTTTAAACCTTCAAATGTCCAACTTTATAAATTAAAAAATTTCTGCATTGAAAAACTTGAAAATTTAATATTTCATCATCTGCCCATCTCTGACGTATCGATGCATGTGTAATTTCATTGTTTGAGTATTATTTAACATATTTTATTTAACATCGACACGACATTATATCTTTGATTTATTTTATTAATTGCGTCGTATTTTTTTTTGTAAAATTAAAATAATCCAATAGCAACACCTTTTTATTGATTTCCATTACTCCTTGTTGAGGCTAAATATTATTTGTTTAATTGTAATTTTTATGTGAATGTCAAATCGATGTTTTCTTGTGTATTACAATATTGGAATATAAATTTCATTTATCATTTGAGCTATTCATCCTCTGTTTTTGTTGTGTATTATTTTCGTTCGCAAAATTTATTACAGACAAAAGGTATGCGACTATTGAAATTATTTTTATTGTTTGTGGAAAATGTAGAATTGACTTTTCGTCGGTCAATTCGTGTGCATCTTCGATATTTTCTTATGTTAATGTTTATCTTACGTATTATATGTTCGTATTTTTATTCTTTAATATATCTTATAATACTGAAACAGATTACTACCATTTGTGTGCAATTTATTAAAAATAATTTCGTGATTAAACACGTTAAAAATTGTCGAGGATTAAACGAAATACTAAGAAACATTCTTATGATATTTCACAACATTTAAAATAATTGTATTATTTAAATTATATTTTAACATTCTACAGATTTCATACTTTCAGCCATTATTATTTATCCAAAGTCCGCACCTTCTTTAAGTTAACACTATTTCGTATTTACTTTATTCTGTAAAAATAACTATTATTTTTATAGACATTTGAAGTACAAAATAAATTTAAAATAAAATCGAATTACTTGAATTATTCAATCGGATATTTAAGAAACCAATATTGATAACAGATAGCAGTAACACGTGGTAAGTACAATTTTAATTATCTTTAAATTATTTAATTTGTACTAAATAATAATTAAGTTATTAGTCCTACAAAATTCTGCTTCAGATTTTGCAATTTTAATTAAGCCAGGATTTGAGTATTTTAGATTAATGATCCCTTTGAAACGTATTCCGTAAATAAATCTAAAACGTAGTAGCATATATCAAGTCTACGAAATATTTCTGCGCAATTACAAACATCGTTAAATGACAGGAAATTCAATAAATCCCCAAGGAATGTAATTGGCTGTAACATTTATTGAAAGTTCTTAATAACACGGTTTAATTTACGACGTGATCAATTTGAAGGGATTATCCATGTTCTCTAATTTCATTAAGACGAAATTGTGGCAGGAATTTGATTAAATATCAATTTCGATCACACAAATTTAGTCGAATTTAATTAGGAGATTAATAACGTAAATGGAAGTTAAATTGGAAAATTAAATTAAGAATGAATATAATCTTACTTTTAACACCGGATATGTCGCACCAGCATGAACAATTTTCTATTTTTAAATACAGAAATTATTAAAGTGCCTTTGTCGAAATGTATTTTGACTTTTATTGATAAACAGAGGTTGTGTATGTTTCATTCGTTGCTTATTTTTCTATTTTATCTTCAACTTTACAGCAAATGTACATCGAACGTTAGCTGTTATTATAAACAATGTTAACCACAGTCGTTTTCACTATGACAGTGAATATGATAAATTTAAAAACGCCGTTCTTATTAAACTATCAAGACATTTAGATGACAAGTACGGTAAGTTACATTTTTATAGAGAAATATTTTAAGAAATTATTCATATGCAAAATCTATATAAAGAGAACCAATATTTAATTAAGTATGTATACATACATGATGTACAGTTATAAATGGAAATTTTTAATTATACATTACCCGTCATTTTCACGTATGAATTGAAAATAACTATTTCTTGAACACCTTGAATTAACATCTTTAACATGAATTAACTTTAACATCTTTGTATTTTACTTTTAATGTGTATGGTCATGGGGTTATGTTAACTAAATTAATTATTCACAGAAAAGCGAAGAAAAGTGACTTCTGAGTGCTCGTAAACTATCTGCACCTTTAATTCGTATTATGTGAATGTCTGACCATATTTATCAATTTTCACTGTGTAAATGTCTGACTATATTCATCAATTTTCACTATGTAAATGTCAGACTATATTCATTAATTTTCACTATGTAAATGTCTGGCCATATTCATCAATTTTTACTATGTAAATGTCAGACTAAATTCATTAATTTTCACTATGTAAATGTCTGGCCATATTCATCAATTTTCACTGTGTAAATGTCTGACCATATTCACCAATTTTCACTATGTAAATGTCTGACCATACTCATAGCCCATATATGTTAAAAACGAGCAAAGCTGCTGTATATTTTGTAAAATAAATATTCCTTATCCATAATAATAATTAAAAATTTTAATATCTCAATAAATATATGATCTTTCACGTCTCAGAATAACTTTGTCCAAATAAATGATTTTTCAAGTGTCAATATACTTACGACCAAATAAATAACTTTGCACGTGTGAAAATAACTTTGTCCAAACATATTATCTTTCACGTATCGAAGTAATGTCCAAATAAATCATTTTTCACGTGTCAAAATGATTTTGCCAAAAAAACAAAGATTTTTCACGCGTAAAATAAGTTCGCACAAAAAAATGATTTTTCACTTATTAAACTTAGTGCGTCCAAATAAATAATTGTTCACATGCAAAAATAAGTGTATAAATTATCTTTCACATGTCAAAGCAAGTACCTCCAATTAAGTGATTATTCTCGTATGAAAATAAGTGCGTCCAAATTGCTTTTTCATGTCAAAATAAGTGTGTCTAAATAAACGCTTTCGCACGTGTCTAAATGAATGGCTGTTCATTTTCGAATAGCATACCATTCCACAGTAATTATTCAGATTGTTGCATACATTTTGTTCGTATAAGCAGCCGTAATCTAATAGATTACAAAAACAACACGATAAGAAGGAGGCATGTGCTATTGGACGAACCACTGTAATTTGTGCATTTCTGAGAGCTCGGAGAATAACGGTGTTTGCATACATTACGCACCTTCGGTCTTGTTAACAGGGACCAGCAGGGAACGCCACGTACCCTATTATTATATGTGCCACTCGTGTCTCTGGGGCTATTAAGACGACCTACTCTGCATCCAATGTTCTCGTAGCTTTCCGTGAGCCTCAAACTGTCACCGACTCTGCTTGTGAATACACCAAGTAATTATGGTCCATCCAAGTAGTGTAATCCGATGATTTTCTAGGGCTACAAACTTGACACTCATGACTATAATATTATCATTAACGGGGACTTGTCAGCAGTGCTCAGAGTTTTTAAATTTCTAAAGTTTCAGATTTTTAGATTCTCTGATTCTCAAGTTTTCAAGTTCTCAAATTTTCAAATTTCCAAATTTTCAAATTTTCAAATTCTTGAATTCTAACTTTTCTAAATTTCCAAATATCTAAATTTTTGAATCATCAGTTCTTAAATTTGAAAGTTTACAAATTCTTTTGTTCTAAAATTTTCAAAGATACAAGATACTTTTAAATTTTCAAATTTCCAAATTTTAGAAATCCATCAGTTCCAAATTACCAAATTCTCGAATTCGAACATATCCAAATTTCCAAATTCTCGAATTCTAATATTTCCAAATTCCCAAATATCCAAATTTTTGGATCAGTTCAGAAATTTTAGTTCCAAATTCTTTTGTTCCTCATATTGTCAAGGGCTCAAATCTTCTAAACTTTCAAGTTTCAGATTCTCAGATTCTCAGATTCTCAGATTTCCAAATCTTCAAATTTCCAAATTTGCAGATTCTCAAATTCAAAGATTTCGAAATTCCTAAATATTTAAATTTTTGTATCTCCCGGATACTCAACGGTACAAGAAAGTTAAACAAATAATTTGATGCATCATTTACAAAATATATTTACATGATATTTATAGTACTTGTTTTAACAATTGCGTTGAGTATATTTTCTATCGCTTGACTAAGATTGAGATGACGTTATAATGGAATTAAAGCGTTATACATAATGAATAAATTTCTTATATCGTAAATATACTGACATTTTTGCCTTTAAATAGAACAAACTGACCATTTGTTTATTGGAAGAAAATTTGTTATTGGTAAGTGTTTAGAATTGTCAACTTATTTTTGTTAACTTTATAATTTACATTTGTACTATATTATTTTAATACAGTATATTAGCGTATGCATGTTATTTTAATATAGTACGAATCTTAATAGAACACTAATTTTAATACACATAGTCTGAATCTCAATACAGCATGAAAAACATATTTTCAAATTAAAATTAAAATCAAAATTAATTATGTACAATTAACATAAGTGTGAATTAACAAACCTTTCTATGGATAAATAATCAATAATAGTCGGCGACTTAAATATTTTAAATGTCACTCAGGAGGTGACCTTAATAACATACATATATTAAAATTAACATGATCGAGAGTGAAGAAGGGTTAAGCATCTCCCTCCAGTTATCTGAAATGGCTTCAAAATATAAATAAAAACATGTGATAATTTATAAAAAGTTATTCAGTATTTGTACCTTAAATGTCCAACTATCGATTCTTTTACCTGATCTTTAAATTATTCAGGAGATCGACCTTTCGTAACATACATATGTATGTCAAGATTATTGAACTCATTGTCAGAAAAAAAAACACCATACTGTATAGTTATCCTTTATTCAGGTCTACCACAGATTCATAGACGGTATTGTAATGTCTCGCCGTTATTCACAATATGCTTTTAATGGTTTCAGTGATTTCTGTTGATTTATGGTCTCCGGCATTTAAAACTCCATTGACATTCTTCGATTATATTCTGTTATAATATCCTCGCGTTTTCTATTTTTCTCTGAATTTATATCAAACCTTTTTTATTCTTTGCTACGTTCTTTATTTCCTGTAACAAGTTGTGCAGCCATTCACTTTTATAAAGTTATCGAATTCAGAAGAAATATCAGTCAATTGATACATGTCGACTTTGATGCAATTTTGATATGATAGAAAACCGCGATGGACAACCGCATCCGGAGAACGTGGTGCATGGTTGTACAACTGTCGTGATTTTGTGAGCTAATGGACATGGATAGTCAATTTCTCAATTTGAAAATCTGAAATTTCTATATTTTCACAATTATAAATTTCTAACTTTTAAAATTTCATAATTTATATATTTCTGAATTTTTACATTTTTACATTTTTACAATTTTACATTTTTACATTTCTGAATTTTCAAACTTAGAAATTTATAAATTAAAAGTTTCATATATCCCCTTTTATAAATTTTCACATAGTCGTTTCTGAATTCGAAACGCAAATAATTTCTAGCTTTCCGGATTCTGTAATTTGCTAATTTATAAACTGAAAAATTCGATATTTGTGTACTCCTAAATTTCTAAATTTCGAAGTTTGTATGTCCCTTAAATAAAAAATAATAAAATTAAAAAATTCGGAAATAAGAAAGCTTATAATATCTCTATGTTCTTATTCAACTCCTTAAATTGTAAATACTTGTTTTCTATTATCTTCAAATATTATTTTTTATTATTTCCAAATATTATTTTGTAGAATCTTCATATATTATTTTTCTAGTTTCCTAGTAACACAAAGTTTATTTTGAACGTTGTGTATCGAGAATTTAAATCGAAGTCCGTTTACGATTGACCCGGCCCCACCGTTCAAGGGTTGATAAAACAGAACAGTACAGCTATAAGTAACTGAAATATGTATTGTATTTCTATGAAACGAGTCTACATTGAGGTAGAATTAATTCTACCGATATATTGTTTGACCTGGTTTTGCCACAGTCAATGTTCGATTGGCCAGGTGTGCTGAAAATTATCTGGAAGCAGTTGATTGTGACCACTTTGACCAAATTGGATCGTGAGAAAAGGTTTGGTATGGCGGCCAGCGCATTAACATCGCGCCACTATTCCGAGATTACCAAAACATCTTAAATTTTAAAAAGTATATTAAATTCGTTGTAGTAACAGACAACGTATAAGTATATAACTGAATTAATTTTTTAATTTCAAGTTATTGCCTTGAAGTTCTTTCCCCACGATGCTTTCACAGCACAAATTTACATACCCTATAGTTAGTTTCTCATTCCAAGTAGTACACTGTGGTACCGAGGTTTACCCAGTATGTATTCATGTGTTTCCTTTTTGTAGCCGACATTTCGTAAAAATTGCAATTTACTTCTTCAGCGTTGGAACGGAGGTTATAAAACGTCAGCTACAAAAGAAAAATACGATAAAAACTCGAAAACTCATAACTCCGAAGTCGAAACATTGTGAAAACTTCAAATACATTTGATTTAAAAGTAACAAGCGTGTTTTCTTTTATTGCAATGGTGCGGTATCGTTACATCGATAAAAATGAAATTAGTACCGATATAAGGCAAATTATCTTTGTTTTATTCATTTATAAGGCAAATTGTCTTTGTCAATTTAAAGTAAAGTAGTGTTTTATATTTGACATGCGTCTTGTATTTATAAATTAGTTAATAAATTGAGAAGTGAGAAATATTTGAAAAGATAGCGTTTGCGTTCTGTTAGTATGGTGGGACGTCAATTTCTCAATTAGAAAACTGCAAACTTTTACATTCTTCAATATACAAATTTCTTAATGGAATTCTTGATTATTTAAATTGTTTAATTGTTGAATTTTTGAATCTTTAAATTTATGAACTTCTGAATTCCTCAATTTTTTAATTTCTCATTTTCTGTATCTCTGAATCAAATATACTAATCAAACATATTAATACTACAAATTTATACATTTCTAAATTATCAAATTTATAAATTACTAAATTTACAAGTTTCTGAATTTAGGAGTTAATAAACTTACAAATTAGTAAATTTCTAAATTAAAAAATGTTATATTTCCACGTATGACACTTAATTTTTAAATTAAAGAATTTGTTGCTTTTCTAAGTTTGCAAAAGTACTGGTTAAGAAATTTCTGAATTTTCAAACTTTGAAATTGCTCTATTTGTGGATTTCAGATTTCTACTTATATTTCTATATTTCCAAATTAAATTACGTTATAATTATATTTCTAAATTCATAATTCTTCAATTATCCAAATTACAAATTTTTTATTTTATAATTTGTCAAACCATCCAATTTCTGAATTGGCTACTACACTTCTAGATATCGAAATTTTTCAATTTCTGAATTACTTTTAATTGAAAAGTTAGAAAATTTCTGAATATATTTCCAAACTTTTCCAATTTCTGTTTTCAAATTTAAAGAATCGAAAACTGAAAATTTATATGTATCTCACATATGTATTCTTTTCTGTATTTGTGACAAATGGTTGAACGATGAGCAATTGTTTTGAAAGCTGCCTCGTTTTATTCGAAGCTAAACGTCCCCGATACGTTGTCTAAAAACGTCACTAGGTAAATTGCATGATACGTTGTAGTGTTCGATACCTATGGGCGGTATCGTTCTCTAATAATTAACGAGCTGGTGGTATGGTCATGGAATCGTAGTCTAAATTACTGCACTTACCTACCTAAACCGCCCATTAAATCTACACAGAAACGTGCATTATTTTAAGCACAGCTGTCGAGATCGATATGAGCTGTGTATGGTGCTGCATAAATATTGGGTTTAACCTGATTTGTATTCTTTGTTTAAACGTTTGCTGAATCTGTAATTGTATGCTTAGGCTTCTTCATGTATCAAATTTGGGAATTTAGGAGCTTCAGAAATTCAGAATCTCAAATTTTCAAATTGAAGTAGCTGTCTATTAAACATTAAATAAGCATATTTTTAAATTATAATTTTCATCGAAATCTGTAAACCACATTTCAGTGATTAAGCATCAAAATTTCAGATGAAACAAATTTCTGAAAAATTTTATAACAATAAACATTTATTACTTGTATAAAGGTTACCAACTGTTAAATGAATTATACAAATGACTATGTGTAAAATATTTTGTGATGCATAAAATTAATACCATTAATTGTAACAGTCACTTGCAATCAATTGAAGCAATTCCCTGAGTGACGAGATAGTTTGTTTAGGTGCATTCTATGTATCTTGTTTGTCTATTATAAGCTGAAGTCAAATACACTTGTTCAAATAAGCTTCATGTGATCGCATCAGATAATTAACTAAAACGTCCTTTGAATACTAAACTGAAGATGCAGCGATGAACTGATTCAATTAACGATTAGCTTTAATGAAATTGTGTTTGACAATTTCTAAACTCGTTGCTGCATTATAACATTCGATTATTCAACATTCAATATTTTTCTTCAAGTTAAGTTTTTCTGTTTCAAGTTTTCTTCGGTTAGAAATTTTATAGCATACGGTATTTTTCTTTCGTTACTTGAAGGTATTTATTCTTTTCTATTTTGGAGGAATGTTATCTACAAATACTAATACTAAAAATCAATTATTCTATTAAGTTGTTAAATTATTGTCTAACTATTCTATTTGGTTCACAAGTTTTAGGTTTCTGACTGTTCGCAGTATTTTTCTTTGAAGTCATCCTAATTCTATAAGCGATTAAAAAAATTGTCACACGTCAGTTGTAACTTTTAGAGATTTGTTTCGAATGATATTTTAAGCACCCATACTGACTCACACGTTTTAAATTATTTATATTTACTTTTAAAATAATGTGCTGAAACTATTGATACTTAGAAAATTCTTGACAAATTTTATTTGAAGTAAATGCAAAATAATTTGTGAATTTTCGGTCAATTTTTAAGCATCCATACATTTTAAGCTACTTATATTCATTTCTTAAAAAATATACTCAGATTATTGATTTTTAGAAAAATGTTAAATTGTAATTGAAGTGAATGCAAAGTTATTTGTGAATTTTTGTTAAACGCATCCATTGAAGTAAGGTATAAAACTATCAGATATAACTATATATCTCTGTAAAAATTTGTTATAATTTCTATTTTACATACACTTATTATTTTTTTTTTTTTATTAAAATACTGACTGCGAAAATTATTTTTCAATATTGTATTGACGTAATAAAATTTAACTAACGCTTTTTTTCTATTGCACTCAGGAGGGACAGAAATGACTATTTTCTTTTCAAATTTTTTATTTTAGTACTGAGTTCAGCGTAAAAATAAATGGCCGATAAATTAAGTCGAACGATACCTAGTTTGATTGAAAATCAATATTAGTTACATCTTACTACGTCGTTCTACAGAAATAAACCTGCAGGTCGAAAATTTATCTACTTTCTGTTCTAGTGTCTAAAAGTCCGTAAATATAGCTGAAAATGTACGCTATACTGTAAATATAGTTACAAATAATATTTTTATTTAAATTTTACATCACCGTATCTCCAAATATCAATGATTTCATCAAGTTTCACAATTTTTTGAATTTTAGAACTGGAATTTCCCTTTTTAGTATTTTTAACGATTGAAACTCCTGTAAATTCATGAAAAAGTTTACCTCTCTGAATGTTCGATTTTAAACTGAATATTGTGAAAATTTCAAAGAATTAATCAGACTACTTACTCAAAAATTTTCTAATTATTTTGATAGTTTTTCAAGTTACACTAAAAATTGCACCATTAACGCGTTGTATGAAAATACTTGTCTAATTTGTAAAATGTATATTTTAAATATTAAACACAAATCAATAAGAAAATCGACTTATTGTGGTTATATTTTTTGTACTAAAAATGGCATATGCTTCTTTTTATATAACTGTACAAGTGCTTAAATTTTCATAATTCGGATCAAAATTTGTCTTCTCCGTACACAGTTAGCTAAATCAAAATGTTTTAATTGGAAGAGAAATATTGTACAAGAATTTTATAGGCAAATACACGAAGAACGAAATATTTTGTTTGCAAAACGTCGTGTAAACGTATTTGTATCATAAACTTTGTCTACGGTGATATAATTAATTGGAGGATTAAGGTAACATTGCAGAGGCGTTTTACTTGGGAAATGGGATATGTACGCACTAACTATATTTTATGACTTTTGATGCAGGTTGCAGCCAATATACAGATTAACTCTAATACATGACTAAGCTTTACGAGTTTGCTTTACTTAGCATGAAAATGAGGAAAAAGTGAAGCAGACATAAATTCAGGACAGCTTCTATTACAGATAATGCAAGTACATATTACCCTTTTAAGAAATGTTGCAAGAATGATGGTTGAACAAAGCATTCAAAATGATTTGCTGCAATAATGCGTGTTTCGTGTTGAAAATAAACAGCAATGTTTGAAAATTTTATTATTGATAAAATTTTAATAAATACAATTACTTAGTAACAATAATACAATTTTTGCTTGATAATTCGACAATATATAAAACAATAAATATTCTTGATAATTGATTAGTTCGAATAATTTTCAATTAAATGTTCAATAAATATTTTACTTAGAAAATGTTATTCGCAGAATTGTTTCTTTAGACAATACTTTTAAAAAATTATGAAAATCAATGTTCAGTTATATTTTGGTTTCAGCCATAACACAGATTTGTAATTAATTTAATTGAAACAGTAAATGCTTCGAAAAAAATTGTATAATGGTTTGAACTATTTTAAAAAAGTATATTACATAATGTATACGATCTAATGTTTTCATTTTAATTCGCTGTAAAGTAAGCTATTTTTGATAGAACTATTAAAACAAATTTTTATTATAGATTTTTATATGTATATTCATATAATATTTGTAGACGTATGTTCCTTGTAGATTTTTATAGAATGTTAAATTACATGAATAATATGTAAAAAAATTAATATAGCATGGTTAACAAGTTTCAGTTTTGAGTTTACTATAAACACAACAATATACTTGTATTATGAAGTATTATTTTATTTATTTCTGTACTATATATTTTTTCAAATCGTTTAGTAAATCTACTCTTTATCAGCTGATATTTTCGAAACAATTTTTCAGTCATATGTCCACCTATAAAATTGGTGGATTGAAAAATATGGAAAATGTAAAAGGATATTTTCGAATTTCTTTACACTTTAAGATTTGTTGTAGCTTATTTATTAATATTTTTATCTAATAAGCCCAAATAATCAAGTTTGCAGGAACTATTTATTCACCGAGGTAAAACATGTAGTATATGTAATTAAACAAATAAATAATTTCTTAAATAATTGACAAATAATTTATTTCAACACATAAAAAAATTAATCAATTAGTGTCTATTAAATTATATAATTAATTAATTGAAATTGTTACAAATAATTTATTAAGAATTTCAGCATTCAAGCGAGAGAAATATTCTTTTAATTTGTTTGAACGTCTATTCAAATGTTTGAATTGTATTAAATGGAAGATCCACTATGACCTAGTAGTAAGTTGTTACCTCCGCTTATAAATGCATAAATTCATAAATGCTTGGTTTAGCATAATTAGCACCTTACCACTGAGCCGTAGTGTGTATCTAGTACACCGAGTCTGTATCTAGTACAATTTAAACAGTTAACTAAGCATTAAGACAACTTTCGATGCGAATCTCTGTTGTACTTCAAGCGTACATGTTCTGATTTTGCAAAACGATTACTTCTGGGATCATCCATCACTGTGCAAAGTTAACTGCCATAATAGGTACCGGTAATTAACTCTATAAATTCGGTTAAATTAATTATCTACAGACAAAATCAATTTTTGAGTACTCTTGATGTAGAGTCAATGATATACACTAATAAACTAAAAGATTCTTAATATATTCCTAATAATAACGTAATAATTTTCTTAGTAAATTCTAGGTTGCTTTCATTTCTGAATATGATCCAATACGGTCGAAATGTTAAACAAATGATTTTTCGTCTGAAAATTGAACATTTGTGTTTACAATAAATAAATTTATGACGCAAATGTTAATTAAATTATTCAAATATTATCTTCTTTCTCTTGAAAAAGGTATTACATAAATTACAATATTTATTGTTCGAAATCAAGCAACTTTATCGTACCCTATTTTATTATATCGGAGAAAGCAACCAGATTAAGGTTGAAGCGTTAAACAAAAGACATTTCATCTAAAAATTAGTCCTTTGTATTCACCCTAATTAAACTCAACAAGTAATAATAATATTAAATCATTATATTCTAACATTATTTTGCTTCATTTGAAACATGTTAGATAAATATGTGCATGTATGTGTGATGTAAAAAAATATTTATTGTTCTCAACCAAACACTTTTATTTCACCCCCTTTCATTATACCAACAAAAATATTAAAGTGAACAACATCCTGTATTGTATGAAGGAAACATTATTAATAAAATTCATTTTTACACATAATATAAAAGAAATTCATAAAAGTATGCAAACTTGCGAAATAACGTAATAACAACGCAAAGATTTGTCTCCTTACTGAAACCATTGCCATTTCCATGAATTGCGTTAATAAACCTTTATTTCCTAAACATCCAGCTCATAAACAGAAATGAGTCAACATTGCTACACCCACGAAATCATAATAAAAACAATGCTTACACGAAGGTTTATCTAGCAAACCTCGAAAGACTCGTATAATCTCGCGCACTGGATTCTCCCGCGAAATATCGTTGTTGCTTACATCCCGCATCCGCGTTTCCGCGAAAAGTTAGCTTCAGGCGTTTCCGGGAGGCCGCGTATTCAACGCGAACCCGCCTTTCTCGGTCGTTTCGTTTTTACGATCGGCTACGATCATTTTTTACGAGCCATCCCGTAGTTCTCGTTGTCCAGAATTCACCGAACGTACAGCACACCCACTCGTCGATTCACTTCGTCAACGACCGCCCTCGTCGTCGAGGAGGGTTGCAACGAGTGGCGCTCGAACTTTCGATTGATATCGGATAGAAACGAAAACGAACCACCGAAGGTGGCTATCCGCACGAAAATCACGCCAAAAATGCACAGCTATACATTTCGTGTACGCCGGAATGTAACAAAATGGCGGGAAGCGACGCGAGGCGAGGAAGAAGAAAAGTTCAAATTGAAGTTTCCGTGCGAATGAAAAGTTAAGCACTGTCACTCGCATCGTAGCAATCTGCGGTAACAACTCCGGGTTTTATGTCGTTTCTAGAGTAATTTTCCGCGACCGCGATGTGCAACGACGAGATTTCAACGTTCGGCTGTATTTCTGCGACGTGCACTTCTCTCGCGGACCTGAGAGCAGATGAAATATTGATTATCTAAGTGGATAGATAGGTACCGTGGTACTACATTACAATATTAATTTGTAGATGGTCATGATCTATCGCTGAAATGATGAGATTCAGTTTTTGATATCTCTGCCCGAAACACGCAGTGATGTAATTGCTTTGTTTATCTGTTTTTTTTATCGAGATATTATAGGACGTTCCATTTAAGCTGACACTGTAGAAAATATCGGAGACATGTGATTTAAGAAAAACAAACTGATATCTGTTCTTTAGTATTTCGAATGGGAAGTCAAATGGCGTTACTAATTTTTTAATACATGAGCGTCTTCGAGGTTATTTCAAGGTCATCTTGTCTTTTTTTATCAGAAACCCATATTTTTTATTCCGGAATCATATTCTACCACGACTTTTGTAAATATTAATTTACGTTAACATGTCAATTCTCTTCTGTATAATTCATTCTTTATACGCTACGAATTAGTATTTAAGGAATAAAGGCCATGAATTCAAAGCACGGATCGTTAAAAATAAGATGGGTTGGAATATTTATGCAACGCTCAAAAACGAGATATTATGTAACCCAGCTTAATATTTATGTTGGTACATTAATCTTCTTTTACAACATTCATTGTTTATATGCTACAAATTGTATTTAAGGAACATTGGCCATAAGTAGCTATTGAAAGCTCAGATCATTGAAGATAAGAGAGATTGGTACACCTACTTATTAAATACCTGCAAAATGAGGTTTTATGTAAGCAGCTTAACCCCTTCCCGTGCTTTGGCGAGTCTCACTGGTGACGCACTTACAGCTCAAATGTGACAAACCTTACTCAAATTTTAAATACTCTTCAACTTGAAATTTAGGTCCAACTATAAGCTGCATTATCAAGGATCCCTGAATATAAAATACTCACAACATTTTAATTTTCTTTGTTCGTTTTAATATTATAGCCCTGAATAGTTAATCTTGACTGACGCATCTGATAAATAAATGGCACGAGAAAGAGTTAATATTAATTTGATACGCCAATCTTCTTTTAGACAATTTAGTGTTTACGAATTAGAATTTATGGAATTATAGCCATAAGTTGCTATCGAAAGCACAGATCATTATAAATAATAGAGGTTGGAATATTTATGCAACGTTCGAAACCAGATATGCAATCCAGTTTAATATTCATATTAATACATCAATCTTCTTTACCACAATTTAGTGTTTACACGTTACAAATTATTATTTAAAGAATACTCGTCATAATCATCTACCAACAGCTCAGATAATCGAGAATATGAGTTGGTATATTCGTACAATCCACTGAAGGAGCAAATTTCTCGATAATCGTCCCTCACTAACTTCGATCAAATCTACCCGGCATAAAACTTTAATGTCGACGCCTCGAAACAGAGTTTGTAATTGATCCTAAAGTGTAACGTGATTCACGTTACCATGTTAGACGTCCGTAATTTTCTAACTTACTGACGGAGACCTACGTACGGTCAATTATTTCTCTGTCCCGGTTATAGTACAGGGTCACATTTAAACTGCACTTGGCTTTACTTGTCGTTACTCTCAAGACCGATATACAATATGTACACTGTTGTGTGTGTATAGCAACGTTTCAGCAGCTCGTTTTGTTAACACGTGTCAGGAAACGAGGAAATAGAGTTTGGTTTAAGGAAACGAATTCTTGGTTCAACCTGAAAACGCAAATTACGCAACACGCCGTCGAAACTGTGATGACTTAAACAAAACGACATTATGTTGTTTGAGTTCCTCTGTGACAGGCGTTAATTACGTGTTAATTGACCCGCTGGGAACACCTTCGGAGCTTGTTACCTGCTGGCTACGTGAGAAATTGTATTTGTTGTAAATGATTGGCGTTACGAAACTTGTACGATGTTCTTATATCACTAGAGGCTCAGTATATGGTTATTTGTACTTTAAGATTTATTTTACAAGTTTCGAAATTTGGGAGATTGAGAATTTAGGAAAATAGAAGTGTAAAGTACTTAAATTTAGAAATTTAAGAGTTTAGAGATTTGGTAATTTGCAAATTAGGAAATTTAGAAATTTGGATGTTCGGAAATATAGGAGTTTAGAATTTGTTAATATAAAAACGTAGAAATTTGGATATTTGAACGTCCGTAAGTTGGCTATTTGGAAACTTGCAAAATTAAAATTCGGGAATTTGAAATTTAGAGATTTACAGATGTAGAAATTTAGAAATTTGGAATATTAAAAATCTAGAATAATGAGAATATAGAAATTTTCTATATTGGAATATAGAAATTTGGAATATTAAATATTTAGAATGTTAGAATATTAGAAATTTAGAAATGTTGAAATGTTGAAATTTAGAAATTTAGAAATCTAGAAGTTCAGAAATATAGAAATTTAGAAATTCAGAAATATAACGTTTTCAAAATCGTGAATTTATGAATTTACACACTTGTTTTTTAAATACAGAAACGAAATATTTCCAAGTTTCACAATCATTGAATTTAGTAAATGTAGAAGTTTAAACAGAGAGTTCAAAAATTCACATTCACAAATTTCCAAGTTTCAAAATGTATGAACGTGTAATGTGTAACGTAAGACATTTTCCAAAATAATTCCCCTGAAGTCCTTTGATCCAAGGTCTATCATTATAACTGTTCCATAACGAGTTGTTCAACTTTTTGCACGTTCGCCTCGGAACAGTACTTCTTTACCCTTATACAAAATAGTTTACATTCTAGTACTGTATATTAACTAGCTAACAAGAAGAAGTTATGGAAAGTTTAGTAAGTAAAGTTCGTCTGATCTAAAATTAAATTTTTCAAACACAATAACGTGAAGAAGTTTCGTGGTAAAAGAGGCAAAAGACTCATCTCCCTTGCCAGCTTGAAGTTAATTATTTCACGAATGGATAGTCGAAATAATGAGATACAATCGAGTCAAATTATCGCCGAAAGCGGAAACTTTAAATTACCATTAGTGGTTACAGCAAATTTGAAAAGTATCCCGGCATTGCATCAAAGCTTGCACTCACAGTAACTTTAATCTTCGTTCACAAGAATTTATTATACGTTAATTCGGTATTAATTGAACATATCTCAAATAGTTTTAGCTGTTATATACGAAATTCACGTAACTATAACTATATAAACTTTAGAGATATTTTAAACGAAATAAATATGCTGAAAATTAGGGATTGCTTATCAATAAGTCTTTTAGGAACTTTGGTTTTAATATAATATTAATAAATTTATAGACAGTGAAATAGAAAAACCTTCAGTTTTAATTTTTTAAAATAATGCAATATTTTAAGGTATTTAATTTTTAAAAATAACTTAGCACTTTAAAGTATTCAATTTTTTAAAAGGAATATAAGACGTTAAAGTATTTAATTTCTTTAAATAATTCAGTACATATTAACTTTTTACTTTCATTTTATATTTTTGTTTACAATCTCAAATTATAACAACACAAAAATTGTGGTATTTCAAAAAAAATTAATGTGTGTATTAATTTATGTTATACTATTTGCTTGTTTGATTTTATATTTTATATTTAATTCTAAATTATGAGTTCCTCATACGTCGGTATAGTTCACATGTGGAACTAGTAGTATTGATACCAAAAATCATATGAATATGTAGAGCTAGCTTGATACCGAAATGTCATCACTGAAAGTCACGTCAAATATTGAACGTTTTCTGTATACATAAAGAAAATAAATAATAGCTCTAAAAATAGTTATCTAACGTCTTCGTTTCCCAATCTCGACAGAACTTTCTTAATATCAGGAAAGCTACCAAACCCGTTAGATACTTGCAGTGTTTAAAAATCTTAATCTCTCCGAATCAGATACGTAGAAAGCGCAAGTCGCAAATGCTAGTTGCACGGGTAGCCTGTTCGAATAAAACTTCGCATGCATAAGATTAGCAGGTGAGAGTGGCGGATGAACGAAACAAATTGCCACATGCGCGACCTCCATCACAGCCAGTTCCCAATTGATGCGTGCTTCTCCTGGTTCCGACGTGGAGAAGAGGTCTGCCTCGAGCACACCATCATTGAAGAAATTACTTGAAATCAATCCTGAAAATCGGCACGAAAACAGCCGCGACCGGTAGTTCGTGCAAAATTCGACCACATCGTTCTATATTTATATCGTGCTTTATCATTTGATCGCCTCAGGCTGATATCAAGCTACGAAGCTCATTAGCGTACCTCTTGGTCGTAAAATGGGCTTGGACGCATTCTTCTGTTATTGCAATTGGCGATGGTGGTACATTCTCACCGCGAGGCGATACACGCAATAACACATCCGTCTCCATCTAATCGCAATTATAATTTACATCACCATTAGACTTCGCCTCGCGTTCATGTTTTATTTGAATTTTGGCGTTTTACATTTTTGCCTAGTTGAACCGTGCATATTGTATCTGATTTCTTGAATAAATCATTTTCGTTCTCGATATATTGCATCACCTTCGACCACGGATCCTCTCCCACAACAATTTCTACAGCGGCTAGTCGTAAAAGTGTAAGAAGACATCGGACATGCAAACGGCTAGCACGGTTTATGACGTGGCCGACAGCGGAACTGTATTTGAGGAAGCTGTTTCGGTAATTAGAGTTTTTAGCAAAAGCATGTCCGTAATTAGAATTGGTTAACGGTCTCGACAGTAATCGCTAGTGTCATAAACCCTGGGTTTCCCAAGGGTCTTCAACGCGAAACGACCATCAGTTAGTCGCGTCACTGACCTAGGAGCCTAGGAAATTTCGCTGCGTTGCCACCTATATCAGCGAGCACTACCTCCGTCAAATTGTACCCCGCTTCAAGAAAGCGTGCTATGAGCACAAAAAGGGAGACAGTACGATTTGTCGAGATTTAAAACTCGATAATTGGTTAACCCCTTAACCTACAACTTTCTAAGCAGGTGCGTCATGGACAGCTACTTAATTATTGGTACAATGTCAAAGCAACTAAAGAAAATTAAAATGTTAAACACGTTTCGTCTTCAGCGATCCTTGATTATACAGATTATAAATCGAATTGAAGCCAAAATTTAATTGCAGTGGGAATATGAGTCTGGTTTGTCATATTCCAACTGTAGTGTGCGTCACGAGTGTGACACGATATTGGAGGATAAGGGGTTAACCCCACCTTGTCGGGGGTTGGCCTAAGAAAACAGTAGACTTTTAAAAAGAAGAACGAGCGCCAAGAGAGATACCCTTTAACACTAGATTTACGGCACCCGTCAAAATGACGGGTCATACGTCTTTTAATTTAAATGACAAAACTTATTAAGAAATTTTTGTAAAAATGCATGTCAACTTTCGTCAAGCTAAAGAATCAATGTCTTAGGCAATTCACATATCATCCCCAATTTATTTGTTTTTCTACTTTCAATTCAAATTTAAATATAAATGACCATAAACGTCCGTAAACCTAGTGTTAAAATCTTTAAAGATTAACGACGTGTGTTCGAAAAGACACGCACAAAACGTAATCACTGTGGTTGTTTATTATTACATCACGCACGCATCCCTTTATTTTTATTTCACAAATTTTTTATATCAATTAACAACTTCTGTGTTTAATTCATATAATTATTTAATAAGTAGTTGCATGTGGAATGGCACAGAAGTTTATGTACAAATGTAATACAAGTAAATTCTGGAATAGAAAGTCAGATTTGATGACATAAAATAACATGGTATGTCAGTTTGAAGCTTAAAGTATAATAATTAAGACTACATAAACCCTTAGTTAATTTAATTAAGAAATAACTGGTTGTCAATTATGGAAAACTGACCTTCAAAGCATAGAATCTGATCTTATATATCAAATTAGTAAAAAATAAAAATAACGATTTGAATTGTATTTATGGCACATCAGTTTGAACCAAAAATAAAAATAAAAATGTAATTATAACGTAATCTGCTTATTAATACGTTTCATAAAAACTGACTGGTTGTTAAGAAAGTACGAAAAGAAATTTCGCAGAAAATAACGGTAGCAGAAATATTAAGTTTCTTCGTGCAAAGTTTGAAGAAGGATTACGTGTAAAAGAAAACACGATTATACGATTCAATGATTTTCCTTTTGCTGTTCTTATTTTGGAGCAAATTCTTGTACTTATTCTGTACTTACTAGTATTTGGAGTAAGCTTGTTGTTAGTATATAACGATGTTGTTTCTTCAGTATGATAACCTGTAGTTATGCACATCATTATTTTCTTTGATATATATGTAAAACAAACACAGAAATAATATACTACTTTTTATCGGATATAGACTTTTTCTGTTTTATTCTTTATGCAAACGTTTATAATGATACGTCGATAACACTGTTATTGTAAGTATTAATATTATTTTGCTATTAAGCAACAATTCAGTGGTTACATAGTGGTTTTACAGTCTTCCTTAAAAATAACAGTTAAATATAAACATATTTGCAATAAATGAAAGTTCAGAAACGGAATTACTAAATTTATGTTTATTGTAAATAAATTTTGGGAAAGAAAATTATTATATTTATGTATACTGCAAATAAAGTTCGCAGAACAAAATTATTATATTTATGTTTATTGCAAATAAAGTTTGGAAAACAAAAGTATTATGTTTATGTTTACGTACTAAGTTAGTTAATTTGGCGTAGAAAAAGATGTCTATTTTGGTACAAAGGATTAAGTGATTCGTGAGCTTTTCGCAAACGTTTCAAGACTTCGTTTACTTAAGAAATAGAACAGAGTAAAGTTTCTTTTCGTGACACGCTACGGTCCTTTAAATATTCTTCCACGACTATGTGACTTAACCAATTTAAACGAAAGGGACTCCTTGAAATAATACGTCGACCGTAAGAATTAAAGTCAGGAAACGAAAGTTTCTTTTGTCACGCGTCACGTCTGGTACAGCATTGACTTTACGTGAAAACACCTTTCAGAGAAACATTACTTTTCATGTGTTACGTTTTTTATTTCCTTGTGCAGTCTCTTGTGAAACGCGTTCAGACGATTTTACTTCGTGCTGAAATACTACTTTTGTTTACGTCTGTTAATTTTCAAATGCAGACATTTAGCAATTTAGAACATACAAATTGAGAACATAGAAATTTAAAACTTTGAGGTTTTGATCTGTAGAAATGTACATGTTTGGTAATTTCGAAATGTAATAATATATAGATTTATTTAAGATATTTGGTAATTATAAAATGTATAAATTCATAAATTTAGAGGTGCTTACATTTTTTTATTCAAAAATATTTACATATTTTCATAAAAAATTTGAAATACAATTATTAATCTAGTTACTGATTACGAATCTTTATAACAGTGTGTCCTAATGCTTTCATATGTAAAATATTTTAAACAATCAATCTATGTAAACTAAAATATGCAGCTCCATTGAAATCGAGAGATGTTGAATTTTTTTATTTAACCTTTCATACATACATTATTTTTAATTTCTCAGAACATTTCACATAACATAGATATTAAAATACAACGATAAAACAGTCAGTAATTAATATATGAGATTATTCTTTAACTTCAAGTGTCTTATAAACTTTTTACTCATTCTTCATTTCACATGTTACATAAAATATTCCCAAGGCTCAATTAACGCTTCTTTTAAATAAAATATTTTTAGAAATGAATTCACGTCCTCTTTACATAAAATATTTGCAATGATTAATTAATGTGAGCAAAAGTACAGTTACTAAACCGAAAGTGACTTTAACGCCTCAATAAAAAATAATAAATCAATTGCAATATTTTATTCCCCCCTGAAAGCCATATAACATCCTCGTTTTAAATACTTCTTTTATGAAACAAATAATTCATGAATTGTTTTAAGTCGTACGAGACTACTACTATGAGTTTACCATGAGTTTAAGCATTCTATTGTACATAGAGACGCCGACACAACTTTGTCTTCCTTTCAATTTCATTTAAATAATAAACTTCCGTCACTGCTTTATCCTGTTCCCTGCTTTAAAAACAAACCCTATAAAGGCACCCGGACGACGTTACATTTCGTAATACGAATAAACACGCCGGGGGCGTATCTAAAATCCATGCGAGTGAATTCGGACAAAGCTGTAGCGGCAAAGTAAATCAGTCACAAAGCCATGATAAACAAAACCACGTTTCAAACACGACTGTCGCGGAAAACGAGTGAGAAATAGCCATCAAAAAGGTAGAAGAACAAAAATGAAAAAGCAGAACTGGCGAAGGAGGAAAAAAATTAAAGAGTACAATGTCTGTTGGTTGGATCCGCGACACAACCGGGTAGCATATCCCCCGGAAAGTTCATTAAGAGGGAGCCTCTTTCGGCTCGTCGGGTCGCAACGAAGCATTAATTTTCCAAGATGTTAATATGGGGTACCGTGAAGGGAATTTCGTACGGTGGCTGGAAGAGAAAGGCCAGCGTTGACTTTTACTCACGTGGACGGTTTGCTGACGGGAAATTAGAGGGAAAAGGGCCCTGTGCTTGAAGCTCGGACTCGGCCGAAGAACAATTTCCAGCCTCTAGCGTTACGTCACCGCGCTAGTAAATAGCATTAGCAAGTCAACTAACGCTTTGCTCTCCCGGCCACTTGCTTCTTGAGATTCCAGTTAATTTATACAAGTAGCGCACTTTAATGCAGTTACACAGTTACCGGGGTTACAAGTTTAGTTTTAGTTTTCGGCACAGGCGCTGTTGTCTTCTTAACGCGAACGAGACGCGAAGAAGACTCGTTCGGATGGGAGATGAGAGCTCGTCGAGGACGTCAAACAACGTCGAAGACCGTGCCGGCTGCGTTCGACGAAACGGCTAATTTCGTGACGACGCGACAGAAGCGACGCGAAGCGTAACGTACCGAGAGTTCGGGTTATTATGCGAGAGACATGGTTAATTGCAATGCAACGCTGCGTTAAGTTACTGGAAGCCAGCCGGATCCGGCGCTATGGGACGATCGTTTGCTTGCGCTTTGGCCGCGACAGTTTAACGTGCTTCTATCAACTTTAATGAATTAAAGTCATTTTCGTCTTTGTAACTTTTAACCACTTGCAGTATGACGCATTCGTAGTTCAAATAGTCGAATTTTGAATACGCTTCAATGTGACATTTTAATACAATTAGAATTTACATAGTGAATAATCGCTAAAAACAGACTTATTTTAATTTTTTTACTTGGTTTAATATTGTAGCAGGGGATAGTGTTGCCTGACGCGCCTGAAAAATAAATTGTATGGCAAGCTGTAAGTGACTATGATGCGAGATTTGATCGTGAAATAACTATGGGTGCTTAATTTAACATAATTTTTCCTTAAAAAGAGCAGTAACCTGCCCTAGTCCTGGAATCATCCTGAAAACATCATTAATGTTCTGTCATGTATATGCAAAATTTTATCTAAAATACCTACTAAACTCTCGATTATGTCAGAAAATGTTTCAAATAATTATTAGGTCATGTCAAAGAAATATAATCTGATACAATTAACTTTCTTCTTAGATATACGAAGATCATTTGTTTTTTGTAAAATCATATGAATATTAATCCTTTCTATACATATATTCTAAACGTATCTTATCGTGTTTGTAATGAATTTGTTTGGCAATATATTTATAATCTGCAGAATCACATGAATATCTGTTAATATTTTTTTATATACATATATTCCAAATGTATCTTATACGTGTTCGTAGTGAATAAATTTGTACAGGTTTGTCAGTGTTTTTATAATCTATGAATCATATGAATGTCTGTTAATCCTTTCTGTACACATACATTATTGAACGCGTACCTTATATGTGTTCGTAGTGAATAAATTTGTACAGTCAGTGTTTTATGTTTTTATGATCTATAAAATCATACGAATATCTGTTAATCCCTTCTATATACATACCTATGTTAATCAAAGTGTATCATATACGTGTTCGTATATATTTGTCAGAATGTTTATAATATCCTTTTCAAAATTTTTTTAAGAACATAAAAACTCGGAGTAATAAAAGGTTAACCGTAGGAGCTGGCTAGTACGGAACGAAGATAAAAGAGAAGTCGCCATTAATCATTTTATCGTATCACCTCCTCACGTTAATTTGTCGAAACTATTAATCTTACAGGATCCGAGAACACGGCCGGTATTCGGCGCGACATCGTTAATTGAATCCTTTCAGGAGCTTAAACGAACCCAACCCACTTTGGACAACCTAATTTCTGTCGAATTCCCGCCAATCAATTACTCGCGAGTCGACCTTTGATCGTGTGAAAAACAGAACCACAAACCGTCTCTCCGTTTCACGAGCTTGTTATTCGGGAATACGCGATCCCTCGGTCATAAACGACAGCCGACGTGTGTCGAACGCTCCTGAAATCCAGCCCAATTTCGATGCTGGAGATTGAAACGATCGGACGAGTCACAAAACGGAACGCGGCGTAAATTTCAGCTCGGCGAATGAAACGACGTCGACTGGCCATCAAAATCTCGGGGTAAAAAAAAAAGTTGAATCGGAATCGTGGTTATCGAAGTATCCTAATGCCTTTATCTAGCGCTGGAGGATACTGCGGTTGGGGTTGGGCCGCAACCGAAAAGTGCTGCGGGGCAATCCATTGCCGTCACTGGAACCGTTTCCCTTCTCGAGGGATGAAACGAGAAAAACTCAAGAGTCACTCGAACCGGTGGTCACGTCTTATCAATCCCCTTTTTTACCCGCTTACGATGGGGTTATGATTAATAAAGGATGCCCTTCGCCGTACATAAATAACGTAATTGTACGCGGGTGGATGATGTAAGGCAAACTTTGCTTGATCCGCGATACTGGTTAGGGTCCGGGTGAAATGCTTAATCACAGTTTTACATTTTCATTGATATCGTAATCAACTATAATAGGGCTCTGTGAGTGCCTGTATTATTTATAGGTACTGTATTGCATTATAGAGAGCTTGTTGTTTTATTCGTGAATCGACGCTGTGCGTGACTGCAGCGAGGCAGTTTCGTAACGATCATCGTAATAGAAATATAAGTTGTCAAATATAAGTCTTACAATTTAATCATTTACGTTATGCTGATTTTAATAAGGGAGAACGAAGACAGCAGGCATTTTTAACGCTTTTAGACAATATTAAATGTTAATTTTTAGACAAAAAACGTTTCTAACCATTTTTTTTTGCATAGCTGAATGTACAGTGTGTTGTGTAAATATACCATCATCACATATTTTCAATGATCTGAGATTTTGATAGAAAATTATGGTCAGTAATCCTTTGTAGTAAAGAATAAATGTGCAACAGAAAGATGTATTAGCGTAAATATTAAGTGGTTCACAGTAGAAAGGTCCACGGTTTAAATACCAGTTATCCAATTCCTTTCTCACTTGAATATTTAATTATATTAATGTATTATTGAAGTTGCAAAGAGATATGCTTTAACTGATGTTCCTGTAGTAATTTTTAAATCGTGTTGCATTTATTATAATGTTCAAATTATCTTTATTATGTAAAGTATGTACGGTGGTTAAATTGAATTGGTAATTTAGATCAAATTCAGATCACTTAGGTAAGTTTTTCGTTTATATTCTTTTGCTAATATTCATAACTAAAATATTGATAAAAATCAATGGAGATTTGAATAATATCTTTATAACCTTTTACAGTTAGTTTCAATAAGTCTAGTTTGTAGGTTATATGATATCATGATTAGATTTAAATAATATTGATACATAATTTTCAGCATTAATACCGTGTGGACGTTGTATCCAACATTGGATCAATTAATTTTTCTATGAAGGATGATACAATATTACTGCATTTTTCTTCGATGCTTTATTCAAAAACATTCTATATCTTTTGGATCATATTTCAATGTTCCAAATTTTAATTTCTGTACAGCGTGCAGGATACGCTTCAGATCGGACAACTACGACATTTGTTTTTATAACATATATTGTATTATATATTGTACTCTTGCCTATGAATATGTATTTTTATATTTATTTTTTCAATTTTCACGGGCTGCGCATGTGTACGCTCAATTTTGTGAATAATTGGAAATAAAATTTAAAATTTACTAACCGAGTTACGAAGTTTCAAAATATTATTTCACGAATGAACGCTCGATATTTACAAACGAACGAATTTTGGAATGTAACATTGTATTACATTTCATTTAATATGTATGTGTGATTTAAATCATACGGTCTGTAACAAGCATAATGGTTTTAATGTCACACGCACATTTGCGTACGCGTAGATGCAAATGCATCGTTCAAAAGTATATGAACCTAAAAATTTGAACGCTCCTAAATTCGTAAGTTAAAAAATTTGTAAATTTAAAAATGTTAAAAATTTGTAAATTTAACAACGTAAAAAATTTGTAAATTCAAAAATTAATAAATTTGTAAATTTGTAAATTTGATGACTACTATATTTCTAAATTTGTAAATATAAAAATTAATAAATTGTTTAGTGTGTAAATTTAAACATTATTATATCTCTAAATGTGTAAATTTAAAAATTAGTAAATTCATTAGTATGTAAATTTAAACATTGCTAACATAAATATGAAACTGAAAATTCTTAAACTCCTAAGTTTCGAAACTAAAATGTTTTGTATATCTAAATATTTTAATTTCAACATATGATAATTTTAAACAATTGCAATCCTAAAAATTCTAAAAATTAGAACATTTACAAGCATTTTAATTTCGAATTTTTTTAAACTTAGGAATTTGTGACATGAAAAGCTTGTAGTCGTAAAAACTTTGAACTTGAAAATTTGAAAATATTTCATTTTCTACAAATGTGCAGATAATAAAATTTATAACTATAAAGGTTAGAAAATTGTTAAATTTCTAAAATACGTAAAGTAAATTCTAAAATATCTCCAACTGATGTATTCCGTGAAATAAAATCAGATTAATACCATTCATTAAGAAATTGCAATTTAATGGCTTTATTCCATTATCATTGATCAACAACGAGGCAATACATGACTAATCACGTTGCAATTTTTTGCAACAGTTTACACTGCACTTTGTTCGCTCCCTTTTCCTTACCTTTGTTTCTTTCCTCCTTTTCGACACAAGTTAACGACATGAAAAAGTACAGTAATACATCTGACGGAAGTTCAAACGGAACTGCAAGTTAACACGCAACACTTTCACAATTTTACTAAATAATTCAGCCTCGACATAATCGACGGTGTCCATCGCTCTCGTAAACTCGTGTTTTATATTGGCCAGGTTGAAGGTAAATATTCGACTCATTGAGTTGCGTGTGCACATCAGGCAAAGGAATCAAATGAAACGCAGTATTTTATACGTATATTATATACTTGTTCACAGGATAAGGTGAAACATTAGGGAACGTGCTGAGTAAGTGATATCAATTCTAATTAAGATGTTTGCATATCAGTGATTTTACAGAAATAAGAACTTTTTGTGGCTTTCGTTTTTTAACGCTCTTAAAAACGTCAGATTGTGTGATATGTTCATTACGGAGAAATATAATTGTCACGATATTAATAAATGATGGAGAACTGCCATCTTAATTTATTTCTATACAAAAATGACTCTCGAGCTTCGTCTGTTATAAATAATTAATAACTGGGTCGTAACAAGTAAATAATGATTTAATAATTGTTTTACCTCTTTTAAGGTTAGTATATAAACATAATAACATAAACGTAATGAATTATTTCAAATACCTTATAATTTTACAAATAGTTAGAATTAATAGATTTACAAATAACGTGAGAAAAAATAATATTCTTTGGGGATTATTCGAACAAATTATTTTCAAATAACTTATTGCTTATTATTTTGAAAAAAAAAAGGTAAAAGAAGGTAATTTTATTTTGTTTCATTCAAATAAATTATTTTTCTGCAATTTTTCGTTTTAACTACTTTACACAAGTAAGATAACAAATAATTTGGCATTAGATGCAATATAAATTTTCTCAACAGTTTATTATATAAATCAAGTTTTATAAGAAATTTAATGTTTTGCATATTTATTATGGTCACTGATCATTATGAAGTGGATAATTATTTTATCTACGTGTTCATTATTCATTTATATGGAATTAGTAAATTCTGCTGAATTGATGCTGTTCACCTATTTATGCGATTTTCCTATATATTACCTTTAATAATATGTATTCTGAATAATTCATTAAAAATTGTAAAGAAGTTTGTGTTTTATGTGCAATCGACAATGTTGACATCGCAGAATATTTTAGATTTTACTTGAAATTTATTCAAATAAAATATAAAATAAAAAGGTATTTCAATACAGTCCCAAATAAGGAAGTAATCTAGAAAAAAATTATCTGTGTATTTCAATAACACATAGCCAAAAAAATTATGTAATTAATTACATGACAATTATAAATTCAAACAACACATAACCAAATAAGATAACATATTCCTCATCGATTATTTTGCGTACAATTTATTCGTATAATGTCCTAGTCAAATATATTGCAGCTCTCAAAAATCACACTGATATCGTGTAATTTCGCAAATGCAACACTTCCTGGAAAAACGATCCGGTGACAACTGGCATCGGTTAAATCTTGAAATAATCTCACTAAGTGCCTCGCACGCATTTCGAAAGTAACAATACACAGTCGTCTGTTGTAACGCGCATTGTAAAAAAAGAGAATCTTCCATTCCTTGTACGAGAAGAATAATACAAGATTGAAGTAACGAGACGATAAGAAGTCGAGAAGAAAGACGGCCAGACAGCGAGAAGGTGGGAACAGAAAAGTAATTGGAAACTGCTGATGAAGTTTACGCTTGTAACTATAAAGTTGAGCGCCTTCGTTGCCTATTAGTGATTGGATTAGCCGACGGAAAAGGATAAAGAAAGAGCAGAGAGAGATCGAAAAGATCAGGGGATGGGGAGTGCCGGACTCAACGGAATCTGGATGCAGGAAAAGAAAATTAATTTCTTATTCACGGCACGATGCCGCATCGTCGCCATTCGGTATCTTAATAACCACTGAAAGTACGTGGTGGAACGAGATCTTGAAGAAGCTTGACGAGGACGAAGTATTTAGGCGAAAACAGCGTTACCCTCCGTATTTTTCCGTCTCCTCCTCCTCTTTTTTTTAAGGGGTGTTGCTTTTAAAGCCGTGAGATCCGGCGCCTACTCGGACTAAGCTGGCAAATGAAATAAATATAATTACGTCGCGTTGACATTGCCTTTGTACGTGAACAGAAAGGAGTAGCCGTGTTGCGGTACTGAAAGAAAAGACGCGAACGGGGGTGAAGAATGGCGCTGGAATCTTGGGGCGACGACTAAGAAAGATGGTCGACGAACCACCGACGTTTCCCAAATTCATTATGCAAGCTTCACAGAAGCTCGATCTGCGTCGACTAGCCATGCAGTTTTATACCTTTTCAGAGTTTGTTTAAAGTTCTTTGCTGGCCCTTGATCCGTTCTTTGCCCTAGGAAACGTCATGGGAATTGGAAACACTGTTATTCCGTGCTTAAAGTGTCGAGCTTTTAAATTAGTCGGAGGTAATGACTATACTGGGTGTCTAGTGATGTGTTCAACGCACGGTGAGTGAACAAATCATTGTACTCAAAGTTCCATTTTTTATGAGCTGATTCAACAGATATTTTTATTGTAATATTACAATATACTATTTTTACAGTATAAGATATTTTATACTTTGTTACAATGTATTATTCTTTAACAATAACGTGAAAGTAGTGTAACATGTAAACAAAAATAAAAATTGAACATTTAAACATATGTCGAACGTTACATTATATAAGGAAATATAATTGTATAATATTTTGTCACTTTATGTATTATAATATATAATATTTTGAATATATTGGAACAAGGTATTATTTCTCAGCAGAAATACATGCAATTGAAAGTAAAAATCATTATACAGGAAAATACAATTATTTAATACTTTGTCACTCTCCCTTTTTTATTTACAATTCTAAATAAATAGACTTCCTTGAAAATTTATAAATAGTATGAAATTTGAGAATTTGTGAACATTGATTATAGATTGTACGAATATTTGTAAACTTCAAAATTTGGAAATTTGTACCGTGAATGGAAATTATTATACTCGAATAAAAAGTTTCATATTTTATGAATTTGTAAATTTGAGAATTGCAAATTTATAACTAAAATGACATAATAAGTAAATAATAAATAATAAATAAAATTATTATATACATAATAAATAAAATGAATTGCAGCATATCGTTAAACATAATTTGTTGATCGTGTACATGTTTATCACTTAAATCCAAACGCTGCGACCTGTGGTGTCTTCAACTATTTGGCCGTCTGTCCCGGAATAAAACGATGTGGTAGGTTTAGTACGTGATATCCCTTGAGTCTTCGAACGAGTAAGCTACTGTCCAGAAGATTGGTGGCACGAGGGGTTTGGGTGGTTTTCCAGCATCGTCGGGTAGTTTGTGCTATAGCTTGTAATTTCTTCTTTCACCGTTTTTAAACCGAAGTCCCTGATGAAGTATCACGTTTGTAACACACCAAGGTGCATCCGAAATGATTATTAGTGTTTACGATTAAAATTTTTGAAGTACTATAATCTTTGAATTGCTGGAACACTAGAGCTGTATACCATATGTCCACATTGATTTTGATTATTACTTTACGGATTAATATTTCATTATCTAACGTTAATTGAGTTTTTTCCTTAGTAGCAAGTTCAACTTTTTTGTTGTAAGAGTGGGTTGTTTTCGTTTAATTATAACTAGCAGTGTACACTCGCTACAGGAGTAAAGTGAGTTTATTGTTTATCAATGCGAGGGATGACAACTGTTATAACTGTTATTATTATCGTTATAACTGTTTTTGTTATCGTTATTACTATTAAACGTTTTTCTCGTTAATAATAAGTGTCTTAACAAAATGAAAGAGGCAAAAGTTTTACTGTTCTTTATTGCCGATATAATAGTGTGTGCACTTTTTTTGTATTTGCAATATTTATGGAGGAACGAAAATGACCCATAATTTTTAAAATGGAACTATATAGTTTTTCTTAGATAAATCGATTCTCTGAAATATTCTGAATAAAAAAGTATTAGGGTATAATGGTAAAAAAAAAACGATAATTTCTAAGATATTTTAAGTTTCTTTTTTAACATAGTATGCCATCTTTGACATCACCTTGTGCATCAGTGATAGTGGATATCAAAAAAATAACACGAACTTGCACACCTGTGGCCATAGACGAACATTTTGATACCATATGTGTAGGGGTGCACCTTGCCATCTTGTCACATAATTGCCGGCTAGAAACGGCTAAGCCGTTTTATATAAAGATGTGCTTTTTCCCTGTGAAGCGTCTCCAAATGGATTCCTAGATATCGACGTCCTTAATATAAAATGACTAATTCTCTGTTGAAACCAATTTATAGATTAGTTTAAATTTAGTATTCAATCTATTCAGCCAGTCACTTATATTCCTAAATAGAAATATAATTTTCAATTTAACTGTTACTATGAAGAATCCGCAGTTTTCAGGTTATAAACCCTTTTTTGGAACAACCCACAAAGGAAAAGTGTCTGATATTAGAAAAGAATGGAGCAGAGTTGGGCATTATTCCAATAAAATTTTAGTCAAGAACCATTTGAATAAGGACTGGAAATAAAATGAAGTTTTTCACGAATAGAAATAAATTTTTATTCTCATAAAATATTTATTGGAATAATTTTGAATAACAGTTGAGAACAAAATAAAGGTATTCGCAAATATAAATAAGCTCTTATTCTTGTAAAGTATTTGTTGGAACAATTTCGAATAGAATTTGCGAACAGAATAAAGTTATTCGAAATAATATTTTATGCGAATAATTTTTAAGGTAAATTTTTTTGTTAACGACCACGACTCCATTAGTAATTATTGTTTCTTTCATTTTATTAAGAATGATAATTCGATTGATATAGTAATGAGAAACTTTAAACGTTATAATTACAAATATTTTCTTTACAATTTTGGAGATTATTCTCTTATTAAGGTGTTTGTTAGCAAGTATAATCGCACATAATTATAAGTTACTTAATCTTACAAGTTATTAAATACATACTTATTTCTAAACTCATCAATTTCGTAAGAAAAATTTATGAATCTACATGCTAATTTGTAAAAACGAACAGTAAACATGTAATTAACAGAATAAAAATAGAAACACATTGATTTGCATTTACGTAATTATAAAACGTCGCAATGATCAATAAGGACACCAAATCATATATAATTTGTATCAATAATTTTTTTATAAATATTCAATATTGACTGATTTAGAACCTTACATGATCGTCATTTCATAAAAAAATCTGCACATATAAATAAAAATGAATTATTTTTAAACAATTACATTCTTGTGTGTCCTCATTCATTTACTATAAATCGTGTATATTCTTCTTTTTCCTAACATAACAAATCATGTTCAATTTCAACAGCAAGTTGAAAGTAGCAAGTAAGTAAATTGCGAAATTATAAACTAAAAGTATACTGTTTTATCAAAACATTGCTAGATATTGTATTTTATTGCCTTACCTGCAAAGTTGAGGATGCTATGTTCTTGTTCTATATAAGTTTCAACTTCAAATGACAGACCTGTAGTTGCAACCTAAAGAAGCAATAGCTTCTTCTTGTTTACCTCCGCAAACAGATTGCCCTCACGGTATTCTAAACAAGACTTTGTATGCATTAAATCGAGCGTTCTGTTTTAATTCGATGAGTCAGTTTCACAGATTATTCCATTTTACTGAAAATTTGCTGACACGCTTTACACATTTTCTGCTTTAAATTGTTGGCATGCAGAAGGGTTCTGTCGGTGTATTTAACACTATTTCTACCACGATTTCGTGTATTCCTATTCTGACCAAAAGGTGTCTTTTGACACCTTTTCGCTTGAATGCAAATAATTGCATTGAAATTATCATTTAAATGTAAGTAATTTGAGGAATATATTTATTGATACATTGATGTGTTTTTATTAGAGATTATGTAATGAGGTTGTAAATTCTAGCTTAATTCATCAATCTACAAAATATAAATATAGCGGTGTACACTAAAATGCAACATGGTGGGAAATAAGCGAATATCAAAGTTATGCCGCAACTCCTGTATTTTCATGGATATGATGCTGTAAAATGGTGTTGATATTTATATGTAAAATGGTTTAAAATTAGGCATTGTCATGAAATCCTCAAGATGTCAAAAGACACCTCATGGTAGAAATAAGTATACCATGTGCACATTTTTAGATCTAGAATGAGCTGGAAGAAAATGATATCGCTGAATTAATTTAACAACTATTGTATGAAAAGTAAAAAATTAATTATGGAGAAATTCAACTTAGAGAACAATTTTAAGTTAAAATTTGAAAACTGTCTTTTGACACCTCTTGATAGAAATAGTGTTAACATATTATTTTTATGAAACAGTTTTCTTTCGGTGTATTTGACACATTGTTTGCATGTAATAAGTTTCTGTTACTATTGTATTTCATCTATAAAATGAATTGAATCTTATGACACAATTACTACTGTTTAAACGACTGAATTAGTTTAGCAATAATATTTTAATAGAAAACACATTTATCAGAGTACCGAAAATTTGAAATTAACTGTACACACATATTTCGCATCTCTACGTAGTTTCATAACTTTACTCCGTTTCCTGATAATATAAACAGGGATAAATTTTGCTAAGCGAAAACGTTGCACTGACACCCATGTGTTGTAAATCGTTTAGGTAATTTGCAAAATTATAAAAAACCGCTTGATACGTCAGGGAATAATCTTTATATATCATTGCTTGTGAAGGTACACGCTCGACCTTTAACTTAACTTGTATAGCGTCCAAAATATATAGCTATAAGTAAGTTGTATAGTACATCCCATCCGGCAATATCTTGGAACGTTTATACGAGGGTCATATTTTCTATTGTATCTTATGTATGAAGTAAAATATGTTTACGGTAATTTGTGGAAGTTCAGAAGCATAAGTGTGTATGCAAGTTGGGAAAGCTGTACATATCAAAACATTATTTTCAATTTCCATGACTTTGGTATTTCGAGATATCCAAATTTAGGACCTGGTAAATTTCTGAACTTTGGAAATTTCGGATTATTCGATTTCAGAATTTTGGCAATTTAGGACTTTGAAGTTTTGAAAATTTTGGGGCGTTGAAGTACTGAGGTCTTGGAAATTTGGGATTTTGAGAAATTGGGACTTTGGAAATTCGGGATTTTGGGAATTTGGGAATTTGGGATTTTGGGAATTTGGGAATTTGGGAATTTGGGATTTTGGGAATTTTGGGATTTTGGGAATTTTGGGATTTTGGACATTTGGGATTTTGAGAAATTGGGACTTTGGAAATTCGGGATTTTGGGACTTTGGGAATTTGGGATTTTGGGATTTTGGGAATTTGGGATTTTGGGAATTTTGGGATTTTGAACATTTGGGATTTTGAGAATTTGGAAATTTGGGAACTTGGGATTTTGGGAATTTGGAGTTTTGTAGTTATGAAATTTTAGAATTTTGAAATTTTTGAACTTCACGGCATTGGAATTTTTGAAATTTGGAAATTTGAAATTTTTTAATTTTGGGACTGGAATTCTAGAATTTTTTATTTTGAGAGTATTTGAAATTTTTTAATAATGGAATATTAGAATTATGGAATTTTAGAATTTTGAAATTTCGGAATGTAGGATTTAGAAAGTGGAAATTCCGGAATTTAAAAATGTTTGTTTTTGAATTTTTGAATTTTTGAACTTTCAAATATTAGAGTTTTGCAGTTCTGAATTTTCTGAACTTTGGATGATTAGAATTTTGAATTTTTAATATTGGAAATTTTTTAATATTTCTGCTTTGAAATTTGTAATCCTTGATTTCCAATATTGGAAATGTTAGAATTTACGAATTTTTGAATTTCTGAGTTTTACATATTTTTTAATATTAAAATTTTAGAATTCGTGAATATAAGAACTTTAAAACTTTGAAGTTATGAAATTTTTGAATTTTTATATCAATTATCTAATTACTGTAGCTCCAATTACCAGTCTTTTTATGGATAGCGTTAATAAGAATATTAACTGACATCATTACCCGTTTAAAAAAGTATCAGTAATTATCTCTGAAAAGTCGTTTTTAATTACAGAAAGAGCAAATATTAATTAACTAAAATATTACAGGCATGCCGATATTCCAAACTGTAATATGACTGCAACATCAGAGGATTAGAAAATATTCAAACAGAAAGCTCGACGGTTCTCAAACTAGGGATTGTCTGTGAATTCTAAGCCGCAAGGAGAACGAAAGGATAATGCCTCCGGCATACAGAGAGCACATTGTTTCCTGGCTCTATTATACGTCTCGAAAAGGACTGGACTGCCTGACCCAGCCATTTATTAAGATCGGCTTCCGGTCCGAATGCACGTAAGAGCTTGATCAAACTTTTGAGTAATGGTTGTACGTTTCTAATGCCTGCAGACATACACGAATGATGAAGGTACTAATTAGTTTCATGAATGCGTCGTGCTGGAAACTTCAGAAATCAAATATGACTGTGTATGAAAAGCGAAGTTATTACGTTTATTAGAATCATCTTTATTTGTGTTATTGTGTGGATTATTTTATAAAATATCGAAAAATTGTGCTAACTGTTATTGTGAGTTTTTTAGTCGTTGATATTAGCTGTTATATTTCTTCATTGGGGTTCTATTGTATTTGGGATTTCAATATTTGACATATTGGGGATAATCTGAATTTAAAGCAATATGGCGTTTTAGAATATAAGATTATCTCATGGACATGAAGCATGTCGTTTTTTCGAAATCAATCAATTTAGCTGAAAGTCAGAGGTAAAATTAACGCTTAGTATTTTTAAGTGTTTGTGTGCTATTCTCTTTCAGTAATTATAGTTTACTAGGAAATTTTCGTTTACTAAACCCTGCTAAACAGTTCACATATGAAATATATGTATATTTTTTTTTGTACTATAAATTGAATATATTACAGTTCAGTAATTCCATAATGATGAATGAAGTAATGCCTAAAAGAAAAGACATTAGCTTCTATTTATCAAACTTTTAATTTTTTCAAGTTGTTTATTGTTCTGTAATTGCACAGTGCAAAAGAATTCATATACAAGTTAATAATTTCGTTTTTGTTTAAACGTTTATCAAATACTTTTAACAAAATAAAATTGATCCGACTCATTAAGTTTAGATAATATAAATTGCAATTTGTAATTTGTAGCTCTAATTAATCTTAAGTTGTATGATAAGATTTCGCCTGATGAAAACTTCTTTGGTTTAGATCCAAAATCTTCTTTCTCTACTTAAAACGATGTGATACTTATTTATTCAGAAAACTTCATTATTTTTTTATATAACGACCACCGTAATTATTATTCAAAAATAAAAATGATACAACCACGGTTACATTTAATAAACGAAAGAAATAATAAAATTATAAAATCAGTGTGCAATTAAACGCAAATATTTTTTACACGAATTAATTTCATTTTCTACATGTTCCTCTTTTGAGAAACGATTAACGTGAAATATTAAACTAAATGTAAATTCTCGAAAGTAAAAATGTAATATCGAATAAAATGAATTCGCAGAAATGGAACATACAATAAATCACGTAATAAAACCGTTATTAAACTTTTTATACGTCATTCAGAATCATCCAAAGGGTTCAATATTATTTTCTATTTTTATGAACTGTGGCTGTGTTTGATGAAGCTGATATTACTCTTTTCGAATACGATATGATTGTACATTATACGATATTGAATTTTCTAGCGCTAAAATTAAAAACTATTGAACTTGCGTACTGTCTTTTCATGTGTGGAAACTTTGTTAATTGAGATAAATACATATATCTTTTTACTGTCACAAATAACAATCATAAGACAGCAACAATAAACAAATAATTTCTATTGCATCAAAATATATTGACATTATTTTGAATATTTTGAAAAGGTGCAACAGTTGTAATTACAAAAGTAAAGAATTGTTTTCGCTAATTTTTAACAAATTTTATTTTAATTTTATTTCCAACAAATGAAAAGAATTTCGTAACATATTTGCAATACAGTATAACGAATATTTTTAATTCTAGTTAATAATTGTTTAACATAGTAATATTAAACTATATAAGCCACTATAACAAAGTATTAAAAATTATTACACAAAATTACTGACATTAAAAAGTATTTCTCATAAAATATTAACAATATAAATAACATGACGTATATTATAATGTTCTTAAAGAAAACGAGTACATATTATAATAATAATTTTGTACTTCTATTGATTTTACGAAATCGTTTTCAATAAATGTTTTAAAACAACTTTTTTTCATAAAGCTACTATTGTTAGATGCTAAAATAGATTTTGCATGAGAATTCATTTTGAACTTCCTGAATGTGACAATTCTTCTCATAAAAATTCTATAGCAACAGATATTTTCTTAAACGAAGAATATTATAAATGAACGATTTCATTTCCTGCTTCCATGTCACCCCTCCCCTACTCAAATAACAGTTTAGTCACTGTTAAGGTATTTGTTCAAAAATTATCTTACTTTTTAACATATTCGTAGGTAGGAAAAAGCACCTTACACTTTTGTAAATAAAAATGAGTTTAATAATATATGTAAAATAATACGTTGCTTTTACTTTTACTTCCTTCACAGGAGGAAAAAGTTTCACCATAACTCGATTCTTTTTTTGTAACAGTAACAAATCACAATTTCGTCTGCAAACGCGCTATAAATCCGAGAAAGGAAGAAACACAAATTAACACCAGCAACCATAAGTACTTAAGTTCAACTGGTTTTTTTACGAACATTTAGAGCTCGCTCTAACGAAACGTTTGACAACCGCACATTCGTCCTGTTTGACTGTTGAGGACCGTTACGTCGAAAGAGCTGTCTGTTAAATTCGTTAAAACCTCTCTCAATTCGGCAGGGAAGAGTCAATTGATAGCACAAACTGGAACGTAGTCAATTTTAACGAGCCGTACTTATCCGCAAAGAGGATACAACTAAAAAATCCAATTTAACCACTCCTCCATTTTCATCGCGCTTGAAATTGACTTCGTTATGAAAGTTATTGTTAAATCGAGTTTAGCAGTGAACAATGAATTTTGTTATTATCGTATAGCTGAAGAGATTTGAAATGAATTTAATATTTGTTCGAGTTTTTAATCGATTCAGTAAATTTACGAGTGTATCGTGTTAAATAAATATTTACGAAGATACTGTTGTATTTACAAGTCCTTGAAATTTTATTTCGCATCGTTTGCGTCTCGCGACCTTCAATTTATAATAAAAGTTGAATCTTGTGAACTGAGGTGATTTACACCGTTGGTTCACTTTTCTCATTTTATATTTGTTCATTTAATTCTTATGTTATATTATTTACGAATAAATTACAGGCGTGTCAGAATTGTTATTATTAAATAAATTCAACTGTGTACGCTTATACTTATTTTCCATTTCTTCGAATGTACTATAAATAAGATGTCATAATTCATAGTATTAATTATTATAAATAATGGTGAATAATATAAAAATTAGTATTGTGAGCAATATTTTAATTTATAAATACTATTTGTCTAAATATTACTAACAAATTGAATGTAATTTTAAATATAATAAATTCAATCATGTTTTTAATATACGTCTTTATATCTTTTATGATTATAAAGGTAATAAATTGTTTTGTAATACACGAATAATGGCGACTCAGAACCGATCAAAAGAACGAGAGAGCGAGAGAGAAAGATTTCTTGCGATTTTCTTTTTAAACAAATTCGTCCGTGTCAAACTTCAGCAAGGCGCCGCAGAGAGGTAATCCGGCAAGGTGGCTTTGATTCAGAGAACCAATCAGTAAATTTTTGTAATTTGAAGTAATGATAATAGGCCGAACTGTTCAGCAAATCAGCTTGCCGGATATTTCCCATGTAAGCTGCTGAAAACCCAGCAGGCTGTGGTGCACATGAAGTTGTCAATGCGTGACTTGAACCGGCAGAGGCCCTGACGTGAACGACAGACAGCTCAAACCCAAACTGTTGGGTTATGTATTCTGTTGAGATACATGATCATGCGACCATTAATGTCTGGGCATGCAGCATTGTAGGTTCGAAACCCTTGTTGGGTTTTATTCAGCTTTAGTTGATTTGTGCACCACAGGGGGCTATATTTATGACACGGAAGAGGAGAACGTGATAATTATTGCTCCGATCAATTTTAGACAATTTTGAAGTAAAACCACTTTCTCTCTCTCAATTCGCAATGCTGCGAAACAAATCATATGAATTGAACATATAACACATGGATGTGAATCATTTATAAGTAGATTTAATAAAAATTAGTATTATTTAAAAATGATAAGTGATTAAGTAAATAATTATAAAGTACATTCTAAAACTTTACATATGAATATCAGATAAAAAATCCGATCTGATTTTATCAATTTTTGTGAAATTTTTGAAAATGTCCAATAACACGTAATTGTATTTATTTTATAATAAGATTTTTGGAAGGTGCATTTTTGCGTGCAAAGTAATGTTATATGAAATTTATCTGTATTGAATTTTTGCCTTAAAAATTTATACTTTTTAACATATAGAAAAAAATGTTGGTGTATTATAGAGTATAATTTAAATAATTTATAGTAGGTTAAATAGTTTTTAATAATTTATAAAATAATATTCTAATTTAATAAGTGATATATTAATTCGATGTTATCATATTATCCGACTACAAGATTTGTGTATTATATTCATAAATGAAGATTTCTATTTAATTATAAAAAATAGGATTTAAAAGAAAAAGAGTAGGTATTATTTATTTAATAGTTATTAAGTTATGCGTGTAATATATTTACATATAATAATTATTATTACGATATATACACATATATACATATATATAGTAAATATGTATATTTATCTCGAAATAGTTTCTTCGTGAAACCAGTATCCCTTACATCACTTCATTCAACCAACAATTTCCATTACCAAGGAATGCCCTTTTACACGGTCGATGACTTAAAGTACAATAAATTAAGTATTATAGGTAAATATATTACGATTCCACCGTTTTCTTTTGTCGCTGCAAAGTGAATCCCACCATCAATTTTAGAAATGGAGGATACTCGTCTCGTCTAGGTATTAAATCACGGCATTACAACGATTAATTCCGACTGAGGCTAAGTTATAGTTGCTGGTCCCGCGTTTCAGGAGTTCCTGAACTCACCCTGCCCTTTTCCAACCCTTCTTCTTCCCCCTTTTCTCATCGCTAGCCAGTTAGTTCCGTATCAAAGTTCTGTAACGTGGCGAAAACGGTCAGCCGATGTTATCGGAGGTCATGACGTGTTGAAACTTTGGCCAGGAATTAATTCTGATTTTCTTTCGTTGACTTCCAACAGTCTACCGAGGGAATTAATGTACCTGTTGTAAAATTGCCTTGATATAAATGTAGAAGGCACGAGAGATCTTAATTGTTTCTGAATACTGAAGTTTGTTGCATGTCTTGTTCCGCTCTGTCGAGAACGTGTTTAATTACTTCGAAGGAAGATTCTGATCTTTTCTTAGATATTCAGACATCTTGAAAAATATTCAAATCCCTTGTACATGCTAAATCAAATTTACAATTAATAACAAGTATTTGAAATTAACTTATATCCAAATAATTCGCATATACTGCATTTAATAAATATACCAACACCTTTGGTTTTATTTCTCTGCATTTCTCGCCGAAAATTATGACGAATAATTTGTTGTGTGCAAACAACAAATTGTACACGAAGAATTTGGCACATTAATGTAAATA
This sequence comes from Megachile willughbiella, assembly GCA_945859595.2. Classification (NCBI taxonomy): domain Eukaryota; kingdom Metazoa; phylum Arthropoda; class Insecta; order Hymenoptera; family Megachilidae; genus Megachile; species Megachile willughbiella. The sequence goes on from OX243798.1 coordinate 5,808,059, forward strand.
TTCGGCTGATATGTATGAAAACTAATTTTCAGGCGTTGCATAAATATACCAACTATTAAAAAAAAACTGTTTTTTCGAGTTTTATGTATAAAAATTTCAAGTCTAATAATTTATCGTGTTCTCGTCAGCTTAATTCGTCAAAACGTTCATTTTTATTTTTAATATTCGTGATTTAACTCGAATAATCGTGATTAATTTTTAACGTTCGTGATAGCATTTGATTAAACTGTAAAAATTAAAAATTAATTATTTTTCATATATTTTACAAGATAGGCATTTAATAGAACATAAATCGAAAGCGTTTGTTAATATCAAAATTTCACTTGTAGTATAAGTAGTGATTATACCTCATTTAATAAAGTTAAGTTTATAGAATGCGTAATGTTACATATTTTTAATTTTACTCAGTTGTTTACAATATCTTCGTTGCTTATTTCTTCATTAGTCTCAGTACAAGTTACAAAATAATAAATGACCACAGGTTTCCATAGTTTTGCATTCTACGAGGTCCACTACCAATGTCCTGGTTTTCCTCATTCGGAATATTCATTTGAGCCTTTTGAATTGCATTACTTTAAATCCCTTTGTTCTATGACCACGTTATACATACTGATGATACGAAGCAAGTATTATACGCAACGAGCGTGTATAAATACGTACTACAAAACCATGAACAAAGTAAAAGCATCTATTGTGTCACTTGATATAAGAATATACATTTGAAAAGAGTAAAAGTGAAAGAATACTCTTTTCTTCAGAAACACGTAATTTTCATTAGGTTTCTGATATTTCGTATTATAACAGACTAATGTTCAGAAATTTTGAAGTTCCAAAGTACTAAATATTCGAAATTGCAAAGTCTCGAAGCGGAAATTCAAATTCAAATTCAAAAGTTCTGAAGGTATAGCCACATTGTGTAAAATTTTCATTAGTTTAGTCTCGAAGTTTTACATATAACTCGATAATTTCAAAATTCGATGGTCTGAATTTCAAAATACGAATATGGCAAATTTTTAAATTCAAATGCACCACATTTCTAAATTTCTAAAATTGTAGTATTTCGTAATTTATAGCTTAAGAATTCCGAAATTTCGAGTGCTGAGAAAGCTTAAAGTTTCAAATTTTCGAAATTCTAAAATTCCGGGCCTCCGGAGAGCTAAAGTTTCAAATTTTCCAAATTCCGAAATTCTAAACCACCGAAGCACGAAGTTTCAAATTTTCAAAATTCCAAAATTCCAAAATTCCAAATTTTCAATTTCTAAATTTCCAAATTCCCAAATTCCTAAATTCCCAAATTCCCGAATTCCCGAATTCCCAAATTCCCAAATTCCAAAACTTCAAAATTCCAAAATTCCAAATTCCAAAATTCCGAATTCCAAATTCCAAATTTCAAATTTCAAATGTCAAATTTCAAATTCCAAATTCGAAATTTCCAAATTTCCAAATTCCAAAATTGCCAAATTCCCAAATTCCAAATTCGAAATTTTCAAATTTCCAAATTCCAAAATTCCCAAATTTCAATTTCTAAATATCCAAATTCCCAAATTCCCAAATTCCCGAATTCCCAAATTCCCAAATTCCCAAATTCCCAAATTCCAAATTCGAAATTCCCAAATTCCAAATTCGAAATTTTCAAATTTCCAAATTCCAAAATTCCAAAATTCCAAAATTCGAAAATTGCCAAATTCCAAAATTCCCAAATTCCAAATTCCAAATTTTCAAATTTCCAAATTCCAAAATTCCAAAACTTCAAAATTCCAAAATTCCAAAATTCCAAAATTCCAAAATTGCCAAATTCCAAAATTCCAAATTCCAAATTCCCAAATTCCCAAATTCCCAAATTCCCAAATTCCCAAATTCCAAATTCGAAATTCCCAAATTCCCAAATTCGAAATTTTCAAATTTCCAAATTCCAAAATTCCAAAATTCCAAAATTGCCAAATTCCAAAATTTAAAAATTCCAAAATGCCATATTCCAAACTTCTATTCTATGGATCTCTGCTCCCTAAGTTTTTTTTCAAGCTCCTATCCAAATTCCCCCAAAATCAAATTCAAATGATAGAAATCTTCCTATACTGTTATACATCGGTAAAGGGTACCAATATTGTACCCTAATATATGCACGAATGACTATATCAAATTATTATGTCTTACACTATTATCCAGCGTTAACTTAACACTGAATACACTTAATTAATACTGAAGTAATACCATTATTCTGTTCTCAATGTCTTAAACTGTTATTCATTGCCCAATTCTCCTCCAAAAAGTTTTTGAATTATTTTCTTTATCAACGTTCTCGTAAGAACCAAATGTCTCTATTTTTCCACACGCGACATTAACACGCTATTTTTTCTTCCATATCGGAGTAGTAGCATGACCAACACGCGCCTAATTCGCGTCATCAATATGTATAACGTGGCCACGTAACAAAAGGGTTTAAAACGGTCGTGGGCAATTCAGAAGTCTCGAATGAATATTCCGAAAGTGGACAGAGTAGCTAGAGCGGAGCTGAGAACGATGTCCACGGAATCAGACCTGTGGAAACTCAGAAGGCATTCATTATTTCGCGCTAGAATTCGGCCAAGTTACGAATTGGTAGAATGCAGAGAGAACAGACGAAAAAGAGGTTAGGTAAAAGACACAATGTTTGAATATTTAACATTGTATCTATCGGCGTATGATGCATAATTTTAAATTAAAAAACAAATAGAAAAATAAATAAACGATAAAACATAAATTAATATAGACTTTAAATTATTTATCTCGATAACAACCAACACAGATTTCAAGAAAAACAACAAAGTTTTTTAATTTGGAAAAGGAAACTTGTGAAAGGGTTAAATGACCGTTTTGTAAGTTTCTTATTTTAAGTTACAAAATTTGTTAAGGTGGCGTTCTTGAAATTTATATTGATTTTTTTCGACATTTTAATTTTGAAGCAGATGTGCATTGGAAGGCTCAGTGTTAAGGCATAACAGACAATTTTTCAATCACATCAATGAAGTTATATCGAATAATTTTGCAATTACATAATCAATCGTATTTATTTCAAACTTGACAGTTGAGTAAAACAATGAGTTTAATAATTTTGTAAAATATTAAACATGAATAACCTTTTGCAATAGAACAGTATTTAGACAAATTAATTGTAATGTTGTAGTGTCACGATTTCACTACCTCCTTATATGGACATATGATAAAACATAATAATTTATTATTGTTTTAATAAACAAAAAAATTAGAAAAATATAGTATCTGAGAAAACAAAATTAAATTATATTCTTACATACATATATACTTTAATAACTATTTTAAGTATTAAGTATGAATAAAATAAGGCATATTTCTCAAACTTAATATATTATTAAAAACAATTAATATAACATTACTTTTTAACAAAAAATTCGTCTCTTCGGTTTTATTAGCGTTTCATTTTTTTTTCAAACCTGTGAAACTTTAATTTTTTAGTTTCTATCATAGACTTCCTCAATTCCTTTCATTCAGATACTTTTAATTGAGCTTCTTTTCGTTTGTTTCTCTTTTCTCTTTGCTTTCGTCATAGTTCGTATCTATAAGTAATTTTTTAGAATAACTGAACAAAATTAAATAGAAATGTTCTATTATTAATTTAATAATTTTAGGTTACATTTACATGTACTATTTAACATAAATTTTGCACATGAAGTGAAGGTTATGATTAACTCTAAAAGTACCAAACGAGTCATTTAATGACAAGGTTTCTTTGAATTTCAAAATTTCTTGAAACCTGTACTAATAGTCATCGAAATAGAGAATTGATGCATTAACTTATATATTAACATATGATTAATCATTGCTTTATTTTTCATACGTCGTCTTTTACATGTTGACAGGTATAATGTTAAAACAAGTAGAACCAGCAACGATAAGAACACGTGAAGCTGAAGAATGTCATCCAAATGACATCAGGTATGAAAGTCTCATTACCGCACAAATATTAAATAGTAAAATAAGTAACAGTGTCTAACATCTATATTACCCAAAAGCTACAAAACTTTTTCACGTTCGCAATAGCAAGAAAGCTATCCGTATTAGGGAAAATTGCGAATCCGATTACCATCCTCCAATTTACTTGTCCCATGTTTCGGTAGGCTCTCCAGGAGACAGAAGAGAGAGATACTCGGACGACACAAACATACATAGAGGCACACATACAGCTGCGATAGCGAGCATTCAGTCCCGGTAATTGGAAGCTTAGAGGAGAGGGTTGAATGTGCCCTCCTTGGAGAGGTGGCGACAAGGTACACACAATAATTTAAACCGGAATTTGGACGAACGCGAAAATAGCTGGAGAGTGGCGCGGTCGCGAGAAGAGCAGTCTGGTTATCCGCTTAGCCCGCAATGCTCCCGTCAAATCCCACTTTTCATCAATTTCCCAACCAGGACTGGTCTGTTCGAAGCGTCGGCACTTGCTGCCTGCATTCCCATCCCCCCATTGCTTTTAAGATCGACTCGATCGACCGAGCACCGTTTTATGCTGTGAACGTACACCGGGATAACGCGTAATTAAATCGCTCTTACGGAAGTTATCGCGCTCGTAAAATCCTTGCCAACATCCTTGCCAACCAGGTATTTTGTGGAGGGAACACAAAGGGAGTGGGGAAGGAAATGGAAACTTCTTGGTGAAGGGATTAGTGTACGGGTCCTAATCTTCGACGTTATTAGTGCTTACATGTGTTCGGGGTATATTAAGTACCAGTAGCTCCCACACGATCGATACGCACAACTATGCGGTCAATATAAGGTTATTTATGAGGTACAACAACTGTAGAGTAGTAAATAACTGTGTGAATACAAAGTTATTTGCAGAATATGAAAATTAAAGAGTTACAAGTGATCAGGTGATCAATATAAGGTTATTTACAGAGTATAACAGTTATAGGATAATAAATGATCATGTATTATTTAGAATATTGCAATTGAATAGTAATAAATAACGGTTTAAATATAAGGTTGTGTACAGAATATAAGTATTGTAGAATAATAAATAATCGTGTGAATATAAGGCTATTTACAGAGTATAACAATTGTAGAGTAATAAATGATCGTGTATTATTTAGAGTATTACAATTAAATAGTAATAAATAACTGTTTAAATATAAGGTTGTGTACAGAATATAAATATTGTAGAATAATAAATAATCGTGTGAATATAAGGCTATTTACAGAGTATAACAATTGTAGAGTAATAAATGATCGTGTATTATTTAGAGTATTACAATTAAATAGTAATAAATAACTGTTTAAATATAAGGTTGTGTACAGAATATAAATATTGTAGAATAATAAATAATCGTGTGAATATAAGGCTATTTACAGAGTATAACAATTGTAGAGTAATAAATGATCATGTGTTATTTAGAGTATTACAACTGAATAGCAGTAAATAAATATAAGGTTGTGTACAGAATATAAAAATTGCAGACTAATAAATAATCGTGTAAATATAAAGTTAACTATAGAATATAACTATTTTACAGTAATAAATGAGAGTGTGAACTATACATATAATGTTATTTCTAGAATATAATATTTATATACTACAAAATGACTATATGGTAAATACAAGGTTATTCACAAAGTATAGCAATTGTAGAGTTGTAAACAGTTGTGTCATCAAACTAAGATTATTTACTGGGTATCACAATTTTATAGTAATAAATGACCGTGTAGTCAGTATAAGTTTATGTACAAAGTATGACAATTGTATAGTAATAAATAACCATATGGCGAATGTAAGGATAATTGAACGTTATTTACACAGTATAACAATTCTACAATAATAAATAATCAAGTAGTTGAAACAATATTATGTAGAAATTACAATAATTGTACAGTAATAAATGTTGGAAAGGTACATACAATATGGTACATTAATTTACAGTAATTTTGAACACTGCAAAATGTTATACTAGATATGGTTATTCAATCATTAAACGTTGGAAATAATTTCTCATAAAATTAAATTACGTTTATTTTCACTATAGTTTAAATAGTTCTGACTTGTTTTTAAGGTTCTCTTCATAGTTCGTTTGTATTTTAAATAAAATTTTCTTAAGATTCGCTTGTATTATTAATAAAATTCAGACATGATAGTGTTAACACGATAGTAAATAGTTATACAGTAAATAGTAAATAATGACAAAAAATAGTTTCTTATTCTCATTATTAATAAATTAATTGTGCCTTATATTAATGCTAACATGTGAGGTAAATAATTTTAATTTATTGACACATACAATTTTGTCTACTTTTTGATATTTCTATCATATATGTATTTTCTTTATATTAACAGTCTGAAGAGGACCTCAAGGCATGAAATATTTAGTATAATTTAATGTATTCATAAATTGATTCACATATTTAATCACTACATAAGTATGATGAAATCGAACATTTTCATTGTTAAAAAAAAAACAATTTTAAATTCCCTAATACATCTCTAATTTTCTAGTTTACATTAAATTCTCTGATACTCTACACGATTTTGTTACATAAATAACTAATTCGATCGGAAGCAATGAACGTTATTTCCTCGTAAACAGAAAATAGCTATTTTTACTTTGTAGCTTCAATTTAAAATTTGCAATGGAAAAAGGAACACAACGTTTTGAAGGGATATAAAACTGTCTAGGGGGTGAGTTAAATAGTCGAATTTTTTCGGTGAATTTACCTTGTGCTTCACGCGCACCATTTTATAACACAGCTATCCACGAGTTGTGCTTTTACATCAGAATTTTATTCGGTTTTATTTTGTACTTCCACCTGCTCTTCGTTGTATTTAGTATTCTGCACTTTATTAAGTAATGAATATTTATTTTTAAAATAATGCTACTGTAGAGAGCTAAATGTCATGTGATAATCATAAAATTGGAAAAAAATAGAGTAAATTTTGTTATTAATAAATATTACCTTATATATTTTTAACGTAGATAAATTTTATATTTGTAGATTAAGTATATGTCCAAATTGATCAAAAGTTATATGTCGCCAAATTTAATTTCGAATTTCAAAATCCCATATATTCATATAAGTTATTGATTGCTTAGCGATATTTGTAAAAATCTATGTTTGTAAACAGTGAATCAAAAAGATATATACTGAACATTTTAACATATACTGAATAACAAATATAAATAATTACTGATTTATTTTCATATACTAATAAATATTTACTTTTTATACAACAACAAATATGTTATAATATTTTGTTGCAATGTGTGATATATTTTATATATGTATGTATATATAAGAAAAATAAAACTTTCTGAGTATATATTTAACAAGTGACTGATTTTAATTTTCTTCATTTTTCTAACAACCATTTATGCATGAGTATTCATTAATCCTGTTGTATTTTGTCCTTAATTCCGTTTAAAAGAAGCTATTTTGTTTATTTCCTGGAAGTTATTGCAGTTACTTGTCCTCTTAACCTATTCATTACAAAATTGTAACAATTCTTCCACACGAACAAATATTTAGATAGCTACTCTCATCATCACGTAGTTCTACAACAATTAATTTACATGGATTAATTTACTAAATTACAGTACGTAACTACACTTCTAACTAGAGCTCGAGGCATTTATGGTATCAAAGCAATATTTCATTAAACTTAAAATTGTACCCGTTTTGCACCTCTTAATCTATTCTCAGAGCTTTCAATATCATTAATTTTATTTGAAGGTGTAACGAATGCTCACGTTCGTACCGTTTTCATACATACAGTACCGTGTGGAAGTAAATTTACTTAAGTAAATTTACACAACGTACAGCTAAACAAGGACCATAAATTGGATGTCCTACTTCTCGGTGTATGAGCTTATGCGAGGAAACATTGTTAAAACGGCTGGTAAAATTGCAAACGTTTTACTGCTATTTTGCAAATGAATTTTGTGCGAACTACAAAATCGTTGCCCCGCAGAGTGGAACAATTAAATCTTCCAGTTACTTCTCGTTACATTTAGCAATTACTAACCCGATAATTAAATTCGCGATCTTTACGTTATAATAATAACTTTCAATCGAAGCGCTTTGAACCATTATATTCTGTCATATTTTACGTTTTTGACGTTGCTGAATTTTAAGTAGGTATACTTTACTTTAAAAGATAAGAATTATATTTTAAATTTATTAACAATTTATTATCTTTTAAATTTTATTATTAACAATCAATAATCATCGATAATTATAATATTTAATTATAATTATAGTTAATTATATATAGTTAATTATAGTTAATTATAGTTCACATATAGTTACAATTATCATTACATTTATCTTCTTTGCATAGTTCACATGAAACATGTCTTACGTTCAAAATATTCTTTTCATCATTCTACTAAGGCAATGACAAAATTACATGCCATTAGATTAATTATTAATATTTGAGTTGTACTCACAATTTTGATTTTTGGAATTTGACTATAAATTTTATCTATTTAATTCAAAATCCGCTTTTAAAATTACTGTTATATAAAAGAGCAACCGAAATTTTGTCAGAAATTTAATTAATAAACTTAATTGAGATATTGTGATTTCGTTTTAATTTCTCACGTTGTTCAAAAATAAGTATTTTATTTTATGTAGTGATCAATTTCGTGTGCAACTAGAATTTATTAATGAAATAGTCTTTTTTAATTTTTTAACTTCTCTTTAACTCCTTGACCAACAATACCGTGTCACACTCGTGACGCACGCTAAAGTTCATACGTGACAAACCCGACCCATACTTTTATCACATTCGAACTTTGGATTCAATTCAAATTATAATCAAGGTTCGTTGAATACAAAACGTGCCTAACTTTTCACTTTTCTTTATCTGTCTTCACATTGTGGCAATAATTAGTCATTTGTGCATGATGGAACTGCCTAGAAAATTGTACGTTAAGTTAACACTAGATTTACGGAACCCGTCAAAATGACGGATCATAGATCTCTTATTTTAAATGACAAAACAAAGTAAGGAATTTTTGTAAAAATGTATGTCAACTTTTGTAAAGCTAAAAAAACAATGTCTTAGGTAGTTCACATATCATCCCCAATTTATTTATTTTTCTACTTTAGTTCAAATTTAAATATAAGTGACCATCAAACGTCCGTAAACCTAGTGTTAATTTATCACTTTACCTATTATTTAAAATCGTCATAATAGTTATATCAATAATATAAAGCCTGTACGATTGAAATTGTATAAAATGCTTATAAATATTATTTATAATATTATTAACTAATTTAATGCAATAACGGTTCTATGAAATACGTATAAATTATCAGATCATCTGTTTCCACGTGGAATCCCATTCCAGGCGAACTTTATAACCTTTGATAAACATCAGATGATTCCAGGAATGTTTCCCCTAATATTATGGTTGTATACAATTTTAAGCAAACTTCCTTTCTTTCGTTACTAATATTATCTGTTCTGAGAAAAATGAAAATGCTGAAGTGTTAACGTGAACGCAAGCGACCTCGCACAGATTTCTTTGAATTTACGCGGACCAGATGGAACCAGACGGTGAAAATAATCTGGACTAAAAAGGGGTTAAGAAATATACAAAGTGCCTCAAAGTTTCCCGTATATGTTAGCATGTTATACGACCGAAAATAAAATGGAAGTATAACGTAAACGTAATATTAATACAGAGTAAATAGAAGTGAATATTCATAAATGAAGAAACATTGCTGTAAACATATGATTTATCGACAGGGTAATAATAACTATTTTACCTGCAAAGTTGAATAGCAGAAGTTCCTTTTCGTTGCTGACGTTTTAACGATGTGTACACATTTGAAGGTTTATTTGTTTTATTAATATGTACGGATCTTAAAATCTTCAGCTCGAACAACATATTTAAATGTGATGAATCGGCCATTTTGTATTGGGAATATTAATGAGATGTTTGTGCAACCATTTTCTTCAAATATTCACTTTGTAATGCCATTAGAGTTACTGGGAAACATTTTTGTCATCAAATTTTATCTAAATAAAGTAATTCGTGTACTGAAGACAATACATGTAACAATTTTATATTTTGGGAAAATTTGGAAATTTACGAACATGATGATTTGAAAGCTGTGAATTCAAGTGACTTTTAAGCAGTGAAAAATTTGAAAATTCAATAATTTCACCAAACGTTTTCGTTGAAGTCAGTTGCCCCTCGTGTATCACTAGCTAAGAACTATTCATCTAAACTTTTCATCAATATTTTTTGTAAAAATTGACTTATTGTCAGATAATCATTTTATTGATAATTGTCTTAGGTATTGCACATCATCAGTTATTAAATGGTCGATTTCAAAATATCAAGAGTCCAATGTGAGTGGGTGACAATATTATTAAATACACTCATTATATGTTAATGTGAAACAAAGCTTGTTACGGTTAATCGTAAAAATTCTCTATTACTATTTCTAATGAAAACCGACCATTTATCAAGATTTCGTTACATTATAAGATCGTACTATATGAATATATGAGTAACATATTCTCAGGTAATAATTTATAAATATATGTATACGGTCTTAATATGTAAATACATGAATAATAATATATCATAATATATACATATATAATATATAAATAATGAATAATATACATTATAACATCATAATATATAAATGTATGAATAAGATTATAATATCACAAAATTATAATATGCAAATACACGAATAACATATCTTAACATCCTAAAGATATTTCAGTATACGATAAGATAATTTCATAATCACTTAAATGTATTAGAATCATAAATAAGACTTATGTAACCAATTCACGCAAACTTTAAACTTCAAATATAGTGTTTAAACTGTCGTTGAACATCCTACGGTGTGCATTTGCATAAACACTCACAGTGTATTAATCAACAACCGTTTCACCCTTACGACGGAGGAGAAATGCAATTTGGACAATGTCTTTACAGAAGTTGAAGAAATAGCGGGACAGTGCAAACAATATCGCAATAATAGAGTCCTTTCATTTGCAGCAAGTCGAGAGTTCTGGTGAAGAATCAACTGGCCTGGACTGATTAAACATTTCATTCGTCCAAGTTCGTTCCATGCGCAAACTTTCACGCGGCCAAAGAACTGGCTGGAATAAACCGCGCGAAAGAACGGCACAACAGTTACAGCTAATTTTGGAATCATAAGATTCTTCTCTTTCCCTCTTCCGTCCGTTTTCCCGTGGTCGAAGCTGCGGGCTATACGACAGATTTCGTGTTTCGTGGCATCGGTGAACAAAGCGTTCTTAACTCAAGCTTCCTCGAGGCAATACAATGCCAGGCCAACAAGCCAACTCCGTTATTCCACCTTAAAGCAGGCCCTGGACTACCTGGAAGATCGTTCTTCAGGTTCACCTCCCACGCAATTTCTATATCTGAGTTTCAGCTTTGTCGGCGAAATGTAAAGCCATGGAACAACGGACAGAATTAAACGAACGTTTGACAAACTCTGCTGCATCTCCCCACGCGATGAGTAGTTTGTGATTAATAACTGAGAGCCAACAAAAAGATCTCAGATGCGATGTGGATTTTTGCACTCCCTTTTTCTGCTTTGATGATACGATTTATGGAAATATTGTTGGGAGACTCCTTGTTTACTTTGAGCGTAAGAAGTGCACGAAGCAGAAAGATCGCGTGCAATCTTCAATGGAAGCTTTAATTGGAACAAGAAAGTGCGATAGGAATTTAACTTCTTTCGTAAAACGTTTATATCGATGCTATTTTGTATCCACAATTTTTATATTTACCATTTTGTTTATTGTAAATCGCGAACTTTAATAGTATGATATAAGATGTTTCGTCGTTTGTGCGAGATTGTCGTGACTTTTAAAACGTGACGAAATGTTACGACATTGTGACAAAATGTGATATCGTGACAAAATATTACGACTTCGTGACATGTTACAACAACGTGGTAGAATGTTACATTATGACGAAATGTTATATCCTGGCAAAATGGTATGACATTCTGGCAAAATATTACGACAACGTTACATTTTTATGCAGATAATTTCATGAAATTTGGCGTAATGAAGTTACTTGCTTGAATAAACATGAACAGGGTGAATAACTTGTTCATTCGGATAACTTCTAAAATGTATTTCACAAAAAGACATATAACAGAAATTACATAGCATCAATGGAAAAATGTGATTGTTGAAATCATTTGTTAAAACAATTTATTTGTTTATGGAATACGAAGGTGATCAATCTTTTTAAGATTAATAATTAATCGTGTTATTAATTATTAGATTGTATGTGGAAATGAACTTGTTTCGCTTTGTACACTTACAAATAAAGACTTATTTTTATAATTTTATATTTGACATTAAATATATAAAATACATTATACTTTTATAAGTTATGACTAATTGTTGTACCATTAAAAAATATTTTTCATACATCAATCTATACATACTTTCATAATATATAATCCATGTTTAATTTATGTAAAAATTAATTTACAATAAAGGAAACAATAGAATAATAATATAAGATTATTTTACATAAATAAAATAATTTATTTGTAAGATTCATTTCTGTTTCGCGATAACGCGGAATTCGTTTTCATACAAAAGTCAAACAAGCATAATACCGTAGAATGTAAGTAACTTTAAAAAGTTCTTCAGAAGTGCACGACACAAAATGCACAATGCGATTATGCGTTTCCTGTACTAAAAAACTGCAGGAAACGAACTTCATTAAATGGTCTCAACGATCGATAAACACAACGGTACTTCTACGTTTTATGTGCAAACTTTAAACGACGTTGCATTGAATTATTCAAATCAGCTTGTTGCAAGGAAATGTAACGTAAATGAAGCAACTTTTGAAATCTACGATGTAATGCGTTTCCAGAAATAGCTGTAGTTTTCATTCGTTTCAATTCAATTGTAATGGTGAATTTGGAAATGTTACGCAAGAACGAGTCTTTACAATGGCGGGCATATTCAATAGTGTTCTGTATATTGAGAAATACAATATCGTTTAAAAGTATGGAAACAATAATATTTTTCTGTTCAATAATATCTTTTGACGCGTAAATTATCTTTTATTAATATATTGAAAGTAACTATTTGTTAAAAGGTTTATTGTGGAATTTTATATAATATGATATGAGGGGGCTCTCTGCTCACCTTTTGGCACCTTTAACAATTTTTTATAGGCTCATTTTAAGAAAATTTGATTCTTTGAGAAAATGTCATTTGTATACATATGCGAGTGGTTAAGATGGCAATAGCTCTATTTAAAAAAGCAAAGGATACTGTAAAACCGGAGGAAATATACCCCGGAGACGACCTTTGACCTCATCCTTCTCCAATTAAATATAGTTTCCTCTAGAACCATTTTTTGATATCTCCGCAAATAATATCATAATTGCATTTCTTGCAATTAAGTATTTAATTACATAATTATAAATAAAAGCAAATTATTTCCGATTTATTTGAAATAAAATTGGTAGAAATAAATTTATTTAATCGTGGTAGTGATGGAAACATTCTAAACAAGGTCTAAATAAAACGCTATTACGATGATTAAAGTAATCGGCAGTCATGTGAAATTAGTCTTAATTGCAATAAAATGTAAACGTTTATTCATTCTCTATTTAAAACAAAGTTACCTATTGATAAAGTTAAGTCTATGGCACTAACCGAAACATTCTAAACAACCACCAAATTGCAGAAGCCCTATTACTCTGATTGAAGTGATCGGTAGCCGCGTTGAATTAGTATAAACAGAATTAATGTAGCAGTGCATAGCATTGAAATTGATATTCCTGGAATATGAATAAACTGAAATTATTTCCATTCATGGATTTTGAACGCAACGATCTAACACATTCATCATCAAACTAACATAAATAACGTCACGATGCTATTAGCACGTTGGTCATACGTCATCGAGGTTGTATATTCAAAGATAAATAAATTTAATTATAAATTCCGTAAATAAATTAATTATTTACGGAAAAAAACCAAACGAAATAAATTTTTTAACTAATGTTGAGATAATGACATATGCGAACAGGTTGAAATTGGAAAATTAAATACTATTGTTCTTATCACGTTGACTGCTACAGTGAAAAGTGACAATGGTAATCAAACATGCTATAACATAGATTATTAAGAACAGGGGTACTTAATCTTCCAATTTTGTTTTCTAATCTATTAGTGTATATCATTGTTTCAATATGAAGAATCCATACAAGTTTTTCTTGTAAATAATTAATTTAAATACATTTGTAGGGCCAGTCACATGTAACTACTATGGTGGTCAACGTGTTACTAATCAACATTATACTGCGTTTGACTACAAACAGTTACTTTTCACACTGTGAAAAGTTTCCATTTTTGTAACATAAACTTTTGTTGACTAAATGAAACATAATAACAAATATTATGATTAAAGAAAAACTTGTACAGTATCACCTAAATTACCATTCTCTGCAATTATGATCGCTTTAACGAAAATCCCTGTAAACTCCGGCCCAATCGTATAACGCACCCTGTATTCGATGCAGACGAATCTTTGTGGCATGAACTTTTGCTTATACAGTAATGTCTTGATATAAGCGAATCTCTGTGATGAGAACTTTCACTTACATCGTGTAGTTTCGACGTCGATCGAAGTTAGCCGAATGTAGAAAAACGAGCGAAAAAAATGTTCACATAACCGAACATAAACAAACGGTAATTGTATATCGATGGAATAATCCTAATGCAAGAATAAAACTTTCTTGTTTTTGATTTTTTGTGATGAAACTTTTAGCAAAATATTTGTGACAGTTTCCTGATTAAAATGAGACCAAACACGACGAAATTCGAAACATATTTATTTGTAATTTCAAACGTTTTATCGATTTACTCTAAAAAGTTATTACAAATATATCCTGAAATATATTGCGTTTGGTTTCATTTCAAACAGAAAAGCAACACAAATATATGGGTAAGGTGTATAGAAAAAGGACTGAAAATAAGTTAGCAAATACGTTGGCGTTGGAAACAATGCAACAGGCTTTTGATCTTTATCAACTCCTACAATCGCGTCTTTTTCTTTTTATTTCGCTATTCTTCTCTGCGTTCTAAATTTATTATCGTCAACTAGACCAGCAAATATAGTTCAAATTATATCGTGTTTGGTCTCATTTCAGTCAGAAAAATGTAAAAAATGTGTAGAGAAAAGTTTTATAACATAAAAATAAAAAATAGAAGAATTTTAAACTTGCAGTAGTATTATCTCATAGATGTATTCGAATCCAGAGGGTCTTCAATGTCTCGAGGGTCTTCCTTCCGGCGACGGGAATTTTCTCGCTTACATCGTATAAATCATCTCGACTGTTCTGTAATAATCTGTATTATAGTGTTTCTGACAACAGTCGTCAGTTCTTATTATAATCAACGCTAATAATAATAATACTTGTTAGTAATAATTAAAAATAAAGTTTACAATTTTATCTTCAACTCCGAATCTAACCAAACATAAAGATACTTTGTCAAGTATCTCAAAAACGAAGACCAGACGGTAACATGTATAAAAAAGGTCCAAAACTGGCAAGATGTCAAGTACGAGAGGTGACCTTAGCAACATATTTCAAGGTCATCAGAATCGGCGAAGCAAATAATTACCGAAAAACGTGTCCCGTTGTTCAGAAGAATGTTCATCAGCCTCGTGGACACATCGCAAGCTCATCCTGAGTTATGCCGACACTAAACTGTGCATCGCACGCGACAGCCACCCTTATCGTTAAGGGCAACATCCCTGATTATCATCCCGGAGGAACCTTTTCTAGGATTACCCCCACCACAGAGATTTATCGACCCTACTTCTACTCAACCACTCCCGAAAAGGAGTCAAGCGGTCGTTTTATTGGTGTTTCTGTCTTTCTTTATCTTGCCAGTTCCACCACATCATCCTGATCCATTTCCTGACCGTTATGTTAGTTTATCCGGCCGCTCGTTCCTCCTCGTTCTTCTGCCACGGATAAACGGAAAGGACAATGATAGAAAATGGGCAATTTTGGTACTAAAGGGAAAAAGGGGAATTCCTTCGCAGCATCAATCTGTATATTCGGAGATTAATCGGAAACTAACAACCATACTGGGTGTTTCGTTTAAGGCGAACTTATAAATTATTATTACTGCTGCTTGAGGTAATGAACGAAGGAAGTTTAGGTGGTTTTGGAAGTTTTTACTGTTAGTAGGTGTAGCAGCGTCCTGAAATTATATAAAATTGTATTAAGTATTTCGTTTTATTTTTAGTGGCAATGAAAATTAATTCAATTAGACGTTCCATGTAGGTGAGTAGAACTGGTATGTGTATGTATATAGACCACTCTGAAAATTTTTATTTTTATGTTTGGATATTTAGTTATGTACAAATGTAGAATTATAGGAATATTTAGATAGTTGTACAAGTTGGAATAATGAGAAGATTGGAAATGAAAAAATTTAGAAATTAGAAACTACCCAGTTTTAGAGTTTACAATGTACGAAATTTAGAAATGTTGGGATGGAAGATTTTTAAATTTGCAAATGAAGACGATTGGGAATTTAGGAACCCATAAATTTAACTATTTGTGTGTCTGAAAATTTAGAACATAGGTAATTTGGTAATTTGTCGATTTATGAATTTTATAACTTTAAAAATATAGAAACATCATTTAAAATTAAAAAATTGTGGTATTAAAAATATAAAGTCTAGATAATTAAAATATTTATAAATTTTGAAAATTTTTAGAGGTGTAGCAACATTATACATATTATTAAATTAATAGATATGTAGATCAGAAAGTTTTTAAATAAGTAGATTTTAAAATTTAAAAAGTTGAAAATCTTGGTAACTTGTAAATTAGCAAATTTTAGAAATGTAAAAATACAAGAACGTCTCATTTTCAAATTTCTAAATTTTACAAATTTCAAATTTGTTCATCAGAAATTTAAGAATTTATAAATTTGGTTATTATGGAATTTATAAACATCGAAATTTTAAGTATCTAGAATTTGGAAATAGAGAATTTTATAAATTTAAAAGTTTTATAATTTAGTGATTTAGTGATATAGGATTTAGTGATTTAGTGATTTAGTGATTTAGTGATTTAGTGATTTAGTGATTTAGTGATTTAGTGATTTAGTGATTTAGTGATTTAGTGATTTAGTGATTTAGTGATTTAGTGATTTAGTGATTTAGTGATTTAGTGATTTAGTGATTTAGTGATTTAGTGATTTAGTGATTTAGTGATTTAGTGATTTAGTGATTTAGTGATTTAGTGATTTAGTGATTTAGTGATTTAGTGATTTAGTGATTTAGTGATTTAGTGATTTAGTGATTTAGTGATTTAGTGATTTAGTGATTTAGTGATTTAGTGATTTAGTGATTTAGTGATTTAGTGATTTAGTGATTTAGTGATTTAGTGATTTAGTGATTTAGTGATTTAGTGATTTAGTGATTTAGTGATTTAGTTATTTAGTGATTTAGTGATTCAGTGATTTAGTGATTCAGCGATTCAGTGATTTTGTGATTTTGTAATTTTGTAATTTTGTAATGTAGAAATTCGAAAATTTGAAAATTTGAAAATTTGGAAATTTGGAAAATTGGAAATTTAATAATTTAATAATTTAGTAATTTGTTAATCCCGATAGTTAGATTTAGAACAATAGTGACCTCAAAAATTTACAAAATTTTCAATGTTTAAATATTGAGAATTCAGAGATTTAATAATCTTTAAATTTGATAATATAGATATTTAACAACTTTAAAATTACAGAATACAAAAATATCATATATAAAATTTAGAAATATATATTTAAAATACAGAAATGTTTTAACAATTTAAAAGTTACTAATGTTTTTGTTCTGTTATTTCGAAGTTTCGTAGCAATTTTATTAATTCCAAAACTATAAAATTTAAAGCACGTTACATTTACCTTAAATTAACTACCAGGATATCCAACAAGCCTGCAATATTTCTGAAATGTTCACCAATTCTCCACATATTGCATAGAAACTAGAGTAGATAAAAGCTACAAAATCTGGCCGAAGGTGAACTTCGCTTTCAAGGCACATTTCACTGACGACAAAACTCCAGTGCCACTTTAATATAAGTTTTCACGGAAATACATTGAACTAGACACAACCTTGCTGAATACTTTAGAAATTCAGCACGTCGTGACTCAGGCCATTAAAACTTGATTCCAAATTGCGATACGTAATGAAAGATAACCCAAAATATGAAAAATTGTTGACAGGAAACAATTTTTCTACCGCGTCTGAATAATATGTGCTAACTAATAACGCGTTAGGTAATTCTATTTCATTCGCAATCTCTTTTAAACAAGGAATAATTAATTATTGAATAATGGATGTGATGTTAATTGCCTGCAATTGTATGATCTTAAATATTTTGTATTAGTTATTAATAGTACTAATAATTTATTAGTGATTAACTTATTTACTATGTAATACTATCATGCAATTCTGTGGAGCTTTTAATACTTTCATACCTACACATTTTGTGGAAATTTTCATTTTTCCAATTATGTACAAACTTTTCATTATCAATAGAATCATATTTGAAAATATCAGTTTATCTACCCTTATAAATTCCTCATTTCTGAGTTTTAATTTGTACATAAAAAAGTTGATAAAAGTATAACAAGAATTTATTTTAAAATAAATAACATTGTGTTACTTCAAACGGATTTTATATTTTAAAACCAAAATTTAGGTTCAAATTACAAATTTTCATTTTAAGTTCGAATTATAAATTTTTGCTTTAAATTAGAATTACAAATTGTTATTTTAAATTTATAATAAAATAACATTAAATTAAATAAAAATAAAATAAAATTAAGGAATTGAATATAAAAATCATAAATATGTATTGATCAATAAAATCAAAGAGTACTTCTTTATGTGATATTTTATCTGAAAAAACTGAAAGTTTTCTTTATATGCGTGTAAAACGACACGAAGCTCTTTACTGTTTTACTGATAAAAAAATTCATGTAATAGCATAAGAACGCATATGTTTACATATGAATGCATACGAATGCGATATGAATATGAATATGAATATATATGAACAACATACGTTTTATAAATCACAGATGAAAAGAAGTCATATAGGGGTATTCTTATATGTAAATTATATGTAAAGGAGTCTTTTTAAACTACATACCCTCAAAACCAGGATGAATTGATACGACCAGAAAATTTGTGAAGGGTTGCAGAAATACCAACATGTATTCAGTATTAAAATATTAGGTATTTTGGTTGTTACTGTTGTAACAAAATAACTTTCTAGAAATCTTTTGGAATTGAGTTTTTTGTATTAAATGGCGGATTTTGTTGCATAGGCAATTTTAAATAATTTTGCAAGTAGTTTAATACGATAGAATGTATACATTATTTAAGAAAAAGAATAAAATACAATTAGAGTATACTTTATGTATGATAAAAATAAGATGTAATTAAAGTATACTTTATTTAACACGAAAATAAAGTATCACATATCAATGTTATTAACAATCTAAGACTGAACTATGATGGTTATTATTACATAACTTTATTCTAAATATAAAATGGTATTAAATTTTTTAATTTAATTGTTTTTAATTTTAATTCAAGTAAATTTTTGTTAATTTAACTCAATTTGAATATAATTTTAAATAAATTATTAAATGTTACTTTATACGCAAATTTCAATTTTCATTTTCAAATATTTAATATTATTTCTTCAAATATTTCTCCCTAATGTATAAAATATCAAGAAACCATTGCATAATTGTGAACGTCTCATCACGATTGACCCTACATCCATCGTTCAAATATTAATATCAATAAGCAAATATAATTATTAGTTGCAGTAGTTATCTACCACGTTTAGCTAAGAATTCGAAAAGAGGTCATTTTAATACCTAGATGTTGCATACTGCAAGATTTATGAACCGTAATTGCTCGGTTTTTAAGTCGTTGAAGTTACTTTGAATCGATACATTTCTTTCGTGGTATTGTACGCAAATATCAGAAGAAGCAAGATGTCACTCTTGTGTTTCTCACTAACAAGTTTAACGAATTCCTCAACGGTGATGCGTGTCATCTAATTGGCGGTAAAACCTGAAGATATGTTTCCAAGAAAGTTTCAAACAACTTGTCACCAACTTTTTCGAAGGATCACGACAACGTTGCGTGTACAACCACTATCAATGTAAATGCGCTTTTATGTCGAGTATTGGTTCGTTCATAACGAAAAGGGATATCCATTACTCCTCTGTTGCAGCATTTTTTGTTAAAATAATACACTTTTTAATTCACGCAAATAATAACAATAAACTTTTTAGCTTAATGACTTATGTTAGGAAAAATTGTATATTTCTTTAGTAAAATTTCTATAATATTACAAATTTATAAATATAAATTTTCTAATAAGTGTATAACATTACAAACTTACTAAAAATCGTACAATATTACAAAAAGTAACAATTGTATATTAATGCAATTTTGAGTACGAGATTTTGAGCTAAGAAGAAATTTTTAAA
Source organism: Megachile willughbiella (assembly GCA_945859595.2). Lineage (NCBI taxonomy): Eukaryota > Metazoa > Arthropoda > Insecta > Hymenoptera > Megachilidae > Megachile > Megachile willughbiella. Next base: position 5,828,637 of record OX243798.1, read on the forward strand.
CGAATTTGCATTGTGATAGATGTGACGGATAAAATTGTATTAAAACATATAGAATTGTTACGATTTCATCCAGAAACATAAAACATTCAATATTCGAATATTGTTACTATTAAAGACAACATACAAAATTCTATTGTTTAAAATAAGAAGTTTATCTCTTCCTGTGGTCCCAGAATTAAAAATATATTTCGACCACTTTGGGTTTAAAATTTAATTTGCTGCTAAATTAAATGAACTATTAGAATGATACACAGTATGTCTGAAAAGTAACGGAACTTTTTAAATTTAAGGAACACTATTAGCGACATCTATAAAAACAATACGCTATTTGAAAACAGTATTCCTCCCCTACAAAACAAACCAATCGTTATTGGAATCGAGCAACGAATTGTAAACTTATAGTGTTTAAAGCGACAGAACCTTTCGTCACCGTGACACAAAATCACGATGGAGCAAAGAGCGAATATTAAATTCTGCCCGGTAAAGCTCGATAAAACTTTTACAGAAACATTTGAATTAATGAAAAATGTTTATGGCGACGATTATTTATCCCGTAGACGTGTGTTCGAGTGGTATAAGCGATTCCATGATGGTCGTGATACTTTGGAAGACGACCCAAAGCCAGGTTTTGGGTTTTTCTACATTCTAAACGATTCTAAAGGTATTATACTTCGGGAATTCGTTCCACAGGGACAAAATGTTAATGGCGAATATTATCTGGGTGTTATGGAACGTTTGTGGAAAAGAATCGTTCGTGTAAGGCCCGAATATCGAGCGCCAGGGAGTTGGTTTCTGTTGCATGATAATGCACCATGTCACATAACTGTCGCAGTTCGTGAATTTTTGGCGAAAAAAGAAGTCTGTGTGCTCCAACATCCTCCATATTCGCCCGACTTATCTCCATGCGATTACTTTCTTTTTCCAAAATTAAAATTAGCCATGAAAGGAACGTTTTATGACACTGTTACACAAGTCCAAGCAGCTGTGACAAGGGTGATTGAAGCGATTCTGCAAAACGACATAAAAAAATCTATGTTAACATTGCCTGAGCATGCCCAACGGTGTATTGATGCGGAAGAGATGTATTTTGAATAAAAAAAATTAATTTTGGCAAAATAACTAATACTTTTTTTTATTTAAAAAGTTCCGTTACTTTTCAGACGTACTGTGTAAATAAGCGAAGGCGTGATCCCTTAACAAGAACGTGATCCCTATTAGATATTAATATTAACGCTTGCACGCAGCTAGACAATGCAAAATCATGATAAATGGATTCGTCGTAAAGGGAACTAGCCAAATGAATTCATAAAGCAACGAAGAGAATTTCTTTGCAGATAATCGTTCATGTCTTCCCAGTGAAAGAGTAAATTGTAGTCGCGAGAAATATGGGATCAGAAGAATTAACCCTTGATTCATATTTTCAGGAAGAATCAATCCATTCGTGGAGATTTCCACTGATCCGAAAGATTAACCTCTCAACTCCTAGGTCGCGTCAATCTTACTTACAATTACTTAAACTTCCTCGGTGACATTATTATCAATAGCAACTAAGCACCGATTCAAGCTGTATTGCAATTCTTCTCGACTAAAATAATTATAACATGACAGAAAGTATCCCAGTGAAAGTATTTAATTACCTTCCATCGGAGTTAATTGCGCTTAATTAAATTGTTCTAAGTGGATATAAATATAAGTGTCAGCTACCTGCCATGTTTTCATTTGAAGTCCCGGAAAATATGAAAGATACATTATGAAGGTAATATTGCGAGCAAAATTACTGGATTCACTTGAGCGTGTCATATTTATTGCATTTGTGAGAATAATGCTATGCGATTATTTGATTTACTGTTCCGGATGTAAATGAAGATGTACTTAATTTATTTATTTACATGTATACTGCTTCTATCAGTTGTCTATTAATTCACTGCTTAGATTTTTTTCTTTAATTGCAACAAGTATTTTTGACTAATTCCGTTAAAGGATTTTAAAAAGAGCAGTTCATCGAATATTAGAATTTATGATTTCTTTGCAATAATGGATTTTTTCACTGATATTAATAAAAGTAGATAGTAAAATAAAATACATTATATGATTATCATTGTAGTCCCTTTAATTTCTCATGCTAATTAGTATGTATTTCATGTAGTATTTAATTATGTAAATTAAACAATTCTTTATTGCGTAGGTTAATCGATTCGTAATTAGTTTCAGAATACATGTGTAAATTATTTACAGAAAATAAGCATATTTTATTTTAAAAATCTGTGTATTAAGCGTTGAAAATACCATCGGTATTTTCAAATGACAATAAATTAAAATTTATTTAATGTATTTATTTAAAATAAATTAAACGTATTTTAAAATAATTTAAAATACATTTAATTAACATAATCCATCCAATTTAAATTACCCATCTATATCTATCTATGACCTACTGTAAAACTCTTTACACAAGAAAAATACTTATTAATATTAAACCTTTTAGATTTTTAATATTTTTTTGCAATACGATTTTTATAATATAAACATCATTTCATATAATAGGTTAAATTAACTAATACGTATAATAATATATTTATAATATAACAAATCTCATTAATCATAACTTTAAATTTATACCTCATTGTAGACCATTTTTAGAATCTAATAGAAAACTGATCCAAATCTATCCACTACCCCCTGTCAAGAAATAAAAAGATCTTGTTTTTCATCATATAAGATACACAGGATTTAAGGAGCAACTGTCAAAACATACAAATCGTTCGTTAGAACAGAAGGATTGCAGTCGACCGGCGGTTCCTGAAGATGTTGATTTTTCTGCGAATTCTATTTCAGAGCAACGCACGTGCTGTTCATTCATGAGTTAACAGCCCCGACCGCATGGTGATCAAAACTGATGCGACTATAATCGCTGAAAAGTATGAAAAGTTTCGTTTGATGTTGCGGTAATGATCATGTAGAGAAGATAAGATACTCTAGAGAAATGTTTCACCGTGAATTACAGGCACTTAGAGTCCATTACTTTCATTCAACCGATAGTGTTCCTGCTAATTCAGTAACTCCAATTATGATAAAATACGTTGGGAAATCACGTCACATGTATACCTTGGAATGTATGGAATGTCAACCATTTTGTAATTAGTAGGTCCATTAATTGAGATCGATGTATTCTTCCGATTTGAGTTTAATGTCAAATAAGCTTTTTCAATAAACATTAAGTTACTATGTATATTTATGTAAACATTAAGTTATTAGTGGTGAAAAGCATCTCAAAGAAGTATTTATGAGATATTAGTTTAGAATTTATGATGTATTAAATGCGAACGCATAAATATTTTATCAATATTTATGTTGAAAATATATCTCTGTTATACTTATTAAAATACCACGTTGAAGAAGAAACTTTGACATTAATAAAATTCTCACATATTTCAATTCTTATAAATTTTATGAGAAAATTTATTCTATTAATTCCTTGAAGTGATTGTGTAATATTTTTCAATTGTTTGTTTCTATATTTTCATATGATCGTATTATTGTAAAATCATACGTTTTCACAACCTATATTTGAAATAATTATGTTTCGTTATTATAATAAATTTAAATTACATTTATCTCTGAAAATCATTGCTTTTATTAATTAACAATTTATAATACAAAATAAATCATTTTTCGTAAGATAAAACATTTTATCTACAAATATAGCTAATTAAGAGATGTTGAATTTATAGCTTATTGACCATTAGCGAATATGAAACGATGATAAAGAATCTTTGAATTCATTTTACCATAAGAAGTATATTAGTTTTTTAGTAGATCAAATTTCTCTGCATGAATCTCTTTTGGGAAACCATGCATATGACAAGAATATACAAAATAGAATATTCTATATTTTTGCATATAGCGGACATATTCAGAAAAAGATTGCATAACCTTAAAATTGTTGGTTCCATGGAATAAGAAATCAAATAATTCAGTGCTAATTTGAAGTATAAATTAATTACGATCAAATATTCGATAATGGACAAATTAAAAAAAAAATAGTTTCAATTAATTAAACTACGTAAAAAATAATTTAAACTGATTGGACTATTTAATGAATAGTTTAAATTGATTAGACTATTTCTTAATTAAAGAAAGAACTAATTATTTAGTACTAGAAATGTTTTATATTTAGTGCTTAACCAGTAAGTTTCAAATTAAAAGATTTTTAAAATCTACATAAAATATCAAAGGAATGCATGTTTTTGAAATACATTAAAACATTAAACAAAAAATAATTGAGTTTTTATATAAAATTACGTAACTCTTAAATGAGCTAAATTCCACACTTCGTAAGTAGGTTATACAATTAAAATTTTCTGTGCAATTAACCAACCAGTTCATTAATGAGTGAATACTAATTAACGAAAAGTAAAGCGGAACATATCGTAGTGTATCATAATAAATAAGAAAAAGAATAAAAATACTGTATACCAACTAAATTAAAATAATAATAAACAGTAATAATAGAAATTTAGAAAAAAAGGATATAACGAAACTTGTTTTCGATAAAGTTTAATTTTATAAACTTTTATAATTTTTTAAAATAATATTGCATAAGAAATTTAAGGGTTGGTACAACATGCAACCTTCCAATTATCCGAACGACGTATCCCCTAATTGACTCATCTAATTAAAATTCCCTCTGAATTTAATTTTAAACCTGAATTTTTAGCAAGAACATGAAAAAAGGATGCAAACCCATGTTAAAATAATTTACAAAAAAGGACAAAACTTTTATGCCGAAAGGTTAAAGAAAAATATAACGAAACTTAATTGCAGCGGAACTGAATTTCAGGAATTGTTTCAATTTACTGAAACAATATTACATAAACTCACGTTTCGGTATGAACTAACATAACCTTTCACTTACTCGAACAATATAACCTTTAACTGACTTATTTCATCAAAATTCTCTCTGTATCAAATTCCCAACTTGAATATTTACTGAAAAATCAAGGGAAGAAATGCAGTTGCATATTAAAATAAATATAAAATGAAATTTAACACTAAAACTATTATTATTTCACAAATTAATTATTTACCATTGAAACTATTATTATTTATACATCAATATTTAACAAATTAAATATCCTACTTGCAAGTTGGATATTTTAAATTACAAAATTTTCTAAAATTAAATCCACGTTGATTTACGTCGAGATAAATAATTAATGTGTATATAAATTGATGTTTTATTTTCGTTATTTTGTTATAATATTTTATTCGTTAAAATCTATAGCATCATTTTCTACATATAGAATTTATATCAATTTTCTTAATCGCACGCAACAATATCTTAAAGTTAAAAATTCGACTTTTCAAAATCGAATTTCTCAAAAACTGAAGATAATAGAGAAAATCGATTTTAATATATGACAATTTACAAAACGTACTTAGTATTGCAAAACAAAATAGTTGTGTTTTATAAGAATATACAGTATTCTACAAAATTAGGGGTCCTGATTGTACAAGTGCAGAGAATGAAACTTACATAATTGTAAAATTAAATTAAATTCAGCATAATTTCCTAACTTATATCTCTTAAAAGTTACAGTCTTTCCGCCCGAATTTACTCGATTTTGGTTTCATTAAAAAAAGTATTGAAGTCGAAAATTATATAGGGTGCAGGATATACATATATGTGCATACAGTACATTTCACATAAAGTTCCTCAAATTTCTGCGCTTGACTTTTTAATTTACGACAAGTCAAATATTGTCTAGGTTAAAAAGTATGATGTTATCCCACATTCGTACCTTCTTCTGTACTTGCTGTTCCGCGCAACGAAACATCCAATATTACGGAACAAACAATGATTGACGCACATATAAATCGCAGAAAAATTACGAGAACCATGTGTACACCAAACGTCCACGTATGTCGCGGATGAATTACATCAATTTTGAAACGTGGTCGAGCGCATACACGAACAATCTCATCTCCTCTCTGTTGTAACAAGTTCCTGGAGCAAAGAACACTGTGTAACGTGTAGAACGATGATAAAATAACGGTGGAAAAAAACGCGAACAAGAGAAAGACTGACAGAGGGGTTCTAGAAATGTCAGCAGTCGAGAAAAGTGCCGCTTTAAACCACCACGGGTGGCACACAACGTGCTGAGCGACGAAACACGCGAGCTCTCTTTGTGTCAAACCGGCTGACCGCCGGAAGTCGCCATCATTATCAGCGGATCACGTGTAGATGTCACAGGCGAGAACGATTTCCAAAAAAATCGCGCGATCGGTCGCCGATAGCGGAACGAAAAGGGGGATAAAACGGTGAAACATCGGCTAGCAGACGTTGTAGAAGATGGAGATAAAGTTTTCAGGGATGAAGAAAGAGGGAAAGATTGTAAAAAAAGGATACCGGTGAACAAAGATAAGAGGGAGATTATGAGGAAGAGAAGTGAGAGTTTTAGTTGAGGGATAGGAGATGTAGGTGAAGTGGAACAGTAGAGGAAGAAAGATTGCGATCTGCAAGAGAAATATAATGGTGAAAAGAAAAGAGATGAGAATAGTGGGAAGATGAAGAGATTTAGTATACCTGCATGTATGGACGACAGTATATCTAAATTCTGTATGTTGTTGATAAAAAATATTCTTTTTTATGGGGAGCCAAATAAGATGTGCATGAGAGAGATAAAGTCGTGTACATTTTTGGACATGTATGACTTAATTACATTTTCTATTCTGGTGATATAGTAAATGCATTTGAAGGTATTTACTGGTAGTGAATTTCTTAATTTGAAAATTTGCTATTTCTACATTTCTATACTTCTGAATTTCTCAATTTGTATATTTGCACATTTGTATATTTGTATTTTATGTTTCTATACATATATACATATATGTAACTTCTATATGTATTCTATATTTTACAGCTCAATATTTTATATTTCCAAATTTTGGAGCCGTAGCTCTTCTAAACTCTGGTTAGTCTTTTCACGCACCAACTCATGAGTTGACATCGGTACTAAATTCTAAACTAAATACTAATATTAATATTAATATTAGAATGCATTGTTAATGACTCGAAATTTTCGTATGAGCTAGTAATGAGTAGCATTAGATACATTAACGTCATTACTATATTTGTTCAAAAGTATCGGGAATATAATAATAGAATAGAAATTATCAAGTTTGGGAAGCGAATATGGCCGAAATTTGATTGGTGCAAACTTTTTAATACTTTTAAAAAGAACACTAATAGTAATTTTACTCAAAAAAAGTCCCCTCCAACATAATATTCATAGCCACAATAAATAATATAAATTTAAATATCTGAATTTGAACATCTGCAAATTCAGAATCTACTGCTAATGAAATAATATAATATTGCGATATGAAATCAATATTACTATTCCATTACTGATGATAGACGAAAAAATGTACACTGATGATACACGAAAGCTATCTTTTCGAATACCTATCTCGAAATGTGGTTTTTGGGTTTGCACGGTCCTTCAACTGATCGATTCAATTGTACCTCTGCATAGTCTGCAATTTCGTCCCAGTTTTCACCATGTATTTTTCTCTCACTTGTGCGATCTACGCTATCCATACGCGTGGTATATGGTAGAGATGAAAGTTCCTATTCCACGCCTATTCAATTCTATTGTGCATAAAAAAAAATTCTCTTCCACACGAAACAATTTTTTATTATCGACATTGCGTTAACGCAACCATAAAGATAAATTGAACGTGTCCACTGATCCGTTCACGAAATTTTCGATTTGAAATTCATGTTTCGTGATTCTGATCGGATCAGTGATTAAGACGTAAAACTCGTTTGTGCAACGTGTTACGGGGCTGTTCCTTGAAAATTCGTTGTCAACTTGTCTCGTAACCGACGTTCAAGTTTTTAATTGTTTCGTATCACGCTGCGTCATTTGCATACAGGACAAGAGAATGAAAATGGACGACGTCGGAACTGGAAGTGTCGATAAATCAGAAAAGAGTCTTCGACGGTTGTAAAGCAATGAGAAGTTGCGAGAACACGTTATAGTTTATGAACACAGCGATAAATTACACGGGATTACGACCGAGGAAAAACGTCCCATCGTTTCAGGGAAAAACCGTACGACCTGGAAGCTTGCACTTTATTTTCCTCCGGTAAACGAGGCGGACAGCTTGCTCTTCGATTTCTTGGAAATCTTTATTGTTAGAGGATACTTGCGAATACAATTTTATCGACGGAAGCGAACTTCATTTGCAGTAAATAATGTGTTATTTGGATTAAAATTTTGCGGTAAAGTACAACTTAATGTGTCCTCTGCTCTTATTATTGTTTGATAAATTCTATTTGCTTAATACATTATTCTGTTTGGTACATTCTATTTTATTTAACTTTGTCATAGATACGGTGTACGAGTTGTATCACTAAACTAGAAAATTTATTATATTTAAAACACGATAAAATTTGTATTTACAATTTTGGAGAGTGTACTAAAAAGTACACGTTTATTTTTATAATTAATAGGAGTAGATGTACATGTCTCAAGATGTGTGGATTACTTATGGAAAAATATGGAATAAACAATTTATTTTAAATGTTGTTGAATATTCAATGAATATGAATATTTTACAAAATATTTATAATTAGCTAACATCCAAAGTTTTAAAGTTCCAAATTCAGGATCATTAAGCAGAAGATGGACACATTCATTTTGAAAACAAAAATGATATTTAAAAATATGTACACTTAAATTTTAAATCCTATATTAAGTGGCGAAGGATCTACCATTGAAGGGTGCACCCCGAAATTAAATTTATTAGTTTTTGTTTCTATAAACCCCTATAAATGTATTATTAAGATAGACCATGTTAATTTATCCCTTGAACTGAAAGTCAGTCATATTTAGAAAAGACCCTTTACCGTCCTTGTACCTCGTTATCAAATACTTCAGCAACACCTTCATCTCCCTTTCATATATTCATGTCTTCAAAACATTTTCCTCGGCGCAGTTACCGTAATTTTCCTAAAATTTCTGACGAATTACAAGCTCGGCATAAAACGGCCGTAAAGGCACGGCACAGCAGCAAAGAGTTGGCTCTCGTTTACCAACACTTATGCTCACGTTGGACGGACCACCGACTAAAAGCAGGCCGTTCTTCTTTCCTTTTATAAAACATACCGAGAGGAAGAGGAAAAGGATACTAGTGTACACCTCTTTTTGCCGACGCGAGAAGAAGCACGCTATCCTGGAAAGGGATGAAGGGGAAAGTTAGAAATTTGAGAGGGACCCTATGCGAATGCGGAATGTAAATGGACAATAAACCAGCCTTGCCCAACGTCTACCAACGGTATATCACCGGTGACACCGGTAGTTTTAGTTTATACTGCATGCATAAGCGGTGTTTCACGTCAGGAGCCCAGCAATGCTTGCTTCAATTCTGCACGAATTCCTTCTTCTTCCATTCTTTGCGTACTTCTTACCGAGATTGAACTTATTTTTAACCAGTTAACTGCGTGCAACGTGTATACTGGTGGGATGAATTTTACAAAATTTTTTCAAATATTAAGTTCTCAAATTCTCAAATATACGAATATGCAAATATTCAAATTCGTCATAATCAATCTACTGGAGCACACGGAGTTAGCTTATACGTCAGCTGGTCACGTCTAAACTCGTTCGGTGCTCAGTTTAATTAATAGACCTGAGTTAGCCGATTAACAAATATCATAATCTATATACAGCCCCCGGCCACGCAGCCATACCCCTCCTGAACGTAATATCCAGGTTTCCGCATTCCCACATTCCCATATTCCCACACTTCCACATTTCTACATTCCTATATTCTTACATTCCTAAATCATGAAATTTGTAAATTCATAAATTCCCAAATTTTTAAATTTAAAAATTCCCAAATGTTCAAACTTACAAGTTCTCAAATTTTTAAATTTTCAAATTTCGGAATTCCTAGATTGACCAATATTCAAATTTCCAAATATTTTAATTCCTAAATTGTCAATTCCTCATATACTCAAAATCTCATATTTTTAAGCACTCAATCTCTTAAAATCGTTAATTTGAAAATTCAAGTTGGAATTTCTTAATTCCTGCGTAGATATAAGGTACTCGAATCCAATACTAAACTTAATTAAACTATTAATACATTTCTTATGTAAAATATAAGTGTATTCTATGACACTTCTTTTATCAGTGCAAATATTTTTGTGCAATTACGTATTGATGAATCACAGTAAATACGTACACGTTCTGTACATTTTAATAATTACGTTCACATTTAATAAATTTTAAATTATATTTTAGTTTTCAATCATCCTTAAAACATTTCTATAAATGTAGCGAAAATTTAATGAAAATATAAATATAACAAGTTAAATATATAATAAATAAAAAATATAAACACTTAAATTTTTAAATTATATTTGTACGTATCATGTAGATTTTAATATTTATTTTCCACCTGTATCACTTTCGTTTTTGAATTCATTAATATTACAGTTAAAAATAATTATCTGTTGAATTTTTTATTTAATTATGTATTCACTTATATTTCCCATTCAATATACGATCTTTAATTTCATCATACTTTTAACGTTTTGCAATTCACGATGTTCGTTTGACGGTACCGATAAATATGCAGGTTCTCGGAATCCATGGATTCAATTTACAACGTAAAATGATTCTGATTACAAATATTTCAAAGTATTTTGAACTTGCAGTAACGATAGAAAATTATTGCGCAAGTGTAACACAAACGCAAGAACGATGAAAGTTGCATTGGAGTTGACGTAAGTTGGTGGTTGGTGTACTAGGTTGTGTGAAACCATGAAGATGTTTGGGTGCTACTTCATTCGTTCGTGGTTCAGCATCCACAAGTCTGAATAATGTATAAGTAGAGTTGCATAAAATCCTTTGCTGGCTTCTTTCGACCCAGTTTCCTGACGAAAACTCTGCCCTCTTTGTAATAAAAAGGAAATTTCATTGTAGTTCACCTTTAATGATATTCTATGTATAACTGAAAAAATGTCACGCCATAAACAATAGTTTCAGTATAAATAGTAGTATAAATTATTTATATTTAATAATTTAATAATTATTATTTATATAAATAATAATCATAATAATAATTTGTTAATATTAATCAAATAATAATGTATCAATAACATTTCACCGTAATGTTTCGCCGTCAAATAATAATTTCATAAAATTCGATGTACTTTCTAGGGATAAAATCAAATGTCACCATAGTTATAACTGTACCATTGCTACGTGGAAAATTCCTTAATTTAGAAACGTGAAAATTTTTTAATTCTCAAATTTCTTTTATAAAAACTTGCATGTTTCCTTCTCGTGAAGTTTTAAGGGTAAAATTGCAGAATTGGGCTTATTAACACACTGAAAAGTTATACATAGAATATTTTGGGAACAAAACCATAACAAAATATTGCTTTTTAGCTTCGAAATCTTTGCAATAATTTTTGCGCATTTTTGGAAACTAAATATGTGTTATCCTTGACTCTCCTGACCAAAACAACATGAGACAAACAAAGATCACCGAAGTTTATTAATTTTCCGTCAGTCATCAAAAATTATAGTCAGAGGATTCGGTAACCAAAGTTGATTCAAAAGTTCATTTCAAACTTCAAACTTGGAAAACTATTAAAATAATGCCACTCATTTAAAAACATTAATCAAACATTTCAACACACAGTAATACAATTACAAAGTATTTTACGCTTTAAGGATTGCTCGCACGAGATCGTTATAAGACTTTTTTTCTGAACTATTGTGTATCAAACATTAGCATATGACTGTACGTTAAATGTTCATACAATGTACCTATATAATAAATAAAATGAATTGCAGGATATCGTGTATCACCATATCGTTTCACATAATTTATGTTGTTCGTGTATCGCACACAATCGCTGTTTTTATAGGAAAACAGATTCTATCAAGTAGATTTAGTGCGCTTTAATTGAAGCACTTATGCCTTTTTTTCTTGAAGAATTCCACCACTGAGACGCTTTAATTTAACTCGATGATCTCATCAGTAGGCTATAGTACTTGTTTAGTGCCTTGGGGCACACGATTCCAAAGAAAATAAAAACCGAAGTTGCACAATTCCTTCTTTAATACAAACAAATGAAGAAAACGTTTATTTAACATGAAAACAGCGACTACATTTTGAGGTGTGTTAAAATATAGTACACCATGCATAAGACATCAAGTAAAAGATGAGAATTTTTAACACACAGAACCTCTAGCAGTTAATATAATTTTAATCCAGTAATAACATTACTATTAAAAATAATACTGAATTGTGAAGCAAATATTCTTTTAATTGTCGCATTCCTTGTTATGTAGATAAAGTAAGAATTTTGTTACAAAACTGAAGAGAAAACTTAAAATGGATATTATCACTGTTATGACGCTACGGAAATGTTTGAATTTAGACATTTGGGAACTTGACAAATTAGAGATTAGAAAATTTTGAGGAATTTTAAAGTTTGATCATTTGGAAAATGGAAATTTAGAATTTTGGAACTTGAAAATTTGAAATTTGGAAATTTGGAAATTTGGAAATGTGGAATTTGGAAATTTGGAAATTTGGAAATGTGGAATTTGGAAATTTGGAAATTTGGAAATTTGGAATTTGGAATTTGGAATTTGGGAATATGGAAATTTGGGAATTTGGGAATTTGGGAATTTGGAAATTTGGAAATTTGGGAATTTGGAAATTTGGAAATTTGGAATTTGGAATTTGGAATTTGGGAATATGGAAATTTGGGAATTTGGGAATTTGGGAATTTGGGAATTTGGAAATTTGGAAATTTGGGAATTTGGGAATTTGGAAATATGGTATTTGGAAATTTGGAATTTGAGAATTTGGGAATTTGGGAATTGGGGAATTTGGGAATTTGGGAATATGGAAATTTGGGAATTTGGGAATTTGGGAATTTGGGAATTTGGGAATTGGGGAATTTGAGAATTTGGGAATTTGGGAATATGGAAATTTGGGAATTTGGAAATATGGTATTTGGAAATTTGGAAATTTGGAATTTGAGAATTTGGGAATTTGAGAATTTGGGAATTTGGGAATTTGGGAGTTTGGGAATTGGGAAATTTGGAAATTTGGAAATTTGGGAATTTGGAAATTTGGGTATTTGGAAATTTGGAAATTTGGAAATTTGGAAAATTGGAATTTGGAAATATGGAATTTGGAAATATGGAAATTTGGAATTTGAAAAGTTGAAATTAAGAATTTGGAAATTTGGAATTTGAAAAGTTGAAATTAAGAATTTGGAAATTTGGAAATTTCGTAATTTGGTAATTTGGAAAGTAGTGAATTTAATGACAAAATTTCAAAATTAAAAAATTCGGAAATTGGAAGTCAAGAAATTTGGGAGTCTGATATTTTTGTAATTTAAAAATTTTCAACGTAGAGTTTACCAATGACCCCATATAAATTTGATTGCCTGGACCATTTATAGTAAAAAGCATATGAAAAATTGATTATTAAAATACACATTGTTTTTTTTTTTAGCGTACAAATGGTATTCGTATACATATTATTTATTTATTTGTATGCAGCACACAATTATTATTTATTTACATGTAGAATATAATTATTATTTATTTATTTGTGGAATCCGACTTTCTGTTGCATTTTTCTCGAAATTTATTGAGCATATGTACATAGCATATGTATATACTGAACATATTACAAGTCCTTTATAAATGACTAGTTACGTAAGGTTTTATACTAATTGAATTTCTCAATTCTGTTTCAAAAATACGTATCCATATAAAAAATTGTATTTGCATCTTTTCGAGTGCATCGAACAAAGTGAAGTCAGAAAAATGGATGTTGCCATAACTTTCTAAACTTTCCACCTTTAACTATTTAACTCACATTATTTCTTCAACTCGTGTAAATTGTTAAACATAACTATTGAACTTTTCCTCAACCTTCTTCTTACAAACTTCAAAATATAACACACCCTAATTCTACACAGATGATTTTGAGTATAAATTGCGTACAAGTATCAATTTAACTCGTTAACTGCGCCAAATTCATTTAACCGCTCCACAGCCTATTATGTTTTCGCAAAGAGGACGTTAAGGAGAAGTCACAGACCTCCGAAGATAGTAAACGCAAGTTTTGCCGGTGATGCCAGCAATTTGGTGGTTTCGCTGCTTCAAAGGGATCTCACATTCTCAGAAGAGAAGTTTGTATGGATGCAGATCGAAATTATCAAGGGGATAAACTACTCTGCAGGCTTAACGTCGACACGAAACATCTTAATGGCTTAATCGTTGATGAATATATACGAATTAGTTAAGCGAAAGGGATCAGCTAAGTGGCTCGATTAAAACGCACTCTCAGCGATAACCTCGTCGTCATCTTGGTAACGTAAGCATACCCGTAAATCAGAGGCGCACGCAACGTTAGGGCCATTAAGATGGTATTATAAAACAGAACATTTAAAAAATCAATATTTTTATGTTGCATCGCTGTAAGAAACATGAATTTAATACAAGGTTTCGGAACATGTCGAAAAGTTCATGTCAAATTATGGAAATTATTAAGATACTTTTATCGAAATGTTAAGTTTTGCCGAGATAAAGAATAATTGTATAAATTAATTTATGTTTCATTTCCCATTTACTCGTTGGACTTTATGTCTGAAGGTAACTTACTTGTAAACTTAGTGTTAAAAATATATGTTAAAACTTATATGCCTTTGTAAAACTGACGAATTTATAATGTTTTAAACAAAACACGACAGTGCTTAACCGTATGAGTGATGCATACTATGTCATATTATTTTTCAAAGTTTCCAAGCCTGGAAGTCTCTAGATCTCAAAGCACCAAAATCTAAAAATTCTAAAATTCTAGTCTCAAAATTTCAAAGTAACAAAGTCCCAAAATCCCAAAATCTGAAGTCCATAAGTACCAAATTCAAAAGTCCAAAAGTTCCAGCATCCCAAAGTTTCAAAATTCTAAAATATATAAAAGTTCCAAAAATCAAAATACCATAACACCTCAGTTCAGATGTTAAAAGTTTAAAAATCTCTATGTCGCTACAGTTTAAAAATTTCAAACACACAAAGTTAAAAAATTTCAGACTGGACACCCTGTATATATACACAATAAACTAACGTGTATCAACTGCATGTTTCATAACTGTGATCTTTTCACTAGACTTTGATATATAACAGGGGGTTATCGAGCATCTACTGTACTTGGATTGCCATACACGAATTATTGTTACAGTATAGACAAAGTTTGCGCTTGTTCTTAAACGTCACTTGTTAAATACACCATGGACCATATCTCATTGACACGTTTCGGTGGCAAACATCGTAACACGTTTCGAATGTAAATGTTGTTACACGAGTTGGTTGGTATTCGAGCACAGCGAGTATTTTAATGCGATTATGGTAACGTATGTCGTGCAGTGATATCAATGGTGTGTCGTAGCTTGGTGTACATGCTATTGCCATGTCCGCAGTTTGAGAGGATTGAATATGTAACGGTATGACTGTGTTTAGAATGTCAAGAAGGAAAATTGAGATCCGTTGCTCGTAGCCTAACGAAAACGACGGAAACTTGTACTTTGACATTATTTCATATTGAAATCCTAGTTTCTTGTTCATTAGACTTCGTCGTGAAAGACGACTTGAAAGATGAAATCTTTACTTCATTGTAGGTTTGTCTCATTTTGCACGATTGGTCATTTTGTGTGATCACAAAATGTGCTTTTTGTTTCTATTGAAAATTCTTACTTTTGACATTTACAATTCTAACTTATCTGTTAGTAAATCTATCTTGGTGTGATTTATTAATTTTGTTGAAATTCTACACAGTAGCAAAATAACCGAAAGTAATATACATGTATTAACAATAAAATGTGAAAACTACTCTGGTATAAACATATGCAAACTCGTTACTTTAAACATACGGTATTTGAGTTTTTTTTTATATGGAGTTGAGTACAAATTGAATATAAAAATTGCAGAATTCAATATGGCAGGTGAAATATGGCGGCCTGGAAAATTAAACTAATCTCACTTCACTCTTCGCAGAACCTAGGAAATTACCAAATTATACGAGTGTATAAGAATGAAAATTTTAACTCTTTTAGTTGTAGTATTACTAATATAAAAAACTTCGTATTTATTACTTTCAATTACTCTACAAGTGTGCTGAATTTGAACAAAATTTTCGTCACACAAAAAGTTATTTGTTAGTTATTTATCACTTCAACTTTTTAATTATCAATAACTATTATTTTTTAAATATTTTGCAGATACATACATTTATTTTTAGAAACTGTTTTTCGTAGATACGAAATTATCATCGTACAAAATAGTACTTTAAACACTTTAAATAATTGTCGTTAAAATGTACCATAAGAATTATTTCTTGTTTAAATTTTATTACAATTGATGGAGGTACAAATAATTAACGTTTCGTATTTTAGTCTGATTATTGTATTATTTCATTTAAAGGGACTTTGCAGAGGAAGCTCTTATTTCATAGAAAATATTTATGGGGAATAATTAACACGTTGACTGTCACACTGAGGCAGCAGAATATTTTATGAGATAATCTTTTTATTCTTAACAAATCTTACCAAATATGTTTACAATATTTTTTGTTTATTGTCCGTAGTTCAAAGTATACGAATATTTCCAATTAGATAAGTGCACAAATGTTTAATAATAGTTATTCATACGGAAATTTAAACGTTACGTATATGGGTAACGTGGTAGTCAGCGTTAACCATACGAATAAAAATTTAATCTTAAATTTATTCTAATTAATGTTCAATCAACAAAAAAATTTATATTATTTCAATGACTTTAAATAAAGAATTGTGGTGTAGAATCATAAGACTGTTGTTAACATACAATATTGAAATACTAAAACGTTATTATGTTATAGAGCACATCAATGAATACATATTTAATTAAACGAATGATTGAATTAAAATTAGGTCAGTAATTATAATCGCTTTATTATGTCGATATGCAAAGATTTAATAAAGCATAAAACTATTAATACATAGAATCAGAAATTGTAGAATCATGGAACTGGAAGATTGTGGTATTATAGAATTACAAAGTCGTATAATTTTAGAATAATTAGATTTTAGAGTTACAGAAACGGAAATGCATAAAGTAGCGTCGGTGTAAAGTTACAAAACCTTATAATAATAGACGAATAAAATTAAAAATCATAAAATCGAAATATAAATGTCCAAAAGCCTGCATACTTAAATAATATAGTAAGAAAAATATGGGAAACACATTTTTACTGAAGTAGGATAACGAGATAGTAATATAGTAACAGTAGTATGTACATAGCATAATAATACAATAGTATAGTGAAATAGTAAAGTAATGTAACAGTAAAGCGGTAGTAAAACTGTATAGTAAAATAATATTGATAAAGTAGTATAAGAAGTGTAAAATTAATAACGTTGTATAATATTATCAAACTGATACTGTGCAATACATAAAAGGTATACTCGAATATAGAAAATAAATCCTTTTACTTCAATTAACAGATAACAAATTGGTTTTGCAGTTAAGTGAAATGCTTACTTACAAATAAACGTATAAATTAATTGCAATAATTATTTCGCGTTTTCATTGATTGGAAAATATTACGTTCCAATTACTTGAAAGAGATTTTGTATCGAGTTTACGAAAGGTTTCATGAAACTGTATCCAGAATCAATAAAGAACCAAGCAGAACTGAATAATTACACTGGATGGATGTCGAAAAAAGCTTCACTACGTTTCTATAGGTGGAATCGTTGACTATAATCAGCGACCGTTTTCTTTCTGTTCGATACAATGAGCCAAAGTTCACGAAAATTACTCATATAGATTTCATGATTATAGTCAAGGATAATAACATCGACAATGTGTCAATTTCTCGCAATATTAATTAGTAATTCATTGGACAGATCATGTGAAAAATGCAATAATAACAAGAATGAATAAATAAAAAATAGCAAAAGTATTACAGTGCAGTATACAAATATGTCGAGCAAAGAAAATTGTAGAGTTTATATATTAATTAATTTTATTTCACCAACTTGGTTTACGATCAATCATTTCAGACTGCTGAACAATCTTGGAAAACATTGACAGCTCTTTTACGATTCGTTCCGTCAGTCAACTTTTCAGCCATTTTCAGACCAATCCAATAATAGTACACCCCGTATCGTTTATTTAAATATTACATGCATCCCCAATCACACATAAATAAATCTTTAAATTCTTCATATATATTTCAAATATTATTCACAATTCTGTGATATTCCAATTTAATATACAATTGATTTATATAATTTATATATTTTAATATTAAAAATATTGGCACTATCGAAGTTGATATTGTTCATATTATTGAATTGTTGATATTATTGAAATGTAGGAATATATTACTAAATATATCTCAAAATTTACTCATATCAATTATTAAACATTTAGACAAAATCTCACCCTTCGTAAAATAAAAATTACATCCAAAGTTCATGGTAAAATGGGAATGATCCTTTTAATAATCTTACAATATCAAATTAACACGAAAAACCTGTTAAACCGTTTGAGTTTTTTTTTTTGAAAATTAAATAGCTACTGCTATTAAGCGGAATAAATCATATCTTGCATCACGTTAACAGTAGACTCCATAATTATGCCAGCCGTTAAGTAAGAACGACACGTAAGGAACACGTTATAATATTTAACACATGTTTCACTACACTTCTTTAAATTATGAACAAACACATACGAAATATTTCAAATACCTCCGATTAATCTTTAGTTCGAAAAATTGCGTAAAATACTCCTTGAAATCTATTTATTTACATACTACCCTTCGCAATAATGTTTTTATTGTAATAGATAATAATATTTGAAACTGCTTAATATAAAATTGTACTTTAAATTTAGTTTCGAATGTATGATCAAATAAACATTTATACTGTAGTATTAAAATTAAGTTTGTTTCGCAATAAAGTATAAGTTAGGAACTAACAATCATCCCCTATAAAAAGAACAAAATTTATTGCTCCTCATAATTCCTAAAAAACTTGGGCTTCAACTTTTAAGGTACACATTATAGGCAGCTGTTTCCTACATTTATGAAATAATTCATAGCAAAGTCAAGCTGGTAAACTTGTCCTTTGAAAAATCTCTTATTATCTCCATTTTTGTGATACCTCGACAATTAAGAATTGCGAAAAATAAGTATTTGCAATAATTAGCATTGTATATTTGTTTTAAATAACTCTTTAGTGGCAATTTTAAATGTACGGTGTAGTTTGAGCTTTAATATAACGCCGAAAATAAATAAATAGTTCAACAAGTGATTGTTGAACAACAAGTGCTGGTTTGTTTTAGTAAAATAATAAAATATTATATGTCGCGAAATTATATTTGGACAGCAATAAATACTGTATATTTAATAAAGTCGAATTTTAGAAGGTGCAAGTTTGAGATGGATGCTAATGTAAACAAGATGGCGGTACGTACAAACTACGACGCTAAGGTTAATCAAGTTATTGTATTTTTCGAGACGACAATTTAGGGCTTTAGAATTTTGAATCTTTAGGATTTTTACACTTTGGAACTTTGAAACTTTTGAACAATAGGACCTTAGGACTTTGAAATGTCGAAGTTTGGATTTAAAGTTTTTAACTTCGGAACTTTGAAACTTTGGAGCTTTAGAATTGAGAAGCTTCAAGATTTCGGGGTGTCAAGGTTTCGGAACTGTACGACTTTATCAAACTTTAGAATCTTAAAGTTTAAAGTTTTGAAAAATTGGAAAAATGTATACAGTAATGCAAAATTGTTCTAGTGTCCCACTGTTCTTGACGTCCTAAATCATTTTATATAACAACAAAATTAATGATATGTAATGTATATAATGAAGTCAAAGTAAAGCAGAAAATTTAATTTATATATATCTTTTAACTCATATATAAATTGTCGAAAGTATTGCACATTTATACAAGTATTTAACTTACTTTATTTACTGTATTATACTGCTTTATAATTTTTAAGTTCATTATTTGTTAATAAATTTTGACATAGTGATAACATTAACAAAACTAAACTAACTAGACATTCAACAGGAATAGAAAATAATATTCCAATATTATAGTTCAGAAATAAATTTTCAGTCCATAGTTATTTATAAAGACATTAAATTGATACACCAGAGAACATATTTTTAAAGAAAGACATAATAAATATACTGTACTACTAGAGTTTTTGCATATTATTTATTGTACTTCATTTATTATTAAAAAATTTGTTTATAAACTGTGATTTCTTCGTAATTTCCATTACTAACAAACAATACAAACAGTACAAACAATAATTTTAACATAATCACTGATAGTTCCATTCAAAACTGTTTACGTTATATTGCAAGGGTAATCAGAGACTTCAAAATATAATAAGTATTTTCTATTACCCGTGTTACAGAAATAGAAAGCTAGTAAACAATTTATTTATAGCATTCACTTGAATACAAATATATTTAATATTTAAATTAATACATTTGATATGTATACATTTAAGTCATTTAATGTGGAAATGCATTTGACGTGCATATATTTAATATGTACACACATTTGACATGTATATAATATACTTAATACGTCCATCCATTCGATATGTACATGTTTCACATATTAAATATGCAAATACATATGATATGCATATAATTGAATATGTATAAATACATTTGACATGCATATATTTGACATATTTAATATGTAAATATAATATAAATATGAAACAGTATTTGATCATAAAATACACACCTAACAAAATAACATTTTCAAGCAGCACTCGCGCCCATATTTCAATTATCATCATTTATTCAAGTCTATTTAAAATTTTCCTCGGCTCCAGAGGATCTAAATTTTCCAACAAACTCTTTTCGCGAATGTGCGTCTATAAATGCCAACTTTGCGTTTAATCTCCCCGGAAGTCCAACAAGGAAAACGAGGAGGGTACGGTTATGCACCATGAGCCCGGGACCAGCTACCCGTACGTCACGAAATGGCGCTAGTAGTCGTGGCACACGTAGTCTCGTGGCTTTCGGTATCTTCGTGGAAGTATGTGTACTTGCATGCAAATATTTAATTAAAGCAGCGCTAGTAGCAGGCGGCATATGTGCTCGTCCCCGGTATGTCCGTGCATCTATGTTTCGAGGGGGTGGTACGACGAAGGTTGGGGGATCGGGTACCACCCCGCCACTGTAAATATATGATTATGCATGAGGTTTGGCGGCACTGAGTGCACTTTCACAGCCGCCGTACTGGCACGCCGGCGTATTAACCCCGCCGCGTGTACCGCGAACGATGAATTATGACATTTTGTCGAAACCAACTGCGACACGCTGATTCGGCGGATAACGGAGCAGGTTAAAAGTGAGGGACCCTATACTCGCCACTTGAACCGGCAGCAAAGTTGGAAGTGGTGAGTGGGTAAGTTTTAGGCGGGCCCACGAGTGGTTCGTCGCAAGTTAGGCAAAACGCGTGCATGTTGGTTACAAATTGACCGCAGGGTGAATATGTGCTTTCTGGGCAGGCGAATCGGCTAAGCGAACTATTATAAACCGACTAACGTAGTTTGTGACGTTGGTTGTTTTAGAAACGTTGCATCAATATTCTTAATTAGATTAACACTAAAACTACCGTCATACAATATGCACTTAACTTGAAACGGAAAATGAAGTTAAAAAATAAATAGGCAATTGACAAAACATAAATTAGTACACACAATTCTTTATCTTGATGAAAACCAATGCAGATTTTAAGAAAAGTAAATTGTTTAACAAACTGTGCAACTTATAATAGGAAACTTGTGGAGCGGTCACTTGACCGGTTTGGTAATTTTAGTGTTTACTAATTGCTGAAATCATAAATGAAAGTTGATGTGTGAATTATGGGGAACGATCACTCCACATTAAAGACGGAACTAATATATGCACATTAATATGCAATTAATATACAAATATAGAAGTGTACAGTGATGAACACGAGCTATATTTTCCGTGCGATTTCACTACCACCATATGTCTTTCTTTGTTTTCTCAGTCAAATGCAGATATACATTATACATGTATGATAGTCATGTACTAAAGAAAGTACAGATAATAATATATAAGTACAATATATTAGTGCAGTATTTTAGCGACTAAAATAAGTTGCTAATGTGCATAGAGTCTAAAATCGCGTTAACTGATTACCGTTCGGATACAAGCGCAATCAGTTACCGTGAGAGGTACTTGTTTTCAAAATAAAGAAACATCATACATTATGACTGATGTAGCCCCAGCTCATAACAGCGGTTTCTACATGTTTCTGGTATATTAACATGTATACAGTTCTGAATTGCGGCTACATTAATTAGGACCGTTGTACGATGTTTACTTGTTCTCCTCGACGGTTTGTTCCTCGAAATCAATTTCTCTAATTGGTAATAACCTGCGTTCGTTTGCCGAGGGATTTTAACGATCAGCTAATGTGACTTCACTGTAAATTCATGCGTCAATTAATTTTTATTTAACGAAGGACAATTACTTTTGTTAATAAATGCGATTCGATTTTGTTGCATTAATAACAGAAGAAGAATTTGGCGATTCCCGTCGTTAGGCAACCATCGAGAGGTGGTAAATTCACATGAAAACTTTCTTTGGCTCGACAACTGTTATTAATAAAGAAAGACTGATTGACTCGAAGATATACAAATTTCCAAACAATCTGACGCGTAACTATCTGAAAAATGTCTGAAAACTTTCAGAACTATCGTAAAATAACATTTAGGGTACATGCACTATTTGTGACCACCTTAAGGATTTTTACAACTGTAAACACATTTATGTGTGCAATTACTTTCAAAGTGAAAAAACTACAAGTTTTAATAAATAGTATTAGATCTCTAGTTTCGACATTCAACTTCCAATTATTTAAAAGACTTATTTAATAATTAGTATACTTAAAAATAGTCAAGAAAATTATTCTGTTCCATTCAGGACAACTATATAACATTTTTAGATTATTTGTCATATTATATACGACAACTTACTATTTTACATGTTAACTTATCTGTCATATTAACCCTTTCCCGTGCCATTTATTTATCAGATGCGTCAGTCAAGACTAACTATTCAGGGCTATAACATTAAAACGAACAAAGAAAATTAAAATGTTGAGAGTATTTTATATTCAGGGATCTTTGATAATGCAACTTACAGTTAGACCTAAATTTCAAGTTGAAGAGTATTCATAATTTGAGTAAGGTTTGTCACACTTGAGCTGTAAGTGCGTCACGAGTGAGACTCGCCAAAGCACGGGAAAGGGTTAAGTGCGGTCTTCTAGATTTTCGCGATCAAATGAAAACTCACCACTTACTTTAAGAGGGTGTTTTCAACCTTAGGACGGCTGATTTCCAAGGGAATAAATGGTTTCGTTATTAGCGTCACTTGAATTCCGAAGTCCACAATTTTTTCTTTGATGTCTGCAAAGTTTCAAACGATTTAATTAAATTTTTAGTTGCTGAACTTTCCTTGGGGATCGAGTCCGCAGCACTTTTTGATATGAAAACAGCAACGTGATCGCGTGGCACTTAATCGATTAAAATAAACACAAACGTCAACCGAATATCAAACTCCCCAATCATGGCTTCGTTTATGATATTTGTATACGAAATTCGAAATTTATATTCGTAGTTTGGAAATTTGAAAATTTCGATTTTAGAGATGTGGGAATTTGTAAGTTTAGAAATATGGAAATTTACGAATTTGAAGATTTGGTAATTCGGAAATTTGAATTTTGGGTTATGGGAATTTGGAAATTTAGAAATTCAAGAATTTAGGTATTTCAGGGGTTTAGGAATTTAAGAATTTGAAAATTTGAGAACTTGGAAAGTTGAGAATTAGTGGAACTTGTAACTTAAAAATGTTTATGTTTTGAAATTTTGGATTTTGGAAATTTGTGGGTTTAAGAATTTGAGGATTTAGATGTTTAGGGGGTTCGTAATTTAGGAATTTGGTAATTTAGAAATCATTGAGTTTCAGAATTTGGAAGTTTAGAAAATTATGGAATTTGGGAATTTAGAAATTAGGGAATTTGATAGTTAGGGGATTTAGAAACTTGAAAATTCTAAAATCTTGAAATTTCGAAGTTGAAAACGTGGTGGTACAAAAATCTTTGAAATTTGGAAATTTGGAAAATGTCTCACTAATTTGGGAATTTGAAAATATGAAAATGTGAAGTTTTTTAATTTTTTAGGTCTATTACCGTTTAGTGGACTCCGCTCATACATAATCGTTCAAGTAAGGATAGTCACCTAAGTATCTCTTTCAGTTGTGATTATATAAATTATTATTTTTTTCAGTTATGATGATACAAATTATTATTTATTTCAGTCACGATGAAGCAAATATTTAGATGGTTACCTGTGAACTGTCCTATAATATGAACCTGATATAAAAGTCGTGATACAAATACTGTACCACCGACAATGAATGAAAGTCTAAGTGTAATCATGAGCACATAAATGAGTGTCGTGTACTGAACGTCCCGTGTAAGTATCAGAAGCATATTTGGTTGTCAGTTATAGGTCAGCCAAAGCGTGAAACCACCATAGAATGCCAACAATTCGCCTGGGTGCTTATCACAACACAGCGTAATAATCAGGATGCAAAAACTAACCAGTTCATGAACAGCGAATTCAGCTGAAAACGAAAACCACGGCAACTTAAACGGTCACGATCGCTCCTAGTAGTAATGGATACCGCGAGTCAGCCAAACATTTTAACGATCTCTATAACCTGCTGACTTTACAACTCGGCCCGACGCGTACCACTCAGCTGTTCAGTCTTACACAGCAAGTATCCACATGCTCCTCTGTCGTTTTAAAGCACGAAAGTATAACAACACGATAAACCCGTTTTGCCTTCCATCCGGCTACTCTCTCAGGCTCGTTACCTACTTTTGGCCGTCTCTTATACCCGCGTAATAAGCCATGAACGTTTCACGTTCTGCAACACGTCTCAGCCATTTTCCCTGCTATCCACGTGTACAGGTTAGTAGGATGTCTGAATCGGTGCATAGGCTTGCCAAAAGTTTATCACGGATTAGTCTCGACATTGTGCTCCGTTCCGGCCGTAAGGAACGAGCCATGGAGAAGACTAGGATAAGCAAACCGGTAGACGACTACATTGGTTGTAGCTGGGGTAGGGGTTAGCTCGAGTGTACCAAGGGTGTCTACCCACTTGGCTACACACTCATCCTCTCTTCTCCACGAGCAAGCTCCTGCACGTTCTAGCGAGTTCAACGAGGCAACTGCTTATGGCGTCATAACCAAGCTCGCGAAACGCTCGTCGTCGTCGACGCTGCACCGCCTCGTTTCACGTTGGCCCGAGCCAACGTTGAAGCTGGCTTGAAGATGGTTAGAGCCGGTTCAAGTCGTCAGTTGATTCCATTCTGAAATGGTGTACGCTCCCGCGGGTCATCCGACCGTGCACTCAGGGGATGAAGACGTTTACGTGGGTAAACCTCGACGCCTTCAACGAATTTTCTGCGAGGATTCCACAGTGTCCCTGCTCCGCGGGATGAAGATGCGCCGCCGTCTCGTCGCCGTATCTCTGTGTGTTCTACGTCGTATCGGGAACTGTCTGCTGCAAAAGAACCCAACGATTTTAAGGCTGAAACGTGAAAACGACGAAAGAAAGAGAGATGCCGACTGGGACGCATCGTGCCGTATGAAAGAAGTTTTCTTGCGCGACCTGCCGGAAATCGCTCCCGCGAGAAACGATACGCACGACCCCTCGCCATTGGCAACTTCTGCGGTTAACTTTGTTCGAAGTTAAACCGGCATTCGTACGGAGTTTGGATTCTTGTACTGTACTTTCGTTTTAAACGATGTTGTTAATTTTAACAGGTTGACTTTTAAGAGAGGCGTGGGAGGTATCTTCCTACTGGGATACGAGGTGATACACAGCTGATGGTTCTGTCGAGCAGGTGATTCGAAGTCGAGAAATTAGTAGAAAATTCTATTTGATACTATTATACTATTTTATACTACACTATAGAGGGTATAGTATAGGGTACTCATGCAGTTTTAGTAGACATAAAACTATCAAGAATCTTAAATTCGGAGTTGGACATCTTTTGAACATACTTGTTTGGAACATTTTTTGAACATTAACGAAATCAGTAAAATGTGCATTACATCAATTATATTTATTCGAAATTATTCGTGACTTCTTAAAAACAGTTTTCGATATATTTTAATAATATTATTGCCGAGTAAGCAGTCAAAAATTACTTATTACGTGCTATGATAATGTAATTCATGCATATAAGGATACTTACGTCTTTTTTATCGAGTTTATCAATTTTGTTTATTATTATGTTATTAAACAAGAAATATAATAAGAAGAATTTATTTTACATTTTGAACGTACTTGTTCATGTGAAATTAGTCTCTTCGTGATCGCAGAGCAAATGAGTAACACCCCGTATGATACCGACTATTAAACAGTATTAAATATAATTAACAAGTAACTATGACAATCTAATTATCTAATTATCAATTGCAATTATCGATTGTATTATTTTCAAAACTAATTATGGTTGTAATTAAGGTCTGAAATAGGTATTTGTACATATGTCGATTGATATAACCATTTGATTGATTTGATATAATCATTCATGCAATTGTAAATTAAGATAATAATTAACTATTGAAATTGCAACGAATTTATAAAATAAAATATCCTTCTGCTTTTTTTTAATATAGGAGTCATTACCAACAATTCAACAGTAATAGTATGTTATTTTCGCATAAAAGAAACGGCAATGCTTATAGAAACTGTGAAATAATAGAATCTGTTTTATATAAACGTATACGGATAACAAATCGATACAAATAAACATGTTTCTGTCAAAATATATTTCTGCTATTTCTTTATTACGATTGAAAAATTCATTAAAATTTGTGTTGAAAATATGCATTATTTGCGCAAGTTATGCGATGCATATTAAATATAATTTTAATTAAATTCCAATTAACTCAGCAACGACGATATGTTGGTGGAGTGTCACAGACCTCAACCAATTTTTAAATTTCATTCAATTTTAATTCTGTATATATAACTTTTTTAATATAATACAGAAATAATATTATTTTTCAAAATAATGGAGCGTATCATATCTCACCGCATCGTGGCCGGATTAAAAACGGAATTGATCGATCAATTAAATCAGTCACAATTTTTGCCGATTAACTTTTTTACTTCAATTAAAAATTCTCGTTAAGGAAATAATTTATTCTTTATATTTTCAGAAGTTGTTATACACAATTTTTTATATTGACGGGTACGTTATGACTAACCCAATTCAGGAGGCAAATTTTTATTATAGT
Organism: Megachile willughbiella; assembly: GCA_945859595.2. NCBI lineage: Eukaryota > Metazoa > Arthropoda > Insecta > Hymenoptera > Megachilidae > Megachile > Megachile willughbiella. Next base: position 5,856,122 of record OX243798.1, read on the forward strand.
GTCACAGAAATAGAAACAAGTATCCGTATTGTACTTGCATTATATTTGTATTATATTTATATTATATTCGTATTTTACTTGTGTTATATCTGTATCTTACTTGTATTACATTTGTACTATATTTGTTATTAATTATTTTTCTTCAACTACAAGAAAACATTGCATCAAAAACAAGTCTAAGGAAAGTTTTATTAGATTAATAGGCGTGTATCGATAATAACAACAGGTGTGTACACTAAAATGTTACATTTATTGTAAACTGTAAATATTGCGTTTCGATACGATGTGACAGACACAAGATGGCGGTCGAAGAAAGAAGAAGTTGAAGGTTACAGCAGAAGATGTACAAAGTAAATGTATACACAGTGATGTCACAAGAAACTAAACATAACATAATGAATATTCATAATTTTCTTTTATGACTTTCTAACAGTTATGTTGAAGTAGTTGCTACAGTAGTACACATTTACCCAATAATTGTTCAAATTAAAAGTGGCAGCGTTCAAATTAAGCTTAAATGAAGTTAAGTGATTGTTCCAATTAAGAAGGCAGGTTCATAACAATTTGGTCTGTCTATAATTTCGTTTGATACAGATAGTAGAAGAATAATAGCTTCGTGGAAAAGTAGTTGTGATCCTTTTTCGCAATCCAGCATTCTCGAGACAACGTAACCGCGAAAGCCGCTAGAGGATTTACCAACTCTGGAGTGTACTATCCTGTGAAAGTTTTCTCATGTTGAATTCAGAAAGCCATTCGTTCGAGAAACGTATACCAGTTATATACTCTGTTTCAGATTTAATTCAACAATGTTCAGTTTCCCTCAGTTCTTCAAAATGGAAGAATTTCTTTTAATAACTGAACAATAGACGATAAATTCTGACAATGTCTGTTTATTACAACAAGAGTTCCTGTAAATTGAAACATTTTACGCTTTATCTCACTATATTTTACCGTCACACATTCTTTGATAATATTGTATATTAAGTATGTATTGTATGTATTATATTATTGTATATTAAATACTATGAACTCAAATTAAAAATTGTAAATTAAAAATCTCTTTTTGAAATACTGATTTGTAGATTTACAAATTAGTAAAGCTAGATAACAATTTAATTTTTGGCCTCTGGAATATTATGTTAGTATACTAATTATAAATTATTTAAATACCAGAAGAAGAGTTGCATACAAATGAAAACTAAAAGTAATGGTACACGTATACTCGTACCTTAATTATTTTATTTACAAAAATAAAAAGAAAGGTCCTTCAGAAAGAAGTTATATTTAAAAACTAAAATTAGCATATGTAGATAAAGGTCCACTATCTGTAGGTTATATCTTTTCATATTTTAGTGATCTCTGTTTTTTAAACGAAACTGCCTACATCTTTATAAATAAATATTTTATTTAAAACATTCTACATGAAAAAATGTTTTGATGTTAATATAATATTACAATGAATAGCATGCCAAACAAATTTTGTTATAAAAACTAAGTTCAGTTGTATATTTTTACCTCAATGTTTCAGCCATTCAGTTTCACTTTATATATGGTCAACATATTAAACATAGAAATAAATAATTGAATGACCCAAACTGAACAGAACAATTTAAAGAATTGTATAATTATATGAAAATGAATTTCTTTCTCAAAATTAGTAGCCAATAAAATCGATCAAAAATAGATTTTCTAACATGTTTTTTGCACGAGTTCGGGATGTTAACCTTTTTGATTAGCACCCGCACTACTGCGCTTCCTTACCCCTGTTACAGCAATAAGGACAATTAACTGCAATATTGGACTGAATCAATCTTTTATTATGAACTGTTTTTGGTACAATTCTATCTGTAGTTAGGTACGGTTGATCAAGCGGAAAATATCACGAACGAGAATCAAATTGAATTGTGCACGTTATGTTAGCAACGATAGCTTTCGATATACACAGAATGTCTGAAAAGTAACGGAACTTTTTAAATAAAAAAAAAGTATTAGTTATTTTGCCAAAATTAATTTTTTTTATTCAAAATACATCCCTTCCGCATCAATACACCGCTGGGAACGCTCAGGCAATGTTAACATAGATTTTTTTATGTCGTTTTGCGGAATCGCTTCAATCACCCTTGTCACAGCTGCTTGGACTTGTGTAACAGTGTCATAAAACGTTCCTTTCATGGCTAATTTCAATTTTGGAAAAAGAAAGTAATCGCATGGAGATAAGTCGGGCGAATATGGAGGATGTTGGAGCACACAGACTTGTTTTTTTGCTAAAAATTCACGAACTGCAACAGTTATGTGACATGGTGGATTATCATGCAACAGAAACCAACTCCCTGGCGCTCGATATTCGGGCCTCACACGAACGATTCTTTTCCACAAACGTTCCATAACACCCAGATAATATTCGCCATTAACATTTTGTCCCTGTGGAACGAATTCCAGAAGTATAATACCTTTAGAATCGTTTAGTAGAAAAACCCAAAACCTGGCTTTGGGTCGTCTTCCAAAGTATCACGACCATCCTGGAATCGCTTATACCACTCTAACACACGTGTACGGGATGAACAATCGTCGCCATAAACATTTTTCATTAATTCAAATGTTTCTATAAAAGTTTTACCGAGCTTTACCGAGCAGAATTTAATATTCGCTCTTTGCTCCATCGTGATTTTGTGACACGGTGACGAAAGGTTCTGTCGCTTTAAACGCTATAAGTTTACAATTCGTTGCTCGATTCCAATAACGATTGGTTTGTTTTGTAGGGGAGGAATACTGTTTTCAAATAGCATATTGTTTTTATAGATGTCGCTAATAGTGTTCCTTAAATTTAAGAAGTTCCGTTACTTTTGAGACATACTGTGTATGTAATAGTCAACTCAACGTTTGAATGGTCTGAATGTGACTGTTCACTATGGACTGACGTAATCTTTACGATTGTCTGAACTAAACTTGTTCTCTTTTCGGTTTCTTGTAAACCAATTCACCTCTTTGCCCCCGCCCAACCTAATTAGCAAATGAGCTTCAGGGAGTTGGTCTAGCATGCATGTCAATGAAGGTAACCAATCAGTGTGGTTTTTGACCTTTGACAAAATGTGATAGGCTAGCTTGCTCTAGCCTCGTAATCGCTGTAGACTCTTCCCTTGTATGCCCGCTGTAAATCCTGCGGCTGTTGTGCACGTGGTAGCTGGTACATGGTTCAAGCCCGTTACGTTAGGAACCCACGTTATTGAAATATGCTTAATGAGAGGACCCCTTGATAGGTTTTATCTCTGACTTTGCGGAAAGCACCACAGAAGGTCCGTTGAAGACAAGAGACAAAGAGTCAGAGACGGTGCAAGCCAGTTCAATGATGTACCTTTCGGTTTTTCCCGAGAATGAATGGAATTATAATACGACGATCTTTGAAGAGGTTATTTTAAGATAAATGAGTGGACTATAACTCAATGTGACACTAATTTTATTTTTTATTATATTGTATTTTTCGCGACATCGCGGAACATAACAAGTATCGTACCTTTATCAATGCATTGAGAACAGTATACAATGCTGAACTCAAATGAGTGATAAATTGACGTAAAATTGACTGTGTTAGTTCATGTGTACAGGGCACGTTTTTACGGTCGCGAAGAGCCGTCCCATCACTTTGAAGTAGAAAACTCGACGTAACGAAATGACAAGAAAGCTGACAAGTTTTATTCGAGTACTCGACGAGGAATAAAAGTTTCCTGATGTAGTATTCTGGAAGTCGTTCTCGCGGAAATGGAAACGTGACCACATTCTGTGCCTAGATTTAATACACTTTGTCTTGTTTTATGATTAAAGAGAAAATTACAAGCAGGCTGCTGTGGATATTCTACTTACAAAATTCTTCAAGTTTGTTCTTTTCGAAACCATATAATTTTAACGTCGGTTTGTTTATTTACATTTTTTAAATCTTATTTTGATTTTTTTTTTAATTGAAACATAGTGTATGATCTTAGTTATAGTGGGTGGGTGAATTATTGTATAAAGATACGTATTTTATAATTTTACAATAAAAGGGGTTGCAATATTACAATATTCTAATTTTGTTATACATTGTGTATTTTATTACAGTGTATTATTTTTTGACAGTAATACATGTAATTAAAGCAGAAGTTGAACGCTTTAATATAAGTCGAACACTATATTATGCAAGAGAATGCAATTATTTAACATTTCGTCATTTTCCATTTTTTGTTTACAATCCCACATACATAAAAATCTATCACCTACCGAATATAACGTAGAGTTAAACATAGAATATAATATAATGAATATAACGTAGTCTAAAATATAGAATATTTAACATATATTCAAATTCACACTCAATTTTTATTCGAGAATATATTATGTATCGATAACGTTGTTAAAATAATTAATTTCACATTTGACGCATATTTTTAAAAAGAAATTTCTTCAGTATAATAATATGATCAGTGTACGTATATTGCAAAGTATATTATCTTATTGTTATAAAAAGAATTATCTTATGTTACATCTTATGATGGTATGTTGTATTTGATAATGCTCTAAAAAATTATCAGTTTGAAAGTTCAAAAAATTCTAAAATTCCAAAATTTCTGTCTCTAAGTGCCTGAATTCTAACGTTACAAAATTAAAAAATGTCGAAGATACAAGATCACGACATTTTAATTTAAGGTTAAAAAATTATATGATTACAAATTTTGAACTTCCAAAATTCAAAAATCCCAAAATCCCTAGGTCCCTAATTTAATCTTAAAATATTGAAAAATTTCAAAATTCTATAATCATGAAATTCCAAAGTTTAAGTTAAAAAATGACAAGGTCTTAAAGTTTGAAATTTCCAAAATTCAGAAATTTTTAAATCTCTAGGTCCCTAGGTTTCGATGTTAAAAAATTAAAAAATCTCCAAAATCATAGTAAATCCAAAGTTCGAAAGTAGAAAATTACAAAGTTCCAAAATCCCGAATTCCAAATTCTCTAGGTCCCTAATTTCCAATATTAAAGATTCCAAAATCACGATATTGCAGAATTTAAATTTAAAAATTGCAACGTTTAAAAGTTTTCAATTTCTAAAATTAAAAAATTAAGAAGTTGTATAGTTTCAAAGTTCCAAAGTTCGAAAATTAAAAAATTTCAAAATTTTCAACTCCTAAAGCCCCAAAATTCTAAGTTTTCGAAATGCTCATACTTCAAAGTTTCAAAATTCCGAAATTTTATAGTCCCAAAATACTAAAATCGCATAGGGTTGAATTCTTAAAGTCCCAAAATTCCGAAAACCAAAAGTTTTAGAAACCCATATTCCTCCAATTTCTTACGTTCTCCATTCATTCTTCCTAGATTTTCTCGAGCCTCTCTACTTTCCCAAATCTAAGAACAACTAACGAAAATCAGCTTTCTTTGCACTTATCCGTATTCAAAAGAAATGTGCATTGCACCCAAGTGCAGGTACGTGTTAGAGTGCCGTAAATCGGAGCAGTTTGGGAACCATTAGCTTAATCCTTCAGGCGTCGAAGTAAAATAACCCTTTTAGATCCTCCGTTAAGACCACCCTTAAGATAAGAAATATGGCTACTGCCTCCAATAACGTTATACAAAGTTAACGAGCCTAATAATTTTCTTCGAAGTAATAATTTTAATATATCGATTACTATGATTGCGCGAAAAATCACATGAAGCTATAGTACGTGTCCTAATTACGGAGGTTTTAAGCGAAATTATACGATCATATATTACTTTTATAAATGATTGTCATATACTTAAGATGAAGATTTATTGTTAAATAATTCATTTTTATATACGGAATTCTTCCTAAGTAAAAGTGATTAAATCTTTATAATGTATTTAACACTAGGTTTACGGAACCTATCAAAATGATATGTAGACTTCATACTTTGAATTACATAAATTAACAAGCTTTTGACAAAATATATGCTAACTATGTATGTCAATTATGTATGAATCATTTTACAAGTTGTCATTGTACACTTATTGTTATAATGGTTTCAGCTAAGTTTCAGTTTAAAAAGTGGTCATTGAACGTCCGGAAATCTAGCGTTAATGATATAAACAAAGCTTGAAGTCGATTTCGAACTGAACTTTAATGATTTATGACGACTTTGTTGGAAATTCTCTCATTTTATGAAAAATAATTTAATAAAAATAAAATACATAATTGTCTCGATGATAATATATTACACACGCTTCACTTCTAGAGTTTGGCATCAACAGATTATGACAACTAAATTACAAAATTTACTCAGAAATTAAAACCGAAAGGTTCATAAGTATTAAATTTATTGCTTTTTGTACTTCATTACACTATTTTACGATATAATACGTATTTTATGTGATGCAGTTTATAATTAATTTATACGCAATATTTTAATATGATGGTATGGTTAGGTTTGGATAAGACCTGTCAAAAATCATCGAAAGCATAATTCGCATTCTTTGACAAATATTTACAATATTATCGTTCTTGTTTTTTACCATACTTTTTAATTTAGTTTAGTGAATTACGTTTAGATTAATCAATCCTTATTCCGTTTAATTTAAAGAATTTTATTCTTGTTTATATACCAATTACTTTTTCTGTACATACAGAAATTCTATTTAATCTTATGTACTTCTTTTGATCGATAATTTTAAAACAAATGTCTCCTAATTGAGAGAAGCTTCGTAACTGATACATTTGCCTTAGTATCCTTCGCGATCGACAAAAGTACGTAACATTCCAATGCCTTGTGTCTTAGACTGTACACCGAAGCTTCCTGGCGCAAGCTCAAGCTTTGCATGAGGTTGGGCCACATTGTACAGCTGCAAAGTACCGCATTTTCTAAATCCCACAGGATGAAAGACACAAAATTCCTTCTGACGAAGCAGTAGAGAAGAATACAGGTGCCGAGAATTCCCTTAAATGTACGAAAAAAGCCGCAAACTGTTTATACGCAAAAAAAGACAATGTGTTTATAATTTATACCATCTTCTTATTTGAATAATAACAGAAATACTATGAGTTTTTATTTGCGGCTCAGTATTGTAGAACGCAATGTTAAGTGTTAAGGGAAGAAAATGGTTTTTGAAGAACGCAATTTATTTTATATATGATAAGATATGAAAACTTTTTGCGACGAAGTGAAAATGTAAGGATAAACTGAAGAATATTGCAGTGAAACGTTTTGTAAAAGGTTATACTCGTTTCTAGTGGTGAATTATTAAATTTATGAATTTTGAGATTGCAAATTTTCAGATTCCCCAATTCTCAAATCCCAAAATTCCACATTTAGTAATTTACAGATTCCCCAATTCTCAAATCCCAAAATTCCACATTTAGTAATTTACAGATTCCCCAATTCTCAAATCCCAAAATTCCGCATTTATTAATTTACAGATTCCCCAATTCTCAAATCCCAAAGTTCCACATTTAGTAATTTACAGATTCCCCAATTCTCAAATTCCAAAATTCCACGTTTAGTAATTTACAGATTCCACAATTCTCAAATCCCAAAATTCCACATTTAGTAATTTACAGATTCCCCATATCTCAAATCCCAAAATTCCACATTTAGTAATTTACAGATTCCCCATTTCTCAAATCCCAAAATTCCGCATTTATTAATTTACAGATTCCCCAATTCTCAAATCCCAAAATTCCACATTTAGTAATTTACAAATTCCCCAATTCGCAAATCCCAAAATTCCACGTTTAGTAATTTACAGATTCCCCAATTCGCAAATCCCAAAATTCCACGTTTAATAATCTACAGATTCCCCAATTCTCAAATTCCAAAATTCCACGTTTAGTAATTTACAGATTCCCCAATTCTCAAATTCCAAAATTCCACGTTTAGTAATTTACAGATTCCCCAATTCTCAAATCCCAAAATTCCACGTTTAGAAATTTACAAATTCCCCAATTCTCAAATCCCAAAATTCCACATTTAGTAATTTACAGATTCCCCAATTCTCAAATTCCAAAATTCCACATTTAGTAATTTACAGATTCCCCAATTCCCAAATTCCGAAGTTCCAGATGTCCAAAATTCCGTAATTTGTCCATTGTGTTATAAAAACGTTTGCATGCTACTAATTGACGTAGAATAAATGATCTCGTTAGATATTTCCAACGTCGTCGAAGCTAAGTTCATCGATTCATTAATTCCGAATTTAATGGGGAAAGTAACGGCACAATTATTGGTAATTAGCACCAATCATCTGACTCGTCGAATCTTTGGAACATAAATTAAAGAGGGTAGAAGCCTTTTGTTGAAGTACCGCTTATGTGCAACGAGTTCCGGCAACTCATAGTGAATTAACTATGATTGTGTTAGGACCTACGGTACATATCGCATCAGCTATTATGCGCTTAACAACCTATCGTGATATAAAATCAGGAAGCGTACTAGAAATTGACACACTTAATTCCGCTCCTATGACAGTTTCCTCAAGGATCAGCAAATCGGCCGCTAATTACTTAGCCAACGTACACGCCTCTCTCGATTTAATTACAGTTGAGAAATTAGTTTCTGGTCATTTCAGAGGATTTCCCGTTCTAAACCTAGACGGACGTTTAATGACCACTTTTATTTAAATTCAAACGAAATTATAAAAATAAATAAATAATGGATATTATACATTTCGAGAAGCTTCTTAATAATTTTTATAATTTTTTAAACTGAAAATAAGAAATCTACAATCCGTCATTCTGACGGGTTCCGTAAATCTAGTGGTAATTGACTGCTAAATTAACAAAATTCTAAGTAATTGATTTTCTTACTATTGAAATATAAATTTGTGTTAAGTAGGAGTTAGATTTGAATCTCATAAAAAGTATAAAAACCAATTTTTGATAAGATGAGGGACTAATTATCGATTATTTAAAATAACATGGTGAATAATTTCTCACTATAAAAGGAACTAATTTTTATGTTTCTGATTATTTTATAAGACTTGCTACTTTAATATTAATTATTAACTTCACATAACCGTGAAAAATAAATTTCATTGTTAGTGAAATTGAAAGAATTTCTGGGCTATATAAACATTCACTGATTCAAATTAATACTTTTTCGTTCACAAATGTAGATTCTTATTACCTTTTCTGAAAATAGATTTTACCCTTTAGATAAACGTATTTACAATTTTCCATTGTCCAAATATAAAAGAAATTACAATTATCTTAACTGCTACCTTAATCGTTCAACCACCGCGACATTTACCTTATCTCGTAACAGAAGTCTCCCTGTTTTCTGAATCGCGTTACAACGAAACCGCGCTGTCGGAATGACGCGTTTTACGAGGGTTACTTGTATTGGAATTTCTGCGCAACCCCACCGTAGTACGCTAAGAGTTAACTCGCGTACGAAAACCGCAGATTTCCTTTCATCGTTCGTTTACCGGCCGTAATTATATTTCCAACGAAACCGCGCCCGAACGAAAAAACTTTTCTATTCCGATCGACGAAACTTTTTCGAGCAGCCCCAGCGTTCTGCTGTTCCCGATTCTTCGCGGGTATCGAACAGGGAGGATTAATTAAAGGTGAAATTCGTCGGCCTCCATCGCAGCGTGCGTGCGTGCGTAATAAACGACCCGTTCGATAGGAGAAGAAGAAGGAAGTAAGAGGAAAAGTCGAAGAGAAACAAAGCACAGGGTAATGCGCGGAGTGGCTGACACACTATAGCTGATTTATGAACAAAAATAATGATGCACACTCGAGCGACTTCTCGCTGGTTAATCAACGAACGATTTTTCCTCTCAGGTTTTCCCGTGAAGGACGCGCAGCAGGGAAACGCGAGACGCTCCAGTGGCTCGCGAGAAACGAGCAGTAAAAAGGGCTGTGAGGATAATAGGGTCCCGGGTACAATAACGTGTGATCAAAGGGAGAGTGTCTAGTTATCCGAGTGCAACGGCACAAAACATACGGAGAATCGCGAATCGATAGAGGTGAAATCGTGTTGGCGAGGGTGCAATGCGGCAATGGTTCACCCCTCCATATCCGTGCCCCCTCCCCCTCCTTCGTCTCTCCGTTTCTCCTTCTATCTATCCCGATATCTGTTCCTATCTTTCTTCGAATCTCTTCCATCCTCTCCTTCTCCATTCTCGTTCCCTTCTCCTTCAACGTGCACCCCCTGCCGTACCTCCTGTTTCCCTCTAACCACCGTTTCCTCATCGTGTACTTTCCGTTACCCCTTCTTCCGTTTCTATCGTTCCGACTCTTTCTGTTTCCCTTGAAAATTCAACCTCTTCGGCTCCTCTCCGTCCCTCTCGTCTCGCGTTCGTCGAAGTCTTTGTGGTGGATGTGAAATCAGCAGCCACCCTGCTTTTACAGTCACCTCCTATACCCACCACCGTTTCCCCACAAGAGACCAGTTAACGTTCGCGGTGAGATTCTTCCTTTCTCGAGTTCTTCACCGTTTCCGTTGATTTCATCGAAATCGTTCGGTTTAATCAGAAATCTTGATGGAGCCACTCTGTGGCTGCGGAGGACGGCCATGGTTACCATCGACGATACGATGGATGCGAATTTGATAACGTTCCCTTCTTTCGAGTTGGATTTTATACTATTAGGACCGATCGATAGTTAAAATTAGATGGAAGCTTGAAATTAACGGTTTAAAGGCGTGGATGGGGAAGTTTGAAGAACGAAAGAAAATTATCACAGGAGAGAACTATATTGACGTTGTTAATAAATGTTAATTATTTGGGCGCTAGTTGGAATATGTGAATAGGGAAATTAATATATTTCAGTATTTATTCTGGTATTACGTGTTAATGTTAAAACTGCGAAACTATTCTGCATTTAAAGTGGTAATATGATGCGAGATGAAGCAGCGATAGGGAAATTCAAAATTAAAACATTTGATCATTTAGATATTTGACAGTTTTTAAGTTTAAGAATGCAGATTTATAAAATGTTATAATTTTAAAATTTTGTGAATGTACAAATTCACAACTTTAGAAACTTAAAAATTTGAAATTGGTAACTTTCCAAATTTTTAAGTGTGTGAATTTCTAAATTTTTTAATTTAATAACTTGGAAATTTAGAAATTAGATAATTTGAGAAGACAAGAATTTAGAAAAACAGAATTATGTTAATGTAAAGATTTGACAATTTCAGAATTTCTAAATTGTTTAATTTTCTAATCTTGCGAATGTGCAAATTAACTTTAGAAATTCGAAAATTTAAAACTGTTGAATATTTGTATTTCTAAATCTCAAAATCCTTAAATCCTTAAATTTCTAAAATTCGATATTACGAAATTCCACATTTAGGAATTTTTAATTTAGTAACTGACAAATTTTTTAATTTAAAAACGTAAAAACGTAAAAATTAAATAATTTGGAGTCATAAGAATTTTGAGTTATAGGAATTTGGAAATTTCAAATATAACGTATACATATATCCAAGTGGTTCAGAATAATAATTGTAAAAAGCAAGTATTTGTATATACATGTATTTCTATTTTTCGATACTTATCTATGGTGACATTTTTAAAAACTGAATATAAACAACATAACAGCAGTAATTGTGATCATGTATAGTAATAATTCCATTCAAACTTGATGAGTTTTAAATTAAAATACCCTTGATATTTATTTGTCTGGATTCTGGATCGATTATATATGTCAATATAAAACTTCATTTCCGTGTTGTAGACAATTTTGTATCGATTAAAAATATAACCGTCTCTCATTTTACTTTCCTTTTCTCGTAAGACTTATAAGTTTCCCTCATTATCCATTCAATGTATATGTATATTTACAATTTACTGATTTTAATTACGCATCTCGTCGTTGTAAAAACTATAAACCAAACTTTAGATTATAAAAGCTAAACTCCGCAGTTAAAGACGACACAGGTAGTTCATTTACAAATGTAAAGGTAAAGGTTTAGAAAGGTCTAATTACAAAGGTAGTTAATTTGTATACCTAATATTCCTAATGCCATAAACCGGTGCAAACCTGAAGGAGGTCTCAATAAGCCATCAAACGCAGTCTTGTCACGCCGTAGAAGACGATGGTATATTAGATAGTAGTCAATGGCGTGATTTGCAACGCGGAAGGATTTTGGTTAGCCATTTCATGTAATTACTGTGGTATCTGAGCGACACTTAATCCCGTTTACAAAGCATTACCTGTTAATGGATATGTCAGGCCGTACGACTACGTCGAAGTAGCGTCGCCATGTTCAAAGTCGAGCTACCCGATAGCGGTGCACGAATTCGGCGAAATTGAATATACATCCTCCAACAGCGACGGCACGCCAGTAAAACAAAAAGCGGCTGATTTGTTTAGAACCGAAAACAAACGGCCGAAACGTGAATCCGTGTACCGGCTAAATTTCGAGCACTACACACGATCAACTGTGAAACAACGTGCCGGTTACGGTAAATAGGAATTGTTACTGTTACGATTGTTCTCGATCCGGCTTTAATCGAGTGGCAAATACCTTGATGCAACAAACGTGCAGGTATACTGATTGCTTTTTGCAGCGGGAAGCAACAAAAAATATATGCTGATATTGTCACTGTGAAATATGGGACGACATGTATGCTGATATTGTTAACTCGTTAACTGCTGAATTTTGTTCTAACGCTGAACTTGTCAGCGTAGGATGCACACGTAATTTGAAATAAAAAGTAATGTAGAAAAATGAGTATACAAATGAATAAGTTGAATATATATAAATTTACTGTCTCGAAGAAAATAGACATCTTAACAAATTTTTTAGTTTAAAAAGAGAAAGTGAAGAGGGCAAATAAGCAGTTTGGTAGTGTAGTGCTAAGTAGTTTAGTGTTGCTTACTGGAGATCACATATAAGCAATAAAAAAAAACCTGTTTCAATGATGTTAGTAAAAATACATTGAAAACGAGACAGTTTGGATACTTTTTTACATTTCAGAATTTAGTGATTCAGAAATTCCGAAAATTGGAAATTCAGAAATTTGGAAATTCAGAAATTTGGAAATTGAAATATTAAAATATTTTAGAGTGTTAGAACTTTAGAATTCTAGAATTTGAAAATTGTAAATTAGAGAATTTAAGAATTTAAGAATTTAAGAATTTAGGAATTTAAGAATTTGGAAATTTGAGAAATTGCGAACTTGAGAACTTGAGAACTTGAGAACTCGAGAACTTGAGAACTCGAGAATTTGAGAATTTGGGAACTCGAGAATTTGAGAATTTGAGAACTCGAGAATTTGAGAATTTGGGAACTCGAGAATTTGAGAATTTGAGAACTCGAGAATTTAAAAATTTGAGAATTTGGGAACTCGAGAATTTGAGAATTTGAGAATTTGAGAATTCGAGAATTTGAGAATTTGAGAATTTGAGAACTCGAGAATTTAAAAATTTGAGAATTTGGGAACTCGAGAATTTGAGAATTTGAGAATTTGAGAATTCGAGAATTTGAGAATTTGAGAACTCGAGAATTTGAGAATTTTACAATTTTACAATTTTACAATTTTACAATTTTACAATTTTACAATTTTACAATTTTACAATTTTACAATTTTACAATTTTGCAATTTTACAATTTTGCAATTTTACAATTTTACAATTTTACAATTTTACAATTTTGCAATTTTACAATTTTACAATTTTACAATTTTACAATTTTACAATTTGAGGTCCCAGTTTTAATTAACATAGCTGCAAATATGACTAAATTCGGAGATTCAATATATTCCAGATTCTCAGCCCATAACTCAAACTAAGTAACAGATCTATTACATCTTAATTTAAATTCTATCGAAGAAACTATTATACCAAGCAAAATGAATGTAGTATGGGTATTTTGGTTGGAATACATTTAGTTCAATGTAGGTTAATGGATTGTGGAAATTTGACAAACTTCTGTGATAATACCGAATATTGCGTACTTTAATTGCAGCAGTAAAATTGAACATACGTAGTAAGACATACTGAAAGTATAATCATTATGAAAGTTCAAGTTTCGAATTTGTTTCTTTACATTATAACTATAATAGTACTACGGAAGAGTATATTGCAGCGTACACTAAAATTTATAACGTTTATATATAACACACTGAATAGTGGCTTGTTATTTTGCAACTAGTACAGACATTTTGTAATTCTAAAACCAATTTGAATTTATCGTTCTTTTAATTTCTCACTTTTTACCGTATTTTAGTTATATTATTTTATTTCATATTACCATGAATTGACAACTGTGTAACGTAACCCTTATTCGAACATGTTTATTTTTAAAATTAGTAATAATGCGTTAGATACAGTTGCAAATTTTACATATTTATTTAAACCTAATTCTGAAAAAGTGCGTAGAAAGGATATGTATAAAAGAGGAATTAAAAAATAAGAAAGAAGGGTAAAAGATTTAACTTTAAAAAATGAACTTTTGAAGTTTCTTAAGTAATAGGAAGAAATAATGGCATTAGAAAAAAAACTAAAGAATAAAGAACTAATCTTAACTTTAATAAACTAAAGAATACTTAATATTGATGGAAAAGTAAAACTATTGAAAAAAAACTGATTCAATAAAATAAATTTATGCAATAAGTTTTTTTAATTACGGTAAGTGAAAAGTGCTAAATATTTTTCTGTTTACCACATATAGATGTATTAATAATTCGCCTAATAACAATTCATACCAATACACATTCAATAATTATAAACTTAATTTAATTTTAATTAGTAATCATAGTTAGTAATTAATACACACGAACCAATTAAACGTAACTGATATCAATAATAATAAATTGCTACACTCTGTAAAAATTACAGTAATTCTTGCATACAAAAAATCATTTCTTAATTTCTTTATTTTTAACAATTTAATGGCCGCTCACGCAACATGGGTGTGATGATTGATGGACGTAGGTGGTTGCTTTAATACTTATCACACAAAATATTAAATTTGTTGTATTAAATGTGTCGTAATTGTTTTATGTATATGTTCGCACACGTTGAATTGTTTCGTGAATTTACATAAGGTTTCTTTAAATTAATTCCTCAAAAATATTGCCAACTCCTGGCGACGCTTCATTGAGTAATGTTTCGCAGCATCGCGAATTGAGAGAGAGAAAGTGGTTTTACTTCAAAATTGTCTAAAACTGATCGGAGCAATAATTATCACGTTCTCCTCTTCCGTGTCATAAAAATAGCCCCCTGTGGTGCACAAATCAGCTAAAGCTGAATAAAACCCAACAAGGGTTTCGAACCTACAATGCTGCATGCCCAGACATTAATGGTCGCATGATCATGTATCTCAACAGAATACATAACCCAACAGTTTGGGTTTTGAGCTGTCTGTCGCTCACGTCAGGGCCTCTGCCGGTTCAAGTCACGCATTGACAACTTCATGTGCACCACAGCCTGCTGGGTTTTCAGCAGCTTACATGGGAAATATCCGGCGAGCTGATTTGCTGAACAGTTCAGCCTATTATCATTACTTCAAATTACAAAAATTTACTGATTGGTTCTCTGAATCAAAGCCACCTTGCCGGATTACCTCTCTGCGGCGCCTTGCTGAAGTTTGACACGGACGAATTTGTTTAAAAAGAAAATCGGAAGAAATTTTTTTCTCTCTCGCTCTCTCGTTCTTTGATCGGCTCTGAGTCGCCATTATTCGTGTATTACAAAACAATTTATTACCTTTATAATCATAAAAGATATAAAGACGTATATTAAAAACAAGTAAGCAGCCATTAAAGTGTTAATAAAACCCGTGATATTCTTTCCAGCAAATAATGACCAATTTCCTTTAAAAAAAAGATACCAAGTAACCCTCATTCGCTCGAGAGTTTTATCCAACAATTTAAAACGAATCTATCCCAAAATCCACAATACCCACACTTCCCCAATTCGTTTCATCAGCAGTAGCCTGCACCGGTAATCTCGTTCGAAAATTTAACAACGTAGCTGTGGTCAATTTATAGGATACCGTGCACGAGGACACGAAATCCTTAACAACGATCAAGAAACCATGCTATCTAATAGCGCCCTGTCTGGATGATCGTCTCAGGTTCGTCATTTGCCGGTGTCGTAGAAACTTCGTCTCGTAAAATCGAATGGTCGAAGTTGGATGTCCGGTGGCACGAGATCAGCCTCAGTGTCGTATAAAATAGCGTAATGCCTGGGGTACGTCGATCGGAATCAGGTGCAGCCAATTTGGCCGCCGTCCAAAACCCTTGCCATGTAAATCCAGTTTGGAAGCATCAACGCTGATGGTACCGGAGATCGAGCAGAATAGCATGCTCTCAGCGGTCAGGGTCGATCAGCCACGGTGCACAAACTTGTTTTTCGTTCGTTGCAGCCTATAATCCCGGCCAAACTCTGAAAAATTTCTTGTTGCACCGGCGTTAGACCGGTAACTTTCGAATTTGTGCGATCGGACAGTAACGAGCTGGTTTGGCTATCGATTTAATTGCGCCGCATTTTCGTGGATATCGCCGAGGCAATTCAAAGGGAACATTTCGAATAATACTATATTACGAAGATTTCGTTTTGACGAAATTAGAAATATAGCTGTCCATCAAAATAGGAAAAGTATTAATTAAATTTTTAAGTAATGCATCGACTTTAAAGGAAAGACATAAATAGGAAAACTGAAGAAATACGTATTTTTATTTATTTATTCGTTAGTTTTTACTGCTACGTAAGTGTTGACGATTGAGTAGATTGGTAAACTCGTAATTGGATGATTAAGAAATTCGGTAATTTAGTTGTTTGATGAATTGGTACTGTATTTATTAAGTGCGGTCAATTAGTGAATACATAAGTAGTAGTAACAACAGTTCGGTCATTTTACAGTTTGGACGCATGGTGTTTCAGTATTTTGGTAATTTAGTAATTTAGTAACTTACTACTTCGGTATCTTGGTAATTTGGTAACTGGCGAATTGGATAATTTGATAATTTAGTAAGTTAGTAAGTTGATAATTTAGTAAATTGACAGTTTGGTGATTTGATAATTTGATAAATTCGTAATTTGGTAATTTGGTAATTTGGTAATTTGGCAACAAGATCACTTGGTAATTAAGTAATTTATTAATTTAGGGAATTGATAACTTGGTAACTTGGTAATTTGGCAACTTGGTAACTTGGTAACTTGGTAACTTGGTAACTTGGTAACCTGGTAACTAGGTAACTTGGTAACTTGGTAATTTGGTAATTTGGTAATGTAGTGATTTGGTAATTTTCCAATTTGACAATTCAGTGATTTAGCAATTTGATCATTTAGTCATATGATAATTTGGTAATCTGGTAATTTAGTAATTTGATAATTTTGTAATTTGGACACATGGTTAATAGGCAACTTGATAACTTGGTAACTTGGTAATTTGGTAGTGTAGTGATTTGGTAATTTTACAATTTGACAACTCAGTGATTTAGCAATTTGATCATTTGGTCATATGATAATTTAGTAATTTGATAATTTTGTAATTCGGACACATGGTTAATAGGTAACTTGGTAATTTGGTAACTTGGAAAGTTAGCAATTTAGCAACTTCGTGACTTGGTAACATAGTAACTTTGTAATTTTGCTTTTGTAGTTAGATGATCACGTAACTTGATAATTTGGTAATTTAGTAACATAATAATTTAATAGCTTTATAATTAAACAATATGGTAATTTGATAGTACGAAAACACGATAATTTGATAACTTGACAATTTGATAATTTGAGTTTTATAATTTACTAATATAGTAATATTGTCATTTGCTAATTTAGTAAAGTAGTCGCAATTTGGTAATTTGTTATCAAGTTTGGTAATTTTAGTAATATATTTATCAGGTTTCGTAATTTTTTAAATTTTTAATTTTGTGAAATACAATCTCGCAACATTATAATTTCGTAATTTCTCAAATTCATAATATTGTATTCTGGTGATTTGATAATTCAGCAAAATATTTACCAATGTTGATAATTCAATACTAGTAGCAGTTGTTTGGTAATTTATTGTTTATTTTCTTATCTACGTTCTACATACACATTTTTATGTCACATTGGTCTCGTTTCCTGCGTTAGTCTCGCTTTTTCCATTTTTACTACCATTTTTCGAAAATATAAATGTCCTCCTCTTTCCATTTGATCCTGTTTTGCAGTCATAAAGAACACAAAACAATTTAGCAAAAATTGAATATCGAAATAATTCATGAAGAATGTAGTACATCTTATCTAACGCTTCTTGGTACCAGATTTCACCTAACCGTTTCCAGATTTAGAACAAGGGATCGGCACTTGGAAATCAGAGCGTAAGCTTCGAATCTCCGTTCTCAGTTCGGTTCGACGCGTTGATAATAGCATCAAAGTGCAGTTCAGACCGCTGCACTGTTCGATTTTATTTCTCTACTTTCTTGTCGTGCGACCGGCTTCGCATTTTCCAAGAGCGTGGTTGCGTGCAATTTCTCTGTCTTCCGTAACTTTCCTCTTGCCGAACCTCCTCTCCTCTCTTCGCCTCTCGGCATTCTCACGCGAAAGTTCCGTGGCACGACAAACGGCTTCCTTTTATTAACGTTCAGCGCCGGCAAATACGTCAGACGTTCCTCCATTTTCCGGTCCACATCCACCGTGAATTTCCATATCGAGGCATTAACGACGGAAGTGCAAGCTGCTCAACGACGATAAAAGTAAACGTCTCGAGGAAAGTACCGTGTGAACCTCATGGGCGAGGAGCACGCGATCTCTTCAGCATGACCGCGTGTGTACACAGAACAGGATCGTTGGATGTGTGCTCGTCGAAAGACGGACTCGCCTGTACATGAGATATCTGGTGTACACACACGCTCACGCAAACACACACCAGGTTCGAGTGCAGAAAACGAGCGAAGAAAAGCAGTGAAATCGGCGAAATAGATAGTTCGACGAAGATCCTGAAGCACCAGTTGAACGGATACGACGATGGATGAGAGCCATAGGTGAGCCAAGAACCTAACCATGATTTTGCGACGCTAAACTGTATTTTTACGAAATTATTTGTACAAATTAATAAGGCTGTACATGCAGCCTTAGGTTGTAAGGACAGTTATTAATATATTTTATGAAACGAAATAAGAAAGAAATATGAGCCGTTCACCTTGAAAATCGGATATGTCTGCTTTTGAGATAAATGAAAAATACGGAATGTATTAATTACTATATCCACACGTATTAAGAACTTAGGTTGTTAAACCTTGGGACACCCGGTATGTACACCGTTAAGAGCAAGTTTAAGTGGATATCTAGCTTTCTTAGGGAATATATAGCAAAGGAAGGAGAGCAGACGTTTCCCTCCGGATTTTCAAGTTTCTGTTTCAGGATTTGGAGATTTGAAGATGGGTTAAGAACTTGGGGACTTTGGGATTTAGAGACTTTGGAATTAGAGAATCTGCTACTAGGACAATATAGCGATTTGGGAGTCGAGAAATTGGGGACGTAAGAATTTAGGGACTTCGGTATTTGAGAATCTCACATATTATATGCAAATTTGAGTATCTAGGAATTTAGAAATCAATTTCAGAGTATAAAAATTTCTGGACTCAGGAATTTGAGAGTCTAGATATTTGGGGAGATATAAGGAGGATCTGCTTTAGAAGTCTACAACTTTCGGAACATATAAATATGAGCATCTAGGGATTTGGTAGTTACAAATTTAAGAATCTAGGGATTTGGTAGTTACAAATTTAGGAATCTAGGGATTTGGTAGTTACAAATTTAGGAATATAGGGATTTGGTAGTTACGAATTTAGGAATCTAGGGATTTGGTAGTTACAAATTTAGGAATCTAGGGACTTGGTAGTCACGAATTTAGGAATCTGAGGATTTGGTAGTTACGAATTTAGGAATTTAGGGATTTGGTAGTTACAAATTTAGGAATCTGGGGATTTGGTAGTTACGAATTTAGGAATCTAGGGATTTGGTATTTACGAATTTAGGTATCTACGGATTTGGTAGTTACAAATTTAGGAATCTAGGGATTTGGTAATTACGAATTTAGGAATCTAGGAATTTGGTAGTTACGAATTTAGGAATCTAGGGATTTGGTAGTTACAAATTTAGGAATCTAGGGACTTGGTAGTCACGAATTTAGGAATCTGGGGATTTGGTAGTTACGAATTTAGGAATTTAGGGATTTGGTAGTTACAAATTTAGGAATCTGGGGATTTGGTAGTTACGAATTTAGGAATCTAGGGATTTGGTATTTACGAATTTAGGTATCTAGGGATTTGGTAGTTACAAATTTAGGAATCTAGGGATTTGGTAATTACGAATTTAGGAATCTAGGAATTTGGTAGTTACAAATTTAGGAATCTGGAGATTTGGAAGTCCGCAAATTTGGGAATTTAGAAATTTGGAAATTGGGGAACTTAGGACTTTGGGAATTTGGGAATTTGGACATTTGGGGAAATAATAATTTGGGAAAATAGGAATTTGGATATCTAAAAATTTGGGGATGTAGGTGTTTAGAAGTCTAGAAATTTGGAGACATAAGAATTTGGGAATTCAAGGATTTGGGAGTCTAAAAATTTGGGAAAATAAAAATTAAAAAATCTAAATATTTGGGAGTGCAAAAATTTGATAAGCTAAATATTTGGCTTTCCAAGAATAATGGAACGTAATAAATTTGTCGTCGAGAAATTTGAGAATATAAAAATTGAGAGTTGTAGAAACAGGCAATAGTAATTTGGCAATTTAAGAATTTAGAAAACTTCGTTTATTTCTTTATTAATTCAAAAATTAATAAATGTTTCTCAAACTTGTGTGCGGTTAAAAAGAAAAGGGATTCGTTTTCTTGAACACGAAGACAGCTCGCGAAATTACAGTCTTATATTCTTAATTAAGGATACTTAAAGGCGTATGCTTGCAACTTCTGCAACGGAGGTTGTGGAAGGCTTATATTGGATTTTAGTAAAATCTCCGTAAACTCCTTGCTGGCAGTTTCGCGTTCCCACCTTAGCATGTTACCTTCTGAAGGTATCTTCAAGGATGCGTACTATAGCTACCTAAAGCCGGGTTTACACGTTCATACAATTTGCACAAAGTGACTTGTACAATCGATTCTGTGCTAGGTGGATTGTTACGTGTGAATAGAAATACGAAGATTATGCTTAAATGAAATCTAGCTTGTCAAATTAGTTCGAATGAAGTTCGTCTAAGCAACAAAACGTGTAACCACATGTTCAAACCCATTTGTACCATTTTAATATGTATTTATCATTAAATTTATTAGTACAAAATTTGCTGTTCTAGTCCATTTATATGTATATATTGTTCATGAAGAGAGGTTGATTTTCACTTATGAACGGTGCTGATTAATTGTGTTATGGAATAAAATAGTTGTTAAAAATTGTTGAAGAATTAGTTTTGTCGGTTTAAAATGTGCGAAAATATTGAAATACTAAATTGCATTTTTCTTCTTTATTTGTTTTTAATTTTTTATTAAAAATTGTTTATTTATTTTGTATTTTAAAAAAATATAATAAAATTTGTTTTTAATAAAAATTCTTAAGAAAATTTTGTTGATAAAGAAAATCTTAAACGGCACATTCAGCGATAGTTAACTCATTAACAAATAATATTAAAAACTGTAATAATAAAGAAAGTAAAAATTACAATCACCTTAAGTCTCCCATTCTTTAAGATAAAATGTGACTAACGTTACAATCATTTTTACTCTCTCATTTGTAAAGAACCTGTCCTTCAAGAAATACAAATTTCACACTTAAAAATCACGAAGCATTAGAAAATTGCACTAAGATTTCACCTTTGCATTTTATATGCCAATTTCAAAATACTAGCATCAAATCCAGGACATTTATGCGAACTTCTAAGGCACTTTCCAATGAAGCACGCGATATCACGCTACACGCAGCCAGTGAAATGAATGCAATCAGTTCTATCTCGAACCTGATTAGAGCTTTACACCCTCCATTAACACGATACTCCAGTTGAGTGATTTTACCCGGAAATTTACTACCTAGCTAAGAGAACGGGGTTGTACATCAACGAGCTAAAGCATCCTGAACAGACGGACGTACAGTCGGTACTCGTACAATGGCGCTCGAATGTTTTTCGAGTGGTCCCTGAATGGGTTTCGCCATCGTCTCGAAGGGAACGGCCTAGAGAGAGAGTGAACGACAATTTCGCTAAAATTTGCACGAGAAGTGGATACGATTAAAGGGGCCGTTGGGGACGCTACTGTTCCTTTACACTTTACTACATTCCTATTGCATCAGTATTTCGTCCTAGGTACACTCGGCTGCAACGTACACTTTCCTAAGATTAGAACATACGTGTAAATTTGACGATTTTTTAATTTTTTAATTTCCATATTTCCAAATCGCTGAAAATTCAAGATTTTGAATTTGCACTAAGTTTCTGGTACTTGTACATTTTTAATTCTTCAAAGTTACTCAATTCGCACATTTCTAATACTAAAAATTTTGAATTATGCGAATATTTACTTCTCTGAATTTTTGATGTTACTGAAATTTTTTATTTTCCAAATCCTTAAATTTCTGAAAGTTGTGTATGTTCAAATTTTTAACCCCTTGCACTATTTTCACGAGTCTGACTCGTGACGCACTGGTACTTCATTTGGGATCAATTTTACTCGAATTTTGAATATGCTTCAATTTGGAGTTCAAGTTCAATTATAATTTGCATAGTCAACGATTGCATAATACCATGTTATCATAACATTTCAACATTCTTTGTCTGTTTTAATATTCTGGCAGTGTTTAGTTAGTTCTGACTGACGCACCTGACAAATAGGTCATAGTGCAAGGGGTTAAACTTCTGAGATTTGCATATTTTTAATTCCCGTAATTTTCTGTACATCTTTATGAAATTTGTACAGTTTGAAATTCTTAAATTTATGAAATTTGCACCTTTGCAAATTCTTAAATTCATTAAGTTTGCGCATTTTCAAATTCTAAAATTTATGAAATTATCAAATTTCCAAATCGCTAAAATTTATGAAATTTATAAATTCTCAATTCTTTAAATTCGCAAATCTTTAGATCCCCAAATCACAGAATCTTTATATCCATAGGTCACATATTCATAAATTTCTAGATCCACATTCTTAGATTCCCATATCCGTAAATATCCAAATCCTAAAATTTCTAAATCACAATTTGGGGTCTACAAATACGTAGATTCACAAATTTCAAGGTTCCCAAATATTTAACGTTCCTTATTCTTCAATTACATATGTTCCACATCCGTAGGTCTTCAAATCCCCATGTCCCTATGTTTCTAAATCCCAAAGTCTCCAAACAATTTCGTCCCCGAACTTCTATGTCCACAAATTCCACTGTTCCTAATTTCTATGTCACCAAATTCCTAAATCCCCATATCCGACAATCTCCAAATTACAAAGTTACCTTTGAAGATCTGCAACTATCTAATTGTCTAAATTCCTATATGTCCTCTTATATCTTCACATATATTGAAATACCTTCAAATACCTATATTTTCAAATTCCTACGTTTCCAATACCTATATACACAAATTCTTACCTTTCCAATATTCCTACTTTCCCAAATTCCTAGTCCTCCATATGCCGAAATTCATAAGCTTCTGTCTCCAAATTTCTACACAGTATGTCTGAAAAGTAACGGAACTTTTTAAATAAAAAAAAAAGTATTAGTTATTTTGCCAAAATTAATTTTTTTTATTCAAAATACATCCCTTCCGCATCAATACACCGCTGGGCACGCTTAGGCAATGTTAACATAGATTTTTTTATGTCGTTTTGCGGAATCGCCTCAATCACCCTTGTTACATCTGCTTGGACTTGTGTAACAGTGTCATAAAATGTTCCTTTCATGGCTAATTTCAATTTTGGAAAAAGGAAGTAATCGCACGGAGATAAGTCAGGCGAATATGGAGGATGTTGGACCACACAGACTTGTTTTTTCGCCAAAAATTCACGAACTGCGACAGTTCTGTGACATGGTGCATTATCAAGCAACAGAAACCAACTCCCTGGCGCTCGGTATTCGGGCCTCACACGAACGATTCTTTTCCACAAACGTTCCATAACACCCAGATAATATTCGCCATTAACATTTTGAGCCTGTGAAACGAATTCCCGAAGTATAATACCTTTAGAATCGTTTAGAATTTAGAAAAACCCAATACCTGGCTTTGGGTCGTCTTCCAAAGTATCACGACCATCCTGGAATCGTTTATACCACTCGAACACACGTCTACGGGATAAACAATCGTCGCCATAAACATTTTTCATGAATTCAAATGTTTCTGTAAAAGTTTTACCACGCTTTAACGAGCAGAATTTAATATTCGCTCTTTGCTCCATCGTGATTTTGTGACGCGGTGACGAAAGGTTCTGTCGCTATAAACACTATAAGTTTACAATTCGTTGCTCGATTCCAATAACGATTGGTTTGTTTTGTAGGAGAGGAATACTGTTTTCAAATAGCATATTGTTTTTATAGATGTCGTTAATAGTGTTCCTTAAATTTAAAAAGTTCCGTTACTCTTCAGACATACTGTGTACGTACCCAAATTCTAACATCGCCAACCACTTATATCCCAAAATTCCTAATTTTCAATATTCCTACTTCGTCAAATCCCGAAATCAAATTTCTTTGTCTCAAAATTCTTAAATCCAAAATCCTTGAATAAAATCCTTGAATTGAAAAACCTTCGATATCCCCAGATATTCAAATTCGAAAGTCCGAATCCCCCAAAATTCCTGTACCTTCAAATTCTTAACTCGTCTCCAAAACAAATTCCTAAAAACTCCTAAAAATCAACCAGTCCTCTGCCGCTTGGCGATCTTATCCCTAAGGAAGACAGATTTGCTCCTGACTGTACGTGGAACTTAAAAAGCGTCGCAATCGCGTAGTTTCTTTTACCCTCGGCGGGACATTCCCGCGTGGAAAAAGAACGTGCGGGCGATTAACACCTCGTTCGGTTCGTTACGACAGCCTTTCAACACCTCCCCTACTTTCATGTCACCCTTTTTTTTCAGTGGTAAAAGGAACTCAAGGATCGTAGTCGTTCACTTTGCCATCGAGCACGTAAAACATCTTCAGCTTTTGATCCACGGAAACAGAGGATGGATGTGGAATGGGATTTCAACACTTGTGCACTTTGTTCCCCTGATTGTAATCGTGATCGGTGATCTGGCATTCTTTAACAGCTTTCGAAGAGGAGATTGATGTGTACACTTTTTTTTTGAACAATTTTAGTGACTTTTTAGCAACTGGAGCTTCCGTTTGAAGTTGCTGATGGGTCTCCTTTAAGGAAAACATGAACACAATTCTGATGTTCTATGTCTATTTCTATTGACCGACCATATCTCTATTTGCGACCAACTGTGTGTTTTGTTATATTGATAAATGGTATTGACCAATGAAACAATCTGTTGATCAGAACTTTGAAATAGTGAAGTTGCAAGTATTTTGTTTGTTTCGAAGAATCTTATACGATGAAGTAGATTTTAAGCAACATTCCAAACTGTTTAAAATTTAATGACTTTATATATTGCATTTTTAGTAAAGTATTTGTTAGTCAATATAGTTTTTTGATTTTAATAAGCTAATTGATAAAATATGGAGGTATTTCTAATAGGTATAAATTGTACAGGAAAGTGTACACATCTATATGAATATTTAAATGAAATCATGGAAAAAAATTAATTAAAATTAATATGAATCTGTTGACTTAGTGGAATTAACAGAAAACAATCAACAGGAATTAATATAAATTTCTATGATTGATTTCTATTGAATATGATTTCTATTGAACTAATAGGAAATAATTAAGAGGAATTAATATGAATTTATATAATAATTTGATTGAACTAATAGGAAATAATTAAGAGGAATTAATATGAATTTGTATAATAATTTGATTGAACTAATGGGAAATAATTAATAGTAACTAATTAATGGAGTCGTCGCACTAAACAAAATGGCCAATAAAGAAGAAATTGCACGTAATATAATTTTTACATAATTATTTTCTTATAAACATTTATATTGTTATTGAAAAATGCTCAACCAAAAAAAGCAAAAGGTCCAATATTTTATAATTAATATTTTTACAAATGCATAAATATATTGATAAAAAAAATATATTGTAGTCATGCGAAAATTTTATTTCACTTTATTTAAAATTAGAATTTATTTAATTATTCGAATTGAACAAAGAAATAAAAAAAGTTCGATAAAATTTTACTTTTAATAAATCAATAGTGTAGATACAGATTTTAAGAGAAATAATAAAAATACAGATGACGATATTTAAAATAAATTCATTGAATTGTTCTTAATTGTATCTTCAATTATAAATACAGTTTGATTTTAGCTATTACTTTTGGAGCATTCATTGACCCAATGAAATGACTACGAAAATATGTATTATATAAAAAACGTTTATCCTGAAAAATACACAATTTCAAAAGGCAAATTATCAAGATTTTATTTAGTCAAAAATATTTGTTTGTTGTCATTTTTTTAGTAGTATCATTTATAGAAATTCAAATATGTATTTTATTCTTCGATTGAAAAGTTCGTTCAACAGAGTTATATGTCGTCAGTTTTACTGAAGCTCTCATGGAATAAATCACTAAAGCTTTCACGGAGTACATTAATGATATACTTCACTAATTCGATTAGTGGCCATTCACTTTGCAGTGGCATATTTATAAGTTATTGAAACAGTAACTGATTATTAATTAACAGTAACTCCATAATTATTTTTCGCTCATATAAATTTAAAGACCATTAAGTGTAAAGAACGATCAATTTAAGTGATATCCTGATTTTGGAACGTTATTGAAATGAATGCATTCGTGTTGACAGGTTTTATGTTCAAAAATAACAAAATTGAAATTTACAGAAACAGCTCTTTCATTACAAAAGGAACTGGTTTTTTAAATTGAAATTTACGCAGCTCTTGAATTTTCAAAATAAATATTTATAATGTCATTTCGAATAAGACATTTAGGTGATAAATTCCTGGTACCCCACCTTATAAATATTTCACAAGATTTTTAATGAAAAGTGCCATTTCATGAATTCAACTAACGAAATTTAAGAAAAGTACTAGCAAAGATATATCATATATTGCATTATACGTAAGCCTTGCAGCCATATTAAAATCAGCCGATGTACCGACGGATAATACTGTAAATTACTATATTAGCGAAAAATTTGCAAATTTAGAGCATGAAGAGAGGATCTGATTTATACGCGGTATGCTGTAATCGCGATGTTCAACATTTTGGAAGAACGCCGGATGTAAAATAAAGAGAGGGATGTCGACGAACGAGAGAGAAATGGCTGCCCTGAAAGTAGATGCGCGATAATACCGGTACAGGCAGCTAAAATTGCGGGTATCTATTTAACGTGTCCTGAAAATTACGTCGGTGTGAGATCATGATGAGTTTCGAGAGGCTAATAACAATAACAAGTTTGCCGATGCTTCCAGGCTACGAGAGAAGGATAGTTTAGGTTAGTGTGGCTTCGTAGATAAGCTAGATTTATGCGGGGAATACAGAAGTTCTTCGTCAGATTACGATCGATCTGCCTATGCTTACAATCGGCCCGTAATTTCGAAGCTTGCACTTGATGGAACGGACAACGAACGGATGGTGTACGGTTAAATAGCACTGTTTGTTCAATTATAGTGATATTTGAATTAAATTGCTATTAAAATTAACCTCCCGCGGTCGTATTTACCTAAGTCCTGGAAACTCTACTAATCGAAATTATTCGGAGTTGAACGCCAATTATAAATTTCTGGTAGACGAATTAATTATTTGTTTTATGACCTAAATGATGCACAAGAAATCGTATGAAATATCCTTCGTATTATAGTGGAATGTGGATTTAGAATTAAAATAATAGAGGTAACTTAATGAAGTTGGAAAGTATATTGATTTACTGTAGCAAGTGAAAGAAGAATTAAAGTATTTTCATTTCTGTGGGTTTATAATATGGATGTGCAATTGATTGATACAAATTTTTATATACAATTAATTTAATAGAAAGAGTGTTATTAAGTGTAAAAGAACGAACTTATGAGAAAATATTCTATTTTATAAATATGAATTAAAAAATAAATAAGTAATGGTTATATGTGAACTAGCTTATACAATGATTTTTAAAACTTCTTAATAGTTTCCATTTAAAGTAAAAAATTTAAGAACCGTCATTTTGACGAGTTCCGTAAATATAGTGTTATTGTAAAATAATTTTAATTTTGACATATTTAGTGAATATGGAAGAAACATTACAACGTATTTCTGCTAATTAAATTGCAAAATTATCTATTGAAAACTTTATGTTGCTTAAATTTGAATGATTACTAATAATAATTTATGATGTTAAAATATTGTACGTTATAGTTGCTATTAATAGTAGCTATTAATTGTCATAATTAATAAAGATATACATATTACTATATATGTAGACTAATAGAGAATTTATATACTATATATAATATATTAATTTATATATTACTCTACTACATACTCAACATTATTTTGTAGTCAGAAATAATGTTTTCTTGTTATTGACTTGTATAAAAATGAAATTACATTTATTTATTTGAATTAGACACTTTCCTTTCACGTTCCGCTTTAGAAATTCTCATAATAATGATTGCAATTTGACATATCATATTTCTGTAGTAAATAAATATTTTCAGATATATTTTTTCTCGAAATACAAGCACTACGCCCGAGCGGATAAAATAAAAATTATTGAAATATCATATATACATCACAGCAAGATTAATTTCCACTATAAAAATGTCGTGCTTCGAAAAACAAATAAAAACCAAAAAGCGTGCATCACAGTCATTTTTTTTTCTTTTCAAGCAAATATTTAGAATTACATGAACTTCTATATTGTTAGCATTTATATGCATTCGTTTTAAGATATTTCACATTCCTACATTTTTAAATAATTTCTGTGAAATATTATATATTTAATCCTTTCGTTATAATCATCCTTGTTGAATAAAAAAACTTCGTATTGTTTTATATTTAATCGTGTATTTTAGTGTATATATTTACATAGAATAATTCTGTACAGTAGAATAATTCTTACAGTTTAGACAGTACAATATATTTATTAAATATGTACAGCTATTAATGACTAGTTGAAATAGGGGAGAGTGGAAACAATGGCTTATTTACCAATCACTTTTTGAAGATATAAAACCCAAAATGTCATAAGAATTCATCAATCTATTATTTCACTCAACTTTTATTTTGTCGTGATAAGTCGTCGAAGACCTACGTCATTTTTTTGCAGTAAATGTGACTGTTACCCTCTTCTGTCCCGTCAAAATGAAAGTAACATTAATCATGTTGTAGAGAATTAAGTAAAAACGCTTTCTCTAGCATAGAACAGGATAAAAAAAAACACCTAAGTAAACGATTATATTTTAAATAACGATAAAAACAATACGCATATATTTCAATAACGAAAAATAGGACGCATAAATAGCTTCGAACATTTCTTGAATATTGCGTATGTGGTTTATTCATCTATTCCCAATTATAGTTATGATACATGCAATACATCACCCTCGTTACATTTTTTGCAGTTTTTTTCGTCTCCAGAATACCATGTTACTTTCGTCCCTAACCACGTTTGGGGAAACAGAAGTCTTAAACCATAAATGACTTATTGAAATTAACTACGGAAACTTATAAAGATATCCAAGAACGCTTCAATAAGTAATTTAATACAAATAATTTAACTATGAATATTAAGAAAGTCGGAATTAACAAGAAATTAGCAGAAATTTACTCAACCGAATTGAATTATCATTTCAGTTTAACCAGCGCATGTGGTTAATATTAGCTCAGTGTTAATTAACAGAACAGGACAGATATTATACACCTGCAAATACAAAAAAAAAAATTGTTTAAAAACGTTTGTGGAGCGTGAAAACGGTGTGTTACTTCCATCATATCTTTACTTTTATACCCATCCTCGAAGGCTTGGAAAACGTAGCTGACATTCGAACGAGATACAAGGCGCCTTGAATAGTCAACTTCACGTTTATGTTAAAATTAAGGTTATTAGTTATTATTGTTTGTTATCGTTTTGTTAAAAATATACTCTTTGTGACATTTATTTACTGTACCTCACGTTATCCTAAAATATAGAATAACTAAATATTTCTTCGAAAGAATATTGAATCAACGAATATACAGTTTATAATGTATAATTACATAATATTGTTAATTCGCAAATATCCAAATTTCAATGGTTTATATCTCAAAATGATGCAAAAATGTACAACTTGTTTCCAAATTGATGCGCTATAAATGCCATTTTGTAGTACTTTTATGTCTCAACCTATGTGTTTTGTGTATCAACCTACGTCACACTCTCTGTGTTTCGAATTACACTGTTTAATAAGCAACAACCTAATGATATTCATGACTATTCCACGACGTGTGACTCATAGTTGCCCTTAATAGCGAAAGGGTTAATGTACAGAGAATTTGAAGTTAATGTTATTCCTCTACAGTACTTTCACATAATAAAATTGCATATTCCGTAATGACACATTCGACTGCTATAATTTTCTATATTCATGTTCCTGGTTTATTTTTGCATATTTAAATTTTACTGTTGTACGTTTGACCTGCGTTGTATGATTACACCTATTTGTAGCTAAATATAATATTAAATTTACTCATACTATCATCTCGTATAATGATACTTCAATACTAGTAAAAATAATGGGTTTTACTAAAAAGATCAATCAAATTTTATGATGTAGTGGATATACATATGTATTTGACCAAATGAATTTTCAATATTAACACAAATAATTTACTATTTTAATATTTTATAAATTGAACTGACAGTAGAACGGATATTTTTATTTTTTTTTTATGATTCAACGATATGTCGGTAATGTGAAAGTATCAGGGCAAGCAATGTAAAATTATTGTATAGTGTTATTATACATTATATAGAATTACTATATACTTATGATATGTATATTGAATTAAACTACCTCAAGAAATGAACTCCTTTTTAAAAGTGGTCTTTCTAAATATAACGAGACGAATTGATATTTCCAACAGACTTTGTATTGCCGTTAAGGAATAAATTGTAACATAATATATAATATATTACATTTTAACATTACAATGAAATATCTGTTCAACTTCATCGGTTAATGTTATAAAATATAAAACTTTTTCTTTGAGTATAATAATTTGACTATCCTTTGTACAAATCTTGAAATTTTCAAGTATTCATGCTTTCCAGCTTCCATATCCTCAAATTCATAAATTTCAATTTATAAATTTTCGGACCATTCAATTTATTTCGAATTGTAAATAGAAAGAGCGGAGTGACGAAATATCGTATTTACTTGTATAATGTAGTATTCGACTTGTAAGCATTCGATTTTTACTTTTAATTATGTCTATTTCTTCTAACAAATAATACAACATTACAATATATATAAAGTATTATACATATTTATTTATTTATTATTGCCTTAAATCATATGAGATTTATACGGCAGACATAAAGTACATTACAGTTAGTTTACAGTAGGTATAGTACAATAGTACATGTAGTACAATGCATCAGTACAGTAGTTAGGTTACGTATAGTAGTTAGGTTACATTCATACGTATGTAAATTATACAGAAGTAAATACAAATTAAGAAGTAAGAAAAGAAAAATACAATTGTTCATTAAAAGTATTATGCATATATTACATTATGAAATGCACTACATTATAAAAACATATTATATTGTAAAAATAATATATTGTGCAACAATATCTGCTCTATTTCATCAGTGAACTTAATAAAATATGGAACTTTATGAGTATAATAATTCCGCCATCTACTGAAAATGTTTATTAAATAACCGGTGATATCCCATAGAAGCAACCGATGTACGTGATGTCGAACATAAAGACGAACAAATCCCTTTATTAATATAAAATTGCAGAACATCAACGCGGACATTGGTGGTAATATTTTAACGCAGCGTTATCTTGCAACGTACACATTCATTCGTTACCTAGGGCTGATCCTGTCGCACGCAGGAAATGACGTTCGCCGATATGAGTACCTTCATTCTCGAAATGGCTTTGTCGGATAACCGGGCTTACGCCGTTCGCGTGCAAGCTGAAATACCGGATAGAACGACTCTTGAATGCCGGTATTATCGGAGCGTTTTTGAAACTGTAAAACGCGGTCGCGGACAAATCGTTGTCCGCGTTAAATCCTTAAATGCAATATGGAGATATGGGGATGAAGGTCGTTAATAACAGATCCTTCTGATCGTGCTTCGATTCCCGGAACCGGCTGAATTCATTTCACCAACGGCTATTACATGTTAGCTTAACAGGGTCTGTTCCTACAGTTTGTTGAATTTATGAAGGTTTGTAAAGTCGCGTTCCAAATACTTTTAACGCTGAATCTGCCAAAGAGGACAAAAGGAACGTTCAATAACTTCCTCGTTTTAAGGTACCAGTGGGTCTACAGGCCCGGTGTCACACGGGAATTCGAATGTATATAGGGTGTCCCATTTGACATCGTAAAAAATCTCGAAGACGTGTGATTTATGAAAAACTGACACGTGTCCTTTAGTATTTCGAGTGAGGAGTCAAACAGCATTACTAATTTTTTAACGCGTGGGCGTCTTCGAGGTTATTTCAAGGTCGTCTTGTCTTTTTTTTATCATAAACCCATATTTTTTATTCCGGTATCATATTCTACGTGAAAAGATGCATGACTTTTGTTTGATACATTTTGTTGTAAGTTCTATATCACATGTGGCAGGCTTACATCCTCAAGCGTCATTAGTAAGAATTATTGATGGCACGTAAGATGGAAACAAATATCGAGACTTCTTGCGTCGCGAATTACCTGCATTACTTGAAGATCTAGCAAACAGGCAAAACATGTTGTTTTAACACGACGGTTGCCGAGCCATTATTCACGTATTGCATTCAAATACTACATCGGGATTTTACTGATCGTTGGATAGGTCGAGGTGGTCCAGTTGTCTGGTCAGCGAAATCACCTGATCTAACATCACCTGATTACTTCCTATGGGGTTATCTTAAGGAAAACGTATACTCCGATCCACCTACTGCACCAGAAAACATGAAAAAGCAAATTATAACTGCGTGTGGTAGTATCACGAGAAGAACTTTATTATCTGTTCATGAGTTTTTCATTAAACGAATTAATAAGTGTTTAGAAATTAAGGATAAACATTTCGAGCATTTATTGTAATGTTCTTAAATGAAATAAAATACCTTTCTGGAAAAAGTAACGTTGTCATTTTAATAGAAAAAATATTTTTTACATAAACATGAAAAATCAAGTAGATACTTTAAGAAATTTTGTTACAAGTTCAATACTGAATTCAGATCGTTAAGAATCTAGAAAAGTGGGAATCTGTAATTTGAGAAACTGAAATCTGAAGATACGGGAATATAGGAGTTGTGTATTTAGGCAACTAGAAATTTGGAAATTTGTGAATTTAAAAATTTTGATAATGTACATTTATATAAGTAGAGTAGATAATGTATAGATAATGTACAATTCGGAAATTCGAGAAGTTGGATATTTAAAAATTTGATAGCATACAAACTTGAATACCAAAGAATTTTCGAGTTAACACATATGTTCTTTTCGAAATGCAGCCACCATGTTTTCAATTTTACAACTTAACTTTCGCAGTGAAATTTTGTACGAAATTCTTTAATAAACCGAAATTTTTTCTGTTTGTTCAGATAAGTAGAACCGATGGAATAACTGCTAATTGTTTAATTAATTCCTTGAATAATTTTTTTTCTCTTTTGACAATTAATGATTTTTACTTTTGTTCCTAAAATTAATAAAATACTCTAAAAATACCAAATGAGGCAAATTAAAGAGAAGGCAGTTTTCGAAAAACGTGAATAACATATCTTTAAATATTAATTTAAATATTGTTGTTAATTAAGGGCATACATTAATAGATTTAAAATGCGTCATCCTTCTTTATTGTATATTAACATCTGAACTTTAATTTTCTTCGTTTTTTAAAATGCACACCATAAGTGTTTTATATAGTATTGTAGGATTAATAAATAAATGATGTCGTTATTTCTTTAATAATTTTCATAACACATTTGGATAACACGTTTGTTAACAGCATCATACTAATGGAAGTGCTATATGTATGTATGTATGTATGTATACGTATATCGCAAGCATCAACAGGATTCTCATTAGGATAGAGTTCGGATTAAACCAACATCGATTTAAACAACATTGGTTGGAACGAACGTCAATCGATCCTGACTCTGATTATCGAAACTCCATTGCAATTAATTAATGCAATGGCGTAGCAAGTAATGCAAATGCCGGCACTAAGAAATAGTACAGACCAAACACAGATTTTTCTTGAAATAAAAAGAATAGATATTTGAAGTGTCCAATTTGTTGTTCGTTATATTTATATTTGAAAATATTGAAAGTTTCCATTTAATTTGAATAATGAATGATTTTTAGTAATCAATAAGTTTCTAATTTTCCTAAGTGAAGTTGGAATATTTTGACTTTCAACTTTCCAAACCTCTGAATTAAAAAATTTTCAAATACTCAAACTTCTAAACTTCCAAATTTAGAATAATAGAATTTGAAAAATTGTTAAATTTTTATATTCTTCTAAATTGGAAATAAAAATTAAAAAATGTATCTCACGTAAATTTTTAATTTTTTAAAATTCTCATACTTTCAAACACTTGCATTTAGAAACTTAGTAAAGTTTTGAATTTCCAAGATCACAATTCTTCAAATTTCCAAATTTCCAATTTACAAAGTATTGAATTCTCCAGTTTTTAAATATGTCAGTTTTCAAATTGTCAGATTGTCAAATTTTCAAGTTTTCGAATTATAAAATTGTCACATTTTCAATTTTTTAATTTTTCAATTATTCCATTTCTCAATTTTTCCATTCTTCAATTCTTCAATTCTTCAATTCCTCAATTCTTCAATTCTTCGATTCTTCAATTCATCAATTCTTCGATTCTTCGATTCTTCGATTCTTCAATTCTTCAATTCTTCAATTCTTCAACTCTTCAATTCTTCAACTCTTCAATTCTTCAACTCTTCAATTCTTCAACTCTTCAATTCTTCAACTCTTCAATTCTTCAACTCTTCAACTCTTCAATTTTTCAATTCTTCAACTCTTCAACTCTTCAATTCTTCAATTCTTCAATTCTTCACAGTATTCAAGTTTTCAAATTTTTTAATAATTATATTTTTAAATTTCCAAGTAAGGATAATAGAAATTTTCAAACACACAACTTTAAATTTCAAAATTCAACAAATTTTCGAGTTTCGAATTTTAGAAATTTCTTAGCTTAATATATATTCCTACAATATTATAACAGTTATAGAATTGAGAAAAGTCTCATTTATTTATGAATTCAGATACAGAATTAAATGAATAAAATTAAAATTGACACTAAAACTACAAGACCCGATAAATGATCGATTCACAAATTCATTTTAAATTACAAAATTTCTTAAAATACATTTCGAGAAATCCATGTTGATTTTTATCTAGATAAGGAATTAATGCGTACATTCAACTATACTTAATCCTTCGTTAATTTATTTTTCTACTTTATTTTAAATTTTCAATTATATATGCATTATACAACGGTACGATTAGTATTGAAACTTCCAATAAAACTAATTCACTTCACTGTTTTACCCTATGATTTCCTTCTTTTCACGAGTTTCTCAATTCTGCCAAATGTATTTTATATTTGCTAACATTGATCGCGTTTCATTGTCAGCCACCAGTTCAGAATCAATCGCATTGAACAGATAGATTGATTAATTGAAACCCTTGAATGTTGATGTAAGTCAAACAACGACGTTGATTAATTCTATAATTCCTTTGTGACCTGCGATCGATCATCGTTGACCGAAAATCGTTATTGAAAAATATGGATGATATCAATCGAGTGTACTTTACACATCTAACAACGTACGGCACCGATAACTTCTAAAGTGATTCTCAACTATGTTAGTACCACTTTGGTAATTATTGAATCGAATCAAATTCGTGTTATTTTTTAATTGAACTTTTGTTCTAATTTTTTAATTGATCTTTCATTTTAACTTTTATTCTGACTCTTATTCTGACAGGTGGAACTGATATGTATAACAGAAATACCGTCTACATTCGGGTCAAAACTAATTTCATTTGCTTTTATATTCGAAATGGATCTATACTACTATTAATTCTAGAAATAATAGAATATAATGAATAAATTATATCCTGAACGTGCGATTGTAGTAACTTACAGTTATAACTGAATATCGAAATCTATCTTTAATTTATATTTTAGAATTACATTCCTTCATTGAGAATTTCAATATTTTGAATGTAGCTGGCTCAACAACAACTAATACCTTAAATTAAATAAACTTGAATAACTGAAAGAAGAAGATACGTTATTTTAAATAGTATTAATTTTATTGTACTAATAATGTAATGTATCAAATTTGAAATTTGAAATTTGTCTATTTTTAATATTTAGAATTTTATTATATCTCGCAACAAATATTTTACTACAACGTATACTTTTTGTTCTCAAAATGTTCATATAGCATAGTAAGTGATGAATAATATTTTTAAAATATATTGGTTTCCAAAAATTGCTAAAAGTTTGAAACTGAAGCTAAAAAGTTGAAATTGTATAAAAATTAGAACATTATATGAATTGTCAAAAGACAAAAGATTGAGAAATACTTGAAATCATTTGGACTATAAAATATTAATTTGAAAATCTATAAGTAAAATATTAATTTCAAGATCCAAGCAAATTGAAGCAAAACAGTTCTTTTTCGTAATAACACGTTTGATTTGAGTATTTCTTTTATGACATCTAATAAATGAAACGTATATTACGATACCATGAAAACGATCGACTGTCCAAGGATTAAACCGTGTTTCCCCTGGTCCAAATTTCCATACTTCTATCCGCAAACATAGAAACAAATATGCATACAAAAACTATAGAACGATATAAAAGCAGTTCGAAAACTTTTGCTAAAAAAATTGTTATCAAAAGCCTTGTTCACTCTTACACACAAGAGTCATTTGCAAACGTTCGTTTAAAAGCAAAGAAGTATTTCTATATTTTTAGTTACCATTGAGAGTAAAATAAAAGAAGCTTAAGGGATAGTATACATCCGTTTTGAAAACAAACGAATAGTCCTTTGACAGAGTTATATGAAAATTCTAACAAACACAATGGGGCATGCTGTAACGAACGTAATTGGTTCTGGAACCTCGTTCGTTATGGCATTTGTTCATTGCAGCATATACTAACACGTGTAAAAAAGGTAATCCATTTTTGATTTACAATCCAAAGCATAGTATAAAATAAAATATGTAGGTGTAAAAATGGTACAGAATTAATTTATTTATCTTATAGGATCTTCCATGAATTGAATTAGAAGATATAAATATTTTAAATTGCTCGAATGATGCGATTAGGATCAGTTACCAAATGTTTGACGTATATTTCATGTACACATCAATCGTGTACATGTACAAGGTCAACGTGTTTAATTATAGTACTTTCAAAGAAATATTTTTTAAGTGATCCTGAATAATGAAAGCATATGTGTAATCGTTAACTGTATGTCACCATTATGCGCAGTAAAGTTCTAACATTCTATTTTTGTATATTTATTTTGTAGAGTATGAACCTTACTGCATACGTTTATTACTCTTCGTTATCAGCTGTACTTATGTTTAATATGGAAGTTCAGAGTCAAAAGTATTAATCAATTTTTTAAATTTATAATATAGCAACTGAACGTTATTAATAATCACGACATAATGTAGAATGAAATTTCTGAATAAATTATACTTTATAACATGGTACGAAACTTGGAGTGGTTGATGGACAAACTCAATAATTATTTTCTTATTTTAGTTAATTACTCCATTTTCAAGTATTGACTTGTGTTTCGTCGAAATCTTTCCAACATGGAGAAATTTCGTGTTTCAAAATAATGCTAAAAGATGGATGAGGAGGAGGGTTAATAAAAAATTAATTAGACAAATTTGAGCGGAAAAATCAATAATAATTTATTGGCTCGAGTAATATGATTTAAGGGAAAAAGCCTTGCGTCATAAAAAACCCTTTTTAGATATGTATTTGTCGTGATTAGACAGTGAAAATGTGTTCGTGTGATTTAGTATGTTTGATTGTAGATTTGAGGAGCACAAGGTCTCACTCAAATGCTGATGCGTTTGTGTTACAATCTACATTGCGTAGGATTGTCGACGATGATTTATTCGAGGAGTGTAGGGTCCCACTCGAATGATGTTTTGCGTTCTTTACCACCCTACATTGGCTTATCTGAGGAGTGTAGGGTCCCACTCAGATAATGTTGTGTTTGCGTTCATTACCACCCTACATTGGCTTATCCGAGGAGTGTAGGGTCCCACTCGGATAATGTTGTGTTGCGATCTTTACCACCCTACACTGGCCTATTCGAGGAGTGCAGGGTCCTGCTCGAATAGTATTATGATTGTATTTGGAATCCACCCTACACTGGATATTTTACGTAACTCCATGATGCATGGAGTTTGTATGTTATTTCGCGATACACGGAGGTTATCTGTTATTTCGCGACACTCGAAGGTTGTACTCTCGATCCGACCCGCACAAGATTCAACGACTGACTGATCTTCGATGTATAAAAATTCGCCCGAACACCCTCGCACGTCATTGGGTGATGGTCAAGAAAAATCTGTCCTTGTTTTTGAAAGACCGAGAAAAATAATGTATCGTCGTTAGCCGATTTATGGCAAGTTCACGGTGACGTTGGGACCGGTCGAATGGGACTTACTAGACAAAAGGGGTCCTCGGTGACCCGTATTTCGAGGTATATAGGTAATGACGGTGGTCTACGCGTCGAACCACTCAAACCCTGTAATAAATTCTTTCGTCGCGGTAAAGGTCGGAGTTTGCGACGGAACAACTTGTATGCTTGTTAAACAAATAGTTAATATTTTTTACAAATTTTATTGTGTACTGCAGCAGTTATAATATAATTCTTTGAGGACCCATTTGTTTATAATAAAATTATTATCGAAAGACTTTTGTAATCATTTTCTATAACCTTCTGTCACAGAATTGAAATATTATTTTACATTTAAATGTTATTTTACAGTGTTTTGGGTCATCAAATCATGTCAGACTTACAACGTTCCAAAATCGACAATTTAATTTGCAACAATAATCGATAAAGTGATGCTTTGACAGCCTACTTATTTACAAGGAAATCATTATTGAAAGACTTGTAATAATTATTTGCTATTATCGCTCATAAAATTGTTATTATGTAAATGTTATTTTACAGTACTGTGTGTCACCAAATCATGTCGTGCTTATATCGTTTTGAAATCGATCAATTAGTGTGCAATAGCAATTGATGAAATAATTCCTCGACAACCTACTTGTTTATAGCAAAATTAAAAAGAGACTTCTATAATCATTTTCCGCAACTTTCACTTATAGAATTGATACAATATAAATGTTGTTTCACAGTCTTGTATGTCGTCAAATCATGTCTAACTCATGACATTCCATAATCGATCACAATTACGTAGATTTTATTTTATAATCATCTAAAACTTACACCATCAAAATAACATTCCAAAACGCGGTAAAAAAGCGTATTAAAAACGCACGAATAAAATGCGTTAAAAATGCATAGAATTCGAAAAGAAGTGTTTACAAAACGGATCGAGGGCGTGTCATGGCAAGAATTCCGTTAAAGTCGATTTGAATGTCGGTTTCAAAGACAATGCAAATTAGGGACGAAACAAAGGCACGTCTAATCATTGAACAAACAGTGTTGGCGATCAAAGAAAAGGCTCTTTGACAATGTCCGTACGTCGTCGAGGGTTGAAAACCACCACCACCATTAACGTAGTATACAACAGCCTCAGGTGACTACGGTACAGTATAAATAGAATATGAAAGGCCGAATATCTCGACGATCCTATACCGATGCCACTCCTCGATTTCCTTTGACATCGGCAATCACCGTTTGCGCTGCTGCACTTCAATCACCTCCCCTTTCCTCGCATCTGTTCGAAGGTATTGCAACATGATTTCCCA
Source organism: Megachile willughbiella (assembly GCA_945859595.2). Classification (NCBI taxonomy): domain Eukaryota; kingdom Metazoa; phylum Arthropoda; class Insecta; order Hymenoptera; family Megachilidae; genus Megachile; species Megachile willughbiella. The sequence continues at coordinate 5,896,281 of OX243798.1, forward strand.
TATGAAATATTTCCCTGCATTTTCCTCTATGCCATATCAACCTACTTCCTACTTACCTTATGCTCCTCCGTGTAAAACAAAGCGTTAGGTATTAGTATTGTTTGAATCAACTCGTTCGTACCTTGATTTTACGCGCTTTTGTTGGTGTTGGTATTTGACAATGGTATTTGTTATTGCACCACGGGGATGTCGAAATACGCGGGATTGTTTTTCCTTTTTTGTTTGCCCATGTGTGTAAATATTGTATGGCTCTGACATTTTTTTTTGATAAATAGTTTTATTTTGATTTCAGTTTTATTTTACTTTTATGTGGTTGGATCGCTTTGCTGTTATTAAAACTTAAAGTCGTTTTATGAAAAAATTGATGTCTTGAAATTTGAAAATTTGAGAATCTGGAGATTTGAAGATTTGAAGATTTGAAGATTTGAAGACTTGAAGTTTTAATGATTTGATGATTTGGAAGTCTGTAGATTTGAAGATTTGAAAATGTGAAAACGCGAATATAGAAATTTGAAGATTTAAAATTCACAAATTGGAAAATTTCCGAATTTGGAAATTAAAAATATAAAAATTCCACATTACCACATTTACAAGTTTTCAAAGTATGAAATACAGTAATTCCAACTTTTCAGATCCTCAAATTCTCAAATGAACAGAATTAAGAAATATAGAAATGTGAAAGTTTCTAGTTTAAGGATTTTCAGACTCTCCAATTTTCAAACTTTGAACTTTTAAATTGAGAAATTAGCTATCTCCTAATTTAAGAATTTAAAAATTAAAGAATTTAGAAAATAAAAAATGTAGAAATTGAGAAATAGAGAAAATCAGAGATTCAGTGATTCACTGACTAAATTCATTGATTAAATAATTCAATGATTCATTAACTCAATGATCGAATAATTCAATAATTCAATGATTCAATAATATAATGATTCAATGATTCACCATTTTTAACAGAAACATCTTTTCAACACCGTTAATGACCCAAAATTCATCGCCCAAATATTCGAGAATTTCAATTATTTTTTCTACAGTTAGCTTACAGATAAAAATATCATACTGTTTCATCTATGTTCATCATTATCTTAATTTTTTTTTCTCAAAAACGAACTTGCCCCATTTTCAAAAGAAGCGGCTCAATCATTTGAGTGAGTTATCGGTAAAAGGACAAGGAAGGTGAAATACAATGAAGATGAGGGAAACCGATCGAGGAAAGCAACCAAAAATGGATAAGATGAAATCGCGAACTCTTCAGTCAACCTTTGAATCTTCAGCGAGATCTTACTAGCTTTACCGAAGCACGGACTCTATGTTCAGTTGTCTCTAGGGACAGTTTCGTGAGATCGGATGCTCTCGTAACAGAGTAGTGAACCGGAGATCGCCTCCTACGGGACTCTTCCGGTTGGCTCGTATCCTTTGACTCTTTCAGAATTCTGGCTTCGTTTCGTTTACGATCGAGTTGCAGGGTTGTTTCAGGTATGAACAGCACGTAGATACTAGCTCGACATGATGCTTTCAGTATTTTTTTTCAATGCCTTCGCGTCGAACACCACATAATTCACCGTTTGCAAGAACAATTTCAAAATAATCACGGACCCTATACATTGAATGATACTGCGATGATTTTAATCATATGTGGCATATTTTTTATTTCATTCATTTACGAGGCTCTTTGTAGGAAGAGTTATAATGTAGGGAAGATTTAACATGTTTTACTGTTTTACTATTATATACAACAAATAAGATATAAATTAAAGAATAAATAAAAAAGCGATGAAAAAAAAATATAATGTAACATATTATAAAATATAACATATAAAACATACACTATGCATGCCACCACGAAAATATAACATAATTCAGAATTAAGTTATTGTTTTATTTAGTTTCGGAGTAAACCCATTTATAGGGATAGAATTATAATGTATGGACGAAGATTTAATACGTTTTACAGTTTCACAATCAATTAGAGTAAATAAGGTACTAATTAAAATTTAAATAAAAATATGATGAAGAGAGGAAGTACAATGTAACATATTCTAAAATATAATATCAAAACATAGATGACGCATATCAACACGAAAATGTAACATACATGATTGACAATTAAGGAAGATCAGCTAAGGATGCTATGGAGTGATTGTATCAATACTAGGTTGAAGTTAACATAATTACCGATTAAAATATATTTTCTTAGATAAGCTGAGGATATACAAATATTCAAAAAGAAAAGTTGTTATTTTTCTTATTTACTTCTTCTTCTACTTTGGGTCGACCTCCTTACGCGCACATCGTGAGTTGGCATCTGTACATGTGATCTATGCTATCAAATAAATGTTTTGAAAGAAATGTTTGCAGTTTTTATATTATATTTAATATCGTTCTTATACCGTTTATATAAACACAGTATTACAGTATAAAGTACTTATACTCGAAACCGTTTTCATGTCGCTTAGAAATAATTGTTTTTATATTTGCAGGCAAGACGTAGGTCAGAACTAGGCATAAGTATCCCTATGATCAACCATTATTGAAAGCTCATATCTTCGCATTTGTTTGCAAAATAGTGTTGTATTCCACAGTTCAAAAATGCGTATATTTAGTACTACAAGCTTAAAAGTGTCACAACTGATCCAGTAAATTAGCAAGATTTTAATAGTTGAAAATCGGTTACAGTCATCCTGATAAAATAAATGTTGCTACGCTTCGTTGTCCAAAGTATCAAGTTCCGGAGCTTACGAAAACGTGCTACATTGCAAGAACACCTGCAACAACCTTCTGAGAAAATTTGATGCTCAAACTTTCTACATCAAGCGTACAATTTTACAATCTAGTATTGTTACGTATATAGGCCTCTTAACTTGGAGAACCTGCTGGTAATCTCAGCCTCTGTCAAAACTCTGACATTTCAGTGAAGTTCAACGAGGGTATCAACTTTAAACTCTTCATATGTTACACACTGCATAAAGACTTCTTCCTGAGTAAATAATTAAGGTATAACAAGCGACGTAATGCTTGATAAAACAAGAATAAGTTTATACAGCATAACTTCTGCTGTTCGGACAAATCAGTTAACAGAGTACATAAATGGAGACAGAAAACGTATTTCGTGTTTAGAATAACCCCTTCGTACAGTAAAAATTAGTAATTAGTGATAGTAACGACAAGAGGAAATTAGAGATGATGTATATAAATTATGATATAAGGATTTTTTGGGATTTTAGAATTTGAAGATGATTGAAGAATTTGGGGACATAATAATATTTGAAATTTAGTACTTGAGATTTAGGGACATTTAGGTTAAGGGACTTCTGAATCTGGGGATTTCTAGTTAAAAATTTTAGAACTTACGAATTTTTAAGATCTGATCATTTTTGAACACAGGAATTTTTGGATTTTTAAATTTATTTTCCATCTACAGTGTTTTTAATTTCGAGATTTTTGTACATTTTTTTGATGAGATGTTGATATTCAGAGATTTTTGACATATGGATTTTAGGATGTAGATATTTTTTGATATTAGTACTTATGGGTCTAGGGATTTTTTATACAAGGATGTAAGAATGTAAGAACTCGGAGATCAAGGAATTTATGGACTTTGAGATTTAGTAATAGAGAAATGTTGGAACTTTGATATTTTAAAGTCCTGAATTTGAAAATTTGAGAATTTGTGAATTTTATGAAACAGAGAATTTCAAAATTTGAAATTTAGAAGCATTGAAGCTTAATAAGCTACTGATTAGGAATTTGAGGAATAAGAATCTTGAATATTAAAATTATTGAAATTTGGTGTTTTAAGAAATTTGAAAATTGTTAAATTAGATCAGTAATTTTTGTTTTCCTATTTTTCTGTTTTCGATTGTACTACCATTTCGAAAACACCCTATATAATTTCACACCACTTTCGCGTCATCAAATGACGTCAAACAATCTGTTTTTTAAAAATCAGGCATTTATTATGCATTAACTTATCGAATACTCGACCTAGTGATCCAAATGTTGCAAAGTACCTAAACCCATATACACTGTAAACTATAATTACAGTGATATTTTAAATAACATCACAGTCATTGCCAGCAGAAGCTCTGTTCGTATGTTGATCTTCTAAAAAGTTTTCAAAAAAATTGCTATGGCTTTCGCAGCTTCAGTTATTACTTATGTCGGCACGTGTGTACGATATTGTCCTCTGAACGAAAGTAAGCGTGGACAGAGGTAGAGAATCGTTCGCGATGTGAGCACGAATACGAGGAGAATGACGGGGTGGCTCGTGAGTACAGTTGGGGACAATTAGGGCAATTTCACCGACGCAGGAAGTGACATCAGGTTGCCGTGTACCCTCGGGGCTATTGTTCGCGACACGTACAACCAGCGTCGACTCTCGACTGTCTCACCCTTTGCCGCTGATCCCCACCCCCGTTCAGAAACTGTCAACCACCCTCACCGTAGAACCGGCGTTGACCTACAAAATGCGGTAACTTGTCGGGACCGGTTGGCAACGGTTTGCGACAGGTTTACGCGAGGAACGATCCTATCTAGCTATCGTATCAAGATACAAAACGTGTCACACTCGAGACGCCGTTAAAAGCTGAAGCGAGAATGAAACTTGCGTGGACGATAATATTTCAGGAAACGAGATGCACCATGCTTCCAGGTAATATAAAAGCGTCGAAACCCTGTGAAGTATCTTTTTATCGAATTTATGTGTCACTGTCAAAACAAAATTTTACCTTTGCCCTGTGATATCGTGACGCATTCATGACGCACACTGTAGTTCAAATGTAACAAACGATAATATTTCAAGAAAGGGAATGCACCATGCTTCCAGGTAATATAAAAGCGTCGAAACCCTGTGAAGTATCTTTTTATCGAATTCATGTGCCATTGTCAAAACAAAATTTTACCTTTGCTCTGTAATATCGTGACGCATGTCGTGACGCACACTGTAGTTCAAATGTAACAAACGATAATATTTCAAGAAGGGAAATGCTCCTTGCTTCAAAATCATATAAAAGCATTGATACCTTGTAAAGTATTTTTTTATTGAATTTATATGTCATTGTCAACATTCGTGACACACGCTGCAGTTCAAATGTAACAAGCGATAGTGTTTCAGGAAATAAGATACACCTTGCTTCGAGATAATATGAAAAGCGTCGAAACCCTGTGAAGTATCTTTTTATGGAATTTATGTGTCATTGTGAAAACAAAATTTTACCTTTGCCCTATAATATCGTGACGCATTCATGACGCACACTGTAGTTCAAATGTAACAAACGATAATATTTCGAGAAAGGAAATGCTCCTTGCTTCAAAATCATATGAAAGCATTGAAACCTTGTAAAGTATTTTTTTATTGAATTTATATGTCATTGTCAACATTCGTGACACACGCTGCAGTTCAAATGTAACAAGCGATAGTGTTTCAGGAAATAAGATACACCTTGCTTCGAGATAATATGAAAAGCGTCGAGACCTGGTAAAGTATCTTTTTATGGAATTTATGTGTTATTGTGAAAACAAAATTTTACCTTTGCCCTATAATATCGTGACGCATTCATGACGCACACTGTAGTTCAAATGTAACAAACGATAATATTTCAAGAAAAGGAATTCTCCTTGCTTCAAAATCATATAAGAGCATTGATACCTTGTAAAGTATTTTTTTATTGAATTTATATGTCATTGTCAACATTCGTGACACACGTTGCAGTTCAAATGTAACAAGCGATAGTGTTTCAGGAAATAAGATACACCTTGCTTCGAGATAATATGAAAAGCGTCGAGACCTGGTCAAGTATCTTTTTATGAAATTTAGGTGTCATTGTGAAAACAAAATTTTACATTTGCCCTATAATATCGTGACGCACATTGTAGTTCAAATGTAACAAACAATAGTATTTCAGGAAATTAAATGTACCTTGCTTCAAGATAATATAAAAAGCGTCGAGACCTGGTAAAGTATCTTTTTATGGAATTTATGTGTCATTGTGAAAACAAAATTTAATCTTGCACTCTAATATCATATCACACTCGAGACGAACATTGAAGTTCAAACGTGACAAACTAGAGTTGCGTTAACACTGTGATTGTGTTGGATTCAATGGTAATTTTAATCTGTAGAATCAAGGATCGTTAAGTGTAAGATGTGCCAAACCCTTCTTTCATTTGTCTTAACATTGCAGCAATAATTAGTTAGTCATGAATATGGCAACTGTCTGGAAAATTATGTGTTAATGGGTTGAGGTACTCGGAAAGATTGTACCGCTTTAAACTTCAAGACTTTATTACCTTTTTACATTAGTGGTTCTCAACCTTGACATACATGCATACTAGTGGATCTGAAATTTGAGTTTTGATACTATCTATGAAAACATCTCTTGCAAATAGAAATTTTAGAAAGAATGTACAGTTAATTACGTTACTATCGTATACAGGCTGTTTCAATGAAATTCGTACACACTTTAAATATCATATCAAATATACGAATGATAATAAAAATGTTGATAAAAATATTTGTCAGTTTCAGGCAATAATACTAATTTCAATTAGACAACAGTTATTCAATTACACGATAGAAATGTATACTTTATTGAGACACTCTGTATGTATTTTTATTTTGTTTCTGACAAAATAATTGTACAAGTAAATATACACTATAAATACAATTATATAAACTATAAACTACAAATACAATTAATAAACGATATAATTATTAATAAATAAAATGATTTCATTTTAAGTATATTTAGTTTTATTTTATTTTATTTTTAACGTAACTTTGATCTGAACTCAAGTTTCATGTACATTCGTCTTCAAAGTAAAGTTGTGAACAACGTTGTTATACATAAATTTATGATGCACTTTTCAATTGTTTATACTTCAAAAATGAAACTGTAAATTGCGAAATAGTAACGTTTGTTTCGATATCAAAAATCTCTAGTATTCAATTTATACGCTATTTTGTAGGACAAATTGATATCACACAGTGCTCTATTTACGAGAAAATCAAGTTTGAATATTCATGTAGCTATTGGAAAGATAATTAAAATCGTTTTCAATTAAAATACAGTATCATGTAGGTGGAGAATATTAAACACGTTATTATTAATTCACGTTTCTTAATTTGATGAATAGGAATCTGGATACAACGTGTGTAGTGACATTTTTAGCAATTTGTAAACAGTTGAAATATGTGACTTATTAATTAACTATATTTTTAAAGAGATTTAAAAAAATGTTGATTAAAACAAAATAAAGATATATATTTGTAATTATATTTCTTCGTTATATTTATTCTTCAATTTATGTAAATCAATATTTCAATCATACACAGGGTTAATGAATCACTTAGCACATGTCCATGTTCTCGCAAATGGCAAATGAATGTTAAAATATCTTTAATTTCTATTACAGAAATATTCAATTAAAGAAATTTTAATTAATATAAAAATCTCTGAAAGTATATTTTCCAAGATAAATGCGTTTCCAAAATCAGAATTAATTACTTTTATAAACAATATACTTCTATGACAAATATAAACTCGTTTTTATAAACAACATATTTACTTAATAATTATAAATATCTTTTCGTAAACAGTATACTTTTATAATATGTAATTACACACTTCTTTTCCCATACAATATACTTTGACCATAAATTTTTTTGTACATACAATATACTATAATAACAACTAAAAATCCGTTTTTTATCAGCAATTGTAGAGATGTAACTTTTTGAACGAATTTCCTCTATTCTGAAATTATTTACATTGGAAAAAGTTTCCTTAGTTCAGTAGAATAAAAAATGAACTGGAGTTTTCCAAATAAAGTGCGAACAGGAGAAAAATATCTTTCTGCATCCAAAGCGAATTCTAAGTGAATGTTGTCTTAAAGAACCACTTCGAATCGTCCTGGAAATCGCGTAATTTTATATTTTCGACCAGCTGCTTTCCACCGTGACGTCATTCTCTTCCAACAGTTCCCTACGAAAGAAAATCCCCGAAATTTGAATAATCCTTGTATACGAACGTAGTGAGGGACACTCGGCAGATGTTCTCGCGGTCATTCGAATTTATTCGACGGTGTGCATCCCCGTAGCATTGTCCGATTCGACTGCAAATATCTAGTATGGCCGTTTTAAGATTCACTCATAAAATGGTAGTCGCCTCGAAATGGCCGGATTCCATTGTCCTAGCCGCAGCGCTGCATTTCGAAGAGGGTTGCGAAAACTGGGAAACAATGGAACTCGAAACGGTACTAACAAAAGTTTAAATTCTTTTTACGATTACGTGAAGACACTCGAAACAACAGCAAAGGTAATTAGACTATGCCGAAGCGTAAAGTGGCGATTACGTGAAATTTCACGAAGAACCTAGCTTAAGCGGAAGTGAAGTTTTCGTAGATAGGATTAAACAGAACTTCATATGGTGGATATAAACTGTAGCATGGTTCCGCTGTAATGGAATATCGCACACTTGGGATATCGTTAAAAATGAAATCTATGATAGTAGTGGAATATCACATGTATATGTGGAAGTATTATATTACGTATATTGTTTTAAAAAATAAACGTATGGTACAACAGTTGAATACTCGATATCAGGATTAGTTTGAGGTTATCTCGATGTTAAGGTGAAGTTATGGTTAGTTACTATAATTTATTATACACTATAGAATTGTTTTTTTACAACCGTAAAAGGGTAAATTTTCATGAAAAAATAAGGCAAAAATGTGCAATACAATTTTTTCATGTCATTTAATTTAAAAAAAAAACTCAGTTTGAACAGTTTCGAAGTATTTATAAAAAAAAATTGTTTACGGTGCATAAAATGATAAATGCAACAACTTTTCGTTACTTTGAGAATTAATGAATGTTATTGAACAAATAAATCTAATCATTAATGCTGCTAATGTTCGTTAACAGTCTAACTAACCTATTTTAGTGATTTTAATAGTTGTCTGTATTTCACATCAAGTTCAATATATTTGCCATGTAACAGTATTAATATATTTTTTAACTCAATAAGACTTGATTATTGCATGGAAATGTATATTTTTTAACCAGGTTTTTATTTTTAAATTAAAGTCGAAACAATAATTTTTTAAATACTTTTTTCTAATATATCCGGAATCGATGAAAAAGGAACTGCATGTCTTTGCAGCTGCAGGGTTCTCATTTAAGGATTATAGCAAAAGAATGGAGATTGTAGAATATAATCCTTTAAGTGTCCAGTACTTTATTCATAGAACCAGCATTCCCGTCAAACGTAAGATAGAAATTAAAATTTTAAGATGAAGAACAAAGGCAGATGAAATTCTATTGAACAGTACGAAGAACAATGACTTTATCACCCACTGCGGTGCAGAGAAAAGTCAATGAACAGGAAAAAAATGTCTGTCGTTAAAAAAACCTGTCAGAAATGATTCATATAAAAAGAGTTGGATAAGAACGAATGGTTTATTAATCCTTAACTTCATCTGTGGAGCCTAGAAATAACGTAGTAAGTTTTAGCTTAATCAATTTTCATTTCTGTGTTTTTGAATGAAAAATCAGAAACTATTATAAACGTTATGAAAAACATGAAGAAATTTTTATATTTACAAACATACAAATTTTTATATTTACAAACATACAAATTTTTATATTTACAAACGTACATATTTCCAAATTTGCAAATACTCAAATTTTCAAAACAATAAACACGCTATGTAATATATTGGTCAACAATAATTGTTATGCAATGAGAAAGTAATTAAATGTTATATAACAATTTTTAGGTACATAATTTTTAATCGAGTAGTATGTTATTTTTAATATAACGTTCTTAAAAACAATAAGAGTTTTTCATTCAATCAGTGTCTGACGAACTGTAAAAAAAAAATTATACAATCACAATGAGGAATTATGCAATGTTGGTGGTTGTACATTTTTATCGAAGCGCTGTAGCATGTTTGTATTACGCTGTAGAAGTTAAACGTTTTTGAGTCGCTTCATTAAGCCACATAATTTTACAGCCTCTGGTTTCTCTGTCGTGACTCCACGGTGGCAACTTAATTACTTCCTCGTTCTAAGGACTTTAACCTATTCTCTCATTTGTTTGAACACGTTGTCCTGTCTGCAAGAACGTACGGATGCGTTCCTTCGGCTACTTCTTATCTCGCGGCACCGGGCGTTTACCCGTTTCCCTTCGCTTTGCGTTTGCAGTTCTCGGGTTTATTAGTTTTCACGAGCTCCAGGACAAGTTCTCCTTCCCTGTTTGCGAAATTCACAGTTTCGAACTGGTTGCTGTGTCTTGAACATGCTTAAGTCACGTGCTAACAAACGTGCCGGAAGTCCTGTTTCGATTGACAATCTCCAGCCTGGAAATCTGTTACGGGGCACAAAGACGGTTAGAAACTCCGATGTTACTTCTGTTTAGACGAGATTTTAGGAATAACGACAATGAAATAGTTTTTGTTTAACTTCAATGTTTTCACCGTTTTATGATATTTGTTGGCCCGCTGATGTATTTTTTTCTTACGACTGTTCTAATTAATTTTCAATAAGATTAGGTTAGGTTGTAACCTTATAGCATTCGTCGTGTATTAATCATATTATCAGATTTAGTGAATTATTGTATTTTTATATTGTTCAATATTTCATCATGTTTCGAGGAATTTTATGATAATTATTTCTATTCAGACACTGTATGTATTAGTTAAATTGTCAGATTAAATGAAATATATTAATATCTTTAAGAAATATTAAAACGATTTTTGCTAAATTATATTGTTCAATATTTCATCATGTTACGAGGAATTTTATAATAATTATTTCTATTCAGACTGTATGTGTTAGTTATACTGTTAGATTAAATAAAATATATTAATATTTTTAAGAAATATTAGAACGATTTTTGCTAAATTATATTGTTCAATATTTTATACATATTTCGTAGAAGGTAATAATTTTTGTAGACACTGTGTATATTAGTCAGATTGTCAAATTAAATGAAATATTTTAAAGGAACGTTAGAACAATTTTTACTAAATTATGTTCTTTAATATTGTACACATCTTTTGGAGAATTTTAGAATAAATCTTTGCATTCAAACACTGTATACATTAATCAGATTGTCAGTTTAAATGGAATATATTAATATCTTTGAGAAACATTAAAACGATTAAAAAATTATATTACTCAATGTTTTATAACTATCCATAAGAAACGTTGAACGATTTTGCTCAATTAAATTGTATAATATTAAATACATGTTCAGAGGAATCTGCAATAATTCTTTTTATCCAGATACATATTCAACTAACACCTGTTTTGCTAAAATATTGATTTTAAAAATATTACAGAATGTTGAATCCTTGTTACAAGTATTTAAAGTTTGTTACAATTGTCACAAAAAAGTAGCTTCCTGTTAAAATAATTTTAACTGTTAAAAAAAATAACGGTTTTCAAAAAATGCAATTTATTTTAAATATATCGAATTTAAAATATCAAGAGAAAAAGCTGAAGAATATTATACAGTACTTCGAGAAATTAATTTCTGGTTGATGGTGCTGTCTAGATAAGAATAAAAACTGAAATTGATATTTCCAACGAATTTTAGAATGGCAACGGTTGAAAATTATAGCACTGCACCTCCTAATAACGAAAATGAGTGCCATTGATATCGACCAAAAGATTAGCGACAAATCGCCATAAGCGACTCTTACAACAGGTATAAATAGCTTTCTATTCGCAACTTTCTATATTCTGTACATTTTTTATATACATGAAATACACAAAAAGATAAATCAATTAGTAACTCACAATTTTTAATTAAAGTTCAAAGGGATTTGTATATTTAACTTTTGGTATTTAACAACAAATTTAAATTCTCCTTTTGACAAGTACAATCTTAAAGATTTTCAAATTTGTTCACAAAAGTCTTTAATTAGTATAAAAAGTATTTAGCAATAATTTCCTGGAGGGAATTTTATAATTAAATTTTATATTTCATAATAAAACTGCTTTTCACCATTTCGGTTACGAATTATTTATTCCTGAAAAAAAAATCATGTTTTTGCTAAGCAGTTTTTTGAATTAAGGGGGGCAATACCTTTAGATAGATAAAGATAAGCTGATATTTGTGAATTTTTTTGTATAGGATATCTCTGTCTTGTATTTTCGAAATTTCAGGTATAATTTATTACAACTATTGCCTATTACAACATATTTTCTTTTTTAAAAATGTTTAAAAATGGCGGAATTATAATAGTCTTTCCTGGAAGTGTTTCGTCGCGTCTCCTGAAACGGCGTGACTTCTAGTTTTAGTTACATTGGTCTGAAACAAGTTTGCAAACGATGTTTTGATTATTAACATTCACAGTTAGTAGATGAACCTAAGAAATGTGAAAAATATGGAAAATTGAAGAGATGGCGCGCTTTTAAAGAAAAACTTTGAATTTTACTGAAAATTTTCGCAATATTTTGCAATAAAAAAGGACTTTAATGTTAAATTTATTTCGTACATTTAGGTTCATATGTTAGATAGTATTGTCATGGATATGTGCAAAAAATTTGAGCGCAATTGATAAACTAGTTTTTGAGTTATCACTCACGCCAATTTTAAAAATGTAGTTTTGAGAAAAATGCGTTTAAAGTTTCGATAAGTAAAACCTGAAGAATTTCAATGATTTACCAACTAATCTGCGATTCCTGCGCCATATAGTAATCCTTCGGCTTACTCGTAAAGTTGATTTTTCTCCATAAGCTCATTCTCCGTAAAAATACAAAATTTCAAATACAGCAATGGCATGATAATAACAAATCTGTTACATAGCCCTCCGCACCGAGCGCGTGAATATCTGCGGCGCGATGCCAGACATAAGTCACAATAATCAGCCATAACATCAAAAGGACTCCGTATTACGCTTTAAAATTTTGAGACTATATTTTTGAGATGTTGCACTAACATTTTATAGAAAAAAAAAATTTTGCAATTTTTTAAGATTCTAAAGGTATTGCCCCCCTTAAGCTAAATACTTCCGAGGAGGTTTCAGGAGGGGGGAGAGGGTGTAACACGTCCTCAAGTGAGGACATTATGTTCAACTGGATGCAGTATCAGTTGAAAATTCAATGTATTCAAGCATTTATTAAATATGTCCTTATACGAGGACGCCATGATCGAAAGGGTTAATCTTACGAAAAAATTAACGAACAAATACATAAATATAACATATTTTCACAATCTGTAATGTTTAGATCCTTTAAATCCATAATTAGGTATAAAATGTAAAAGAAATTAGCATTTGATTACAACCTGTTAGAAATAATTAATTTATCAATAACATAACCTCCATTGTAAGTTTCTCGATATGTAATGAAAGAATTTTTAAATAATCTTTCCGATACAATTTGTAAAATAGTTATTGTTAAGTTCATGTCACTAAATAGAGCCAACGCAAAGTAAGCAAAAAGGAAATTTCATCTCGTGGATCCCAAACCTCTAAAGTAATCTGTCGGTAATGTTCGACTTTACATTCATGCGTTTCCTACTTCTACTAGTATCGGAGAAAAGAATCTTGAACTTTTGCATCGAGCCGTTGTCGAATAACGCGAAAAGAAATTGAGAGGCCAATATCATTATCCGCGAATCGCCAGCGAGCAAAGAAGAAATTTTCCCGTTTCTTCCAATATCGGCTGCAAATGCTGAACAGGCTATAATCTAACTTTACCGCCTGAAAGGTGTACACGTATAATATCCTCTCAATGTTATCAGCGAAATGAGATCTGATAAGATTCGTTTGAATCTATTATTAAATTTTATGCAGGAAACCGGTTTCGATATCGTTCTATCTACATATATGAATGTTACGATATCGGAGAGTAACTTGTAACAGTTTTTATTTAATTAAGAGAAATGAAATGTTGACTGAAAACATTAGGGAAGTTATAAACATAGTTTCTTGATAAGTTTGATTTTATGGCTTAATAACAGTTATATTTATGGTATTTTCTTACACAAAGTTTCAATTTCCTGCTTTTATCAGCAATTGCATGATTTCTGTACATAAATAGAAGTGCGGTTAAAGAACAGGATATTTTAACGCTCTGCACTGGAAAGGTTATTCCTCTGCATTTGGTTTAAACCTTTGACTTATAATATGTATTGTGTCACACTCGTGACGCATATTACAGTTCAGAATATTTTAATTTTAGTTTCTGAATATTCTAATTTTTAAATTTTTATTTCACAAATCAATTTCAATTTCCAGCTCATCGAATTTTCAGTTACTTATGTTAAAAAATGTCTAAATAAGTTTTCAAATTTTCAAATATCTAGAACCCCTAATTTCATAACTTCAAAATTTCCAAATCCTTAAGTCACAAAATTTTCAAATTTAAAAATTTTCAAGTTTGTAAATTTCCAAATCGTTAATTTTCCAGATTTCTAAGATTTTTAAGTTGTTTCGTTTATGAATTGCCAATTCTCCCAATTGTCTAATTTTCAGGTCTCAAAATTCTAAATTTTCAAATTCCAAGTTTCCAAAAGTTAGAATTCTCAATTTTCAAATTCTCAAATTCCAAAATCTTTAAATTCAAAAATTTTTAATTTACAAATCTTAAGAATCAAAACTTTCCAAATTTCTAAATTTCTAAACCGTCAAATTTTGATAGCCTAAAATTTTTGTTTTCGAGTTTATAGATTTTCAAATCCTCTGATTCTTTAATTTTCAGATCCGCAAACTTTTATTTTAAGAAGTTCCAAATCGTTTGTATTCCAAAATTCTAAATTGCCGAAAGTCAGAATCCCTAGTTTTTAAATTCCCAAATTCCTGACTCACTAAAAAATGTTCATATTCCTAAATTCAATTGAACAATTTTTATATTTCCAAATCTCCAAATCCCAAAATTTTGTTTCCAAGTGTACAAATTTCCAAATCACTGAATTCTCTAATTCTGAATTCTTAATTTTTCTATCATATTAATAACTTAATTCGTCTCACCATAAATATCAATACAAAATATCACTCTTATATCGATATAAATCCATTCAGAGGTGCTTTCGATAAAAAAGATATAAATGCATCATCTAATCAAATACCACAAAATATTCCAACATATGTGTACGGTAGAGAACGTGTTTCTTCCGTCCGAAGAAAAGAGCATCAAAGGAAACACGTGTGTACATATTATCCGGTCACCAAGTTCTGGTTTTGATGTTATTTTTGAGCAAACCTCAACGACCGTTTGATAGTTGTTTTTTTGTTAAAGCGTCCCGTAGCCAAAAGGTTATTGCTGTTTTACTTGGTAAATAACCGTCAAACCAAGTACTACTCTGTTTTTACGTTCCAGAGGTCATTAACTTTTTGCACAATATCGTTGTAAGAAGCAAAAACGTTTAACATGATCGTAAAACCCTTGCTTCGGAATTACTGGCGCACGTTTACCGAAATAAAGCTTATAACCGATCGATAACGAAATAACGAGTGGTTAATAGCGCTCGTGATACCATTCCATCGACCAAGTGTACGGCGTACTTTGCTATCGAAACTGCTCGAAATAAATCCATGCCGACACTTAACCTCATTGATCGATATGCGTGGTCCGCCATTCGTAGTCAGAAAGCAAGCTCTGTTCGTTTATTGCTAAAATTCAATTGGCTAAAAGTATTGCTTTCATACCTTTTACGAGTTCCTGTGTCTTTATAAACTACTATTCTTTTTTGACACTTTCCGATCGGTCAGGTACACAGCGAGACAAAAGTTTTATATTTATAAGTTACTTATATGATTATTCGGACATAGTAGTATTCATACGTTTGTTGTCTTCATCAAAATGGGTTAATTTAGATATTACATTATTTTAATGTTTCTTAGGAAGATTCATTTTAGATTAAGAATGCATTAACCCCTTTTCATACTTTGACGAGTCTGACATGTGACGCACTCTCATTTCGACTGTGATAAATCTTACTCGAATTTTGAATACGCTTCAATTTGGAGTTCAAGCCCAAATAATTTGTATAGTCAAGGATGCTGAATACAAAACTGACATAACATTTCAAATGTCTTTATCTGTTTTAATATTGCAGCTGCGGTTATTTTGTTCTGACTGACGCAGCTGACAAATAAAGATAAGGGGTTAACAACTTCTTTTTCCTATAATATTTGGTTGAAGAAATCATTTTAAACAAAATGTTATATTCTGACATTGGTACATTTTCTACAAGCTAGCAATAATTCTTTCGTTAATTACAACCACGCATAGCCGCGAAAAGAACTGAAAAATCGAAAATAATAGTCAGCCTAATGTGAAAACGTTCTTACCGTTCGTTTTATCTGCGCACGATGAATAATTCGTGCAGCGGGTCTTATCTTCCTCCATTTTTCGCCGCTTCCATCAACGCCTTCGCGACGAGACGAATTCCGCGACGCGTCGGGATTCGGTTTATTAATTACACGAGGTTGCCTGGGACCTCGGTACGCCGGCTGTGAAAAGAATTCAGGTCTGGCTGCGTGATTGGTGAATAAATCGGCAGATTAAGCGAGGAAATTCTGCCGGCGGCGACAACGGGAGAGAGAAACGGCTAAAGGGGGTAGGTGACAGAGTTGAAGGGGTGGCGGTCGTTGGTGAGACCGATAGGGGGGTACGAGGGGCCAAAAGGGGGACGGGGCCGCGAGGCAATATTTTCACTTCGCCCTTGTTCTTTCATTCTCTTTTTCGTCTCTACGGCGTCGTTGCTAGTCTCACTTCTGCCATCCCCCCAAACCCCTGTCCCCGTACAATCGCGATTCTATACGTCCTGCTTGCTCCAATCGAAGTCCTGCTGCACGCTAAATGAAAATCTATCGATCGCTTTGCCCTGTAGGCGGATTTAATTTAATTTGCCGTACTGTTGTCGCCCGGGACTGTCAAGAAGCCGTACAGAGAAACACCGACTGGAAGGCGAAGACGGGAGTGAGGCGATCGGGATGCTGAAGAGGAGAACTGTTGCTTGTTAAGTTGGCCCGGTTGCTTTGAATGTTCCTTCCAAGGACGCTGACGGTTGGAGTAGGTCAAGTACGAATGTCCAGAATATGCTGAGGGCACGTTGAAAGTATTAAGGAAATGTCATCCGAGAGGTTGCCCTCGTGGTACCAGTTTTCTCATGAAGTCCTATAGATCGATATCGGGGATAACTCAAACAAGCAACCAGCGGAAGGAATGTGCCACTTTACACGTTCGGAATTGACCGTGTAATATTACGTGTTCCAGAGAGCGTCGATCTGCGAGAGGTCGCAAAATAACTCGGAAGTAGAAGTACACCAATTGAGAAACTTGACCAAACAGGAAAATGAAACGTCAAGAATTTTACTGCATTGGTGAGTGCCTCTTAATGAACCAATTTGCGACTTCATCACAGTTATAGGACCGAACGTGCTAAACTGACACCGGAATGTTATAGCTGATATAGGTACTTGATGAAGAAGTTGAGGAAGTGTTGAAACGTTTGAAATATTGAAACTTTGAAACGTTTAATTTCATTACAGACATAATCGTTGCTAAAAACGTTGTAGCAGAAGAATATTTTCTTTCTTTGCGAGACTGATCTTCGGTTCCCTATCAAATTTTTAGTCTTCATAAGAAAGAATATTTAATACCATATTCAATTTTGGTAAAATTTGTAAGAACAATATAAGTTTTATGAGACGACGAAGCTATGAAAACTATGAAACTTCTTTATTTGCTACGAATCGTTTTATCGGAAGGATATAGGAATCGGGAAATAGAAAGAAGTTATATTAGAGATTTTATTAGATTTTATGGTTTTATTAAATTTTATTAGGGATCTTATCAGATTTGATTACAGTTTTTATTAGAGGTTTTCCATCGCCTAACAAATCGTAAAATCAATTTTACAATATAAGCAACTGAAAATTTCATATTTGCTAATAAAGAATACCAATTATAAGCTGTAAATTATGTAAACCATTATTTATTGCATCAATGAACTAACTGTTTAAGTTTGAAATTGGTATACTGTGTAAATAACTCTTACTCAGAGTACAAACATTTATTTTGAAAACGTTTGTTGTTCATTATTTAATTTTGCATAAGTCAACTATCTTATATTAGGAACATTGAGTAAATATTTGTATTACTATTTTTATCAAACTTTAATCTTCAAATGAATATGTCACCAAATTATGTATTTAAAAACCAATCATCAAATTCTGCGTGAAGGGTCATGCAAAAATTTATGCACATGGTTCTCAATTTTTAATTTTATATATACCTGACACCTGAAATAAACTCGAATCTTTAACAACAAATATAAGTATGATTTAGTTGCACCTCTGCTCATTTCGTTAATTTCTGTTCATTCCAATGCCCACTTTAGCAACTTTTATAAAAAATAATACATTCCCTAATAAATTATTTGTCGTACGACAAACTACTTAGTTTAACTAAATTATATTTACAGTATCGTTAAGAGGGATAAATATTTTATGCTAATAATAAACCAAAAATATGTGAATTTATTAATGTCGAAGTGTACAGAGTAATCGATACAATACTACAGTGTTCGAATGCTAATGCGACTCACTATAGATTACACTATGCTCACGGTAAACGGTAGAAGATATTGATCCATTGATGATATTTTTGAATTCAAAGTAAATTAATGCAATGGTGTTCGACCGGGCGCTATTGTTTGATTTAGGTTCAGACGTCAATGAACGAATTGACATGTAAATGAGCCGGTTCCTCTGTCTGGTTGCCTCCCGCCATATTATTCCTTTCGTGCTGCTCCGGCAGATTATCAAGGCTCATCGCAGCGTATTTGCTGCCGCAATTATTCAACGATATTTATTGCCGCCGTCGCCGTCGAGATAGGAAAGTTTATGTCATCGTCTCGTCCAATGACCGCGTTGATATCAATTCCCTGCTGTGCGATTTTTTTTCAAGATTACACATACTAGATTTGTAAGCGCGTTATTTAACCCTTTGCACTCACCAGGCGCCTGGATCTTTACATTTATTCCATTTCCAATGTTCATTATTTCATTACCAGTATACAATAACTCGTTTGAACATGGTGGACTTTCAACATTTGAACATTAAATTACATAGGAATGAGCACACCTCATCAATTTCAACGACTTTGAAATATGTTGTCACGCACAATATTCTGTGTCACTTATACGTAACTTGGCCTTAGTTTCAGAGATATTTGATAAAGCTTTAATAAAATGTGTATAATATGTTCCACTATACATTGTCATATCGGGTACTTTTTCGAAGAATGTTCTTGGTGTAATACACCTAAGTACACTATAATTTAGAATGATAAATGTAGTATAGTTTAGAATGATTAATGTGCTAGAATGAGTGCAGATACGATAAAATATGCACGTGCAGCGATACGAAGATTGCATCTTTAATGCAACCAGCCATCACTTCGAACATCTCCTGTAATGTAAAAAATTTCATTTTATTACCACATTTAACCTTGTGTGATAGCTTGTTGAAGTCGTCTCAGCACCGGCCGTCACTGCATATAAAAGTACAGAGGTGTCCTTGAAATCTCCTCTATGCCTCCATGCGAAAAATGTATCATAACATGCCCCACTTTATACCGTGCAAATTTTATATATACTTTTTCATATTGTTACAAGTAACGGCAAAATTCAAGGTAGAATTATTGTTCCACCCCTATAATGGATAATACGTAAACTTATACAATAATTCTTTATCTTAGCGAAGGTTAGCATACATTTTCACAAAAATTTGAAGTATGAAATCTATGATCCGTCATTTTGTCGGTTGCCATAAACTTATTGCTGATATTCACAATTCACTAAAATCTCGGAATACAATGTCTAATTTCTTAAAGTTCCATTAAAAACTGTTTACCACCGAACGAAATCTGCAGACATTCTATCGTCGTGAAATCATCTTGTTGAAGTGTGCGTCGACGAATGTTTCGCGTTGTTCTGCTAGCTCCTTTATCGTTGAAATCAGATTGTAGCAAAAGTTTGAAATTATGCGAGGCAGCTTCTTCTCACGGCGTGGATTTAGTTTTCGATGCCCGTTGAGGATATATACGCATTCAGTGCAACCGAGTGCACACACTTGAGAGAGATAAATTCAGCTCGCGGAGAAACGGCGCCCGCAGCGATATTCAAATACACGAAACACGCGAGTGCAAATGTACACCGCCGCTGAAACTTTCCGCGGCTGCGCGAAACTTTACGGCAAAGAGTTTTCCGTTGCGAAAGAAGTTTACATTAGTTACAGTTATGGTGCAACGGTTTTTGCCACAGCCACCCTGGAAACACTTTAAGATCAATAAAACTAGTCGAACCACTCGGGACTCGACATACTACGACCTGACGTGTTCGACATTCTTGGCACGTCATTACCGGCGCACCATCGCGAAAGATAAAACTCGAGGGTTGTAAAGGGAAATCTGCGCCAAACGGCCGGAAATACTGATTTCGATAAGCGTAAATTTCTTACGCAACGACGC
This sequence comes from Megachile willughbiella, assembly GCA_945859595.2. Lineage (NCBI taxonomy): Eukaryota > Metazoa > Arthropoda > Insecta > Hymenoptera > Megachilidae > Megachile > Megachile willughbiella. The sequence goes on from OX243798.1 coordinate 5,916,773, forward strand.
ACGTTGAGCTTGTACAGTCCAAAGCAAATCTGGCTTCCCTCGCGTTCGGAATCACCAAAAAGAGGACTAACATTTGTAGATTTTTAGCGATTTTTGAAGATTTCATGATGTTGCATATATTATAAATTATTTTTGAGTTTACCGTGACTTTATGAACGATTTATGTATTCTTCCGTCTTCCCTATTAAATACGCTGCTCTTGCAAAAATCATCCTAGCTTGTTCTCTTGCTTTATGTTACCTGCGTTTGACGGCTTCAACCCTTCGTTAGGCCGCGAGTATTTGTAACGTGGCTGCGTTGTATGTAGCAGATACATGTATCAAGCAAATGAAATTTTTTAAGATTATTATTTTTATTATTTTAATATGTGGAAGTTCTTGTAATTATTTTTCTCTGCTTTTATAACGTACGTGGTCACGTTGTATCTAGCAGTTGCATGTATCAAATAAATGCATTTTTTTCAAATCATTATTTTTATTATTTTAACATATGAAAGTTTTTATGATTATTTTCCTCTGCTTTTGATTTAAAAGCTTTATCAAGTTAAAAAAAAAGATGTGCATTATGTGTTAAATTTTGGTACGTTTAGCGACAGAATTAATGGTAATAGTTATATTATTTATTTAAAATACTTTACAGATTTATGAAATTAATTGGAAGAATCACAAGCTTTGATTTCTATATTAAAACGTTGATTACAAATCATATTTACATGTAATTTTGAACAAGGTACAAACACAGACAGAGTGTCTGTCGGGCATTTAATGTCGGTTGGGCATTTCATAACTAGGAGTTGTAAAAGTATAAATTTCCATTTTCCAGAATTATTAAATCCGTAATTATTCCGTAAAAAATCAGACATTATCTCGAGTTCAGAAATTTTTAATTCATGCATTGATAAATATTTTACAAACCACTGCTATAAAGTATAACGCATCGTTTTTTCGTCATGCAAAACCATAATCTGAGAAAATCGGAATTTATTTTTGTTATATTTTATTAATTAGTAATTAATATACTGTAAGATATTATGTACATTACGAATTAGCAATTTCCTTTTTCTTCATTTCCTTTTTGCTTTCTTTTACAATTTTAATTGGATCTTTTAATTTAAATCGAATAATGAGTAGGTTTTTGAGACGTAGAGTTTTAAATTGATAAGTTTAAAATACATGGAGCACTGTACGGCAATTAAGACTATTGGAAATACTGTGATCAGTTTTTTTATCGAAAATACACAAGCATCGACTATCGATAAATAAAACGCTGACTAAGCTTCCTCTAGTGACCACAGCTGCCAAGTTTTAAGTAGGTTAGCAATCAAGAGCTCTGTATAAGTATGAAAAAAAAGAAAATATTCAAACATATGCTTTAAAATATCTCAACATTGAAAACTTAATGTAAAAGAAAAATTTCTTAAAGGGAGAACTTGCATATTTCAAATATAAGATCCTGGCGATTGTAACTTTACGTGGACATTGAACAAACGTATTTTATTTAAAAACAAATATAATATTAAAGTATCATAAGGAAAAATTATCATTCTAAATTAAAGTATTATATGGAAAAAATTGTATTTTAAATATGAAGTGATATAATGCATATAAAATGAAATGTATACATATGTAGCAGCTACATTGTATAATCTTGTATTATTTTAATCATCATAGTCAAATATTGCTAAAATACTTCAGAAGTTGAAGAAATTCTTGTCGAACTTGCGCTAATCTTGGCTGCAATTTCCAGCGTAACTTGTTTCACAAAATGTTCGTTCGTAATATTCTCTCGCAATAGAAACTGCTATGAAATTTTATCCGATACGCGATCTAAAAGTTCCGCTCCCCAACAAAATTGTTCCAGTGCTAAAGATCTCAAAAATTTTTCGATGCTATGGATTATTCCAACAACTTTTCACTGCAGTTTACGTAATCAATAATAGAACCATATTGTACTATTTGTAATACTATTTACACATACTAACATTTTTTTATACTTATAATAATTTTATTACAGATAATATTTCTGAACAAATAATATTTTTAATATTTTGTAATAGTTTATAGATAAATATTCCTTTTCATTTTTAAAACATTTCTTTACTCGATATGTAATTTAATGAAAAATATTTTGATTTATATCACCTATACTCTATCGTCCATAATCTATCACCTATATTATTAATTTATTTGTTTACATAACTGGAAATATTTATATTAACTATAGAATTTACATCTAATAAATTACAAACTAGGAACTATGAATGACAAATGCGACATTGTAAAAATATTTAGTAAGATTTGTTAAAAATAAAAATACTACCTAATTAAATTGTCAACTGCATCAGCAATCAATGTGTTAAAATGAGATAGTAATTTCTTTCACTGCAATTTACCTTGTTGAAAGACTTAATAACGAACATCAAATTTTCATATCTACTAACAATATTTTTAATCTATAATGCATGATCCATCTTTCTGTAAAGTGAAAAATCTTTCTTGAAAAATAAAAACGCAGGTACTGTGTTCGAATATTAATATAACTCGATTTACTAATGCGTATGTGTAACAAGGATATAAGGAACCTCTAGGCATGATTCTTTTTTTATTTTTCTTACATCCACTCACGATTAACAATATACATAATATGCGATTCACGTATTCTGCATTTATATTTCTACGAATAAACCAAGGAAACGAGTACAATAAACGGCGGAAGATGTACGAAATTGTGTGAAATAGACGACAAGCGGAATATCAGAAAAGCCGACAAATGAGAAAGGGAAGATAGCGAAGACATACGATCATCTATGGAAAGGCAAGACAAAGGAAAACAAAACGATTCGCAAAATCGTACATAAATTCTGCGTTTCTAGCGCACGCACGCACCGGTGACAGGTGTTTGCACACGTTTCCGGTGAGAGGAGGGGACGCAAGGGAGTTAAAATAAAACAACGGGGGATAAAGAGGACCAGGTGGGAGAGGGTGGAGACTGTCCCAGGAATCGCCGCGTCGTTTTTCGTTAAATGTTCGCCTAACGAATTCGTCGACTCGTCCGGCTTTTGACGCGCTTGTTGTTCGCACAGCCGGAGAACAATTATCCCGAGTTCTTCGTGAAAACTGAGCAAAACGCGGTAAAAAAGCAAACAAACAAAAAACGAGTGGACGGGAGAGAAGCAATAGAGAGCGAGGGGACGAGTTGGATGCGGAGAGGGCGAGGATCGAAAAACAGAATGATTAATCGCAGCACGCGCTCGCCCTTTCCAGGTGTACAGCGTGAAATTCAACAATGCCGGAAAATAAAGAGCCTCCGGTTATGGGACGCGGAGATATTCTTCCTGGCGTTTATCCATTTTCCACGGAGAGACGAGTGAAATGACAATAAAAGCAGAGGAACGGATGCGACGATGGAAACGGCGGGGATAGCCGTGTGCACGCTGCTGTCCACGCCTTTGAATTTTTGAACTTAGGGACTTCGAAAATTTAGTTTATCATACCGAAACTTGCTATCAAATATTTTCAGCGACAATTAAATAAAAATGTAATTCTACCTCTTTCAAATTCACTGTAGAAAATTAAAAATTAAAATGTTAACGTAAAATGCAAAAATTCTAGAAAATATACTGGGAGAACATTCATCGAGTAAAATAACATTGATAATGATAATGAAGTATTGTTTCTATTAAAATTTTCCCAGGACTAACACTAATAAATTATATTATATTTAGTAATCAATAATGAGTATATGATGATAAGTTTAGAGGAAGATAAGTTTAATAAAAAGATTTATCAAATCAAGCTTTGTACTTTGTACATTACAGAATTAAAGAGAAGATGTTTTATCTCTTTTACATGCCGACATTCGTTTTTGAGGTTTACCGCAAGTTTTTATCGCGAGTAAAATGGAAAGTCTCAACACGCCCTTACTTTCAACCCCTTTGGTTATACTGCCTCTTGTAACCACAGTAGAATACTTCTCACAAGTTTAATTCTTGAACTTTTGATCGTTGCATGGATGTTTTAACGTAGATATTGTGTCTACCTCTCGAGTATTAAGAACGATGTAAAGTTTTAACGTACACCATCTGACATTTTATTGTTACATCAATATAACTACTTCTTTACTCAAGAACAGCCATAACCCTTCAAAAAATTTATTGTCTAAATATTTTAAATCAGTTTTATTCCAAGATTGTTCAAATATATGTCACTCAATCTGATTTTTTATTAGATACATATTATAATTGATAAGGATTTTAATTAATTATACTTGAAATGTAAGTATAATTACAAGACTGATGTAGTATTTCCAGATGTATTCTACTTCCACATTTTCAAATTGAGATATTTTCAAAAATTTTCAAATTTTCAAATTTTTAAATTGACAATTTAAAAGTTTTGCAATTGTTAATTAAACTTTCAACTTATTAATTTTCAAACTGAAAAATTTTCAAATTGAAATACTTTAAAATCGTTAAATTTTGAAATTTGGATGAATCATTAAATTCTTTAATTTTCAAATGTGCAAACATTCATTATTTCAAATTTCATTTTTATTCAAATAAAAATATATAAAAAGATAGATTTCTATATTGTAAATTTTAAGAACTTGCTACTTTTACTGTTCTGTAATCAACAATTGTGTGATAGTCAGCCATCTTGTACTGGAGACATCAACGAAATATTTGTACTGTAATTTTCAGCAAACTTAAAAGTTCAAATTGATTCAAAATTAGTGGTAATGTACAGTTTCTATATTTCATCAAATTTTGTCAGACTTATCGATATTTATCACCTGGTTTACTGAGTTTTGGAACAATGTAAATTAAGTATTATAATATAAAATTATTATACAATCATTTTATGTCATCATGTTAGACTTCTGATATTCTGAAGTTGGCCGTCGAATGAGCAGTAACGTAATACATTTGGAATAAGATAGAGACATTTCCATAGTTTACAGAAACAACTCGATAGAAAAATACAGCGTTTCTTGGAGAAAAGAGGTGAAACTTGAGGAGACAAAGAAGAAGAAGGAGCAAAAGAAAACTATTCTCTGTCAGAAACGGAACAAGGATTCTTGAAAGAAAGACAATGTCGACGCTGAATGTATTTTCTGAGGCCACTTGGTCTCTGAATCCACAAAAGAATGGGTTAAGCGGACAGAATATCTAAAGTTAAAATTACTATGTATGTGGCATATTATAATATCATAATTACATCTTATCCTGTTCTGGGTACAGGATAAAATGGGACAATATCGTTATTTTAACAATTATTTTACTATGTTTAATTTCAAAAATGCATCGGACAATTAATTCTTTACATTCGAAAACATTTTTGTTGTTAGCGAGTAGCAGCCTTAAAATTATCTATTTAAAAAGTTTGATCAATTTTTTGAAATTATTACTCTCTCGCCATTAATTGCCACTGTTGTTTGTTTCACTATTTATACATCGCATCATTACAATTCATAACAGCCATTAACTGTTCAATCAATAAAAATATTGTTAAAATTGTTATCTTCTTTTTATAAGTAAATGATTTTACAAATATCTTCAAAAGTCTCCCACTTTAATTTTCTCCAAAATGAAGCTAGATGTGAAAAAATATTATTTTACATTTTTCGCTAACTTTTGCGTATAGAATCCTTCCTTTCTTGTTTGTATCAACACCTTGTATATAAAAATATATAGGTACATTGAAGGCAAACATTTTTTACTAGACATGTTCTGAAAAAATTGATCTGTCAGATGACGAGTTAATTCGTCACTCCAGGTAAAATGGTTAAATTAGATTTCCTGTCGTACTAAATTCTTACCAATAAAATTTGTATCGAACGAGAGCAATATTTGTGTTAATTTGTAACTCATAATATTTTATCTAGTAATGTATCATACACGCGAAGTTGCTAATTAAGAGGATACAAATAATTATGCGACTCACTGTACAATGAGGGATGGCGAGGATTTAACATCGAATATAACAACGGCCATCAACACCGATGAGCGTGCTATACGAGCCTGTGAATGTAGAGCTCGGCTATTTGTCTTCATTCGGTTCCACGTGGCACCCAAGGGTGGCGACCCCTCATTATCACCTCGCCATATCCATCCTGATTAGACATAAACATCCGGTAAACTCTTCAGCCACACCCTAGCTATCTTTCAACTGGATCTATTCACCGAATTAGATACGAAACTTCTCATGTTGCTTAGATATAAGATTAACTCATCACAAATTGCTTTTTTCGTACTCTTTTCTCGGTGAAATAACAATTCAAATATATAGTGTCTGTAATTAATATTCGGAAACTGTAATATTATGTCGATTACTATTCTGTATATTTGTATATTAGTAAATTCACATATTTTTAAAACATGTATCTTCCTTAACGATACTGCAAATTTTATTTAGTTGAAGTAATTAATTTATGGTGCAATAAATGATATGATTAAGTATATTATACTAAAACACTTGTTGAGTGTTTATTAGAAACTGAAATAGATCTTATTTGTAAGCCGATATTAGCAATAATACCTAGACAGATGTACAACACATCCTCACTCATATTGAGGTTACAGTATTTTCAGTATTACAATTTATCAAAGCTAAATTGTACCGTGATATATTCGGCGAATAAAAGTGAACTTGCCCGTCCTGAAAAATAAAAAACTTATCAAATGATTTACGAGATATTCGAAATTGTTACGTCGGGAGAATCTGTACAATTTGATTGGTTCCAATATGTAATCGTACCCTCGTATGAATATTTTCTTTTTTTTTTTACACGAGATTGCACCACTTGAAGTTTGCCAGAGATCGATAGAACGGAAAGGCACGGAATATCAAGCAACTTTTTTCGACCCTTACCATCGTTTTCCAATTATGGTAGACCGCGTCCAATTAAAGAGGAGCTCGCGGCTTTTCCGATATACCGGCTGCAAACGTAATACGTTGCAGAGGGGGCAAGGGGCTACCTCGTTGTGGCATACCTTGCAAGAAAGTTCTAACAATATCGCTGCCGTGCCAGAACTTCCATGCTGCGAAGAAGAGGGGGGCCGAGTTCACCGCCGAGTTCCGTGCCTTCTGAGTTCTCTGGGACTCGAATACTCCGTAACCCGTTCCAAGTTCCAGAATTTTCTCGGAATACTCGACGCCAGACGGATTGCGATAAATTCTCGACCAGTACAATCGGACATATAACTGTTCTACTTTTGCGCACCGACGAAATTCCTATTTAGTTTGCTGACTCGTTCAGAATTATGTAAGATGCCGTACAATGTGACAGATCGCCGATCTATGCGACCACTCGGAACTTTGACATCACTTTGAACTCTCTTAAGAAAATGAACTCGATATAAACTTCGGAAACATGTTTAACCTGCTAGAAAGCTAATAAGCAACGTACTTTTATGATTTCTGAAGGGAAATACTTTTTGTTCTTTTTTTAAGTGGGTTCGTCGTTGAATATGTTACTCGCATTTTACCGATGGTCGGTAACTATTAACGATGATGTGATGTATCGGTATATTTTGGTTATGAGATTTTCAACTGTTTTCGATTTTATGTCCAATTTTCGTGACAGTTTTAAAAAGTTTTGTTGATATTATAGGACTTTATTAAACGTTTGAATGGTTGTTTTGAATGCGAAATTAATATCTGAATACATTGTATTTACAGAATTTTTGTAAAGGAAGTCTCTGTTTCAAAGACTATATAATTTAATATTTGTTCTTGTTACTTTAATATATTTGTATATTTGTATATTTGAAATATAATTGTATATTTCAAACAAAATTATACATTTGAAATAAAATTATATATATAAAATAAAATTGCATATTTGAAATAAAATTGAGTATTTGAAATAAAATTGCATAGTTGAAATAAATTTGTATATGTACAATTGAATTTTATATTTAAAATTAAAGTATATATTTGAGACAAAATGGAAGTGCGATATATTAGAAACAAGAGATACAAAGAACAATTTAAAGAAACATGTAAGAAACCTAAAATAAGCATTTTTGTAAAGAAAGAAATACAGTAATTTATTACATAAATATTAATATAGCAACTTTATTACGTAAAAGGAAGTTATGGATTTTTGCTATAAAACGTTAGTGATGAAAATTTTTCGTTTCATCGAGAAAGAGTGTCCTATATTTTTTTCACTTACAGAATGAAACACAATTTACGGCAAACCATCAACGCCTGCACAATTCTATTTTTTTATTCTGAAAACGTATCGGCGAATTGAGTGCAATATCCTATTCCAAAAGAATTTACTATAAATCATATTAGATTACAATCGGATGTTCGTCGTTTATTGAAATTTTCACCAACCCATTGATTTTTATAGCTATACACACTCATAGTTATCGATTATTATTTTTTTTTATTGTGCCGACGTGACGGTTCTAAATCTCGATTTTTAATCTAAAAAATTCGTGAAATTTCCAGAGAACGTTACGCGGAGTTTTATGTTTGTTAACTATATTTGTAGTTATTTCATAATTTCACGAGAAATTTTTTAAATTAATTTTCATCGTACTATGAGAACGAATATTAGAAATACGGAATAAATATTTTAAAATGTTGATCAAATGTGTATTCCGTCATTTTGATCATATCTTAATACTTTAACGATCACACATTTCATGCTCTTTAAATTTGAATCAAGGATTTCACTTATTTACTTAGTGAACCACTTTTTCACTAATTTTCAGTGGCTTTGACTGTATCAGTGAATTTCCTGTCGAACCAGTAACATTACTGACAAACCAGCGAAATATGCTAACACCGCAGCGGAAATTCAAAGCTGCTAGCAAACTGCTGCTTTAACCTTCTGTAGCTCAATCGTCGGATGCAGGTCATTAAGGGGTGTTTCGTAGAAAGTTATCGCTGAAGAAAATAAAAAGTCTAGTTCATCGCATTAAAGGATCTGTAACGTTATTTGAATATTTTGCAGAATTAAGTTCGTTTGATATACCGTCCAAATGACCAGTGATATATTGTTTTGAAGTTTTCCTGGTTAAAGTGGGACAACTCATTGAAACAGCAAAAAATATTAATATAGGGTTTTGATATGTAATGTAAAATGTAAAGTAAATATAAACTAAACAATGTAAAGTAAACAATACTTAATACAAGTAAATGTAAAATAAACGTAACGTAAAAAATGTAAAATAAATGTAAAGTACAGAGCTAAACTAAATTTTCTGATGAATCACGTTTATGCAAATTTCAGTGAAAGACTATGTACTGCAGTTAAGATTTGGTTATTGAATTTGATGTTCCTTTAATTTTGAATTCCTGCATTTCTTTTCCTAACACTCAAATTTTGAAATTTGGAACCTGACAATTTTTGATATTTGTAAACGTAATAGTTGAAAAATTCAGAATTTTTTATTTTTGAGTTTTTATATCTATATTTTTAATTTAAAAATTCTTAATTTCTATATTCTTATACTGTGTAAGTTTCCAAATTTCAAAATTTGTAAATCTGTAAATTAAAAAATTTGTACATTCGTAAATCTGTAAAGTAAATTTGTAAATTTCAAACCGTATTTCTGAATTTTTCGATTACCAAATGTTTAGCTTCTTAATTTCCACATTTCAAAATTTGAAAATTTCAGTTTCTAATTCTCTTAATTTTAAAACTTCTAAATTTGTAAATTTAATAAGTAAAAATCTCAAGAATTGAAATAAACTTTCATTCCGCCCCATTTATTGTTGTCTCGTACACTTTTCTGCCCCAAGCTGTTTAGCGGGCATTGTATCTGTCCATCACTAGTCTAAACTGGTCCTTCTCCAGAGATTAATACTATTTTACCAGCAGTGAAACTTAAATCCAAGAGCCTGAAATGCATTCGGTCACCAGAAGCTTAAAAATAACCTCAAAAATGAACCCAAAATCAATTCTGTAATAAATATCATAGAATCAACCTACAATAATTAAATAGTGTAAGATAAAATAGTAATTATTATCATAGAATCAACTCATAATAATTGAACGAACTCATAATAATTGAGCAATGTAAAATAATAATAATTAACGTAGAATCAACTCATAATTGAGTACTGTAAATTAAATAAAAATTAATGCAGCTATTCTATGCTGCATGTTCGATAGTTAAGTGTACATATAACAATTAAATAGCATAAGGTAAAATACTAATAACTATCATAGAATCAGGTCGTAATAATTAAACAGCGTAAGGTAATAATAGCGATAATTAATATAGAATTAGCTCATAATAATCGAATAGTGTAAATTGAATACAAATTGTCGACGTTGTCCTTCGTTGCACGTTCAACAGTTAAGCGTCGAGATACAAGTAGCATTCTCTGAATGAAATTGCATGGAAAACCGACTATTGTCCAGTCAGTCAACTTATCTCCTTTCCCAGTTTCCAGGAAATTACAGTTAATTTCGGAACAGGAGCAAGTTTGAAATACAAAGACTAAATCATCAGCATGTGGCAAAGCGTAGCAGGATGAGAATCCAAGGTCCATAGCCATTGGCTAACAGGAGTATAAACTACTCGCAAATAATACATCACGTTTCTGTAGTTACGGTCATGAAGTTCTACGGAAGGAGCAGAATTCTCTATCGCTTCTCTGAAACGTGCTCCAATGAAATCACGCCGAATCAATTCTATTTGTAGTTATAACTAGAAGTCAACCATTCGATTCCAAGATTCGTCAGGAGTTCCCTGCTGTCGCATTATATAATCATGCTGCTCTTTGTTCGACGAACTATAACGGTTTCAGTTGGATGGGAGATAACGATAATCAATTTTCAAAGTGATCGGCAAGAGAATTCAGAGGAGCACTAAAATAGTTTTACGTCATCGTTCGGGAAAGGTACTATTGATTTACGGTGTATTTCAGCGAATTTCTTATAAGACGAGGCTATTACTGGTGTAACGATGATTATTTCCGTGATTTCCAAAACTTTTTAACGCTATTTCAGTTTTCGAAGAAGAAAACATCTGAATTACGAATTAAAAAATTTTAAATAACATTCACTTATTTGATATGAGCGATATGAAATTTACAAAAGCAATAGTACACAGTTAATCCTAGTTGTTTTTCGATGATTATGAATTGCTTTTTAAATTCTACAATCATATTTATTGTACGCTATTACAAAAATTTATTTTACAGTAACAGTTACCTTTCTTTACTTCATAGCAAAATTAGCAAACTGGTTAAAAGTTTATACATTTTTTATTTTAACTTACAAAATTTCTTATTATCATTGCACATAAATTCAGTGAAGGAGAATCCGTTTTCATACAGTGTATAGCTTAAGCTATATACATTAAGTGTTCGACATTTGCTTTTAAATACATGTATTATTTTTACAAACAAAAATACTTTTGTAACAAAATATACAATACATCATATTCTAATATTATAACAAACTGTATAATACATTATATTGTAACACTATAAGAAAAACAACCTATTGTATTACAGCATTATAACAAAATACATATCATTCTGTACCATTATTACAAAATAATACATTGCAACATTACAACAAAAAAGTCTGTTCATCGATTAACACTAAACCTACCTCCGTACAATAGACCTTTAAATTAAGAATAAAATAAGAAAATTAACACTAGATTTACGGAACCCGTCAAAATGACGGATCATAGATCTCTTATTTTAAATGATAAAATTTATTAAGAAATTTTTGTGAAAATGTATGTCAACTTTCGTCAAGCTAAAGAATCAATGTCTTATGCAGTTCACAGATCATCCCCAATTTATTTATTTTTCTACTTTAGTACAAATTTAAATATAAGTGACCATCAAACGTCCGTAAACCTAGTGTTAATAATGGAAATATGAAAGATATAGTAATATATGCATTAATTATTTATCCCGAAGAAAATCGCCATCTAGCTCAAGCATAAAACGTTAACAAATCTTATGATTTAAGAATCCTAGTCATTTGACTGGTTTGATTTCACTGTTAACCTAATAAAATATGAAAGTTCCTGTTTGAGTATAATAATTTAAGCACCCAGTGTAATTCTCGTGCAAGATCCGTTCGGTATCGTGCGAAACACCCTGTGCATCTTTTACATGGTGTTCTGTAGAAAAATTTTAATAGAAATTTTTTTGCGATGTCGCCGTTTAATCTCGCGCTAGCTCAGCCGTCGTTCTCGGGAACATTCATCACATCCGGGCTAGAGGATGATGTACACCATTATTAAATACGGACGGTTCAGGTGATGGAGTTTTTTCGGTGGTCCAGCAACGTCGTTCGGCTGGATTGCCTGACGTCATTAGCCGTTTTTCGCTTCTCGCCTCCGGAAACTCATTTCGCCTCTTGCCCTCGGACCGTTGATTTTCACGTTTACGAACGGGCTGGCTATCTCTTCCGATGGAAATCCATGATGCATCGGGCGTTTCTGGCCAAAAATGGCCAAGTACAAAACGAACGGGAACGAGATCGATTCGGAGATCGATTTCGTTACATCACGTCTATCCCTCGTTCGAGCCACCACCGGTAGATAGATATTCACAGTTGCCGGTGAAATCGCATTGCGAACGTACCATATAAACGGCGAAAAGCGCAAATAAATTCTGGCGAACGGTAAGGACTCTATTTCGAAGAGCGTTTAGATAGCAGGTAAATTTAGGATACAATAATCTGGCTAGCGAGATTTAAACGTTGCCGATATACCGACTCTGTATATTTATATTTATTTATTTGGAGATAACTTAGTTGGTTCCGGTGCGTTCGTATCTGAATTTCTCTGATATTTGCTGCAAGATTTGTATTTGTATGTATATCATATATGGTAGTTCAGAAAATGAACTTGTACGATTACGTTCATATATTACATTTCTGTATAAATTTATGTGTAAATGTAATGTATGAATTTAATCGTAATTTAATATACGATCAAATTCATATATTACATTTATGAGTGGCTGAAATGGATCGTATTTGAGGTTTTATGAAAGCCCGAATAAATGATAAAAATGTGCAATAAGACATTCTTGAGATTTTATGAGGAAACTTTTGAATTTATACAGAAATTATTATTATACTTCCTCATTTATTTTGGATTAGAGTTTAGAAGAGATTGAAATAATTTTTGGTCATTTTGAAGGCATTTAGAAACATAAAAATTTTTAATTATTAACCTTTTCTATTCATAATTTATTATATACCTAATTATAATTAAAAAGTTGAAAATTTACAAACTCACAAAATTTATAATGTTACAAATTCTGAGAATTTACAAATTTAGATATTCAGAAAATTAGTCGTTCAGAAATTTAACAATTTTAAATTTTGGGAATTTAGGAATTATATAAATTAATCAATATATCAACTTTAATATTACATATGTCGTAAATTAAAAATTTTGTAATTCCTAAATTCCCAAAATTTAAAATTGTTAAATTTCTAAACGACTAATTTTCTGAATATCTAAATTTGTAAATTGTAAATTATATAAATTAATCAATATATCAACTTTAATATTACATATGTCGTAAATTAAAAATTTTATAATTTCCACACTCGTAATTTGCTTTAGAAGTAAAGTCATATTATATTGAAGAAGTAAATTTGTCACAGACTTGTCATATATTGTAGTTTATCAATATCTGAAGTATCAATAAACAAATTATTAAACTAACTAAAGTCGTATGTGTCGCACATTTTTAGAAGGAAATCTTTCGAGTATTATAATAATGTCACCTACCGTTACACTTCAAAAAGCGTGAGGTAGTAAAGGAAAAAACCGGTTATCCCATAGATTAGATTGAGTTATTCGAGCTCGTTGGCATACCTAATCGTTTTCACGAGGTGTTGCTACTGCAAACGTAGATGCTACTGCAAAGCATACACACGTGCATTCGCATGCACCCACACGACAACCTGATAAACCTCGTTGCGAATTCGTATCATAGACGCGAGTACACATGGGAAGCTGAAGGGTAGATGTTAATAAACCAGGTGGATACCAGTTACGCAATTCCCATCGTATTACCTTCTCCAAAGTTACTTAATTAGCTGTTGAATAACTGACATCAGTATTAGTAGTTGCAGTTAATAGTCTAAGACATTATGCATAACATGGAACACCCAATTTTTAGATTCAGTTTATAATATAATATATTTCATTTCTCTATTTAGTTAAAATGTAACATAACATATTTTATTATTCTGGAACTTTTTTTGAACTCTGGAAATCTAAAAATGTAGAAATACAGGAACGTAGAAATCCAAAATTTCAGAAATCTGGAAAGTTAGAAATTTGCAAAATTTAGAAGATGTGGTATAGCCGTATAAAATATTAAAAAGCCCCACTGAACAAATTTAAATTTAAAATGCATCATTCTTTATTTAAAGAAAACACCTTGTAGTCAGTTTGAACCCTCCATCGAAATAAAAGATTTGTATCAGATAAGAATCGAAATTCCAGTTTCTGGCCCATTTCCCATATTTGAATTATTATACAAAAGGTCTCAAAAATGTAGTAGATAGTTTTTTCAGATATTTTTATCGCAAACCCTGACTGTGAAAAATGACAACTTGTACAGTAATGCCGATTTCGTATTGAAAACATATGCACATTTCTCCATTTTGGTATTATTATGGTAATAATATATTGGTACAGCTATTACTTCCGAAATTCTTCCAAATTTTTAGTACAACTTACTTCAGTAAAGAAATTAGAAACCATTTCTGCTGCAAAGTACCCTTGCAAAACTAGACACTTAACTTCTACAATTATGATATCTACCGCACATAAAATGTAAGTAGAAGAAGTTTCACGAAATTACTCCATATCTGCAATCAACGTATTAAGAAAACGCCAACTGTATTAAATTCCTAACTAAATTCGCAACATTCACACTTATCCCTACAAAATTACTTCTACCAACAAGAAACATGCAAACGTCAATTTTAAATTAATCCCTTGCGATGTTGCTACACTTGCGACTCGCAGTTAATGCATAGTAAACTTTACTCATATTCCCACCCTTAAATTTTCAATTGAAATCTAATTACAATTTGCATAGTCAACACTGATTAGAAAAATGTCACAGTTTAACTTTCGTTATGTTAACGTTGTAATAGTAAGTAGTTCGACGCGCCTACTGAAATCGTAGTGCAAGATTAATATTATCGATTGAATAACCTAACTATGTGAAGTTTTGCAGCCCTAATTTAGAGGCCACACACTGAAACTTGACAGGTATCCATATTAGCCAATGAAACAGTCACCTCTCTTCTCTGTCACGTAGCACCTGATAAATGCTTTTGAGATAACAAGGAGTTTAATCAGGAGAGGACAATAGGGGAGACCTATCTTGCGTGGAAGCGAATTTTGCTGCCGTTTCGTGCCATAATACGATATTCATGAGCCGATTATGACAGCACGTAGCCGTATAAGTAGGGTACGATGATGAGTTATTAACTTCCATAATCTAGCAGAAGACCGTACGGTGATAGAGGATAGCGCAACGCATTGTCAGTGGTGAGCACGTCGATTATGGATCAGCATCCGCAATTTGCTCACGGAAGATTCCCGGATTCGATTATAATTTGCTTGATTGTTACTAAGGATTCTGAACAGGCTTCGAGGAATAATAGGGCACCGTTTCGATAGGAAATTTGAAATGGATAGGCTGCACATCCGATAAACCGTTTCTTTCCCCAGAAATAACAACTTCTTAAGTCTCTCACAAGAATCTCACCAAAGTGTGCATCATCAATTTTGATGATACCTAGCAGTTTTGTAGTTTTCGTTTGCTAGACAGGAATTTTTTACAGTTGCTAATATTCGCTTTGAGGAGTTGAAGTCAGACCTCTAATTTAGGAGTGCAGAATTTTGTTGAATATCTCGGAAATTTATGAAGATGTACCGTCCATGAAATGTATGTTTTCGAATGACGAATTTTATAGTAAAAGATGTGCAGAGATTTTATTTGTTTACAAAATATGTTAAAAAGTAATATATTCTTTTTTAATTTCTCTCATTGGATATTAATTCTTTTTTCTCCATTTGTATAAACTACAGATCTATGTACAATATACGCGTAAATTAGAATTTTGATTTCTTCCCAATAGAAAATGATTTTATATTTGTCACCTTTTCGTATTTCGTAAATAGTACCAGACAGTAAATAATTTGGTTAATTATATTATAGTATGCTTTGCTAATTGATCCCAAAATGTTTGAGACTAACATACAAATAAATATGTATTATAACGAAATATTGTGAAAATATTTGATGAGATTTGTTTAAAATAAACAATTTATTATTACTACCTAATAAAATGTTCAGCTGCTTCCATGTGAGAGTCAATGTTCATATTAATAATATTTTGAATCAGTTAGTGTAGCGATTCTGAAATAGTGTATGGTCTACATGTGATATGTGAGATAACTAGCACTACTAGGTTACCAGATGAGCTCTAAAAATTCAGAGAGATTTCATTTACTTTTCGATTTGATTGATGTAGGTGACAGCTGCAACCAATTGTTCTCCCTTGCAGAAAATATGTGTAAAGAGGGAAATATGTTCTCCTTCCGAGCAGTTACAGCTGTGTCTTTTTTAATATCTTCCTAGGAATCATCTTCTGGTGTTCGAGCTATAGGAGGTCCGTGAAAAATTTATGTAATGTATAACAGTTTCGTTGAATAATATTGTTCTTAGTGTTAATGTGTTAAAATGTGCAATATTATTTTTCTGTTTATTACCTATATTGTTTGTTAAAGAAGTTTGACCGTACAATTCTACTTTTTATTTTAGATGCAACTACGTTAAATTTAAACCATTAACTCATTTCCTTTTTCAGTTGAATTATACCGTGTCTTAATAAATATATTCTATTTATTAACTTTATCGTGCAAAATGATGTTTTAAAATATTATATTAATTATAAAATCTGCACAAGTTGTGAAATCTCGCAAAGCAAGCTTAAAATGCAATTTTATGTCAGCTTTTCCTGTTGGAACAGTTTCAAAGCAATTTCATTTCTCGTCTCATGTTTTTAATAACTACTTGTAAAATAATATTAAAATAAACGAATATACGTTCAAAGTTTCCTCGAAAAGAAGACTCTGAAATTAAAATGAAACACAGTTATCTATATTACTCGTATTAAGCTTTACATGAAAGTATTTGATAAAATTACATTGACAAGACAAATATTCTTTCTGATTAAAATGAACGGACAGATCTGAATTATGAATAATAGCATAACTGAATACAATATTATTATGCGATATTGTTCTTTATAATCACTCTTGTAATTATAATTCCCTGAATAATTCAATTGTAATTATGCACAATTTTGTACGTCCATTATTCTCTGATTTTACTCGTATTTTAATATATTTTTTTACCTTATTTTTGATTCAAATGAATTCTTAATTTGGAATATTGTGGAACACAAGTTTATGCTTTATACCAAAACCAACTGAATTTTTTGATATATGTATGTTACCAACTTTTGCATGTACAAACATTTTACATATGTAAAACATATGTAAAGGTTTTACATATGTTGCCAACTTTTGCATACAAACAGTGGATTTTACATACTAACCTAACCACAAGACATTCTACATCTTGAGACAGTATATTAGACATCTATTAAGAATCAAACACCTTGATTTTACTTCTATTTATGCAACCTTTTTCAATCAACCTTTAAACTTCTGTTTGTCATTACGAATCACTGCAACCAGGAACAAGAAATCACGTTTATTTTACCCTTGAACGAGTACACCATAAAAAAGTTAAACAAGCTACATAACAACGTCACGTAACCGCTGCAGGCTTGAAAACCTTATTGTTGTAACGAACGCGATAAAATAAAATGATGGCATTAAATCGTACGTTTACCGCGAAACGATACTCCAAGAGTTGAGCTTTAGGTCGGAACGTTTTAAGGGCACATTCGTAACTTTCATGTCCCCGATGTTACGTCGACGAAACGAGCCTCGCAAATTCAGTTACTCGTCTTCTCGACACGGTCACGAATCCACGTACAGATGTGAGAGCGTAAAAAGGGCCTTAACCCCAACCCGGGGTCAATGTAGACGTACAGAACGTTAGATGGGTCATTTCGGGAACGAGGATCGACACGAGTCGTACGTGTCTAGGACTGCTGACGTTTGGCTTTAGCCGAGTACGATTGAAAATAAGGAGGCTTTGGGATGGAATTTCAAGCTTACAATGTAAGACGTATATATGCATTCTACCATTTTGGATATAACACGTTATCAACCTCTTGGCCACGTATGTGAGCAGTTAGTTTACATTCTATATGAAGCTATATCAATTTCCGAAACAGTTACGAAAAGAAATGCATAATTTTTCCTAAATTTTCGACTTATTTTTTCATCACCCCCTTTTCGGTTGTACTACCGGTTACGCCCTGTATATCCACTACGTTATTTAGTGGCATTTGTTTCCAAAAAGATTAATTGGGTTTTGCATAAATAAACGTCCACTTTTTTATTTGAAGTTACTTTTTGAAGTTCTGCATTGCGAACTTTATTTTATTATATTACATTTTCTTTATTGATCAGAACTAATCAAAGTAAAATTAATTTTCTTTGTTATAACTGAAATTAAAAGTTTGTCCCTGAAGAGGTTAAACTGAGTTTTCGGCTGAACATTATGCTGCTTCTTCCGAAAGTTGTATTTAATTTGAACCCATTTCCAATATTTAATGTGTGTGAATATAAAAAGTGGTTTCATATTTGGCAATTTTATCTTGCAATTATTACGTTGTAGTGCAGTAATTGGCCATCAAAAGATTAAAAATTTGACATGTGCCGCAGAATAGTACTTATGCGTTAAATATTGTTTCAAGTTACATTCCCCATGTCGATATTAAGAAGCATTAGCTCTACGCCTCAAATATCTCTGAGAAGAACCGACACATTACACAGTACATACTTGTGGTATTAATAGAAGCCCTTCAACTCGGTCATATTTCACGAGCTTATTAAGGCAAAACCTGACGATTATACTGTGATTTATCTCGAGAGATACATTTATGAGATTCATCAGCAACTATGTATATTTCTTTTTATAAATCGAAGTATAATCGAAGTATCAATTTCAAACGAAAATGTATAAATAATGGTGAGTAGAAAAAATGCATTTTACTTCTCCACATGTTAGTTTTTACAGTTACAAATTACGGTTGTAAATTATATTTATTAAAAATGGTTATTTTTTAAAATTATTTGGTATAAGAGGCGTTTTATCAACTTCGATGCTCTTCAAATATGTAAGAATCAATAGCCAAAGTTAACAATATTAAATCATTGAATTTCTAAATTAAAAATTTCTAAATTTCTAAATTTCTAAATTTCTACTTTTCTAAATTTCTAAATTTCCAAATTTCTAGATTTCTAAATTTCCAAATTTCTAGATTTAAAACTTTAATAATGTGAACATTTTTTAATTCATTTGAAAATTTGAAAAACTGGAGTTCTTATATATCAAAATATATAAATAAACATATATATTCTCATCTGCAATTCAAAATTTAATTTCCTAGTAACAAATTGAGTTTAAATTACCAATTAGAAATTTCAATTATTTTATTTTAAATAAATATTCTTTTAAATTGTGCTTTAAATAAATACCATTTTTACTTGAAATGTTAGATTATTAACATAATTTTTAATTACAATTTAAATCATCATTATCAGTTTTAAGAAGTGATAATTACAAATTAAAATTAATTTTTACTTGTATAAAGTTCGATTCAGGAATGGATTGTAATCTATGATTAGGCGCAATAGAATCAAAAATTAAATTTCTATTTTCAAATTAAAAGTTTAAATTAACGATTGATGTTCAATCGTTGACTAGAAAAGTCCTCAATTAAAGTCAATTTTTAATTTTTATTTTGGAAAGTTTGGATTAAAAATTAAACTTGAATCTTCGATTAAATTTTGTTTAAATTCATCTTAAATTTTCAACTCAATTTTTAAAAATTAATCTTAAATCTTCGATTAAATAATTAAATTGCAATTTAATTCTTAACTGTGGTATATTTCGTTAAACATTCACGTGTTAATTTGTTGTCAATTAAATTAAGAATGTAATTAATTATTGGAAAATATTTAATATGGCAGTGTCTATAATAATACAGTACCACACAAAAGCTTTGTCCGTTTGTTTAAATAATTCATAATTTCAGGTAACAGATAAAAATAAAATGAGATCTTTAAGTATTCAGACAATATTTCAACGTTGCAGAAGCACACATATGTAAGAAGCTCATATCCCGCGTTTCAAGATTTTAAAGTTATTTGCCCATGTCTCAAGAGGTAATACACGAAGAAAAATCTGTCGACGTCGTAGAATCAAAACATTTCCTTGCCACAAGATAGAAACATTTTCCTCGGTTTTTCGTTGTCCTGGCGACTCCTCTTATCCCACCGAATGCGTTGACACGATTCCTGTTAGATTCAATATCTCTCCATCTGGTTACCTGCCATTGCACAATTCCATTTCCAGATAGATAAGGGAACAGTGGGCCCACAGCATCGTCCGTGAAGAAAATCTCAGATGGGACATTTGATAAACCTACATGTGGACGTATGTGTATCCGAAAAGTGAGACAACTCGAAAAATACGGGATTTCAGTTACTACTCTAAAGTAATTGATCTCCGTACTTCATTTGTCAAAAAGCACTGATATTTTGAACGTTCCAAACGCAGATATGTTTTTGTTCATAAAAGAATACAAAATTTCACTTACAAAATTCATTTTGAGTTGCAGTGTTCATGTAAATGAAATGTGGAACCTATACCAACGAGGAAAATTTTGTTTCATCGTTACTGTTCACAAATTTTTCATAAATACACGTCACACATTACATTCTGCTAGATAGTACTATATATTCTACTAGCTAAACAATAATGAAATAATTAATTTTGAAGTTTGAAGATGTAATAATGCTGAAACTATAATTTTTGAAATTGAAAAGTTGAAGAATTATGTCCCAAAAAAAAAATACTAAAAAATTATATACAAATCGCTGCCACATTATCCATTTTTTCTCATTGGTATCGCATTTTAAATTATATTCAAAATATTCTTCTATCAGTGAGACCGTTATAAATTTATTATAACGTGATAACATGAGATAATATAATGTTAAAAGCTCTTTTGAACTCTGGCGAATCTTCCGTAGCATGAAACGTATGAAAGTGGAGTGTCAGTAACGAGAGAACGTAATTGCGATCGTTTCATTTTAAACTTCTGCATGAAAAAAATTAATTTTGCTAAAAGGCGCACGCATGTCGCAGGGAAAGCCGTGCAATCTGATAAAATGGAAAACTCGCGACAAGAGCGGAAGCAAAATGAAACGAAGCTGCAACGTCACCATGACGCAATCTATTCTTTCTTTTCTATTTTTAGAAGCAATCGAATGATTGTACACAGCGACGAACGAAGACTAATTTAAATTTTACAAACAATTAAAATT
Source organism: Megachile willughbiella (assembly GCA_945859595.2). NCBI lineage: Eukaryota > Metazoa > Arthropoda > Insecta > Hymenoptera > Megachilidae > Megachile > Megachile willughbiella. Next base: position 5,938,287 of record OX243798.1, read on the forward strand.
TGGCTCAAAATAAAGGCTCAGTGGCTATTTACTATCATTAAATCATAAATAGCAAGTCAGGTTATATTTCATGAAATATCTAATTTTATTTATTGTTTACAAAATAGCACTTATACATGACATATTAATACACTGAACATGTAATGTAACAGTTTAAAATTATATTTTGTTTCAGAATGCGTTCTTCTGACCCCTTTTTACATTCGTTTACAATCTATCAAGCATATTGTTCAGATGTGATGTCTTTCGACATGACATCTGGTGACAACCAGTGAAATCATTCGTAAGAAACTGCGGTCCTTGATATATTGCACATTTTTAAGATTTCTATTTGTACGATCATGAAAATTGTTTGTACTGAGAGAAATAACTATTATTGTTATAATCAAAACGAGAAGAATCATTAGATAACAATGATTTTTTTATCTAAAGTGTTTCCAGTTACAAATAATTATATGAGAGAATAGAATCATATTTTGTTATAAAATTGGTTAGTTTAGAGATACATATTTGTTTAATAATTGATCATATTAAAATCTGTAATTATCCTTGCTATCAAATACTTTAATTAAAGAACGATTTTTGAAATAGTAAATAATCAATGTCTTTAATTTTTCTTAAAAATTAAATTTTTCACTTAACATTTTCAGTAAATTGAAATAAACAATGGGTCACTAATAACGTGGTCGTTAATGAGTATACACATGTTATCTTGTATATTTGACACATTTCAGTTCATATAAATATACATAATGTACATATATGAATTATGATATAACCTAACTTCCAATACAGAACCTTGCAACAAGGACCACTACATTCTTTTGATTCCAAAAATAGTAGAATAAACAATGGTTAATTGTGCATGCTTTCAAAAATTAAAGGAAAACTGCGAATCCATCACGTACCTTCATGCAATCAACTTAGCAGAACTTACATATCTCTTCGCCATTTCCACTCGCTTCCTGGTAGTTACATCCTCCTAATTCACACTGTTTACTTTTCTTCTCTCGCGTTGTGGCCTGCGGCTACAGAAAACTGCCGGTAAAGGCAGCCTGATAAAACGAAAGTAATCACTGAGGTTCCGTAGAATGGGATGAATAGAAACAAAACTTTGGTTGAAAGTAAATAATTCATTAGAGATTGTTGTTCGACGGATACCCTCACGCTCTTAAAATATTTTAAGATCGATGGAAAAGATATGATTCAATATTTAACTGATTATCTCGATATTTAATATAGGTAAATATATAATTGTTGAAATTAATTTATTCAGATTTTTATTTTTATTCATGAAGAATAATAATGAAATGATTGTTTAATATAGAATGGTCATGCAAATATGCATTTTCCGTAAATGATAATTACCTACGTAGGTGTTTTAATTGACATATTTTTACATTTACCTTTTTAACAGTTGCCTCTGTTAGAAGAACGTTGCAACCAAAACTACAAATGAAAACGAACATATTCATTTCCGAAAAAATCACCTAAATAATAATAATAGTATAAATAATAAACTATTTTAAAGCACAAATTTTATTCACACGATTTTCTCAAAATATATGTTCTTTTTTTATCTTCAACTTATTGTTGGTACTAATATCTCTATAGGCTGCAAATACAGGTTGTCAGCATTGATAGAATGCACTGTCTTTTGTTTTTAATGTGTTCGTTCATGTGCAGTTACCGGCGATGCACGTGGCGACGTGCAGTAACGCGTCCTTCTTAAATACGTTATATTTTATTATTCTGTAACAACTTTTCCTGAATAAACCAATTACGTTTTATATTAATCTCTGTAAAACTCTGTCACTTATGTATATTTATTTTATTTTTAATTTAAAACTAAAGGTGCATTATACATTAAATTAGTGTCAAATGATTTTTTCATATCTATTTCGTCAGTTAGATATTTCCAACAAAAGAGAAATATGACGTGATTAGAAACAGGGACTTCAACAGACCCTGAAACAGGTTTCACGCATCGAAGACCTTTTCCTCCATACGACAGGTGCAAATTCGCCCTTATCCACCCAAGTCCTTTATGCAGATGCACAAACACGACTGCTGCTTACCTCTGTTCCCGTTTCACTCGTGAAAGCTCTCGTTCTAATCTTTTGCCCTCTTCTTCCCCGCACACTCTCATTCTAAAGCTCCCTTTCTAAACTCCCTTTCACAATACACCATTCGTTTCCACAAAGATTTACCCTCGCCTGCGTACATTCCCGCTCAGAACTACGTACGTCCTGTGCCTCCACTTAGGGTCTCTAACGTACGCACGCATTTTTCGAATCCTTGCTCCTAAGCGTCCACGTTTCACCCTAGCGAGATTTCCCTCGTTTTTCCAGCAGCGACAACTATGCCGACACACGTGTGCAGGGAAACGTGCACACGAAACTCGCTAAATAGGCCAAGAACCGTGTACAGGTCAGAGCTGAAGGTGCCTTGACACCCTGATGCAAGTTCGACAAAGAGGGTCGTGCCCGCAGTAGAAGCTGCCGCACTTAGACCGGGGTTAATAAACACTGAGGGGTTGCAAGCCGATGCCACCTCTACGTGGAAGGAATGCTGAAGCATCGTTAGCTCCAGCTCGGAGCTATTCAACGCCGCGAAATAGTTTACACCAAGTTCTCACCGACCGGTCGAGCTGGCTGCTGACACGTATTTAAGTGCCATGATACCGGGATGACAACGACGGACGAATACTTTTCAGCGATGAATACAGTTAAGGGAGTAGACTACGCTGTTTTGCGATAAAGTAGTGTTAGATCTTAGAATATTGCAGAGAGAGGATTAGACCGCAGTACAAGTTTCTGGCGATACAACAGTTTAACGGTTTTATGTTTCTTCAGACATTTGTAGCCTCAAATAAATGTTTATCCGCAGCAGCATTAAAACTCAAGGTTATTACATTCCAGCGAGTGTTTTTTGTATAGGTCATTTTTGTTCATATCGAATCTTTACTATATACAAAAAAATTATATTAAATATTATCGATAATATTAAGTAGAAATATGGGGTGCTGCAGTATACGCGAGTTGCCACTGTTTATGATGCAAAAAAATTGCTTGCAGCTATTTAGTTAAAGCTGTTTTGCTTAAATTTACTGGACAATAATGTACAAAGTGTTTTGTCCAACCCCTGCAGTTTCTGCAGCCTGCGTTAGAAAAAGGTACTCATGAGGTATTCATTGAAGCTGTTTCGGACCACCGTGTTAAAAGCATACACCGAACTTTGTATATGTATACCTACTTATCAGCACGTATGTGACATACTTTCCTGTACTCATAGGATGTAACCATGTTTGGTCCAAACTTTAAACATACCGCCAACCACGTACAGTCGAAATGGTCCGAGATTAGAAGCGCATCATGATTGCGAATTGCCACATAGTTGAAATTGTATGAAGCACAGAAATTAGGCCGTTTATTTCAGTATACAAAGATCTAATTGCGCATAAGTTTGTGTATCGTATTTGTTCTCGTGATTCGAGCTCCAGCTAGGTTTTCTACAAACATTGGAAGTAATTGGACTAACGGTATGGCCAATTATGGCTGATGCTTCTTTTGCGTTTCAATCTCGACATAATAATATCCACTGCTAGTGTTCCACTAGTTTCGTTTATTTTTAGGTTCACTTATTCCTTTTCTGTTATTAAACTATTTGTATTTGGTAGGTTACTGTAACGTGTTATTAGTAACATTAACGGCTACTTTAGTCACAACGACAACCATTTTGTAAATTAGAAAATTTAAAAATCTGCCAATTAACAAGTTTGAAAATTTGAAAATCTTGTAATGTCAAACTTCGTAAATTTGAAAATAATTAGATTTTCACACTTCTCTATACCCAAAAGAATCACACCTTTCACCCAAACGTTCGTGTACTAAAAACTGACCGCAAATTTGTTTGAACAATTCGAAAAGAAAAGAAATCCCAGAACAAATCGAACATCGAATTTGTCCATATAAATCCTTCGCACAGTCTATTCGAAGAAAGAAAAAGTGGGTACACGCTTAAGAGGTTTTAGCAGTTTTAGCGTTAAATACAGGTCGAGCCCCAGGATCCCAGAATATTAATATTTCCTCCCTTTTCGCACGCGGAAGCCCTGAGTGCGGTCTAATGAAAAAGCTCAGCCGCTCAAGATCTATGCAAAGTGCATTATGTTTACAAAGGTGCAGATGGCCGAGCAATCATTCAGCGATGAAAATCAACAAAACTGAGCTATTCGGATTAATATACGCGTTAGTGCGTGCATAGGTCTGCGATTGAATCGACCGTTTCATCGTAAGCCGTTCATCGCATTCTATTTGTATTCTCTTGAAAAAGAGCTAGTTCAATAGTTCGTATAAAGCATAGCGTGAAATTCCAACATGATTTATGAGATTTGAACACGAGGTTGGCTTCTGCGAGCAAACATGATATTAGAATTGTGATTTACGTTTTTATCATGAATCTGAATCCCAGTCAGAATGTTCATTAACATCGTATCCGTGGTAGATCATGTGAAAGACATCCTTATTTCACGATACGGGACGAATTCATTCACTTTTCTTCAGATTTAAATGATCGATGACACATTAGTAGTTTAATTTTTTGACGGATTTATTCACAATTTATTGTAATTTTAAAAGACATTGTGATGTCTGGATCACGGGACCCTGAATCATCCTATACAGGGTGTTTCACGTAATACTTTTCATGATTTTTCAAGTACGGGTCCAGGGAGACAGGTCGCGGCTATGTAACCGAACAGATTCACGGCCAAAGTATCAAAATGTCACTAATATTTGAATTTTATATATTAAATTTAAAGGACAATTTGACAGTTTACAGTCAGACAACGTTAACTCCAAAAATTCAGTGTTTGTGTTATTGACAAATTTACGACCACAAAAGACATGCATTTCGGCTACAAAAATGTTATTATAAAAGAACATTAAAATAACATTAAAATTTTTGGAGATAACGTTTTAATTTTGTGAAATTTATTGAGAGTCAAAGAAGTCAACTTATTGAGAGTCAACTTATTGTTTTTGAAATTAACGTTGTCTGAACCTTTAAATTATTATAGTTCTAAAGAAATGAATTTTACATTGTTCCATCTATGGATAGAGTAACACCTATACTCCCTACCCTCCGAGAGAGACAAGTCTCCCTAAATGAAAATAAATTAAATCACAGCAGTTAACAATTGATAATTAATATTTTATACGTAACAATAAATGCGTAATATGATAAAATTTGTTTTAAGACAAGTTTCTCCCCACCCTTCCATTAACAACCTGATTACGCACAGATAAAATTGAAAAGTAATTTTACAGGTAAAATTGAAAACTAATAACTAAACTTTGACGAAATTAATTATACATCGAAATTACATGTTTATGTTTGTTTATGATGATTTCGTTCAACATCGTTTATCAAGACCATTGCAAGGGTGAAATAGAATTGTTCGGTGCAAAAATTTAAGTAAATCGAAAACGACGATTCGTGGGAAATATAACGGCATTCTCTACCTTAAACGGTTGATATTTATTCACGGATAAAACCAACCTCTGTTTCGTTAATAAATTTTTCGCATGGCGTTCTTTGTTTCCTGGCCAGGGCGTTGGAATTTTTTTGTACGCAAGCTCTTAGTGAAAACCATATCTGGCGTTAAATTATTTTCTAGGAAGTTTAGGGGTATTACTAAATCGAGCTTGGCAAACGATGAAAGCACCGCTTTGCAGAATAATAAAGGACTGAAAATAAGACGAGAGCTTTAATCGCAAAAACTGAAGCTTAAAGAATAGTTAATCTTTCCCTTCTCTTTTTTTAATTTCCTTTAGACGCTGTTGTCTTCGAGAATGCTTATTTTCTGAAATATTCCATGTAATGGATGATTCGCGTTTATTCTTAAAACGAGCGGGAAATTTCAGGATTTTTAGAATATGGAAATTTGGAATTTGGGGATTTGGGGATTTGGGGATTTGGGAATTTTTGGAATTTGGGGATTTGGGGATTTGGAGATTTAGAGATTTGGAAATTTTGGAATTTTGGAATTTGGGGATTTGGGGATTTGAGGATTTTGGAATTTGGAATTTGAAGATTTGGGAATTTGGGAATTTTGGAATTTTGGAATTTGGGGATTTGAGGATTTGAGAATTTTTGAATTTCGGAATTTCGGAATTTCGGAATTTCGGAATTTCGGAATTTGGGGATTTGGTAATTTGGAAATTTTGGAATTATGGAATTTTGGAACTTGGGAATTTGGGAATTTGGGGATTTAAGGATTTGGGAATTTTTGAATTTCGGAATTTGGGGATTTGGTAATTTGGAAATTTGGGAATTTTGGAATTTTGGAATTTGGGGATTTGATGATTTGGGAATTTTTGAATTTCAGAATTTGGGGATTTGGTAATTTGGAAATTTTGGAATTTTGGAATTTGAGAATTTGGGGATTTGAGGATTTTGGAATTTGGAATTTGAAGATTTGGGAATTTGGGAATTTGGGAATTTGGGGATTTAAGGATTTGGGAGTTTTTGAATTTCGGAATTTGGGGATTTGGTAATTTGGAAATTTGGGAATTTTTTGAATTTGGGAATTTTTGAATTTTTGAATTTGGGAATTTGGGGATTTAAGGATTTGGGAATTTTTGAATTTCGGAATTTGGGGATTTGGGGATTAGGGGATTTGGTAATTTGGAAATTTTTGAATTTTGGAATTTAAGAATTTGGGGATTTGAGGATTTGGGAATTTGGACTTTTAGAATTGGAAAATTTAGGAATTTGGGAAGTTGGGAATTTTTCAATATTTAAGTTCTTGAATTTTTTAATTTTTGAGTTTTAGTAATTTCGAAATACTGACATTTTAAAATTTTAAAACTTGTGTTCTGACACACTTGAATTTGGAAATATTGGAATTAGGAGATTAAGAATATTAAGATTTTATAAGATACTTGCGCAGGTGTAAACTTAGAAATCGTAATCATAACAAAAAATGATATTAAACAAATTAAGATAACAATAAAAATGTACGATGTTCCCAACAATATTCGTTTAGGGATCTAGCTTGACAAACGTTGATCGTTTCATATTCACATACATAATAAAGCATACGGTATGAAGATACGAAATAGGAATACAATCTGTGGATATAAAAATGCATAAATATTTATGCATTGTCACATATTTAATATCACCGTATATTTACGACAGTGTCAGACATTGCAATATCTTTTCTGCATGTTAATTTTATTCTTACGGACATCGTTCCGGACGTTGTTCGGTCGTCGGATTATTAATAAAAATTTCCCCCATTTTATTCTTTCCAGGCCATCCCTCGTAAACCGACGACTCATGGCTAGCTAACTCCACCCCCATCTTTCCTTTCCGTTGTCTCTTTATGATCAGCCCTCCGCTATCGTTGCCTTCTTTTACTCCTTTATTCCACCAATCTCTCTTTCCTTCATCTTTTCTATACAGTTCCTAACCCCTACCTCTCGTTCCTCCTTCTTTTCGGTTTATGTCTCTTTCCCCTTTTTTGTTCAGATTACTATCTCCTCGTTTACTCCCCTTTGATCTTCTCTTTCCAGCGTTCGTCTCTGTGATTTTCATTTCAATTCTCACCCCCTATCATCCCCTGTCTTCCTCTTTCTCTTTCACAACTCCGTTCTTTATCCTCTATTCACGGCAGTTCGCGAACGTTCACGTGGATGTGAGTGCAGCAAAAATTCGGCCAGCGAATATCGCAAAACCCGTGCCCATTAATTTTAAATCCGAGTAAGTTACCCCTGCAGAGGACAGTGACTAATGATTCATATAATCAGCGCACACCAGCAGACGGTCCGGTTGTCTCTTTAAGCCACGAAGAAGCGGCCGATCTTGGACGAGAGGTGCCAAGGGTATTCTTTGTGATTCATAAAGTCTAACTTTTCTCACACCCCCGAACTCCCGTCTGATCTCTGCCACTTTACGCCACCTTTAGTGACTGATTATCATCCATTCTGGTGATGGATGTGCTCCGGAGAGGTTGATAAATAATTTTGCTTCTTAAAACTGTTTTAATAAGAGTCTTAACGGCTGCTGGACGGAATTATTAAAGGGAATTTTTGAAATTGAATTTTAATTCTTGTTGTGTTGCTTAAGCTTCAATTTAATGAAAACGCGAGTTCGTTTAATGTGTGGATCAGTGACACTCAGACGTAAAATGAACGAACTGCTTTTGGGTAAATATTTTTAATTTATTTGAAAATGAAAATTTGCTTGTAGTACTTTAAAAGAACACTTCGTAGCTACGGACTCTAAAATATTGTACTTGATTCGTTGAGAGCTGACGAGAGAACAATCTAAAAAGAATATTTTCGCCAAAAATTGAAATGTGGAGTGGAGTCGATATGCTGCTGGGGGTGGACAAGCGATTTGGTTAAAATGAACTATTGGATTGGTTAAAAAAAATATTAATGGAAGGAGACAAGAACCTCCCTTACAAAATATTCGTACTTGGGTCAAATTTGACCTGAGATAAAAACTACACCGTCACTCGTCACCTAACGTTTTGATAGTAATAAAACCATAAAGTTTGCAGGGTCTAACCAAATATTTTAAATAGACAAATTTGGAAATACAACTTCTCCGTAATGAACAGCTACAAAAGGCAGCGGTTGTTTGTTCAAGAATATACCAAAAAATAAAAATAGACTTGGCTTTAAAAGTTGAAGAGTGCGCTGCAACAATTATAATGGCGACAGCAATGGATGATGATAATTTGTGTAACAAATTTTATTGGCAACTAGAAGAAAATTGCGTACTTTTTCAAATTATTGTCTTTCTGAAATATTAATTTTCTGTATATGGAATTTTAAGCTGCAATCATTTTTTTTAAGTTCGTTAATTTTTAACAATTCAGTTTTCAATGATTGTTATTTTAGAAAATAATCAAATATATTATTTTTGGTTACTGCTTTGTAAATTTCGATATGTTAACTATTCTTAATTTCATTAAAAAATAAATCTGTCTGAATGTGGATTATGTGAATAAAAATGCCTGTTAATTTTTCACTCTTCATTTTAATATTTAAATCAATAACAGTAAATGTGCAAATTGTTTCTGAGTCTTCAATTTTAGAAATTGAAAAATTCTCAACCTTCCACGTCGGTTTTCATGTTTGTTAATACTTTAATTTGTAAATTTCATTCTTCTCATATTCTCAATTATTATTACAATTGTTATATAATTATTATACAATTATTCAAATTATATTCTCAACAGATTCGAATTTCCGAATTCCCAAATTTGAAATTTTTTGATTTAGGAAATTTGGAACTATAGAATGAACTATGAGTATTTTTTAATTTGGGCCTTTGTTGCTTTAAAATTATGAAACATTAGAATTTTTAAGTTTTTTGAACTTAAAGGGTTAGAATTTTCAAGTTTTTAAAGTTTGTAATTTCGAGACTTTCAAACTTCTAAATTTTAGTAGATTTAGAAATTTTAGAGCTTTAGAACTATGGAATCATTACATTTTGAATCCAGAAATTTTTAAATTTGAAAACTGTGACTTTCAAACGTTAGTACTTTAAGGCTGAAACTTTGCTACTTTGAAACTTTGAAACTTTGAAACTGAAATTTTTTAATTTTTAGACTGAAGCTTTGAAGTTTTGAATCGTTGAAACTATGAAATATTTGAAACTTCGAAACTGTGAAATTTTGAAACTTCAAAACTATGAACCTTCGAAACCTTGAATCTTTAGAACTTTGCAACTCCGAAATTTAGAAACTTTGAAATTTTGAAACTTCGAAACATTGAAACTTTGGAACCTTGAAACTCCGAAACCTTGGAACTTTGAAACAACGAAACCTTGAAACTTCGAATGTTCGAAATCTTGAAACTTTAGAACTTTTGTTATAACTATCCAATAAAACGTTCAAAATCCTGTTTCCTAAAGCTTTCTCATTTACTTATAGAAAAGTGCAATTTTATCGTTTAATTAGAGTCATCCTACATGTAATAAATGAATATGGACCCATCATAAAAAGATGATACCTTCAGCATACATATTTGATGTAGCTTCTGTTTCCTCGGCTTCACAACGTTTTTCTCAAGATTATAAACAGAATTATTCCGGTCGCGTGCGCTCTAACGCGATAAGCCGGTTGTCCACGCTCGGCCAAGGAGCAGAGCAAAGAGTCCGATGTTTATTGTTGCCCGTAAAAACGCGGATCTCGCAAGTATCGCTTAGGCTCTCGTAGTTTTCCACGTTCCAGGAACTTACCGGAAGGCTAAGGAACCAACTGCAAATCAACGCGACCCGTTTATCTCGCGCGGAACGGGTCGACTGCGTATCTCGGCTCACGGAAAATCCGCGGGTCACGTCGCCTATAATATGCCCGCTGCTAACAATTCGGATGCAAGTTTGCATTTAATCGTCCTTCTCCTTGGTAGCTTCATAACCCCTGCACTCGGGACAAACTTCAACGAACAAGTCGACGAAAGTTCCCGATAAGTCGTAAGAACTAAGTAATCCAGCTAGAGTTCTTGGTGAGCTCTGACGTACACCAACGCTCAGCTTGCTGCTGAACTTATTCATCGAACGATTTGCCAGTATTGTCGAATTTCCATGAATCCATTACCCCTCGAGATTGAAATCGTCGAATCCTTAAAACCAAGTAGACTGCGGATGTTCACACATTTATGATTTATCGAGATTTCTAAAGTTTAACGTCATTGGACAGCGATGAAGAAATTTTGTATAATCGAAATTTAATTTAGGTGATTCGTTAATAAATTATTGATTGTGTGTTCAATTGTCGAGTATGCATAGTTTGTTATTTTAGTTTCCCAAGTACAGATGTCAACACAGGAGTTGGCGTGTGAAGTCGGCCCAAAGTAAAAGAAGCTACACCATTATGAACACTCCCAGCATTACATTTCGGCAAACGAGAATAATGACAATAACAACTGTATCACACAATTCGCATTATTTCACTCACTTTTGGGACGTTTGCCAACTGTCATTGTTTTTGACCTAATAAGTGTGTGACAGCCCGAGGCAATTAATCCTAATGCCAAAAATACGTGTGAGTACAGACGACCATTTTTCTATTCTGACCAATTGGAACCTTAGTTCTTCTAAACACCTGGGTCAACCTCTTCGTGCGACAACTCGTGGGTTGACATTGGTACTTCTTCCTTTTGAGATTTTGTTGCGTTTTAACCCTTATCGGTCGCAAGTTTTTTATACGTGATTCTCAGTAGGTTGTAACTGGTAAATATGCGAAAAATTTTCAGTATTATAAGAATCACATTTTTGTTTTAAAAGTATATTACAAATATATGAGTTTCAAATAATTATTTATAAGTTTTTAATGTATGATATCGTTTGAAACAATCTCCAACATGAAAGAATGGTTTTCTGTTGCACGTTTCACAGAAGTATAGTGTTGCTTTCTTTCTCCAGGCAACTTACGATTAGGACATACTAAGCAATCGTTGTTTTCCTCTAGCATCAAGTTGCAAAATATGTAGTTTTCCATCTAATCTATCCTCATTGTCTGTTGCTAATGGCGTTACATATCGCGCAGTTTCACCTTGTCGAAAATTAGAATTTCGACAGGTTCCATCATTGTCACCTCCCACGTGACGTGCGACCGCAGCGCCAAAGTAGTGTTGTACGTGAGAGGTGACTCACGACCGATAAGGATTAATATTTATGTCTTCTTTATTTGTTATTGTATCGAATAAGCGTATTTCGTTCATATTTTATTAGTTCCATAAGTATTAAAGAATTTTTCTTTATTTGGTTCATACCATATATTATGTTGTTATATTCTTTTGGTTAACTTTTTAACCCTTTGCACTATTTCCACGAGTTTGACTCGTGACGCACTCGAACTTCAGTTGCGATTAATTTTACTCGAATTTTCAATACGCTTCAGATTGGAGTTCAAGTCTAATTGTAATTTTCATAGTCAACGATTGCATAATACCAAATTGACATAACATTTCAACATTCTTTGTCTGTTTTTATATAATGGCTGTATTAGTTAGTTCTGCCTGACGCACCTGACAAATTAATCGTAGGCCAAGGGGTTAATTATTTAACACTGATAGCAAACTGGCCGAATATTCAGTTCACGCGTTTCTTATTTCAAATTTTAACGTTTGTTAAAATGCCTATTTTTAAATCGCTGTTGATTATTATAAAAATACAGAATTAATATATAATATTCAACCATGGTTCATCATTTATTGATGTATCTTTTTTTTTTAATTTTAATTTCAAATTAAGTATGCGTTACACGGTTAATGTTAAAAATGCTCAAAATAAATCTTTTTACTATTTTAACTGTATATTAATTATACATATATAAATATCTAATGGTACCAATAAGAAGATTCGTAAAAATTCTGTTCGTCAATTTTCATATCAACGGAACTATTTTAAGTTTCACTCAGTTTTTAAATATTTCATATCTGCCTTCTTTACTGAATAAATGGCGAATGCCGTGAGAAGGTTCTGATAATTATGGTAATTTAGAACAGGTTAACAATTGTAGTCTGACATTTCAGCATTGTTTATCTTGAACATGATAAAACAATTATGTAACGGTACGTATCAATTGGCTACTTGAATATTCAATGGAACGTATTATTAGCTTTTTTCCGTGTTTGCCAGATGGTAGGCCAACGAGTCATTCCGTGGGCTATTCATCATGGTTGACGCTTTAGAAGCGAGCTTGTCACACAATTTACAAGCACGCGAAATTTTAGGATTTACCCTTGTTTTTTTTTGACCGATCAATCAGATGGAACTTCTAACGCTCAAAGACGAAAAGCCTCAAAGGTTTTCAGTAAAACGTTTCTTTTTTACTCGATAATGTTTACTTAAATTTATAATTCAGTATCAAGTTACAATTATTTTAATTTAATATTTTAATGGTTAGTAGATTTCTACTAAATTTTAAAATTTCTAAATTCCTAAATTCCCGAATTCCTGAACTTTTTAATTTGCGAATTTTCTATATTAAATTAACAAATTGTCAAATTTGCTATCCCAAAAATTTACAGATTCCACATTCCCGAATTTTCTTGCCTGCAAATCACTAAATTTTCAAATATACAAATGCCTAAATTTTTAAATTTTCCATAAATTCCTAAATTCTCAAATATTCATATTTTCCCTAAATTCCAAAATCTTAACATTTTCATGCTCCGCCTATATTTATAAATTTTCAAATATCCAAGTTTCCCATACTTCCAAATTCTACATTTTAATATTTTCAAATTTTCACATTCAAAACTTTGAAATTCCTATATTTCTAAATTTTTGAATTTCCAAATTCGTAAATTTACAAATTTGCAAACTTCATGTATTTTTAAGTTACTAAGTTCTCAAACTTCCTATTCCAAAAATTTTAGGTCTTCTTATTACTATGCTCCCATCTTCCCAAATCCTGAAATTTTTAAATCTCCAAATTTACCTTAAATTCCTAAATTTCCAGATCCCCAAATTTTCCATACTATTAAGCTTCGAAATTCGAAAATCTTTAAATTCCTAACTTCAAAATCCCTGAACTATACATTTCCAAACTTGCAATTTCCCCAAATATCTAAATTTCCAAATTTGCAGATTTTCCATATTTCAAAATTCACAATCTCTCAATCCCATTTTCAAATTCTCAATTACTCATCCCTAATCTCTAATGGCTCTAAATTTTCTAATTTTTAAATTCCCAAACTAAATCTTTGAATTTATAATATTCCAAACCCTCAAGTTTCCTCTAAATATTCAAATTCACAAAATTCAACATTTAAAAATTTGAATATCTACAAATTTAAAAATTGACTGTCTAAAATTCAGTAAGTAGTGGTACGTTTTTCCTCTACATTGTCATTTGTTTACAGAAACTTTGTCTACCGCTACTTTGTTTCAATATCCTTTGCGCCCATTTCTGTACCGAAGAACGAATATGAAAAATACGTTCATATAATCAAATTACAAAAGTGAAAAGTAACGTTCGTGCGTAGTACTCGTTATGTACAATTTTGTTATACGATTGTTGTCAAAGGCACAAAGGAATATTGTCTTGGAACATAAAATCTCGGTAACATTCGACACGATAAAATGTTGAAATTCTTCAAAGCACGGCAGTACGAAAGTATTAACGTAATTATTCGTAGCTTTCCTTCCATTCGGTGTTTGCTACCTGGATCCTGGTTCCTCAAAGTCAAAGGTGAGTCTCGTTACGCGCAAAAGGCTTAACCCAGAATTCAAATTCAAAGAGGAGCATGGAAAGTCAATGGAACAAAGGGTTAGAGATTCCGTCCTTCTCAGCTTTTATTGTTCCGTTCCAATGGTTTTCAATCACATTAGCGAAAACTACGCGTTTAATGAGTAACTAAAAATTTACATCAATTCGTGAAAATCAATTTTAAATGCGTACAGGATATTCAAAGAAAGCGCACCACTTATAACCTTTGACTTTTGACAAGTAAAAATTTGTATGTTTGTATTCCTTTCTTTTAATTACTAAAATTATTAATTTAAATGCCGCAGCTTTTTATATTTGTATTCTTGAATGCTTTTTATTATAACTTACGCTAAATTTAACATGAGGTTATTGTGTTGAAGCTGTTGAAAATTTGGTTATGTATTGTTTGTGTTTTTGACCAATTTTATCTGTGGCCACAATGTTTTATTTCTTTCATACATTTCAAGTAAATGCAAATGTTTCTAATTTAATAAGTGAAAGAATTTGTAATAATACAGATGATTTCTACATGGAAATTCATGCTATGTGGCATGGATCATTGTGTTAGACACACAGGTAGTACAAATAAAAGAATAAAAATCAAACTCCATTTTATAAATACAAAAAACCCAACAGTTGTGTCAGCAGTAATATAAAAATAATGGATGGTACAGTATGAAAGAATAACATCGAAAGAATTAATTGGATTACTGTAGAAACAATTGTTTGCTGTATGATATTGAATGTTAAAAAATGATCAATGTTTTGATCAATTCAAAACGCTTTAAATAACTTGCTGAAAATCAATCATTACAATTTGAACAAAATACGTAGAAACTCAGGAGAATAGTAGACTTAATCAAATCGAATAGCAGCCATTTTACTGTACGATAATGTTCATCCGTACGTTTCTTAAATGGCTATGTGGAAGTTCAATGAAAGTTAATTGAGCTATGAATTTCTATCTTATTTAGGGTACTCTCTCGAGTTCGAAAAGATTACTTAATTTGATGAGTAGATTCCTTTTCCTTTTCAATTTGTATATAACCGTTTTTATACCTTTTTTCATTTTATTCCTTATATTCCGTTGTAACATATTCATTCTTTAAAAAAAAGAAATATTGCGTTATTTGTAAAACTTAAAAAATATTGATTTTTCAGGTGAAAGTACGAGGACTACAATGTATGCTTTATAAATGAGCATTATATAAATGTACGTTAGATAAATGTACGTTACATAAATGTGTGTTACATAAATGTGCGTTACATACATATACGTCAGAAATAGCATAACAATATGTCAGATAAATATTATAATAACAACAAAGATATGATCCCCAGTAAAAAATTACAATTCACATAAATTGAAAACAAAATTACATTAAACATCAAAATTTGTACTATAGCATTTATCATGCTGTACTAATTTATTCTGCAGTTTACTCTTATTATTTTATTAATAAGCACCGTTCGAACAACCTCAAGCTAACAGATGTCCATGGCCAAAGTCAATTCATGAGTGAAAGAAGACTGCGGTCTAATTTATAAACTGGTTCAAATTTATTTTCCTACATGAAACGCTACATACGTTCGATAAAATATCTCTGTTCGATTCCGTTATGAAATTGCTCAAACATCAGAATGCATCTTTATATTTTCAGTATCAATTTCTTTGTACACCCGACTGGATGTTGCGCTCTAAATTTCTTTGTTATTTATGATTCACGTTGACATGTGAGTAACGCAAGTTACGTCTCTTGGTTGGACGACCACTTTGCAAACGTTCCATCCGTGGACCCATTCGAAACTTCAAAGACTCCATCGACAGAAACTGTAACTAGCTGACTGTATGTCTTGAAATTCTGATCCCGCGAGACCGGTTGCACTGATCCTTTAATATCGGCGGAATTCAACGTTTCTGCGAAACGCGATCTCGTAAACAGTAATAAAAAGCAATGAACGTACGGAAACGCTTGTACGTGCATTCTTCTGCGTAACCAGACAGCTGCGGATATTTTCTGGAAATTTAAATCTTCCGAGCTTCAAACGCGTTGGAATTACGTGGGAGTGGCGTACTGCGCGGAATGATGTTTAAATTTCAGATTGGATAGAGAAAATTTCCGAGCAGCAAAAGGGAGTACTCTTAGAAATTACGTATCTTCCGAACATTCGAAAATTTACAACATATGAAAGGAAAATTTTACAGAATGCAACGATCAAAGAGAATATTGAAAAGCGCACACGTTTTCGTACACTGAAAATGATCGCATAAGTGAAGTGCATTACAGTTTTTATATCCCAGAAGTAGAAATAGATGCAATGAAAAAAGTGTAAATGTTACTAGTTACTATTTAGATACAAAAATTTTTATTTCGAATTTTTCGGTCATTTTTATCTCACAAATAGTCAGTTTATCAAGTCTGGATTTGGAAGAATCTGGAAAATTTCTTGATTTCCAATATGATATAAAGAAAGAAAAAAAATATGAGTAAAGTAGTTGTAAAATAAATTAAATTTCGGTATTAACTATAAGCCTGCTAACACAAGTTGACACTGCACCAGAATAATAGACTCTGTTCCCGTAATTAACTGACTGCAAAACAGGGGGGACAAACGCTATTTACCTCTATGCTGTCTGACCACAACAATTACAATTACCAGATGTTTGTTAGCTTGAACAGGCAAGACTGTTTCATTACCGAAAAACATCGCCTGTGAACAAGCATTCATTGCATTGTCCTTTCAACGAGTACACGATTACGTTTCGATTGACCGATTGATCTTGTCATCAATAATGAACCGTGCAGGCAATTTAATTATTCGCGTATATCAGATTGCAGCATCGAAATTGCTTTTGCCGTACGCTGAAAGTAATTGATCGGTTCGAGATAAAGCGTTTTGTTTCGGGACACGTGCACACATCATCGGTATTGATGAACAACATCATGGACAAACTATGTTAGTTACTTTATAAACTTGGTTTAACTGTCGCTTCATTGCCTGAAGCTAACATTATATAAATGGGAAGTCGATAATTTTTTATTTTACTTAGTTATCAGTCATTGGCAGCGTTAATACATATACAGGGTGTCCCGGGTTTTAATGGACAAACTTGGGGAGTATAACCTACAAATGAAAATAAGAAAAAAATGTTATTTGAAGTTTGCTCAGAAACGCTTCATTACATTGTTATAAACAAATAATGTTAGCATTGATGTCGGCGGAATTTACTTTACTGAATATTAAAAGGTAGAGCGTATTTATCGGATTATCTCAAAATGTCGTCCTTCGGCGGAAATACAAGCTTGACATCGATTTTTTATGGACCTTATTACAGAATACATCTCTTCATAATTTTATTGCATTTCACGTGAAGTAACTTCTGCACTGTAGACTCTATCTTTTAAAGTTCCTCATAAATTAAAATCAAAAGGAGTTAAATCGGGGGATCTTGGAGGCCATAGAACTGGCCCTCCTCGACCAATCCACCTGTCACCATAATTTTCATTTAACCAATTTCTAACTGGTCTGGCATAATGTGATGGACAACCGTCTAACTATATCCAACTGTTTTGTCGAAGTATTAGTGGCACATCATCTTAGGTTAATTTTTATTATACAACTAATGTATTTAGTTTTATTTTAACACTGAAATACTTAGTGTTATTTTGTATAATAAGAACTAAATATTACAACTAAGTAACTTTTAGTTGTATAATAAATATAAATAATTAATATTTTATATGCACTCGATGCGTATGTTTTATTATGGTGGCAAGTGTTGGACTATTTCACTGTAACGAGATTTTGTGTGTAACAATTTTTATAGTATATAAATATTTAAAATAATAGTTTATTGCCTAAACAAAAACTGTTCTTCAATGAAATCTAAAAATTTAAAAGTAAATGAATCTTTTGCACATTCCCAATATTTATAAAATGAGTAGACGAATAAAATAATAAAAGTGCAAATAAAATGTACATTATTCTTTATTTGGATTCACTAATGTGTTAAAATTTGCTTGATTCTGCTACATATGATTCAAGGATCTACAAATGAACAAACGCCATTTTAGTTTGAAGATTCACTAGCGCTACTGTTTCAATTTATTGCCACACTCAACAACACACATTTACATTCAGCATGAAAAATACAGACACACACAAACGCTTCCATATGAGAATTTTACTATTACATTGCCAGATAAAAATAAATATTTCAGTTATATTTAATAGGTTAACTCTTTTACTGCGAAAAGCATATACGTTCTCTAAATTTGTCTTACTATAACACATTTACATACAATCGTTTCATATAATCCATCAACTGCGAGCAGCAGAATATCAACAAGTGTTTCAATATTTTCAATCGCAAATATTTCAGTATTCGTATATTGATAGTTCCGTACGAAAGTCAAAGAATGAAGTGAACAAAAACAAAATTTTTTTAATTTTTACTTCAACACTCGAAGGAGCCGAATAGAAACAGTGGTATGTGTTTGTCACGCAGGAGGAAGAGGAATAATAGCAAATCACTTAAACATCTGTAATCTGATAAAGCAATAGGTTCCGGTAGATTAGTGTATGAAACCGCAGTCCACGAGATGGGCTACCCATACAAAAGGGGATTTTGGCACGAGAAAGAGATGGATATACCTGTAGGGAAACTGGAAACAGTGAAGGCCGAAGGTTGAAACAGGACAAATCTCTATTTCCGCGCGCAATCGGTCCCTGCTTCTGCACGATATCCCGAAACTACGCTACCGAACCCGACCAACGATTTGCTCGCTCGACTGTGCATTTATGCACCTGCAACCGAGCCAAACCAGCAAGCCGGACCTGAGCTACCTTCCGTATGCCGTCATCAGTTTCAGCGTCCATCCGCTTCGAACTTCTCTTCCACCCCATAAATGTCCACGGTCGCAGCGTAAGATCATTTGAAAAAATATTTTCGACAGATTTCGTTTTATATGGTTAACACAACTGTACTATAGCGAGCATTGTAGGAACATATAGGAGAGAAGCTGATAAGAATATGGAGCTAAGAAATTTGACACTATATTTGTGGTCAAGTTATTATATTCAAGATATTTTTCCTTAAAATTATAAAAAAAAATTCGTTTTTAATTAGTTTGTGATTTCATTGGACAATGTCAATATTTTCGATAACGTTATAGTTTGAAAATATTATTAGTTTAATAATGTTAAGATTTGACAATGTTTTAGTTTGATAATTAAATTGACGTCATCAGTTGGACTTCAATTAGCGAATATTAAAATATGAAGATTGTCTGTGCCTTGATATATTGATAAGTTATGGTTCGGTTATTTTACAATGAATGTATCAGAAAAAAAGAGAATATAATATTCAATTTTATATCTAATTTTAAATTATATGTCCTTTATACGCCAGTCGGTTTACTACTAAGTTTGTAATGGCTCCATTTCTCCTAATATCAAGAAAATGAAAAAAGCCCATTAGCGTACAATGTTTTAAGAATATCTTAAGTCACTTTTCAAGTAGTTACCATTACAGGTTGTTGAACGATACAATTTCTTAATATAATATGCAAATGCGTACTCTTAGACGGATAATAAGGTAAAAGTACACTCTGGTGTAGCGTTGGCTTCCTTCAACTAAAGATCATTGTATATGGAAAGAAGCCTTCCACCATTTGTATTCATTTTCGAACAGATATTCAAGCTTGAAAGCTTCTATATTTTTCAATTTAAAAATTCCAATATTTTTAAATTTACATCCTGAATTTTCGAATTTACAAATTTACAAATTGTTGAGCTTCAAGATTTGCAGATTCCCAAATGCCTGAATTCTGTATTTTCCAAACCTCTTAACACTCAAATATTCAAATCTCTTTGTACTCAAATTTCGACCTTTTCAACAAATCCTTCCATATTTAAATCTCTAAACTCTACATTTCTATGTACTATATATTAATATTCTATAAATTTTTATATATTATTTATATGCCCAAATTTCTATATTCTTAAAAGTCTATACAGGGTGTTACCTGTAACGCTACTCACGATTTTTCTCCCATTTACAGCCACCTTACAAAAAAAAGTTTAGAATAATATTTGCAGGGTGTGAAGTGCACAACAGATACTAGTTTCACATTTCCACTCGTGTAAATCGAAAAATATGTTAATAAAAATATCATGTAATATGTGTTTTGAATTCGTCTCGATCCCCTCTAAAGCTATGAATAAAAGAAAATGTATGTTCCTATTTAAAAAACCCAAGGTGACTTTGACTTTGCCAAGAAAACAAACTGTTTTCGAAATTTTCTTTACTAATATCTATTGTGCACTTCATACTCTACAAATATTGTTCTAAACTTTTTTTTGTAAGGTGGCTGCAACTGGGTGAAAAATCGTGAGTAGCGTTACAAGTAACACCCTGTATATGTGAATCTGCATTCCCCAAAATGTCAGTATCTCCAAATCTTTCTATCCCCGAATTTCTATATTCTCAAATTCCTATATTTCAGAATTTCTATATCCCCAAATCTCTACACATCTATATTCCTATAATCCCAATTCTCTATATCTCTATATCTCTATATCTCCGAATACCTGTATCTCCTAATCTCTATATCTCTTAATTCCTACATCCCCGAATCCCTTATCCTCGAATTCCTGTATCTTCAAATCCCTAGGTCATCAAATCTCAATTCTTCGAATTTCAGTATCCACAAATCCATATAACCCCAAACCTCTACATCCCCGAATTCCTATATTCTGAAATTCCTATATTTCAGAATTCCTATATCCCCAAATCTCTACGCATCTATATCCCTATGTCCCCAAATTGCTATGTCATCAAATACCTATATCCCTAAACCTCGATATCCCCGAATACCTATATCTCCGAATCTCTATATCTTTTAATTCCTACATCCCCGAATTCCTATATCCCCAAATCTCTACAAATCTATATCCCTATGTCCTCAAATCTCTATGTCTTGAGATACCTATATCCTCAAATCTCTATATCTCCGAATACCTATATCTCCTAATCTCTATATTTCTTAATTCCTACATCCCCAAATCCCTATATCCTCGAATTCCTGTACCTTCAAATCCCTAGGTCCATATAACCCCAAACCTCTCCCAGAATTCCTATAACTCCGAATATCTTTATCCTTGAATCCCCATATCCCCAAATTCCTATACCTCCCGCGTATCCTTCTATGTGGCACCTCATGCGCTATCAATATCAAGCGATAATATTAACATTTCCTCTCTCGCTAACATTTCCCCGGGTGATTCCATATTCCGTTTCGGCAAAGTCTACAGCAGTTTTCCGTCGTAACTCAAACAAGAAGCAGGAATTTCAAAGTAATAAGTTATTCCTTGTTTCAGCAGGATTCACGCGGCGTCCACGTATTTAAAACACGGCGACCGTCCGTCCAGGCGTAGCAATTACTCACGCTCAAACGCGCGTCTCATGAATAATAAAATTCAAGATCAGAGAGTCTGCCCGCGTGTTTATTACATCTGCTTAGGCATTAGAACAGCGCCGTCCCCCTTTTTCGCTAGCTACGCGTCGGCTTACCGTGGCATGCTTGTTGCCAGTCTGAATTAATTTCGCGCATAGCTTGTTGTCGCATTCCCTGGAGACCGGACCGCTATACGGAAAGTAATATTACCGCCTCGAGCAATAGCGGAAGTGACGCTACGAGCAGAAACGACAAAACAGAGACGACGAAGGTGAGAAATGGACAAAGCATACTGGAGAACAGAGAAGGAGCCAGGATGAAAACACGGAGATGGTGCAACACAGAGGAAAGAGAAATAAGAATCGTAAGGAGCATAGATAAAGGAATGGGATCAAGGAAAATATAGGAAGCTCCTTCATTTTCATTAATAAAACATCTCGTTGGGTAAGAAGTTCCGTGGAAAAAGGATGGCGAGGGGGATGAACCGAGGAGAAACGAGGAAACAGATACAGTAGGAAAGCAACGAGCCACAAGACGGTACGGTTTGCGACTATTTCTGAATAACAACGAAATGCAAAGTAGAAGAGCAGAAGGGCGCACCACGAGCGACGCAGAGCGAGCTGTATGCCCGCTATTCCTCAACTACCGCCTCTTCTGCTACCGTTACCATCTTTGGCCTCTCAAGACCGCAAGCTCTTCTTAGGTGTACCTACCACTGGTAAGAGCCTCTTCCTTAAGATCCTCTTCGTCTTCCCTCGCTATACTTGCTCTTCCGTTCACGCTGCTCTGTGGATCGTTCCTTTTCTCTGAAGGGTTAATCCCTCGCTGGGGAAAATTAGCCTACCGCTCCCAGCTTGTTTTATCTGCCCGCTCTCTCGACTTTCGACTGAATTTTTACGTGTCGAAGCGGATTTTATAGGGCTGCGTTTACACACGTGGAAAGTTGTGTGTACGGCACGCTTTGTTAGAAGTGCACGTTTGTTGTTAGTTTAGGATTTTGGGATTTTCGGAATTTAGAGATTTGGGGATCTGAGTGTACGAGAATTTGCGGATAAGGACATTTCAGCAATTTAGGATTTTAGAATTTGGAAAATTGGGTATTTGAGGACTTGAGGATTTGCAAACTTCAGGATTTGAGAATTTGTACGTTTAAGAATTAGGGAATTTGAGAATTTGAGAATTTCAGAGTTGGAGAATTGGAGAATTGGAGAATTTAAGAATTTGAGAATTTGCGAACTTGAGAATTTGAGAATTTGAGAATTTGAGAATTTGAGAATTTGAGAATTTGAGAATTTGAGAATTTGAGAATTTGAGAATTTGAGAATTTGTGAATTTGAGAATTTGAGAATTTGAGAATCTAAGAATTTGAGAATTTGTGAATTTGAGAATTTGAGAATTTGTGAATTTGAGAATTTGAGAATTTGAGAATTTGAGAATTTGAGAATTTGAGAATTTGTGAATTTGAGAATTTGAGAATTTGAGAATCTAAGAATTTGAGAATTTGTGAATTTGAGAATTTGAGAATTTGTAAATTTGTGAACTTGAGAATTTGAGAATTTGTCAATTTGACAATTTGACAATTTGACAATTTGTAAACTTGAAATTTAGGAATTTGGCAACATAAGCATTTGAAACCTTAAATGTTAGAAACTTAAAAAATTTCTAAACTAGGAAACTTGGTAATTTGAAAATATAAGAATTTGAAAATTTGGGTTTTTAGAAATTTGAAGATGTAGGAAATTCTGAAGTTTGAAATATTGAAATTTAAATATTTTGAATAAATAGAAATTTAATTATTAATGAATTTGAAAATTCGAAAATTTGGAAACTTGAAAATTTATAAATTTAAAAAACAAATTTTCGAAACTTGAAAATTCGAAAATTCGAATGCTTCAAAATATGAAAATGAAAAAATTCAGAAATTTGACATAAACATATTTAAGAATTCCATAATTTGCAAATTCACATATAATGTTTGATGTAGAAATATGGTCTACAAAGAAAGCATACATTGCACCCAAATATTTAATTTCATCTAATAAATAAAATATTAACATGAGTACATATATACAGTATATATAAAACTATCCTGGTAAGTGCTCTACACATTTACTAATTCTCGCGGGTTCCAGTCAATGGATAACCAGAAAGTAATCCTCGCAGATACAGGGTTCTCTGCTTCTATCCTTAAAAAGTGTCAAACATAAAAATAAAAAAAAAAAAATTAAACAAAAATAATTAAAAAATTACAAACCCTTTAAAAATCCATGCAAACAAATACACAAACCAAACAGAATGTAATTGAAAAAATGCAGATATTGTAATTAATATTTCTAAATTCGCAAATGAAGAATACAAAAGTCAACATGACGAGTGGATTAATTGTAAAATGGCCATGCAACGAAATCCGTGTAGAACGCATTTATCCAATGCATTCAACAACAAACTCTTGGTTAGTTTGCTCACTTCAATGGATAATTACTTCGACCACGGAATTCATACCTACCGGAAACCTGTAAACTGCTTCTCCGTAGGTCAGCGTTAATTCCGCGAGTTTCGGCAATGTAAACGAGATTCTATGTGGAATTCGAAACATCAGACCAGTAATCGGTTTAAACGCGTTACACGAAGACCGTAATTGCCAGATGAAAGTTTCCACCTATAGACCGGACTGTGTATCGCTGGCAATTACTAAGCAAAGAGCCTCTTGAATTATGGATCTGGAGTACGACGTAATGTGTATGGCTTGTCATGCAATTTATAGGTCAACCCGCTGCACTCTTTACGCCAGAAGCTTTCCACGGTATCGTCAAACATTAATGCTTATGAATCATTTATTCCCTCGTCAAACTGACACGTTGCACACGACGTTCGAGCAGTTGAGCAAATGTACAGTCAACAGCAAATCCGCCTTCTCTAGGGAAAATATGACAAACAATGGGGCATAGACCCACTCGTTCATTTTTACGAACTTTCTGATTCAATAATTTGGAAATTGGTTAAGAATTTAAGGGTCTCGAATTATTGGAATTTACGAATTTTGGTGATCTAGGAATTTAGGAATGTAGGTATTTGGGTACCATGAGATTTGGAGACTTTGGAAATTGAGATGTATGGGAATCTAATACGTTGTGGATTCAGAAATTCGGTGACATATGAACTAGGGAATTGCGGGATTTGGGGATTGAGACACGTGGGAGTCTAATGACTTAAGGATTTAGAAATTTAAAAACATGTGAATGTTAGGATCTAGTGATTTAGGGATCGAGAGGTATAGAAATCTAATCTGAATTTTGAGACATATGAAATTGAGAATCTAAGAATTTGGAGATTAAGATACAAGGGGGGTTATCGATTTAAGGATTTACCCATCTAGATATATATGAACTTGGAAACTTGGGCATTTGGAGGAGATCAAAGAATATGGGAGTCCAAGTATTTGATGATGTAAAAATTTTAGGACACATGAATTTGAGAATCTAGAAATTTGGAGATTGAGAGATATGGGAGTCAAAGGATTTGGGGGCTTAGAAATTAGGGGACATATAAACTTGAGGACCTACGGATTTTGGGGGATCGACGAAATAGAAGTCTATGGACTTGTAAGTTTAGAAATTTGAAAAAGGATGAATTTGAGGATCTAAGGATTTGAAAACACAAGTATTCGAGTAAAATCTTGGAATTTAGGGATTTAAAGATTTCAGGACCTAAGAGTTTAATGATATAGATATTTGTGCACTTCGAGATTTAGGGATTCAGAGGTATCGGGATCTAGAAATTTGGGCACCTAGGTATTTGGCTACTTTGTAATTTGGGAATCTAGTGAGGTAGTGTTTAAAATTAAAGAAATAAAAATTTGAAGATGTAGGTGCTTGAGAAGAGAGAAATTTTAAGAATTTGGGTACTTAGAAATTTAGAAATTTGAGGATTTCGAAGTTCAGAGATTTTTTAAGTTTTAGAAATTAATTTTTTTAAGTTGATAAGGCGAGCGATAATGGTTTACGTATATTGGTGACACGAACGTTATATTTCAAGTTTTCAAGTTTCCTAGTTTTAAAATATACAAATTGTTCATTTTCAAATTTCTAAATTCTCAATTTTTAATAATTACAAATTCTCAAGTTTTCAAACTTGTTATCAAATTTTTAAGAACTGACCAGTCATAAAATTCTCAGAAATTTGACAATTTTTTTATTTAAAAATTTTTTAATTTTACATTCTTCAATTTCCAAATTTACAAGTTTTTATATTAAATTTGTACATTTACAAATTTACAAATTCTCAATTTTTCATATTTCAGATCTTTTAAATTTCCAGATTTCTAAATTACCCAATTCTTATATTTCCAAACGTTCAAATTTAAAAATTCAGAAATTAATTCGCCTAACATCGTTTCAAATTCTCAAAATTTCAATTTCATCAATGTAATAATTTCATAGTTCGTAAGTTTCCAAATTTTCAAATTCACTTCGTAATAACATTTCAACGTCAAATAAACGCGTTTAAAAGTCATGTCAGCAAAAAGTACAAAATTCAATAAATAATACCAACTTAATATTTACTTGAAAGAAATGATGGAAAAGGTATTGTACGACTTATTTATAAGGACACTTGATGAAAAAATGTACAAAAATTGTATTCGTCAAATAAACATCACCTTAATAATCATCTTCCGAAATTCATAGAATGCATGTTCATTGTTAAAAACTATTGTTTGAACTTCTTTTCTGTTGAACTTTTTCGTAGCAAAAGAGCTAAACACCTTCAAAATGGAGTCTTCATCGAGTGTCATAAAAGAAATCTGAACAAAACATCGTCAGATGCAGCAACGGGGCCGGTGTTCAATTAAAGAAATAGAAAAAAGTCCATCCAGTTGTCCAAATACTTTAAAAGCAATTAAATCCTTTTCGTTTGAAATGTAAAAGCAAATCACTTTTAAAGTATTGAGCGAAAAAGCTCTCGCGAAGAACGTTAGTCGCGTGACGTCTCCTAAAAAGACGCTCATAAAATTCAATACTCCAACTCTACTCTTTAAACTTGAATTTATTTCTTTCTGTAAAAGTGTCGTACGTGAGCTAACCTCCATGATACGTGATTGTCTCTTATATACGGGATAAACCAGTAATCATAATACAACTACAAAATAAGTTGTATCAAATTGTTATTATAATATAATTTCATAATAATTGTATTATGATTGTGCTTGAAAAAATAAGTCGAAAATATAGAATAACATTCTCTCATATGCAGATTCATTTTTGAGAAAATTAAACTTGAAGATTCTGTAAAATATGTTTAAAAAATTTGTTATCTTGTTAAAAAATTTATTTATGGAAAAAGATAATGACATTTTATCAGTTCCTTTATTGATGGAACAATTTAGGAATGTTTCTAATTAATAAACGCAATTATCCGTATAACGAAAATGTATTATTAGCACTGTTTATGGTATTCTTAATTTGCATTTACTGGTTTTGTTTCTTATCAAATTCATTATGGTATACATTAATAGCATTAATATAAATTAATGACAAGGATAATTCTCGTAGATTTTTGTAGTCAGTAAATATTTGGACTATCAAATTCCTAAGATTGTCGATAATGCATTTTAAAAAATAGAATTATAATATAACTTAATACTATGCCTTAATTTGCATTAAATTTTAATAAAAACATAAATACGTAGCTAACTTTTGAAATTTCTATTTATCCAAATTTCCACATTTCCTAATTCCTAAATTCCCAAATTCCTAAATTTCTAAATTT
Organism: Megachile willughbiella; assembly: GCA_945859595.2. Classification (NCBI taxonomy): domain Eukaryota; kingdom Metazoa; phylum Arthropoda; class Insecta; order Hymenoptera; family Megachilidae; genus Megachile; species Megachile willughbiella. The sequence goes on from OX243798.1 coordinate 5,965,752, forward strand.
CTAAGTTCCCAAATTCCTAAATTTCTAAATTCCTAAATTCCTAAATTCCTAAATTCCTAAATTTCTAAATTTTTAAATTACTAAATTCCTAAATTTCTAAATTTCTAAATTTCTACATTCCTAAATTCCTAAGTTCCTAAATTCCTAAATTCCTAAATTCCTAAATTCTTAAATTCTTAAATTCCTAAATTTCTAAATTTCAAAGTTCCTAAATTCCTAAATTTCTAAATTCCTAAATTCCTAAATTCCTAAATTCCTAAATTCCTAAATACCTAAATTCCTAAATTCCTAAATTCCTAAATTTCTAAATTTTTAAATTACTAAATTCCTAAATTTCTAAATTTCTAAATTTCTAAATTCCTAAATTCCTAAGTTCCTAAATTATTTAATTCCTAAGTTCCTAAATTCCTAAATTTACTACTAAATTGTAATGTAATGTTTACTACTATACTAATGTATAATGTTTTGTATTTACCTTAAAATATCATAAATGTAGCCATATGTAACAATATTGTAAAGGATACTGATTAATAATATAATTACAGAAACCTTATAAAGGACAAAGATTAATATTCTAATTACAATAATATTATAAAGGACACTGACATAATCTAATTTCAAAAGTTTCAATTACATTTATCAACAACATTCATCAGCTAACCAAATAATTGTAATAATCTTCATTGTCAAGAACAATCCTCCTATCAAATTTTTTAGAATTTACAAATACCATTATCTCAAAAGCAGAGTTAAGTACGAAAAAACATTCTTCTTTTCTTTATCATTTATTTTTGTATGTGTAATTACCACTCGGGTCTGAGCCACGATTTTTGGGCCAACCTGCACGCGACGCGTGCATATTACCCCCACCTAAATGCGGCGTATGTATACATATATGTAGTTATATCTGAATACGACTAGTTTTGCACAGAGAACGGTACGTCACATTTAAAGTAGTCTGAAAGTCATAAACGTCCACGGCACGCGGCTGAGTGGCACAGCGATTTTCTCATAGTAAAGCTTGTGTGTTAGCAGGTTTACGAGACCTTCAGAAGCATCGAGATGGTCTCGTGCCAAGCAGCTCTTCTCTTCCCATTTACGAGAACCTACGTCCTTGAATAATTGGATTCATCGATTATTAACGAGACGTTTCCGTCGCGTTTTCTTCGATATTACAGGAAAGGAACTTTAATGATTGTCAACGTTCACTCGTCTAGTTTTTAAATCGATACTGTGTCATTTCATTGCCATTTCTCCGTCATTGATCCCTTGTACTTTTACTAGCCTGACTCGTGATGCACTCGAACGTGACAAATCTTACTCTAGTTTTAATATGCTTCAGTCTGAAGTTCAAGCCTAATTATAATTTGCATACTCAACGATAACGGAATATAAAATTGACATAACGTATTAATTCTTTTTATTTGATTTAATTTTGTAGCAGCAAAGCAACACAAGGCAACATATAGCAACACAAGTAAAACTAGGGTGATATCGATTCTGTAGGTGATAGTAAATACGTTTTAAAAAGTCTTTTAATCATCTCATCATCTTTATCATACGTTTAAGTCCAATTATAATTTGCATACTCAACGATAGATCAATATAAAATCGACATAACCTTTCTACGTTCTTTGTTTCAATATTGTAGTACTGGATAGTGACGCGCTTGTCAAAGAAATCCTACAATAATGGGCTCAATCGATACTGTGCCATGTTACTCTTGTTTCTCCGTCATTAAAACAAAACTCTGTGCTACTTTATTTTAAAGTTTTCTGAGAGTTTCAACATTGTCTATAAGTAGGCTGCGAACGTTTAAGAAAATAAGGTAGGCGTGCATAATTTTATAGTGCTAATGTGTAAAGCAATATTTTGTATTACGTAGCATTTCTTCTTTTCATCGCCTTTTTTATTTAAACTTTAATTTCTGTCTTATATGCTCTCTTATAAAATTTTTAAATATAATAAATCTTATAAGGAGGAATTATTTTGTCTGTAAGCTATGATACAAAACCTCTCGCTAGTCGAGTAAAAATAATCGGTATAATGGCAATAACCTAAAGAATTGTTGTATATTTAGCTACAAGGTTACATAACTACCTGCGTATACCTTACTTTAAGATAAACAGTGCAACTACCAGTTCTCGTACGTAATCATAGTTTTAAAAAAGTCAAGGTATAAATACTGCTCTTGTGCTTCTAACAAGTTTTGCATTAGTAACAAGACATACTTTCTGCTATCTACACGTGTCGCTATTTATGCTTATTCGTTATAGTTACTGGTTTCGTTGACTTTTAATGTAATATTTACTTGTAATACAAGTAGAAATTATGGAAAGTGTTACGATGTTACAGGATATCCGTAATATTTCTTGTGCGGTTAATTAAGTACCCATTATATTTATATTATATAAGAATTATTTTGTATTATTATTACACTCTATATTATTATATAAGATAATTACATAGTCATTGCAATTTAATCTTTATTTACTCTCCTGTTATTTTTCCACAAATTACACTCTTTATTTTTGATAAAAATAAAAAATGTATGCTTAGAAAAACATAACCTTGTTCTTATCTTTAATTTGATATAAAATAACCTTTGTACATAGTACGTTGATAGCGTTAAAATATTACAACATATGCATTACATTTTGGTAATATTGATGTAAAATGATAATAATAAATTAAATAGTTATTGTACTTTAGTTACAACAGTTTAGTTTTAGCTACTTTTCTACAATTTGCTTACAATATTTTTGCATTTTTAGTTTTACAAAAATGTAAAATGTACACTGAAAGCATAATTCAGTTCTGGTCTTCTTATTTAATATGAAACAACCCTCTGACAGCATATTAACAACGTTAAGATTTTGCAACGTATTTTCACATTTGTTACTAGATAATTAAATTAACATGATATTTTAATTCTTTTTTACTCTCGGCTATTTTTCCACAATTTGCTCATACTCGTCAGTTTTTATAAAAATATATAATCTATACCGAAAAGACATAACCTCGTTCTTGTCTTTTTATTTGATATAGAACAACCTTCTTACATAGCACGTGGCATTGTAGTTCTCCTTTTAAAACGTGCTTTGCTTATTCCAAAATTGATCACAATATTTGCAGTATTTTTTCCGTAACGATTTTATATAAATTTTGTCGATATAGTATTTGTAATTCTGTTATTATCTTGATGTAATATGAATGTCCAACATCGACAAAAATAATGCGCAACGAGATATCCACGAAACGGCATAAAAAATATGAAATCGAACATATCTAGGAAGTTTATTTTCCGCTTTCCGTCCACGTTTTAAACGCAATATTATTCGCAAAAATTCACGATACAGTATCGCTATAAATTAGCGAACGTTGTCGGGAGATGGCAATGGTAAATAACATTTCGTTATTAAAACATTTGCAATCGAACGAAGCAAATCGCTGGACACATTTTTTATCCATTTCATACAGTGTACCGACATTGTATCTGCTTTTCACGATATCGTTACAAGCACACTACCGTTTTGAATATTTATAAAACGCAACTGCACCGAAACATTATTGCTCACATATTGATTCTGCCTCATCGTTACGTTTTTATTATTTATTATAATGGTACAGCTAGTTGTTATCTTCCTGTAATATCCCTTCATGTTTTCGTAAATAAATAATTAATTTGTATTGTACCTTCATTTATGCAACTATACCGATTCTGTAGGTACGTTATAAAATATTTAACGATGCAAGAATTGTGGCATTTGCAATTCATATTGGGACAATTGTATTTTCATTTACTTTATTGAAATGTATCAGTTATACATTAAAGAGGAGTAAGTACATCAAAATTGTTTCAAATTAATTATATCATTTGCGACATTTTTTATGATGAAAAATTCGATGAGGTGCGATTTTAATACTGAGGAAGAAATGTTTGTACTAGTAATGCTAGTAAAAGGATGTGTTACTAATAAAATGATATCAGTAAATAAACGTTTTCTATTAAGGATATTTAAAGGAAACTGATATAATATTGTAAATTTGCAAGAAGGAAAAGAAAATGATTATATGTAATTATGGGAAATTGCTATTTATTTATGTTCGATAAAATACGAAAATTTCAGGTGTAAACATGTGTTGTTTTAATAAATAAGGTGTAGATGGAGATTAGGATAAGATAATCGTGCTAAGCGAAGAGAAATGTAGTTTCTGCAATTTAGATATTTATAAATTAGAAGTTTAGATATGCATGAACGTGAAATTTAGGAGTTTAAGAATTTAGGAAGTTTGAAATTTTTAAACTTGTCAATTTAGAAATTTTTGAATTTTCACACTTAAGAATTTAGGGACGCAAGAGTTTAAAAAAGTGGGAATTCAGAAATTTAGGAATTTATGAATTTAGGAATTTAGGAATTTAAAAATTTAGTAATCTAAGAATTGTAGAATTTCTAAATTTAGAAATTTCAATCCTTAAAAATATTAGCAATTTAGAATCTCAGAAATTGAAATATTTAAGTACTTTTAAATTTTGATATATAAATGTTCAGGAATTAAAAAATTAAGACTGATTAAATCATAATTCACGTATTTACAAGTTTGAATGTATGGTAAATTCAAAATTTGCAGCATTCACTTCAGAAAAATAGAAATTCTTGCTTCTCAAATTTTCAAATTAAAAAATTTAGAAATAATAATTTTTTTGCAAATGTACAAAATATTTAATGTTCAAATTTTCAAATTCAGAAGTTGCCTATAAAATTTACTTCTCATACAAAATTTATTTTTATATAAGTCTTATATTGGGTTGGGGAATAAGTTCGTAGCGTTTTTATATTTTCCTTTGTTTTACAACGATTTTTTTGCTGTCTGACAAAGTGTATAATATTCATTCGATAGAGCTCTTTCTACTCTACAGAACTGTGCTAATCGTTTTTTTGTGTAAGTTAATTTTTTATTATTTTTAAGGCTTAGAAATGGAATATCCAGGAGGTAAAAAGCAACATTTTCGACACCTGCTCTTCTTCGTAATTCGATGTCAAAATCGCCATTTTTGAACTTTGCAAACCATTTCTGTACTGTAGAGTTGTCTATGACACCTTCCCCGTATACGTTGCAAATGTCCCGGGCTGCTTCAACAGCTTTTTGGCCTCGATGAAAAGCGAAAAAGAGCAGGTGTCGAAAATGTTGCTTTTTACCTTCTGGATATTCCATTTCTAAGCCTCAAAGGTAATAAAAAATTAAATTACTCAAAAAAACGATTAGTACAGTTTTGTTGAGAAGAAAGAGCTCTATCGAATGAATATTATACACTTTGACAAACAGCAAAAAAATCGTTGTAAAACAAGGAAAATATAAAAACGCTACGAACTTATTCCCCAACCTAATATATTGCATCACCTATATCTATTTACTATATACCTATACTTATACATAAAAAAACTTCTGATACGCAATAATCTCATAACAAATTCACAAATCACGAAACTGGAAGCAAAAAAAACGTTCGCCATTTTAACCAACCTACCATTTTACCTCTCTTTCACATACTCGTTAAGAAAGTGTCATTATTTTGTTACGAACCTTGTCATTATTATCTAAAACAATTTATTACTAGATACCAGAAATTTATAGATGTCTTGCAATTTAAAATATTTCGCTGGTAATATTTCTCGAGTGGTACAAAAGAACCCTGATAGCAATCCGAGCAAACGCAAAGGTCCCTGACGTATCATAGTAATCTCAAAAGAAGCTGGGTTAACGTATAGCAAGGACCTCGTATTTTCCTTTCTCTCGAAAGAGCCACATGTAATATTTCCTTTTGTGTCTGCAGCTACCTTATCGAATTCCTTTTAGACTTATGAAGCTCAAGAATTAAACTCGATATTATTTCAAGAAACATTACCGATTGAGATTTCTATATCTAACCCGTAACGTAATTATATCTGGCTTGTAATACGATTTTCACTTCACGTACTTTTGATTGAGTGTACTTCAATCAGAAGAACTTCAGTTCCTATTTGTATCCATATTTCTCTTCTGCAAACAATCAAACCTGGACGTTGTTTCATTTTGAAGTATTGCTGGAACGGATTGAATCATTCGATTGAATCGTTGAAGTTAAAAGGATTGTTTAAAGGATTAAGAGGATTATTTTTGTGAACGAATCGATTGAATTACAGCTCTGAAATTGACTGAATCTTATGTATTTAACAAGATATGAAGAATACTGACGGTCATAAATATTTGGACTCGATCGAATCTAATTTAAATATTTACAGTTTCATTTTAGCGAAGATTGTATTAAAAGAATACGTATATTTGCTAAGTCCAACATTAATTAAAAGGATACACATATTTGCTAAATCTAACATAAATTAAATGGGTACATATTTGCAAAATTCATTATCAATTAAAATATGCATACGTTATGTTCTGATTATATTTATATTCGGTGTTTTTATAAATAATCATTTATAAATAAATAAATATTATAAATAAATATATCTATTATATAATAAATAAATATCTATAAATAATCAAGCTTATATAAATAATTATAAGTATCAGTTTTTATAAGTAACAATAAATATCAAAGATTTTATAAATATTTATTCAAAATTTAAAGATCGTAATTTAACATTAAAAAGATCAAATTTGTTTTCATCCTTAAAAGCATAACTATAATCGATAACATCAATTGCTCTAAAAAAACAAATATTAATAAAGTGATGGTACCTGAACTGAATTTAACTGCGTGTTTAAAATCATACTAAGAGGATAACGGCTTTGTAGCCACTAACTGATAAACCATAACGTGGTTTGATACGTTTAATGTTGATTTAATTATATACCATTTGGGGTATTTGCGTTTGAGGGATTGTGAGGTATTGTGTTATCAGCGATGGGCAGATGAAGTGACCGCTAAAGAGCCCGAGGGCGCAGGTATGTATAACAGCACAACCGATGATAATTCAAATTTTGAAATTATCATTTCAAATTTCTGAATCAACGTTTCGAATTTTTAAATAAACCTTCCAAATTTTGAAATCATCTTTTCCAATTTTTGAATCAACGTTTCAAATTTTTAAATCTGACATTTCATATTTTTAGATCATAAAATAATCACTTTTAATAATGTTGGTAATTTATATTTTGGAATTCAGGAATTTTAAAATATAAGGATTGACATATTTGGGTATTTGAAAATTTTAAATATCAGAAATTCAGGAAATTGGTTACATTTCGATCTTTTGAAATTAGGGGATATGGGAATTTAAAAAATATGAGAATTTGAAAGTATAGAGGTCGTGGAAATTTGAGAATTCGACAATTTTAGAAAATAAAAATTTAGGGATTTGACAATTTGAAAATTCGGATATGTGGAAAGTTGGAAATTTAAAAATTTCAGAATTCGAAAAATTGGAAATTTTGAAATGCATTAATATGGAACACCGGAAATTTGGGAATTTGTTAATTTATAACTCTGAAAATTTAAGAATATCTTGATTCAGGACTTTGGAAATTTGGGTGTTTAGGAATCTGAAATTTAGGAATTTAGGAATTTAGGAATTTAGGAATTTAGGAATTTAGAAATTTAGGAATTTAGGAATCTAGGAATTTAGGAATCTAGGAATTTAGGAATTTAGGAATTTAGGAATTTAGGAATTTAGGAATTTAGGAATTTAGGAATTTAGGAATTTAGGAATTTAGGAATTTAGGAATTTAGGAATTTAGGAATTTAGGAATTTAGGAATTTAGGAATTTAGGAATTTAGGAATTTCGGAATTTCGGAATTTTGGAATTTCGGAATTTGGGAAATTAGGAATTTAGGAATTTAGAAATTTCGGAATTTGGGAAATTAGGAATTTAGGGATTTAGGAAATTAGGAATTTAGGAATTTAGGAATTTTGAAATTTAGAAATATAGAAATTTAGAAATTCGGAAAGTTGAAAATTTGCAAAGTGGAAAATGTGAAACTTCAAATTTTTTAAAAATGATGAATTTGGAAGTTCGAAAATGTGAAAAATGCTAACTTTAGGAAAATAAATTCAGAAAGCGAAAATTGTATTGTGAAAAATGCTTATTAAGTTCTCGAAACAAAACAATAAAAAGAAAGTTATATATAAAATTAAAATTCTACTATAAATCTTCACAATGCATTATTTTATTTATCGCAGTATGACAATATTATTTCATGCGAAGTTCTCAAATAAAAGGAAATCTGGGTGTAGTATCTTTTCTTGTATACACCTCAACAAACTTTCATTGAAATCCCGATTAATTACTTAGTTAACATACTCTCTTGAATGCTTATCGCTCCAGAATTATGCACTCGAAGAACTATTCTTCGTTCGAACGTAACCCTCGTAACTTCTTACAGCTTTTACTTCATTTCAAAAATATTGCCGGTATAAAAGTTTCCCGATAAAAGGAACCACGCACGGACGGTTTATGGTGGTTTTGTTACGGACAGAAGATAGAGAAAAAAGAATGTTTCTTCCTGTATCTATTATATACTATAATAACTATACATGAAAAATTCATTTTTTGAACGCAGAATAAATTGTACTTCGTAGAATAAATACATATGAAATAATTGTTAGAATACATATTGCTTAAATTATAAAGAATCTTATTTTTTCGTTCTTGTAAAATCTCAGTACAATTTTTCGATGTTTCCAAAGATGAATAAATATCACTGTCGGTACTAAAACTTAATGGAGATAGTTTGTTAACTATTTAAATAAAAGGAGATTAAATAAGGAGAGTAATATAAGCGTTGATTTCTTTGAAACAACCATTTTCTGATACCAACATTTAGTTCATGAGGCTTCTTTTCGTGAACAAAATGCTAATACAATTCTTTAAAATTTATAATATTTACGATAATTTTTTTGACACTGACTACAGTGACTCAAAACACAAAATGTTCTTAATTAGTAAGAATGAGATTTTTTCATAAATAGATATATCATAATAGATTCATTATTTTACGTATACAGAGTGTCCAAAAATTTCCTATATCAATGTCGAGTTGATTAGATTTTTTTCACAAACAAAATCCCAATAAAATTCTATAAAATTAAAGTTTTTATTATATCTATGATAATTTGAAACTGATTAACCCATTTTTCCCCAGTGTACTCATTTGACTACACTGTATTCATTGACTTTCATAAAACAGGAAATGTACACATGTGTTCCCAGTGTACTCATATGAGTACTAAAGCGTGTAATATGAAGGGATGTATTATTATTTTTGACCGATTTCATTATTATAACAAAAGGTTTTATTTGCTCAATAAAGTTGTATTAAATATCTGTACAAGCATCATTGCCCTTTTTTAAAAAAAAAAAATGTTCGTGGGAACAAATGGGTTAAAATGATTAAAATGACAATATATTCTTAACCAGTGAGATTATCACTTTTAAAAAAATAAATATAGTAATTAATTATCTTTTATATATGATATATACAGGAGATCTAGAAGTTATAGTAAAAGTGTAGAAATTCAGAGATTCGCTTTAGAAATTAATAGTTTAGAGATTTGTAAGTTTGAAAATTGATAATTTGAAACTGTGGAAATCACTAAATATACAAATTTCAAGTTTTCAATATTAAGAAATCTACATATGTGTCCATCTCATATGCACGTGTCCCGTCAATAAAAACAAAATTTCCCTTATCACTTGTGCACCGTAATCATTACTTTCATCGTACCCACCCTTTATAAACATAAAAGGGTCCGGTTATATAAGGTTAAAAAGGAATAAAATTTTTATCGCCGAAGAAAGTTTCACGAAGATCGAAATAAGCATCGGGGGAGTACGATTGTCGAAGTCTCGTATCTCGGCTTCTCGAACTTTTGTTCAATGGTGATTGCAACAAATATCACAAAGGTTGCAGAAACGACGGATAAAAATAAAGCAACCGGTGCGATTTCGCAAGGGTAAGAATCTCATAAAAGTTTCTACTTTTACGAATGGTCGTACAATTTCTACGTCCATTGCGAAACGACGGAATCGATACGCGTTTATTCGAACTTTAATTCTATTCGACGGTTATTCGAACCGAATATTCGCGGCCCGTGAAAACGGCAGCAACCGAGATCGAAATTTCAGACGCGTATTCAACCACTTTGCCGAAATGCGAATACGAAACGGATATATCGAATTTGTCATTTTCGATTTCCCGAAATCATAACTCTCAACATTTCCCGACTTCCGAGACCGATCTATCCGCGATATCCCTCAGGCTGGCATCCAACGATTTTCGACAGATTTCGAACTGCGCGAGAAATCGTTTACCTCCGAGATCAATCGCGGACCTCAAAGATTCCGACCCGCTGAAGAATCCAATTCACCGGAAACATTTAGATTCAATCTGTTGGGATATTCAGGAATTAGGCCGTAATCCCCGTAGATCAATCTTAATCGCCGTCATCAAGCTTCTTAATCACCCCGAGTGATTTGCAGATGCAGCACCGTGTAAAAGAATAATATAGATAACTAGCAACCCCATTATCAATTAATCTTTTTAGATTGTTACCTATGCATGCGCTTATAAAATTTTGCGATTTTAAAAATTTTGCGAAAATATTTTCAATCACTTACTGCGTTACCTATGACACCTTGTTGTTCAGGTCATAGGTTACCAATCAGAAAAATTTAAAAGGCTATGACTCTATCTCGGCGAGTTCTATATGTGTGCAAAATATCAAGTTTCAACCTTTTACCCTTATCGAGATTGAAAGTAGCAACGGACAGACATAGCGTATTATATATATAGATAATTTTTTGGAAGAAATAAAACCAACTTGAAAAGGTAATAAAATTTCGGTGGGGTTGTTGAATATTGCAAGTGAGTTGTTTGCGATAATTTCATCTTCAACTCTAGATTTACGGGACCCGTCAAAATCAGATCTTACATTTCTTATTATCGATTAAAGTTTTGTCGAAATGTATGTTAACCTTCATCGAGATAAAGAATATAAGCTGCTTGAAGTTTTGTCCATTATTTAATTAATTAATAGCTAGTTTCAATTCAAATGTAAGTATACATTCAACGGTAAATTTAGGGTTAATCTACTAATATCGATTTGTTGAAATTGGCGACAAATTTGAGTTATTGAAAAGTTTGCAGTGGGTGATTTCGTTGATTATGGAAGAAATTTATGACATGTTCTTTTTTAAGGGAATTTTTGTATATGTTATTTGTGAAGAATTTACAGCCTTTGCTTTCTTAAAGTTTGGCGACAACTTCGAGAAGTAGATATTGGTAGATTAAAGATAAATCAAGTTAATGTAAATATTATCTCCTGGATTCGATTTTATTTTTTCGTCCTACATTTTTTAAGAACGATAAAAATAAAATTATGCCATATAAAGTTAAAAACTGTGATATAGATCAATTTATATTCTCCTAAATTTTTATAACCTTATGTATGTATAATCATAATCTTAAATTTAATGTAACATAGATTAATGAATAACAGCTTACTTTTTTATCACTTTATTTTATGTTATTACGTGAAGCGTTACTTGCCACGACACGTAAAATAAAAAATTAAGATCAATAAAAAAATAAACAATTTTTTATTTTCTTTATTTCGTGCGATTCAGAAATTTGTAAATTATCGAATTACCAAAATTAAAAATTTTTTAATTTTAAGGTTCCAATGTTTCTATTTTCCTGTGACTGGAGAACTTAATTCTCAGGATCCTAAATTCCAAAATTCCTAAATTCCGAGATTCCCAAATTCCAAAATTCCAAATACCAAATTTCCGAATTCCAAAATTCTAAAATTTCTAAATTCTCAAAATCTCAACTTCTCAAATTCCCAAATTGCCCAATTACATAATCCCCAAATTCTCAAAATTGCAACTTCACATACTTCGAAATTCCCAAATTTCCATATTCTCAAATCCTACAATTCTCAAATGTGACCATTCTCAAATTCTAAATCTCCTAAATCCCTACTTCCTAAATCTCAAACTTTCCCAAATACCCTCTTCCTAAGTCTCCAAATTCCCCAAATCGCCATTTCCAAATCATTCCAAGATCCACCTCCTAAACAATCCACTCAAAAGACATAACCTCCAAAATCCAGAAAACATACATCCTACCTCCGCAGTCCACACACGTACATACACAAAAAATCGAAACTGCACGCCGATCGTAGCAGGTTAAATTCCCTAAACGTGTCGATACAGAGCAGTTCGTCAACGTTCAAGGTGAAAGCAAATCCATGTAACATAAGTGTTATCCATAAATCGAAAGAGCAGACCAATTGCGAGTACGAAACAAAACAAAACACTAGCGAACAAGGGAACGCGTCAAGAGGTACGAATGACCACAATATTTCGTACGCCTTCGAATACGAGTCGCTACCAATTCGTTCTCGTTCCAAGGAGGGTCTAACCGGTTCATAAATATCCCATAAGTTAGATCGCTGGTAGCACGGATGGTTTAAAAACAGCTTGTACACACGAGCAGCGGAACGAAACAAATTACGCCTCAACGGGCACACCGCGAGATATTCCGGGTTGAATGTAAATTTCAGCCGTGTTCTGGAACTACGTGTCGCGAAACTGTGGAAAGAAAAACACGAAGGAAAAGACGTGGCTGGGTCAGAAGGGGGTGAAGTTGAGGCAGAACCGAGGGGTGTGAGGCATCTGGAGAGTTATGTGCCGACAAGCCGACAACCCCTTAGCACCGAGTGACAAATACGAGCTGCGCTGTGCCTTTGCTGCCTCGACACTATACTCCCTTGTCCTAAGAGACGGAAAAGAAAGAAAGGCCGACCACCTTTTCAACCCCCGATGAGTCACTCGGCCCGCGGCTTATGGCTGCGAATGACAGACCCTCACAGACCTTGTCCATAACCGATCTGCAAATTTCTTTTCACGCTATCCTGTAGCAAAATTTCCCTGTCGCATAATTTTTGATGCTCTGCAGAAGACTGGGGATATTTGGGACAGATACGCTAGGGCAGGGGTCGGCTGCGGTTCAGTAGAATCATACTTGTGACTCTTAAATAGTTTAATAATACATATTGAAAAATTAACTGCAATATTGCAATTGCCAAACAAATATAATAATCCTGCGCACACATCAAAATGCGCGGCAGATCGCATGCATGTAAACCTAGCTTTAGATAACCTTGCTCTCCACACTCACCGACGCCACACTCAAAACCAAAAACTGTTTCCGTTTTCTTTAATACGTTGATTTATATGTTCTGTTACTACGCAAAATAGAATGTTTTGATTTCACAATTAATACATGTTTCACAGCAGATAATGGTTATATTATTTTTTCTAATACATATTACCGACGCATGTACTTATATTTGACTCTTTAACACTAGGTTTACGGACGTTTGAAGGTCACTTATATTTAAATTTGAACTAAAGTAGAAAAATAAATAAATTGGGGATGATATGTGAACTGTATAAGACATTGATTCTTTAGCTTGACGAAAGTTGACATACATTTTTACAAAAATTTCTTAATAAATTTTGTCATTTAAAATAAGAGATCTATGATCCGTCATTTTGACGGGTTCCGTAAATCTAGTGTTAAAAAAATAACTTATCACATCGGGGAAAAAATGGCTTTTAACTCCAGAAAGGTTGCCGACCCCTGCGCTAGAGAGATAACTTTGGAGGACACGTATGTAAACTATGGTGGGTGGACAAATTATTGTACTCAGGAGATTTCTTTTTACAAACATGAGACAAGTTTTTATGTTCTTTTTACGTGGATGCGACTTTAAGTTGTTTAGTAATGTTATTGATAGTTTATATGTTGATGAGCTGCAATGGATGATAAACTTATGAGTGATGTGTTAATATCATATTTAGAGAATGAATGATGTTGATGTAAGTGTTTCTTTCATATTTTATACTCTTGGTCTTTGTTAGTGGATGGAACATTTTGACTTTAATTTAAGCCACCCTTGGACTTTCTTGTATAATTTAGTGTTCGACTGACCTCTAAGTGTCTTATTTTTAAAACTTTCAAACTTCACAAGTTTTGAAATTCGCAAATACCTAAATTTCTAAATATCCGAATTCTCAAACATTGAAATCCTAAAAATTGTCCATCCATAAATTCAACCTGAAATTAAATAAAATTCATCTTCAAATTTTTTAAATTATTATATTTTCAAGATTTTCTAATTTCTAAATATTCCTAGATTTTCGAATATTTAACATTTCAAATTATCAAATATAAAAATTTCTCGCTTCTCAAATTTTCTCAATATTCTCAGTTCTCAAATTTCATAAATTCCGAAATTCACAAATTATTAAATGCTTAAGTTCCTGCATTTGTAAATTACAAACTCTCACATTTCCAGATTTTCCAGATGTTTCAAGTTCTCAGATTTCCCCGTTCCTAACCTAGATTTCTAAATATGCGTATCACTAAATTTGCCAACAGTCAAGTTTCGAAATTCTCCAATTCTTGAATTTCCTATTTTAAAAATTTCCTATTGCATAAATTTTGGTATTTTCAATTTCGATCTCTAAATCTACAGTACGGTTTTCAATTTTTGCACATTAATAACCTGCTAATAAATAATAGACAATAGTAATAACCCTCTAATAAGTTGTTTAAATCTTTTGAATATTTTTCAGAACTTCATTTATATCAAGGTTAAGATTTTCTACATTTTATTTTAGACTCTGACTGATAAACCATATTTCTTATTTTCAATTACAAAAATGATTAAAAAACTCTTGTTAAAATATATGTTAACCTTTATCGAGATAAGGAATCATTATACAAGACGTTTCAAATATTATCCATTATTTAGTTATTTTCCAAATATTATTTAGAATCATTATTATCTAATTTACGTATTATGTATTATTTATTTATTTTTATTGGGCAATAGAGTGGTCATACATGAACATGTACATATGTGTGTGGGTGTGTGATGTGTGGAAGAGAGGGAAGCGCCACTGCGCGACTGTATGTGTAGGATATGTGTCTTTTGTTTTGTTTTCCGTTGTTACAAGTTCTTTAATAAAATTGATTCTAATCGAATCGGACAGTAACATGTTCCCTGATCATGATCCAGTATACCAACAATTTTCATAGTTTTGTTTCGTTTGAAATATAAGTGGTCATTAAACGTCCATAAATCTAGGGGTAAGGGCAAGTGCCTTCGATTAAGTTCGCAAGGATACAGCCGGCGTCCCGCGGAGGGATTCAGGGGCGTTATTGTTATTATTTACCTCGACGATTTTTCTCGGGATACTTATAGCCAACTGTCAAGCTCAGATGCAAATATTCGTGACTTTGAAACTGAGTAAATGCGGCGAGAGGAAAAAGTGGAGAAAGCAGCAGGATATTTCATGGCGGGCAAAAGTGGAAATTCGCGAGAAACGGGACGAAGATATCTATATACTGCTGCTGCTGCTGCTGTTGTTGTTGTGGTTTATGAGGCTGAAAGATTTTAGAGGGGTTCTTTGGAATCGCTCGAGCAGATGCATAATAAAGCAAAATCAAGATATATACGAGCTGGCTGAAATTTAAAGTTGCAGCGTTATAACCGCCCGCGAAACAATTTCGTTGCTTCGCGATGGAAGGAAACAATGAAAATATCACATTGTGAACGGTTTTAACGGGCATCGAAGTAAACAGCTTCATATTTTAAAAACATTCTGTTCGTACTTATGCCCTTCGTTTAAAAGAATATCTGTTCGGAATCTTCATCGAAGGGAGGGAAGTCTGTAGAAAGTTCTGTAAAAAGTTTCTTCAACAAACAGATATTTCACAATCCCTACAACAAATACTGTTTGTTATTCAAAATTATGGGAAAAGTGAATTATTGTTCAAAATTGTACAAATTGTTTTAGAACGTTTATTAAAAAATGTTGAAATCAATGAAATTGGAAAAAATGTGCTTTCCTAAAAATGTTCAGAAAATTTATGTTGTTTTGTAAAAGAGCACATTAAGGGGTAACACCACTCTAGAGCCAAAAAAAGAGACCTAAATTTGACAATTTATTTTGGAAGTATGACAAGAGGAAAAGAATTTCTTTTCAGAAGGTTTATTTAACACATATTGAAGTACGAAAAATAATTTTTTTTTGTCATTTTCGTACAAAATGGGGGCGACAGAGCCCATCGGTGGAAACAGCTTTTGTAGAAACACCGCCACGGGAGGACGGATTTCTCGCCATGTGTGAGACTTGGAATAAAAAATTAAAAAAATTTATAATCTATATACAATTGGCCTTGGTAGTACGTAGGGGTTTTTCGTTTAATCAATTTTTGTAAAAGTTATGCATGTTTTAAGAAATGAATCGACGTTTTGCATGAAAAATGTGCATTGAATTGTTTATAAAAAAAAAAGTTTACATTCAATCAAAAAACGGCTACGTACTACCATGGAGGATATTGTTGTGAAACTACTGTCAAAATTTCAATTCGATCCATACAATAGTCACCGAGAAATCCGTCCTCCCAGTCTGACAAAAGTGGTTTCGAGAAAAACGCGTTTAAAGTTTTATGAACATTTTAATCCTTCAATTTCTTATTTACCTCTAATCTGCGATTCCTGCACCATACATTTGGCCAACCAGGTCGATGTCCGCCTCCTCCTCTACCTTCCTCTACAACCGTTTGTTTTGTAGGTAATAGATGTACTTATTATTTTAAATGGTAAAAGTAATACAAAAGCCATGAATCGCAGCACGCCGCGTAAGTACTCAGTGCGCGCTCTGAGAAGCTGCGGCAAAATTGATAATTAACTCTTTTAAAATTTGTTTTCCACTATAAATCAAATGGCATTCTGTTTCTATGACCCTAATGCATCGTTTAAGCCAAAAAAAAAATCGACTTTTTGAAAATCCTAGAGTGGTGTTACCCCTTAATTATATCAAAATATCAGGGAATGTGGTGCTAGTTTTATTTAAGAACACAATATAGTATTCAAATGTTTATTTCTTGAAAGATACAAAAATTGTAAGGTGACTAATTAATAGTTTCATAAATATTGATCAGAACAGACATTTTGTAATCTGTATAATAAAAACGTTATTAAAAATTATAGGAAAAGTGAATTATCGGTTGTAGTACTACTATATTTTTTTTAACTTTTTTGTAATATATTTAATTAATTTCACGGAACCTTTATCCTAAACGTTCTAAAATAGCTTGTTCCTATACTTTTACCGATAATTCACTTTTCCTATAATTTTTAATAACGTTTTTATTATACAGTATTATTTAAGAATACAATATATTATACATATGTTTATTTCTTAAAAGATACAAAAATTGTAATGTAAATAATTAATAGTTTTTTGCAGTTAAATAAAACAGTTTAGACTTTAAATAAAGCAGAAGCAAAAAGATTTCTTTCAGCGAATATTTTACAGAAATATCTGCGTATAAAACATTACTATGGTCTCTACTTTAATGAGCGTTTGCTCATACGTATGAAGAATGTTCAATGAATTCATATTAAAAATTGAAACAAAAAATTTATATAACGTGGTGATATGAATTGTTCGTAATATAATTATTCGCATTTTTACCGTCAATTTAGCTCGATTTCCTTGAAATATTAGCTGCTGTCATCAAATTAATTAAAATTTTATGCTATCACTAGCTCTCATGTTATTAATTACCGAAAGAAGAATTTTCTTCATGAAAGTGTTCAATATTACCAGCTACCTCTAATTATACATGACAAGAGATGAAATTATGTGTTTATCTGTAATTATACCTAAAAGCTCTCTGCCCATGTTATAATTACTACGTGAATTAATTTCGCTGTGAAATCAAAATTGGAAAAATGTGAACCTCCGATATTTAAACAATACGTTTATGATAACTTTTCACTTAATTTCATTTATTTTATTATATCGAATTAATTCACTGAATTAAGCGTCAATTAAGAGAAATATTAATATGTGGCTAATATTGGTCCATACCTTCATGTTCTAAGAAGTTTAGACATGTTATGGTTGACTTCAAAGTCGGAGACAAATTTGAGTCTTATACGGAATTTTCAAACGATTTTTTAATTTAGAAATTGAGGAAGGTAGGAATGCAAGAATTTAGGAATTTGAAAATTTGAGAATTTGAGAATTTGGACATTTGAAAATTTGGAATTTAAGAAGTTGAGGATTAAAGAAAATTTAGGAATTTGGGTTTCAAAACATTTAAGGATTCGGAAATTTGAAAATTTGCAAATTACAAAATTTTGGATACCGCATTTAAGGAATTTGGTAATTCAGATATTTCTCAATTTGAGGTTTGGAAAATTGAGAACTGAGGAGTATAGAACCTTCTGACTCGTGTAAATTTGAGGCTTTGAAAATTTTTAAATTTTGCAGACGGCAGATTTAGGAATTTCGACATTTGGGGATTTCAGAAAATGATAATTTAGAAATTTAAGACTTTAAGATTTTAAGAATTATGATATTAAGCAATCTGGGAATCTAGAAATTTGGGAATTTAAAATTTTTTAAATTTGCGAAGTTTGAGTTTGGGAATTTCGGAATTTGGTAATTTGACAATTTGACAATTTGACAATTTGATACTGTGGCAATTTGGCAATTTGAATTTTTGCAATATAGAAATTTAACAACTTGGAGATTTGGGAGACCAAGAATATTTTAATATTGAAATTTAAAAAATTGAAAATTGACAAATATAGAAAAATAAGGGTTTGAAAATTTAGGGTTTTTAAACATTTTGAAATTAAGAATTTACGTATTGCCATATTGAAAAGTTACTGATTTAACTATTTAAGAGTTTGTACTTCTGGGAATTTGTGAATCTGGAGATTCAGAATTTGAAAATTGCAAAAATTGGAAACTTTGAAAATGTCATACTTAAAAATTATGGAAGTTCGAATGTGAAGCATTTTAAAATTGAATAAGCATATAACCAATAAATGGACGTATATCACAAAAATAAAATTTCTACAATATTTTACCATTATCTGCTCTCTTCAACATTATAGCCTCTCCTTTTACTAATATCTCTACTAATTTTATTCGTTGCTGCATCCAGCGGTAATTCAGATATTCATGAGAAATCTCACGCTGCAATGATTCATCTTTCCAAACATAAACTCGGAAAGGATGCATTAAAACGTTTCCAACAACGCGTCTATCCTGTTTTCCTATAGTTTCAGTGAAAGAAACGGAAGCGAAACGCGATGAAACCGAATCACCAGAACGTAACGACCGTTAGCCATTTATTTCCGCGTGCGAAGGAACGTATCTTGCTGGCCGTAAACAATTTAATTGTCGCGGAAGATTAATCGTTGTTGCCGGAATTAATCAGTGGAATGCGTTTATTTCTGGTAGGAAACGTAGTTCGTAATTAATGAGAGAAGGACGGGCTTAATGTGTCCTGACAAACCGCGCTTGTCCACCGCATTTATGGTAACCACTATGATGATGACGTGCATGGGAATGCGAAGGGCTGGGACAAAGGAAAGTTCGTAGTCAGCCATGACGATATTAAGGATGCTTAGGTAAAATGCTTAATAATGGTAAGCGAGCCAACGCCATCGCTATTACTTCTACCCTTCTGCCTCTCGAGGGTGATAAAATTTTCGTGTTGTTGGAATATTGTTTCGGTCTAATGTTGTTCGGTCTTATCGCCATTAACGAAATGGGTAAGACTTTACCTCTCAAGCTTTTAACACACGATGTACGGTATTTTATTTTTCGAGTTTTCAGACGATGAATACGAACGTTCATAAATCGTAGGACACGTCAGATTTATTTTTAAATGAGCACATTTTGGGAATCACGTTTTTAAAAACTGAGAGATTAGGATATTTTCATATACTCTTATTTAATGATTGAATACTGTAGTATTTTTCCAAGTACTAGTTTGTACATTTCTATATAAGTAAGGTATTTTTTTATTTTTGTTGTATGAAGTATTTTTTTTAAGTGTGTAATTGAAACTTTGGTACATATTTAGAATAAACGAACCACCTCCGATTTCGATCACCTTGAAATATTTTGTCAAGGTTATCATTCTGAACAACTTTTTACTGTATATATGATAGTCGGACTTTTTTAATTTTTGATGTATTTGAAAAAATAGTTATCTTAAGGCTATATAAATTTTTGACAGCATTTTGCGTTCAATAAAGTGCCTTGTGTATATAAATCTTGTTTATGATTCTTACTAAAGTCGTTGACTCAATGTCTAAAGTTATCAATGAACTTGACATTTCTTGTATTTCATGAACAGTATTCAACTAATCATTGTAACGTATAGTTATATAAATATCAATTCTCTAAAATGAAATTCTACGAGTTTCTAGCTGTAACCACAAAATGCGACGAATTATAGAATTATTTGTATTCTAAAAATGTAACTCGTCAAAGAATAAATTGTCCACAAGGTAAATGATGACCTTGACAACACATTTCAAGGTGATCGAAATCGGAGATGGCTTCCCTATTCTAAATATTTACCCAAACTTTATTTATTTGAATTAATTAACTTGTACCACAAACAATATATTGGGAAATGTATTAATTTTACGTCGTAGAAATATTTGGAAATTTAGTTTTCCACAATGCTTTTACAAAAAGTACGATATAATTAAAATATAATTTTTAATTGAAAATTGATTTACTTACAAACTTAGAGAGCAGTCCAAATTCTTTGTATATTAATAAAAAAATCATTTATTGTTCATTTACCACACCTTCAGATTAACATAATTAATTTTATTTATTAGATTATTGTTTTCTTTATTAAATTAGTAATATAATTTGCTATTTTCAATTGTACTATTTGATAGTATTTTAAATTTAAATTATTATTATAATTTACTTAGTTAATAATTTATAGTCTACAGATATTTATGCATTTGTGATAAATTAAAGTTTGTAAGGTATGAATGAAACAATCCTTGAGATCCACAATTTATAAATAACATGATTTGTATTTATTCTATAAATTTTATCATAAATGCATAGACATGGAATCTACTAATTACTAACTTCTGATTAAAATACTCATTATTAAAGAATTAATTAATTGGACAAACTCTTTATTCGTTTTATATCGTGTCTTTACTGTGTTTTGAGAAAGAGTATCGCAAATTATAAAGCGATAGTATCCGCAATTTCGTTGCGATTTCCTGGAACATCCTCTATATTCCGACATTATCACCGTAGTAATTCGAAAGAAATTTCCATAGAAATCACTGGAGGCGCCGTTCGCATCGTCGGCAAAAACGAAATTCGAGTAAAGATTAATGGAATAACCGTGGAAGAAAAACGTGGAACGAGCAACAGAAGCGTTGAATTGAATTAACGTATATCCCGACGAACGATCTAAGTTGAAAGCAACAAAGAGTTTCAAGCCCGAAGCATTTTCTGTAACGATCGTTAGAGAGAATTTAATCCCGTTTCTTCGGTTGTTGTCAGCCTGGACAACGAAGAACGAGTAAGAAATTAGGGCAGAGTTCCTTTCTGTATCGATTTCTTTTTCATCCCTCGAACAGTTTGTGTGTCTCTGTGTCAGCCACGTAAAGACACAATTCAACGATCGAGAAAATAGAAGGGGTGGCCCGACACTAGAAAAGGTCAAGTGAATGCAGTTAATACTTCAGTAGGTATACTGGCAATTTCTCTCGAGTATGTTTACGTGGGTAATCTTAATCGGTGGAAGAAAGAAAGCCTGGCTGACTCGAGAGCCCGAAAGCAGGTTGAGTGTGAGACAAAGAATGAGGAAGAAGGGAAACTTAACACAGGGTTGAAAGGTACTACACCAGATATTGGCCACTCCGGCTTCTTACGCGAATAAATGTCAACGATGAAGACGTTTCGACATGAAAAATTAGTAACAAAAATTTGAACGAGGATTATTTTTATACTTACTGAAATTTCTGGGTCTGAGTAATTCAGAAAATGGACGGGTTAATTTAATAAATTTATAGGTCGAAAAAATCGATGATTTTGTAAGGATACTTTTAAAATTTACTTTGGCTGTTACGAATGAATACAAATTATATTAATGATTTTTGTTGAATGCACATTTCTAAATTTCTAAATTTTCAAGTTTCCAAGTTTCCAAATTTTCAAATTACAAAACTTTCTAATTATCGAATTATGAAATTATTTGTTTATCAAATTAACAAGTCAAGTAAATTTACAAATTACAAAAGTTAATTTCTAATTTTAATAGTCTCCAATTTATGAAATTTTTAAATATGCTAATTTGAAAATTTAATACTGCGACTTTAAATTTTTAAGTTACCCTTCAACATGTTAAAGTAATATTTCTAGAAATTTTAATGAAAATACCTTTAAAAGTTTTCAAATTGTAAAATTTTTGGACCTGAGAATTAGCATATTGATCAAATTTTAGAATTAAATTTCTAAATTTAAATACATACATTTTTTATATAATATAATAAATAAAATATCAATGTTTGGCAGTCTTCTAAGGGTTTACACTAAACGAACAAAAACTCATTTGTTCTCTCATTTCAGCGAGTTCAACATACCTTCCTTTTTATTTACAGTTGAATTTTACACTCGTGGTCAGAAAAGAACGAGCATTTGTTCGTTTACCGTAAACGTACCCTAAGACGTGCTCGAAAAGGTGAAACGAGAATATTCGCGTCGACGCGAACACCGACGCATCTTTACGTGTGCTCTAAATGTCGGTCTGCTTAATTCGACGTGAAACCGGCCGTGAAAAACGGGCGCTGCGAGTTAATTCCCCTGCGTGTCGTTTTACCTCGTTTTCCCCGATTTTCTATCTCCCCGCTATCCTCCGCGATTCAACGTTCTGCCTATCGTTTTTTCTTCGCCACTCTTTTGTTTTTGCGATCCCATTTTTTTTTATCCACGATGAGAATAATTCCGAGTCAACGAACGTGCACACGGATAATCGGATTTATTGACCGGAACAACGAGGAATCTGTCTTCAAATGGCGTTCACTTTCTGTTTGATCTTCAGTGTTTGATGATGTCTGCGTTTATGTTAACCATTTTGCATTCGAACTTTTATTAGCTTTATTAGATTTTTGAGCTCATACGTGTTTGTCAACTACATCTTCTTGTAGTAAATTAAATACGTTTTGTATATTTGATTTTTGAGGTTACGTGTAGGTTAATAGTAACCACACTTGGGATGTATATGTATAATTGTTATACGGGGTCATTTTGACAGAACTTTTTATGTACACCTACACAAAATTTATGAGTGAAATTTTGTTAATTTGATAAAGTGAATAAAGTAAAATTTGATACAGTAGAACTTGATTGAGATAAGTTTAGAAATTACTACATCGGTTTCATACCGAAAGCATTATTGTGACAGTTGACGAGATCAATTACGTTTAGAAAGTAGAAAACCGTATTAACACGTTGACCGCCATGATGGTCATGACCTCCGCTACAAATTAAGTTAAATTAATTATTTATAGCAAAAGCAAACGAAATAAACTTGTAAGAACTCTTAATATTGAGATAATATTATATACTAACATAATAAAATATAAAATTAAAACATACTCTTGTTCTTAACAATCTCTGTTAGTGTGTCTAACCATAAATGTCAAATTTCACTGTAACAGTCAACGTGTTGAATAATACAGTTCAAAGAATGAAACTAACGTTTGAATTACTATTGGAATACCTTATAATTTTGTAAAAGTTGATTTCAATTAATATTTAATAAATGATGATCTTTTCTTCCAAATATTACCGTGATTCGCCTTGTTGAAACTATATAATTTGATGATTATGCTGTAGGTACTGTGTAAGTTGATTTATTGTCTGCGTTCACGTTTCGCATCAATGACCACCAATCAAAAGAGATTCAAATCGATCAACTGACCAATTAAAAACGGCTTACACTCGAAAACCACGAACTATGTTCGGGAACAATAATCCAAGCTATGAAAGCCTGAAATCTACCTTTATTTTGCCCATCTGGTATATTGACAAGGATTGTCGACCTAGTTCGGATTTAACTCTCTATAATCCGAACCTAGGTTTATCAAGACAAATGATAAAGTACTTTTCGAGATATTCGTAGCTCAAAAGCTTGACTGGCGGAATCACAATATTTGTCCTGTTGTTTTATGACCTATTTGTTGAAGTACAATATTTGTGGAGATGTGATATATTACTTCGAAAATCAACCATTGCACAGATTATTCGGTGAAAGACAATTTAAATATATCGATTGATAAGTGTATTAAGAAAAAAATGATCTAAATTGTTGCAAATTAACGTTTGTTAAAGAATATTTTACCTAACTTTATCATTCGTAATTATTTTACTACTTACAAAGAAAAATACTTTACACGAAGTTAAAATATTTTAAATGGAAATTTATTTGGTTTGAGGTTATGTTTTCCGAAAAATGTTTAAAGCGGATTTAAGGTTATATTGTTTGAAAAATATAGGAAACCAATTTAAAGTTAAGTTTTTATAAAAATATTTAAAATCGATTGAACGTTATATTTTTCGAAATATGTCAGTGATCTTCATTTTCTTCTTGTAACTATATTTTTGATACATGGAACAATTCCTTAAAATATTTTTCATAAAATAATATTTATTAAGACGCAATGTTACATTAGTAATTTATAATGTGCTTGAAATATTAGTACAAATATCTACTAATAATACTATTTTATATAGAATGTTACAAAAAATTGATTTATGTAAAAAAAGTACTTCCGTTAAAAAAGGGGGTATTGAGAAATCTCGATAAACATATTAAATAATAATTTTTGACGATACAACCTTTATATCCATAACATAACGCAATTAAAAATTGAAATTTAAAATAATTACATTCATTTGTCAAATGTATCGAAGACGACGTTTAAATTAACAAATTGTATCTTAGTTAATAATTATTACAAGTAATTATTAGTAATTATTCTTAATTGTCATATCGCAAAATTGGATGCAAAAAAAAAAATAATGGATGTAAAATAATGATGTACTCTTCTTGTAGAGAAGTGTTTATAACTTCAGGGTAATGTTCAAAGCCAGTATTAAAAATAGTGTAAAACACTACGATATCTTTAATTATTTCCCACCACTATTTTGTAAACTCTGAAACAATTTTACAAACTTATATGTATTGTTAGCACTAAATCTACCGGCGCAGCATATAATGCACATTTACTTTTAAGTTAAAAATGAAACTGAAGAATATATAAGCAATTGTACAAGTACAAATTAATTATAGTAATATAACTTAAATAATATTACAATACAATATAATGTAATATAAATAACAAAATAAATCAACATTAATTCCTTATCTCTACAAACATCAATACAAATTTCAAGGAAACCACCCTAACAAATTTTGTAATTTAAAATAAGATACTTACGAACGAGTCATTTGACCGGTTTAATGGTTTCAGTGTTAAATTTACCGTAAAGAATGCCATTAATCGAATACGACCGGAATTAGTTACTTATTTCCTTTTGAAAGCATTTGCATTCAAAACGCGACAAGGGATGTTATTTTTCATTGCGCTTTTCGATGCAAATAATCTCTGTCGGATTTCACTTTATTTATCACAAATAAAACGAAGCGTAATCCGCGCACGGGAAACGAACCGATAGAGAAAGCACGCGGTTTTATCGTGAGCTCGATACACACAAAAAAATGATAGTAGGAGGGGTAAAAAAAAATCGAAGAAACGCTGATTATCGATCCACCGGCAACAGAAAAATTTCGATTCGTGTTCGTGATCGTTATGGGGATGCCAGGATAACGCGTTCGCAAATACCAACGGACATGGTGTACCTATTCGAATAAACTGCCTCGTGTCCTAGATAATTTGTCACTGCGAAATCCGCGGGGATTATTTGTCGAGCTAATAATGTGGGTCCACTGTCCCTGTTTGCTGTGTAAACGATAAAATCAGCGAAAATGCATCCGCATCGAGTAATTGCACGCGCAAGTATCCGTGTTCAAATCTCCCTATATAATTATTAATGAAAAGCAAGGGAATTACATCGACGCGGCGCCAACTTATGCATATTCTTCCATAATTTCACCGAATCTAAATATCCGACAGATAAAGCGACATAACATTTTGTTGTAAGTGAAAAAATCGGGTGCAATGTTGCCATCTTCTGGATAAGAATAACACACAAGATTGTCAACTTTTTCATTCCTAAATTGTATTTGCGAATTTTTTCAAATTATCAAATTGTTAAATTTCATAAATTTTTAATGCTTAATTTCACAAATTAACAATTCTTGATTTGTCAAATTTTTCATTCTTAACCCCTTGAAGTACTTTGGCGAGTGACGCACTCACGGTTTAAATACGACAAATCTTACTTGAATATTTAATACATTTCAATTTGAAGTACAATTATAATTTGTATATTGAAAGACTGCTGAATGCAAAATAGTCACAATATTGTGACTTTTATTATTGATTTTAATACTATAGCAGTTAATAGTCCTGACTGACGCACAATTTAATCATACAAGGGGTTAATTTCTCAAATTCCAAAATGTCCAAATTTCTACATCTCTAAATGCCTAAATATCCAAATTTTTCATCTCTGAATCCTTAAATCCCAAAAATTCTTAAATTTTCAAATTTCTAGACCTCCTAATCTCTAGATTCTTAAATCCAAGCGTCTTCAGATGCATATGTCTTCAAATTCCTAAATCCCTAATTCTAGAGTCATAAATTCTCATTCGCCTCAACTTTTAGGTCGTCAAATTCCAAGATCGCTAAATTCCTACATTCCTGTACATCTACATCCCTAAATAGGTTTACCCCTAAGTTCCTAAGTCTTCAAATTACTTAGATACCAAGTTCCTAGATCCACAATTTCTCACGTTCATAATTTTGGACCTCCGTATCCCAGGATTCCTATATCCCTACATCTGCAAATACATATGCCATATATTGCGAATGATATACACATAATAATTTATAACAGAAAATTATACTGAACCATTTACGTGTACCATGTTCTTTTCATTCGTTTCTGAAATCATAAAATCAATAGAAAAACATCTTCAATTATTTTTATTTGTAAAGAAATTCATCTTCGTATTCATATTTCCACCTTCGTCACCTCTTATTTGTTTAAATCAATTAACTATTAATTATTAATCAATTCATTATTAACCCTTAAAGATCACAGCAAGGTATGAAACAACCCTAGCCAATGTAGTTTCAATTTTAGCCATTGTATATCTTAAAAATCTGAATAAATATCTTTTTCGAAACACCGGTATTTTTACTATTTTTTTTTCCTTAAACTGTTACATCTCAAGAGCGTTTAGCTAAAATGTTAGCACTTTATATTAAAATAGAAAACAATTTTTCATTTTTCTTTTAATTTTTTCACGTTTCTGAATTTGTTTTCATATTTGATGTTTAAATTTACTGACATCAGCTGTGAAATATATTACACCAATTTACAAAGATTATTTACAATTTTTCTAGTGAAAATAATGCATAGCTTCTTTGTGAGAAACAATTTTAGTGGATATGGTCTTAAACATTCCAGTCAGGTGTGTTGACGAAGTGTAACCGTTAATTGTTAAATCAATAAATGCTAACCGGATATCTAAGGTGAAGTGGGGTAAATATAGACTGGTTTTTGTAAAGTTGGTATCTAAATGTAAGTATTTTCAGTCTGCTATGTAAATACTTAACGCTGTCGATATCGAACGCTTTGCACAATTACTACAATTTAATTAATATTAACTAGAACCTTAATTTTCCTTGTACATTTTGATTTTGATAGGAAATTGTTTAAAATGTCAACTACTCTGCACTTTCCCCGAAAATGTGGTAAGAGCGTAACTTGAAGTTAAAAATACTTTGAAACTTTATTTCATGTGCAATGTGACAAGATCAGAATTATTAACAAATCTGCTATAAAATGCTTTTTACTGCATTAAAATATATTGTTCAGTTTTATAGTTATCATCTTAGGTACGCCTCAACATTGCTTGTTACTTCACATGTGATTGTTTAGCACTGCCATATTTGAGGAAAATAATTTTTGTGCGCCATCTGTGACGAGTAGCTCACATCAACTTGTAGTACATTACTACATACTAGATGGAGAAATTTCGCTCATATTGTAATAAAAATAGCCTGTATATGCACTTGCCCCGTTTATGAACTTTCCCCACTTCACCTTATTATAATAGTCATTACAAAACTATTCTACATTTGTAATATAAAGTCACCTACTATATAATAGTTTGGTAAAAGTATATTTTATAGAATCAAAATTGTATAATCCAATTTAACCAAGAGTTCTATATCTATTCCTGCACAACCATTTTACTAATTTGATGAGAGTTTCGATCACGATTCATGATATCGATAATCGTAACAATCCCTTTTGGAAATGTACTTTGATCTATTAGGATGATCGCTAAAGCTGGCCCATGTATATCTACCAGGTTTCAATTTTAACTGGCCAATACATTAATACCGGTGATCTGAATTTGAAACAATGCGTTAAACCGACGTAGTTGCTAATTACACTTTGTCCGCTTTGTTAAATTTGTAATCACAGTGTCTACATTATAATTGCCGATAATGTCGATCTGTTCAGCTGACAGAATCGGATTATTTTAATACGTTATTCATGTTTTAGGACCGCAGCAATTCTAACGATTCCACGCGGATTCGAATAATCGTAATAGATCCGCCCATCACTATTGCATAATTCACGATAATTCGAGGCTGCATCATAGTATCCATTTTACCGTCTATTTCAGCGTACATGAACGTATAAACATATAAATGTTGTAATTAACCAAGGCTAAGCGTGATATTCAATATGTGCATCATTTGCATCCCGCAATTTTGAAGAAAAAGCGACATCTACACCGTGACATGGTATTTGATTACAAATTTCACATCACGGTATTTGATCGTTTTTCGTACAAAACGATTTTATTGTATGTATAATAAAGAGACTACGTGTGTTTATGTGAATATGTGCTTTCATAAAATATTTTCTGTCCCGAGGCAAAGTTGAATAAACGTACACTCTTGTAATCAAAGGCTATGATGCATATTTTGGGCATATTGCATTCTTTCCCATACTCACAAACAGGTCATAAAGCAACTGACCGATTAATTATTAATCATTTTCACGTAGTTCTTTTTAGGTCTTCAAATTACGTACAGTGCCGAACAAAAGTACTTTGTATATCAGGTATTATTAAACTGCAGTTTGCTGTGTAATTCGTAAGTTGAGCGTAAATATACCAGCCGCTCGTTACATTGCTATCAATTATACTCGTTAATATTAAAATTAAAAAAAAGCGTTTTCTTTGTTTGCGTATATTTTTATTTCTGCACTGAAGAAAATTGTCGTATACAACTCACTAAGTAAGAATTAAATATATTAGTATACTGGGAAAACTGAACTTTAATTTTGTAAGTGGTTTTTGGTTTCTAATAGTCTGTCGATACTTCCTGTAAATCACAATTTCATATTTTGAAACTCAGTTTTTGAAGATTTTAGAATTTGGAGCTGAAGTAATAATCTGGAAATTTGACACCTCCAAAATTTGCGAATTTAGGAAATTAAAATCTTGAATTTCAGTAAAAATTTCTTAATTTCTATTTTACAGATTTTTACTTTTTATATTTGGTAATTTGGAGATTTCAGAAGTTCAGAATTTAGAAATTTGAAAATTTGAAAAATTCAGAATTTGAAAATTTAAGTTTGATGATTTACGAATCTTGAAATTTGTATGAAAGTTTAAGAATTGAAAATTTGGACATTCCGTAATTTAACAATTTTCGAATTTTTGTATTTGTGTATTTAGAAGTTTGGAAATTAAAAATTTGTTAATTGGAGAATTGAGCAAGTAGAAACAGTTTGAGACTTACGAAAATTTAAAAGTTTGACAATTTTGAAGTTTGGATATATGAACATTTAGGAATTTGAGTATTTGAAAATTTGGAAGTTGCAATTCGCGAACTTTAACATTTCAGAATATTTAAATTTGGAAATTTAGAAAATTTCCAATAATTTAAAAAACTTGTAAACCTAAGAATTTCTGTGTTCGAAAATTTAGGAATCGAAACTGTGCAAATTTAGTAATTTGATAATTTGTGAATTTCAAAATTTGGAAATTTGGAAAATTTCCTTAGTGGAAATTTCATAATTAAAAAAATTTTTAAGCTTAAGAATTTCTGTGTTTGAAAATTTAGGAACTGAGGACGTAGAATTTTAGTAATTTGATAATTAGTGGATTAAAAAATTTTGAAATTTGAAAGATTAGAACTTACAGAAAAAGGGTTTGAAAATTTGCAAATTTAAGAATTAAGAAATTTTAACAATTTATTAACTTGAAATTTTGTAATTTTACTAATACACGAGTTTGGGGATCACAAAATCAACAATTTAGAAATTTGAGAATTTTGAAAAATGAAAATTTGACAACTTTTATATTTGAAACATTCGAAACTTAGAACTTCTAAAATGTTCGAACATAAAAATGAAAAAATTTTCTAGAATTTACACCTTTAATTTCTCAAAAGTGTCAGAAAGGATTTAGTTGTATTTCTATACATGTATCAAAAGAGACGCAACATCCTGTCACAAACGACGCCAACAAAGGTTAAAATAGCTTGTCACGTTTAACTTATTTTCCGCATGTTGTCGCCAATTTCGTTTCGCGAAGTTGAATGCATCGCGATCCAACGGCCCACTTCCCGTTGTATTCGTTTCCCGTGAAAAAAAGTTCGGTCACATGTGACTTGTTCGTGTGTAGGTCAAAAAATTGCCGGCACTTTTTCACCGAGGATTATCGCCGATGTTTCAACGTGACTTCGATACAAACGCAGAGACAGACTCGTTAGTGAAGCTATATCCACCAAAGACTGTTACCGTGAGAAGACCTCGCAATTACATAACGGTATGATCACTTTGAAAGAGACTAGTTCTCATACAAAGGGGAAACTATAACGAGAACGGAGAAATGGATTGACACACGATTACGAAGACTGGTAGCAAGAAGATAATCTTGGAAACTCGTTAAGTCCTTTGAACCACCGTGTGATAAGAATGGAACTCCCTTATTCCCAGAATGATGGTGATATAATTTTTCTACCCCTCGACCAAATGATGTTCGACCGTGTTGGAACAGATTATTTCGTGCACTTTTCTCGTATGTTATATTTCACACCGTACGAGATAGGTCGATACGAAAATAATTTCAGCTCTTAACTATTTACTTTAGAACTACTAGTGCTCGAGAGTATATTTAGTTTTGTTTAGAAAGTAGCATTATAGATTAAGGAAGGATGAGACATAAACTAGTTTACATAATAGAGTTTATGCTATCATATAATAGATGTTTATGTTATCAAGAAAAATATTTGTAATGTTTCATGCTAAAATATTACTGTGTTCACCTTTACTATTTTTTATATTTTTAAACTTAATAGTGAATATTGCATACTAATTGCAATTTAAACATTTGTTGTCTTTCATACTGCATTCTGTTAATAGATTCACCCTTATTGTGGTATTTTTTGTATTTTTCGATTAAATACGAAATATTAAATGCTAGTTACAACTTAAAAGTTTTTGTCTTCATGTTACATCTTGTTAATTTGTCCATCTTTATTATAGCATTCTTTTATATTTTTCGATTAAATGCCTATTGCAAATTAAAAATTTTTTGCACTCCGACGATGTGTTCAGTACTATGGTAATTTCTATAGTTTTCAATTAAACATTAAATATTAAATGCTAATTGCAATTTAAAAGTTTGATGTATTTGTTCATGCGACATCTATTAGTGTGTTTACCCTTATGAGTACTATAGTATTCATATTTTTCAATTAAATATTAAATACTAATAACAATTTAAAAATGAATAATTTATCAGTATACATCAAATGATATTTGCAAATATAATGATATGAGTAATATCTACTTAATATAAAAAATAATATGTGAAAGCATAATTAAAATTCGCAAAATATCATCAAAGTGTTAAAATTAGTTAATTATTTTCTGTAACAGTATCGTAGAGCTAGTAATAAAAAATTGTTTATTAACTGGAAATTGTAAGTACATAATTTATGCGTACACTTCAGTTTTCTGTTATAATTTAGTTTAGCAGAAAGTTAGTATTTAGGACACTCACCAGGGGGTGTGATATATCAATGGGAAGCATATAACTAGAACCCCGGTGGGGGTTCGAGGTGTCGGAACCCTCTTGTTCAGAAGTTATGGTTAAGGTTAGGGTTAGACTCAGGTTTATGCGAGATTCCAGTGGTTTCAGTCTGTAGTCAGGGATTACCAGCAGGTTCAGCACAGTCGGTTCAGGGTTAGCAAAATATAGGTTTGACACCTGCCTTGGATATCATGTTAGCTAGAAGATGAAAACTGAGCTTTGCTTAGGTTAAAGTTTAAATAGTTTTCCCACACTCTCCAAATTAATTAAAATTTTAGTTATTTGTTGAGTGAATTAGTTATCCACTAGGTTTCAGTGACTTTGGGTACTAAATCAACGAATTCATCGTTGAATAAATTTCAGTCACTGACAAATGTATGAAATATGTTAAGGTTTACAGTTTATGTGAAACTTTAATTTTGTATAAAATAATCAATCGAATTCCATTATTACCCAAAATCAATACAATCAATCAATTCAAAATATTTATATGTACTTTGAAATTTTGTAAATAATACATATTTTATTACAACACATATTACATTATATATTTTATTACAAGACTGTAAGAATATAAAATATGAGTTATCCAATATAAATAAATAAAAAAAACAATAATTCAATTTCGTATAAATTACAGTAACTTCTCAATGTATTTATAAACCCATGAAAATATAACAGAATAAAATACATCTACTTTATAAAAAAAAATAAAGTAAAAGTAGAAATATTCCTGTGAAATAGAAGTTATAAATTCCTTACTTAAAATTTTTATAAACGTTAAAGTACATAAAAGAAATATTATGCTATTTAATGCTTCATGGCAAAAACATGCAATCAATAATACTCTAAAAATCTTATTAAAAAGATTGTAAAATGTTTACAGCATCTCCTCATCAATACACCCACCGGATTGTTTGATTATACAGACACTATTAATCTTGCTAGTGTGGCAGTAATTTTTTTATAGTCTTCACAGTAAAATTTCTTCATTCTTCAAGCAAAAGTGTTCGTACGTCTTCCAGAAATTCTGATATATTTTAGCTGTTCATTTAGTTCCAGTTCATTTCATAATTCTGCTGTACAATCGGAATTGTACTGAAGTTTTGAAAAATGATCCATAATTTTAATTGTTTCTAAACATTAAAATCTTCGTTGTAATCTGTTGTAAATAGGCTACATAAAATGATACGCCATCAAATTCTTGTATACAAATTTTACATTCTTGTAAAATTATAATTTTGTGTTAGGTCTTTTCAAAACGTTTTCGACATTCTTAAATTCTCAAATTTTATAAATTCGTAAATTTTCGAACTTCGAAATCTTTAATTTTCTGAACTTGTAAATTTTCCAAATCTCAGAATTTAGAAACTCTAAATTTCTAAGGCTTTTAAATCTCCTTTACTCCATTTCAGAATGTTCAAATCTCCAAATTTTGAAATTCTCTGGCCTTCAATATTTCTAAATCTTTTAATTCTCAAATCATTCACATTTCTAAATTTGGAAATTCTCTAGGAAAATATCTGGAAATATCTAAATCTCTAGGCTTTTAAATATTAAAACCACCAAAATGTGAAACCATTAAATTTTACAAATTTCTTAAATTTATAAATTTACTTTGCAAAATCCGAAATTCTAAAATCTAAAAATTCAGGAATTCTTTAATTCTCAAATTTCTAAGTATCCAATTTTCCAACCTATCAAATTCTTACATTCCCAAGCTTTCAAATATACAAATCCCACATTTTCAAATTTCAAAACTCAAATCTCAAATTTCCAAATTTCAGAGTCTCCAAATCCCTGGATCTCTAATTATCCAAATCCCCTACATGCTATTATCCTTAAATCCTCAAATAAAAATTTTCTCGATTTACGGCACGATCATTTTCCTTTATTCAGCAAAACTCAGCAAGATTAACTCGATTCACCCCTAAAAATATATCAAGCACACTTTAATAAAATACAGATGACGGATTAACAAACTAATTACTCAAGCTCATTCAGAATTCGGTGGTGCAGAATCCCGGCCAAAAGCTCGGCAATAATCGCAGCTGAGCTTGTAAAACCTTATCACCGTAATTTTTAAACGGTACCGTATGAAAACGCGAGCGAGATAACGGTATGTGACAAGCGGAGCCGAGCGATACGCTCGAAAGAGCTCGGACGCAATGGTGGCGTTCTGACGTCTGGCGGCGAGATATTAAATATCCCGTAGCTCGAATTTTAATTTTCAAAGCAACTTTTCAACGCCGCTATTCACCTCCTCACACCCTCTTCGACCTTCCTGCCAACCGGATGTTGGCCTTGCGGGTCTGCTGTTGTCACTTGTCGCCTTCCCTCCACCCCCGGTTTCAAAAGTTCCACGGCATAGTATTCCAACGATTGCCATCCCCTTCCTCGACCAGTTGTCGTCAACCCTGGCCACGTTTCCATTTATGTTTATGCTTTATGGAAGTTTTATATTAAATTTATGACGTTGCTCGTACAGTGGAGTTTTATGATTTCGCGGCTGTAAACGGCTGTGTAGATTTATGCTCGAAAATTGGGATTAAAATCGAGACGAAGCGACGAGGTGGCTCGCGTTCGAAACGCTCGCCGAATGTTTATCGCCGATGTAAACGGTCACAAAGCGGACGTCGACCTCGTTTCACCTCGGCCAACCCCCTTCAGACCGGGCAAATGGACGGCGAGGGAAGAAATTCGAAACCGGACTTAAGCTTTGATCGAAACCCGGCTACCATTGTCCGACGAGAAATTAGATCTCCGCTCGTCAACGAAATAATGCCGCTTTTAAACAATTTTCTCCGGTAAACGGTGGACTTTGCGAGACAAGTATAGAAGAGAATGAAAGGGGAAACGATAACTGAAACTGGGAAGCAAAATTGCAGTGTCACGATGAACTCTTTATGAGCCGATGTTCTGGAATAATGGAGGCGCACGTTCTCAGCTAGGATACCAATCCACCGTTTGTTCGGCAATACTACGGACGATTTAGGAGAGCCGGTTTTGTATTCAAAATGATGCTAACTATCCAGTCGGTTAATTTCTCGAGCGAAGAGAATTATAATTTTAATGAGTTTTCCACGAAGATCCGATTAATGGATTCTGCCGTAGTCGAAGCAATCGGTTTGCTTGCATTTATTGATAATTTATTTATTCGATGCGTTGCATAAATATACCGACCGTTTTCGCTGATCTTATTAAGAAATTGGTCGGTATTTTTTCAACACTAATTCGTAGTGTATAAAGGAAATTGTTCAATGGAAAATTCATCTGCTAATGTAAATATTAAGATTGATTACATAAAACCTTATTTTCAGGATTTTATAAAACCTTATTAAGATTAAATGATCTTAGTAGGAAATTTTGGTCAGTATTCTTTCAACACTAATTTGTAGTGTGTAAAGGAAATTGTATAATAGAAAATTGATGTGCTAACTATTAGGTTAGGTTATAAAGATGAGTTAAATAATAAAACAGTTTTTCTTAAAGAGTTGGTATATTTATGTGACGTTTGGAAAGTGATTTTTATGCAAATCAGCTAAATATTTATGTTAATACGACAAATTCTGTTTGTATATTTTGTTTATACATTATGAATTACTATTTAAAGGATATTGAACATAATTTTCATCCGAAAACGAATTGAAACAAACGTTGTTGGTATATTTATGAAACGCACTGCATTATGATGTATCTTACAATATAATGAATAATTTTTCCATAGTTATAGGATATCCCCATTAAATGAATAATTTTTCCCTAGCTATAGAGTATACTCTAGTTATAAGAATGCCCACCTAAATGTAACTATTCTAATGTTTGTTTCGATGATGATATAAATACTATTCTACATGCAATTTGATTAGTATCAAAGTACGAATACATTACAAAAAATATTATCTCAAAGAAATTTTTTAAGAAACGTTTCCAAGCTTTGCAATATAATTTGATGATATTAGAGCCATGTACATTAATATTGAATCAATATCAATCTGCTGAGTGTGAAATGAATTTGCGTTCGATTTCGGTTAGTTTGTGTTACGTTTGAATTATTATTATTAAACTCGCCGTGAAATGGCCAGGCAGCAATTAGCTATAACAATAAACCCAACCTAAATCAAACTAAAATCTATTTAATTGTAAAGTATAAACTAAACGTAATCTATTATCTAACCGAAACCGAATTGCAACTAACTCATATCAGTCAGAAACATTAGAAACACATGTAGTAACAAAAAGTTTATTACATATATGTACATATCTCTGAAATTAAAGTAGAACGGCACTTGTATTTAGTCATAAAATTATTCAGGAAATTTATATCGATAACATATTTCAAGGTTATTGATGCTTGTCCAACGTGATTATTTGATTTTTTAATTATTTGAGGATTTGGAAATGTATTCCTAAAACGTTGTGATGAAATTGGTAAAGATGATTTCTATCGTCCATGGATCTGCTATTAAACGGTTGAAATTTATTAACAGTATACTAGTATTATATAGTTCAATACTATTAACAGTGTACTAGTATTAAACAGTTTAATCTTATTAATAATATACTAGTATTAAACAGTTTTTTGAATATCGTTAGGTTCAATATATGTATATCAAGTAAAGAAAAGTATCATAATGTTGACACGCTGAATGTCTTTTTACAAAGGACGAGCTATATTAGATTAAAAATATTAATAAAATATTTATATAGTAAACCATTGCGTAATAATTCATGGTACAAGTGTCATTTACTCTACGGTATAAGTTTCTGTAATATCATTATGATATACATTTCTTGGTCATCGAATAGGACCACGTACGAAAATTTCACTTTTATGACTATAACAGTACGTCATATATGGAAATTGTCTTACTATCGTGATGATAAATTGCATGGGTGATGAGAAATTTGGTGAACAGAAAATGTCTGGATCCTCCAAAGACTCTTTCCAACTCTCCAACCACATAATCTGAGTTGAAACGAATTACAGATATTTGGAAAAATAATGAAGATATAAAGCATATGATCAACGTATACAGAGCATGTTGGATACAAGCTGTCACCAAAGCAAAGGGTGGAAATATGAGACATTAACATGTGTTAATAATGTTATGTACAGTAGTAGTGTATCATGTTAGTAGCTAATAAATTATATCATTACAATTTGAACGAGCCTTTTAATTTTATGGAAAACGTATAAAATGCTGAAAATTTATAGTGGTCCCACTTCAATGGCCAGGTACTGTATTATTTTGCGATATTTATTAAGGCAGAATTTACCAACAGGGTATGTAATTGATGAATAGACTGTTCAGAAGCTAATCTAAGTTGCACATTTTTATAACAAATACACGATAAAGTTTGATCATATCAGTAATTTAAAATTTAAGGAAAAGAATCGGTTTCAATCGCAGTCGAGTTGACTTTGAAACAAACCATCACTTGTTTTACGAACTCTGTATCCATAAAAATTTCCCGATCGCCAGCATAAGAGAAGTTTATAAGGTTATAAAACTCTTTTGAGCCGTATAGCATTCATCCTATCAAAATTTCGATGTTCTTTGCAGTCTGACAGCCGGTGTCTCGTATTCGTGACTGTGGTATGCAATGTTTTAAAGTAGTATTCATCAATTTATTTTCATTCATCCTACCATGTACTTAATAATCTCTATTTGAATATTGAGAATTTTTGAACATACGTACATTACAAATGCTTTAAATCATGTATCTT
This sequence comes from Megachile willughbiella, assembly GCA_945859595.2. Lineage (NCBI taxonomy): Eukaryota > Metazoa > Arthropoda > Insecta > Hymenoptera > Megachilidae > Megachile > Megachile willughbiella. Next base: position 6,003,680 of record OX243798.1, read on the forward strand.
CAAATAATTTCTTCTTCATGACATAAAATTTAAAATTATAAAGTTTGTTAACGTTATAAGATATGTGGATTTGGTAATTTGAAAATTTACAGATATGGAGATTTGGGGATTTGTAGGTTTGGGGATTTGTGGATTTGGGGATTTGTGGATTTGGGGATTTAGGGATTTGTAGATTTTGGGATTTTGGGACTTTGGGGACTTGAAGATTAGGAGATTTGGAAATTTAATATTTTGGTATTTTTCAATCCTGGAAATTTGGAAATTTGAGAATATAGACATTTGAGAATTAGGATTTACGAATTTTAGAAATTTGGAAATTTACAAATTTAGAAACTTGGAAATACGAAAATTTCAGAATTTCCAAACTACAGAATTTGGAAGTATAGAAATTTTAGACCGTAGAAATTTGGTAATTTCAGAATTTTGAAACTAAGGAAAAAGAAAATTTACGAATTGTATAATTTGAAATTTGAAAATGTGGGTGTTTGAAACTGTAAAAATTTAGAAATTTGAAAATTTTAAGAATTTGAAATTTCTAACTTTAAATATTCAAGTTTAGAAATCGATTATACATCAGTGTCTATCATTGTCTAATTACCCATTTGAAATTATAATTGTTTTTCTTTATTTGTATTAATGGCAATGAAATATAAAAATATAAAAATTAATATAATATGTACAGAGTTCAAAATTATATTGATTAATTTGAAATTATTTGACAAGGAATACAATAGTCTATTATGAACGAATTTTTTATTGTGATTTGACAGTGAATATATTTAATTGAATTCACAGAACTATGAATAAATCTTACTCAAAAATAGAATATAAATAAAACACAGCCATTAAAAAACCATTTATATTTTTCTCGTGGAAAAATTAGCTCGTATCGACAGCGTTCATGCATTTAAAGAAAAACAACTATTATCAAGTATTTAAAACGAATTTAACCTCGACGGAAGTCGTCCATTAGCAGAAACGTTCCAAATGAAAGTAACATGCTCAACCACAACGGACGAGCTCAGAAAATGATGGTGATGAGTTTTAAAATGCTCCAATTACCATTCATTTTCATGGCTGTCTCTCTCTCTGCTCCTCTGTTCTAGTTGGTGCCCTATAATTGCCCAAGAATAAGCAACGTATCTCTCTCATATTTATTGTATTTTTATTTATTTCGGTGTGAAACTCTCGAGGAATATCGCTGGTTGGAAACTGTGTTAATTGCTTTGGCGAATTCACAATATGTGGAGTGTAGCTAATTATAAAGTCAAACCACGTTCTGACGAAATGTGTTCTCGTCCCTTCGCTTCTGTTTCTTCTTTAAATGAAAACAGAAATTGTGTGATTATGTAATTTGTATCGTGCAGTTGCTGATGTAGAAGAAATTTATCACGTGAAAAGTTTATTTATCTGACATTTATTATTACGCTCTGTATTTATTGTGTATGCATAGTGGGTGCAATAAAGGTTTTTCTAATGAAGGTAGATATAACGAAAGTTTTTATAATAAAAGTAGGTATGTTAGGAATAACGTACAAAACAAGAAGTCCATATGTACACACGCATTTGCACACACGGCCTACATCTACATCGTGTTTATGGTGCTTCGCATTTTATTCTTGCGGCCACCATGTTTGTTTACATCAGCATCTGTCACAAACTTGCACCTTCCAAAATTCGAATTTATTAAACATACGTTATTTATTGCTGTCCAAAATGTGGTGATGAATGCTGTACTCGTAAAAACTTCATTTTTGCAATCATCGAGCTTCATAAACGAATTTACGAAATCGACTCGTCTTTCGAATCAAAAATTAGATTTATAACGTAAACAAATCTTTGTCTTAAACAAATATCTAACCACAACTGCAACGATTAATTATACAATACATCAACATATCAGCATGTATACTATTATATAAAATATACATATTTTATTTCAAACGATGCGTCCATTAACCCCTTGCGCTATAATACCGTGACACACTCGTGACGCACCATACAGTTCATACGCCAGACCCATATTTTCATCGCACTCGAATTTCAATTCTAATTATAATGTTCATAAGGATCATTAAATATAGAACGTATCTAACTTTTCAATTTTCTTTATTTGTCTTCACGTTGTAGCAGTAATTATTTATTTGTGCATGACGCGACCTGGAAAATTGTAAGTTAAGGGGTTAAATATGATCTACTGATCATTTACATAAAAAACTATCAAATTCTGTACTAGCAACAAGTATTTATTCCTCCTACGTATTCATTATTTTTCAATCAAACTTAAGCTTTCCATTCGCATTTATCAAATCATACAACCAGAAGTAACCAAAAGTAATTTCTATGAATGTTAGGAGAAATGATCTGATCTGTATTCGCCCCACGTAGGCAATCGTCGAAAATCTTCCCAGGATTGTTCTAGCACGCGTTCTAATTAATTAAGACCCTCTCGCCTCTCAGCTCCCTGTCGTTGCATAGAAACGAGCAGCTGGAAACATTTGTTATCTTCTCTTTCATCGTTTCCCGTTCGTTAGACGTACTCGCTAAAATTACAAGAAGTCGGGGAAAGCTGGCTGCGGAAGGGTGCTAGATCTTCAGAGTGTTCGTTAGGTTGGTAGCGAAATATCCGACATTATCGCACGGGCTTCGTCAACGGCGTCGAATACCTTGAAAGCCATTCGTTCGACCCTGCTATAATGAACCGACGCTCGAAACAAAAGGTATTGCTTTCCAATCGCAATCTATCGATGCAGGAAATAGTGTATGGTGGTTGGAAGTTGCGGCCAATAAAATTCTCGGCTGTACACTCGGCTGCAAATCTGGCTTCCTCTGCGGAAAGTTCAGGAATTTAGAACCCTTTCAGTTTAGAAATTTAACAATCTGGAAAATTGGAAGTTGGAGAGATGAAAATTTCGGAATATAGAAATGTGGAGATTTGGAAATGTAGGAGTGTGGATTTGGGACTGTAAAAATATGGAAATATGGGATTTGTGAAATTGTAAAAGTGGGACTTCGGTATTAGAATTCGGAATTTTGGGAATTTGGGGAATTTAGGAATATAGGAATTTAGGATTTTAGGGATTCAGGAATTTAGGAATTTTGGGAATTTGGGGAATTTGGGGAATTTAGGAATATAGGAATTTAGGATTTTAGGGATTCAGGAATTTAGGAATTTAGGATTTTAGGGATTCAGGAATTTAGGGATTCAGGAATTTAGGGATTCAGGAATTTAGGAATTTTGGGAATTTTGGGAACTTTGGGAATTTGGGGAATTTGGGGAATTTGGGGAATTTGGGGAATTTGGGGAATTTGGAGAATTCGGGGAATTTGGGGAATTTAGGAATATAGGAATTTAGGATTTTAGAGATTCAGAAATTTAGGAATTTACGAAATTAGGAAATTAGGAAATTAGGAAATTAGGAAATTAAGAAATTAGGAAATCAAGAATTTAGAAATTTAGGAACTTCGGGAATTGTGGAAATTTGGGGAATTTGGGGAATTTGGGAATATAGGAATATAGGAATATAGGAGTTTAGGATTTTAGGGATTCCGGAATTTAGGAATTGAGGAATTTTGGGAACTTTGGGAATTTTGGGAATTTAGGATTTTAGGAATATAGGAATATAGGCATTTAGGAATTTAGGAAGTTACGATTTGTAAATTTGGAATGTGATAATGTGCGATGTAGAAATGTGAGATTTGAGGATACGAGGAAATTCAGAATTTAGGAATTTATGAAGTCGGAAATTTGGAGAGTTGAAAATTTGTGAAATTGAAAGTTTTAGAATCTAAAATTATGGAGATTTGAGGAAGTAGTAATGTAGAAATATAAGCATTTGGAAATGAGGAGATAGTAAACTTGGGATTTGAAAATATGGAGATTAGGTAACATAGGAATTGTGAATATGGGGACTTGAAAAATTAGGAATTAGGCAATCTGAAAATCTAGAGATTTAGAAAATTATGACCTTAATAATCTGAAAATGTAGGAATTAGGAGATAGAAATTTGAGAATATGGAGAGTTGAAAACTTGCGAATTTGGGAAGTTAGAAATTTGAGAATTTAGAAATTTGAAAAAGTGATATTTTGAAAATTTGGATTCTTGCGAAACTGTAAATTTGTGAAAGGAAATCTTTGAAAATTTTGAAACCTTGGAATTTAAGAATTAAGAAGGAATTAACCTAACCTTTTTGGAATTTAGAAATTTTCAAATTTTTATATTTAAAAATGTGAACATTATGAACCTTACAAGTCTTCCAAAATGAGAAACAAATGGCGAGTTTCCTCGCCTTCTACTGGTCGTTTTCTAAAGGAAACCATCATTGCACCCGAGTGTACAATGGGAAAGTTGGAAGAATTTATTTGGTTGGGACAGATCGAATAGGGACGCAACGGGATTGGCTTCATTTTCATTCGACACTGCCCTTTTAATCACTCAGCGTAGTTGAGCGTGGTGATATACGCGGACGTTCGTATTGAAAATTACTGTAATGAAGTTGTACCCGTGGGAACCTAATTATGTAATTATTCGCTTATTATTGGATCGATCCATTCCTTCCATCACATTCGTCGCATAAACTGCTATTTCTTCTTTTCCTGTATTATACTGCTGCTTAATTCTGTTACCTCGTCATTAATATTTTCTGGTTACAACATTTATTGTTTCGTATTCGAAGCGTGGTATTATTTCATAGTATCGAAAAGTTTCATTTCATTCATTTTTTTCGGGAAAATTTTCAATGTTATACAACAAACGCAAAATATCGATAATTCAGTTTAATTATAAACAAATTGTTGTAGAAGATATTAATCTTCGCTGATTGTCAGGTTAATTTCACTCAATATAGAAATTCAATAATTAGTCATTTTTTAATCAAACATTTTTTTATATTCTATATCTATTCGATATCTATTATACCCCTATTAAAATGTTCATAATGCTACTCAAGGGAGATTCTAATCCTGCATTGAAACGAACATAACATGATCTTAATAACGTTTTTTATTTCATGTTTATTTATTTTCGAAATAAGCTTCTTTATACAAAGAGAAATTTAGGGGAAAAGATTTAACAAGTTTTACAGTTACAATCGCTTAGAGCAAATAATACAGAAATTAAAATTTAAATAAAGAGAAACTATAATTATATGTATTACGTTATGAAATATACTATAAATGAAGTATAAATAAAACATGGTAAAATATATTGTATTATAGAACATAATGTAAAGCATAATATATGAAACATACATGACGCATATCAACACGAAAATATAACATAGTTAAGAATTAAAGAAAGTCAGCCAACGTATGAAGTACGAAATAAACGTCGTTAGTACTCAACCACTCAGAGGATGTTAAAAAATATAATTCAGTAATGCAAATTGATTAATAAAATATTGCCTCGTTAAATATTATATAACTTTGTTTCTCATACGTGCATCAAGCAATACGAATGTAATAAAAATTTGAACGGCGCAGTATGGTTAAAGTTTTATTACAGATTTGATTGTGGATTTATGACACGTCGCTACCATAATTTTCTGCTCAACATTTTCGGCGTAATCCCGCTTTTAATACGTGCATTGCCAAACTAAGTGGTTTGTGTACAGTTTACACAATTTACCGCGGTGTCGCAAAGAAGAAAGAGAATTGGAAGGGGATGTGTCCCAGGTAAACGGGTGGATCTAAACCTAGAGGACTTTAACAGGAAACTCATGTGCACCTGTATCCATGTACATGCACATTCACCGACTTTCTACCTAACGGAGAAAGTGCTTGCATCCGTACTAAACAGCGCGAACACAGCAGACATGGTTGCTAGAATAGTTTAGTTATGCAAATAGTGAACTTCGAGAACGGGTGGAAGGCAAGAAGAGGCTGCTGCTTGTTTCCTAGTACTTCACCCTTAAGGCTACCTTACTTCAACGCGTCAAGGTTCCTTTTGACTAGAGTTTCGGCTTAAGGCGCATTCATGACGAATATTAATGGCTGGCGACGATTAACGACGAAATTCAGGATCGTTAGTTCAAACACAATGGGACAAAGAAGCATTGAGTTTGATGTTGAGAGAGAAATTTCAGATTGTTCAAGTTTGCTCCAGAATTATTTTCATCCACCTGCAATACAAGTACACGTTTACAGTAGTCCGAAAAGTATCTAACATTGTGTTAATGTAGCCGAAAGTAGCTAACACTGTAACTAGATGAAGTTTAAAAATGGTTTGAATTATTTTGTGATAAGGAACGAAGATCAGTATCTTTATGCTGATTGCTGATTTTCAGTGCTTTTTAATGTTGTTTCTTGTGCAAGGATTAAATTACCAATCTGAATCGTTAAATGTTCTTATGCTTCATCTTATTGTACACGCCAGAAAATCAGGTTGTTCAAATTATTTGTGACGGTATGAATTTTCAATTTCTATAACTATGCCAATAATAATATTGTCATTGAGTATTTTTCTAAATGTGGGGATATAATGCGTGATGATACCATGTGTGGATTCAATACTTGCTGATCCAACATGTGGTAATTCAATGCATGTAACGTAGAATGCGGTAATCAAACGTGTAGGAATCTAACGTGCGATAATTTAACGTGTGTTAATCAAACGGATGGTGATGTAACGTATGGTAATTTAACGCATGATGATTTAGTTTGTGATAATCTAATACGTGGTTATCCAACGTGTAGTAATTGGATACATGGTTATCCAAAGCATGATAACATAACGCATGATGATTTAACGTATGAGAATCTAACAGGTGGTTATCCAATGCGTAGTAATCTAACGTAAGGTAATTTGACGGATAGTTATCTAGTGCGTGGTAATCTAATGAGTCATAATTTGACGTTTGGTAATCTAATACGTGGTGATATAATATGTGGTAAACTAATACGTGATGATACAATCTGTGGTAATCTAACATGTGGTAATTCAACGTGTAATAACTTAACGTGTAGTAATCTAACATGTAGTTATCCATCGAGTAAAAATCGGACGTGTAGTAATCTAACGCGTGGTGATTTAACATGTGGTTATCCATCGCGTAAAAATCGAATGTGTAGTAATCTAACGCATGGTGATCTAATTTGTGGTAATTCAAGACGTGTGGATTCGATCACGTGGTGATCTAATGCAAGGTAGATTAATATGTGATGATCCAAGCACGTAGTAATTTAATATGTGTTAATTTAACATTTTAGTGATTTAATATATAGTAATCTAACAAGTAGTAATTTAATACATCCAAGTGATGATTCAACATATGATGATCAAACGAGTAGTGACTTAACATATGTTCATCTAACGAGTAATGATTTATATCTGAAAATATGGCCATGCACAGTACCAAGCGCTGTCATATATCCGGACACTAGTAATAAATATTTATATACTAATGTATTTCCATTTTGTCAGTTCATCGTTAAGAATTAAAAAATAATTAATAAGACAAATTGAGAATGAAAAATTTGTGTTTGATGATAGATGATTACATGATACACGATGTATGATTATTAACACAATATGAATTTATATACTTCTTGATACGAACCCATCTAATTGTCTTCATAAATTATGTTCATCGGAATCGTTCTAACATAACGAATCGTGCAGTGAAGCACTAAACAGTTACTTCTGGATGCTCAACAAATGTCTGGTAATTTTTCAAAGGGGATTACAAAAGACGACACGTAACATCCTAAAGGTTGTCTAGCTTAACAAACGAACGGAATTCGTAACGGCGTTGAAGCGGAAAAAGAAGGTCTTAGAGGAGGGTGAGTCCCTAGGGATTCGCAGCAACTTCCTATTTCACAAGGGTCATCGCCAAAAGCCAAACGAAACGCCCACTTCCTTCAACGGGAGTAGAGTTATTGCGTAAACAAACTCTGAATCGGTGAATCATCGACATGATTCACCAATAGTAACTGTCTACGACATTTAAGAAAAGTATAACGTTTATCATTGATTCTTCTTCTTTAAATGTAGGATATAGTGATAATACTATATGCGGTAATCGTATGTGTAGTGATCCAATGTATAATGATATGATACGCGATAATCTAAAACATGGTTACCTAATGCGTGGTAATCTAATTGTGATAATCTAACACGTAGTGATGTAACGTGTAGTAATTTGAAGCAAGGTGGTTCAACGTATAGTAATTTAACACATGACTATTTAATGTGTGATAATCGGACGTGTGGTAATCCAACTTGTGGTGATCTAACGTGTGATAATCGGATGTATGGTGTTCCAACTTGTGGTGATCTAACGTGTGATAATCGGACGTATGGTGTTCCAACTTGTGGTGATCTAACGTGTGATAATCGAACGTGTGGTAATCCAACTTGTGGTGATCTAACGTGTGATAATTTAATGTATGGCGGACTAACGTGTGATAATCTAATGCGTGATAATTTAATGCATGGTATTTTGACGTGTAATAATGTAACGTGTGATAATCTGACGTGTGATAATTTACCGTATAGTGAACTAACGTGTGATAATCTAATGCGTGGTAATGCAACGTGTGGTAATTTAATGCATGGTATATTGACGTGTAATAATGTAACGTAAGATAGTCTAACGCATGGTGATCTAACATGTGATAATCTACCGTGTAATAATCTAACGCGTAGTAATCTAGAACATGATAATCTGATGAGCGGTTACCTAACGCTCGATGAATACCGCGTAATAATCTAACTTAATTTAAGTAAGGGTAACTTAATTTTTGACGATTTATTGTGTGGTAATTTAACAGATTGCGTGTTAAGTAATCTAATACATAAAACGTGATTTAAAACGGCGCATCTCAAAAGTCTTCTCTTGATAGAAAGAGACAAAGTACAGTTTATTAACATTTAAAAAAATTTTTAGGGTTTATAATAAATGTCGTGAAAGTAAATGGAAGAATTTTATTTTGTATTAATCTTTAATTAATTTAATTTTGATATGAATGAAAAAGTAAATTAAAGCAAAATTTTACCATAAAATAATTTATAAAATATACACATATTATAATTGGGTTAAGTAAATGGTTAAAAGTAATGGTTAAATTCGGCTAATATAAAACTTCTGTATTAGGATTTATTATTTAAAATACAATGATGACGTTTCGTCCACCATTTGTAGTCCTCTTTCATAATATTTATATGTATTTACAAGCTACATACATTTATATTAGTGATTAGTTTGTTTACAATAATGTAAACATTTTACCTTATTACTCTGTTTTAAACATTAGGACTACAAATTGCGGAGATTTTATACTATTTTTACCAAGTAAAATTAATATGAGTAATATGTCGCATCCTACTTTGCAGGTTAGGTTCTGTTTTTTGCTTTCTAAAATGCTCGAGAATTTTATTTGATGTTTTAGGGATATGTAACTCGACCATTTTAGAAAGCAAGAAACAGAACCTCGCCTACAAAGTAAAGTACGACATATTTCTCATATTAACTTTACTTGGCAGAAATTCTGTAAAACTTACACAGTTTATAAAACACGATGTATTAATTATATTAATTTTACTTAGAGACAATTCTATAAAATTCTTACAATTTATGGCCCAAATAATTAAAACTAAATAATACGATAAGACATATTTTTTAATATTTAAAACTACGTATTTTAGCGAAAAAATAATTATTAAAAAAAAAGTATACATGTATATTATAAATATTAGTAGTATCTAAAGAAGACTACAAATATTAATCAAATTATGATCAACAAAAGTTTACACAATAAAGAATTTTTATATTGAATTTGCCCACTTCCCAATTGCAATTCTATAATTTACTTGAAAATTCAAAAATACTCATTTAATGCACAATATGTAAACTGCAACTTTTTTTATAAAAACTTGTTACAAAATGTAATTTTGAATAAGATGACCTTATATTTCATATAACCTTAAATCCGTTACAAAACTAAAAATCAGAAACTAAACTGTTGGAATCAAAACTGCAAATATTGAAAAATTAGAAGAAAATATTCAGTCAAATAAATTGATGTGTTTATGTGAAGACCTGTAATAATATTCAAATTTCTTTTGAAAGCGAGCGTGTTACAGGTTATATAGGGCGTTTCAACAAAATCTGTACACTCTTTGTTATCATGTAATTTCATAAAATTTATTATATATGTAGGATTGGGTCTGAGGGAGTTGTCGAAAATAAAAGCTCGTCACACGTCGTTTCAAAAATATGTAATATAATATAATTCGGAACAATAATGAATGATTTGAAATAATAGTGAAATATCGCAGGAACGCGTCGAAACAGGTCTACGCACGTCGTCGATCGCTTTTTGACTGAGTTCTAATTTCTTTCTCGTCTTTTGTCTTTTGTCTTCACACGCACACACACACTCATCCGCGCTCGTTCGCACTCTCTCTCGCACATACCTTCATGCATACTCTCTTGCATACTCTCATTTGCACGTTTACCCATACTCGCATTCCCTCATATATGTAAATAATAAAATTGGGTTGATAACGTTTTTAATGCTGATAAAGTTAAATAAAGGTTAAGTTAATATTAGCTATCTTAAAATTTGGGTGCTCGAAATGTTCACAAATTACACTAATGTCGTCCAATATATCAACAATCATTTTTATGTTTGATATTAATATTCAAATTATATATATTTTATTGAGACACCCTCAAAATAATATGCATCAATATACATTATAAATAATATACACTATTAATTAAAATTTTATTCGTCACTATTTTTAATTATCTTCTCAATTTGATTGTGTCCACAATTCATTTTAAGCAAATAGTGCTATAACATTTGTCCACATTCGTTGACAAGACATGAAATTTTTAATTTGAAACTAACTGTAATCTTTCCAATTTCATGCAACGGAAAATAGTCGCTGTTAGCAGGGGAAACGTAACGGATATCAAGCTTCAACGAAGCTTTATTAAAAACTGAGGAAGGATCGTTTATTGCATTCTATCGTAGGGAATCTCTCTGTGGAAGAGATAACAAGGAAAAGAAGGCGAGCGTAAAGGGATCATTTCTCGACACAAGAACCGGAGTTTCCAATGTGGAAGGAAGGAAAGAGAACTAGGTTGCAACCGAGAGGAGACGTAAAGTCACAAAAGGGAGCTTCTGTGCTCGAACGTTCGAAATTGAGTTTTAAATTTAAAAAATGAAAATCGAGACCTAATATCTTGATAAAATTCTGGTATCAACCGATTCTATCGCGCCCCGAGATTTTCCAATTTCGTGATCTTAAATGACATCGGAATCGTAACTGAGAGAATAGAAATATTAATGGAAGAAAATGGATCCGACTGATTAAGATTTATGATTCCTGGTGTACTCTCAGTCCCCTAGACATCACTGATGATTGCTTTCCAATGAAAGTTCAATTCGTGAAATCAATTATACGGCGTTTTCAATCACGAGCGGAATTGGACCTCATTTTCTTTCGAATTATCGGGAAAATAGTACAAAGGACGATGTATCCATTGGTCCACAGATTCTCTGTCCAATGTTGAGGTTAAGGAAGAGATAAAAAGAATGTGTTCGCATGCGTGAATTTGTCAAAGCATAAAGCAGACAAAACAGGAGAGGGACAATGGTACAACAAATAACATTTTGATTGGTTTCTTTAACTTGAGACAAGTTATGAGCATAAAATAACGTATCTGTTTTGTGTAAATAAAGAAATTATTACATAAAAATTTAATAGTGTTAAGCAGTGAGTAACTGACCTAATAGAACACTGATACATAGTCCATCTATCAATTTCTCAGTTTGAAAATTTTAAATTCTGCAATTTTTGTATTTATAAATCCTTTAATTTTCAGTTACTATGTTGACAAATTTTTAAATCTGTAATTTTATAAATTTGAAAATTAGAAATTTCAATGTATTTAAATTTTATTCATTTTCAGCCCTCCAAGTTTCCAAGTTTGTAAATGTATGGATATGAAAATCAGAAATTTATAGATTTTTGAAATTATCTTTCCAAACTTTTAATCATTTCAATTATTAAATTTCTTAATGTCTATGCTTCCGAATTTCTATTCTGTTAAATTGCTCAGTTTTTTTATTATCTGCTATTGCACATATTGAATTATTAACAGTAAATTAATTTAAAAAGAGTTCTCCATCAATAATTTTATTAAACCTCTATTAATGTATTGATAGAAATTTTTCATTGCATTTCTGAATTTTATAGAAAGAAGTAATAATTTAAATTAAATTTAAATAGTATTCAATTCAAGATTTATTATTTACTTACTACAATTATTACTCATTTTACATTTATTATTCTAAAAGTATTTTCTAAGTGACCCTGCAAATTTTATTTCAGCAAATCCCATAAATACCCCTAACCATATGAAACCAAAATAACATTTTTCATTTCCATACTCCATTTTATGACCAACTCCACTGTAGATCGTTTTATTACATTGCTATATTTTTACATGGTGTTATTGCAATACTATATTATTATACGGAGTTATTACATTACCATATTACTACATGATGTTATTGCAAGATCATATGAAATATGACTCGCCGTTGGCTAGGCAAAGGTGAAACACCAGATAATCTATACAAAAGGAAACAAGACTTCGAACATATGGATATCATCGCGTACGAGTATCTTTCGATGAATCGTAGGAGATTAGAGGAAATATGAAGGTTAGTGGGGAGACAGAAAGAGAGCACGAAGACAATGAAGAAAGCAAAACGATGAAAGGATGGAAGACGATGGGAAACCAGTGGGTGGTAGTTTATAGCCGACTGCAATTTACTTTAAATCTCTAGGATGGTTTCTCGTCCGCCTTCCCGGTTTAAGATAAGCTAGAGGGTCCGCCCGGAAAACGGAAGTAATGGCTTACCAGATATTATCAACTGCTACAGGGTGCATCGTAAAGGGGTGGCGCTGTTTGTCTGGGGAACCACTCCCTATATCCTACACTACTTTTAAGGCACTACTGTACCGAAACTAACAAGCACCGTAAACTTTTCCACGTGGCTTACCACATTACACCCCCGGAATAAGCAGCTTATTGAATTTTTGCCCGCTGAACCAAAACGAGTGACCTTCCTGACCTCGCGAAACTGTACGTTGCTTGACCTACCTATGATTTTTTATTATTGCTTAATTTATTTGTCACTTTTTAATTACTGCTTAATGTATCTTTGATTATTTTTGATTCCTTGATCCACTTGTCATTTTTAGTTATTGCTGAATCTAATTATGATTTTGAACGATTGCGTAGTTTTTAAATATTGCTACTTATGATTTTTTATGATTGCTTAACGTATTTATGAGTTTTAATTTCTTGACCTACTTGTAATTTATAATGACTGTTTAACTTATTTGTACCTTTATTTAATGCTTGACCCACATATAATTTTTAACAATTGCTCAGTTATGATGTTTAGATATTGCCACTTAAAATTTGTAAAGGTTGCTTAACGTACTTATGATTTTTAATTATTGCTTAATCTACTTATGACTTTTAATGATTGTAACATATGATTATTTTTAATTTCTTAACCTATTTATAATTTATAATAATTGCTTAACCTGTGATTCTTAATTATTGTTTGACCTACTTATGATTTTTAACAATTGCTTAATTATGTTTTTTAGATATTGTTACATAAGATTGTTAGTGGTTGCTTGACTTACTTATGATTTTTAATTATTGCTTAATCGACTTATGACTTTTAATGATTGTAACATATGATTATTTTTAATTTCTTAACCTATTTATAATTTATAATAATTGCTTAACCTGTGATTCTTAATTATTGTTTGACCTACTTATGATTTTTAACAATTGCTTAATTATGTTTTTTAGATATTGTTACTTAAGATTGTTAGTGGTTGCTTAAAGTTACTTATGATTTTTAATTATTGCTTAACCTACTTATGACTTTTAATGACTGTAACATATGATTATTTTTAATTTCTTAACCTATTTATAATTTATAATAATTGCTTAACCTGTGATTCTTAATTATTGCTTAACCCACTAATGATTTTTAACGATTACTTATTCTACATATGATTATTTTTAATTGCTTAACCTCCTTATGACTTTTAACGATCGCATATTTATAATTTTTAGTACTTTCGTCATTAATTGACAAGATATTAAACCTTTATAATAAACCAAGATATTATACCTTCTTGAAAAAAGAAAGAAGATGCATCATTGTCGTCGGTAGTTGCAAACACTGTAAAAATAGATGAAAGATTAGAAAAGCGTGAAGAAGGTTCGTTTAATGAGGGAGAGCAAACTGTGGTACAATTTTAATGGTTTGGTAATAGAGATGGAGATATCAGACCGTTTGCCTGCCAGAAGCAGACTCGAATGAGAAGCTATAGAAACTCGGAAATGTAGACGTTTTCTATTTACCGAGTGGCTTCCCATCTTTATTCCATCTGCAAAAGAGCGCTTCTTCAACTTCATCTGAAACCGGGAATTATGATTCGAGATAGACTTCAGCTGGACCGAGTTTAAATGATACTGCAACATCTGATAAGGAAAGGAATATCCCTCTGAACGAAGGTATTTACAGATAACTTTACCTTCAAGTGCATTTCCTTTGCCAGTATTCGGACTAACACAACATCAGCTTCTGATAACGATTTGACGTACATCTCCGTAGATCACTAATTTTTCTGTCAATAAGGAAACCATGTTTGAGTGATGAAGAAGCTAATTGCCGAACGTAGTGGAGCTCCTGGGACGAGTTGATCTGCATTTGTTCGTTTGTTTGTACTGTGTTACAGTCCAGAATTTTAGGTCTTTTGACTTGAAACTGTGAGGGTTGACTCGTTAGACAGCCTAAAATGTAAAGATTTTAGTAGGAATTTGATGACAGGAGCCTACCGTCGTCGACGTTGATCGAATTGATAAAACATTATGTTCTAATATCGTTTTCGATCATTTTTCACACACAGAATAGATTGGAACCACGTTAAAAGCTCTGTCATTATTTAGGACAATACTTCGTCGTCATTGACATTTGTCATCATGAAATTTCTGGTACATGAGTATTTCTAGTCTGGTCACGACCGAGAAAGAATTCTACGTGAGAAAATAAGCTAAAAATGTAGAGTGAAATCATTTTTTATGTAGCTTCATTTTTTTGGAAAAAATTGAATTTTAATTATTTTGAAAAAATTTAGAAATTTAGGAATTTACAAATTTTGATTTTTGAATAATTTAAAATTGAGGAATTTGGAGATTGATAATTTGAAAACTTAAAAACTTGGATGTTTACAAATTTGAAAACTTAGGAAGTTGGATATGAATAAATCTAAAAATTTAAGAATTTGGAGATTTGGTACATCGGTAAATTCAAAATTTAAGGATTTGAAATTTTGGTAATATGGAAGTTGAGAAACTTCGAAATTTTTTAATTTTTTATTCTTAATATGTATGAATTGTGATGTTTCAAAATTTGGGAATTTGGGAATTTGGAAACTTGTGGATTTGTAGAATTGAAAGTAAAAAGTATAAAATTTACATATTCCAAAGTTTGCAATCTCTTAGAATTTTAAAAATCTCAAAATTCTTAAAACTTCAAGTTCTAAAATTTAAAAATTCTCATATTTCTAAATATTAGAATACAAATTTTTAATTTTTCAAACTTTTAGATATTCAAATTTCCAAAATCTCAAATCCCCACATACCTATATTTTTAAATTCTTTTCCCGAATTCCCAAATTCCCAAATTCCCAAATCTCCAAATCCCCAAATTCTCAAATTCCCAAATTTGTAAATTTCCAAATTCCGCAAGTCTAAAAATTCTCAAATTTCGAAATTTTTTATTTGCAATAATTATGCAGTTTTTCAGTTCCAAAACACTCAAATTTAAAACTATTTAATTTACAATAATTGTGAAGTTTCTGAATTCCAAAATTTCAAAAATATCTCAAATCTGAAATTTCTAAACCTTCCAGTTCTCAAATTTAATAATTTTCAAATTTCCAAACGTACACACTGTTAGACTACCAAATTCTTACATTCCCTTTCCAAATTCCAAAATTCCATATTCGTGAATTTGCAGCAACTGTCCTATCACCATTTTATATTAATTCAATTGATGTAATAGAAATCGTATAAAAAATATGTAGATAGAAGAGCCCATTTGATTTTCCTTGAGAGGATAAGTATTTCATTTGAAAACGAATTGGCTCTAAGTTTCTCTGAAATAAAAAGAATTTTGCAGTTCGCTTTGCTGTTACAAATCACTTTAAAACGAAACTAAATTTCCGTGATACGTTTCGTTAGATCAGTAACAAATGGGTTAGAAAACCCCCTTTACTACATCTCCGATTCTGCTTCCATTTATCGTTTTAATTCTTATTTATTATATAACAAATACAATTCCTGTAAGAAGAAAACGTGCTTGAAAGCTCATATAATTTATCACTAAAGCTGAAGAGGTATACGAATAAGCTAATAAAGGATACAAGTTCTGACGTCCAGTTTTTCGATTTCGATTTAAACCTTAATTGTATCGAAATAGTTTGCTTTTATTTTACTCGTACGATCCCAATATAACAAACTACGTTTTAAATTAAAACTTACATCGAGAAGTGTTTAAATAAATAACGTGGAGATTTGAAATTTCAGTCTAAAAAGTTAGTTTGGACAAAGTTTAAACTATTACCGAAAAACCAGGCTTAAGTATTCGTTCTAGATGTCGCAGCTGGTCAATAGCGAGCAGTTAGTTGGAACAAAATGGCGGCTAGAGGTAACTTCACCAAGAGTTACACGAACGGTCATTAATCATGATTCTTAATTGCTTCACGGGCACCTAGATCGAGGCGAGCGAACAATTTAGGGGCCATCCTATTGATTTATCAAATAAATCGTGGCACCGACCGCTCTGCCGAGGTTGCGGAATGGATTCTTCTTCCTTGTCGTGAAAAGCGATTTAATCCTCTTTAACGATCACGATTTCATTGAATTAATTCGATTCAGTTTTCCTTGCGCGCGAAACGCCGTCGCGTCGGCTTAGTCGCGAAACGTAATCACAAAAGAGTTTCGAGTTTGCCTTGAAATGAGTTATACGCGTTTCACACAGTTGTTTCTGCGTGTTGTACCAGCTGCTTCAACGTTTCGATTAAATTTGTCTGTTCAGGCAAGCCTTTTTTCTCTTCCGGGCCATTTATCACGTAAAAATACGTTTCGCAGCTTGGAAAAAGTTCCCTTCTTTTCCCTGGCACATTTATGTACAGAACATCTAATTTAACTTCACTACGATGAACGATTGTTACCCTTCACGGAATAATAGAATGTATGTAAGAAAGTTGTTTATCTCGCGAGGAACAGATGTTGCATAATAATTCCTCGACGATTTGATTTAAACTCACATATTTCGATATTTTCGAAATATTTAGGACGTTTTCAGACTATGTAAATTTTTACAATAATGTGGACTTAAGAAAAATGAATATAAAGAAGAAGTTGTTTATAAACTATACTTCATGTAAAATTAAGTGTAATGTGTACATTTTTAAACTCATTAATTTTAAATCTTTAAAGTTTTAATATTTCAAAATCTTCTACAAAATTTCTTAATCTAAAAAATTGGAAACTAAAAGTTGAAAAATTTTCAAATTTTTAAATATCTAATCGTCCTGCGTCTCGAAGTTCCATATTCTTAAATTCATACTCTAAAAAATTTCATGTATGTACTTATATAAATTCCCAAATCCCTCTGTCGCAAGAAAGGTGATTGAATATTCACAAGTATGTTTGCAAGCTATTTTATTCGTATGTATGTAGTGTATCGAGGCTGGTGATCTCTTCTTTCGCGCCTTTCCGCTGTATATTTTCGTCTTCGAAAAAGAGTTACCCTTTGAAACTCCGAGGGTGGAGTTCATTCCCTTCGATTTTTGGCAGGGGATAATAAATTACAAATTCTTAACGCGAAAAACTTTTTTCGGTCCGTGCTGACCGTGCGACCGAACAGGCCGTAACGGGACATGGCAGCGTTTATGGTAGGGTAGCTCATTCACTACACACGTCTAAAATGTGTAAAATAATTTCGCCAACTTACTTAGGGTAGTCTTAATTGCCTGTACCTAATCATCTGTAAGTGGTCAATGCTATTTACCAACGTTGCGAGTCACATGTTATACCTCAATTTGTAAATTCCTAAAGTTGCGCATCTCTGGTTGTCCATAAATGTCAAATGTCCACGCACCATGTGCGTTGCTCGCGACCGCTTCAGCGGATACTTGATCAGCCCATCACCGGCATGGACCAATAACAGATGGAAACTAATCACTTTGAATCAAGATACAGGATCGATCGCCAACAGTTCAAACAAGCAACAAAGCAGTAGACCGCGCGGCCGCAATCTCTCAGAGACATTCGAAAGCTTTCGCGAAGCTTTCAAATCAAAGATCAACCAAGCACACACGATTTCTCTTGGGTGTACTTTCCGGAGAATTCGCATTAATCATTAGCAGTGTACGGGCGGAAAAGCATTCGGAAGCCAGACGAGAAAGCGCATGAATGCGAACGTCAGTTCGGTCGCGTATATATAGAGAGGGCACGCATTTAAGACGCGGTGAAAGAGACTCGGAGGAAATGGCATGGCACAGGAGGCGAAAGAGAAGACCAAGACCGAGAGCGATTCACGCGATTCGCGTATCCGCTTATGAAAACGGGCATTTGAAGGTTGGAAGGCTTCCGGAGAAAGAAGGATATCAGTGAATCTATTTGCTGGTCTTGGGAGCTACTCCCGGGAGTGTCTCATTAAAATGCTAGCCTCATTTTCTTTCAAACGAACCCGCCACCGTGTTCTAGCCCCCCGTTCCATGGGTCCGGTTGATTTCCCTCTCCCTCCTTTGACTTTGCCCATCGCCTTGGTGGTTCAACAAAGTGGGAAATGAAGCAGGGCAAACGTCAAAAAGAGAGATGGCAAATACGACAAGCTTCATCCAGCCGGCAGGTGAGCAGAAGACCCCGTCCTCGGCCGAGCAAACCAAATGACGGACAAACGTCCCCACGTTGAATCGTCCACCGGCCTGGCTGAAATTACTCATTCTATGAATAACCAGGCGAGCCAGAACATTCAGCTAACTAGCAGCTATCTCAGACCGGAAAGATGATTGGCCGGTCGATTGGTCAAGCCTCGGACTGACAGAATAGACCCGGAATCCCAGGGAGGGGAAAAACTGCTAAAGAGGAAAGCGAATCGCTACCGGACTGGCTGCGTTTCAACGTCCTCGAATCCGTGTAAATAACAGATGAAAGAGTGCGATGTAGTATATCAGATTGAAAGAGGGAAATTGAATAATAACTGATGAGGGATGAACCCTTCTCTAAAGAGATGTCGCTGGAATTGAAATGAATGGACGCTTTGTGGCCTTTATGTCAAATATACGAAATGCTCTTTAATCTGTGCACGCTAATACTTTTATGTGGCCCTGTTAATAACGATATACGTAGATTGTTTCGTAGATTTTGTATCAAATATATGTAATGCTTTTTAATTTGTTGACGTTCGCTAATGGTTTCATACGACGTTATTAATAGTGATATTCGAGCATGGATGAATATTTTGTAAATTTTGTGTCACATATGCGAAATGCTTTTTAATTTGTTAATAGTAGGAAACAGTTTCATATCGTTTTATTAATAATGATATTTGTGCATGAATGATTGCTTTGTGGGTTTTGGGTCAAATACGTGACATAATTTTTAATTTGTTAACGTTGGTTAATAGTTTTATATGGACTTATTAATAATGGTGTATTAAAATGAATGATTGTTTTATGGGTTTCGTATCAGATGTATGAAATGGGTTTGAATTTGTTGACGTTGGTTAACTATTACATACGGAATTATTTGTAATATACTAGGATAATTAGATATGTAATTGACACTCTTGTTGGAAATACGAGTAACCGATATCTAAAATAGGATAATGAAATAATTGATACGGGAAGGAGAAGCTGTATTCTAATAGATTTGATATCATATTAATTATATGAAATATGAAACTGCACAATTAAATTTGAAGACTGACTGTATTTGTGTTGTTAGTAATACAGAATTGTGATATAGAAATTAAATATAAAAATTTGTTATTATAATATTTAGTATAATATTACCTTTTATTAATATTAAACTAAATTAATATAATATTTTGTTATTATTATATTAAATTAGATCAGGCACCTACGTGTTAGATTGAAAAAGTATCACGAATTAAACGAAGTAGACCTTAATTATTAAATTTAAATAAACAATTGAAATTATGATACAAAACTGTTGTAGAAAATAATCTTTTATGTTGACCACTTATTATTGCAATCTTCTTGCTTTGTTTTAGTAATTGGTATCTTTAGGTAAGCTGTTAATTACATAATCCGAGAAGGATTAAACTGCAACGTTATTGTCTGAGTCATTATACACCTATTCTACTGAGAAAGAATAAGTAGATTTTAATACGTTTTGAAACAATTATACTATACTAATATTTTGGCAAAATATATGTTGACAAAATTCGTATCGAATATTGTGCTTCATATAAATTAATAACATTAACTTGCAATATACCCTGATATCTTTTTACTCAGAATGTTTTAAAAGATCGGTATGTCTATGTAAGTAGTAATACATATACAGATTCAGCAAAAAAAAAGAAAGAAAGGAGAATAGACATGTAGTACATTTATTTTAAGTATGTACCAAAACTTTGCTTAAAAAGTTATTATAATATAACATCAAGAAAGCAAATAATTCATGAGATGTTTCGAAAACAGTTGATTTTATTGATATTGTATTTTAATGTAAGTTTTGTACACAGAAGTTTCGAAAAATGTATTTATATGAAGATAGACATTCAGTTCCATAAAAAGTTTCATTTGTCCTCCCTGCGAAATTTTTATTCGCATCTACGAAAAACGTTACCCGGAAGAAAATGAAATAAAAAATTTGAGTGGTATCATCAGTTTACTGTATATTTACGATAAGTGGCTGGAATGAAACGTCCGGTATGTGCAAAAATATTTCTTAATATACTTACTGCCTCCAATTAACTGTAAGTGAAGATATAAAGAGCATCTTCATTACCGCTATAAGTGATGAAGCAATGGAAGTCAGTTTCTTAAAAATGGAAAAAAATGTTTAATAATGCATTATATGTCTATTAACGACTGTAATGAAAATGTGACGAAGTTAATTAATTAAAATCTTCTGCCTGCGCTTATTCCAGTTTTATGTGCAAAATACATTTATAGCCATCGCAATAATTAATACTGAAGAACAGAGATTTTTATAATAGATATTTTGAAACTTAGTAGGTCGAAAGGTGAAATTAAAACTTAATATGTACGTAACACATGACATTTTTCAAAATAGATAATATCATGGTTTGTTCTTTCTGATGCATATTTTAAAACTGCAGAAATTATTCTTATTGTAATTCAACATTCCTGAAATGTTTAACTTTAAAGTTGAAAAACTTGTATATTTGAACATTTTTTATTTACATATTTCAAATGTAGAAATTCATAAACTGTTAAGTTTTCAAATTGACTAATTATCATATTTAAAAATTTCTAAACTTCTAAATTTCTGAATTTCTAAATTTCCGAATTTCTAAATTTCTGAATTTCTGAATTTCTGAATTTCTAAATTTCTAAATTTTTAAACTTCTGAATTTCTATATTTCTAAATTTCTAAATTTCTAAATTTCTAAATTTTCCAATTTCTAAATTTTCAAATTTCCAAATTTCCAAATTTTCAAATTTCTGATTTGCTAAATTTCTAAATTTCCAAATTTCCAAATTTCCAAATCTCCAAATTTCTAAATTATTAAAATTATTAAATTTTCAAATTTACAAAATCTACAACAATTAATTAATGAAACTACAATTATGTCACTTTTTAAATGAATTTAATCATTTGTCATTTCCCATAATTAATATAATACAATATTAACCTATGATATAATATAATATAATAGGCGGTTGATTTTGCGGCAATATTAACCTATAACTGGTGGCGCTCTACTTTCACTATGAACAATAATGCAATAAAAATAAACAAAACTCATCTTACATAACACCATCAATGTTAAATTAATTCCTAATACGTAATAAAATTGTGAATGTAAAACAGTAATTAATAGAAAAACATATGATACAGACGACCTCAGTAATTCTTTCAAATAACCTTAATTGATCTAACGAGAAAGGTTACAAATACATCGTTCAAACTTTAAATTGCTCTAACGAAAAAGTGACAGATGTATTATTTAAACTTTTGATTATTCTAACAAGAAAAGTTGCGAATACATTGTTTAAACTTTTAATTATTCTAACGAAAAGGAGTTATAAAGGATTTAGCACATGTTGCTAAATCGCGAATGTTTTCTTTCAATTTTTATTAGCGGTTTTCCACGTGGCGCAAGCGTTGAGCATAATTCAATAAAACAACAAGCAATAAATCATACGCGACGAGCAATTATCCGCACACCTACGGTAACTCGTTAAAGTTAGGAACACCTCGAACCTTGTGGTGGAAGCGTTGAAAAATATACGGCACGAAAGATTAATGCTCGCATAAAAGGGGAAAAGGAACAGGTGGAAGGTATGCTTCTGCTACGATACGGGGTATTTTATCAAGTCGTACACTTCTGAACAAAGGATGAGCAACCGGATATCTTGCTGTAAGCTCTACGAGTTTGAACGATTCGTCTAGAAGTTTTCTCAACTACCTCGACTTTCTAGTCTCGCGAGACAAGCGATTTGACTCCAGGAAACTAAATTTTCCAACATCCCCTTGAAACAGAATTACGAAGTCCCCTACGATCACATTGTTTCAGTAATTTAACACCATCCAGCATCGCTCCTGCGTTCAATTTTTAATCGAGAGTGTAGCAGTCGAATTTTAGATTTGCAGTTGGGGTTCCATGGTTGCTCTATAAATTTCTTATGTAAGCTCTTATAGTCATGTTCTTTATTTATTGTTGTAATAGGGAGAGCAGCCGAATTTTAGATGTGCAGTCAGGGAAATTTCCATAGTTTCTCCATAGATTTTTTATGTAAGCTCTTTTATGTAATTCCTTTATTATTATTGATGAAGTTTTTAATTGTTACCGACTGAGATAATGAGACGTTGAATTTTTATTTCGAATTCATTTATTTTGTTTTCGTGATGTCTATGAATTTTGCGGATTGTTTCTATATTTGATGTCGCATTGCAAATTCGAGTAAAATTATGTAGCATTTTTCATTCTTTCATTTAACTCTGGAGTATGAAAAATTACTAATTTGATTTTATAGGTTAAAAGATCAAAATAACTGTTTATTACGAATAAAGTTGCATTGAATGTATATTTTAAATAAAGCATTACGTTAAGTTGAATTATAGAAATTTTGTCCGGTGCTTTTCTTACATATGTCCTCCAAATCCATTGTTAAAATAAATACATATTTTACTTCTAAGTGCATCAGATATCTTCATTAGGTACTTAATAATATGATAAATAAAATTTGTTTACTGTTTACAAATTATCCGAAATTGTTAATAAATGCAATTTAGAATTAACAAATTTAGATATTTAGGAACTCAAGGATTTAGAAAATTAGAAATTTAGAAATTTAGGAATTTAGGAATTTAGGAATTTAGGAATTTAGGAATTTAGGAATTTAGGAATCTAGAAATTTAGAAATCTAGAAATTTAGAAATTCAGAAATTTAGAAATCTAGAAATGTAGAAATCTAGAAATCTAGAAATCCAGAAATTTAGAAATGTAGAAATGTAGAAATGTAGAAATCTAGAAATCCAGAAATTTAGAAATGTAGAAATCTAGAAATCTAGAAATCTAGAAATCTAGAAATCTAGAAATCTAGAAATCTAGAAATCTAGAAATCTAGAAATTTAGAAACTTAGAAACTTAAAAATTTAGATATCAAGAAAGGTAAAAATTTAAAAACAGAAATTTTTTAATTCATAAGTTTCAAAATTTAGAAATTTACAAATTTTTAAATTGACAAATACAACTATATAAATCTTTCAATTTACAAATTGGTAAATTTCTTACTTTTGCATTTTAGAATATTTATAAACTTTATATAATTAAAAAGTTTGCACATCATTGCGAGAAGAAACGTAAATAAGGAATGCTATAATTGCAATTATTCAGAATTCGATAATTTAATTTAAACTATGAAATATGTAATTTCAACTTAGTACCTTAAAAATTAATACAATACAATAATAATGTCACCTACAATTTTTTTCATTCAGTTATTCGGCTATTAAAAAAAATTGTGTTGATTTTGAAATTTATTTCACGCCATAATGTATGCACCCCTCGTTAGCGATAAAGTTATATTAAATCCTTATTATGATTTCTTTAATAAATTAGGTAACACGTGGCCGCAGTTTATTACGCAACAGAATATTCTTCAAGATCCCTCAATGAAATATGGCTATTTTTAGTTTAATATATTGCCTACTTCAGTAGGTAAGCAACTTTCAATCATAAAGTTCTGCAATAAATGTCTGGTGTTTCGTTATAATTTTTATATCCTGTCAAACACTGGAAAAATGTTACTATTATACATGTTTTATTATTTACCACTTAAATTGAAATTATTAGTTAGAAAATTAGTACGACTTGCGCATTTTGTCTCACTAAACTTTGTTACAGAGCTTTATACAGTACAGTAAACAGGTGTAAATAAAAGAAAATATTTAATATAAAATAACATGTATTGTGAAAGTAATACTTGAAACTTGAGAAAAGTATGGAGTACAAACATCGAACAATATTTTAAGTGCATACAGCAAATAACATCAGTGTATATTCAAATTTCTTTTCTTAATTCTGTTTTAATTCTCCAAATTGTAGTAAGAAATAGTAAAAATATATATTTTCTGTATAACTAAAGAATCTCTTTCCATTCATTATGCACAGTATATATTTTTTAATTATTACATAATTATTACCCAGTTACACACTTAATTAAAATTAATTATTTCGTACATATTTTCCTTGTCCATAAATAAGAACAGTTTCACAAATTAATATGCAGGACATTCATAGTTGAAATGATAACTCCAAAAGTGTTGTATTGTATAAACTAAATATTCCGTATTGAGGAGGAAAGTGCTCACGTTTCGGTGACACGGCATCTTATCGTAAGAACATCAAGCTTTGCCGAGCTTCTATAAATTTTCAAAAGGCAGACTAGCCAATACGGAGAGCTCGAGTCGCAAGCTCGAAGCTTGCGAAATGCCGTTTGCGAGCTGATTAATGGACCAGGCTTATGTACCGCAGGCCTTCATCCACTTCAACATCGAGAACCATCGAGTCGAATGTTCATCCTGCCAAGTATCTTCGTAATGCGCATTGGTAGAAAACGATAAGTTAAAAAGAGTGGAAAAAGACCGATAACGATGCCGCCGTTGGTCCTCCGTTGATACATTAAAAACCGACTCAAACCTACGTCAGAACTTCTTCGAGTGCTTACGATAAAAATAACATAAATCGTATCCATTTAATGGTTACGTGAAGTACTTATTCATTACGGTAATGTAACATTTATTAAACCTATTCTAAAAATGTAATAAGTAACCGATTTCGAAAATAGTCAGACAGTTTGATGACATTAATGTAAAATTGCACTTATGACGTATAAGTTCGCAGCTTAAAGTATAGCAAAAAGATCGAATAAACCCTTATTATGGGTAAAAGAAATATTGAGGATAATAGTCTTAATATAAAATAAATGATTTATAATTCCGGAAAACAATGTCCGATTTCGAAGTAGAATGTCTGATACAAATTGACATGACATAAAAGTACCTAAAAATAGCATTTATGTCAGCGTGAAGCACGAATGAAAATAAATTTAATGGAAATTACTACGTAATTATTATGTACTACAAAAGTATAGATTGAAAGGGGGGAAGAGCATGCATGCACCTACCATCCATATCTAATTAACGAATCACGGTCCCTTATGCATCAGCCTCGCAGACTAATTCGTTAGGCGCACAGTAACGCAATGTAAACAATTTCGGACTAGGCCCGCTATGGTCTCCTCCGAGAGTGAAAATTTGCGACACTCTTCGACGTACAATCACGAGGTGCGTGTCAAAGGGCCCGTGGGGTGTTTTAAGATGGAGTTTTGTTCGCGCTTGTGAGACGTTCATCAAGTTTGGGCAAAAGAGACTTTATCCTCACGTTAAAAATCATTTTTAACTAACCACCTTTTATAATTTTAAATTTAACTTGTTTGTTCTTTAATACATTTAAATAATTACCTATTTCATCAGTTTTATATAGTAGATTTAAATCAGTCAAGTTCAACGCAATAAAAGGGTGTGTCTCACTTCTTTGATTGAAGTCGGCCGCCAAATGAGAGATCCGAGGCGGAGTAAGAGGTCCCCGAAACCGAAGAACCAATCATTTTTATTGTTTTCTCACTCTAACACATAGCGATTCAAAAAACAAAAGCAACCCGAACAGCATACCTCCTTCGAAATAAGCAACTGGTCGGTCCCAAGCGTGTTGCTTATTTTGAGGCAATACTCTATAGGCAAATGGCCCGGCCACTCAAGCAAGTACAGAAATGAGGAAGATACCCTACGAGGCCTGATATGCCTACGCTTCTTAACTGCGCGATAGTGCCATTGGTTGACAGATATTATGCTCATTCCTGGAAGACGCCGCCTCTTACGCCCCAACAGGGGGATCTGTTGACTACTATGACAGAAACTGGTAGGGACGGCGTTACAAACAATCATGTGTGACAAATCACCGGCAGTAATGGAGTGTTGCGCAGATCACTCGAATATACGATGTTATTTTTACAGTGAACATTTTATCAAATCGTGTCAGATTAACGTTCCAAAATTCGGTTATTTGATATGCAAGGCTCTAATAGTTCAAGGGCTACAACAATGTTCTTTCATGAGCCCAGCTGTTTGCACAGAGGTCAATACCGTGAATCCCAGAATTATACGAAGAAGGAACTATTTATCAGGCGTGTATACCGGGACAGGCGTTTCCCACCTAATCCACGAGGGATCCAGGCAAGCGGACAAGTTGCCATTGTTCTAAAAGCTTGAAACTCCGCGAATTCGTGGGTTTCTGTTTCCAGTCATCGTTTACCTGACCCACTATGTGGTCGTTTTCAGTGTAGCAGGACCAATAGACTTGGATACAGAGACCGTTGAGACCATACGAGCCGCTTGACACGGCTAGTCCAGATGGGACCAAAGACGCGAACCTAGCTCGTTTCGGGTGCTCTTGTTTCAAGGCTAGAGCACACATACTACCTCTTTGCTGCTTAATCACGGTCTTGAGCTTTCTATTGTCCTCGCCAAGATGCAGAATTCCCCGTGTAAACCTTCGAAATACCGTGCAATTCGTCCTACGTGCTGACTGCCGGATGCTGGTTATGACGCTAAGTCGAGCGTTTCTCTTTTTAAAAGCGGCCCGTTATGAGGGTATGTACGATAGAATTTTCAGAAAATCTGCTTGCATTCGGTCGGACGATTTATGGAAAGATTTGTTTGCTTCGGAAGGAAATTTCTTCGGCCGCTTTGCAGACTAACGAATCAATGAAACGAAAATGAAATTTGATATTTGGCTGCGTGATTGTTGGAAAAGTGATATTAACGAAACGCAGATTTTTATTTATATATTGTTATTTTAAAGGTTTATAGTGTATTATTTTGTACGAAGATTGGGAAATGTTTTATGGGGAACTTGTTATGGTACTAACAACTAATTTATATACTTATACTAAATTTATAATTCTTATTTATACAAAATTTAGAAATTTATTAGTTTTGCAATTAGAAAGTTTGGAAATCTATTCTCCTAAATTTATCAATTTTCAAATTCCAGATTATCAAATGATAAAATTATCAAATTATCAAATTATCGAATTATTAAATTATCCTAGTAACAAATTATAAAAGTTCTAAATTTCTTAGTTTGAAATCTTAACAATTTAGAAATTTAAGAGTTGAATAACTCGAAAATTTGGGAATTTGATATTTCTATATTTCTAAATTTTTAAGTTTCTAAATTTTCAGAAAATGTCTAAAGGTCTTGAGAATTTAAAAATTGTTAAATTAGAAAATTTAAAATTAAAAAATTGTGTAAATTTGTAATTTGTATGCTACTGAATTTCGTAGCTATCTTACTTCTCACCTTTCCAAATACCCAATTATATAAATGTATATATTTGCAACTGTTGAAGTTTTCATTAATTTGCAAATTTACCAAATTTTAAATTTGTAAGCATATAAATTCAGAAATCTCTAAATGTAAAAATAAGAATCTGAAATAGGGAAAAGCGTATATGAACTGTTCAACAGGTGCTTGATTTGCTCGCTACAAAATACAAAAGCGAGAACACTTTCCTTTAAATGTGTTGATAATTCCAATCTTCTGATTTTAAGCATCACAAAATTTTCCTTATCTTACTTTGAATGGCGATATATTACAAAGCTGAGTCTCTGATACGATAATTTTTCTTGTCATTTGACTGGTACGATAATTTTCGTCTTATCATTTTCGCTGTTAAACAGTCACACTTTGTCATGCTCGACAAAGTGATCTCGAACACGACGTGCTTTTATTGTACGTACAAAGCAAAAGCGACAAACTGACGTGATTCTCGCAGGTCTCAGGCTTCGAGTAACAAGCATCTCAAGTTTCCTACACTAGGCTAATGAGAAGCGTAAGGGAAACGGAGCTTTGCCGACAACGCACTTACCGTGCTCTTAACATCAACGAATCGAACAAGCGAAGTTCTGTTGACGTTAATAAACGTTCCACTAACTGTGTAAACCGTACCTACGCAATGTGTTCTGAGCCGTGAGAACGATTACAAATTTGAAATGTAAATAAAAGATTGTGCAAACAGTCCTTTGATCAGAGACGCTCGGTACAGTAACTCCTTCGAAAACTGAAATTTCAAATTCTTTTGTAGTTGTCGAGGATTGTTGAAGCGAAAGATTAATATCAAAAGAACGATGTGTGTCAACATATAAACTTTGAAGACGTTTGATATTTCTATGTAAATTTATTTCATGCTGAAGATGCGTGTGCCTTCTATGTTTAATATTATTCGTGCCACCCCTGTCTTTTGTTTTATCTTGAGATAGGTACGTCAACCCACGAGTTGGCGCGTGAGGAGGTCCCAAAGCAAAAGAAACTCTATCCCCATTTTGAACGCTTCCCGCGTTACATTTCGGCTAATAAGAATAATAATGACAATAACAACTGCTTGCACTTTTGTGACGTTTGCGACTGTCACTGTTTTTGGCCTAATTGGTCAATTGTCGAAAATACCTGTGAGTCTAGGCGTCCATTTTGTTGTTCTGACCAATTGGAGCCGTAGTTCTTCTAAACTGGATCAGCCTCTTCACGCATCAACTTGTTGGTTGATATCAGTACTTCTTCCTTTTGAGCTTTTTTTGCGTTTTAATATTTATTCTATATGTATCAAGCACTATCGAGTGTATAAATTACTATAAATTATGTATCAATTACTTCAAGAAATAATACTTGTATTCTGAGTATTAACCTTTAAGGGTCCTTTATTGATGCGTTGTTGACCTAATGTCTGTACATTACAGCCTGGTGTTATGAGTATGAAATTTCATAGATTTTATTTATTTTCCAACATTATATAATAATATTATAATAAAAAGTGCTTAAAGGAAAAGTTAGAAGGAGAATGTCAGTTAAGCATCCAGATATAACAGTAATTAGTAATTTTAAATTCAAATGTAATTTATAATTTTTAACTCAAATTAATTTTACTATCAAGTAGAATTACAATTTTACGATAAGTAGAATTAGTACTTAAAATATTTGCTTATTTATCATGGTTGATATTCCGAGTCAAACCTGTTAAAAGTATCGAATTCATTACAGTTACTGCATAAAAATGTAATTTAAAAAAAAATGGCAGATCAACTGTTTACTGATCGTTGAAAAGCTCCTGAATATTTCAAAGCAATCTTTTGCACGAAATTTATAAGTTCTTATAATTCTTCATTTTGTAGTACCTATAAAAAGTTTTCAGAAATTGTCCTATTGTGCCTTCTATTTTGTGGTAAATTATGTCATTTTCAAAATTTATAATTTCAGTAACAACATGGCTGTCTGAACTGCTTAGCTCAGTGTCATGATTATTTAAGTAACTAATTTCATGGTACTGAATTGCGCAAAGCCAGCTATGTACGCTCGAGTGCGATACAGAATTCCCGTATATTCCTTTGATTTTGAAAGATTAGATATGTAAATTTGAATTCACAAATTTATAAATTTTCAAATTTTTGGTGTTTCAAATTTCTGAGTTTTTGAATTTCTATTTTTCAAAATTTTCCGAACAACGAAATCACTAAATTTTTATCTATATTTCTCATTTTTTTAATCTTTTAATTCTCAGATTTTTTGATCGTTCAATTTTTAAACTTTTAAATTTGAAACCTATCGATCCCCAAATTATCAATATTTTGAATTATGGTCCCAGTTTCTGGAAAACTGAATTTTCAAATTCTTCAGATGGCAAATTTTTAGATCCCCATTTGTAGTCTTTTAAAGTTCTATATTCTCAAATTTTCGAAAGTATACGTTTCAGAATTTCGAAATTGTTGAATTTCTGAAGCTTTAAGTGTTCAAAGTATGAAATTTCTATATGTCCAAATTCCTAAAGTTCGGAAGTTTCATTCCACTATTATTTCCAAGTTCCCAATTCTCCAAATATCTTAAACTTCCACATTTTCTTAAAAAATCATATTTTGCTATCCTCAAATGCTTAAATGTTCAATATTTCAAACTCTCAAATTTTCTAAGTTTCTGTAGTCCTAATATCGAACATTTATAAATTAAAAAGTTGATCAAATAAAAATGAATGTCTTTCAATATCACGTGAAAACACAAAATGGTGTGCCATAAAAATTAATGCACCATGAAACAACAAAACGATACACTGTGAAAGCAACAAAATGCTGTATCATAAAAGTAACAGATATTCCATGAAAACAACAAATTGTTACATAATAACGACAACATCAATTTACCATTACGTGATAGTATACCTTTGATTCTCCATATTCAAATGATTTCATTACAAGTTCCACACTTTTTGTTTCAGAAATCCAATGGCGAAGCAACCGATACCAAAAACAAATTTCGTCTGAAGAATAATTGATTCGAAGACGAACTAGAAACTGGCACGAGCATTGAAGCTAAGATCACAGGAGATTATTCCACGTAGCGTCTGGCGTTGCGGAAGACATTCCAAGCAGCTGCCGAGTTGAGAACAAGTTTTTCAATTACGGAGCATACGCGTCTAAAATGTACACAAGGTTGGAAGATAATTGGATGAAGGACAGCCTGGATGAAATGATCGATGACCACGTGCTGTTGGGCAACACTGCACACTTTGGAGTCCCAATTATATCTTTATCGGGTAGAGCCACACCTACGTAGCGATACATCATCTCTACGGTAGTAGCTCGTAACGTGAAGTTTCGAGGTCGAGGCAAAGATTTATGCCGGTCGGCTCGAGAAACGGAATGAACTCGCACACCATTTTCCCTCGAGTTTTTCTTCGTCGATCAGGGGACGCTAAGATATACCACTCGGACGAAGAAATCATTTCCAGTACGGCTGTTGAATGAATAGCTCTTCCTTGGAACCCTCGATCCTTTCATTGGATAATGTATTTGTTGGAAAGAAACTCGTGATTTTTCGAGGTTTTTTCCTGCTGGCAATATTGATTTCGTTTCACCCGTTAATGTCCTGAAAGTGTGAGGCAGAATAAGGATATAACTAAAAACATACATTTTGGGTATAATTAATATTTAAGGGTCAACTCTGAATACTCCGAGTATTACTTTTGCAGGTTTGGAGCCTCTGGCAATTTTACAATTTTACTCTTAAAAGTTTATGAGAAGGAAATAAGTTTTATAAAAGAAATTTTTTCGCGTCCCATTTTTCTAAAAAAGCTCTTTATCAACCTAGATAATTGCACAGAGAATATTTTGGAGAAAGAATCGCATTTTCGGTAATCAAATATCTAATATCTTTGTATTTCTTAACCCCTTGTCCTACAATGTGTCACACTCATGCAATAAACCAGACTCGTATTTTCACTGCAATTGAATTTTTGGTTCAATTCTAAAATCTGTATAATCAAGGATCACTGAAGACAAAATGTGCTTAACATTTTGAACATTCTTTAGTTTCCTTAACGTTGTAGCTTTAGGTGGCTTTAAATGACGCAACTGTCTAGAAAATTGGAGGTTAAAGAGTTAACCAATATATTATAAGATAAACAAGGATCACCGGAGCATATCAATTTTGCGTTAGAGATCCCAGAAATCCCCAAAGATCATACTTGGAGTGTTCGGTCCCCAGACTTGACTTTTAATGTTCTGAAAGTTTTCTTAATATCTTAATTCTGAGAGTATGAATCAGGATAATAGGAATATAACTAAAAACATATATGTCTATTCAGAATAGAGTTAATACGATACATCGCTATATTAATCGCTACATGTACACACTTGTTTGTATTCGTTTTATACCATAAACTTTCTTCAATCTATAATGGAAAATCGATATGGGATCGAAGAATCCCTAGGCTCAGCGTCGCCATCTGTACGATTCGAAAACAACATCATAGCAAGTTTCCGTGGTTTTGACAATGCCATGTTTGAAGTCTTATAATACAGTGACCCCCTTTATTCATACAAGGTAAAATATACAGTTATTGACACTTCAAGTAATATTTTATAATGCACTGTTTTGAAATGTATATTGTAATTTTTATGAAGCTTTAGATGTGTGTATTACAAAATCTTTAATTTATACTTTCGCTAATACTTTATAAAATCAGATTTTGCAAAAATAATGGAGCTATTATAATAAACCTTTTTCAAAAGTTAATGAAATTCAAAAGTTGATATGAACAAATTAAAGAACACAAATTAACGTAAAAATGAACAAAAAATTTAATAAATCTAAAAACATTCAAATGCCTTAGGCAAACATGTTTAAAATATAAATCATGTGTTTTCTAAATTCTTTTTTTTTCGACTAAAATCGAATTTTCTAATCTTTGCAGTATTACAGTGTACAATATGAAACTTCTGAAATATGTATTTCTAAATAAGCAAAAGTACGCCATAGCATAGTAAAAAATAGGGAACTACAGGAGCATTACAACAATGGATACAATTGGTGCAATTAATTCCATTCTTTCTTCACAATGCCTTTCAACAATTCTTCTTTCTTCAAATCTATTGTTCCCTGACTTTTGTCCAAGAAATAAGCCAAATTTGATAAAGGAACAGGAGCATGATTTATAAGAATTTCGTCTTGAAAACTTTTTATCGAGCGAACTGGCAGTAACGAAAACCTACGACGAAGTATCGTGCTCTGATTTTTTTTCCTTTCTAAAACATTCTACCTCACCTTTTTCTTACAGAAAGCTTGACACGTATGCAAATTATTTTGCAATCATTGCATGTAGATTTATTGATTTCATAAATTGGTACATCGGTATACGTGTACTTTGTTGACACAGAAAAGCTATTTGCTTCACAACTCTTTCAGATAATTTTAACAATCTATAAATTATTATGAAACATAATTTTCATCAAAGTGAAATCTGAGTTGACATATCATGAGTGTTATTTTACTGTTCAAGCTTAATATATTCCACGAATTAGTTATAAGGTTATAAATTGGTACGAAGGTTTGAGTTTGTAAGGTTTCAGTTATTTAAATATTGACAAAATTGTACTCCTCAGCTGTGAATAATTTATTTCAGATGTTGGTATCTCATATTTAACTTGGCCCACAAACAATGTCAAACTTCAATAATTACATTGCTACTTCTGAACCTTCGGATTATAAATAACGAATCTAAATCTGCATTATTGATACAAGCAGAAACAAGAATAGTTATCGATATTACCGAAATTCAGAAGTTTAGAATCATTCAAATTTGCACTTTTCCACTTATTAATATCAAAAGGACTATACAGAAAACCATGTCGCAGAATCTTGTAAAGCATGTTACATCACTGTTACGATCACGAAAATTTTCTGTTATGCTATTATATTATTATAGTATAATGAATAAGCTCACAGTAAAAAAATCCCTAATCGAGCATCAGAATTAATAACCCCAAAACTGACTCAGGACAAATTCCTTAAAAATATCAGACTTCACTAGTTTTCACCAGTGAAAGTGGCACGATCTTTCCAAGCACATATCTCAGCTTATTCACATTTTCCACATACCATAACATAATACCGTAACACCAACTTAAATCAACACAAACTATCTGACAAGTTGGTTCTTTCAGAAACATCAACGAATGTCAAAGCATGAAAGAACACTGTCAATGACGATAACGTTAATTGCTAAAAGCTTTTAATGTGGAGTGGTCGGTTCACATATTCAAGCAGAGGGGGTATATGAAACGAATGGGACTACCACGGCATTTTGAGTCTGTCTAGATGCATGCATTTCAGATTATGCACTCGACTCTAACGATGCCAGCAATCGTTGGGTCAGAGGTGCTTCGGTGACATGTCACCGACTCTCAAAGAACATATTTCACGGTACTTACATACGGTTCGACAATGGCGGATAGGCTTGAGCACCGCTGAGGTAATCTAGACTCTATTGCCACTATCAGGACCGGCGATCAGCGTTGCTTGTTTCTCTTTGAACCATCCGGGTCAACTGGCTGCAATGTCAACACGCCGGAAGTGCTCCTATAACGGTCCCCTTCACGAGCCTCAGACTCTCCTTTACGTCATCCTGCTCTTACAATCTCCTTTTCTTCATCCTACGTCTATCACCTGACTTGGCCAATCAAGAGTGCTCCGGAGAAGCTGTTCTGATGGCATTTTTTGTTCAAGCATGAATTTCTAGTAAGACCCTTATTGGCTGATTATCAAAAGTTGAGAGACACTTGTATTTTTCGTTCAAATTTTAATTTCTACTGAGACCACTCGCATTTTTCATTCGGGTATTCATTTGTAAAAATCACCAATATTGGTTGATTGTCAGAAGTTGCAGGACACCTTTGCATTTTTTGTTCAAATATTAATTTCTACTAGACCACCCCCACTTTTCATTCGAGTATTTCTAAGAGACCTCTATTGGCTGATTATCAAAATTTACAAGACACTTTTTTTCAAGTATTAATTTTTAGTAAAAGTACTACCCTTGTTCACTGATTATCAAAAGTTTCAAGACACTTTTGTATTTTTCACTCAAGTATTAATTTCTAGTAAAAACATTCACTCTTATTGGGTAATCATCAAAAGTTGCACTTCTTATGCAACCTTTGTACTTCTTGTTCAAGTATTAATGTGGAATGAAAATGCTACCCTTAATCGCTGATTATCAATATTTGCAAGATCCTTTCGTATTTTTTGTTTAGGAATTAATTTTTTCGTAAAAATACAACTTATATCGGTAATTATCAAAAGTTGCAGAATACTTTCGTATTTTTTTGTTCGAGTATTAATTTCTAGTAAAAGTATCCTTACTGCCTGATTATAAAAAGTTGCAAAAATCATTTGTATTTTTTAACAATTTTTAAGGTGCTATAGTTACAGAAGTATCTTTGTACTTAAAATTTCATTAGCAAGTTAGAGGAAGATAAAATGGACATTTTAGCCTTGTACAGGAAAGAAGAACTTATACATACTGTGTAAGACATTTACGAGTACCTATCTCTCGAAGAATAGAAGTTATTTCAAGCATTTATGCAGTGATAGTTAAAATGATTTGTACGTTATATTTCATTTGAATCTATCTTTAAAATCTATTCAAGTTCTATTCTTAATTTTCGAGATCTGCAGAGAAATCGATTAAAAATTTAAATCTTGAAGCTCGAATTATGTCAATCAAAGAACTTCTATAAAATTTTAATTGCATTTGTTAATTCTTAACTACCATGGTTAATGAATGCAATGTTCATAATATACTTTATATTGATTTTGTAAATTTTATATCATTTGTCATTTATAGATACTTCTAACATTATTTTATCATTTCTAGATTTATGTGTTTGTTAAAGAATAATAAATAATTTGTTGAAAAGCACTATTTTTTATTTTTGGCTAGAAAAATTTTACTTTGACGGAGTTAGATTTAACTCTGTTGTGATATTTAAAAATTAATCGAATTGAACAAATTGTGTTTTTCATTTCTTATAGTATTACAACTTTCCTGTAGGTTTCGTTCAACAAGAATGCATCTTTAAAAGTGTTTTCTGAAAATAAAAATATCTATTATTTATATTTTAGTCCTATATTGTCAAAATTTCAGATACCTTAAATTTCCCTCGTGTTCAGTGTTAAAAGAAGTATTTTTCTTCTAAGTGTTAAGAAAAATGTTTTCATTGCGCATAAATTTTTAGTAAAAATAGTACAGTAATCGCTTAATAATGTCTTGCTAAGGACATTACGTGCTTACACGAATTATTCTCACGCTCGCATGTTTCGTATCCTGCATCACAAGTAGGCAAAGTGTGTAATAAATCATATTCTCACCATATACGAAGTGTTACTACTTCCAGTAGGCATAATTCAGGCTCATAATAGGACGATCAAGGCACCGGACGAAAAATACAATTTTAGATTACATATCTTCTTTTCTGATACTAAAAAATTTCTTAATCCAGTGGTTCCCAATATAAGGCTACCCAAACTTCTTTGGGTCAAACTACACTTTCGAAAACAGTAATTTCTCGCTTATAATGTATTCTTTTCTAAAGATTACAGGAAATAAAATTGTGAAGCATTAACAATTTTTAAATTTCGAAATTTCAAAATTCTAGTATTTTAGTATTTCACTATTTCAATATTCCAATAAATCCAATACGATATTGTAATATAATAAAGTTTCAATATTTTAATATCTGAAAATTCCAATATCCCCAACTTACACCCCAAAAAATTCTTACTCCAAAATTTCAAAATTCCAAATTTGTAATATCCCAAAATTAGAATATTCCAATATTCCAAAATTTTAATGAACTAAAATTTCAATATCCCAACAATTATTTAAAAATTTTAAAAATACCTTCAAAAACTGAAAACTACTAATGATGGAAAGTAAACGTAAAATCTTTGTTAAATAAGTCTTTAAATAATTCGCTTTTCCATCAATGGTGGAACGAAGCGTGCAACAAGGCATGGTCTGACTATACGCGGAGCGTTTCCACTTGGGCCGGATGTAATCCGAAGGACAGAGACGATCAGCGGGAAGAACGAAAAATGAAATTTCGGATTATCGTCTGTTCTTGGATGTACTGTAGAGTAACCATGAACGAAACAATTTCCTCACTCGCGACTGGCAAAAAGAGACGATAGCGAGAGCTCGACGTCGGCAGGACATCCGGGCATAACTCGAGCGTAATCGTACTCTGGATAACCGGCTATCCGCTAGAAAGCGGATAATTCCACGCTCTTCCTGTATTTCGTCCCAGACCACTTTCTCGTTCGAAAGGCGAATTGGCTGGTTTAAAAGGGGCGTAAGGGACGAGAACGAAATGGCAGATAAAAACTATGCGAGAATGATCCTCTTACGGAAGGACAGTGATAGCGTTACGAACGGAAAATAAAAAGGGGAGAAACAGGAACAGGATACACGTAGTGGAAGGAGAACGAGAAGCTTTCTTGTCGGCGATAAAGATTTAATGTTGTGTGTCGGCGGGTCGAATCGTGTAAAAGAACAGGCGTGATCCTGCTTTCTTGGCTCGTCCTCCTACGAGCGAATCCGGTTGCGACGAGAACAGTCGTAAAACCGTTTACGTGACACGTTGAGGTCCGACGTATTTATTTATTTATTTAGCGGTAAAATTAGTCTTCGAAACAAGCATTAAAATTCTACAGTTATATATTATACAGGATGTTCTGTAAGAAAATTCGAAAGCTTGCATTTCGTATGTTAGAAAGTTGAACGTAGACCATCGATGTTTTGTCAATGGCCCTTGAAGGGAACCATTAAAGCTATAAACAGTTCGCAGGCTAAACTGGCAAAGGGGGTCCTAAGGCTAGATGTGTCCTTTTTCGGGGCATTCTCGTTGTAGACGTCTTGGCGTGAACAAGGCAATTACTTTACAAAGTCAGCAGAATATATATTAAC
The DNA here is from genome assembly GCA_945859595.2 of Megachile willughbiella. Taxonomy (NCBI): domain Eukaryota; kingdom Metazoa; phylum Arthropoda; class Insecta; order Hymenoptera; family Megachilidae; genus Megachile; species Megachile willughbiella. Next base: position 6,041,878 of record OX243798.1, read on the forward strand.
ATTATTTTACGCCCGCAAATAGTTTTTCATTATTCAACTCCACCTTGTACGCTATCACTCGGTCGATTTTCCTTACAGTTCCGAGTTGTACCATTCACTCGGAATAAATTAACTCAGTGTTTATGGGCATTTAGTCAAAACCTAAATCGTGTCTACGCATCACTCACGCAACATTAGATAGATATTTATGACTTTTCGAGAGCGTCTTTTCTAAACTATTGTCTTTGTTAACAAACCAAAACACATTTCATTCGTCGAAAGACAATATATCCTTCCGTAAAGAAGTGTCTTTCCCATATCCTAAACTACATACACTACCGCTCAAAAGTATCCGGACACTTACTTTTGTTCTATAAAACATAGTTTAACTTTGTACGAAAGGTATTTGGGGCTATTATATCAATTGTAATTATTATTATTATCTTTCTTGAGGTAGCATAACATAATAGAATTAATTTTTAAGTACAAATTATACAATGAGTGTGCGTAAGTAAAATTCCTGCCCAAAAGTACGGAATCTAATAGAACGGTTTCGATGCTTAAAAGAGTCTTAATTTCTTTTTGTTTCATTTCTATGGTACAGAACGAATTCAGAGAGTTCTTCGATATGTATCAAGTGTCTGTAAACTGTTGATGAGATGTTTATGTTCTCTCAATGGAGATACGAATGCAGGTAACGCTATGCACTCGACAGCTTCGGTTTAGTTTGTCTGTAGCTTCTTTTCCACCGAGACATGAGTTCCAAACGAGAATTATCAATAGAAAAACGTTCCAGTATTCTGATTTTTGCAGAAGAAGGATATGCAGTTAGGGAAATTGAAAAAATTCCGAAATGAACAGTGCATGACATTATTAAAAAGTATGCAACTAGCAGTGGTTGCTTATAAAAAAAGGACAGGACGACCAGTGAAGACAACTAAATCTGAAGACCGATGTATTGAAACACTAAGCAAACGTAACAGACGTCTTAGAGCACCACACAGAAACAATCAGAAAATTTGTAGAAAGATTGCTGAGATTAGTGCAAACGGTAATATCTAACCGCGGTGGATACATTGATGAATCTCGTATTTAATTGTAGTGTAATGTTGGTAAGTTCCACATACATAATTTCTAATTTCAAACGTTAAATATTTCATAAGCAACAAATAACAATGGTTGTAGTCACTGTTGTAGATACTTAAATAACTTTTATGCAGCGCGAATACATATTTCGCAGGTGTCCGGATACTTTTGAGCGGTAGTGTATGTACCCCCTGTGGTGTACAGTGTTTACGAAATCCATGTCAACCCGGCTGGCAGATGCACTCTTGCTCAAGCACTCGGTCTTGCTCATGCAATTTGCCCCATGGCTAAGATCCTCAAAGGACCCAAATCACTTCAGTGCTTGAGTCACCTACATCCGTCATCAACACTTACGACCACATACAGTGAGGGGTAAAGATCTAACCTTGAATATTTTCTGTACATATTTATTTGAAGATATTTTGTACACAAGTGAAATTTACTTCTATAATGTAACCATAGTATAAAATGAAAAAAATATTATTTTATCATTATTTTTTTCTCAATTTCACATTTAGTTTGGCGTAACTGGTTTCTTTAAATTGCATATTTTCTCAAAAATTTTAAAATATAAATCACGTAAAAATTTCTATTATTCTTATATAGATACCTGGAAACTAAAGTTTTAAAATTGCATTTACACAGTGCAGTAATTAATATAAAATAATAAATTAATTAATTTTAAGGTAAAATTTCAACTTTGATTTCATTAAATACAAAGTTACATTAAGTTCCTATTTCAGTAAAATAAGACAGGATCTTTATAAAAGAGTAATAGTTGGAGATCGATAATAAATTTATGTAAATTGAATAAACTGACTATTGATGAGGTTTTAAAATATATTTATCACAAAGGTGGGAAATACCTATCATTTATTCAACCTACATTTTAACAAAATTGATTATGCACGTCTCTCCACATTCTATAAAAATTTAATTACGTTATTGATAACAAAGCAATTAATAATTTATTACGTAGCGTCTATATTCCCTTTCACGATTCAGCATATTTAATCAATAACAATTTATAATTATTCTAATTATTTATCACAAAAATACTGAAATTTATCGTCGTGCATAAATTCAAACGAACTTTTCACCAAACTCGAATAACTGCCACAAATGATATAACCAATAATCATCGCTAACTGAGGTTTCGAACGTAAACATTCGCGAAAAAGGACAGCAATCTTTGCTAGTAAAGCAAAGAAACATCCAAAGGGAGCAAGCTCGAAGAAAATCAGCGGAAAAGCGGAAGGAAGCTTTGATCGTTGGCGCGATCGACGAGCCGGTAACACCAGAGGTTCAGTAATTGGCTGTTACATTTTAAACAACCGGCCGCGTACGCTTTAATTTACTTTTATTTCCACCCGGGGAATTTTCGTTCCCGTTTTCACGGAGGTTTTTAACTGGACCCGACCTCCGACTGGCATTGGCTGCATTGCCCGGAATAAAAGGATCTTTCACGAATCCACCGTCCCTATCCGTGCTTTTATTCTCAATTTCGCAACAGCCGTGCGATACAATTCCTGGTAGAATTACGGAACGCCGACTACACGGTGTAATAAATAAAAAAAGAAAAAGGAAATCAAAAAGGAGAAAGAACACGAGGAAGAAAATGAAGACTAAAGCGTGAACGAGAGAAACTTAATGTTTGTCCCGGATGCATTGTTGAAAGAATCGCCCGTAAATTGTATAGAAAATATGGTCACTTCAGTATTGTGGGAAACGAGAAACAACGGAGAGAAGTTGATTTTATTTTCTTGTTAAAGAGATACTTACGGGAGCTTTGCAAGAAATTCTACGAGAGAAGTCTGGAAAACAAAATTGTTAGCTTTTCACGAAATTGTCAGGTAATTTAAATATTTCTGAAGAAACGAGAATATGCAGAAATAATGGTAGCTTTACTAAGTGCGAAAAATGCATTTGATCTATGAAGAAACTAAATATTTTGAAGGGTTGTTGTTCGCAAGAAATTCTACGAGAGAAGTCTGGAAAACAAAATTGTTAGCTTTTTACGGAATTGTCAGGTAATTTAAATATTTCTGAAGAAATGATGATATGTAGAAATGATAGTAGCTTCAAAGATAAAATGTGTTAGTGATGTTACACATACTCAAAGTTAAAAACTTGGAAGTTGACAATATTTAAAAATACGTGGATATGTTCAAAATTTATTAATTTTGCAGCATTCAAGATTTTTAATATTCAAATTTGAGAATTGTAGAATTTCTATATTTTTAAATTTTGGAATTCAGAAATTCAGTAATTTGGAAATTTGTAAATTCAAGAATTCAGTGATTTGGGAAATTCTAAATGCACAAATTCAGGAATTCAAAAATTTACTAATTTGACAATTTCTAAGTTTTTAAATTTAGGAATGCAGGAATTCAGTAGTATGGTAATTTTTATATGTACTAATTTAAGAATTCAGAAATTCAGTAATTTAACAGTTTTTAAAATTTTTAATTTTTAATTCAGAAATTCAATAATTATGCAATTTCTAAATCTAGAAATGTAAAAGTCTAAAAATTTTGAAGATACTTGAAAATTTCAAAATTAACACAGTTTGAAAATTTAAGAATTTGGAAATCGACAATCTTAAAATCCAAGAAATTAAAGAAAATCTTGAAATTAGGGATCTACAAGCTTGAATATCTAGAAAATGTAAGAGTTTAGGAATTAGAAAATTTATGGATTAGGGATCTAAAAACCGGGAAATTTACAAATGTAGAAGCCTGGAAATTTAAAAATTTAGAGATCTGAAAGTACAAAAAACTCTTTTCAGATCAACGAATTAGCTACTCATTGCTTACTTTATCAAAATTGTTTTTTGAAATCAAGCAGCAGAACAAATAGTTACATTAATATGTTACTAGTTCGTCTGAAACAAATATTACATTAATACTTTACAAATCCAAATTAAACAAATGATATATTAATACTTTGTAATCCGATAAACTAATTTTTTCTGAAGAATATATCACTACAAAAAGTCAAAAAGGTCAAACAGTAATAAAAATAGTATTAATTATGAATTGCTAGCAGAAGTCATAAGCGATAGTTGTTTCTCATGTTTTCTGTTCCACGATTCAACAATGACTTTTATTGGTACTTGGTCAATAATCTGGTTGTTTACGTCGGAGAACGATTCATTTCATAAAATGGCGGAGTAATTGGCTAAGGTGGAAGAAAACAGACGAGAGAAATGTACATAAAATGAGTTTACCGGGTTAATCGACACTCGAGTGTTCTCGACGAAGATTTCATCAAAACCTATATACGTCAAGTAGGTAAGTAACTATATTGGTTTTTGCTTAAACCGCCGTTTCATTTTTGCTTTATACTTTACTTTTTATTATTGCTATAAAGTTATTCTTTTTGCGTGAGGTCAATAAATCGATAACAGTATTTGATTGCTTCATAAATAGCAACTTTTCCTTATTGCCGGTCACTTAATATAAATGAAGGGAGTAATCGTATATTATTCTGAATCATTCATATCTTAATCATTATGTATTTTTATTATTGAATATATTTCTTTCATTTTTAAAGAAACTTCCGTTCTACATATTCTTCTAGAAAAAGTTCTAATTGTTTTTTATTACCAACTTTTTAAAGCGAATTGAACAGTGAATACGTAAGTGGTTAAAAATTAAAATAATAAAATATTTCATTATAATTATAATAATATAGTAAGTTATGTAACATAAAATGAAACTATTATTAATATATTATTATTTCATATTTTATTCTTTAAGTTTAAGTATTGACAAATTTGGAAATTTAGAAATTTAGGAGTCTAGTAATTTAAGAACCTAGGAATCTAGGAATCTAGATACCTAGGAATTTAGGAAACTAGGAATCTAGGAATCTAGGAATCTAGGAATCTAGGAATCTAGGAATCTAGGAATCTAGGAATCTAGGAATCTAGGAATCTAGGAATCTAGGAATCTCAGAATCTAGGAATCTAGGAATCTAGGAATCTAGGAATCTGGGAATCTAGGAATCTTGAAATCTAAGAATCTAGAAATTTAGAAATTTAGGAGTCTAGTAATTTAAGAATCTAGAAGTCTAGGAATCTAGATATCTAGGAATTTAGGAATCTAGGAATCTAGAAATCTAGGAATCTAGGAATCTAGAAATCTAGGAATCTCAGAATCTAGGAATCTAGGAATCTAGGAATCTAGGAATCTAGGAATCTAGGAATCTAGGAATCTAGGAATCTGGGAATCTAGGAATCTAGAAATCTAAGAATCTAGAAATGTAGAAATTTAGGAACCTAGAAACCTAGAAACCTAGAAATCTAGAAATCTAGAAATCCAGAAATCTAGAAATCTAGGAACCTAGAAGTCTAGAAACCTTGGAATTTAGGAATCTAGGAATCTAGGAATCTAGGAATCTAAAAATCTAGGAACATATGAGTCTAGGAGTCTAGGAGTCTAGGAGTTTAGGAATCTAGGAATCTAGGAATCTAGGAATTTGAAAATTTTGAAATGTACAAATATAGAAATAGAAATATTTAAATTTGGAAATATACTACTTGATCAATTATTTTTGAAATTATGATGTGTTACATTTTCAGAATTTTATCTTATGTAACCTATTATTCCATGGATTCACGAATTTACTTGTGCATTTACGATTTCTGTTATGTTTCCCATTTCTTTTACTTAAAATAAATCATTAGTCTGATCATACTCATTGAATTTCTATTTACAATTTTCCGGATTTCATTCCATTGTTACTTGAATCACGTATCATTAGTTTGTCTCGTGTTTTAAATAACAAAAAATTTTATTCGTTCGAATAACCGACATCAAATAATATTGTACAAACCAAGTTCATAAATTGTATCAAAATTAATATAAACTTTAAATCCGCTTGTCAAGAGTTGCTTGAAATAACTTTTATGGATCCTTGAAGCAAGGATCCATAAAATTAGCGGAAGACGGAGAGAAACTTATATCGCAAATTAAGAACTCGGTGTAGCGGAAGAAAATACTGTAGTAAAAAAAGGGAGACCAAAAAATTTACCATGGTCATTCGTTTCGTCTGGCCAACCATTTCTAATTAAGCTCAAGCGGAATGCAGTTTCTGCGAATACCACAATAAATTACGCGATCGGAGAACGCGAAGAGATTGAAAAGCATCGACTAACAAGATGGAGGTCAACGTGGCATTTCAAACATGATTTCTTAAGCACAGAATGCCAATTTTTATTGAAACATTAAATATTATTCGAATATTTTTTATTTAGAATAACCGAATCAACAAATGTCATATTACTAGAATAATTAAATGAACAAATATTATTTTATTTGAGTAACTAAATCAACAAATATTATGAAGTATGATTTTTCTTCCATAAATTCTTTTTATAAAATTCTTGAAGAATTTTCAATGAAAAATAAATAAAGAGTCACAGTTCTTCATATTCGATTTCGTTCTTTTAGAAAATTGAATTCAAAGTCAAAATTTTTGCAGTCGTTACTTTAAAAATTTGTCCATTAATTAAACAAGTAATGAATATTATAAATTAATAAATATAATTGTTAATTTCGCTGAAAACAATTATTAATTGTCCTTCACAGAATAATTATTTACATGTGTTTATCATATTTTTAAATTCAACACACATGGTAGATAAAATATATCATAAAGATTAATAACAATATATTTTAACAGCATTAGTATTCACATTTATTAATTTATAAAGTGCGTTAACTGTTAAATTAATAAAAAGAAATTACCATTTATTGTTCCTTACAATTAACTGTCTTACGCGTATGATAAATAATTTTCTGAAAAATGTTATTCTTGTACTTTAACTTACTCCTACTGAATCAGTATGTGTCATTTGGTACACCCAGTAAAACCATAAAACAGCACGTTATTCGTTATTCTTTCTATCCCCGGTAAAAATAATTTCGAATAAAATGAAGCATTCTGTACATAGTTCCGTATAATTCAAATTTTCCCATTTTCCGTGCTTCGGAATGCTGGCGGTGTAGCGAAGTTAAAATCGATGTTAAACGTCCAACTGATCGTAAAGCGGTGTACGTTTTTGTGCCCGCAAAGCTAAACCAACATGACCGGAACGGTCCAGAGTTAGATGACGGTAACAAAGGGGCTGCGGAGGGGATGCAGTACGAGATGGAGCTATCCCCATAAATATTAATTGAGTCTCCATCGGCGTCGTCGTACGAGGGCGTGGAATTTCCAACGACGGGTCGTACAGTAGAAAACGAAAATCCGCAGGCCGCAGAACCATAAATTCTCAAGTTTCTGCGGCTGTCTCCGGCAACCCACAGAATGACAAAGAGGGGTTGGAGGAGGCTGGTGGCCCCCTACAGCCCCTTTTACCACCACCCTTCTTCTCTTTCCGACCTACTCGCTTCAGTTACTCTAGCTCATTGCAGCATCCTTCCGTTTTCTATTATATTACCTACATGTGGTATGCTGAATCGTCCGAGGCGGACTGCTTTGTACCCGCAAGGATCCTGTCACCGTAGCGCCGCTGTTTCACTATTTGCATACTTTACTACTTTATGCGAATGGGACACACTCGAGTCGTTACGATTTATCGAACTTTCAAACATTCACGAACGTATATGGTGAGAAGAGAACATGTAGGTCGGTGTATTACAACGGTACATTTTTATCTATACCGCGAGAGATGGAATACGGAGTATTGGGTGTACGCTGTAGAGTAAGGGAGGTTTGATGAAAAATTCGGAATTCGGTGATTAATGATTTGAATATTGGGGTTTGAAGATTTCAGGATTTGGGCGATTCGACAATTTAGAAATTTTAAATATAGAAATGTGGGAATTTCAGTTTTTTGGGATTTGAAGATTTGAAAATTTGGACAATTGGGAATTGAAAGATTTGGAGAATTTCAAATGCAGTACTTTGGAAATTTAGAAATTTGAGAATTTCAGGATTTGATAATTTGGAATTTGAAGATATGAAAATTTGGACAATTGGGAACTTGAAAATTAGGAAAATTTCAAACACAGAAATTTATGGATTTGGAGATTTGGAGATTTAGAAGAAGATTTAGGTGATTTAGATTTGAGAATTTGGGAATTGGCGATTCAAAAATTTAGAAAGTTTAAATATAGAAATATAGGAATTTGAATTTTTTGGGATTCGAGGATTTGAAAATTTGGACAGCTGGGAAATGGAGAATTTGGAGAATTTCAAATACAGTATTTTGGAAATTTAGAAATTTTGGAATTTTATGATTTGATAATTTGGTATTTGAAGATTTGAAAATTTGAACAATTGAGAATTTGCGAATGTCGAAATTTAAAAATGTAGATTTTAGAATTTAAGAATTTGAAAATTTGAGAATTTAAAAATTGAACTATTTCAAAGGTTGAAAACTAAGAAAATTGTAAAAGTTTGAGAATTTGAAAAATTAGGACCATGAGGATTGGGATGATGTTGATCTTCGAAATTTCGAAATATAAAAATATGATTTTCCAAAATTTTAGGAGTCGAAATTTTTAAATTTGAAAGTTTACTACATTAACAATTGGAGAATCTAAAAAATTAGAAAATTTTAGAAATTCAGAATTTCAAGAATTACAAATTTTTGTGTTTTGAAGTTCAAGAATTTGGAAATCTTAGTGTTAGAATACGAAAGTTTGGTATTTCAAAATTTGAGAATTTGTGAATTTTGGAACTGGCAAAATTATAAGTTTATAAAATTTTGATATTTCAGAAAATTTTGTTTGGCAATTCGAGAGTTAGGATATTAAAGCCACCACTTGAGATTTGAAGAATTTCCAATCTATATAATTGGAGAATTTGAAAATTTGAAAATTTGAAGAATTGATAATCTGACAATAAAAAAATTAAAAATTTCAACTACCAGAGAAACTGCTTATCAAAATCTCAAATATAGTATTCCACAAATACAGCAAAGTATCAAATACCAGTCCCACCCATTAATAAAATAATAATAAAAACGTTACCACATACTTCCCTCAATTTTCCAAATTATTTTCTACCCTTCTACAAATTCGTAACAAAAGAATTTAACGTACTCGCAAAACTTTGTACAATCTGTTCACCTGCAATAAATTTTGTGTTAAAATTTAACAGAATAAAATATTCGTTTAAAACATCCCAATCTTCGAATCGGGCTTGAATTCTTGCGCAATTTTTCTTCCACCGAATGACGGCAAAGGACATTTTCCCACGCTCCTGAAATCGATTCATCGCGTCACATGTGAACTCACGATCGCTTCCAAACCGTTGGTGCGTTTTCTGATTGTATATTTTCGAGAGTTCGGTGAATTTTTCCGAAAGATTACCAATTGAACAAATGGCCGACGTTCCTGACGATAACGTAGCGTTTTTATCCCTTTGGTCAAAGGGATGAATTTAGCTGCTATCGCCGAAATAGAAGATAACTTTTAGCGCACTGTGTTCGTGAGTTATAGTACTCGCGAACTAAAAAAGTGTTAACGGTGCTCTCATACTATCATTTTATTTAACAGAAATTCATTATTAAATAAATAAACGAATATTATACGCTTATTTATAATACATTTGCAATGCATGTTTATTATTTTCGTTACATCAAAATAAATAAATGTAATGAAGATCTTTATTTTGTTCTAAAGCCTCATAGTAAATAAAAGAAAAAAAAATTGTATTAAAATAATAAACAATGTCTTCTTCAAATGCAACTTTCCATTGCATCTGTTCTGTATTTACATAAATAACAAAATAAATAATAATGATTGAGTTATGTGAAATATTTTACAGAGGGTGTTAAAACGTTTGACATAGACGATATTTATACATACATCAATTTAAATTAAAAAATTTCACAAAAATGGCTACGAAAGTCTAATAAATTACACGGAATAATAATACATTAGTTCCAATAGTAATCAATTTGTATTAAATATTCTTTGTCCTGAATTTAATTAAAAACCTTAAGCTTTAAATTGTTAAATAAGCTTTTAAATTATAAAGATCGTTTCACAGTATGCATTTTTACGTTATTAGATCATGTCTGACTTTCTGTTTCGAAATTCGGTACGTAACAACATAGTAGTGAATATTTTCGTTGAATGATATCTAAATATGTTTCCAGCAAAATCAATAATATGAAATTTAATTTTTAAACAAGTTTTGCTTCGATCTGAATATGCGCTGCGGAATAACATAAGCGAGATTTCCGGTGAAATTGATAACGCGCACGGAAGGGAAACGCATCGATGTAGGAATCAGATGAAATGAATGATTGAATTGGATTTTTACATTTAACATGAACGACGTTTTTCTGAAAATCGGACGGCTTAAAATCGTAAAACTTTCATGGGAAAAAACTGAAACCCTGCAGGAATGCAAATATTCGAAGCGATTTTTCTCTCTCCTTCGGTGGAATTTGCGAGAAAAGATTACAGCCTTTGACAATTTTTCAGCGCAAATTGCATGAACAAATCATCGAATTAAAAACAGCAGAAGGATTATCTGTAGCCATGTTTCCATATTCTTGCACACGTGTTACGTTGTGGCGAACAGAAGAAAATTTGAGAAACGAATAAAATTATACGTGAATAGAAAGAACGTATAAAATTGATTGAAAGGGCGAACGAACAAAATTTTCATAGCTAAATCTTCGAAAAATAATAATTTGTAAATTTGTAAATCTGCGAATCTGTAAATTTGTTAATTCGTTAATTTGTAAATCTGTAAATACATAAACCTGCGAATCTCTAAATTTGTAAACCTGTGAATCCGTAAATTTGTTAATTCGTTAATTTGTAAATCTGTAAATACATAAACTCGTGAATCCGTAAATTCTAAAACCTAAAAAATTCTGTTTCTAAATTCCTGCACGTACAACTTTGAAAATGTCTAAATTTCTCAATTTAAAACTCCATAAAACAAATTTGCACTACAATTTAAATTACAACAATTGAAATCTTCGAAAATCTGCCAACGATAAAATGAACATATCCCCTTCCATATTACATAACTTCAACAAATAAACTCTTCTCATATTTCTCCAAATAATTAATTTTTTTCCGTGTCTCATATAATAAGAAGTTAATTAGGGGTCTTATGTTCTGCCATGTCAGTCTAGCATCCGTCTTCCAACGTTTAAAAGAAAGATAAAAGAAAAATCTGGCTGCTCTACGGAGAAAGTTGTCTGACGATAATAAAGCGCTATCTGACTTCCACTTCGAGTCACTTAACGTCTGCAAGGACATTTAAAGTCCTTAGGATCATTCGCACTATAAAACACTACCTCACCTTCTTCGCGGCAGCTACTTATTACAACGACGTTATCCTCGCTTTCCCTCATTAGCTACCCCATCAACGACACTTCCTTCCGGCCATTTTCCCATTGCGAACCTGGTCACCCGTTACAAACAACCAGAAACGCCGCAGATAATGTAAGACTCTCCTTTTGCTCTCTTTTGTCTTTTCCTTTTACTTCTTCTTTTAAACACCGCATTTGTTCCCGCTGTTATTGCGATTACTGTTACGGGTAAATTAATTTTCGTCTGATATAAGGAGAACATTCAGTACATGGCTTATAGTTGACCAAATTATTATACTCGAACAAGAGTTTGATATTTTATAACTTCTACCGATGGAATGCAACAGATATTGAGGTATAGGACAAATGTTTCTATAACATTATAGTTATTTATAATATATAGTACAGTTTTACAATATAGTGTATTGTATATTTTAATGTATTATTTTTCAACGATGTTACATGTAATTAAAAGTAAAAATTGTATCAATGATACGTGTAAAAAAATAAAAAATAAAACATAAGTCGAATGCTATATTATACAAAATGATGCAATAATTATTATTTATTATTATAAATTATTTAATACACTCTCTATTTACTGTCTTAAATGCATAAAAATTCACCTTCCGAGTATAACTTAAATAGAAATCAAGGTTTTCGTCCAACTAACAAAAGCTCAGAATATGGTAACGTAACCTATCATAATGTAAACATAACATAACCTTGTATTCACACACGACATTTATTTTAGAAATGAAGTTTACGTGTTGCACGAGATATTAAATATTATTAATAATGTTCGCATTAATCACACGAAAATATCAAACATATTTAATAACAATATTTAAAAAAAACAGTCGAGGTTTTTTAGCAAATAAAATAAGGACAGTATTCAAGTTGTACGACTTTGAAAAATCGAGAAAACAACTTGTTTGTTACTATAAGTTTGCGAAGAAAAGTATATGAACATATTTAAAAATAAACGAATAAAACAATGTATTTATAAATAAAGTGGAATTAGATATATAATTTATATAGATGTCTAATTACTAGGACATATCCAAGTATCAGTTGAAATTTTTCAATTTTGTGACTTGCAGAATTTATGGAAATTTGAGACTTCGAAATTCAAAAATTTTAGACTTTAGTACATAATTTTGGTACTTTTGGAATTTGAAATTTTCTATACAATTATGAATTTATTAAATGTACAGCAATACATTATTACAATAATACTGAAATAATGATACACTGCAAGCATTTAATAAAATAAAACTGTTAGATACTTTATTTCAATAATAATATATTGTTATACAGGCTCTTCGATTATTTTAATCCTTTAGCTACGAAATGCGTATACACTGTCTAAATTTATTTGACTATGAAACATTTGCTGTTTTACTAAACTGATCTAATATACAATCTATCAGTTCGTGCAATCTATCAACAGCAAATAGCTGAATATCGAGCAAGTGTTTCAATATTTTACGATCAAACATTTCAGTAAACATATATTGATGTTTCCGTGCGAAAGTGCCCCAGAGTCAAAGGGTTAATCACACAAGCAATTTTACCTCACAGGTTTGAATAATTCATGCAATAGTTAGAACAAAAATATTTAAATTATCCTAAGTTCACTCTTATCTCTAATTAGTTACACCAATACTTCTACAGTTGCCTAAAACCTGACCTAAAATGCAAAAGGAGCTCGCCGTACTAAAACCGAATTAATGCCATTAAGTAATCGTTGGCGTTGTCAAACACGAGTGCCCTGTTGAAAGAGAAATTAAACAAGTTTAACTTTCCTTCGGTTTCAACGTCTTTCTTAAGGTCGTTATGCTGAAACGTCGGATTATCCTTTAACCTTAGAGAGAAACTTCTTAGGTCTCGGATAGCGGTGAAATTATCGAAAGTTTTCATCTTACGCACGATTTTCGTAATTTTATATCTGATCCATCTTGGTCGAAGTGACATCAAACATGTTCCTTAGTAAAGTAGATAGCTGTTCGTTTGTCAGAAGTACCAGTAACAATATTACCTTATCAAAGTTTATCCGAAGCTTCAGTCAAGACGGCAACTCTAGATTGGAACAGGGGGTAGACCCTAACGAAGTCGGTCCTTTACTTCTTGCAGATTGAACTTTCTCATCATACTTTACTTATGAATATTCAAGGATCTGCGTGTAAAAGTCAACGGGAAAAAATGTGAAGAACTTCGCCTAACCGAATGATGTTTTATTCCGGTGAATATTTAAAAAGTACAACGTCCTTGCTTTAAACCGGCCTAGACGAGGAATGGTCAAACAGATGCACGATGGAATTAATCAGTGGCGGTTCGTAGCTAAAATTAGGGGTTCTGCTCCAGAAAATGTTTAGTCCTTGTTTTAAAATTGTGTGAAAGGATACAAAGAAAATTTATTCAGACACTTGACAAGATCCAAAAGAAATTAAAGGGAAGAGGACTCGTTATATTAAATTTTATCGATAATATCAAACGGAAATAGAGGTGCTGCAGCTTCACATTACTTACACTCGAGTCGTCACTGGAATCGCAACGTTTTTTCCTGGTAAAATTAATAGTATTATGTTGCGATTTTGGGGGTTTCACCGTACACAAAAGAAACAATGAAATATATACATTGTAGCTAATAAATAATATCATTACAATTTGAACAGGCCTTTTCATTTTAAAAACGTGAAAAATGCTGAAAATAGTAGTTCTCATTCGGTGGCCAGTGACTGTGCAATGAGATTGAGCAGCCTAGTAAAAACATTCCCAAAGCTCTTCATGCAGTGCAAAACAGTCCTCCAATACTACGGTACTCGGTAGTCTATCTCCATTTACAGTACGGAACTTAAATCCGTACTTGAAAGTTTAAAAGATGATTAGCAGATAACCCAAACGTAAGAAGTGTTCTGCCCTGACTCACCCTTATATCCCTGTGGTCACGAAACGGTTAAGCTGCCTCTAAATTTCTCTCCACTATTCCCGCACGTAGGCTCACTGAATTTCAAGATTCAATAAACTTACCCTTCCAGTAGCGCAGTCTTCGTCGAGATTTTTCTGGCCGCACGCACCGACCAGACATTTTCTCTCTCGGTTAAATCGCACGGCGCACCGGGATTTCATCGATATTCGCTAATAAATTTTAAAGGGTGCCCTCGAGAACGTCAGAACGCGCCCTACCTGTAAATATTCAAAGTTTTCGTTCGAATCGGTTTCCACCCTTTACCACCGTCGTCTTTCTTTCTCGTCCGTCTTTCTCGCGGACAGGCAATCACATCGCGCGAGAGGGAAGAACAACTGGAAGTTTTTCGCGAGATGAATTCCTCCATTGAAGAAGAAGGAAGCTGCCGGGGGAAGCTAAAAAATAAAGAAAGAAAAGAGGAAAGTTCTTCGGAGAGGGTTTTCGATATCCAGGCAGGCTCGAATCGTTTCTCGAAATTCACGAAGGGACGAAGCACTGGTAGACTTTGACGTGGCATCCTGAGAGCCCGCGATGATTTACATCCGAGGTAAATCATCCCGCGTTAGGCATGTTTCAAACTTTTCCCGCTTCTCAGACGGTTGAAACGCAAAATCACCGTATATGGGGGAGAGGAACGTATCGAGACGAGTTTATGGGCGAAATCCGTTTCCAGGAAAACAATTTTTCTATATTGAACGACGTAACGAGCATTATTTTTCTTGTTAAGTTGGAGACGGATAACCGCCTGTTTCGGCTGAAATCTTTTTCGAACGTCTGCGAAATGATTCTCGGGATATTTGTCTGCTTTCTGTGGATAATTTACTTTGTATGTTTTTAGAATATCTTTTTCACCAAAACTGATTTATAACTGTTTCTTACAGGTGAGTGGTGAGGCATTCTTATTCTTTTGCTTCGATTCTTATTTTTCCATATGGAAATTCTATTGAATCTGTCTAAACTACAAGATACGCTTGTTAATCAATTTCTCGAAAAGTTATTATAAATTTAATTGCAATAAATAAATTATACTGAAAATTATTTTCGTATCGCAACTAAAGTTGGGTGTTATGACAAATAATTTTTTGACACGAAATATTTTTCTAGAGATCTAGAGACTTGAAAATTTCCGGGGCAGAATCTTAATACTTGTGGTATTTGAGGACTTTGAGATTTGGGGACGTAGAAATTTGGAAATTTACGGATTTGCAAAATTAGAACCTACATATATGAAAATCTAGGGATTTAGGGTTTTAACAATATGGCATTCTAGAGATTTGAGGATTTAGAAATATAGAAATCTATGGATTTGAGGATTTACGAATACGCGAAACTAGAGATTTGACGTTCTAGAAAATTTTTGCGAATTTAAGAAATTTCAGAATTCAAAAATTAGACAATCAGAACATTTGCTGATGTAGATTTGAAAAATTGAAAGCTTGATAATTTAGAAAATGTATTCAGACATTGATAAATTAAGAGATGTGGACATTCGAAAATTCAAAAATTTAGAAATTTGAACGTTAAGAAATTTTTAAATATGGAATTTTGTAAATTGTCGAAGGAAGTTTACGTTGCACCTGAAAATGCGATAGAATATACTGTTCTGGTTAGCATTAAAATAATTATTAGAAGACACCATACTTTAGGGGACATACACCTATATTACCTACACTGAATAAGGTCATATTGTCCTGTTTAAGGTTATAAGATCCATTTCTTTCAAAAATCAGAATTCTGGATGAGGAACACTTGTATTAAAATTTGACGAAAACGCTTTTTGATACAATCTTTAAGATAAAGTCACCCTCTGTAACGTTAAAGAGGAAAATTAAAATTGCCAGAGTCCGATAGACTGCATCGTACCAATTAAGGGTTAAATTATTTGATAAGATCAATATTTACGATTCAATGCATTTTCCCTTCATTCCGAAATGTTTTAAAGACGAGAAAAGACGTGCGCTCTGTCGCCTACGAGTAGAGAGGAGATAGAAAGGAGCGCAGGGGAAATTAAATTAAATTTAAATTAAGCTCAATTAATTAAGCCGCTTCCCCCATGGGAACACGGCTTCTGTGCCCGGTTACTGCCCCTGAAATTCACAGTGGGAAGGGGTAGCTGAGAGGGTAGTGATCCTTGTCTAGAGCCGGATACGGAACTAATCTCTTTTAAATTAGTATTAAGTTCTAAACGAGTTCAAGTTCGTGCTCGATGGTTATTAAAATCCAGCGTGCTATAATTAAACATGCTTTCTGTACAAACTACGTCGCAACCTCGATACTTTTTATTGATCATAAATATTACGATCCTCCGTACTGCGTTTTGTCGAGGTTATAACCTTACAAATTTACGATCGACGATTTTGCGAGTGATATCTCTAGAAACTTTGACAGTTTCCGACCAAGTATTCATTTTATCGTGATGTATTAACACTTTGTTATGAAATTCTTTCTATTTTTATATAAAATGCGCTTTTGAACTATTAAATAATACTAGTAAGAGAATAATATGTAAATTCTTGTGTTAAAATAGTTTGTTCCAAGGAAATTTATATAATATAGTAAATTTACATTTTCATATCGCGTATTAAATGATTGTAATTGTGTAAAGAAGGTTTCACATAAATTCGTCAGTTGTGAAGTTTGATATTTATTAATGTTTAAAGAGATGCAAGAATTTAATAGCATGTTTTTTTATGTAGTATACTTACAACAGAATTCAACGAAGACTTTACATGGACACATATACATACACATATACATACGTATATTTGGAGATTTTCTTAGTTTAGAACATTGTAAACTTAGAACTTTCTAATTCTGAAAATTTGTAATAACTTCTAAATTTGCAAACTTATGACTTCAAAAGTTAAAATTTGAAACGTATGACACAAACAACTAAAAACATCTAAACTTGAAACTTTATGATTTTAAAAATTCTTAAATTAAAACTTCTAAATTGTAAAACTTATGGGCTTGAAAATCTGTAACATTGAAGTTTTTTAAATTTGAAAATTTGTGATTTTAAAAATTCTTAAAATTAAATATTTCTAAATCTGAGAACATACGATTTTTAAATTGAAAGCTTTAAAATTAAATAACATATTTTGAAAATTTCTAAATCTGTAAACATGAGAGTTTGTAAATTTGAAGATTTGAAAATGAGTAAACTTTTAAATCTGAGAATTTATGATAATAAAAATCTCTGAATCTGCAAATTCCTAAATTTTTACATTTAAAAGTTATCAATATTGAAACTTGTAAAATTGAAAGATTGAGTTTTTGCAAGTTTCTAAATTTCGAGAATCTAAATTAAATACACACTCATTATTCTAATTTACAAAAATTAAAATTTACAACAGAGAAAATAAATCATGTAACCTTGTCAATTTTATTTTATTAAAAATATTGCTATATCAATAAAATATAATTTCACAAGAGAACCTTTGTTTAAACCGTTTCCATCATTAATTTATCAAACAGCCAGAAGTTCAATGCACATTACACGTCTTCGAGCGATCAGTATTATTTTGAAATGGTAATTCGCAATAGACGAACAGCTCTCCGTTTTATAAATTTCGCGATATTGGCTCTGCTGCGACAGAGCCACGGGCATTCGCGACCCGCGCAATAATGAGTCCAGGTGGAGAATTAAAATTTTCGATCGATAAAAAACGGCACCATTTTTTAGCAGCACGATGCAATCCCTGCAAAACGTTACATGATCTATAGCTACGAAATTTTCTTTTCAATCTGAGAATTTTTATTTTTCTATTTTTATTCATTAGAGAACTATTATATTACGCTATTAATTAAAATATTATTAAATATTACCAATATCACTAAAGTTATAATATGTTATACTATACTGCTAAACCTACTTATACGATATTATATGTATAAAGATGTGAACCTACGAGTTGGCGCGCGAGTAGGTTCACCTAAAGTGAAAGAAGCTGCGTCTATCCCAACTGTGAATACTTCCAGCGTTACATTTCTGCAAATAAGAATAATAATGACAATAACAGCTGTATGGGATGAGGTGTCGCGCATGGGAAAAGAGAAAAAGTATTCGATTTTCGCTTGCTGCTATTCCGGACTTTATTTTGTACAAAGACGGTCTTCGACCGATCTCCTCAACACGCAGCGACTAATTAAACTTTCATACCAAAAACTCTCACCCCCACGCACCCAGACGCATTCAAACTCAGAATCATTCTATCTTCTTCCAAACCGAATCGCTTTCACTTTAAACTAATCATTCAACGATACACGCGTATTTCTCAGGCACTCCTCGAACTCGGACACCCAACGCGACACTCGAACCGATCATCCAAACATCCTCTCGCATACACCACTCAGCATTCACTGGGACACGTTCAGGTAAACAACTCATTTACTCATTTCATTCACACCAATATTCTTAAATCTAGACTAAATAATTATGACTATGACAGGGACGTGGTGGCCGCTTATCGACGCCACAGGTGCATCACACAATTCGCACTATCTCACTCACCCTCGAGATATTTGCCAACTATCATTGTTTTTAGCCTAATCGATGTGAGTGACTACTCGAACCAATTTATTGCTACCGCCGAAAATACGTGAGAGTCTATACGTACTCTTCACTAGCTCTTCTACACTAGTTCTTCTACACTAGTTCTTCTAAACACGTGGATCAATCTCTTCGCACTCTAATTCGTGGGTTGACATCGGTACATTGTCAGTGTCTTAGTCGACTTAGCCGGTACGCTTAGGACTAGGGCAACAAAAGCGAGTCAGTCTAGGTATTTTCCAAAAACAATTTATTAATCCTTGTATGTAGCGGAGACGTGATATGACAACGACGGTAACTTAAAATTAGTCGTACTTATTTCTAACGCTGCCGCTACAGTAAGACAGTCGCGGTCTCACTGGCCTTACATAGCGCGAACTATCCTTCCCAAACCGCGAACGTCAGTTCTTCCTTTTCCCTCGCGGGCTATACTTATAAACTATTACAAACTCGCGAGTTATTCACATATTATTACAACATCGCGGGCTATTTACAAGCTTATGAACTACCCACCACCGCTTATAACCTTTAACCTACGAGCGCCACAGCCGGAGCCGCAGTCGTCCCCGCCGCAGGAGTTTGACGGAGATGACGCTTCCCCCTGGAAGGTTGATCACTAGGGGCCGTCCACGGGTCATGGCCGCAAGATTGAGGACGACTTCGTAGGGTCCAGTGATTTCATAAGGAACCCGAGTCCGCCGCGGCGGCTGTGCGGCCGGTGGCTGGAGCTGCACTACTGGTAACGGCTGCGGGATCGGTGGCTGTGGCTTAGTAGCCGATGGATGTGGCTGCTGGACCGATGACTGCGGAAGATGGCCTTGTACTCGATCGTCAGACGAAGGAGGTCGTCTCGACGTACCTAGTGCTGATACTGTGGCCGGAGGTTGCGGTACAGGCGAATCAGTTGTTCGTCCTGGGTGAGGCCACTTTGGCGGCGTATCAGCGTTTCCAGTTTGGTGACATAGGCCTGGGCTGTCTCTCTAAGTCGTTGGTCGCGGCGGATGATCTTGATCATCTCGAGTCTCTGGAAGAGAAGGTATTGCTGCTGGATCCCCCACAGGAAGATCTTCCATGTTGGCCAGGTCGGTTGTCGTTTCAGGTACTAGCTGAAGGCGTACCCCCGAAGTAACACAGCGGTAGGCAGCGCAGGATCTTCTCCGAGCTGGTCCAGAAAGTCGGCGACCGCGACTCATTCACGATTGCCAAAGGTCTCTGGTTCAGGTACCAATGTCACGATGTCTTTGTTGAGTCGGTTCGCCAGATTCGTACAGTCTGTCCTTAGCTTGCTTCGTCGGGAATCGAATCCCAAATTACGCGACCATGCACCGCCTCGCTAGACTGTTGTTTCGCTGAGATGAGGAAGGATGGTTGGAATTGGAATTGCCGACTCAGGGAACGATCGGTTCATTCAGCGTTCTATCAACGACAGGAGATCGTTATTTACATACAAAGATAGCCGATTTCCGTGCAGGAAAGCGGTTCTCGGATGGTGGCCATCTAGTAGCGGCCGCGGTACTATCGGAAGAGCGAAAGAGTGACTCGCGAGAGCTACACGGCTTTAGTCGTTACAGTTTCTTAATCCTTATATCTAGCGGAGACGCGATATGTACAACGACGAATTAACTTAAAATTAGGCAAACTTATTTCCTAACGCTGTCGCGACGGTATTACCGCGTTTGCGCTGGTATCGCGTACGCGGTTATATCGCGGATGGAACGAGAGGATAGAAGATCGGGAGTCGGATTGGATGCCCCTGGGGCAGCGGCCGCAGAGCACTCCACTGGATCCCGGACAATAAGAGGACTGTGACCCGGGGGACGCGTCCCAACTGGTGATCGTCCTTTCCAGCGGTCAAAGGTAGCCACGACAGCACGCTATCAGGGCAGAGGACACGGTGATGTTATTCCCGCTGACTAGCACTCCGTACGGGACACCGTCGGCGGACAGGTAAGTTGAGTCGACGACTCTTAAAAATATGAACAGGATTCACTTTCTGCGTTATCGGGTTTGAGGTCCTGATATGTTAAGCGACATCTTGGTCTCCAAGTAATGTTTGTGGCTGGGTTATATGTGCTTGCGGAAGCAGTGGATCTGTGAGAAACGCCCACCTCACGAGTGGCCCTCTGGCGGCCGCGGTGTTGCGATCGCGGTATGACGGTTGCGGTCTTACAGGCGTCACAACATTATGTTGCAAAAGCTATTATATTATACTAGTGACTCTCCTCCTAGTAATCCTACTACTTGCCTAGACGTTCCATATCCATCTCGATATCACCGTATGCGTTTTCTCATTATAATATTTTTTAAATATAATTAATTTTTTATTAAAGATATAATTATCAATTAATCTTTTTAGATTATTACCTGTGCGCGCGCGTATAAAATTTTGCGAAAATATTTTCAATCACCTACTGCGTTACATATCACACCTTGTTGTTCAGGTCATAGGTTACCAATCAGAAAAATTTAAAAGGCTATGCCTCTATCTCGGCGAGTTCTATATGTGTGCAAAATATCAAGTTTCTACCTTTTACCCTTATCGAGATTGAAAGTAGCAACGGACAGACATAGCATATTATATATATAGATTATATTATATTACTAATAATATAAATACAAGGCTAGTATAAATGATTAATTCTTTTTGAAAAGGTTATATCTTCAAAAGTATTACACGTACACACATGAAAGAACCGCAAACTCACCAAGTTTATACACCCTCTACAAATGTTCAATATGTGCTCTTTTGGTGACACGACTCACGTCCAGACGATAATCGAGCTCATTCCATACATTTTGTAGCATAGTCCTGTCAATTGTCTGCACTGCAGCACCTGATGCGTTCTTTGAGCTCGACTACGGATAGCGATAATAGGGGTACGTAAACAAGTCCTCAACGTACGTGTAATACTTCTGAAAATATAGCCTTTTCAAAACGAATGAATTATTTATGCTATTCCTGTATTACCAAAGTCATAAGTAATATTTAATACGATACCTAGCAAAAACATTAACCCTTTGCACTCCTATGTCGAGTGTGGCTCGACATCACATTTCTTTTGAATCTTATAAATAATTCAGATAAATAGATTGGTTGAATATATATATTTTCATTTATTTACTATTTATAAGAAATGAAAAATGTATTTATCACATACTCCACACTGTTGCAATACATTCTATTGAGAACCCCTTTTTTGATCCATTTTGTAAATGAAGCAGTTGGTAGATAAGAGAAATTAAGGAGTGCAAAGGGTTAACGATCAACATCACCAAATTCAATACAACAAAACAATGACTAAAAAACACTCTCATTATTATTCATTGAAATATAGACACTAAAATGTTCGCGAACGAGCTTTTTATTTGCTACAATTTTTGTTTCAAGCACGGGTAAAATCATAAAATTTAGTTTTTAATATCAGCTACATCGTTAAAACGGGAGAAATTAATTTCTCAGCTTGGCCGCTTGAAATTTGCAAACAAGACAAGAGTTTTACCGTGTTGAACGCAGGAAAGCTTCTCGTAGTTTAAAAAATGAATTGGTTGAGCAAAAGTGGAACAGGTAGATACACGGTCATATGTTTCGCACAGAAGGATCCACTTTACTCGTTTTTCTTCGGGATCGTAAGTATTGCATAGAGAAAGAGTAAAACGAAAAGGCACATTCACTATTTCGTAGAAAACGGCGCAAAATAAAGTCCTTTCACAGTCCTTTAAATATTACTAATGCAAAGAAGCGAATCCTATACAGGACAAAATAAAACAGGTAACTTCTGTATTAAATTTTAAAAAGACAGTATTTACGACATCGCTTTATTTTCTGCGACAGAATTTTAAATGGTATCACCAAGACTTCTTTTGTATTTTTAATCATGCAGTTTTCAATGTTCTCGAGTGGTAGCATAACCTCCAAAAATGATAAGAAATTATATTAGGTTTGATTGTATAATATTTAATTTTATTCTTCGTGCTTTCAAATTAAAACTGTCTGCATGTTTTATCTGCATTTGGACTGTCTGAGTAGAATGTTAATCAGAATGATGAAGAAGTTGTATAAAATGGTAGAAAAGGCACAGAAAGACTGACAAATTATAAATTATAAAATTAATAAATAAAACGTTTTCGAGCTTTAAAATGGAGAAATATCGAACTTCTAAATTTAGAAATTTTGAGAATTTAAATTCAGAATTTAAAAAAAAATAAAAATATAGGAATTTAAATTTAGAAATTTGGAAACATAGAAATGTTGTAATATAAAAATTTGGTCATTTGTATACGTAGAAATTTGAGTATCTAAAAAATTTTTGATGTTAAGGTACTCTTAGAATTTTGGAACTGCACAACTTTAAAACCTTCGAAATTTGAAAATTTGGCGACATAGAAACTTACAAAACTTAGGAATTTTGAATTATAAAAAATTAAAATAGCCAAAATTTGGATTTTTAAAAATTTAGAAATTTTTAGGTATTGAATTTTAGAAATTTAGAGATTGAAAGATTTAGGGACTTACAGATTCGGAAATTTGGAAACTTGTACATTTTCAAATTTATACATTCGGAAATTTGGAGAATGGAAAATTAAAAAATTAAGAAATCTTGACATTCGAAACTTCAAGAATTAAAAAAAAAACATAGAAGCTCCTTTAATATGTCCCTTTCCACAATTCTTTCGATTCCTGTAACGCCGCGAGTCATATAGCGAGATTAATGACACTGTAACATGATCCAAAAATTTTTTCATTCGACTGTACATCTACCAGCCTATCCCAAATTCAGACAGAGAAACTCGTGGGTAGAGAAGAGGATTGCGCATTGGTTGAAACTGCAAGATAAATAAACCCGGTGTTAATAAAGTCTTATCGGCATGCAACCATGCGTGTAGACTTTAAGCCACGGACGCACTAATCCTCTATGCTAATTTGGGTTGGCCAGGAGAACGACTTTAATGCCACCCCTTCGAACACGCGTGAGAGGGAATGCGACCACGTACAAAGAGGGTGGTATTTGTATCTGGTCAGTGGAAAACAGAGATGTGTATTTAAATGCTGCTGAGTTAAAACTAGAACCTGCAACGAGACATATGTTCATGTTTTGATACAGAACAGTTCAAAGTATAATAAAGTCTCGATATGTGCTCTCTGAACTTTCACTTACAACTACTAACATTAAACTCTTAACGATCACACTTCATCAGAATAATATACCTGGGACGTTTAAGACCCCAACCACTAAAAGTGTTTATTAGAAAGACGCTACCGTCGAGCACCGTTGATTTAGTTATCTAACAGTAATACTACATACGTTCAGCATATGAACGGACTCCATCTTTTACAATTTGACGATATTCCCCATAAACAAAAAACATATCTACTTTTTCCGCTAATTGAATAACGCATTTGAGAAACATCGCTCGGCAGAGATTCTCATAAACGACTAATAGTATGTACAGATAAAGTGTACAGCGTGATTCAATGTTTATTTCTATTCAACAAGCCATAATAAGAGATTACGAGGCAGAGGTGAAGTAATATCAACAACCAGAGACGGCAGGGAAGTGTTCGACCATTTCCTGAAAGTAAATTATTTTCCATCACAATTGGCTTAACCCAGACCATGAATGACCCTCCCAATAGATTATTGTATTCGCCTTGAAAATGTAAGCAATAAAAACGGTGGTGGCCTTCATATCTCCGAAGCGCCTCCACTCGGATAAAAATTATTATCGCTGTATAATAGACCCCTTCGTACTGTACAATCTTGGTTACACTAATATTTCTCTGGGCCTTATAGATTCGAAGATATTTAAGGTGCTAATAGTCCCACCCTGTATACATTGTAGTTAAGTATACACTGATTGTTTTAATAAACAATTAATAAGAGAACATTTGCTTATAGGTATTTACTTATAACGTACATTAATAATCATTTAATGTATTTATAAGTACATTAGGATAATGTTCATTTGTTCAAAATTTGTTTGTATTATTTTATCAGTGTTCTGTAAAGTTCATCCTTGTAAGAACGTAAAATAGTAATCTCGTTTATATTTCTCAGATGTGCACATAGTCCTTGAAGGAGCAGTGACATCGTAACTTGTATGATTCCTAAATTCAGAATTAAAATCACAAGAATATTTGCAATAATTAATACATATATTTCGATATCTGTATTCAAAACGTTTATTATAAACATTTTAGTTTATTGTTACAATGTATGTATAAAATACGTGTATATGTTTCAGTAACATACATTATCTATAAATCCTAATTATAATTAATATCTTTTCACCCGAATTTCACTTACCTCGTAATTTTTACTTTATTATAATTAACGTATATGTAGAGGTGAAAGTATTAGACTTGCAACTAAATTCGTAATCTTTTTATTTATTTTGCTTTAAAATTTTTCAAAGTTTATAATAGAGAATTCAAAAATTTAAGAAGGATGCAGAAAAATATTAATTCGACCGATACTTAAAATGTTATTTGTTAATTTTTAATAAATAATTCTGTAGATTATTTATACAGAATTTAGTTGTCAATCTAATATTTATTATCAAATACTTATAAAGACTACAGGAAAAGTGATTTTAAAAAATGAGATATTAAAAACGAACGAAGCTAACAAATAGACATTCAGACGTTGATATTTTCATTTCGATTCATAATTTCCTTAATAAAAGACCATTAGCAGATTTATTTGTCTAACAGTAAGATACATTTATCATGCAATTTCAAAAGGAAACAGCTTCTAAAAGTTCCGGGTAAAGAAAATGGATTGCATAGAAACCAATTTTCAAATCTCGCTAAAATCATTTTTTTCATTGCCTGATTATTAAATTTCAATTTGTAATAAAATTATATGAATTAATAAATATTTAGTAATTATTCGTAGTGGAAGACTTATTTATTTCTTGTACATATCATTTTTTCATTGTACACCACGGTCTTACTTTGATTTTATAGATGTAAATACTAAATAATATTTCAAAATAAATAATTATAATAAACTATACAATTTTCCAAGCTAACGACGATAACAATGTGAATAAATCGGTCTTCATTCTAAATAATGAATTTATAATTTCAAAAATCTTCTAATATTTCTAATTTCATTGAATTGTAAAGTGTAATTTAATGGACATAAATACCTAAATAAAAACAGTAAAAAGAAAAAATTTGAGACAAATTGACTGCAGTGAGATTTGAACTTGTAACCTCTTCTTTTACAACAGATCATTTATCACTGAACCGCGACATGCTATGGAGTTGTTTTCTGTACAGTCCATTTGTTCCATTTGAAATTTTTAAATGCTGTTTTTCTTGAAATCGACTGGAAAGTGTACTGCTTGGACAAATAAATCTGACACTAACTTTCCATTACCGCTAGATCTACGAACGTTCAATGACTAGTTAATATTAAATTGAAGTACAAAAATCAATAAACAAGTGATGGAACTTAAAATAATTTAAATAATTATTTTTTATCTCAACAGAAATACATTTCAGGAAAAACCACTCTAATAATTTTTATAATTGAAAATAAAAAGTCTACGAACCGTCACTTTGTACTGTAAATTTTTTTGCAGAGGACCTTGTGACCATCGAAACACCAATTTTATTCAAACTTCGTGCAATTACATAATGCATAAACAGTAATAATTTTGCGAAACCATAACACGCAACTCCCTAAAATGAAAAAATAATTGTGGTTCTAGTGATTCTAGAAACTGAAACAGATTACTGGTCCTTTTGAAGTAAAAATAGGAAAAAAATGACAGAAATAAAAATTATATGGTATAATACGTCCTAACTTTCTATGACCTGATCTTTTATATAGATGCACCAATATAGTAATCGCACTTTATTCTTTAATATAATACAATTATTTTGTTAAAGCAATGCAATTATTTCGAAATGTCATTATTTCACAAGATATTTGGCATTTCATGTCAAAAATTTACTTTACGCTATTGTATTCGAAATCCTTTTGTATTAACGACTTGAAGCGTATAAAACTGCATTGTTCAAAAGTCAATGTAGAATAACTGAAACATGTAATGAAAAATGTAGCAAACAGAAAATATTTAGAGTGCAATGGTGGAACATTCGAACACTTATTGTAAGTACGTTTCTTATATAAATATGTCAAATATCTCTCGAAGTGTTGACATTTTGATGACCAGTTACTCTTATATGTAGAATAATAAGTTTCTCGTTAAAACTTCTGATAAATAAATAAAGATCAATAAAAACTTCTGATTAGGGTCATTCCACGGCAAATCGATCACTTTTCGACCTCACCATCTACGATTTTGCTTTAATCAAAATATGTTGTAGTCAATGTGAAATTAGGGGGAGTTTAAGTCATCATTTTGCCGGTTTCGAATTTGTTAAGGAATAACAAGCCTTCAAAGTTTGCAATTTTTGCTCATTTTTACGAAAATAGACTTCACTTACGAATTTTTTTCTCAGAAACTATTTAACCGATTTAGCTACATTTTTTTTGCTTTATTCATAAAGGAATGGGCTATTTAAAAATATTTTTTTTAATTCCGGCAATTTGTTATAAAATGTTGCAAAATTTAAACAAATTTTTTTACTATTCCGAGGCAAAGACACTTGATCGCGTTCGCGCTCAGCCGCCAGGCTCGAAGCTGTCACTCCCGCTCTGATTGGTCCGTATTTTTCCTAAATAATTCAAAAACGAAGCTCCAAACCCCATTTTTGCAAAGGAAAATCTTGTTCAGAATGACGTCCTCTACCACCCCTTTCAGGGAGTAACACTAGTTACGAGACACCCTGTAGAAATCGATTGGTCTAACAAATAAACTGGATTGCATGAAAAAATGTAGTACAATTGCATTTAACAGAGATATCGGTGCACCCACATAAAAAAAAATCAGAACGTAATTTTTTGTATTTGTACTTCAAAAAGAGCAGTAACCCCGTTCAATGGATCACCCTGTATATTAACAACAATAAAAATCGAAACAGGAATATCAACGTCCAGCCCTCTCGCAAGTGGAAGAAGATACTCTGCAAAAATATGTAACATTAATATTGATCAGGTTGTCAGCTAGATTTTAATGAAATCTCAATCATGATTATGTTCTTGCGAGCCACGTCGTTGCGTTGTGTCGATATTACGCGGAACAAAATATAATGCGTTTCGATCCGGATGAAAACAGCATAGACGAAGAAAAAAGAATTCGGCTAAAAGCATACCTACGAGCAAAATGCAAACTGACTCGGATATACGTAAATTTTACTGTTCCTTCATGCGTGTCCTTGATTCCCAATGTATTTATATGTGTTTTTCTAATGCGTTCCGCTCGTAAGCTACATCGGTTATTTCCGTTCTGACATTTTCACCGGATTATTTACTACGCACAATAAATATTTTTCCGAGAATGATCGAGTTTGATGGCTGAACGATAGAAAGCAGAATGTACGACGTTTACGGTTGTTTTCGTGTCGTTGTTCTTAAAATAACCTGTTAACAGAAATTAATTAGTCTTTGAGTGCAGTCGTTGGTTTAATAACTGGAAACTTTGTCCAGTATAAATATAATTATTTACAATTATAAAAATGTTATGATATCTTAAAGATATTCTTGAACAAAGTATCTTTTAATGCTAAAAATTCCTGTTCTCATAAGTTCGTCACATGATTTACGCTTGCTTTTTTCTTCTCTTTAGGTTTTACGTTTTATTTGTCTACAATAAAGTTCTTATATTTTGACCTAACAAATATTATTAATTTTGAAATGTATAAAAAATATTTGTATAGATGCGTATAGATTTAGGCTTAAGTTTGCAAGTCAAAATTTTGAGAAACCCAATAATCACAGAATGAATCCTTTATAAAAATTATGACGCAAAGCGTTTTTACACTGTGCATGAGAAATATAATAATCACCTAATAAATGACAAACTCGTTCTACTTAAGCAAAGTGAGATATTTTTAATTTTATGTAATATATTAAACCATATGTAATATATTATATCTTGTATTGATTAATTACAGCTCATTCAAAGATATAAATTTGTTTACTCACCTTAACTTATGCTATTCGTTGCATCATTAGTCCGTCTTCTTTCTAAGATATGATTTCTTATAGTAATCACAAAACATATAGAACATTATAAGAATTTGAGACATGTAGATGAAAGCCATGGGTTTCCGATTTGGCTCGCAAGAGGGCAAGAACGTTTGGAAGGTGTGACATATCATGATAATAAATTGAATCTGAAACCAAGAAACATTTTCAATGTTGTATACAATTTATACTTTGAAATATTTGCGATTATTTCCAGTTGAGAAGAGATGGAGACAAGTAATTTCTTTTGCAGTATGATTGTTATTGATTTAAACCAAGTTCCATAATCATTTATAGTAATTGAATTTTGGAAGTTATAAATATGCAAAACATCAAGTTTACAAGTTTATAAATTTACAAATTTACGAATCACTAAATCAACCAATCTCTAAGTTCTCAAATTTTTAAATTACATCATTTTAAAATTATCCAATTTTTCAGTTTACCAATTTCCCAATTTCTCAACCTTTTTAAGTTCTTAATTCCTCAACTTTTTTCATTTCTTATTTCTCAATTTCTTAATATTTCAATTGTTTTCATTACTAAATATCCCAATTTTTCAATTTCACAATCTTTCTTTTGGAATCTCAAATTTTTTTAATTTTTCAATTTTTCAATTCCCCAATTGCCCAAATTCCCAAATACCCACTTTCCCAATTTCCCAATTTCCCAAATACCCAACTTCTTAAATTCCCAATTTCCCAATTTCTCAATTGCATGGTTTCTCAAGTCTCTAATTTCTTAGTTATCAAATTTTTTAAATTTTCAATTTCCCTATTTTCCCAAAATTCTAATTAAAAGTTTAAAATTTTGGAAATTCGTAATTCTTACATTTGTAAATTTATAATTTTCTAAATTTTCAAGTTTCCAAATTTCTAAATTTCTTTTAACTTTAAGAATTGAATGGTTAGTAAATATGAAAATTTGATGCTTTTACATTTTTAAGGGCCTAAATTTCTAAATTTGAACATTTTTTATTTCCATTACTCTCCATCTTTGTTGTACACATTATATCATGTTTGTATCGTATTGTTACTAATAATTTTAATGAATTAATTCCTAAAATATTATACTATATACATATAACATATATTACATATATGTATATTTAACGTATATAACATATATTACATTATATTATATAATTACAATATATTCTATATTATAATAATATATTATAATATCTACAGTATGTACTATATTATATTATAGTACATCATGTATATCAAAACATCTAGTATGTTATATATTATGCTACACGAAACATATATGTTCTCCTAACCACCATACAACTTTCATTTGAAACACTTCTTTTCACTTCCGACGCACACAGAAATAATCACGTATATACCCTTAAAGCTGACATACTCTAAACGCCATCACTGCTTAACCACAATAGATCAATAAAATTATTTAATTTTAAAACGAATTTAGAAATATTAAAAAGGTTCCAGTCAGATATTCGTACACCCGATGAAAGCGAGAATATAAAGTCAAAGAAATAATCGTTTCAAGGGCAAAACGCGAACCGAGAACCACGTTGTTCGCGTACGACAGAGCTTAATAAGCTCTCTCGTTCGCAAAATGACACTTTACCCTGTCGCAGTCCTCTTCAATCCCCCCGATTCTGCATCGCACGATACAAACGCTTTGCATGAAATTAAACGACCACGTAATCCGATAAATCGTACCGTCAATATCTCGCCAGAAATAAAAGTTCTCCGCCGGTGAATTATTTAATTAAAAACGTAACCTGTTTCACCCTTCATCGCCCAACCGGTTTCCATCCCCTCTCCTCGGTTTCTACCCCCCGCACACTCGACTCGTTATTCCTGCTAGAATTCGAACGCAAAATCAAATCGTGCTAGTACACGTGTAATTCCACATCCGGTACTTACGACCTTTTCAACCCTCGTGAAAAGCCGGTTATCGAGTTAGGAAGGGCGAGTGGCGTATACAGGCCAATATACGCATTCCACAGCAAACGGGATATGTTTTTCGTACTCATCGACAAAACATATTGCGCCTCTTAACGGAGATCCGCTGGCTGAAGGCGTGGCCAGGTTTCATTGTTTCACCAGATCTCGAACGATAGCACGAGCAGCTTTTTATTCGTTTATCCGTGATTCCACGGTTGAATGTCGAGTAGAATGAAATTTTGCTCGAGTAATAACGTCGGCTGAGCGCGAGAGGGGAAGCTGGACGAATAAGGGTGATTTTTCGCCTATAGTATGGCTGATAAAAAGACTTTTCAATATGCGAAACGTTGTATTCAGTTTTGTAAAGTTTTGTAATGTTTCCAACCCTTAATTGCGCTGCTGCTGCAGTGGATCAAATATGTATTGACACGTATAAATTTTTGTAAATATTGAAGTATCTTATTAACACCGTGTTAATATATATGATACGGTTAAAGATGAGTGTTAATATAAACTTAAAAATAACCGGCTAAATTTAGGTTTATCTTTGAGGAGCGGTTAATATTAGTTTTATTCATCTTTAGCTTTAAAAACATAACCACGTGAGAACGCGCATCCATCGTATACATTTTTAGTCGTTGCGTTTAAGCTAATGTGCAATTTAACCGGCTAAAGATGAAATCATTCCACGCGAAATAACATTTTATCGAACTTTAGCCGGTCCTCAAAGATAAACCTTTAGCCGGTTAATCTTAAGTTTATGTTAAGAGGTGCAATACCTTTAGAATCTTTAAAAATTGAAAAAATTTTTTTTTTCTATAAAATGTTAATGCAACATCTCAAAAATATAGTGTCAAAATTTTAAAGCGTAATACGGAGCCCTTTTGAAGTTATGGCCGATTATAGCGACTCATGTCTGGTATCGCGCCGCAGATATTCACGCGCTCGGTGCAGAGGGCTATGTAGCAGATTTGTTATTATCACGCCATTCCTGTGTTTGAAATTTTGTATTTTTACGGAGAATGAGCTTACGGAGAAAAATCAACTTTACGAGTAAGCCGAAGGATTATTATATGACGCAGGAATCGCAGATTAGTTGGTAAATCATTGAAATTATTCAGGTTTTACTTATCGAAACTTTAAACGCATTTTTCTCAAAACTACATTTTTTAAATTGGCGTGACTGATAACTCAAAAACTAGTTTATCAATCGCGCTCAAATTTTTTGCATATATCCACGACAATACTATCTAACATATGAACCTAAATTTACGAAATAAATTTAACATTAAAGTCCTTTCTTATTGCAAAATATTGCGAAAATTTTCAGTAAAATTCAAAGTTTTTCTTTAAAAACGCGCCATCTCTTCAATTTTCCATATTTTTCACATTTCTTAGGTTCATCTACTAACTGTGAATGTTAACAATCGAAACATCGTTTGCAAACTTGTTTCAGACCAATGTAACTAAAGCTAGAAGTCACGCCGTTTCACGAGACGCGCCGAAACACTTCCAGGAAAGACTATCATAATTCCGCCATTTTTAAATATTTAAAAAAGAAAATATGTTGTAATAGGCAATAGTTATAATAAATTATACCTGAAATTTCGAAAATACAAGACAAAGATATCCTATCCAAAAAAATTCACAAATATCAGCTTATTTTCATCTATCTAAAGGTATTGCCCCCCTTAACACCCATCTTTAACCGTAACATATACATGTTGTATGTCGTTCAACGTACATTAGTTGTACGTACGACACTAGTTGTGTGACGTACACTACCGAAGTATATGAACCCCTTAACCCACAATTTTCTGGATAGTTGCGACTCACAGCTAGATAGTTATTACCATAACGCGAAGACAACTGAAGAAGGTAAAAATGTTAAATACATTATGCATTCACGATCCTTGATTATGCAGATTACAATCAGAACTGAACCAAAAATTCAATTGCAGTGAAAATACGAATCTAGTTTATCACATTCGAACTGTAGTGGGCGTCACGAGTGTGACATGTTATTGTAGGATAAGGGGTTACTAATAATAATAATGGAAATTATAAAGAAATAACATTTTATATAACTGTACATTTGGCAATTTTCCTGTATTTTTTATATTTTTTGAGCGGTTTTTATTTAACTGGCAGTAAGAAGCGTTTAATATGTCATCCTGATGTAGCAATATATTAATGTGCTATTGATTTCTTTAAATGTCAATGTTAATTAAAATTGGTACATTGTGTGCATCGATGTACATAATGATTGATAATTAGTACGTGTTCAACTAAAGGCAACCTGCGGTCAATTAATTAGCTGAAGTACGTAATTGATTAACTACAATGTATAATTAATCAAATTGTAGTTTGGTCGGACCAATAATTTTTTGCGAAATGTCGTTTAGTTAATAATTAAATTGCAATCACTGAATGATTTTGTAGCTGAAAATTGAAGTTTAATTTTTAATTAAAGCTTGCTAAATTAAAGGTTAAAAGTTAATTTCAGTCAAGGATTTTCAGTTAACTATTAAAGAATAAAAGTTTACTTTTTGATTCAGTTGCACCTGATTAATGATTAGAATTTATTTTTTAATTAAATTTCTTAGAACCGAATTTTGAAAAAAGAAATAGGAAAAAATTGAATTTAATTCTTTCAATAAACTATAATTATCTAATGGGTTCTGTCGAATTTGTATTAAAAGTTATGTTTATTCAAACTGGACTCGATTATGTTTATTTAAACTCGACTTTCTCCAAGATTAAATATATTCTATTGTTTCAATAAATAATAATCCTTCAACTATAAAAGAGAAAATGAACTCATATTAATAAGCGAAAAATGGCTCCTACTCACCTACCCCTTTAAATTTACGATATGTCGAAATATTTGAGCAAAGTTCTCACTATAAATTACAAAATTTATAATTATTTTATTATTTACATCTGTTCCCATTATAATCACTTATTTCATTAAAATCATCAGCAAAAATGTCAATTTACTAATCACACTACTGTGTTCTAAATGACAAATTGTGTGCAGCTACTCAAATTACTAGTAAACACAGTAGCCATTCAATAATTGCCTGGTTTCGGGGCTATAGAAGTGCATCTATTTAACGAACCGGGAATTATCCGACACCATTCGTTTCATACATTCGATTTAAGCACGAATCAACTTTACATTCATTATAGCCTTCAACATTATTCAAATAATGTGTTTAAAAAATCAATAATTATATAATATTTTAATTTTTAAGTTTAACCCATGCTTTAAAAAATGCGTAATTATATATTAAAAAATGTTGACGAATTTGTATCTTATATTTCGCATCACATTATTGTTATCTAAAGTAAGTGAGACATTTAAAGTGACATATAAATCGTTTTATATTCAACGTAGCAAATAGTAGAATCAAGTATAAAGTGGAAGCATACCATTTGTAGTCCTGTGATGTATTGTTTCAAAGGTGCGATCCTCTTTTGCATTTCTGGGCCAACGCAAGCGAGCAAATAATAGGTGTACATAATCACGTGAACGAGACTATTTATCATAATCGTAAACGTCCACATACCCCCTACGAATATCAGATTTAGATAAGATCATAAAAAAAATACAAAAAATATTAAAAATACGAAATAAAATTAAGTCATATAACAGAATCAAAAAGATTGATTGGTAAAACTAAAACTAAATAATATTTTACAAATGTGAACAATACTTTCATCATTGACAATAATTTAAAAAGAAATCCTTTGCAACGATGCGTATAATATCAAATAAATATAAATAATGCATTTTATACGGTTTACTAAAAAAAATCAATTTAATTTAAGAAAACAATTAATCCACTTCATCAAGTAAGCAGTAATTATTCTTTATTAATATACTATTTCAAAGACTTGTATAGTTAGTTATAATTTGTAGTTACAATTAAAATAACTTTTTGAAATGAACTACAATTTCTGATAAAATTATACAAAACATAAACGTTATACATTATACACAGTGTAAAATTTTTTTTTATTTAATAATATACAAATATAGCATTAATCAAAAATGTAAAATTGAATCGTAAGAACAAAAAAATACCAGAAATAAGAATTACTTTTAATATTTATAATTTTATAAAGCTGTTTTATTTTATAAACCTCTTCTTTATAATTTTATAATGATCATCTTTATAATTATATACAATAAGTAGAGAAAAGAAATCAAAGAGGGATTTACTAATAATTAAAAAAGCACCTAATAAATTCAAATTAAAGGTAAACCATAAGAATGTGCTTACCTGGGACAAATTTACACGCGATCCATGAAAGAAGAACAGTTAATGTATGATGATAGATGTGGAGAAATGACGCTTGATTGTATTTCTTCCTTAAAATAAAAATGACGGTATCGCTTAACTCGAAAACTTTCAACAATATGACCCTCCACACCCATCTAGCCATCTATAAACAATATTATTAGATTTTTAACACTGTAATTCGCTTAACATTTTTAATACTCACGCGATAAGACTCGGGGTCATATGAAACTATATGAGACTCGCATCCCAAAGAGTATTTTGTGGTGTAACCTGAAGTAAGTAGCTGTAAATTTACAAATTTCATACATTATACAATGATATTATAATATAGTGTAAAAGGACATAATTATTTATTAATAATTAAAAATGTTATGTTTTTGTTTTGTTTTGCGTAAGCGTTTGAAAAAGGAAAGAACAAAAAGTGAAGATATATTATTGAATTTGTACCCTCATAATTAATATTATATTTCGTTATTATTTTAATAAATATTTGTGTATTTAAATTTTACAAGTTCCATGTAGAATATTTACATTCTTAATTTTGAATTTTTATTTTAATACTGTGTATTCAAGGATATACACTAAAAGTGAAGGTATATTAATGGACTATATGCTCTTAATCAATATTCTAATTAATTGCAATTTATATAAATTTCTTTTTTATTAAAATTTGTATGTGCATTAAACAATTAAACAATTTATACTAAAAGTGTTTAAATGAAATGGTCCGTGTAAGTATAACAACTTCATTAATTAAATAATAAGAAACTATTAAAAATGCTTTAAAATTAAGTATTTTAGCATGTTCTTTTATCTACATTCTATATGCAATTCACTGAAATTCGCATAAATTTATATAGAGTTTCTCCCTTAATTCTCAAACCCTTCTAATTGTTTCCAACAATTTGAAATGCAAAGTGCAATATAATTAAACCATAGTATTCAATTTGAAGTTTATATTTGAAACACAGTTATGCTTTTGAATAAACACACTACGTCCATGCCTCTTAATAAGTACATTGCTATTTTAACCAAAGAATATTCAGTGACAGTCCTGCATTTAATCATAAAACCAGTTCACTGTTAATTAAACTCAAACAACTTACAGAATGAACTTGTCAACACCTTTCAGTATGAACCTCGTTAATTTCGAACTGGTGATGCTTATTTTAAATTAGTATTGTAATTAAATTAATGAAACTTGTAAAATTATTTCATTATTCAATTTGTATGTTTGATTGAGATATTTGAAGAAGTTAACGGAGTTCAAACCTAAAATTAGTATTAATTTCAATCGATTAATACTGAAATCAATGGCGGACTTCAGAAGCACAGTTTATTTGTGTTATACTGCTGCGGATAGGAATGCAGCAATTGGCAATATAGGAAGAGGTCCTTCCATACAATATATGAAAGTTTATATATTTCAAAACTAAATAATTTTAGAATAATATATATATAAATTATTTGTATATTATTGATCAATATATCAATATCAATATTGATATTATTGACATATAAAATATATAAAATTTAAAATTTTATATTCTAAATATAAAAATATTCTAAATATAGAATATTGTTTAGAATATAATTTATATTATAAATTATAAATTTAAAATATAAAATTATAAATTTTGGAATATGTTAATTTTTGTAAATTTGTGGTGGATTTAAAAATTTGTAAATCTTAAAATTAAACAATTTCGGAATTTCAAAATTTTTAAATTTCAATATTTGTAAATACGAAAATTTCAAAATTTATAAAGTAATTAAGAAATTCCTGATTTAATAAATTTCTCAATCTGAAAGATAATGATAATTGAAGTAATTATAATTATATAAACTCACCCCATAGAATACGGATCCACTCGCAATCGCCATCAAAATATTATAAAAAATCATAATCCTGTTTAAATTATATGGTTTTCGATTTTTCATGTATAAGGGCCCAAGATGAAGGACGAACAACAGATAAAGTGATACAATTGCTAATAATGGAAACGGACTTTTCATTAAAAACCAGTCTGCTACTCTAGGATCTAAAATAAATAAGAAAACAGAGATTAATGCATATTTTAACTATAACACATTATAATTCATTTGGTGAAATTTAATAATTAATAAAATATAATATTCCTGAAATTTTTTAATGTATTATTAATATTATTACTCGTCAAAATTCTGTGACTCCAAAAATACTTTAGACTACATCTAAAATCCATTTAAATGTATTTAAAATACATTTAAAAAATAACAAAGAAAATATATTTTTGCATAAACAAATTTATACACACATTGATTTATTAATAAATATGACTACGATAAAGATTGCAGACAGACTAAAAGAAGACAATAATTTAGAAAAGTATGAAATTTTTTGTATATATTGTAAATGATAATAAATACATAAAACACTTAAAAATTAATATAAACCAATGTACAATATTATGTTAGTATTATTTATTTCTTATTCTAAATTTGCTTTCTAAATTCTAAATTTAAAATTTGCTATTTGTTAATTTATATTCGCGTATATTTTGTCACTTATATTATTGAAAAAGTCTCTAAAGTTAAACATAGCAGGTGTTGTAAGTAAAAATTCACATCCTGAAATGAAAATGAACGAGGAAAGATACAATTATGTCTATATTGACCCACTTACAGGTCATCACAGCTGGCAACCTATCAAATTGTGAATATTCGAAGAATTCATACACTCAAAGATCTAATATATCATTAATAGTACTTTTTCAAACATACAAGACCGTGAATTGAATAAAAAATAAATGACTATAAATTAAAAAACTTACCTGCCGCATGTTCCATTAAGTAGCGATACGTTTCTAACAGTCCCATATTCTTTGAGCAGCGAACACATTCGAAATTAAATTATGATAATAAAAGAGGAAAGAAATGCAATTTACAATTAGATATATGTGAAACAGTGGCTATATTCAAGTAATATTAAAATATCAGTATTAGTGAACAGTTTAAATAAAAAACCTGTGAAAATATTATTACACACAAAATATTGTTATAAACATTACACACCGATTTTGAAACGTGGTTAGAAAATATGACACCATTTTATAGGAGCACCATAAAATAACACTGATGTTATATGAATTTAAAGTTTAAGATTTGACAAAAATCGCTCTAGTTTTATCGAAACCTGATTAATAACCGCTTATGTTCCTTCGAAATTTACATTTAAACACAATTAAATTGCAAATTGCAGATAAATCTTAGAACTTAGAATTTACACCTCACCTTGTGCACGCAATGTCGGTGCCATGTGACAACAAAAATCACTTATTCTTTTCGAACGTGTGGTAATATTAGATGAACCAGTGATACGCGACAGAAAGTGTTCCAAGACATAAACAATAGCAATTGAACGTTTTAAGTATTTCGTTGTGTAATAATAATCGTAGTCACCGTTGCCTGCTAACCGCCATTGCCCCCCTCTCTACCTAAATGTTTCATCAATATTCTTAACACAAATTCGCTGCTGGTTCGTTTGAACCTATTTGCAACGAGGTGTAATACCTTGTATTTTTGCTTCATGTATAGCGTCTTCTGAAAAATGTTACATAACCTAAAAACTGTTGATTACTGTTAAAAAATCATCTGAAGAAATTAAAGATTGAATATTTCCTTATGAGAATATGTACTAATTTAAAATTTATGATAAATAACAACTAATTGAAGTTACTGGTTAAGTTAAACTAGTTAAAATTTGATTGTGATGCTTAAATAAAGTATAAAATTTGTTTTTGAAACGTAAAGGGTGGGGCCGCTGAAAATTAAATAAATTAATTTTTAATGCGCGATATTTTGGTCTTTTTATATTTGATTGTAACTTTATATTAAAATTCACAACATTTTTATAAGCTGAAATCCTCCGTTTACTAAAATGCTAAAATACTACCGTTATATTGCAATAATTTTTAGTTAACGTCATGTTTTCTGTGATGTAACTTGTTTCATGCGTTTTGGTAACACCCGAAATTTTTTATTAAATAAGTAATAAAATATTTATCTTTTTAATGCTTTAATTCCTTGTATTAATCCTTTAATGTGTTTAAGAACTTAATTCAGAAAATAAGTACATAAAAATTGTCAAGTATTTAGAAAAAATTAGTGCATTGAAATTATTAGTATTTAGTAGGAAACAATATGTAAAACATATTAATATTTAGTAGAAGGCAGTACTGAAATTTTTTTTAATTTTCAAAGTAACGATATAAAAAAGCTATTGTCTAGTATCAAAACAGCATAAATTTTTTAAGAACAATTTTTTAATTGTAAAGCAACCTGCTTTTTTTAAAATCGTCTTTCTTTTTCCGTAATTAAATTTGAATAATAAGTTTCGTATTTAAAATTAGGCAATAAATTTTATAAGTAAAATTAAATAATAATTTCGTAGTTAAATTTAAATAATAAATTTCGTAATTAAAATTAAATAATGAATATTAATATAAGAAAAGTATATTTTATACTGTATTTTATTGTTCTGATAATATTATTTAAAATTGAATGAAAAAGTGACTTTTCTCGTTTAATTAACACGCTCTCGATAAAGATTGTGGGTCACCGGTGGCTTACGCAGCAGCGAAGGTTTTAAGTTTTACAGTAGTTCATTTTTTGTTCATTCCAATGAAAAATATATATTTTATACTAAAATTATTAAGACAACTAACAAGGGAACATATCCAAGTGTAACACACCGATTTTAATGAAACTTATGTGAAAGATAGTTCTCAAAAAAATATTCGACACGTATTTTTTTATATCGGCAATCGTGCACATTGAAGGGGTGATAATAGCCCTCAAAGTTAAGGGCTGAAATCATATTTTTGGGAATATCTCAGGAATTAAAGGAGATAATTGGAATCTTTTTTTTCTCAATTGTTGGACTCTCAATAGGGAATTTTTCTGCAGAAAAAAATTTTAAAAAACTTTGTTTGTTTAAATAATATTTTGAAAATTTATAGTTTTTGTTTAAATTTTTTGACTAAATGTTGATTTATTTTTTTGCAACTTTGTGTACGTAAACTATGGACTAAAATAGAGGATACGTGTTTTTGGAATTTGTTGTTTTTTGCAATATTTATTAGATATATAGCTTGAAGTCACCTCCTGTGATTGCCCCTAATCAGCATTTTTATCAAAAATATCATAATTTTTACAATCTTTTGCAATATTCTGAACATTATATACCTCCTCAAATGCCGTTAATTGATTTTTCAATAATTATTGTAAGAATCGCAGGTATGAGCGTGACGCGGTTCTAATCATCGCCGCAAGGAACATAGCCTTTTATGGCCAATACTGATTTTATACTTTTATGGTCGTAAGGTCTTCAGTCCAAATACAATATTTAGAATTCTTGGAAACTTTGAGATTTTTAAGAAATTAAGAAAAAAAAATTAAATTAAATTATTTTTTAACAATATTGGCCATAAAAGCCTATGCTCCTTGCGGCGGTGATTTGAACCGCGTCACGCGCATACCTGCGATGCTTACAATAATGATTGAAAAATCAATTAACGGCATATGAGGAGGTATATAATGTTCAGAATATTGCAAAAGATTGTAAAAATTATGATATTTTTGATAAAAATGCTGATTAGGGACAATCACAGGAGGTGACTTCAAACTATATATCTAATAAATATTGCAAAAAACAACAAATTCCAAAAACACGTATCCTCTATTTTAGTCCATAGTTTACGTACACAAAGTTGCAAAAAAATAAATCAACATTTAGTCAAAAAATTTAAACAAAAACTATAAATTTTCAAAATATTATTTAAACAAACAAAGTTTTTTAAAATTTTTTTCTGCAGAAAAATTCCCTATTGAGAGACCAACAATTGAGAACAAAAAGATTCCAATTATCTCCTTTAATTCCTGAGATATTCCCAAAAATATGATTTCAGCCCTTAACTTTGAGGGCTATTATCACCCCTTCAATGTGCACGATTGCCGATATAAAAAAATACGTGTCGAATATTTTTTTGAGAACTATCTTTCACATAAGTTTCATTAAAATCGGTGTGTTACACTTGGATATGTTCCCTTGTAAGCTTAAATTTTAAGCTTCAAGTTGGTATGCCATAAGTATTCATATATTATCAAACTGCACTTGATTTTATACTTATTGAAATTAGTAACTGTTTACTATAAATTGGCGAACATCCATTTTATATAATGATATTAACAAAAGATTTATATCGTTATTTTCATCAAACATCAAGCTCAAATTTATGTGTCATAAGTGCTATACTTTTGCGATACATTGTTCTTATATGTTCGTTATATGTAAACAATTTATTAACATTGTCTATTTTTTTTAATTTACTTACTACATAATTTCAATAGAATTTTCAATAGAATTTATGGTATAACAAAGAGAAAAAGAATAGATGAAACTAAATTTTTAGTACACTTATTTTATTTCAAATTTTGTGGAAGCATCCTTTTATGAAACTTCACAGTAAATTTGCTATAAAAATCATTCCAAATTTTCCCAAAATAAAATATTTTTGGTTCAACCATAAATGCGGCTGAAAATCTGAATTACAACATAAATGTAAGTATAAGTTACCATACTGATAGTTCAAACGAAAATTTACATCGACTTGTGTCACAATTTCCATACTCTCCACTTTGATCCTTCAACCTTCTACTAACACTCCTTCGCTATATTAACAATTATCACATGGTATTTTCAAATTCTTTAAAAGGAATCGTTTAACTTATTCAAAATTCGAATTTGTTATTACATTAAAAATAAATATATTTAATTTATTCCAGTCTGATAAAACACTAATCTTTTACATACTTTTCAATTTATTAACCCTTTCCACTTAAAAGGTGACTTACACTCACCATTCTGTTTAATACATTTTCAAATAAGTAGCAGTTAATTATAGTTAACAATAGAAAGATAAGATCTTTCGCAAACTTTTCAAGCGGAAAGTTTTAGAGTTTGCTATCAACCAATAATAAAAATACTTTCGAGTGCAGAGGGTTAAATTATATAGTATTTTTTAACTAAACTTATAGAATTGAACATATGATATATAAACATAGCGAAACAGACAATAGTAACAAATAATAATAAAGAGTTATTAACTTCAAAAGAATCAAACTTTTCAACTAAAACGTTTGAGAGTTGCTATCAGCAATCTTCGAGTGCAAAACATTAAATTTGACATAAAATTTAATTATATCATACAAAGATTCCCCTTAGCATACACGAAGATACACTTAGAAATTTGCTAATAACAAAAACATTTAGCTCACATCGCAAGCGTAACAAATAAATAATAAAAAAACGTAAATTAGCTCATACAACGATTCTTGATTCTTGAAAATTGATTTTGAAAATAAGAAATCTAAAATCCGTCGTTTTGACGGGTTCTGTGAATCTAGTGTTAAACTGCCAGAAATGATAAGAATGAAAATGAAGTACCTGTGACACGTGAATTGGGAAACCTTTCCCATCCTGGCCATCGAGTTTGCATGTATCGACTGACATTCGGGTTACTGAACGATTCGAATAGTGACTATCGACGTTAACACCGTCTTTCACGATGGCGACCCACTGTCTAAGTTCATCCACAGGCCATGCACCCCTAGCAATGGCTCGGGGAAAGAAACGTAACACACAGCCACACTTCCTTTGTGTGTTACGGGTAAAGGGTTTCTCGCACACCCTATTTTAATACAATAAAGAAACGCGTTCAAGACCTGTACAACGAAGCAAAATATACTCGCATGTTTACTAGAAATCGTGCCATACATTTTACTTTAACCCATTAATTCCCGGAAGTATGATATTTTCATGCTACTATTTTCTGTTATGAAGAAAAATATGAGTTTTCTTCTTTTATGAAAGAAGTATATGAATTTTGTTTCTTTTATGAAGGAAAGTAAATATGAGCGGATAATTTAGGAAAATAGGTATTTACTTATAGCACTATAAATATTAAAAATTAAACGACGATATTAATTCTTTGCGATCGAAGTCTGGAATATTTACATATTACGACTGCAATATTTCAGATATTACGACTGTAAACAGTTTGAACTCACCATTTGATTTAATACAATTTGAAATGGATATTTTTTAACTACATCTGTAGTGTTATACTTCCAAGCATTCGTAAAATTTTTCATTTTATTTTTCGGTTTGTTATCAATTTCTTAATTTATCGAACAGTTTAATCGTCCTCCAACAGCAAAAATAACTTCGGATTTATACTGTAAATATTTACTAAAAGTAAAGAACTGGTTAAATAAATATAGAAATGTGTGTATACATTTTTATATTCTAATGGGTTAAAATATGAATTGCAGATAGAAAATAGTCAAAGTATCCTCTGAAAATTTAACCAAAATTCAAATTTATTCGAATGAAGCACTATTCGCATATGAATATCATAATATTTACATTTAAAATATAAATTTCAAGTAAAAGAAAAATATTCGGAAATAACAAATAACTTTTTATTCCGATAGAAATACATTTGAGAATTTTTTAATTAAACCCAGTTGTTTCAAATGTAACTTCATATTATTAGAAATTTTTATTATGAAACTTCCCAATGTACTTTCATTTAAAAAAATGATACGTGTAGGACAGTGACAACGGTTGTGCCGCGAACGTACCGCGAAAGTTCGAGAACGAAAAACATAAACAGCATTTCGAGCGAATTCGTTGCCAACGAGCGTCGTCCCGTGTAAGTGCGTTTATGAGTGCGAGTGCGAGAAAGAGTGTGAGAGAGAGAAAGCACGAGAAACACGTCGAACGTTGAGAAACGGTCGCGAGGCGTCGAACAACCGAAGGTTCGCGAATCGTTCGAATGCCGAAAATCGGGAATGTTCGATCGTCGCGTAAATATAAGCGCGTGTCCGCGGTGCGAGCGTTAGAAGAGAATTAGACGAGTACGAATACGATTACGGTTACGATTTCAATTACGATTACGATCACGATTTACGGTTCACGATTTACGGTTCACGATTTACGGTTCACGATTTACGGTTCACGATTTACGGT
The DNA here is from genome assembly GCA_945859595.2 of Megachile willughbiella. Taxonomy (NCBI): domain Eukaryota; kingdom Metazoa; phylum Arthropoda; class Insecta; order Hymenoptera; family Megachilidae; genus Megachile; species Megachile willughbiella. The sequence goes on from OX243798.1 coordinate 6,086,165, forward strand.
TTACGGATTACGGATTTTTGGACTTTGTGTGTTTTTGTTACTTGAGCGTGCGTGCGTGTGTATTTTTGTAATTTTCGTGTACTTTTCACTTCTGTCTTATCGTGTGCTTTAATAAAGGCTTAGTTCGTAAAAATACTAATCCTACAATTGGGGGCTCAGCCGGGATCTCGACAACGATCCAAAAGTGCGTGATAAGACAGTGCTTGTGAAACGGACATTTACGACAAAATGGAGGAAAAATCCTTGCAAGATCTGACCACGGCGCGCTTGAAAGAGATCTTACGAGAGAAAGCTCTTTCTACGAGCGGTACGAAAAACGAATTAGTCGCGAGACTGCTCGAACACGGTACCGAGGTGGACGATGTTTTTTGCGGAGGTGAGACGTCACACAGCAACGACAGTAAACTGGTACCGACGCCTCAAACACCAGCTCAGACCACAGAATTTGAGCTGATGAAGCTACGATTGGAACTTTTGGAAAAAGAAAAGGAAATGGCCCTCCGAGAAGCAGATCTGGCGAGGCGCGAGCTGGAGTTCGCGCGTGCGGCTCAAGGTAACGCAGGTCAACCATCAACGAGAGCGGAGGTCGCGGCTGTGACACCCGTACCCCTTCGCATGAACATCACGGCTATTGCGGATCTTTTGAACCATTTCGATGGATCAGAAGGTGTATTTGGAACGTGGTCGAGACAACTACAGCTACTGCGGGAAACCTACAGATTGCAAGACGATGAATGTCGCTTTCTCATCGTGTCAAGACTCCGAGGAAAAGCGCAGGAATGGTTCCATTCCCGCCCCGAGCACATGACGATGACGTTTGACATGCTTTTGGGGCGAATGAGCTCAATGTACGATCGACGGCCAAATCGGTTGGTGGCGAGACGGCGATTTGAAGAGCGGACGTGGTGTCGAGGGGAAACTTTCGCCGATTACCTCCACGAGAAAGTAATCCTGGCGAACCGGATTTCTCTAAACGAAGAGGAACTCATCGATTACGTCATCGACGGGATCCCCGATCCCGTTCTCCAGGACCAGGCCCGTCTCCAGAGGTTCAAGACGAACGCTGATTTGCTGGAAGCATTCGGCAATATCACCTTGAGGCCGAAAGCGACGAACACCACGGGCAAAGGGGGAGAATCAGCGTCGAAATCTCGAAGTGACAGTGCAGCTAATGCAGCAACGGCAGCGAGAAGATGCATCAACTGCGGCGATAAAGGACATCCAACAGCGAAATGCCCCACGCAAGACAAAGGTCGTAAGTGCTTCCATTGTAATCAATATGGTCATATTTCCCGCGAATGTCCGACAAAAAAAAATACGGTGGTTAAAAACGTTCTCGCTGTCGCAGAATCGTCAGAAACGAAATGTAGGAAAGATGTTCGCGTGAACGGATGCGCTGCGGTAGCCGTTCTTGATACCGGTAGTGACGTATCTCTGATTCGTGAAAACGTATACCGCGATATCGGGGCACCGGCTTTAACGGACGATAAAATACGTCTTCGCGGAATAGGCTCGCAAAGATACCAAACTCTCGGGAAGTTTAAAGCAGAAATTGCGATCGACGGGGAAATACGCGAAGCGATGCTGCATGTCGTTGGAAACGCAGTTTTGAGTTACGGAGTGTTACTGGGCTACGATTTTATAAACGCCGCAGAGTGGATAGCAAAGGACGGAACGATGATTTTAGCAAATCAATCGAACGCACAGAATTTCGCGCTTGAAACGCTGTACGTTGGTTGCGATCAGGAATACGACGCGATCGATTTGTCTCACGTTAAAGACGAGAAATTACGAAAAGAAATCGAAACGGTCGTACGCAATTACAAACCCGATCAGAGTCGTGACGTTGGGGTAACGATGAAAATCATAGTCAAGGACGACGAACCGGTATATCAGCGCCCGAGAAGGCTTTCACCCTCTGAGAGAGATGTGGTTAACAAACAGATAGACGAGTGGATGCGCGACGGCGTTGTACAACCCTCTCTCTCTGAGTACGCGAGTCCGGTCGTTTTAGTTAAAAAGAAAGACGGTACCGCCCGTCTTTGCGTAGATTACCGACAATTAAACGCGAAAATTGTTCGAGACCGTTACCCCCTCCCATTAATCGAGGATCAGCTAGACGCTTTGCGCGACGCTGTCGTATACAGCACGTTAGATTTGCGAAATGCATTTTTTCACGTCCCAGTAGAACCGGGAAGTCGGAAATATACGTCCTTTATCGTGCCTGACGGACAATATGAATTTTTGAAAGTACCGTTCGGATTGTGTAATTCGCCCGCCGTTTTTCAGAGGTTCGTGAACGCCGCGTTTCAGGATTTGATCGCGAAAAGGGTTGTTCTCACGTACATTGATGATTTAGTTGTACCCGATACGAATATTGAAAGCGCAATTCAACGATTAAAAGATGTTCTTAAACGAGCGGCAGAATGCGGACTGCACATAAACTGGGCAAAATGCGAATTTCTTAAAACGCGGGTGGAGTACCTCGGGCACATAGTGGAGGGGGGTACGGTGCGTCCATCCGAAAGTAAAACCCAAGCGGTAGCTCGTTTTCCAACCCCGACAACGATTCGGCAGCTGCAGAGTTTTCTTGGGCTATCTGGATACTTCCGGAAATTCATCCCTGAGTATTCTACGATTGCACGACCATTGACACGACTACTAAAAGCCAACGTTTCCTTCCGGGTCGGACCGGAAGAACTAAACGCGTTCCAGTCGCTCAAGGAAGCTCTGCTTAAAAAACCGGTCTTGCGAATTTACCGGCCTGAGCGGGAAACGGAATTGCATACTGACGCTTCAATGTACGGTTACGGGGCGATTCTACTACAGCGCGATAGCGAGGACGGCGCGTTTCACCCCGTGTATTACGCGAGCGGGATGACGACCGCGGCAGAGCAGCGGTATTCAAGCTACGAACTCGAAGTTTTAGCGATCGTGAGGGCTCTAAAAAAATTCAGGGTTTATTTGCTCGGTATTTCTTTCAAGATTGTTACGGATTGTCGGGCATTCGCACTGACCATGCGAAAGAAAGACCTTTGCGTACGCGTAGCGCGCTGGGCGTTGTTGTTAGAAGAATTCCAATACGCGATCGAGCATCGGTCCGGAAATGCTATGAAACACGTGGACGCGCTCAGCCGAAACCCGGTGGCGGCCTGCTTGACGATTGAGAGCGAGGACAGTCTGACAGCACGAATTTGCAGGGCTCAAAAACAAGACAACGACCTACAAAAAATAATAAATGGCGTGAAGGAACGCGGGGTAGATGGCTATGCGTTAAGGCGGGGGCTCCTACTCCGACAAATGGACGGCGATTGGCGTATCGTGGTTCCGACGGGGATGCGGACGCAGATCATACGCAGGGCACACGAACAGGGGCATTTTTCCAGCGCAAAAACAGAAGCAATGCTCCGACGCGACTACTGGTTTCCGGCCATGCAGTCAAAGATCGAAAAGGTTGTAAACAACTGCGTGGACTGCATACTTGCTGAACGAAAGAAGGGTCGGCAGGAGGGACTGTTCCACACGATCGAAAAAGGAGACCGCCCTCTCGATACGTTGCATGTTGACCATCTCGGCCCGCTACCCTCCACCCGAAAACAGTACCGACACATTTTCGTTGCAGTGGATGCGTTCACGAAATTCGTGTGGCTGTACGCCACGAAGACAACAAACACGGCGGAAATCATCGAACGATTGCGGAAACAGGCGGCAATATTCGGCAACCCACGCAGGATCATATCCGATCGAGGTACGGCCTTTACCTCTCAGGCATTTAAGGACTACTGCAATGAGGAGGGAATAGGACACGTCCTTATTGTCACGGGTGTACCACGGGGCAACGGCCAGGTAGAAAGGGTAAACCGGACTCTGATTCCACTCCTCACGAAGATGTCCGCTTCCAACCCAGCGGAGTGGTTCAGACATCTCTCAAAGGTCCAGCAATTTCTAAACGCCACCCCTCACCGCAGCACCGGAGTGCCTCCCTTTACCCTGCTCGTGGGCACTCGCATGCGTCTTAAAGATGACCAGGAGGTAAGAGCGATGATCGAAACGGAATTCCAAGAAATGTTTCAGGCCGATCGGGACGAGATACGTCAACACGCCAAAGAACAGCTGCAACGGGTTCAACAGGAGAACCAAAAACAATACAACAAGCGGCGTAAAAAGGCAAGGGGTTACAAGGAAGGCGATCTCGTGGCAATACAACGGACGCAGCTCGGGCCTGGATTGAAGCTAGCCGGAAAATTCTTGGGACCATACGAGGTCTCTCGAGTACTCCGCAATGACCGATACCTGGTGGTCAAGGTCGGCGAGCACGAAGGACCTAATCAAACGTCGACGTCGGCAGACCACATGAAGCCTTGGGTAGAAGAAAGCGAAAGCGAAGAGGAAAACGAGGAAGAGGCGGACGTAGTGTTATGAAAGGCATCTGGGGGCATATGCCTTTTTAGGATGGCCGAGTGTAGGACAGTGACAACGGTTGTGCCGCGAACGTACCGCGAAAGTTCGAGAACGAAAAACATAAACAGCATTTCGAGCGAATTCGTTGCCAACGAGCGTCGTCCCGTGTAAGTGCGTTTATGAGTGCGAGTGCGAGAAAGAGTGTGAGAGAGAGAAAGCACGAGAAACACGTCGAACGTTGAGAAACGGTCGCGAGGCGTCGAACAACCGAAGGTTCGCGAATCGTTCGAATGCCGAAAATCGGGAATGTTCGATCGTCGCGTAAATATAAGCGCGTGTCCGCGGTGCGAGCGTTAGAAGAGAATTAGACGAGTACGAATACGATTACGGTTACGATTTCAATTACGATTACGATCACGATTTACGGTTCACGATTTACGGTTCACGATTTACGGTTCACGATTTACGGTTCACGATTTACGGTTCACGATTTACGGTTTACGGATTACGGATTTTTGGACTTTGTGTGTTTTTGTTACTTGAGCGTGCGTGCGTGTGTATTTTTGTAATTTTCGTGTACTTTTCACTTCTGTCTTATCGTGTGCTTTAATAAAGGCTTAGTTCGTAAAAATACTAATCCTACATATGTTATATTCGAACATTTTTGCTTTGCTTTTAATTTACATTTGAAAATTATTTAAATGATATTAAACTTTGGATTTATTACAGTTGTCGCTTAATTTTGGAGCGCAAATTATGCAAATTATGCAGCTTACTAACATTTAGTACATGTCGTCTGCAATTTATTATGCATTATATATAACATTGTTTTTTTATTATCTTCAGTTCGCGAGAACGTTAATTAAAGGAGATATTTTCAACGTAACTCTAAAACTTATCACGTTTATTAATTTGACCTTAATTGTTTATTAATTTTAACCATATAATAAATATTTGTTATTACTTTGAAAAATGAATTAAAGAATTGATTATTAATAAAAGTATATCAATGTTTTAATTTACTAAAAAATATGAATTCGATATAAAATTTGATGAAGCCATGCGATAGAATGAACTCCCTTCGTAGCGTAAAAAGGTACAAAACAAATTTTGCTTCCAATCCAGAAAATAATGTAGTTTTACGAGAGGTACGGTGCTGCCAGTGGTGTTCAACGTTATTTAAGTTGACATTTCGGTCAGCGAAAACATTTATTGAAACTTTTTGATAGGTTTCAGTTTTACAAGAATACACTTCGATACATATTGAACTTTTCTACAAACAGAAATATAAGAAGCATTAGAATTAGAAATATAACAAACTGCTTTCCAATACACGATTTCTATTATTTTATTAACTTATTCTAAAATATCCTAATTAAAACAATTTTTCATTTATAATTATTTAAACAACAATTTTGCAATTTACGATTTTTGAACAACATTCATTAATATAATTATTCATCTTGATGTTGAATGTAACTTTACTCATTTAAGTCACAGTTAATCTTTTATACAAATCAATTTAATGTTATAATTAATGATATAAAAATTACTCAGTCAGAAATTGAAGCAAAAATAAGTACTAATTTTAGTAACTTCTCAGACTCTCTTTGCATAAAAACAATCAACATTATATTTTAACATTGTCTGTTATTATTTATTTGATATTTATATAATATCTGAAAAAACTGAATACATGCATACACATATTATACATACTCTTTAGATTGTCTACAGTCTACATTATCCCATAATAAAATAATGTCTCTATTCCAAGTCAGAAGTAAAATTTTGTCTTAATTAATTGTTCAAAATACTACACTTAATCAAACATCTGATATAAGAAGTGTTTATAGTTTCCAAAATAATTTTTCCAAAATTAAATTATATTGTGCAACCTCACTTCTTCTAGTAGCTAAAAAGATTAATTTATTACATAATGTTTCGTCGTTTTGAAAAAATTACAATTAGTCGAAGTATCGAAGCCAAAATTGAAAATTATTTATTTTCTTTTTGCGAGAAATTCTTGTCCTAAGTTATGTTACCACCCGACCCTTATTCCGTGTAACAATGAAGGTAATGAGACAACGTTGAGAACCACTGCGGACGGAACACCTCTGAAGGAACTATTTTGTTTTCTGGATCGAAAACAAACTTTTCCGCAAGTGTTTTCGTAGGAATGAAGTTTGCTCTATTGCATAACATAATTAAATTGTGCATCACGTCCATGCTTATCAAAGTAAATTGAAAGTTATCCCACGAAGTTGACCCGCGGCGAATTGTTTTCCAAATTGAATAATTATTTAAATACAGTTAAATATTCATAGGATAATGAAAACTGATATCATTGTACTGAGAAAAGTTTGCAGAACCATCTCCCGCAAAAAAATGAATGCATGAATTATGTAAGCACAACGGAAAATTTATTTAAACGCTCAAAATATTCAATCATCTTTAATTTAACATCTTTAAACAAGTATGTATTCGATTTTGAGGAACTAAGTATGTAAACTTGAAAATTTTTCAAACTTTTCAAACTTCGAAATTTGCAAATTCCGCTATTTTAACATTCTCAAATTTCTAGAATTTTTAAATTTACGAATTTTCAAACTTTTATACTACCAAACTTTCAAAATTTCTAAGTTTTATATCTCCAAATTGTCATATTTGAAAATTTGAAAATTGTTAAATCACCCAATTCCCAAATTTGTAAAATTTTTAATTTTCAAGCTTCTAAATTTCCAAACTCTCAAATTTTCCAATTTTCAAATCACCCAATTCCCAAATTTGTAAAATTTTATATTCTCAAACTTCTAAATTTCCAAACTCTCGAATTTTCAAATCACTCAATTCCTAAATTTGTAAAATTTTTAATTTTCAAGCTTCTAAATTACCAAACTCTCAAATTTTCAAATTTTGAAATCATCCAATTCCCAAATTTGTAAAATTTTTAATTCTCAAGCTTCTAAATTTCCAAACTCTTAAATTTTCAAATTTCTAAATCTCCAAATTCTCATATCTGAAAAGCACTAAATTTTCAAACCCCTAAATTCCAAAATCTGAAAATTTCTAAATTTTAGAGATCTTAAATTTCCAATTTTAAAAACTTATAAATTTTTTAATTTTCAAATTCATAACCTTCCAATGTGCCAAATCTCGATTTCTGCATTCTCAAATTCGTATTCTTTTAAATTTGAAAATCAGCCAACCAGAAACCGGAAAGTGCAATGGAACATGTTCACAATCATAAATTTCCAAAGCTTCGCACATATGTATGTCATATTTATCTTGATTAAAATATCTGATAGAATTTGTAATACAAATTCAATAGAGAACAACGATAAACGATTATAATACTTTGAATCAATTTATTTCTATTATCTCGCACGGTAGAATTGAAACAAAGCAATAAAGTAAAATCACTGGGGGAATGTTGACATGTTTAGCAGGCTCTCAACTCTAAAACTATGTTAACAAAGGTTTATTCGAATCCGTAATTTGTAGGTCATTACGGGTTCCAAGTTCCATGACCTCTGATGGTCGAAAATTCCAACCAATTGTCACAATCATTATCCGTGTTTTTATACTTAATTATGCATACGATCGTTTTGTATTGTTTGTCAGATTTACTAACGCGATTTAACGATATCTGCAATTAAATATTAAGCATTTCATTATCACTGCTTACGGCAAATGAAATGCAAATGTAAGTGATGAAAGCGCTTTTGGAACGAAACCAGCATCGCCTGATAATATTAAAGCGAAAAATTAATGTATTTATACAGTTGAACATTCGATTCAATATATTCGAACATTCATATCGTTAACTGTCCAGTGAAACGTACATAAAACAGGAGATTACTAAAGTATCTGAATATGGAAATTAATTCTATATTAATTAATGCTAATATTTAATTATAATTTAATTACATTATGTTAATTACATAATAAAATGTGAAATGGATTTAGCATATGTACTGACTTTGTTAATAGTTTGAAATTCAAACATATAATTATAAATGATGAATATGTTTCTTCATCCTTATAGTTTTTACAACATGAATATTTACAGAATGCTTTCTCTTGTATACATATATTTTATGAGAAAGAAGTAAAATAAAAAAATTACTGCCCATAATTTCTAAAATAATACGTAACGCGACTCAACTAACTAAAAAATTCAATTATCAAAACATTTTATAACTCTTGCATCCTAGAGAGTATACAATTTTATTAATAATCTGTCGATTCAAAATAAAAATTATGATTGTTAAATACTATTAAGGAACAATTATTATGGCTAGATAAGTACCATTATGATTATTGAAATAAAACATGTTTACTTATGTTTGTAACATACATTTATTTTAATACTATTATTTCCAATTTTTTTGTTGTAAAACAATAATTAGAAAGTATTGTGTCACTATATTTGCTAATATACTTTTAAAAATTTATCTGTAACGTACACTATATTTTTACTGCTATATAAAATAAAATATGTATCATCATAAAACCTTCAATATAATCTTTTATCATTTATACTAAACATAAATATACAAATTAAAGAAACTAACTAAAAAGTTACATTAACAAAATACGGGACAGCTAAGTACCGACATAAAACTAAAATCTTCTATAACTCATTCATAAAACGCAATTTTGAATAAAATAGCCTTACGTAGTTGATGGATAATATACACCACTCTGATTTAAACTAGAAAAAATATTTGTAAATAGAAAATAACATATTTGATTTTAAAATAGCGAATCGAACGTGATTCAAAAATAACATCGAAAGAGTTTCTCGTTTCGATGGGAAACCATTCGATCTGCCTTGGTTGTAAATCAATTCGCTACATAGCATGAAAAGTAGTTGTATAGATGTACATAGGGCTTCTCTATATGCTGTCACTTGAATCAGGATTAGTCAACCGTCGCGTCGCGACGCCGCGGTTTCTGCAACGAAGACAGCCATGAATTAGCTTCGTAGCCTGGCATCAGAAATTTAGTAGACCCTCTCCTAATCAAATCAACTGATTGCTAGGTTTCTCCTAGTTGACTGAAAAAAATTAATTGTCATTACTATAATTTATTTCACCACGGGATACACAATTACATTTAGAACATCGTTAATTTTTCTTTATAAATATTCTTAATTAAAAAATACGATACACAAGATCAATCTTGATCAATCCTGTTGAACTATTCCTTTTTTAAAAATACTTCAAGTAAAACTCAACTTGAGCGATAGGGCGTTAAGAAAACTTTAAAAACTGGTTTGTATTGCAAAATAAAATATACTAGATTTTTTCATACAATAAAAATTGCAGGTACAGTAATTATTTTCTTCTTTTTAATAAATAATAGTTTAGGTGAACTTGAATGTTTGGACCACTTACGAATAAGATTTAAAAATATATTTGTATATATTTTGTCACCTACTCTTCTCTCAAAGGCTTTTGAATCTGTCTTTGTTCTCGAACAAAATATTATTATAGACAAAACTCCTATCTTTAACATTTTACAGAAACCTTTAATTTTTTTTTAATGAAATAGTTTTTTTAAGTTTATCCATTTCTTGGACTATTCTATGTAAAAGAGTATGATAGTTCAAAGTTTAAAACAGCAAGAGTTTATGAGATATTTTAAATCCAAAAATGAGGAATATGATACATATAAAAATTTGTAATATACATTATGAACCACTGATTGTTCTAACATTGTATCCTAATACTATTTTACCCTAATACTATTATTGAATTCTTCAATAAGTCAATGTATGCAAAACAAAAATATATAGTTCCTTTAAAGAAACAAAAGTTTCTAAGTGATAAAAGATTATCACAGTTGCTGTGATAATCTTGCAATCGTTTCCATTTAATTAAAACTTACATCTATAATAAGTAACAAAGAAATTTCTGTTCAAAATATTTTTTGAGAAACGAATAATTTAAAAACTTTATGCTCATAACAATAACACGATAAATATAAGCAACATTACAGTTTAATAATACTGTTTTTTTTTCTTTTTAAATATCATAATTTATAAAATTAAAACTTAACGAATTATAATTTATTCGTGTTTTAATACCTGCTTTTGTTTTTAAAATCGTTGAAGCCTGGTAACATTGAATTCTGAATGTGTGGTTTTCGAATATCAAGAAAGTTACATAAATTCTCCAAGATTCTCCAGCTCATCGAAGATATAATAAATATCCTGAGTAGACACTCCTGAGTTTTGAATAACAAAACGGAAGAAATTGGGTTTTTCGTGAAGCGGTTGGTAATTTATCATTAAACTGCCTCTTTTGACCATCTTCTCCTTTAATTTCGGTGCAACCTAATTAAAAAAAATAATCCTTTTACCACGTACAATATTTTCCCTTTATTCTTTCTTTAATTAAATGCATCATATTTAATAATGAAATACATTCGTTTTCAAAAATGAGTTCTGTATTTTTTCACAATCAATTACTGTCTGCTGTTGCGAAAATTCAAACTGTCTTTTTATTAACAGTCGGTATAAATGAGATTTCTTTTATCATTTAAGTGAAATACCTACAGCTAGTACAATAGATTCCAAACGATATATAAAATACAGGTTTCTATAATATCTACTGCTGATATAATAAAACCTGTAAATCTATTACTGTATTATTACATTATTATCATTTTCTAATTCTCCGAATATACAAATATATATCAAAGAAATTATGAATAAGTATTACTTACAAAATTTTACAATAAACTACTAAATATATAATAAATTTTAAATTACAATTTGCATATTGTTCTTTCCTATCAAATACACTTCATTTTTAATATTTATATGTAAATTAATTTGCATTCTATGAATGAAAATAAATATTATTTAAATTGATTATAAATATTTTTTAAATACTTCAATATAACATGAAAGTATTACTTCAATAAACGATAAAGAAAGCCTTAATTTTCTTTATATTATGTTTAAATATTTTATAGTAAACAACACTTAATGATTATAGTTGAAATTATAGACATTTTGGAAGATTTATTTAACTTACTTTGTTTAGTTGATTTTTATAATCGCACAATAGATTTTGATTTCTCAGAGATGGTGGAATGAACCAGAAGCATACGTTTATGAAACATGAATCCGTTACTAATTCAAAGCCATCTCTCTTCTCCACCTCCTCTTTAAAAAGCGCTGATAGTGTCATTAAATGGTTCACGTGTTTCTCAAAACCCGAACTACCCTGAAACAAATTTATTTGTAATTTTGTAATAGCATAATAAGAGATAAAATTTAATTATTGGAATGCAATGTAGAAATAATTTTCACATTTACATATTATATATCAAATATTAAAATAAACGTTACAACGCCATCTAAAGTATTTTTTACTATACTATAGTATACTATGTAATTTTCAAAACAGACGGTCACGCATGCATACAAAAGAAACGTTTCTTTCTAAGGAAATATATAAAGAAATTAAACAAAACGGTATTAATTCTTTATATAAAAATTTGGTTATTACAAAATTATCGAAATACTTTTTTATTAAATAATTTGATACAAATTACTATTTCTTCAGTGCCTATAATATAATAAAAGAAAGAATTACTTGTTTTGATGCAATGGATTCAGTAAAACCTTCTTATGTGTTTCATTTTATTAATCATTAATGATTAGTAAATTAACATTTTGCAAATAGCAATATCAAAATACAAACTTTGTATGTATTTTTAATTAATAACACATGTGCTATAATTCATTTTATTTTTTTTATTGGTATGTATGTCCCAATGAGATAAGTTGTTCAAGTAAATATATGTTCATAAATCTGTATCAAACATTGATGTTTCTCAAATGTATTTTTTTTAATTCTTATAATAATAAAACAATTTTTTAATTGCACTATTTTATTATACTTATATTTTGTCAAACTTCAAAGAATTATCTAAGAGAAAAATATATGAATTTTGACAACATACTAATATTAACTTTGTAAGTTCTATAATAGTAAAATTTAAAATCCACTGAGACAAGATTGAAATATGTTGATTAGAATTTAATATGAAAATGCTTGGAGATTGACAGAAAACACAGAAGTTTCTGGTCTAAAAGAACTGCTATCGGCAGACCCCCTTAAGTATTTCAGGAACTCCTTTTATGATCTTCAAAATCCACTGAATAGGTGCAGTATGAACATTCTTTATTCCTAGCAGGGGAAGTTAATATATGCATAAGTATACTGGCAAGCACTTGAAACATAGCGTACAGACCCTTATCTTGTACGGAGTGCATCGCAGTAGCTGCTTAAACCACAAAGTACAAGATGCACAATTGAAGGAAGATCAGGGGAAAAAGTGCTACCAAGGCTAGTTTTTAACATATTTGCATAAGTGGTTGACACTTAAAGATTAATAAGGGGAAGAGAGAAACCTCTACATAATGCAAAATCTTGTCTTACGTTCACCGAATGAGACTGCAAGACTCTCTATATGCAAGTATTTCTACACAGACAATATTTTACACCAAAAATAGGCCAAACAACATCAAATAAACAGAAGCAGATTTAAGTGAAGGTTTGAATTATAATATTACCTTAGCTTGCCACATGAACCAAAATTTCAGCACATCTGGTCTACGTCCACACTGTAAATACTTGTCTCCAACATCTAAATCAGTGGAATAAAATTTGTCTTTTTGAAAGAGATAAGGGGCTTGTTTAGAATGTGCTTCCTTGAAAATATTCTCATGCTTAGACAAAAGTACTGAGCACTGTTGAGGAATTGCCAGCAATTTGTGCGGATTAAATAAAATGGAATCTGCTCTTTGTATTCCTCTCAAGAGAACACTGTGTTTTCTGCTGAATATTAAACCTCCACCCCAGGCTGCATCAACGTGTAACCACATACCAAATTCTTGGCAAACATCTGCAATTTCAATTAACGGATCAAACGCACCCAGAACCGTCGTCCCTAAAAAGAAAAATTATTGTTGATAATTACAGTCGTACATCAGTCGTAAATATTCTTCCTTTCTTCATATCATATTTTTATATCTTCATATACATATTTCGATTTATACTTTCATTTACCGTACCTGCAGTAGCGGATACAGAAAACGGGTAATTCCCTTTCTTTTGTTCTTCTAATACATTAACTCGTAAGTCGTTGACATCCATTCTGCCGTATTCGTCTGTTTTTATAAGAATAACTTCCACATCGCACACGTTTCCCCATTTGGAAACCGAATAATGTGCATCTTCGGATGTAAATAATGTCAAATTTGATGATGGAATATTTTTATTCTAAATATACAATTATGGATTAATAGACACACATTTTTATTTGCTAAAAAGTTTTATTCTGTACAGTTTTAATCATACAATTAAGATTTCATGAATATATTCGTAATACTGTTTGTTTTTAGAATAGTCGAACTGCTTGAACCATTATTAATAATAATTATATTATTTATTATCTGCTTTTATCAAAATTAAAAATTCAACTTCATTTATAACCGTAATTATATTTACATGCACATAATGTCTCTAATAAATTAAAATTATAAAACTGGGAGATTAAGAATGTTAAAAACTTATGTAAAGGGTATTCAAAAACGTTAGAGTTAAGTTTCAAGAATGTAAAGTACTCGTCATAGAACTTACTAAAAAACCTCTAAAAAAAAAAGAAAATTAAAATTACCTGTGTTTACAACATATGTTTAATATATTTTTTATTTACTTGAATACATACGTATGTTAGCACTTTTCCTCATGGAAAAAAAATTTTCTTTAACGTTTTCTTTAGAATTTATATACAACAGATTACTACAACTAAATGTCTGTTATTCTGTTACAAGTTGCAACCTTATAATTAAAAACATAATAAAAAATGAATGATTTTTGTACCATATTTAAAACTTGTTCTGATGAGTTAATTTAATTATTGTTCTTGAAATTTGACTCAACTTTTTTAAAGGTGCTTTCGATGTTACTTCACTTTGTCACAAAATTTCGAAATTAAAAATCTGTAGCTTGATTATGAGAATCGTTAAGAAATTTTATGAATGTTCAGATTGTTCGGATACTTACGTTTTCAGATTTCTTCCTAAACCAAAATCGAGCCAAGTTAATGGCGATACCATTAGCGAACGAACCTCCTGGACAAAAAAGACCATCTCCAACCGTAAAACCATTCTCTTCATTGTAAAACATACTTAACAGTTTTGTAATTAAAGTTTTTTCCATCAGTGTTAAGACAGGTGCCACTTCGTAAGTATATACCGAAGAGTTTAATACGTCGGTGAGCCATTGTCCGGCTAAACCGTAAGGATCCAATCTAAATAAATTTTAACGAAACAATTCATTTTCTGTGAAATTTTTCACTATTCATAAATATCAATTCCTCTTTATTTATTCCTTTTTATTGTGTCGAGAATGATAAACAGCGACAGCTCATTTGAAACATTAGAATCAACTCTGAGATTTTAAAGTCAAATTTTCATTACACAAAGTATTCTCTATCACATATTTAGTTGTTAGTTTGTTAGTTAGTTTGTTCAGACATCTAAGATTTTTGAAGTATTGTGCAAACTATTTTGCAATTAATATATATTTGTATAAACTTTTACTATTTATACGAAATATAATATTTTCGTTTAATTCTATGTACCTCCATACTTTTTGATAGGCGGATAATAAATATGTATTTATGAAAAATGTAGCTCTGATAATGCATCTGACACACTACCATTTTGTAAAAAAGATTATAAGAGAATATGTTCTGTACATTTAAAGTTCTTCTAAAGAATGATCAATTATGTAAATTATTTTAAATAAATTGTAAAAGTTAGGTGTCATTTTTAAATCTCACTTAAAATCTATTAATATAAAATATTATAATCCTTTGTTTTATTGCTTGAAGAAATAAAATTATTTTAATTATAGATTCACATATTGAAATCGAGATGTATCTACGAATGTCACATACCTTTCTACTGTAATAAAGTTAATTAAAAAAAAATGTAATAAATTGAAATGAAAAATTGCTGACGGGAAAAAAGTATGAATTAGTCAAAAAAATCTCCTAATATTTAATACACGTTATATTAGTTCATTGATACGTGTTGTTTGTGATACAAATAATCTATTAGAGAATTCAACAAAGCTGCAATACAAAAATTGTACTATTTACTTACAGAATAATTACGTTAAATAATCTTTGCATTAATCGGAAAGATTGTTTGTTACAAGTTCTAATACGAAATGAATTCGTACCAAATAAGACAATACAAATTTTTAATCGTATTTTACAATCGCTTAAAATTTTCCGATTTTGAATAAAATGAGAAATGAAATCAAATAAAATTAAAATTACTAGAGGTAAGATTGAAAATTTTGTAAAAAACATGTTCAGATCTGGCTCAGTAACTTTTCAGATCCAAAATGGCGAATATAATTTACAGGTTGCATTTATGTAAAAGTATAATAAACTTGATAATCGGCTGTTTCATTAAATGCGGTTTATTTACCAATCAAAGTTACTAATAAAGAATTTCTTCCATCTATTATCTTAAAATCCATTCCATAAATTTACTTTATCGAATTATTTATTACCTTATGAACCTCATAATCCTTACGATCATTTTAAAATTAAGCTTATGCACTTAAAAGTATCTTACCCGGAGAATAACTGATTCATAAAGTAGGGATGGCCCGTTTTCACGCTGTACTTAAAAACTTTAATCGCCATTTCTAAGAGACTATCCTGGCTTCGTGGCTCCTCCTCTAAACTGAAGTTTATTATATCTTGCAGGTGACCTGGTTCCCTCCATCTCAATACAGGATTTTTACGGGACACGCTTTCGAAGGTGCAATCGATCAAGGCCGCGATAAACTTCTCGAGAAATTGTTTGTGTCTCTCCTCGCATGGTATACTGCGCCAATCCGACATTAATATGTAAAATGCCTAACACCAGAAAGCGTCGTGAAAATGGGAAAGCAGCTTGAAGCAAAATACGCACTGATCCGCTCACGATTGACCTCTATCGTATATAACTGAAGCACAAGGTCTTCGTAAATTCGCCCAATTGCCCTTAACGAGGAAACAAAAGCGCAGCATTCGGGATAATAAATTAATGAGGCATTACCAACGGTTTGCATTGATTGTACTGACTTAAATGCGCGAATAAATTACACGAAATAAACCTGGTAAAATTGATTAGCATTGGTGATCTTAAAAATAAAGCAACAAAGTTTAAGGAAAATAGAGAAACAATATTTATTCAATCTCATTCAATTATTCAGATAATAAACTCTAATATGTACAAACTACTTGGCACAAGATTATGTACAATCATGAAATTACAGAATTATGTTATGCATGGAACATTACAGTCACTCTCTGAACCCTTGTAATTCTCCAATACCAAGAAGAAGTAGCTTGATGTGAGCGTTCGTCTTTGCTACTTCTTTACGGAGATGGGTAATCTGTTGTTCAAGTAATTTAATTCGTACGTTAATAACTGCTAGAGCATCGTTTAGCGATAATTCAACATAATGTCCTAAGCCAACGTCCAAAAGAATGGTGGAGGCATTAGGAATGTGTGCTTCGATGAAGAAATTCTGTCCTATATCTACTTGAGTTTTGAAACCGCTTTTATCTAAATCATTGTTTTGAAGAGTAGTTATTGTGGCTTTCAGTTGAAGGAACTCTCCGATATCTGCATTCTTATCATTAATTTTTCGCTCTAACTTAGCAAGATCTTCCTTCAACACTTCATTGATAAATGTTTCAAACTTTAAGATCTTCTGATCAATATCAGGATTCATAATTGAACTTCCTGTACAACACAGAAACTAGAAGAATGTTTAAAGATCATTTGATTTCATAGAACTATGGAGATAAATACAGAAAGCAATCATAATATAGGTTAGGTTACTTGAATAATTCATTTTTATACAGAAAACTTGAATTTATCATTATATACACTTACCAGAAGCAAGTGAAATTACTGAAACTTTTCACGAAACAATTTTGTAACTTTTATATTAAGTTAATCTTCTTTAAAAGCGAAGTATTGTTAATTGTTGAGGTTAACATAAACATCGTTATTAGTATAACTGTATGAGTTTTACTTTATCATTTGAAATACCCGCAAACAAAAACAAGCGTTAATTAGTAATCTTATAAACTTCCTGAGATAAAAAACAAGTGCATGAATATATTAAGTTAAACAAAACATTACTTAGGAACGACATTTACTTGAATGTTTATGAAAGAGCGCCAACTATTCTCCTGGTGAGAATTGTTGGTGTTATTATTAGCGCATCTTGTTGGTACGGTAGATTTCTACAGATATACTCAAAATATCGCTTTACCCATGTGACAAATTCAGTAAAAAAAAGTTTAAATTTTTATACTGTACTTTTCACTAGATGTAATTAAAATTTGAAAAACCTAAGTGATCTTAATAAAATAATAATTAACTATGTTTCTAAACAACACAAATAATTATATCTTTATGTAGAAAATTCAATCATTATGGAAATTCAATATTTGTTATAAACTGAAATTTTTGTAGTCTATTCATACTTTTATCTTTCACAAAATGTAACAATATGAATATCAATGTAAAATCCAAAGTCTATATATGTCTCAATTTTATTAAAGTATTTATAATCATTTTTAATATTTTATAGCACTTCTTTGACTATTAATAATAATATGACCTAGCCTAACGTTAATTCTTGAGAATATTATGTGAAAGGTAACCGTGCTACACTTGCTGAAGAATATCCTTATTGGAATTCGATCTATGACAACCTAGGTGTTTCAGAATGTTATACGTTTTTAATGAACGTATAGTTAAAATAATTGCTAGGCTGCCTTGCGTACAGTGAACATAAAAACATATTAGCAACATTCCACACGACTTATAGGTGTAAAACTTGTAGTTAACAAAGCCATAATCTCGATTTTTTGCAGAAACCGATGGCTGGTTAAAATGATGGATGGTTATTATTGAATAGCAGGATATTGCATATTACAGAAATATAACGTGCTCGTGTAAGATACAAGAAAAGTCGCTAAGCAATCACGTCGTTTTATTAACTCGCTGATTATTGCTGATGCCATCAGTGATTGGTACGTGAATTCAATTGAAAAATAAATCTTCTTGCATTTCAAATTACACTATTTAAGGTATCAGAGAAAAGCTTGAATTTGAAAAATAGAATAATCTACTTTGAATTATAGCGTGCCTTGACGTTTTTGTATAAAAACATGGTGCCCCCATTTTTCCCTCAAATCGATGCTATCATATTTTAAGAATAAAAATGGCGAAAATGTCTTAAATGTATAGGTTCAACAATACTTTATCAAAAAGTTGCAAATATGCGATATAACAACGTATTTGACGTATGCATTATACGTTATCAAATACTACGTCAGTGAATTTGTATTTGTGCGAAATTTTAAATAAAGTTTACTGAACAAGAATTAATACAAAAATGTGTAATGCATTTACTATAATAAAGGAAAATCAATAAAGAATTCATAATGTGATAAAAACTTTTGATAGGTGTACTTTTAAAAATAGACGTCTTATTAAAATATAACTAACGTAAGTAAATATCTACATATATTTTTATATTGCATTGAACAGAAATTAGCCTTATTATTTCGTATTTTTGCTATAATTTGTTAACAACGTAAATTCAGTTACTAAAGATAAATAAAAATGCGGTTGAAAGTAGAAACTGTTTCTGATTAATAGATTCATGGAATCTATTATAGATTCATGGAGTAAATATTATTATTCATAGGTTATATTTTACTTGAAATATATGCAATGAAACCAGTCTCATGAAAAATTATTTATTTGCTTATTCAAAGTATTTGTCAGAGCTTTAGATCGTCAGAAAATGCTTGTAGAGCTTCATATTGCTGTTTTCACATCACCACGTGTTAGTACTTCGTAAATTAACATGACAAGTTGGTAATTTGTGAGCATATTACCTACTGAGCGACAGAATATGACGTAGATTTACATAGTAACTGAGAATCGCACAACGCTCACCTTTTTACCTTTGCTCAGCTGACCGTATAATTCAGTCACGCACAAATAACTCTACAGTCAACAGTTCGGAGAAAACTATGAAAACATTACAAAGAAATTACTCATTTTTACATTTAAACTTGTTTAGAAAGCGACTTCATAATTTAGGAGAGGAATGCAAACATTTTGGCACCAAAATTAATAGAAAATTTAGTTAAATTTATTTAAATTAAAAATTTAATTAAAATATAATTAAAATACAAATTTGAATTGAATTGAATTTTAATTAAAGAATAACCAAAAAATTCACAAGTATACACCACATGATTTATTTATTTGTTTTATGTATTATAATCAAATTTCAGTATGAAACAATAATTCTGTGTTTTAATTAATAATTCAATAATTTCTATGAATTTTTATGTCTATTTTCAAACGTATATCTTGAGAAACGTTAATTTTTGCAGGAAAACAATGATGAAAACCATACTACGTTAAAGTATGAATTCACTTTAATTAATTTCATTTAGATAGTAAAATAACTAGACGATTTTTCAGGACTTTTAAATTTAAGAAATTTTCAGCTACAAATGAAATTTGAGAATTTTTAGATTTAGAAATGTATGAGTTTAGAAATTTGAAAATTACGAAATTTAAGAATTTAGAAATTAAGACTTGGAAAAGTGATAATTTATAAATTTGGAAATTACGGAATTTAAGTATTCCGAAATTTGGGAATGTAGAAATTTCGAAATTAAGAAGTCTGGAAATTTGAGAAAACAATTTGGAAATTTGGAAGTCTGTAGATTGCAAATTTGTGAATTTGCATATTTGTAAATTTGTAAATTTGTGAATTTGTGAATTTGTAAATTTGTTAATTTTTGAATTTTTGAATTTTTGAATTTGTGAATTTGTGAATTTGTAAGTTTGAAAAGGAAGATTTAATAATTCAAGATTTTAACAACTTGGAAATTTGAAATCTTAAAAATGTAGGAAATTAAAAAATGTATAAACCTTTATTGACTAATTTGCACGAGTGGAGAAGTTTCCTTTTCTTATATCGCCATTTTCTTTAAGAAAGGCGCCCTGAGTCATCTTACACGGAAATCGTAGTTACGTTAACGGATATACTATTGTTTTTCTAAAATAGTAGTTGCGACATATAGTCGACGTATGGCGATACATTCGAGAGGACCTCACGACAGTATGAAATCAACCATAGAGCAGAGAACATCGTAGTTTATCATTCAAAGAAGTTTAAAAATCTCAAATCGAACAGTTTCAGTGTTGCGTTAGTGAATTGGCTTTTTCATGCTATTTGGATTTTAAAAATCCAGATATTACGGTAAGTACTGACCTGTAACATTTTATTTGATTCCTTATCGTACGATAAATAGTCATTTAATATTTAGTAAATTGCCTCATTGGAAATAAAACCGGATATTTGATTACGGTACAAAATTGAATACTGAGTTTTCTCTCATATTTATTATACATAAAACAAATCTCTTCTAGATTTGATGTCACCTGTAATCATTTTAG
This sequence comes from Megachile willughbiella, assembly GCA_945859595.2. NCBI lineage: Eukaryota > Metazoa > Arthropoda > Insecta > Hymenoptera > Megachilidae > Megachile > Megachile willughbiella. Next base: position 6,107,166 of record OX243798.1, read on the forward strand.
AACGTGCTACCAAAATTTTTATAGAAATCTGCAAAATACTATGTACGTGAAAGCCGTAATTATCTCTCTTTGATATTACGTAAAAGGAGGAAAGTGCAATTATGTGAAAAGGCATGTGGTTTTGACAAGAAAAAATGATTAAACACAGTGTAAAGATCTACTAAAATTGCAGAGAAAATATCGTATAGTTCCATGTTCCGTACAACATGTATTTAAATTCTTTACACCTGTGCTGTAACTTCGCAAACTTTAATTGAAGTACGTGGAAATGAAGTATAATTCACAAATGTCTGAAAAACGTGTACTTTTAAATGTACTTCTAAAACATTGCGAAATAAATGATTTGCATGAAAGAAACTGCAAAAACAAAAATTTATTTATTTTCTATACGAAAAAAGAAAATAAACCACGAAATAACATTTTTTCGTTTGCAACTTCGTTTTTGAGAAAATTTTCAAAATTCTTCAAAATATTTATAAGATAATACACAAAGAAAATGAAAAGAAAATTTTCAAAAATTCTTTGTTAATTCAATTGATAGGTTTCATAAATTAAATAATGAGTTAATATTTTTTTTATTTTCATATTACTTACAGATATACTTTCAACTAAATCCATTACACTATACATATCTCAGTGTTTGTAATATTACATATGTTAATATGTGTAAGAATAATGATTGATAGTATATTTCAGGGATACTAATTGATAATACATTTCAGAGACAATAATTGATAACACATTTTAGAAATAATAATAATCACATTGTATAATGCATTAAAAGCTTTGTTGAAATGTCTGTTATTCTCTTTTAAAATAGAATGTTTTCATAAAGCAAGCCTCTTACGATAAAATTTGATCGAATATTCTCGATTCATGAAGCATCATTCCCGTCTCACCATCAAGATACTCCCCAAGTTGCAGCATCTATACTGGAACACCTTGTATAACTGACACGCAACAGAAAAATGAATAATTCATTTTCTAAATACAACATAACCACTCATCTGATTCGTTAAAAAAGAATAAAAATTTGATAAAATGAAACACTCAACAGTTTATAATCTGCGCACCACACGCGACGTCTAGATGTCTGATATATTCAAGAGCATAAAAAATGACCAAGTTCATTAACAGCATCGAGATCATGTAGGGCTATCAAGGTCCAAATTATTCGAAAGAATTTTTTGAAGGTTGTCGATGTGCCCGTCCGTGTGTTGCACGTATTCGTGGTTCGGAGTTCCGTCTAGTAAATCGAGTGTGTTGGAGCTTAACCCACGGTTGTTTAAATCCAGTGATTTCGGATAATACCGGTTCGAGACCGGCAATATGCAGAAACTAGTAATCTCCGAGTTGCAGCCAAATAACCTCTTTGGTTTTCAAGGTGCACGATTAACTTGTCCCACGGACGCTGGAGAATATCGTTGCGACACTTGCCCTCCATTCCGATGGATACGCGCCATTTTTCGCGAACTTTCATCGACTGAATAGCGTGCTAACCCGAAGTAGGTAACTCAGGTTCGTTCTCCCATGGCCCGGAATCAAACCATTCACGCCCATCGGCAACTTTAGTTATATACCATACACGTCCTGTACCTGCACAGGGCTCTCTTGTGGTGTCTATATGTGTACACTTTGTACCCAACAGCGAGAATCGGTTGTTGCGGCTTGACCGTTCAGAAATTCACTCCAATAAGCACTTGACACGCCAAGGTAAGGAACACGAAGATTCGTGCAATACGTACTTCAAGATCTTGTCGGAGTTTCGAACGTCGCGTCGGGCTGAAAAGGAACAAGTAAGAAACTGGTTATGTGCAGAATGATGTGTGAGTGATCAGAAATGGTACTGATGCTATGTGGTGATCAATAAGATCGCGATTCCTGCGGGAATGAAGCAGATATTACAGAGTGCGATACTAAATTCGAACAACAATTTTGACCAAGGAATTACAGTGACACAAATTTTCAACAATTGTTTCTTTCAGGTGATACAATTTAAGTGATTTTAATACAATTTCTGTGTCGGACAAATTTATAAATATCTGATTGTTTCGTTTTTTTTTAATTAATAACAGTTAATTCTAATGCGGTGTATACGAATTCTAATGGTGTGTAAGAATTATATATTTTTATGGAATATTATTTGATTTCAAAATAATTTCTGAACAATTCATTATGTTTTTGTCATGCGTGCTGCATAATTTACATATTTTTTACACACCTTGGTGTGCTACAAGTTGCATGTTTTACATGTTCGGAACAATTCATAAAATTTTTTTTAGTTAACACATTTTTTATATTCATTGGCGTGCTATAAATATAGGAACGTTGCATATTTTACATGTTCTGAACAATTCATGATGTTTTTGTCATACGTGTTGCATAGTTTACATGTTTTTTACACATCTTGCTGTGCTATGAATACATGAACATTCGTAGTTTAGTTATAAATTATTTTATAGTAGTCTGAATAATCTCAATTGATATAAAATTATTACTTCAACAACTGTTTCAAATAATTACTTTAACAATAAAACACTAGTGTTGAAAGTGTAGCTACTTAAAAAATAAATATGTAAAGGATAAAAAATAAATTAACATATGTAATTATTTAATGTTTTAAGTCAAAAGAATTAATATTTTCTGTGATTTCAAATTGAAAATCCTGATATTTATCAGTTTTATGAGTTTTGTTGTTGTAGCATAAACTTTGAATCTACTAAAATTTAGTTACTAACATTAAACTTTGCATTTTTTTATACATAAATATGAAACAGTGCATGTCAATTGTGATTAATTAAATTATTATTATTCAAGTTACTGTACACAGCAATTTATTGATTGTTGCAAAAATAGCAATAAAAGTTGATACTCAGAATACATATTTCCAGAAAACAATTATTAATAAAAGCAGAGTGTGAAATATTTAATGACCAATTAACCTATATTTTGTCTTACTTTTCATTACTTGAGAATTTATTTAAGCTTGTCTCAAATTCTATTATTTAAATTTACATCCTATTTTTTGTCTTAAATTTGTTTTCAAATTCTGTCATGCATTGTAAAAATTATTCCTTATACAAATTAATAAACTATCAATAAATTTTACATTCGTGATTTCCTATAAAAGTAGTCACACGTTCACAATAACTAATAATAATAGTTGAATGGTTATTTAATTAAATTCAAATTACATACGTAATAATTTCATTTTATTAATTAAATAATGTATTAGATGCAAAGTATCAGATGAAAGTTTATATGAAAGATATTTATTTTCATTATCCAAATTACTTATTTCAGAAATAATTTACATTTTACTTAATTTCAATCATGAAATTTATGTAAACAAATCGATCGTAACTATTTAGATTTTTTTAACTATAAAGTTGTTCTAAAATCCAATAGTGTACATACTTTTATAAAAAAATATTACGTACTTGCTACCTGCGAGAGGGAGTACGATCACGATTAAACAGCGATTAAATATTACTAAATGAATTAATTATTTCATTAGGTAATTTACGAGAATGATAAGTAAATATTTCAGATGCAATCTCTCCTACCGTAAAGTGAGTTTGCTTTTCTCTTCTTAGCAACAACATGCAATGTGTATGTACTTAATACACGTAAGTTTAATTTACAATTAGAAGAAAAGTTAGAGAAAAGTTGTGTCAAATGAATCAAATATATCATGAAACAATCACATAAAATCATAATTTGTATTGTAATATATAGGACGAACAAAAAGTCATTAAATGGTTCGATATAATAGTATATTTTTCATTTTTAACTTTCAACTATAGGTTAACTAATTTAACTATTAGCAATAAAACTTTCAATAATTCCTTACATACAATTTGTAATAAATAATTACATATAAAAATATTTTAATAAATGCTTATTCACTCTAATCCGTTTTCTTAAGTATACAAAGTATAAAACAATAGCATCAATAATTAATTGTAAAAATAATAAGTAATATTTAAAGCAGTTAAGAAAAAATACTTTACTCAACATTTTTCTAAGAATTCTCCCAAAAAAAACGAACAATGATTGAAAAAGAAAAATCATTAAATTCTAAAATCTTGTTGTGACTTTAGACCACTCAGTATAAACAGCAAGTTTCAATCTTACACAAGCATCAGAAATAGAAAATAAATTTTCCTGATGAAATAAACACCACCCTAACGCGTATATGTACCTATGATTATGATAGTGATCTAAATCAAAATATCAAATAAATCAAACCTTCCACTTGTCTCATATCGATTTATTCGACTATAATATGAAAAAATCTGTAAAAAAATATTCCTAACCTTAATTCACAATGAAGTTAATGATTATACAGTCCAAGAAAATTCAGGTCATTCATTTGCCGATAATGATCTACTTCGAAAGGTTTAATTTTTTCGGAATTTTGACTTAAATCGTTTTCACAATCACCTGTAATCATATTACAACATGTAATATCAGCGTATACGTGCTTGGCAACGATAAACTGTTGCTGTAGTCAGATCCGCTAGAGTTGATATGTGATTGGTACGAAGCCGGTCACAATCTAAATAATTAACACAGATTAAACGTAAATCCTTGGTGAGCCGATTTTCTTTTAAACAAAGAAATGTCGCTCGTATCCATCAATGTGTTTTACCGTCGTTGCGTCGATGGCCGGGAAAAAACGTGCATTTCAATTACTGGACACCGTGGAGTAGAAAGATAAATTCGCATATCAACTCTCGCCGTCTCGACTATAGTAATATAATTATCTTCGGCCAATTATCCACACCTATTTTCAAATAATTGGATAATATGTCCGGAGTCGTGGTCATTAAACTGACGTTAAATTATAAAATACTTGAGTAACGTGTATTTAAAATGTGAATAATCTACTCTCGTACGTTACAACCAAGACTATAACTTATAAACTAGGTTGAACGGAACATATGTATACTTGCACCAAGTCATCTAATCGGTATCGTGTGCTCAATCCAACTTAAAAATAACGTAACACGTGTTAAAATACACATTACAAAGAATGTCAGTCGTTCCACGTCACTAGCATATAATCCAATGATTTTCTTACAAAGTTTTCGATAAGGCTCTATCAAACGATATGCTAACTGCATCATCATGCTAACTGAATTGTATGTTCTTTTGTATAGTCATGTAGCTTGTGAAGAGACAAAGTCACTAAAGGTTATTCGAGGTCAAATTGCTGCTGAAACTTTCTATGGGATGGAAAGATTGATCAGGGTTGAGTTTCAAGGACGCACCTACTAATTTCAATGTCATATAAGGTTAGAAAGTACTGGGATCATTTTAATGGAATTTGATCTTGAACGACCTTGAATTGCTAAACTGAGCAGATAGCTAACCATATTTATTGATGTATATTATTTCTAGGTGCGAGTTAATATTGGTGACTTCGTTGAAAAACAATAAAAATATTTTTTGAATTATGTAAACGATTTTATTGTGATTGATAAAATATTGATGTACAGGATATCAGATATAAGTGGACCAAGGCAGGTTTCGAAATAAACATCATTCAAAATATTTGTAAATATGTGTACGGAAAAAAGAATGACACTTTCAACAATTGTGGAATTAATTCAATAATTAATTATGAATTAATACATGGAATTATTAACATTACAAAGTGTACTTACTTATCAGGTTTCCTGCTAAATTCATCATCCTGTATATTAGTCTATTAATAATTACGTAAAGAATAATAATTAACAATATATTTTCGTAGTAAGAACACATCAAAATCCAAAAATGAATTTTTTTTAATTTACAGATAAATTGCATTTAATAGGTTTGCTACCTCTGCTAATTAAAATTGTTTTTTGTATTTCTCTTGTTACATCTTGGTGACTGTGAATGATTGCTTATTTCAAACGTTTTAGCCCAATATTTAATTAATATAAAATATTATATGGTTCTTCGAATTTTGTGTATTTTCAGGAAGATTTTTTGATATCGAGTGATTGCTGATGAGCGACGTCCATCATCTCCCGAGAACTATAAAGTAAATGTATATAAATTAGTTAATTAAATGAAGATTTATGTATTAATTATTAATGTCATTTTTTAATCTTTACTGTTTTATATTATGTTCTTTCCACAATATTATAGATTAAACATAGGTATACTTATAGATTTAATATTACAGATTCAATTATAGGAAATTCTAAAAATTTGAAACTTAGGTAGTTTGAAAATTTATTAATTCAGAAATGTGAGGCTTAAACAGTTTGAAAATTTATTAATTCGAAAATTTGAAAATGTGTTAATTTTGAGGTTTGGAGATTTAAGAATTTATGAATCTTAAAATTTGGAAAAATAAAAATTTAAGTGTCCGAGCTCTTGAACCTTTGAGAATTGTAAAAGTTTGAGAATTTCAGGTATTATTTGCAATAAACTTAGTTTACATTTACTACTGTATCGCAAAATTGTAAACTAAATATCTATCAGAGTCATTAATCTAACTTATATCCAAGGTTAACCCTAGATTCTCGAAACCCGTAAAAATGACAGATCTTAAATTTCCCATAATAAGTTACGGAAATTATCAAGCAGCTTTCGTCAAAATGTACATTGATTTTTATCAAGTTAAAAAATAATTGTATAAGCTAGTTCATGTTACGTTCTCGACGTACTTATTTTTCGATCTAAAAATAACAGGTCATCAAAGGAAGTTTGAAGTATCATTGAGTAAGCGTCCCTTAAGCAATCACAAACGATGATATAGGGTTTCAAAATGGAGGTTATTAAACTGACGAAGTAAACTGAATTTTATGACGAAGCACGATATTTTTAGGCGCAGTCGAGGAGGGGGTTAAGAGATGCTAAACGTCAGGGTGCAGTTCGTCAAGATAACAACGCGGGACCGAGCTTTTAATCATCGTGAAAAATGTACGCTACCGGTTAAGGGTTAACACTTCGTTATACAACAGTGGGGAGTCATCCATCTTGCGAGCGAATGTCTTTCCTTCCCATTGGAGGCTGGCAAGGAAAGAAGAAGCGGGAACGCTGAGGATGCACGTGTAACACACGCGTGCATCCGCGGCAGGCGTCGTAACCGGCATAAGTACGGGAATTCGCGTATAGGCCTATAAAAGTCTGAGCAACGTTTAACTGCGGCGTCCCGGGCATAAACTAAGGACTATATTGCTTATATAATGCAGAAATATACCGTAGCTGAAGCGATGCAATGCTTTTATACGTCTCGAACCGACCGGCCGACTCGCATGACTTTCCAGCGCTAAAATTTTCTTGCTTTTCGCTTTGCCTCTTACCTCCTCTACTATCAACCCCTCCCTTTGTTCACCTTCCTTCTTTCACCTGATCCATCTCGTTTTACCACTTATTCCGCTCCAGTTTCCTGTTTTTATATTCGGTTAATCCGTTTGCATGCACTTCTTATCTGGTTATGTAGCTAAATACGTATTTCTATGCAATTCAGATGCTTATCTATCTATTCATTTATTTAAGCGTCTTTCTTTTATGTATCTGTTTGTACATACAGGCACGTTGAAAGCGTTCGAAGAAAATGCCGGGTAGATGCGATGCTATTTTCTTCGGTATTAATTTATTTAATTAAGGTTAGTTTTTAAGTATATTTAATTAAGAGATTAAAAGATTAAGCTGAGCTTGGTACAGCGAGTGAATTTTCTGCGAGGTAAAATTGCAATGGAGGAAACGGATTGTGGAGGATTCATATTTTCTGTATAATAAACATCTACGGTTTTTAGGTCGTTTCGATATTTAAAACTTTGCTTAATCGCTTATACGCTTGTAATTGAGATAGCATGAATAACGTATCAAATTTCGATCATAAATCGGAAATTATCTCTCTTATTTTTGTAATATGTACCGTAACATGTGTATTACGCAGTAAATAAACAAATACTACCTTAATCAGAGGTAATATTATAGTAAAAAATAAAAATACCTTAATTACTGGTTGTATTATAATAAAAAATATAAATACTACTTAATCACTGGTTGTGTTGTAATAAAGGATATAAAAGTTATACACGATAGAAGGAAAGTAAGTACAAGTAATTTTATTATATATTTATGTATACCTTATGTTATGCATAATTAAAAATGAAACTCTATTAAAATGTACTTGAATTGTGGATTTGAAGAACAATATATTTATTATTTTAATCGCGTTTGCATATTTCATGCAAGCATACTTTCATTGCAAAATACATATTGTTTTATATGACTAGGCAATTAATCAGGTTGGTATACACAAAATGATTTTGAAAAGTTAAAAGTCTGAATATAGAATTAAAGAAGAGTCATCTTGAAGGTTAGAATTTAGTGAAAGTACATAAATAATTAATTAACATTTTCAACAAAGATCTGAAAGTTGAACTGTAAGCAATTTACAATTTAGAATCGTAATATTCAATTTTTGTTATACGATATCTTAAAATGGTAGATAATGCATTGTTTAATGTATTGTACATCGACAATTCATAGTTTACAAATTATACAAACTCTTTTGAAATAGTCTATTTATAAACTTTTTCCTAAATGTGTAAACAACAAAATTCAACGATTCTAGTATAACCAAGTTACTATTCGATAGTGTTTTTGTTTTGATGCCAGCAGAGGTCAGCACTATTCATTCGAGTAACCTCTAGTATAACTACTCACGAGGAAAACTCAGTTTTATCGAGATTTTGTAAATTATTAAATCATGTTACGAATACTAAGACGGTTAATAATTTACAAGATATTCAAGAAATTAGTCTAATCAACTACATTGCATAAACAATAATAGTGAAACGTAGTTATTTTTATAAAACCAGAAGAAATAAATATTCCACAAATGTTATTCTTATATTTTTAAATTATGCCAAGTTCTCAGTGTTACAAAATCTATATAATATGAAAATTGATTATATTCTTTGACTGTAATAAAATATTGAAACGAGCCTTAACGTATTATCTTTAACACAAAAATAAGCTGAATATTTCATTAAATAAAAAAAGCAAATGTAATCGAACAATTTTATTATAGACTATAGTGAAAAATAATAACAAATAATATAATGAAACTTAAAATGAAATCTCTCTACTTAATGTTATGTTTAATTATTATTAATGTACGCTTATCTATGTTCTTCAATTTTTGATCATTTTCTTGATTTCAAGGTACAGGAAACATAAAACTATGTTTCAAGTTTCTCCGTCTGCTAGACTAATTTATTTCTAGTTATCAATTGCACGAGGCAACTAAAACAGGTATTGGAAAGAAAGCAAATAGGGAAGTTATCACGTAGCAATCGTGAAATTCAAAGTCATTGACAGCGCTTGTTTTATAGACGCCATTGGAATAGCCATAAACATTTCAATTTAATAATGCTCACGTTGAAATTATTACACGCGCATATATCTAATTGTGTAGATGCTCTATAAAAATTGATGACTCTCATTAAATTTAATTAATCTTTCATTCGTATACAATTTTGCTGAAGATCGTTTATTACTTCAGCTTCCCTGGTATCCGAGAGATTTGAATTTAATTATTCTTTTATAGTGTTACCGTATTATTACATACTTCACTGTTTCGTATTTATTTAATTGACCCATAAATAGTAAAAACGAAGTGGCATCAATTTCATTCCTTATTAACCGAAAATTTCTATCTCGTTTTATTAGCAAGACAACTGCCAGATTTATGATTGAAAATGAAAAATTTACTATAAGAAATTCGACGAGAAGCTTCATTATAGCCATAATTTTATGCGTGTAGTTACGGAGTAAGTATATTACATTATTTGTTTGGAATTACATGTGCACGTTATTTTCACAATTTATATATTTTGTTAATAAATTTCATTCTTTTATTACATGGAATTTGCTTATATTTATATTTTGTAAATATATGTGTTATTAGTCCCCTTCTCCACAAAGTGAAAGCAATTTGATATATAAATGAAACTATTATAATTCCTTATAATATAATTAATTATATTAATAAAATTAATTATATTATACAACTTATAATATAATTTTTATATTATACAATTAATTATATTATACAATTATATTAATAAAATTAATTATACTAATTATATTTATAATATAATTAACTATATTATAATTAATAATTGAACAATAATTAGCATTAAGTCCAAATTAATTATAAAATAGAATTAAAATATTGTTTTTAATTAAGCTACTCAGAGGTTAAAATAATCAATCCTCTTAGTACACTTCTTAATTTCATTGCTTGAACAGCATGTAATTAGTATTCTAATCTAATCTAACTCTTATTCATTCATTCAAACATCAAATTATTTATCACCACTAGGTAGCATAATTGCATACCGTTCCTGAATAATAATTGGATATTTTACATAAGCCATTTAAATTAATTCCAGTTTGCTATCAGTCACGACTTTTATTCATAACCAAGATGTACTGTGATTATACTATTATTATTATTTTTCAGTATTAACAGTATTGAATAGTTATTATTCACCACAGAATACAAAATAATGTACTATATAAATTCCAATTTAAGCACACTTCTTCATTTTTATTAAAATTCATTTAACAATGAAAATTTTACAATAAGATACTTTTTGCAGTTTTGATTATACCTCTTTAGTACACTACTCGTAACGAAACGATGATAACAGGAAAAGAAAATATTAGACATTGAACATCAGCACAAATTATTTTTAAACATTCATCATTACACACATGTATGAGAATAAAAAATTACAATTGTAGCAACGTGAAATAGTACAAACAAAATGGTATTTATTTTTTAATTTAATATATAATTATCGTGTTTATTATATAATTGTATAATAATTTATTATATAATTCCTAACGGTGGGACTTCTGTACAGTACAACAAAAATAGAATAATGTTTGCTAACAGTATATTTATGAAACACTTTAAATTCTTCAGCTAATTACAATGAATTAACGATATTATTTTGAAGATACAATCTAGCAGTAAGTAGTAATAGAGTGACACAAACTATTTCCTAAAGGCCAAATTATTAAATTCTTGAAGAATTGGTATATTTATGACACGCACTGTAAGCGTCAAAACTCTACCGCAAAGGTTGGACTTCCTGTTGCACAAAAAGAAGCGAATTTCTTCCCTTTCTGGTCGAATAAGCCATTCTTGGCTCCGTTCGTGATTTGTTACATTTAAACTAATCACAGAAAACGCACACGAGTAATTTCGTGCTGGCGAGATGTAGACTCAAACCGGTAAAGAACGATTCTTTGTTGTTAAGAAAACGAATTGAGAAAAATTGATCGCGTGCATAAGATCCTCTGCCGTCTCGAAGAATGTTCAAGCTTGCCATAATAATGGGTGCGAACCCTTAGCGGAAACGAAGTCGGAGAACTGACAATACGCAATCCCTTGATGTGGTTCCTCTTATTTCGAAAATGACGACGTTTGTGAATTCTGGCTGCGGGTTCAAAATGAGTCGTGCGTTTGGGTAATATTGATGCTTCGGGGTGATACGTTATTATGTAAACGTCAGAAAAACGTTACACGACGGTATACAGGATGTTTCATTCAAGTAAAAGCATCTAAATATTGTCTTTCTTTGTGGGCAAAGTCGAACCGTTCGAATATGCAAATTGATATTACGCGTATTATCCTCAGAACATCATTTATCCATTGTGGATGAAATTCATATGCCAGTTGCATGTTTTAAAACGAATCTGAGAATATAATATTCTCGAAACAGAATCATGGTATTTTCTACGTTTCTATTTAAGTTTGATGTTTATTGAGCTGTCCAAATGCACAAAGAAATAAGTCAAATGATGATATATGTTATTCAACATATTCTTTAGTGTAAAGATCAACTTGAGAATATGTGTATATAAGACAATATCACTTATACATTAAAAATTAATATAAAATACATTATGTATCATACATTTCAAGATCATGGTAGATTAAGATTAATATCAGTATATTTTGCTAAGTAATATCAATACATTTCATTAAGCTAACCTATAAGTGTATTTTCAGAAATCGCTTACTAAAAAACATAGGACATTGTCAAAATGAAAACAGTAAAATAAGTAATGGGTTCCATGAAAAAAACTGATTCCATGAAAGAATAAAAAATTTGTTTCTCATGAAAGTATATAAAAATAAATAAATGTGAAACTATTAGGTTCAGCCATATTGAATCATTACAAATTATTAGAAGAATAATCAAAACGTATTTAAGTGTTTGAGATTATTATACATAAACAAAAAAATTGAAAAAACTATCTATGATATTTTCTAATAAATTAACGAAATGGGAATTAAAATACGAAAAATTGATGAAAACACAAAAGTGTTAACACGATATGGTATTCTATTAAATCGAGGTTGAGGTTAGGAACCAAATAGTGAACTAACATAAATTTCAAAAATGAAAATTCTATGCTTTACAACAGTAAACCAGAAAACTCAGCATACAAAATTATTAAAATTCTGCACTCTAGCAATTCTAAAACTTTCAAGTTGAAAATTTGATGAAAATTATTCCTCTATCGTTAATTGCCACTATTTTTGTCCCACTATATAACACTACATATTTAGTTAAATAATATTTATCTCAAATTGTACTACATGATATATGTTGTACTAATTACTGTGTTTATCGTGAATCATTTTTCAAGTACAGAGAGTTACGTAGCAATTCATTCATAATAACAGGTTGCAGACATATGTATATATCAGATTCATTTATAAATGGTTCTTTAGATTGAACAATATCACAGCTTTTGACTGCGATTTTTCATAACGTAAAAAGGTCATAATAAGATTAAATTTTTCAAGTTCGAGCACCTTAGCAAAATAAACAAATGCAACAGGTATCTGACAGGCGGTTATGAAAAAGTAGACAAGTTCTCCAGTACATTTTGCTGTTCAAATTGATCAGTCTCAGGCAATCTACATAAGTCGTTCAATCGTACAGCGTCGTCCAGTTCGAGCCATCTTCTTTACATTGAACATCAGACTGGATGGATAAAATGTAACCGGTATATTTAGTTCTGTCTCTTTCGTTCTCTTCACGAACTCATCCTTCGCATTAAGCTGTATTTAAACTAGCGTAATAAACGCTGCTAACACAATTTCAATGATTACTGAATGAATATTCTACTACTAACACTGTTAAATCGTTACTCAATTTCTTTGAAGAACGAAATTTTAGCATATGAAAAGAACCAGTTTGCATAGAAATTTCATCCTTATAAAATATTACAAAACAGGTTTATTGTAATTACTAGAGATGTGAAGAAGGGTATGAGATTTGTTCTTTGCGTAAACACTGTTCTGGCATCTCACGGTAGATTTACTAATTTAACTAAGTAAGTGACGTATAAAGGAATACTTTTTTTCATTTATGAGGATTTTAATTAGGTGTTTACACGTTTGGAAATTTGGTGATTTAAGGATTTGGGGATTTGGGGATATAGAGATTTGGGAATTTCGGAATTGGGTAATTTGGGGATTTGGTAATTTTATAATTTGATAATTTAGTAATTTAGTAATTTGGTAATTTGGGGATTTTGGGGATTTATGGATTTGGGGATTTGGGAATTTGGAGATTTGGGGATTTTGGGATTTGGGGATTTGGGGATTTGGGAATTTGGAGATTTGGGGATTTTGGGATTTGGAGATTTGGAAATTTGGGAATTTGATAATTTGATAGTTTAAGTATTTGATAATTTGGTAATTTCGGGATTTGGTAATTTGGGGATTTAGTAATTTGGGGATTTAGTAATTTGGGGATTTGGTAATTTGGGGATTTGGTAATTTGGGGATTTAGTAATTTGGGGATTTAGTAATTTGGGGATTTGGTAATTTGGGGATTTGGGGATTTTAGAATTTATGGTTTTGGAGATTTTGGGATTTTGGAATTTTGGGATTTTGGAATTTGGGAATTTGGTAATTTGGAGATTTGGGAATTTAGTAATTTGATAATTTGATAGTTTAAGTATTTGGTAATTTGAGGATTTGGTAATGCGGGGATTTAGTAATTTGGGGATTTGGTAATTTGGGGATTTGGTAAGTTGGTAATTTGATAATTTGATAATTTAGTAATTTAGCAATTTAGTAATTTCATAATTTGGTATTTAAATATTTAGTAATTTAGAAACATGACAGTTGCTTTTGGACCTTTGGAAATTAAAGAAGTTAGAAATTTAAAAGGTCACAAGTGTAGAAAGTTTCACATTTTGAAATCCTCAATGTGGAAACTAGGAAAGTTGATAATTTATAAAATTCAGAAACATAGTAACCTTAAATTTTCAGCTCTAGAATTCGAAAAATGCAAAAATTAGGGAATTTTGTGCTTTAATAATTAGTAATTATTAGATTTAGTAACTTAGTAATTTGGAAATATAGAAATTTGTAAAAATATTTTTAAATTTAGAAATCATGTTTGATAAATTTACAAATTTACTAACATAAGTATTACATTTTTTAATTTTTAAACTTACGAACTTTTTGAATCTAAATTTACAAATTTTCTCATTCTGATCTTTTTACATTACGTTCTTTCATAGGTAATTAACCATCAGTGGTATAAGAAACGTGTCTTACGTCGATGAATCAATAGAAAGATCAAACCGATCAAAATTGATTAATACGAGAGAATAAATTGCATAAAATAGATGCAATATGATTCTCTATAGTGATTTTCTCTCTTATATTTCTTCATGTCTCTTGTTTCGTTCTGCTTTGACTACCGTTCCAGTCACTTTTATGTGAAACGTAACAAGTTGTAAAAACGGAACTATCGCTGGAGAGAATGCTGTAAAACCTTCGTTATGTTCAACCAAACACGTGTCATCCTTTACATCCAGGTATAAACACAGATAACGTAGTGTCTCACACTGAAAATAGAACAGATCATAGCAATAGATCGTAGGATATCCATTTTATTTTCATACCTAAAACATCCTGAAGTAACTAAAAATTCTATGTGAAATGATCAATATAAATCAACATGTACACTACATAAAACTTACGAAATTTTTACTATTTTCTTTATTTTCGATTTAAATTTTTGACCGAGTGAAATTTAAGATCTCAACAAAATTTTCTTTTGAGGGCGATCCAAAAATTCGAGGGAAGTACTGAGTTAATTCTTTGCATTCAAAAGGTGACACGCACTCACCATTTAATTTAATACCACAATTTGAAATAAACATTTTTTAACTAAATCTATAGCATTATACATATGGTGTATAAACATAGTCAGACAATGGTGACAATCAGTAATTGTGAAATAGTAATCCGCAAACTTTTTTAACTGAAAAGTTTTAAGGTTCGTATCCGACAACAGCAAAAATACCTTCGAGTGCTAAGGGTTAATATTGCTCCACCAAAAGTTACAAAAACTCGATTTCAATTCGTATCGTTTCTCAAATCGCGAATGACACAGATATCGAAGTATGCAGTTTCGTAAAATATGACTGAATAATGATACGTTTGATTCATCAAATATTTATGGTGTCAAGAGTGATGAAACGATCACGCATTTACAAGTAGATTACAGTTTATGATAATTGATAGACTATGAATTTCATCTGACAGATTTTAGAGTAATTCACTTTCTACCCCTATTAATTATGTCGGAAGGATAAGCAGACGACAACAGTGTAAAAAATGTTCTCACCTCCAAGTGAAACGAATATTAGAAAATAAATGCTCTTTGTAGTAAGATGAAAATTATACAAATTTTCTTGGAACTTTCTGATAAAACCAGTTCTTGCGAAAGAACGGAAGTTCTGCAATCTTCAAGGTTATATAATGGAAGAGCGACTTTCAGATCGATCGTTCTTTACTGAAAGAAACCATTAATCAATCTGTGCATCTTCGAAAAAAGGCCACTATGATTTGTAGAATAGCCGAAATATATCCTTGAAGTTTCAATCATCTCAAAATATGCAGCTCATGCTCATGCTTTCAGGTATAAAACTTGAACCCTCTTTAAAGAAACTGATGCAATACTACGCTGTCGAAAGAAAGTGATCAATTGAATACGTATGATCAAAGTAAAAATTTGAGCTGGTTATTTTGAAAGCGGTGCAAGTTTTTTGTTATTGCGAGATATTTAAGGGTTTGCATTACAATTTTAAAAATATTAGTTAATAGACCATTTTTTTATATTAGATAATTTATGTTTATTATCCAACAACGTCTAAAGTGTTGGGTAAAAAAAAATATACTCAAATGGACTTCACTTTCAAAACGACATAATTGTTTTGAACTAACGGTATGTGAATAAATCAATTTAATTATAAAAACAATTGCGTTAACGTCAGACATGTTTATATATATTTTACGAACAGTAATATCTTCGAGGGACAACAGAAATATTCTTTTCTTTTCTGTTTTTAATTGAATTCTTAAAGTTGCACCTATTTGGTTATTAGCAACCGCCATTGTTGAGTATAATTGAAATAAAACATGCTTTCTTAGTTTAATTTAGGGATGTTGTCTCTGTTAGAAAAATGACGTTTCAGTCACATACAATCTCTTTTTGTGCAAGAACTATATCGTTCATGTACTTACATCCGACATGTTAGAGTAGCCTTTACCATACAGTTCAAGATTTTATACAAATCCGGATGAATTTTATAATGGTTTGTATATTTTAATATTTTGTGCAGTTAGTAGATGTTTCACAGATATTACAAAATGATGAATCAGTTTTAAGTAACTTGGTGTAGATGTGTGTCTAATTATTATTAGTCTGACTAAAACAAGATCAAAGACATTTTTCAAAAATCTGATATTTTTTAGGCAAGTTCATATATATTCGCTGAACATTAATTGTACAGTTACCATAGCTCTATCAATTTTGAAAACACATTGAAAATGTGAAAAAGAAGGGGGAATTTAATTAAACGTTTACTGTAAGTAGGTATAAAATGGCCTCAAGTATCCTGAGTTGTTACATCCAACAATCTAACTGCAACCAAAATTACTCCACTGCACCTGGCCTGACAGCCGGCTTTGAGTTTACACTTAATTTCGAATCGAAAACAAATTCGAAAATTCAGTAAATAATCGGTGACAATAAACTGACATGTGTAATTACTTTTTTATCTCGAAATTAGTTAATTGAGTTTTATGAAATGAATTTGCGAGATATGTTCTAGTTAGTTTTATATGTTCTTGCATGTAAGGGAATTATAAAAATCAAATTTTTGTGTTACTATTTCGTAAAAGGTTTAAATATAACAGCTGATGAGTCATTTCATAGTTTCCATCATTACTTCGCAATAACAGTGCTTTTTACCGAAGCATCAAAGATGTTAACTTGAAGATGATATGAATCTAATAAAAACAGACTACAAGTGATTGGAAAATACCTGTTTCTTTATAAAAAGTACAAGAAGATGATGCAAGTCACTGGCGGATGGATTAAGAATCCGACGAAAAACTCTTTAGAAGCTTCAAAGAAAAATTTAGAAATTTCGATATTTGGTAATTTATTAGTTTGGAAGTTTAGATATTTGAAAAGGAAGATATTTAGAGATTTAGAAGTGAATAGGTGTTAAACTTTCAAACTTAAAAAACTTTTTTACTTTTTAATTAGAAGTTTTAAAATTTCAGATTGTTGAACTTTTCAATTTCCAAATGTTCAGATTTAGAAATTTAGGTACTTAGTAATTTTTGATTTGGAAATTTACATATTTCAAAAGTAAGATGTTCAGAAATTTAGATATTTGACGATTTGATAACACTGTACAACAGCCAACTGATTTCGTAACCGCCACTATGAAATTCTTATAGGTTTTTGTGAGCTGAATACGAATCTGAAATCCGTTTTCCTCTAGGACGTACAATTTTTGAGAAAATTAATGTTAAAAGAAATGGCAAATTTTCAAATTTGGAAATTTTTTGTGCTTTTACCGTAGCAGCTATTCAGTGGCTTGTTACACGAGAAAAATCTGTGAACTTTCCCGAATAAAACGATATAAATTGTTATTACATTGTAAACATTTAAATATGTTTAAATAATGGTCAAAGTAAGAAAGACACCAAAAACGCACCAATTTTTGCTGATATTTTTCAATTTATTTATAAAACTATGGGTCTGGGCGAAAATCTAACCATCGTACGTGATAGAGCAAACATTTCTGCTGAAGAAAGCATCAAACGAAGTTACAAAATCACTTTTGTTTTCTTTTTGTAAAAAAAATAGTTCGGCAAAACACGCGCCGCTGCCAGTGGTACTCAATGTTGGCGCGGCGCGGTAGTCGCTCTGCCTACTCTCTTGGCGTAACGGAATAATTGAACGGCGCAACGCGCCAACATTGAGTACCACTGGCAGCGGCGCGTGTTTTGCCGAACTATTTTTTTTATAAAAAGAAAACAAAAGTGATTTTGTAACTTCGCTTGATGCTTTCTTCAGCAGAAATGTCTGCTCTATCACGTACGATGGTTAGATTTTCGCCTAGACCCATAGTTTTTTAAATAAATTGAAAAATATCAGCAAAAATTGGTGCGTTTTTGATGTCTTTCTTACTTTGATCATTATTTAAACATATTTAAATGTTTACACTGTAATAACAATTTATATCGTTTTATTCGGGAAGGTTCACAGATTTTTCTCGTGTAACAAGCCACTGAATAGCTGCTATGGTAAAAGCACAAAAAATTTCCAAATCTGAAAATTTGCCACTTTTTTTAACATTAATTTTCTCACAAACCTGTACGTCCTAGAGAAAAACGGATTTCAGATTCGTATTCAACTCGCAAAAATCTATAAGAACTTCATAGCGGCGGTTTAGAAATAAAAGAAAGTCGAAATTTGTTGTACAATGTAATTAGGAAAACAAGTTTTAAATTCTAAATTTGGAAAAATTTATGAATACAAAAATTTCTAATTTTTAAACTTGTAAAAGTACATGTTTGGTTATTTGAAACTGAAACTTTCAGACCTTCAAAATTTTTTAATTTTAAAATTCAGAAATATAATTTTAAATTTGTGAACTTCCAAATATAAAAATTTGGACATAAGGAAATTTAGTATTTGGCAATTTGATAACTTCAAAATTTATAGGTTTAAATAATGGTATTGCGTAACTAAAATAGCAAAACAAATATTATCGATTTAATATGAAATACTGAAACTTATTTTATTACAGTATCCATTTTCTCCATTTACTCTAATACATATAAAAATTATTATGATCTAAATTTTGTATTTCACAAAAATAGAAGGAAGACTCAAGGAAATTCAAACAAATGTCTAAAAAAAATATTTATTTTTTCTACAACAGACTAAATTTCAGTATTTCATATTAAATTGCCACGAAAATTTTGTTTCTTAATCTGAAGATAAATCGTGTTCACAGATTTTAAATTTACAGCCATTTGCGGCCACGTTCGGTTTGAATCAATATGGCGGAACACTTTCTGCTCACTCTGCTTGAGTATTAACAAAATGATATACAATTGCGAAAGAAATAATAATTGTAAAAACAAATCGGAATAAATTCTTAAAAATTTTAAATATAAATCGTTTTATTGTATCCGAAAATTAAACTCATTCCATAAACGTCGTTAAATTCATCGTTAAGATAAAAGTAACATATAAGTATACAAAAATTGCTTGTTAAATAGTGTTTTGTTAAATATTTTAAAATATAAAAATAATTTTGCGTATATTCACATTGAATCCATTTTTTTCTACGTCGGACTGCAACGAACTGTTAGTACGAAATAAAAAGGTTAGAATGTGTATTTCCGGTCTTCTTAACTGGTCTTCAGCTGTTCGTTTCCTGTTCTTTTATTTCAGTTCTGTTCGTAAACAAGGAAGACCTCCTGATGCCTGTAATGTATTCGCCTGATCTGTAATTGCACTCAATTTGAAGGTGATATTGGTAGTATACACAGCAAGTACTTGAGTAACCGGAAACTCGAAATTGTCGGATAGTGACCCATCTTTTTGTCCACCGTTTACGATAAATACCATGTACAGAACACCTGATACATTATTAAACATAAGAGACTTCGTAGGCGACAAAATGACCGGGTATTTGAACTGTATCGGGTGTGAGACATCATACTGCATTCAGAACTACATACCCTTCTTTGAGCAAGAATGAATACCTTCGAGTTCCTTCATATACAGCGCGTTTGATAACTTATGATATAATTGCGCTGAAAGCGATTCTTGAGCAAAATCAATTATCGCTTTTACGTAACTGTTTGATACAGAGTTGAGCATTACTTCCAATAGTTTTATTACGCGAATTTTTATTAAACTGCAGATATCTGAGTCCCGAAAAGATTATTTATTGAAATTTTATATTTCGAATAAAAATTTATTTTGGTAATTAAAATAATACACAATTCAGAATTAAAGAAATTTTATCTAAAATTTTGTTTTTATTTGTTTATTTTATATGAAATGAAAGAAATTCGGAAACAAGTGAAATTAAATTTGTTTACAATAACATCTGATATTCAATCAATATTTTTGAAAATGAAAAATTATTCAATATTTTTAAAAATTTGGTAGTATTTACTACAAAATCTATAAATAAATTTTCATTCGAACAAAAGTTCTTGGTTTTTAAATATCTCCACTTTATTGGCTTTTTGTTTCAAGATACTTTTAAATAATGATAAACTATGTTTTGAGTGTAATTAAAAATGGACTTGGTTTATCGAATCTATAAAGTTTCCCAAAATTTGAAAAGTAGCTGGTACTGGTATTTAAACAATTATTTTGTTAAATAATTGTTGCTGGATAAAAAAGAAATAAAAGTAAGATAACTAGAACAAGTAAAAATAAATAAAAATACCTAAGTTTGGAAGCTTGTTTTTATAGTTGAAACTTGTAAAATTCAATTTTTTAAATTAGAAATATAAGAAATTTCGAGTTCTTGAATTTGAAATATGACAACTATGATCAAACTTTTAAATTTGAATATTTGAAAGTTCATAAAACACTAAAGAAGAAAATTTCTGACTTTGAAAACTTGTAGATAACCAAATTTCAAAGTTGGAACATTTCTAAACTTGTACATTTGAAATTCGAAATTTGCAACTTTCTATATTTAAAAGTTCAGAAAGTTGTAAATAGGTAAACATGAAAACCTAAATTTCCAAATATGTAAATTTGTAGTTTTTGTTTGAAAATTTCTGAATTTGAAAATCTAGAAGTTTGTGAAAATGAATATGAAAATTTTTGAATTTCCAAAACATCAAGTTTCAAAATTTTTATATTAAAAAAATTTCTAAATTTTCAAACCACCAAGTTTCCAAATTTTTATATTAAAAAGTATCTAAATTTTCAAATTTGAGAATATATAAATCTGAAAGTGGAAAAATGGGTAAATTAAAAAATTTGAAAGTTTGAGAATTTGCTCATAGGTTTCCTTCCATTTTGTCACATAACGCCATTCCAATAACTGCATCATTCTCACTGTGTTAAAAAAAAAGTTACGTGTATGAAAATATGAGGTATCATAAATAAACACATTACATAACATACTGAAGTTTATATCTTATTACATTACCCATAAGTACAAATAAAGAATGGAATAAAATAAATGGCTTAAATTTGCTTAATTAATATTCGATTACGAGTGTATGAATCACAATGTATCTCCAAAACGAATATTTTCGCAAAGCTGTACGAATAGATTCTGCAGAAACATATTTTATTGCACACTTTTAATTTAGGCTTCTTCAGAAGAATCGTCGCCTTTCGGGTAATACCATAATCACTTTTTAGTACGTTGTAATTTAATATAACGCTATTGCATATTATTTAATTCTCTCTTTTTTTATTTTTTTTTTTCTATAACTGGTAGTTTAAATCGCTTACGCTTTACTATCCGTCGCTACAGAAGAAATACAAACTGATAATGAACTCCTTAATCGATTAATAAATACACATCTTTCGCGATACAAACATTCAAGTTTCAAGTAGAAGGAACTACACCTTTGTTCAGAAATTTAACAAACATTTATATACGTAACAATGCTATAATTTTAAAAACATTAAATTTCGCTATACAGTTGGTTTATCATTATTGAAACAACGACAGAAACCTTTACTTATACAAACTTAAAGTAACTAAATTCGTCGTAACAAAAATTCTTTCAACGAACGTTATTTAATGTTTAACGCGAATTATATTTTAGAATTTTTTTACGAAATCATATCGCAATTATAAGCGTCGTACTTTCTAATCAAGGAACTTAAACGAACAAAAATCGACGCCATGCTAATCGCTCATGCCATTCCCTGAACGTATCGTGTCTGCCAAGAATTTTTATTTATTGTTCTAACACTTGGTAGAATAAAATGATTTCACTTCCGACAAACTACTTTCGTCAGAATCGCTGTAATTTATTTATTTCGCCGCCATTACCATAAACTTGTACCATGCACGGTACATCGCATAAGTTTCTCTTATCTTCGTGGTAATTCTTTAACATCATTAAAAATAAATTTAATTTATTGCTTTACATTGCAAAGTTTGTAAATTAAATAATATAAGAAGGTGACTTTTATGGGCTTAACAACAATTAAATCTGTATCGTTTCGACCAATTATAGTATTTTGGTTCTTCGAAATCTTCAAGTGTGCTTTTCGCAATTGTTTTCATGCGCATATTCCTGCAACCAATTTCGAATTCCGTGCCAAAATGTCACTCAGCACACTAGTCATATGAAGAATTTATTAAAGCATCTACTGACAATTAGAAGTAACAGAATGATGGATAGATTTAGTGGAACAGACGAAAAGATACGGAATTTTATTTTATGGTCACGAAATCTCAAAATTTGGAACATTAAATCTTCAAACTTACTTCGGCGAGTCAAGTTGGGAATTAACAAAATTTAAAAATATAGAAACTTTAAATTTTCAATTTTGCAAACTTTTACATTTTCATATATTTAATTTTTCCAGCTCAAAAATTTTCAAACTGAAAAATTCCAAATTTTAGACTTTTCAAATACAGAAATATGGTAATTTAGAAATTTTGCAGTTTGGTAATTTGGAAAGTTAAAAATTAAAAAATTGAGAACATTAGTTATTAAAAATAATGAATGGAAAGAAGTGAATTAATAAACAATGCAAAATATAAGAATTTGCAGTTTCATATTGACGAATTTGGATATGGTATTTTAGCAATTTATACAATTTGTGAAGGTCCAACTTTAAGTTTTCAATTTATCAATTTTTCAATTCTTCCATTTTTCAATTTCCAAATATCAAAATTTTTTAAATTTTAAGTTTTCGAACTTCCACGTTTTGCAACTTTCAAATTTAGAAATTGAAAAATTTGGAAATTTTATTATTTAGAAATGTAGTAATCTAAACATGTGATCATTTAGAAATTCAGCAGTTTGATAATTTAATAATGAAACAATTTTAGCATTTTGAAAATATGAAAAAATTTGAAAATTTCGAAACTTAGAAACCAGAATTACGGCACATTGGAAATTTGAATATTTTAAACAGCTTATTAGCTGCAAAATTGAGAATCCATTCGTGAATGCGCGTCACCTGCATGTCTGCGCGGCGCATCTTCACGTAGTTATTCATTACCGTACAAACCCACCACCATAGAATTACAATTTCCATGCTACAGGACTTTTAATTAAATTTCACTGGCGACCACTTAATTACTTCAAACTTACAGTCATAAATAACGTTAAAGACCTCTCCTAATTTTCAGAAATAACTTTTAAATTCTAAACATATTCATATCCATTTATCCATTACTCTCTCATGTTACAATATCAACATAATAATTAACAAAATGTTAGTATTACTTTCTTTTTTAAATTGATATTGTATTTATTTGAAGTGTACATTTTTCTTGTCCTCATATAGGCTACCTTCTTATATCATTTAATTAATCATAAAAAATGGTTAAGATTCTACACCGCAATATTCCACGATCCTTATCCTGCTTGCACTTGTGTTTTCTTTCAAAGCCGAAAACGGTTATAATATTTCACAAGGTTCGAACACGAGGTGCAGTGACCTTTTTTTATTCCGAATCGTTAGTCAACGAGTAATAAAACCAAATCGGGACACCAATCATCAGTTTATGAATAAAATTCTGTAATTGCAAATTAAGCGGTGAGAGACCGGGCCATGGGTAATGATAAATATTGGAGGCACGCATGCTCATTATCGAGAAGCAAATTCATTTAAACGGGTCGAGTCATTAAGCTCGGTACGGTAATAACCAATCAGGCTTCGCATCAAATTGTTACTCGAAACGTGTTCTTGCTATACGAAAAAAACGAAAAGAGAAGAAAGAAAAACGGATGAGGAATGAGGGAGGGGGGAAGGAAGCGGGATCGTCGACAGAAAAAAGAAGAGGAGCTCGGAACAGAGGGGAGAAAAAAGGACGAAAGAATAAAACAGCCCTCGATATTCTTATTTGAAAATTAATTTGCCGCGAGACTGAATGACCAGTTTTTGAACGACCGTTTTATTGCATTTCGGCCGTGCTACTGACACATCCGTCGATTTCTTGATCATATCCCATCGATACAAATCTACTTTTTATAAAATGAGACCGTTTCTTTTTGTAGGTGCACGAACCGTAGCTTTATGCAACTATTATTTCGTGTAGCACAACGTATGTCCGATCGAGGCTTAACTCTTTTGTCGTATGAGACGTACATACACTGCCGGTCAAAAATATGAAACTGATTTATACGAAATTGAATTTCATTGTGTCACGCGAGATTTCAATGGATTTTATTATCTGCAGGACATCCACTTATATGCGTATCTTATAGAATCTCTTATAGGTGGTATCTGAACAAGTTTTTGTCGGTCAACATGTTTATTTTCAGAATTAACTCAATTTTTTATTATAATTAACTTCTTGGTTCACATATTTCGGTATAAAATTATCTCTGTATGGTATGATAGAATGAATATCTGCTTTCAGCAAAGATTGTTGATAGAAATTACGTGAATTATCTAGATTTCGAATGAACAAAAGAATTAAATATTTGAACTCGGTTCAAATTTTTATAATTTTTGTATCGTTCAAATTACATATAAGTTGTCTATATTGACAGTAACTCTGTTTTAAATGAAAGTAAAGTAATTCAATTGTAAAATATAAAAACTTAAAAAATGTAGCAAATTAAATTTTCTTAAAAAATTGATTAAGAATTTAATTTAAAAAATTAGAAACTTTCATTATAAATGAATTACAAAAATTAGAGTGAAATATTATTTCACTAAATGAATATATCTAATGTTACAATATTTTGTAATAAATGTTAATAAATACCAGATAAATATTATATTTTATTGAGACACCTTGTATATCACTGCTAACTGAATTAAAAGAAACCTGAACCTATAAATATATGTCAATATCCTCAGAAAGGTGCTAATAAATAAGAAAGAGAAATCAACTGCGGACATTTTTCATAAAAATTACTATATTCAAAAAATTTCACCTTACTCATATTTAGTCCCATACTTTTGACCAACAATATACACGGTGGTGCAAAATTCATGTAACTATTCAAAAGATTAATAACTGTTTTTAATTCAATTTTTGTTCGATGAAGTAAATCCTGCAGACTTATAGTGAAACATATAGAGCGAACCAAAATCATAGAATTTTATTTTGAACAACAGGCCTTTCCATTAATTCAATATACAAAATTGTTCCTTTTGACGTACGATGGTAGAAACTCGACTTAATGATGTTCAAAATGGCGGTCACTTAAGTGTCATATTTCCATATATGATCGAAACAAATCTCAATGAACCATTTTATCATCCAGAATAGAGAAATATTAAAATTTACAGACTGATTGTTTGAAACCCATTCGTGACTTTTGTGGCAACCCCGTATACAAGATATCCTAAAAATCGTGATACAAGTAGTATTGATGTCAAAAAATAACATCTTTTCATATTCGGTTTCATTTTCGAAAACATTAGATTTGAAAATGTTTCAATATATTGAAGAAATTATTTGTAGTAAGAATGGCAAATTTAACCAGTTTTACATTAATTTAATAATTAATAGATATTTTAAATTAATAAATGTAAATATTAAAATCGTTGGGATACTAATATATTCTAATAGCTAATTTCACCAATTTTTGTTCATGATATTAGTAATATATAAATACGTAACATAATGAATTTAATTGCAGGTACGATAAGCACATAAATAACAATATCAAATCAGTCTAATAACAATAATTTCATTAATAATTACATTTATTACTTTATAATATCCATTAATCACCGAATTAATCAAACAAGAGTTAAAATTGTTATTTTCATTATGGCAATTCTTTCATAGATAATTTCAACAATTTTCAAATTCAATTTTCTCAAAATCGAAGGCATATAAAAACAAATGTTAATTTTCTTTCTCGATTTATTTTTGCACACAGAATCATTACTTGTACCACAATTTTTGGTACACTCTGTATCCACATGTTAGAAATCCGTACGCTGTTATCTATCGAGATGCTGAATTAGTTGACGAACCACCGTTGGCTATAGATTTCCCTGAAGAACATCACCACGGGTAATAAAGATTACAGTAATACGATACTAAATAACAGATACCGCAGCGAAAAGGTTAAAGTTGATTGCACGTCTAGCAGCAATCAGCGAAAGAAACATGTTTAATTCAAATGAAAAATTTCATTTCCGCGCGAGTTACACCGAATGAAAATAAACGTAGTCGAAACGCGTTCAATATTCTCGGATCGCAAGTTACATTAACTTTAATTCGCCTATTAGCTGAATGGATTAAACCAAGTCAAGGTGTGCGACCAGTTTAATTTGAGTCGAATAAAACCACGATAGCACGTTGATAAGTGTAAAAAACCAGTCAGAGTTTCGAAGTTCGAGGACGAAGTTTTAATACCAATATATAACAAGCTTGTCTCAATCGTACACGCACTTTAGTGTTTCTCCCATGGTGTTCTCCAGAAGCCTCGCGATTACCTAAATCACACGGATTGTTACTCGATTCCGCTCTCTCGATACAGAAACGCGTTCGTGCAAACACAGATATCAACGTTCGCTGGATCAGTTTGTACGTTTCGGTTATTTACGTCGCTCGTGAACGCCCTCGTGTAACAAACATCGACTCGAGAGACACGCTCGTGATTGTTCATGGGATCCAGTTTCGAAATTTCCTTTACAGCAAGGGGGTAGAAAACGAGTCCCCTGGAGGCCGCGTCTGGCCGGCCATCATGGTAGTCATCATCAACGCTCCTCGGCCGGATCCCCTTATGGGGTTATCGGGCGTAAGCACGCCTTACAAAGTACCTATAAGCCAAAGAATTCTGGCTGGATCTATATATACCGTACACGATCGATGCTCGATCATCGTGAAAACCGTGGGGCAATCGGGCGTTTTACGGGTAACTGGATTCTTGTAACCGGTCGGCGACGCGCATCTTTTGTAATTGTACGGGCGTGTCCTGTTTCGTATCTTGACAACGTCGATCCGTGCTCCACAGAGCGAATATTTAGCTAAAAAAAAAAGAGTAGCGATTTGAAAGATATAGAGAGAGAGAGAGAGAAAAAAACCGAGAGAAGACAAAAGAGAGAGGCAGGGAGACAGATTCGATCAACGAACCGAAGGACGTGCAAGGACGAGGGATGCCCGAGGTGTACGTTGTCCGTGAACCCCACGAACCACTCACAAAAACGTTTCATGATTTTCTTGTTCTCTTGGTCAGCGAGGGGAAAAAATCAAATGAAAGAAGAGAGAAATAATGCGAAGAAGCCTATGCCGAATACAACGTAGTCTCTCCCTCTCTTTCTCTCTCCCGATTTGTTTGCGGCTGGATCCCTTCGTGTTCGAAACATGAGCACGAATCGCGACGTTGTTGCCCGAACGAAGACAACCTTGAGACAGCGATTCCTTCTCGTCGTTAGTCTGTAAACGACGAACCACGATCCTCTTGAGCAGGTCCCTTTCGAGCGAAGTGTTTCGGATCAGGAAGAAGTTTAGTCGCCCGTTCGTGATCGCCGATTCTCGATGGTTCGTTCGAAAAAAATCGGACGTCTTCGCCGGATGGGAATCACTCAGTGAACCGAGTAACCCGTAGTCGAGAGATAACCGCTCGAGAAGTAAAACAACACACGTTCCGGTTAATCGGGAATTTCGTTCGTTTCGTGAGACGGTCAGGTGTCGAGATTCGAACGTTTCGGGGAACGACGAGAGCAAAGACGAACGAAAGAACGCTTCGGAGTAACGTTTTCTCTCTGCTGTTGAACGATCCTCCTTTAACAGGAGCCCTCCTCTTTTCTTGGCTTTAACACGACGTCGTTTCTCTTTGGATTCGACCTGTTCTTCCAGTCGCTTTACTTCACCGACTGGTCGGTAATCGATCTGAAATCAGAAAAAACATTGGCCTACGGTTAACGGAGTGTTATATTCAACGCAACGGGGATTGGAAATTATAAAATGGAGGACCACTTTGTTCGCTTCAGACGGTTGCGGTTAAGGGACCTCCCTCTAAGAGATTGTTTTCGATGCAGTGAAGTAATCTAACACGAGATTATTATCAACAATCATAATTCTCGATTCAGAACACTTTTATTCAAATTCGATACATCTTTTGAAAATAAAATATATTCTCTTGCAAATTGCTAAAAAGTACAGCAAAATAAATTCAGTTTCTTCATAATCAAATGAAAATTATACAAATACACAGGTAAAAAAATTAGTAACCGATAAATTATCTAGTGTGTTTGTTCCTGAAGTTTATTTATTCGGTGTTTCTTTACGAACTGTACATATGAGTTCTACTTCTTTACCATCATTGTTTGCATGAGACCTGACGACATTTTATACATTTTTCAGACATTTACATTTGGGAATTTATTTGAAAATATAGAAATTTAGGAATATGTACGTTCAAAAATATACAGCTGGAAATACAGAGCTCCAAAAGTATAATTTGGAAAATATAATGAATTAGGTATATTGAACTTTGGGGTTGTAGCTATTTAGAAATATAGAAAGTAGAAAATGTAGAAATTTGAAAATATGGACGTTTAAAAATAATATAACAATTTAGAAATACAGAAACTGGTAAATAAAGTAAGTTCACGATATAAAAATTTAAAAAAAAAAATACCAGAAATTTGGATAGTGATTTGAAACTGGATCTCATAACAAATGTAAAGGATAAACTTATTTGAAAATAAAACAGCATCACCTGTGTCCTTAAAAACTTCATAGTGAAGATCAGTTAGAAGTTATATTAGAAGACTTCACAGAATACAACTTCACTCTATACATACGTTGTGTGTCAAAATAGTGCTCACAAAAAGGTGTGTCTTGAATTTCTTTATAATTTACAATTCTCCACATTGTAGCAAATAATATGTAAATGACAGAAAAAAGGAATTAAATGAGGCTGCCTTCATTGCCATCCCAAATACGCAGAAGAAATAAAAACAGAACATCCCTTCAACGAATAGAAATGGAGACCTTACTACACCATGTTATCGGTTAGCAAATTAATTAAAACGTACACTCTTACATATGACGATTTAAAAATACAAGAATGCTACTTTCAAAATAAGCGGCTCATTTACTTGATTTATAACACCTATTTACTTCAGAAAATCGCGGGGATCAGCATAATAGTGTGCATGATACCTGAGATCAGATATCTCTGATACAGAATATCTGTGCATACTATTATGAAACACAGTTTTTGGTCATTAATTGTACACATCTTAACACGTTGACAGCCACCCATATATGGGTGACACTTAAATTTCTATGCTGGTCTAATATGTGTATTGTTAAAAATTTGTTCACTTTCCTAATCGAAAATTCTCACATTAATTACATGGATCTATGGAAAATAAATGTAACAAGATATTGTGAAAATATTTGGTCAAATGTATTAAAAATTAAAACACTGCTAGATGCAATTTTCAATTGTTTCAGCGTAGCAGCCAATGTATTAATGTTGGTAGTGATATCTCTATAGGCTGCAAATATAAGTTGTCAGCAATGATGGAATGTACTGTCTTTTGTTTAACGAGTTCGTTGTCGTGCAGTTACCAGCGATGCACGTGGCGACGTGCAGTAACGTGTCTTTCTTAAATACGCTATATTTTATTCTGTAACTACTTTTCCTCAATAAACCATTTATATTTAATATTAATCTCTGCAATACTCTGTCAATTAAGAACTACCATAAATGTAACAAAATACAACATAAGAAATTACATCGATAAGCAAAACAGTATTCAGATATTTATCATCTCGTTCACCAGAAATAGTATTTATACCAATTAAGAAGCGAACTTATGTTTGTTGGATCATTAAAGGTGCCGTGTACCACGAGTGACCCATCAACCACCCGAAGTCAGCAAGTGTATCGTGACTCGAAGCCAAAAAGCAAATAAGGAACACGAGAAGCTGGGTGGACAGATAAACGTTTCGTAAAAAACGCCATTAAGTAGTGGTGTGGGCCTGAAAACGATCGGTAATGACATCCTATTAACCGAAGAAAAGGTAACAGCGGCGAGTGGGTTGGAATCGCTGTCGAAGCAGGTACAGGAAACGAATTCGAAGTTCAGTTAACGACCGGCGTGCCGGCTTATCCGGCGGATATTAAATCCGTTGGCGAGACGTTTCTCGTGCGAGAACTTTCCACGGCCAGGGTGGCAACTTACCGCGAAGCTCGGTTTTAAGAACACGACAGGTCGACGGGTATAGAGTGAAATTGGGTGGAGGAAAAACGGAAGGAAGAAGCCAGGAAGGAGAGGACGCGTCCTGAGGGACGAGGAAACAACGAACGTAGAAAGGGAAGAAAGTAAAGCAAACGCGAGGGGGGTATATTATGCTCGCTAAAGCAACGTTACCAACTCGAGAACTGGCGAACTAGCCGACAGTAAAATCCATTTTATGTCTCCCTCGTAAAGTCAGTCAAATGAAACCCGGACTTAGTTTTCATACGTGCACCCACCCGCCATTTGCCCCGGCCAGACCGGGTCTCCTGCTCCGTCACGGCAGAGGGTCGTGGTTGACTTTTTCCGAAGTCTAGACAAACTGATTCCACTTTTTCGACAAGATTTTCTCTTTATATTCCTATTCCTTTTCGCAATACAGGACGGATCAGCAACGATAACGATACGACGTGAATTGGTCAAGGATTTCGAAACGTTCAATTGAGTTTCATGACTTTTGGTGAGTTTATGTGAATACGTTTCAGATAATATTTTTATTATACTAAAATTGATATTTCCTGTTGGAATTTTTTTTTATTCAAATTGTCTCTGTTTAAAGATGTTTACCGCGTAGACTTTTGCATATCGTCGCTCTGGTTCTTTAACAGTCTATCTCTATTCGACTGCGAAGATTGAACGTGAAGTTTATGGAATTCAATATTTCAGGAGAAGAGGTGAAATAATCGTGCTATGTGTATTCTCTAATTAACAGCTATTTGTTATGCTTAGTAAAATTTTATATTGTTACATTTAATTAAGGTTATCAACTGAAATTACAACAAAAATGTATTATGTAAAGTTTCAAGGTATGTTAAATATTATTAACTAATATGTGATAATAAGATAATATATTATAATAAGCTATTATATAAAATAATACATTACAATCAATACTGAAGCAATATTATTATAATCAATTATAAAATAATGTACTATAACAAATTATAGAACATATAATAATTATTTTAAATAAATTTGATCAACCGTAAAGATTAGAGAATAACTTGTTGAACTGCGATTGTTTTATTAGAGGCAGTATGTTTTCGAGTTAAAGAATGTCAGTTTCTCCATTATCTGTGAATAGTTTATGAAAATGGGTTATTCTATTATTGAAAGAGAAAAAAGTGATTTTATATTGTTTTGGTATTTATTGAACATAAAGTTTTAGTTTACGATCAATTTACTATTCAGAAGAAAATCGATTCGCCCTACTTTCATAATAAACGGTTCGTATATCTATCAAGTACTAGTAATGTATACTGTTTTTTACGAAATTTTCATTATTTTATATGATAGCTCGTTAAATATTACGCGCACGGTTAGTTTCTATTAGCAGAAGTTTATGGTTAAATATTATATGTCATTTTAGATTTCATATATGGGTTTCAAAACATAGGTATATCCAAAGGAGACAATTAAAATACATATGTATTTTAAAATGCAAAATTAAGTACAAATCTACATATAGCAAAATTAAATACCATTGTATATGTAACACAATTAAGTACAATTTTGATAATTATGTACAGTTAAGCGAAGTTTGGTGAATATGTACCATTGGGACGTTTAATACATATTCTAAACTGCTATTCAACAAATAATCCGAATTATTTTGTAATAACCAAAATATCACAAAATTGTAGATATTTTAATAGAAGTCGTTTAAACGGATATTCAAAAGTCGACAGAACAACGTCCAAAATTCTGTAACTACTTGAAATAATAAATGAAAAGAGAAAAATTGGAGTGGCAGCTAAAAAGAATATACAACTGATCAAATGTTTATATGTCTAAATAGTTGAATAATAGTTGAATACAGAACTCCTGAAATATTTATACAAATGGTTAGATATAGAATATAATAGTGATTAAATGTTTATATAAATAATTAGATAAAGGAGTATAAATTTGACAGAAATTTTTCTCTAAATTTTACCTCTTTACAAATATGCAGACTTAAAAAACAAAAATTATTTACAGAATATTTTTTATAATTTCAACAAATCTAACTGTACACCTACTTAAATCAAAAGTTTCTATTACTATAGTATTAACAATAATGTAAAATTTAAAATCGCTGTCTATTAAAATTCACAAATTTCTGTTGCTCAATTATCAACTCCAAAACTGCTCTAATCTAGCTCCAAATAGACTGAGTTCCTTCCAAATACAGAAAAATAAATTTAAGTACAGTTGTGCCTACAATTTGATCTTAAATAAAAAAGAGTAGTACTGGTCCAAAAAACCTTGGAAGGCCACCTAAGAGTACTATTTACCTGAATTTGCTAGATGTCTCGATATTTGAGGACGATCTTAACAAACCTAAGCTAACTCCAAATTAACTGAGTTCCTTCCAAATACAGAAAAATAAATGTAAGTACAGTTGTGCCTACAATTTCATCCTAAATAAAAAAGAGTAGTACAATGTCAAACAAACCTTGGAAGGCCACCTAAGAGTACTATTTACCTGAATTTGCTAGATGTCTCGACATTTGAGGACGATCTTAACAAACCTAACCTAACTCCAAATTAACTGAATTCCTTCCAAATACAGAAAATAAATTTAAGTACAGTTGTGCCGACAATTTCATCCTAAATAAAAAAGAGTAGTACAGGTCAAAAAAACCTTGGAAGGCCACCTAAGAGTACTATTCACCTGAATTTGCTAGATGTCTCGACATTTGAGGACGATCTTAACAAACCTAACCTAACTCCAAATTAACTGTTCCTTCCAAATACAGGAAAATAAATTTAACTACAGTTGTGCCTACAATTTGATCTTCAACAAAAAAGAGTAATAAAGGTCAAGAAATTCTGGGAAGGCCACCTAAGAGTACTATTTATCTGAATTTGTTAGATATCTCGATATTTACAGACGATACCGTGGACATTTATACTGTGGAATGATACATCGACGAATTTCCGGTGTACGCAAAAATATCCACAGCACGAAGGAATAGACTAAGGCAGGACTGTGAAAATCCTGGCAAGGCGAAACCTCGGTCGGCACTAAAAGTTGGCCGCGTCGTAAAACGTGTCCCGTCGACATACGGCTCGAAAAGCATCGCGACGATAAAGACCGGATTCGTATCCGCACAGAACAGACATCCAAAGGATTTTCGTGGACGTTTCTCCCTTTAGGATTCCTTTTAATCGGCGTTCGTGTCTGTCGATACCTTACGCGAGTCTAAAAGATGATTTTTAAAACCAATTCGTGATCAGACATAAAGGCGCCGAAATGAGACCCGTCCACCGTTCTACGCGTTTAACGTTATCCGTAAACCTACCGGTTTAGTGTAATTTTTATCTCCAATTATTTTATACAGCTGTCGATTTGACCGAATCGCTTGAACGATTTGCATTTTATTGCTAATTGTAATTGTTAATAATAGGGCATTTAATCATTGACTGCATAAATTAACTTCGTAAAATTATTATAATAAATTTTAAATTATTATAATAATATTAACATTTTAAATAATAAATATTTTACTAAACATTATTGAATGTATTTAAAAATGATTTCACCATTTTCTGACGATACATAAAACTCTAATTATTTTATTCTGAGATTTAAACATTAATTTATTAAACAGATTCTGAATATTAAATGTTATAGGGAATATGGCAATTTATCTGATAGTCATTCTGTACTTAATCCATAGCAATTTTGTAATAATCTGTAGTGATTTGTAATAATTTGAAGTAGTTTGTAACAATTTACAGGTAATTTATATTAATTTATAGTAGCTTATGTCGGTTATTATAATCTATAATAATTTATGGTGATCTGTAATAATTTATAATCGATAGTAATCTATAATAATTTATAGTGATTTATACTGATTTATAACGATTATCGCAATTCATAGAGACTCGTAACGATTTGTAAGGTTTTATAGTGATATATAGCGTTATCTAACGATTTATAATGATTTATAGCGATTTATAGAGATTTATAACAGTCTGTAACGATTTACAGCGATTGACTATGATTTATAATGATGTATAGTGATTCATAGTAATTTATATTACTTTATAGTAATTCATAATAATTTATATTAAATTATGGTAATTTACAATAATCTATACTAAATAGTAGCAACTGATACCACTTTGTAGCACTTTACGGTAATCTATAGTGATCCGTAGTAACCTATACTATTCCATAGTAATTGATAATAATTTATAGTAATTTGTAGTAATCTACAATAATCTTGCGTTTAATGTTTCTGAAACAGTTATCCCTTAATCTGGAATATAGGAAGTTTGAAATCTACTAGCTTGGGAACTGAAGGACTTGAAAATTATAAAATTTGGAAATTCGGATGTTTGAGAATTTGGAAATTTGGAATTGTAAAATTTAGAAATCTAGGAATTTGTAGAGTCGAGAATTTGAAAATTTAGGAATGTATACAAATAAAGCTACAGAAATGTATTCAAATTTAATTTATTTAGTAAATATCCAACTAGCGTTGTGTTAATAGCAAATAACAAATAAACTATGGTCATCTTTCAAAAGAACATTCCCAAACTCCCAATATTACTTATTTCTAAAAATCTAAAAAAATCACTTCAAAACTCGATAATCCATCATAAATCACATTTTGAAAACGAATACATATAAATAGTAATTAGATTTCAAAATAACTTCGATTACATTTCGAACAACAAGTAAGAATAAACATATAGATTTCTGAACAATGAAGTTCGATTATCGATAGTACGTACGCAACGAAAGGGTTGAAGGTAAAGAGACCGCTAAACAAAAATGGTTGCCGAGGAAAACGAATGACGAGCGAAAGAATAGAGGAAAGAGACGAAATGGCAGTTAATGGGACTCGTAACGCATTACGTGGAACGACCCCATCAAATGTTACACATATTTAACCCATCGACATAGCTCGAAATATTATTTCCAATCGTAAAACGAATGGGCTGAATGATCGACTGTTACTTTGACGCCGTTTTCAACCGAGTCAAACGATCAGCAACATTACTATCCCCTTTGCCCCGTAATATAGGGGAGAGACTGCGTAAAAGTACCTAAGGGATTTAACCTTCTACTGGCTCAATTCTTTTCTCAAACTGAGAAAATAAAGAAGATACACTGAATGTTTTAGGAACATTTTCAGTGAGCTTTTAGATGATTTTTATAGATTGTTGAACAATGCAATTTATTAACGTAGCATGCAAAATCTTAGAGGGATAAGAGCACAGTAAGCTAGAGTATGAAACCTTCATATTTTCTTTCTTTATTTAGTGTTTAATTGTTGTTATATATATGCATTGTTATTTAATGCTTATTTATTGTTATTTTGGTGTACTATTATTTCATGTTTAATTCTTGTTATTTTTGTGTATTGTTATTTAATATTTAATTATTGTCAGTTTTGTGTATTGTTATTTAATATTTAATTATTGTCAGTTTTGTGCATTGTTATTTAATGTTTAATTATTCTTAGTTTTCGATATTGTTGTTTAATGTTTAATTATTCTTAGTTTTGTGTATCGTTACTTAATATTTAATTATTGTCAGTTTTGTGCATTGTTATTTAATGTTTAATTATTCTTAGTTTTCGATATTGTTGTTTAATGTTTAATTATTGTTAGTTTTGTGTATCGTTACTTAATATTTAATTATTGTTAGTTTCGTGTATTGTTATTTAATGCTTAATTATTGTTAGTTTTGTGTATCGTTATTTAATGTTAAATTATTGTTGTTTCTGTGCACTGTTGTTTATGTTTAATTATTATTAATATTTGTTGATATTTGACAATGAAATGAAAATTGTTATTGAGTATAATAGTCATCAAAATTGTTGGTGTTGTTTTAATTCTCATTATGATGACCATTATTGTTATTATTAATATTGTCAGACATAATTTTCATGATACAAAGTAAACAATGTATTCCTTATTTCGTATTAAACTTGTTTGTGAATAAAGGCTGCAGTAAAAACGTAAAAATTAAGATACTACATAAGAGTCAATCAATCTTATTTAAACAATAATAACCTTAGTGGAAGACTGAAAAGAGAAGGTTATAAGACAAGTATCTTGGACGATAGAACTCTTAGATTGTGACATAATTATTAAAAATGTGGATAAACAGTGACAGTATCTTTTCTTTTAAATATTTGTTTAGTAGTGAAAGATGCAATAACTGGAACATTTAATAAAGAAGCTATTGATATTTATTTATGTTAAATAAGCATTTCAACCTTGAGAGTGCGGTGTATTGGATGGCTGCTATATAAGTGGGTGTAAGTAGGTTAGAGTTGAAAATCGGTCTCATGAAGAGGTAAACATGTGCATAAAAGTTGTGAAAGTAAAATCGTTGAGACTCATAAAAACTGAAACTAATCCATAAAAACAAAATTTTGACTCTAATATTTTTATATTATTTTATTTTTAATGTATATTTAGAAAGTTAAATAATACATAATATATTAAATATAAAATATTTATATAAATATTTCATTATAATAATGATTATAAATTATAATTAATTTAATATTTAAAGCGTCGCCATTTATAAATATTAGTTACATATTTTATAATATATATAATACATATAACATATATATTTTACAATATATTTGAAATATAATAAATTAAATATTAAGCTTTAGAATAAAAATTTAAGACAACTGAAAAAGTAGAGTTAATCCATTTGGTCTGTGGACGATTCGGTTATACCATAGTATTTAATATAATATACTTAATATTTAATTGTACTAAATGTAGTATATAGTACTATACATTACAGTACGGTAATGTACGGTATTAGTCATACATGTTTATTGTTAAATGAAAGTATATTTGCAAATTTTTATTTGTCGAGTTTTAATTTGAATAATTGAACTATTACGAATGAATAAATGTTCCCTATTATGAAACATACTGTACTGATAACACGATTTTCATATATTTAAACGATTCTTATGGAATCTTTTATACAATTAACTACGCACAGTAGCTTTTTGTTGATACTGCAGATTGTAGATAAAGGTGCTGACTGGTTTTTGCCCGGAGTACTTCAATTAACATGTT